>OZ005656.1:24760333-26194083 GCA_963930645.1 Salticus scenicus
TTTTTATTATTATCAAACATATATCTATATATATATGCACATATTTAATGTAGTTTAGTATAAAAATTCCTTTATGGTATAATGAGAATTGAAGAATAATAAATGAATAATATATTCAAGATAACGTGTCATAAAACACACACACACACACACACACACACACAAAAAAAAAAATTCGTATTAAAACAAAATAAAAAATAAATAAGAACAACACTTCATCATGCAAGAAAACATTTTCGGCAACAGTGCCCCGTGAAGGCAGCAAAATAGTAAAATCTTTAACTGTGCCAAATTAAATTAAAAGATTCAGTGAATAATGAATTCCCCGTACTTTTGCAAACGTATCCGAAATTACAGAATTGAGTCCAACAACTTCACTGCTAAACCTTTTCGAAACCACTAATAAGATGCCTTGAAAAGGAATAAAGAGATATAATACTTTGTCGTATATTTTTTGACATCTTACACGGACTTATATCTAAAGAACAAACTTTCATTAAATTATTTATTTTAATTTATAATTGTTGCCAAGAAAATTAAACTTTAAATTTTACATCTACTTTTTAAGATAGCACGCGATCGTGTTTTATATAAAAATCAAATCATTAAATTCATATTTTTATTTCATATTATTGCACGCGCACTATTTATTTGATAATTCAAAATTATTAAAAAAACGTTTTCGATATCTCTTGTAACGATACTCATTATTATTAATTTTCTTGTCTTTTTCTTTCAAAAAAAAAAAAAAAAAAAAAAAAAGGTTTTGACGAAATTCTGGCCAAAGCAGAATTTAGTTTAGGACGGAGGGCTATTAGATTTTTTCTTCCCAATTATAACATCGCTTTCAAATTATTCAATTATATTTTCGATAAATTTTAGATTTCGATAAATGTCCAACTATCGAAAAAAGATTTCGACAAATGTCCAACTATCGAAAATGACAACGCAAAAATCCCTGTCTGAGACTAATAGGCCCTCAGTCCTAAAAATAATAAAAGCATTAAAATACCAGCGTATAAATTGGTTTATGTTGCCACTGTTTAAGATTTTATGTGTTGATATTTTGATGGTGTTTTGTTTTGTGCAATCCGGAAAGGAAATTTTAAGTAAATGCGATGACAGCCCCACCAGTTGAGCTCAAAATGCAATCAGCACCAGTTTAGGTCATTGTCCAATGAAATAATAAATTTCGTTAAATTTCGTTCATTGATTTGTGCGATACAGCGTCCAAAAAATTTGTGATACATGCAGAAACAGACAATCGGACAGACATTTTCTATAAAAGGTGATATGCTCATGACATCTCAAAATGCGTAAATCTATTGAAAACCGAAAGTCGAAAAATTTCATGAATCCAAAACTTTTTCTTATATCCAATTTGATACACATGTTTACGAGCCACATGGAATTTGTTGCATAGTTTTGGGTGTATATTTCATTTATAGTTCGTGTACAGGGACACTCCAAATTTTTTCTTATAATTTAGGCCTATGGACAGAATTTGTATGTACCACGATAGAGGCCGTAAAAATCCGCCGATCGACTTGCAAATTGGTACACAATCTCAAACTCTATATCGAAATAGTTGTATATATATTTTTTTTTTATGTCTATATTGTTGCGTACTTGGGGGTTCGTGAGTTGTCTGAGAATGAAAGGCCAAACGTACAAAAATTCAGTAATTTATTCACAGAAAGTTCCAGAAAAATACAGGTCAATAAACCAATTGTCAGCTTCAATTCAAGCAGTAACCACAGCTTAAACAACAGCTGTCAATAGCAAATCCACAGTACAAACTGTATACCAATAACACTTGAAGCAAGTCTCTCTCAAAGAGGCTTAAGAGCAATGCAATCACTAGCGACGCTGGCTGAGATCTGAACTGAACTGACTGCCCTTGGCGAGGAAGCGCTCCTTATATGCTGTTCCATGGAGCCCAGATTTTTCGAGAAAACTCTAGAAAGTGGTCAACCAATCAACTTACAGCTTCCATATTTGGTATATCCCATATAAGAATTTTCTCGCCAAGGTCGCCAAAAAAATCGCCAAGGTGGGAAAAAGTCGCCAAATTTGGCGCCAAATCCATTACGTGCATTACTGGGGCTTTTTAATGCGTTTTTAAGGGAAAATAAGGCTATTTCAACGCTAAAACGACTAGAAATGCACAAAATTAGCACTTTATCAACTTACTAAGCCTCTTTGAAAGAATTTATACAAAAATAAACACAATTATTTACAATTTCGTAACACTGCCCCCCTCCCAAGGACTGCACGTCCCGGGCAGTGCAACCCTTGGTCAAGAGGCGAAACTAAACAAATTTACACAATCTAAAACACAAAAACTAAGTTGCACATAAAGATAACATAGAAATATAAATTAAGTGGGAAATATTTACAAAATTCACAAATATGTACAAATATTTATATACAAATATTTACAGTGCGCATGCGCAAATTTTACAAGTATTTACATTTTAAATTTTAATTTTACCGTTACTTGTGGTACTTGGCTAGCCTATTATAGTGCACCACCTTCGGTTTTGATGAAGGTGTTTTAGTGATCCGCACCACTACATCATTCAGCCTTTTTAAGACTGTGTATGGTCCGTCCCAGTTGCACTGTAGCTTGGGAGAGAGTCCTTTGCGTCGAACAGGATTCCACAACCAGACCTTCTCTCCTTCCTGAAACTCATGTTGCGTAGCCTTTAGATCGTACCTTGTCTTCATTTTCTCCGATGCAATGTGAATTCGCTCCCGAGCAAAGTTGTGAACGTCCTCAAATCGTGCCTGGAGATCTTGGATGTACTCCTCGGGCGATGAAGGCGCATCGGGTGGACAACCAAACAGGAGATCACAAGGGAGACGAAGTTCACGTCCAAACAGCATTTGGGCTGGAGTATAGCCGGTGGTTTCATGGACAGCACTTCGATAAGCCAGCAGGAACAATGGCAACTTCAAGTCCCAATCTTGCTGGTTCCTTGATACTAGAAGGGAGAGGTTATTCAGGATGGTACGATTGAACCTCTCGACCATGCCGTCCGACTGGGGATGTAAGGGTGTTGTCCGGGTTTTGTCTATGCCGAGTAGTTCACACAGTCCTTTGAAAACATCAGAGGTAAAGTTCCTACCTTGGTCGGTATGAAGTTGTAGGGGCGTGCCGTACCTTGACACCCATTGCTGCACTAGGACTTCTGCGACTGTGCATGCCTCTTGATTGGGAATGGGATATGCCTCAGGCCACTTGGTGAAATAGTCCATCACGACGAGGATGTATTTATTCCCACTGGAGGTCCGTGGCAAAGGACCCAAGATATCGATTGCAATCCGTTCAAATGGTGCTCCCACGTTATACCGTTGCAGTCTTCCTCGACTTCGTTTCTGCGGGCCTTTACGTGCCGCACAAGCATCACAGGATTTACACCATTTCTCCACATCCTCCTTTGCCTTGCACCAGTAGAAGCGTTCCCGAACTTTCTGCAGAGTCTTCATTACCCCAAAATGGCCTCCGGTAGAGCTACTATGCACTTGTTCTAAAACAGCTGGAATTTTTGATCTTGGTAATAAAATCTGCCATCTGAAGCTTTTCCCATCATCAGATTCCCACTTTCTGTATAATACGCCGTTTCTGATATGAAGAGAGTCCCAAAGTGCCCAATAACTTTTCGTAATGGGAATAAATCTGGAAATATCCTGCCAGGTAGGTCTGTTGCTGGTCGTCTCCTTCAGCTGTAATATAGGCTTTATGTCAGGATCTTCCAACTGGGCTTTTCTAAGTTCTTCGTCACTCCATGGATCGGGATCTTGATCTGATGGTGTTGAGACAGTAACTTGGCAGGCAACCGGATTTATCGGCAGGTATTTCTGTTCGGCTCTAGAGCAGTACTTGCAGCTTTCCGAGCAGGGCTTCCGTGACAAGGCATCAGCATTACCATGTAGAGTCCCTTTACGATGACGTATCTCGAAGTCATATTCCTGCAGGCGTTGTATCCACCTGGCAATCTGTCCTTCCGGGTTCTTGAACTGGAGCAGCCACGTTAAAGATGCATGGTCAGTCCGGAGCAGAAATCTTCTGCCATAGAGGTAATGATGGAAATGTTCTATGGCTTTTACGATGGCGAGTAGCTCTTTCCTGGTGGTACAGTAATTTCGCTCCGGTTTAGACAGGCATTTACTCCAATAGGCAATGACATGTTCTTGACCATCAATTTCCTGCGACAGAACAGCACCGACACTCTCATGGCTGGCATCTGTATCAAGTATGAACTGTCTGTCGGGCTGTGGATATGTCAAGATAGGCGAAGATGTTAAGGCCTCTTTAAGTCGCTTGAACGCTTTTTCACATTCATCCGTCCACAGGAACTTCTGTTTGGCTTCCGTCAGCTTATGCAGTGGTCTTGCAATATTTGAGAAACCCTTGACAAACTTCCTGTAGTAAGTGCATAACCCCAGGAAACTTCGTAGTTGGTGTACATTTTCAGGGCGACTCCAGTTCTCGACTGCAGAGATCTTCTCAGGATCAGTTCTCACACCTTCGGCAGAAATGATATGGCCGAGGTAGCTCACTTCACGACGGAACAAGTTACACTTGCCTGGATTCAATTTGAGGTTAGCCATTCTGAGTTTCTCCAGCACCTTTCGGATGTTTCGTAGATGGTCTTCAAAAGTGCGCCCCACAATGATAATATCATCCAAATACACCAGACAGGCTTCATAGGAAAGTCCTTTTAGCACTGTCTCCATCAGGCGTTCGAAGGTGGCAGGTGCATTACATAATCCGAATGGCATAACTTTAAATTGCCACAGTCCTTGTCCCGTGGTGAATGCAGTCTTCTCACGATCATCAGGATGTAATTCTACTTGCCAGTAACCGCTCTTCAGATCCAAAGTCGAGAACCATTTATTGCTAGCAAGTGTGTCTAATGTGTCGTCAATTCTGGGAAGAGGGTAACTGTCTTTCTTCGTGATGTCATTCAAACGACGATAATCCACACAAAATCTTGTTGAACCATCCTTTTTCCGCACCAGTACTATGGGAGAGGCCCAAGGACTCGTTGATGGCTCGATGACATCATTGTGCTGCATTTCACTTAGAAGTTCAGTGACCTCTTCCTGTTTAGCAAATGGAAGTCTTCTTGGATGTTGTTTGATTGGAGGATGATTTCCTGTATCAATTCTGTGCTGGGTGATGTTCGTTCTCCCGACGTCTTCAGGTGTTCGAGAAAACAGGTCTTTAAATTCTTGGAGTAGCTTCTCCGCAGCACATCTCTGTTCCTTTCCCAACTCTGCATTCTTTAGTAATTCCGTTATTAATTGTTCTGAAGACTTGGATGCTGTTGATTGCGTGGGACGGTTGATGCATGTAACAGGAGTGCAGGTTGCTAACACCTCATCCTTCTTCACTGTCCGGACCTTATCGCTGATGTTTGCGACTCTCACAGGAATAGTACTCTTGGAGAGATCCACCAGAGATGAAGCTACCAGAACTCCTCTTGGGCTATTGTCTATATTCGGATATTCAATCAGTCCATAGCGGAAGAATTGCTTGGTAGGAGGGGTTCCTGAAACTATTGTCTCTGTGTGTGGGGGGATGGAAACTTCCGACTTGGCTGTTATCTGGCAAATTTGCTGAATGTCTTGATTTTCAGTATTGAACACAGCTATGTCTTCCGAACTCGAATGCAGTTCATTATTCTTGAAGTCCAATTTGAAGTTAAATTTTCTTAGGAAATCAATTCCAATGATTAGAGGATCTCTTATGTCAGCCACATATGCCATATGATGGTAACTGGCATTTCCAAAAGTGATGGTCAAGTTCATTTTTCCATATATTTTGATTTCGTCTCCGGTCACAGTCTGGAGTTTAACGCAGGGCGGAGTCCAGATGATCTCCTCTTTTAGTTCTTGAGCCAAATCCGTTCTAATGATGGTCACGTTGGCTCCCGTGTCCAGAATCATCCGGCAGGTGGCGTTGTTGACTTGGCCATAGACGTGAAGTCCATTATCGCCGCCACTCATCGATGAAACATGAAATACTGTAAATTGGGGCTCTTTAATTTTAGGCAACCTCCGCCCCGCGAGATGGCCTCCTCTTAGTTTCCCTGCAGTGATGGTGAAGCCGGGTGATTTCCTATAGTTGGTCGTACGGGGCAGTTCCTCTTCACATGACCATCCCCTCCACAGCCCCAGCACTTTATCTTCCGATCCTTTATTTCTATGTTATTTTCCAGGTTGCGCAATCTCTTTAAGATCTCTGCGAAACTTCTCTTCATTTCATTCTCATCAGCAGGCGTATCATTTAATGAGACTGCTCTTATGGTATGGCGGTCTTTACGGGAGGCTTGTTGGGCTGCCTCTATCCTAAGTGCATAGCCTAAAGCTGATTCTACGTCTCTGATGTTGGAGAGTCTCAGCGCTTTTTGAATTTCTGGATCCCGAACAGCATCGATAAAGTACTGAAGAGCTAAGTCGTTTCGAGTGTCAGCTTGGCAGTCTGAGAATGCTAGGTGTGACAATCTCTGAATGTCCGCTGCCAGCTCTTGCAAACTTTCGCCCGTTTTCTGGTAACGGGACTTTAGCTGGAGGCGACTATAGTCCTTAGAACACTTCTCTCCAAACCGTAGCTCCAGTGCTCTAGTCAAGGCCTCGAAGTCGTTCCTTTCTTCTTTAGAAACATTTCTCAGTATCTCGGCTGCATCTCCCCGTAATGCTGCTGCTAAGTGGACCGACTTGGCGGTAGAGTCCCAGCCGTTAGCTTCAGCTACGATGGAAAACTGCGTCTTATATACATGCCAGGAGGAACTGCCGTCGTAGGTAGATAGCTTAATAAATTCGTGATTCTGGCTTCTTCTCTCTTTCTTTTCAGTTTCCTGGGGCTTGGATTCTAACTTTTCTTCGAGATTCCGAATCTTGCTCTGCAGTTCATTCCCTATTACCTCTCCGCTCCACTCTTCTCTCATTTTTCTCTCAAGATCTTCCTCCATTCTCTTCAGTTTACCTTCTATCTCTGAAAACCTTCCTTTCAGTTCCTGATCAAAATTTTCTTTAACTTTCTCCTCGAAACTCCGTTCTATTTTCGTAACACTCTCTTCAAAATTCCTTTCTACTTTCATAACATTTTCTTCTATCTTCATAGCTTTCTCTTCAAAACTCTCTTCAATTTTCAAAACTTTCTCTTCAAAATTTTCTTCTATCTTTATAACTTTCTCTTCAAAATTTTCTTCTATCTTTATAACTTTCTCTTCTATTCCATCCATTCTATTTTCCATCACCGTTAATTTACCCTCGATTGATTCTTTCACCGTTGAAAGCTCTCTCTTCATCTCATCTTGATTAGATTTAATTTCTTCCTGAACTTCACCCAAACTGCTTTTCATATGCTTCATTTCTTCAGTCAAACCGTCTTTCAATTCTCTTTGCGATGTTTCCATTTTCTCTTGTGCTACTTTCATTTCTTCAGTCAAACCGTCTTTCAACTCTCTTTGCGATGTTTCCATTTTCTCTTGTGCTACCTTCATTTCTTTCATCTCTTGACTCAGGCTATCTTTCATCTCTTTTTGTCCAGTTTCCATCTTTTCCAGTCCTGTTTCCATTTTCTCTATCAATCCGGTTTCCATCTTTTCCTGTCCGGCTTTCATTTCATTTATCTGGGTAGCTAAGGCTTCTAGAAGTTTTTTCATCTCTTGCTCCATAGCCCTCGTTATCACCATTCACAGACAATCCCGCTTCTGACACCAGAAATGTTGCGTACTTGGGGGTTCGTGAGTTGTCTGAGAATGAAAGGCCAAACGTACAAAAATTCAGTAATTTATTCACAGAAAGTTCCAGAAAAATACAGGTCAATAAACCAATTATCAGCTTCAATTCAAGCAGTAACCACAGCTTAAACAACAGCTGTCAATAGCAAATCCACAGTACAAACTGTATACCAATAACACTTGAAGCAAGTCTCTCTCAAAGAGGCTTAAGAGCAATGCAATCACTAGCGACGCTGGCTGAGATCTGAACTGAACTGACTGCCCTTGGCGAGGAAGCGCTCCTTATATGCTGTTCCATGGAGCCCAGATTTTTCGAGAAAACTCTAGAAAGTGGTCAACCAATCAACTTACAGCTTCCATATTTGGTATATCCCATATAAGGATTTTCTCGCCAAGGTCGCCAAAAAAATCGCCAAGGTGGGAAAAAGTCGCCAAATTTGGCGCCAAATCCATTACGTGCATTACTGGGGCTTTTTAATGCGTTTTTAAGGGAAAATAAGGCTATTTCAACGCTAAAACGACTAGAAATGCACAAAATTAGCACTTTATCAACTTACTAAGCCTCTTTGAAAGAATTTATACAAAAATAAACACAATTATTTACAATTTCGTAACAATATTTATTATGGATTGTGTACAGGGACACGCCAAAGTTTCTTTTATCACTATGGTCTATGGGGTGAATTTCGATAAAAAGCATTTTAATATTGTTACTCTGCATCCACCAAAATGAAATTAGCAAACATTACTGAGATGCTTAAACTAATGTTTTCTGTAGAAAATATGTGTGCTCAGGCTTCATAGTTAATGTACAGGACCTTACAAAAGTGTTCCGACAATGCCACGTAATCATCCAAATTATGTCAAATATTGAACAAATATTCATGAAAAACGCAGAATAAGTTTAACAGCTTTTACTGGTGTATACAATAATTATGGTGTGTTTGCAAAAACACACAAAAGAATTTCGTGACATTTGAGCATATGGGCAAATATTTATTTAAGTGCATTTTAATGCATTTATGCTGCATTTGATAAAATGGAATTAATGTATATTATAAAGATGCAAAAAGATGCTTAAAAAAATGTTTTCTCTCTCTAAAGAAAAAAAAAAAAAAAAAAGGTTTGTATAGACTAATTTATTTACAGAACCACCCAAAACAATTTCGCACCACTACGATCTATAGACGGTATTTCTTAAAAGTGTATTTTAGCATGGTTACACCCCATTAATTATAATGAAATGTTATTAGAATATTTAAAAGCCTGTGTTTTCTGAGAAAACTGTGTACATAGAATTGATAATTAGTTTACAATGTTACACAAAATAATTTCGATCTGTTATGCAATTATTTTGTATGAAATTTGGTACAAGTACTTACGAGTTAGAAGGAATCAATACAGGTCTATCAGTTACTAGTTATATATATATATATATATACACACACAGATAAATATGGAAAGAGAAATACATCGGAGGTTAAGAGGGGTGGCAGCCCCCTCAGAAACACATCTGTTTGTGTAGCGAGTCAGTCCAGTCAATATAAACATTATATAAAAAGAATTAAATAAAAATGATCTGTTGAGTAATGTGTGATGCAAATAAGACACTGAGGCTTCTGATCTGCAGATCCACTAGTTTAATAAATAATTTACACTGCATAAATTTGCGTAAAATTATATAGAAGAAAGTCTTGTGGTGGACACAACATACTAGTTTACCATGCTATTGTTACACAAAAGCATCAGAAAATTGTGTCTGTTCTATATTAACTTAACCCACAGTTATAAAAGTTTTGATTACAAAAGTTATTGAATTCTCTTAATTTCTTGTTGCCCCCTAATTACTATCGTAATCTAATCTTCAGTGAAAAGCATGAGGAAGACTATGTTCTTTACATATGCACTGTTTAAAGTCATTTCATAAAAATATAATTAAAAAAAAATGAATTAAAAAAGTTTGAATAAGACTGATCCTTAGTAAATCTAGCAATATTTTTCGGCCAGTAATGCATGTGTTTAATATCTTATCATAAACATTTGTCACTAAACATAAGAATAATTAATATTGAGAGATAAAGACTTATTTTTAACTTTTTCATAAAATACTGTCGTAAAATAAATGCAACTCATTACAATAACGGTAAGAACCACTTTTCATAACTTTCTAAAATTCTGTTTAAAATATGCTTTACCCTTAAATTGTTTAAAGGGTTCATTAAACAGATCCAATAATCATAAATTTCTGCAAAATAAAATAAAATTCGTCGCTCCTTATCCACGTGAACTGAAAACTTCCATTTAATCTGTTTCCGAGACAAATAATGTTGGGGCACGTGTTTGTCTAGTCTTCAGCTTAGTTTAAGATTTTGTTCACCATCATTTTAAAATAATGATCAGTTGTTTGAGAATTCAAAGAAGGCTACTCATAAACTATTTGTTTTACATTCTTGTAATCATCATTCGAAAGTTTAAATAATTACAATGGAGTTCAAAATATTGCCCATTTCTAATATGTTTATTGTTGTTTATCATAATAAACTCAATAACTGGCAATATAAATTGATCACATAATAATTTATTCGTAAAAATATGTTGGCAACATACGGAACTGAATTCAGAATTTATGTATTAAAATAGAATTCAATGATTTTTGAATTTGATTTAAATCAATCCAATATGCAAACTATCAGATTTCAAATAACACTTATCACCAGTATAATATAATTAAATAATATTATTTAAACAAAGAAGTACTTTTCCATTTGCAGATTCTACTGGATTATTACTTGATTAAACGTGAACGGAAAATATTTGTGAAATGTTTCCTCATTTTTGAGTGGCATAATAACTTACTGTGAGAGCGTTTGTGCACGTGAGCGTGTTCGAAAGAAATAATTTCAGTTATGAAATTAATCTTCATCCCGAAACGCAGAAGTTTTTTTTTTTTTTTTTTTTTTTTTTTTTTTTTGAAAAGAAAATGGGAATCAGTAAAAAAATTAAAAAAAAATCAAAATGTTTTGCATCATCATTATTAAGTTTAATACTTAAATTTTTTGTTATTTAATGTTGTTTTGCGTCACCTATGAAATGAATTTTGCAAATTTCAGGTAAAATGGAATGACAGAACTATGTCAATGAATTTCTACGATAATACTTTGTCATTTAAAAAACATTTAGAAATTCAATAAATCTGATTCACTACTGATTATAATACTGACATACACACACACACACACACAATATTCAAATTAAATTAAAAATCATACTCTTTTTCAACATGCTCATGTCCTTCTTAGTAAACTCATTAATGGGCAGTATAATTTGCTCGTTACTCTCAGAAATAAAATCTGTATTATTATAGTGATTACATTGGAACACGTTTATGATATATTAACATTATAATATAACACAATAACCTGAATACGAGCCTACAATTTATGCGAGTTAAATAAAGAGTATAAACGGTAGTAATAATGATAAATAATTTTCTTTGGTACAATTTTTCAAGTTATCATGAAACGATATAAAAATATGGATTGTCCTCGAATTTCACAAATATATGATCAACCGAGTATTATTTTTATATTCGGTCGAATTCAGTTAGTTTTGAACGCCGTTTAAATCGAGTCAAAGTAAAAATTTTCAGATTTCATTTCACACTTATTCCCAGCAAAATATAACTAAAAAATGTGTACTTAAGCATAGATACATTTTATCATATTTCGCTAGTTGACTTCCACTCGCCTGATATTTAAGAATGATTTTCTAAATTTATTATATCTTTTCTGTTCGGTTCTCATGTCATTTTATATAAAAGAACATCGGATTACATGATATTTTATAACTAATGGCATTATCTTTTAGATAAAAAAAAATTATATTATAATATATGGAAAACTAAATAAGTTCCAAAAATTTAAAATCATTATAACCCTTTAATTATTGTTTAAGTAGAAATATTGAAAAGAAAGGAAAAAAAAAAAAAACTGAAACATTATCGAAAGGTAAGAAGTGAATAAAATGACAAACGTGTTTCTTCAAGGAGCCTACGACTTTCTGACTTTGTCACAGAGTTTCATATCTCTACTTGCCACTGTCAAAACTAACCGCGAACATCCAGTTATTCGGTGTTTCCTTAGCGCTTGTTTTCTCTCAGTCACCCCTATTTTAACACTGGACTCGTTCAATTCGCACTTGCGCAGAGGCTTCCATGGTCGCAAGAAATGTGGTTAAAGAATATGTACACATAGTTGCCAAGTCTCTGATTTAAGGGGAAATTCCACGCCAGAAATGTTCTATTGTAAATTTCACATTATTTAATCGCATAAATTAATATAAATTTTTCTAATAAAAAATATTGGTGTCAAACTTGATTTAAAAATTAGAAATGTTAGCAAATATTATTGTACGATTAGCAACGCTGACTAACTCCAATATATCCTATACTATATATTATGCAAAATATGGCCAACATATTTTAAATAACTGCCATTTGAGTGCTTAACCTTGAGCGCGCTTATTTTTCTAGAAATGTCAATATTTTAGAAGTATGTTTTATAATTTTAAGACTCGCGAAGAAAAAAAATTCGCCTTCATACATGTGTCGTTTTAGACATATATTTAGTGACTTCACATTTCAAAAAAAGGGCAATTATTTGAACACAGATAACGGAGCTTTAATTAACCAGAAGCTTTGAAACATTATAAAAAATAAGTAACTTTACTTAAGCTTCTGTTGTTTTGCCAAAGTCCTTTAGAGGGAGTTCCCCTCATCCCCAGTGACTGACTTGCGTGGCTTGCTTCGTTCTTCAAACTGCCTCTCTTCTGTACGGTGATTTATCAGTTGGTGCCATGATCGGCGCAAACCCATTTTTGGTTCGTTGCTATTTATTGAATCAATATTCGATACAGTACTGATTAATCAATATCTGCAGTTCGAAGAACGAAGCAAGCCACGAAAGCCAGCCACTGAGGATGAAGGAGAGCTCACTTGGAAGGACTTTGGCAAAACAACAGAAACTTAAGTAAGGTTACTCATTTTTTTTTTTTAAACAGATAATGGAGTTTACATAAAAACGCTAAGCATAAATAAAATGCAGAAATTACTATAATAAATATATATTAATATGATTATGTATAGTTTGTCATACCTTTAAATTAAAACTAATCAGACAAACATGCTTATGGTCATACCTAATAATCTAAATCAACAAAAGTTCCATAATTTTAAAATGGTGCTATATACAGGGTGTTTATAAAGTCCCGGACCCATTTTGATGTTTAATAACTCATAAAATAATAAAGATAGATTAAAATTAATAACATAAATTGTTAGATAGACTCAAAAAGTTTGATGACCCTTCTCAATGAACTTCCACGTGTGCCCCTTCGTCGCACGGAGAATATCAAGTCGATAGTCAATTTCACGCCAGGTAGCGGCAAGCATGTCGGCATCCACAGAGGCTATTGCGGTTGTAATTCTGACTTTTAGGTAATTATTCGACTGCCGATCGAATAAAGCATCACATACAAAAGTACTACATAGAACAAACACATCAAAAGTAAACATAACATTGCAATAGTTGTCAAAAACAAAAGAGAGAAAAATGCAATTAATAAGCAGACGATATTTAGTAAAGTACAGATATTTAGACTAGAAAATGAAATTATCTGAAATTAAGCACACGCGCAGACGATATTTACGAAAGTAAAGATATTGAAACCTGAAAAGAAAATATATTAATTAATCCATCAATAAATGCCATAAGTTTGTTTGTATCTTCATTATTTTATGAGTTATTAAACATCAAAATGGGCCCGGGACTTTATAAATACCCTGTATACATTGGCAAATTTGTGTAATATATGCTGCTTTTCAGGTACACCATATTGCGTATTTAAGGGGTTGGTATTCAGGTTAAGGTCAACAGACTACATGAGGGTCCTGAGCCTGGGTGGTGTGCCACTAGGCTCAGGACCTGTACGGGGTTCTAACAGCGTATAAGCTTCAAAGCTCAACAGGAATAAGAAATTTACTCTGGATATATCATTTTGAATATGTGGAAAACGGAGGAGTGAAGGATTAAATCGTTCAATTGACTCAATTCAACGAAAATAAAATAAAAATAAATGGGCGATTCTTCTGGGGAAAAAATTGAAATTAAGTAGAGTTCATTTCATTCATTAAGTTAAAGGGATTACAGTAATATGTATATCGAAATTAAATTAAGATATCATATACGAATTAAAAATTTAAACTCCTAAGGGGGAAAAAAATCACTAAACTTTGAAAGAAAAAAAATATTTTTTATCAATTTTTTCAACTTTATATGATTTAAGCATACTTTTGGACATTTACTTAATAAAATAAGTTTTCAACTTCGAAAAAAAACAAAAAAAAAAACATTATTTCAAAATGTTCTGCTATTTTCACTGGAAAAAAAAAAAAAAAATATATATATATATATATATATATATATATAGACTTTTCTATGTATCTTTGAAAATTTTTAAGATTTTATAAAATTCGAAAGAAATAACTTATGAGACAAAAATATTTCATCTACTTTAAGCACAAGCCCAAATGTCTACTCATATTTATCTAGTATTAAGTTTGACAAGGATATATCAATATTTACTTAAAAGAAAAAATCTATCAAAAGTTAGTAGAGCATTAAAAATAAAAATATATTTTGCAATTTTATTTCATATTTAGTAAAAACAATATGGATTTTCAGATAACATAAAATCTTCCATGCGAATAAAATTTGGAATTTAATAAAAATACTAAAACGGAAACCTTCTTCTTCTTCTTTTTTTTTTTTTGTTAGAGAAATATGAAAAATTATTTAATTAAAAATCCAGAAAAATTACTGTGTTTGGAAAAAAAAAAAAGAAAAAAAAAACTAATCGTATGAAATATTTATGTCATCTATATTATGTTACAGTTATTTAAATATATTTTAAGCTATACACCTAATGAAATCAAATATAATCGTTTCAGTTTTTTTAATGAAATATGATACGTTTTATGCTTCATATATACGTTAAATAAAGAAAATACGTTAAATGTGTATATATTTTTATATTGCTACCATAACATTCATTTTTATTTTTCACATCTTCTTCGTACACGATTATATCAAAAAATAAATATTTATAAAAATAAATAAATAAAAGCAATAAATAATAAATAAATAAATAAATAAAATTTCTTCGTAATATTTATATTGTATCGATGAACATAAATTTTCGAACTTTTAAAAACTTGATACTTTATCTTGCATTGAACTTGATGACTTTATCTATATTTGAATTTGGTTGGGTTGGGTTGTGTGAAATAAGTCCGATTGACTGCACAAGGATCGTAGGCCTGAGGGGGTGTGCCCGCTGTGGGGGGTCTTTCTAAGGGTCCTAGCTCGTATGTACGCAAGTTTAGGAGAAAACCACGGAACACTCTGAACGGCTAGGTCAACGAGCGCAACCTGGGATCGAACCCGGCAACTCACGTCTACCAGCTCTGATCGCAGAACCACTTGATCACTGGTGGGCATATTTGAATTTCACAAAACAAAATATTTAATAATGAACTATAAAAACAATTTAAAAGTACTACATCAAAGATAAAATTCTCCCATAAATTAGTAATTTGAAATCCACAACTTTGCTTACTATGAAATTTGCTATTTGTCTAACAAAAAATTTTGAATTATTAACAATTATTCTTACGAAAGAGGAAATCTTTTAGTAGGTATTTTTTATATTGCGTAGGTATTTTTGTACGTATTTTTTATTTTTATTTTTTATATTTTAAGTGAAAAATTTTTTGAGACATTTTTTATAATAAAGAACTTTTTTTTTATTCTTATTTATTTATTTATTTATTTATTTCGTATGTTTTGTTGAAATATAGGAAATAAGTTATTCCCACGGAGTAAAATTTACATGGTATTCAGAAAAATTATTATTTTGTTTCGATATAAGCATATTTGAGTATAAAGAAACAGTCAAACAATTAATGTAAACTTTACTAATTCTCGAAGTAAATAAAGCATTAGACCATTTAATTTCACATATTATATCAATCATGTATATTACAGTTGCTTGAAAACAAATTACTCTACCGACGATAAAAAAAATTGTAATATTACAAATAAATAAATAAATAAATAAATATTAATACAGACAAAACATATTACAAACAATTAAAAAATAATTGTGGTTTTTAAAAAATAATTTACAGAATGTAACTGTATAGTTTTTATATAATTGGTATATTTTATTTTTATTTTATTTTATTTATTTATTTTTTGTAAAATAGCATGAAAGTAAATTTAACTTAAAATATCATTTTCTTTCATAATCTGTAATTCAAATAGTTTACCACTTTATTTAAGAAACAAAAGAATAATATAATTAATAGGCTCTCACTTAACATGTATTATAACACATATTTTGCTTAATGATCAGCAATTAAAAAGATATAGTATATGCCTATTTAACACAAACCAACATGCTTATTTTTACTTATTAGCTGTTTTTTATTACTAATCATATTAACTCATTCAACTTGAATGATCACATTCATATATTTTGTTATTAGTCTCTGGTTATTAATAATTATACTATACCGTTTAAGATGAAATTAGCATGTATACTTTTAGTAGATATCAAATATGTTCAGGGAGTAGATATTTTGATAGAAAATTTTTTTATATTTTAAAAACGCCAAGGCGACTTCAAATGTATCTAAATTTTTATAGATTTCTTGTTAGTAAATGTCAGCCCAGTTTGCAAAGCAAATAACGGAAAAATCAATTTTGAATGAAACTTTTAAAGTATTTTGACATTAAACAATTTAACACGCACCACTTATTTCAATGCTCACAAAAATTCTTTGTTAGAACAAAATGTCAACTATTTGTTTTTGCACTATTTTTCTGTTATAGGTTTTTCTGGCTGCCCTCCAGCCTTTTAGTTACGAAAGAAAACATGACATTTGTAAATATATTAAGATAACCAGAAATATTTTGATAAGTTTTGTCCGCTAAGTGAACTTCACCTAAAAATACGAAATTTTCAATGACATGAAAAATATATTTGTAGTTACATCAGTAAAGTGATTCGAAATAAATATTTACTAACTAGAAAAGTTATTTTTGTTTTTACTTTTATAAATATTTATCACAGATACTGGAATAAAAATAGTTATGTGGTAAGGGGACGGTGAACGTTATAATTTTTTTTTTAAACACATGTGCATTAAAACTGTTTAAATTTAATAAAATAAAATTAAAAATTGAAATTTCTTTGGAAATTTTTAAAATGCTTTCTTATAATTTTTATCCCCCCCCCCTTTTTTTTCATCAATATATGTTATTCATATTTGGGTAGTGGTTTGTGGCATATTCTTTAAAATACATTTAAAAAATTACGCTTGTATGATGAAATTTAATGAAATTTAATAAATGAAAGAATACTACTAAAATAATGAAATTTAATAAAATACTTTTAAGCCTGAATGCTAAAAATTAAATGCAGATTTTTAGCATTCAGGCTTAAAAGTATTTTAAAAATCCACTTTTCAACTAATACAGAAAATATTACCCGTATATATTTAGAGTATATTGTTAAACTATAATAATATGGAAATCAAGGGAAAATATTTAAAATTAATTAGCAGTTTAAAAATTGAATAACTAAATAATTTTTCTTTAATTTAAATAGTTTTCTGGAAATTTTAATATGTTTAATATTGTTATATTTTTTTACATATATTATTAAATTTTTATAAATCTAAGACAATACGTTACATTAAAAGTTTACTGCGTTCGCTATCAGTTGACAGGACACCTAAGACATTACCTACATTTTCTTTAAAAAATCCATGTAAAAATCCGTTAAAGTTTTTTCAGTTTTCTTTAAATTTCACCCAAAAATAGAGATGGGCCTCTTTTTCTTTTAATTTATGCACGAAAAAATTAAAAAAGCGTGAAGAATTTCTTTTTACATAATAAACAGTTTTCATTTAAAAATTAGCTTTTTTAACAAAGAGGTTTAAAAAATGCAGTGTGTCATAAAAAATACACCATTCCATATATAAAATTGGTACCAAAATCTCTGCGACCAGACTATCCCTCAATTCCGACTGTGGCAGTCGTTATCTTGATCACGTGACGTCACATTCTCGCTATTTTGATTCCTGCTCCTCTCTCTACATTTTGCGGCGCTGTGTTGAACCAATATACAGTTAGAGAACTTACACCACTTTTCGCCGTGTACGTTTCACAACTTGGTGTTTAATTAGTGCACCGTTTTAGGGAATTGGTTTATGAACTGCTACTGTTTGTGTGTAACTAGCGATCTGGTGCTGAATCGTTGTGCCGGTGTTGTGATTTACCAATGCCGATGGTATATATGTTTAGTGAAAATAATAAAATCGGTTTCATAAGGTTAAATTTAAACAGGTGTTTCTTGATGCAGTATTCTAGCCTAGTAAGTATTTGGTTTTTAAGCATAGAATTTTAATTTCTATTTTCAGGTAAATTTCAAAATTGGGGGTAAGAAAAAGATGGGGTATATTTTTTACTGGCTACCTGTAATTTTTGTTGGTGACCAATTTTTTTTTCAAATTCTTGGAGCCCTATATATCTATATATCTATATATATATCTGTATAGTTAAAAAATTTTACAATAATGCACTTCATTGTAAGAGGTCAAAAAAAAAAAAAAAAAAAAAAAAAGTATATATATATACATTATTATTTGAGAGATATGTATGTTGAATATACAGTTTTATTGCGTGAGATGTTTTGAAATTCATCTAAATTTTAGTAAAAGTATGAAAAATAATTTTCGATCCTACTTTAATATTAACATGAATTATATTACATTGAAATCTGTCTCTTACACATTTTATTCGTTTTCGCAAGAATGGCTGTATTTTTCCCCCTTAAAAACATGGGAAAGATTTTAATATACATACAATTCATTTTTTTCTTTATACATTATTATTATTATTTTTTTTTGTTATTTCCTCCTTCTATTTTTATACTCCGTAATATGAAAAATTCTTTAAATATAAACCTCAATTAAAATAGTGGTAATTCAAAATATCTAAAATCCTATTAGATTACCAACGTAACTTTTTAATCTGCTTAAAATTTCTTGTTAATAGTCGGTAATGCACTATTACCATCGCCATGTAAGTATGAGACAGTTGTCTTTGAATACACAGATTTTTTACAAAGTTTTTTAAGACAACAAGCAGTTAAACTTCAGTAATAACATTAAAATATTTCTTTATTTCAGTTCAGCTCTTGCATCCCTTCTCGAATCACGTAATAGAATAGAACAATATACATGAAGTATTATATCATAGTTGATTTAATAATGCATATATATATTACACATAATATTTGTAACAAAATTTTATAATTAATATGAATGATGCACATAATCTTTATAAAACTAACCTTGTACCATCTGCCAACTGTCTCCATCGAAAACTTAAGAACCCACTGACAGAATTATACACTTTTGGAAATAGTTCATAATTTTTAATGTAAAATAATATCTTTTGCAGATCTCGAATTAAGACACCCATAAATATCTTTTCAATATTTATTATATTACAGGTGGTTTGTATATTAAATCTCAAAATAAAATACAAGACTCCCATTAAAACTTTGTATTATTATATAAGTCATACAGTCATTAAAGAATGTTACTGCTTCAATGAAATCTCTATTTATATCTCTTAAATAGAATTACATAATATCTGAGGATATCTTTCTCGTTACTGAGATCAGTGGACAGTAAATTCCATGTACATTGTTAGCTTCAAGTAGCGATGTCCATCATTATGGTTCTGTTTATACAAAAGGCGGCTGTTGTTGATAACAGTTGATGCGTCCAATTTACTAAAATTTAACTAACATTAAGTTTTGTACTAAAGAGTGCTTGGCCAAGTTTAGACTTTTGTACGATAATACTTGAAATTATTTTTGATTTATAAACGTCATTGTTATTTTATTATTGTAATCAAAAATAAATTATATATATATATATATATATATATATATATAATTCTCATTTTAAACACAATATTACTAGTGTAATGTCTTCTTCATAATAAAAGCTTTGGTATTCTGTGTGTAACGTTCGAAACTAGTGTCATAGCTATAAGAATGTGTTGAAATAAAGAAAATTTTATTCGTGGTTCCTATGCGTGCATTTCAAACGAATAAAATAATGAATAAAAAATCAGAGAAAAATTTGCATCACAACTGAAACAATGTATTAAGAAATATATATATATATATATAATCCATGATTTGCAGGGTTTTGTATGATTCATTCGTTGATTCAATTAATAAATTAAGCTCATTTTCAGAGAAAATCTTATTAACTTTTTAAAATATACTTTATATGTATGTGATATAGTTCTTTTGTTTGCTGTAAACAAAGATATAATAAACAGATAATTTTCCAAAATTTATACCCCTGCAAAAAAAAAAAAAAAAAAAAAAAAAAAAAAAAAAGAATAAACCAAAAGAATTTTTTTTTACAGAAACTCTTTTCGTTGCTATGCGAAATTTTAATACGTCACGAGAAAATTATAGTGAACATTTAAGATGCTATTTTTAAATTTTTTTAGAGTTAAAAATACATAAATATTATAATGTAAAAGCTTATGCTATTTGTTTGAAATATTATGTAAACCAATGTTAAGTAATTTAAATTTCCATAGAGAAATAATTTGGAAATATATATGTGTAAATTCAAGCGTCAGATGATCTCAGACCAACTAGTATTACTAGACTATCAGATAGCATTACCAGACTTATTAAAATATGTTGAAAAATTAATATTGTGTTTCTGTAAGTTATGAAAAACAATCTGGGTTTATTTCCCAAAAAAATATTGAATAGAAAGATAATTTGCAATTAATGTTGTATTCTTGTCATTACGTTGTGATTTTAACACTTTTGCACGAAGTAGAAAATATATGTTATTTGTTGATATGTCTACAAGGTCTGTCTGAGTATCTTTCTCACTTCCATATATGTTTCCGAAATTCCTTAAAATTCCCATTCAGGCTCACTATAAGAATTTTCTCATTTAAAATGGTTCAAATAGCTCCATTAGTTTGTGCGTAAGTCATCGTAAAGTAATAAGGAAACAACATAATAATGCCGTGTATGATATTTGTACTTTAAAGCATTTTACTATCTTTGTGCTACACAAAACGTAAAGAAATAAATATATATTATCCAGGTATAAAATTATATGTGTGTATATATATTTTTTAATTAACCGTTATATGAATTGCATTGAGGATTATTTACAGGGTCGCTTAAAATTATGCAAACACATCATGAGACAAAAGCGGGAATTGCTTGAAGTGAAATTTAATTTGTGTTGTAAATTTTCCTTTACTATAATAATAATAATTATTATTATTATTTTACTACACTAAATTTTATACAACCTTAAACAATTTTTGAATAGTTATTCAAAAATTATTTATTTTATTTCTCTTTCGAAGTACCGGGTGATCAAAAAGTCACAGGAAAAAAAAAAAAAAAAAAATATATATATATATATATATATAATAGATATCGTAATAAGATTTAATCATAAAATTCAGCTATTAATAGAACTAAGACAATAACAGCACACTAAAATATAGAACTGAATTTAACATAGAGGAAAGAATTACACAAAAAGTTGCAATGTAGATTAAGAACCAATGAGTTAGGATAGTAACTTAAAATACTTACGCCGACCTGAATGATAATAAAAATGACCATTAAACTTATGAGAGTGAAAACGAATAATAAATAATAAATCACAGAAATAATTGGATGTAAATGCTTAAACATAGAAACATACTTATCAAGGGGTGCATGCTTCATAAAGCTTAAAAATCTGCAACGATTTCGTAAAACGATATTGCTAATCATAGCAATTAATATCGTTTCACACCCCGATCGATGCAGCAAAACTATAAAGAATTAGAAATAATTGAAATATTAAATTAAAACAAAGATTAAAAAAAGATTAAATATAATCTTAATAGAAACCAAAATGAACACATGAATGAAGCAAAGCAACCACATGTATAACAATTAACTCCAACAGGAGAAAAGGATGATGCCAAAACTTAAATTGAAGTAAAATAAAAACTCGACAGATATCGATTAATCGAATATACTTCAGAGCATTTTCATTAAAGATAAATTACACAGAGTTAATATTGAATGATAATGTTAAAATAGATTTTATATTTAATTAATTTTAAAACTAGTAGAGTTGAATTAAATCGTACCATATACATTAATAATAGATCATTTAAGTTAAAGACTGAAGAATAAAAGCATAAGACATTAGAGTGCAAGCGCCATCTATCGGTAAGCTATAAAAACATTAAGTCAGTAAAATTATTTCAAGAGAAGAATCCAATGCAATAAGGGAAATTAAGATGTATTGACTGAAAGATTAAGGTAATTAGAAGTATTGACTGCAAGATTAAGATAATTTTTAGCGCCAATTAAGTAATTAGAAGAATTGAACTTTTGTGATTAACCCAAAACTAAATAATCTTGAATTCATAGTATTAAATGTTAAGTTTTAATCAGACTCAATTACAAGCAATAATGCCAAAGAGTACACATATAAGGATAAGCATTATAGGGCAGTCATTAATAATTAAAATTATAATTTAAAAGATTTTTTTTTTCAATAATATAAGATCTTATTTTTGTTATGCATATAGATTGATTGTTCAAACTTAACAAGGGAAGCCTCAAGTAGCCAGATGTACAAAATTAAATTTAAGGATAAAAGATTTCATAATACATAGTATCAACCAGAAATATAAGCATGTAACTATGAGTAATCCCCCACACTTTTTTTTTTTTAAATTTTATTCAGCATCAAACCCTCCCAACCAACTAACCAAACAACACCACCCTACCTCCTTAATCAAACATCTGCCCACCCATCCACCAGTTTTTTTTTTTCTTTTTTTAATTAAACCTTAGTAGTTTTTTTTTTTTGTGTTAGACAAAGACCCTTTATGATAAACAAGTGAATAAATAAATTTTTTGGGATAACCCATTTTTGTAGCAACATTAATTATGTGAGAGATATTTTTGTTTTTAAACCTAACAGAACAAAGATTATGTATACGAAAGAGGTGATTGAGTAGGATATTTCCATAAACAGAGATATGAAGACAAGAAGTAAAGTGAGTAAATAAATTTACTTTGAAACTGAAATCTTGTCTTTTGTCATACAGATCAGTATAAATTTGACTACCATCAAGTTTGATTTTTAAATCCAAGAAATTTATACAGTTATTGTTGAGAAGATTATGAGTTAAGGTAAGGTGAGAAGGATATTCAAATTTAAATAAATTAGGGGAAAAGTTATTGACATAAAAAATTATAATGTCATCAATGTATCGGTAAAAATAGACATTTTTAATACATAATCCTTGTTCATAATGGTAAAGGTATAAGTCAGCTAACATACTCGAGCTGCATCCTCCTTGTGGAATACCGACCTTTTGAATATAGATCTTATTACAGTGTAGAATGTAATTGTTATGAATAATAAAATTTAAAAGTGTCTTAAATGATGCTGCCGAAAAGCATTTTGGTAAAGAGATTTGACTTTTAAATTTTTTAAAAAGGTTAAAGATGATATGATGAAGATCCGTTAAATTAATATTATTAAACAGGTCAGCAAAATCATAAGTCATGATATCAGTCACATTATTCATAAATAAGACATTGGCTTTAAGTTGATAACTATTTTTAAGGCAAAAGAAATTTTTTGATATACTGATTAAGTCATAGATTTGTTTGAGAATATCAAGGAGAATTTTGTTAGCGTTATTGTTGTAAGTATTACACCCTACAGTGACCGTTCTAAATTTAATAGGATTTTTGTGAAATTTAGGGATAAGTACAATATAAGGATATTTAAAATTATTATATGGTAGCTTTAGCAATTTATAAAAGCAGTGAATTTTGCGGTTATTGATTTTAAGATCATGATTTGTAGGATGAAAGTTTGTACTATTAGATATAGATGAACTGAGTAAAGAAAGATAATAATGTTTACATATTATAGCATAATTATTAGGAGATTTATATACATAAGTAATAACAAAGTTTTGTTGCAATTCTTTGATATATTTAAAGAGATTTGATTTATTGTAATGTGTGAGATTTGATTTTTGTTGAATTAATTCATCTTTAAGTTTTGAAATCACTAAAAATTTCCATTGATTGAAATATTCAATAGGTTTATTATAAGAGATGGAGAGTTTATAAATAAACAAATCAATATCATATGAAAACTGTTGTATAATCTGTGAAATATTATTTTTTGAAGGGAGTCGATATTTAGTACCATATTCCATAAATTTCTTTAACTTAGAGTCATTAATAACATTAAGATCACCAGTGATAATATGTGCATGATCTCTGTCAACATATTTTACATAAGAGGGATGAGCACAACTACAAGTCACATGAGAAGATAAATTAGACTTAGAGACTGAATTATAGTTAAAAAGCAGACGACCAAGCGTAATAGGATATTTAAAGGTACGAGAAATATGAATGTCTTTAATTGGAAACATGCATGTTTTATCATTAAGAATGGATGATATATTAATGCTATTAAATATTTGATTAGAATAATTTAGAATAAGCTGTGAATTAGATTGGATTTCGTGAGGTTTTTTAGAGATATGTAATTGAAGAGCTTTATTCTGTATAATATTAAAATAAATATTCAAAAAGTATTGACCAGCATTGTATTGCAAAAATATTGACTGAAAGTAGCACTATGCGGTTTTCATTGAAATGCACAGAAAAACGTGAGATTTTTTTTTTTTTTTTTTTTTTTTTAAGGTAACAAATGATTTATTTAAAAATTAGTTTAAAATTTCTTCATAAGTAATTTCTTCATGCTCTTTAATTGTAAAATTACTTTTTTACAGTGGCGCTGTACCTTCAACAACGTAACAAGGACTATAAATGCTCCCTGTGACGGCTGTCTTTCAGTAGAATGACCATCAGACGTTGCGCCATTGAAAATTCTCCTAGAAAAGCTTCAGTATTCACAATATGACGTCATTTTATCTGGCATAATTGTGTGAAATGTGAGAGGATACTGTAAATACAGCGCGATATGTTAACGAAAAATGCAACTAATAACTTTTCTTATATATATATTAAAAAAAAAACATGCTTTTCTTCACATTTTAATGAAAACTTCATCGAGCTACAGTCAGTACTTTTTGAATAGTATAAATTTTATTTTTTCTATGACTTTTGGTTAACCCGGTAAATCTAATTAAGAAAATTTGTATTACATATCCTTCTTTATTATTAAAAGATTATAAAAGCTGAAATCATTTTTGGTATTATCACAAGGATAAATCACAAGGTATTTTCACAAGGCACACTTATCCATAGTACATCCTGTGGAGGTCCCTTGGATGTACTTTCATCCATATGATATCCTGAGGATGTTTTGTCGATGAGATGTGCTGTTAGGGTTGAAGATAAACGATGTAATGTAGTACAGTTGCAAAGTGTTTTAAGATCTATGAGAATCACATGATATTTCTTTCTTGTTTATGTTGTATTTCAATCTTTTGTAAAAACAGAATGCTTGAAATCTCAAAATCCAGTTTTGAAGTAAACAAAAATGAAATTTCAGGGAAACTTATATTTTAACTTCTCACGTTTAACACTTTCGAGAGTTTACGCTTTAAAATAATTCTCTATAATATATTTAGTACTAAGTGCATATTCACTTAAATAACGATAATAAAAATGTATTTCTTAGGAAAGCTGGTTCAGTTGCTAGGTATCAACCCTTTATAAACATCACGTTTAATGCCTATGTCTATAATAATAATATCATCATTAACTTGAATACATTATGTGGAAAACAGATGCTTATGTGTTAATGAATGCTCTTTAATGCCCTTAAACGACGTCAACAGATGATGTTTGACTCATTGAGTTGGATTAGGAATGGGTTTCATGTGTAGAAGCTTTGAGTAAACGTACCATTCCTATAAATATACTTACTATTAATTGTTATACTCGTTCTTTGCACGGGAAATACTATTAGAAAGGGAGGGAGGGAGAATTCTGATTAAAATCAGTACATATAAATGAGTGTAAATTAAAAGCAATATATACATACGTATACAAATAATTATAAATTATGATTAATAAAGCATATACATACATTTAAATAATTCGTTCTTTGTATTTATAATAAGCTGCTGTAGAATAATTTTTTTTCTGAAATAGTTTGAATTTAATGCCATGCACAGATTTTTAAAAAAGATAAAAAAAAAAAAAAACAAGATTTTAAATTTTGAATCAGCTGTAAAAGAGAATTGTAGATCAATGAATTTATCTAAACCCCTGGTAGTCAACACGGTATATATTGCCCACTAGTTAGCAATAGAGATTTTGTCAGACACTGAAACACTATACTTATTTATTTATTTATCTATTTTTTAATGAACATAGAACAAGAGAAAGGCTTTATTATTATGTTTTAACCTACTATAATCCTGTTTCCTAAATTTTATACAGTAAACTTACTTTCGTACTTTATAAATGACCATTTTTGTGGAACAGTAGGAGGTTAGAAAATTTTACTTCTAAGAAAAATACAAAAGTGGGCAGTATGCAAAAGTTGACTAGCCATGATGTAAACTATGAACAATTAAAACGCAATTTAATTAGCAGTGAAAAGTGAATCAAGTATAATATGAACATAGGCTATTAATAAAAAAGGGGTATTACAGTGAAACATCGATAATCCGGAAATCTATTGTCCGGCAGTACTTATAAACCAGCATTGATGCCGTATTTCTCCCCTTCCTTTTCTTTTTCCTTTTCCAACCATAAATCGTAGTACTTAACGGGTTACAGGTAGATGACCTCGGAACAGTATACTTGCCACCTTTTATGGATCGTCAGTAGAGTTTACAGACTTCTATTTAATTTTACTGATTTACGGATTGACGTGGATTTTTTACAGATTAGTAAAGATGGCAACAAAAATTCCGAAAAAGAACTACGAGTTTTTTGTCTCAATATCGCAAATACAAAAGTTATTAATTTAAGCGATCGTTCCTGTTCTCGATGCCGATGGCGAAAGCTAAAATAAGCATGAACGCCAGAAATACGTTTCTCCCTGTAACACCTGGGTGTGCCGCGGCAACAGAGGAAGAATTACTTTTATTGGTAAAAAAGGAAAGTGAAATAAATGGCACAGGATCGAAACGTTTTTAGAGGGACTTCAAAAGTATGATTTCATCAGTGATAATCAACTGATAAACGTGCATATGTGAATCAGTCAAATGCAAATGCAAATAATAATATTAATAAATAAAAAATAGAAAAAAAAAAAGGGAATGAAATTGTCTGACATATTTTAGAGAATGTAGCACTTTGTAAATCCCTGATCTTATTTGTTATTAAAACAGTTTTTATATGAATTTTTGTTATTGTTATTAGAACAAAAATTATCGATTGTATTTTTGTTTTATAATCTATATAGATAAAAGAGTACTTCCACTCATTCACTGACTCACTCACTGACTCACTCACTCACTGACTCATCAACGCATAACAAAATCTACTGGAGTCACTGACTCAAAACTGCGTCAGACTATTGAACGTGTAGTGTAAGCACCCAGTAAGAAGCGATTTTGCGAAAATCGCTCCCCAAGGGGGAGTAGGGGGCTAAACGTGATTTCACAAAAACCTTCATATCTCAAAGAAAATAAAACAGATATCCGTAAAATTTTTGCTTTGAAATATAGCCAACACAAATATCTAAAAAGCAATTTCTGGAATTTTAGAAATTCGGTCCCCAAGGGAAAGGGGGCAAAACGTGGTTTCACATACACCTATATATCTCAAAAAAAAAAAAAAAAAAAAAAAACAGATTTATGTGAAATGTTTGCTCTAATATACAGCTAATACAAATACCTAAAAACGTATTTCTGAAATTTTAGAAATTCAGCCCCCAAGAGGGAGGGGAGAGGGAAATACATGATTTGAAATAATCCTCTATATTGCAAACAGAGAAAAAGATATATGAGCGATTTTTGCTCTAAAAAATAGCTTCTACAAATACATAAAAACTAATTTCTTTAATTTTAGAAATTTGTCCCAGGTGGGGCGGGAAAGGGAGGGGCTATGGAAAAAAAAAAAAAAAAAAAAAGAAATACATTTAGACAGTTCCAAATTGGATATAGAGAGGTTTTAGAGGCCCGCATGTCGAATGAGGATATTTTTGAAAGTGTAAAGTTATTTGGAGGGACCAAAAAATAAAACTAGAGTTAGATCGTTCAAAATTGCTACATAGAGGTTTTTGATACTTAAAAATCGATTGTGGATATTTTCGATTTTGTAAATTTATTAGGATAGATGGGAAGGGCGAGAGGCGAAGCGGAAAAAATATAGAAATAAGAGTTAGAACGTTGAAAATTAGTATTATTGGGTTTTAAGGCCCGATAAATCGATTACGGATATTTTGAAAAGTGTAGAATTATACGAGGGGCGGATGCAGGGGCAAAAATAAAGAAATTCAGATAGAACGTTGGAAATTAGTATTATTAAGTTTAAATGCCCTAGAAAACGATTGCGAATATTTTTGAAAGTGTAAAATAATTAGGACGGGTGGGAACCGTGGGCGAAGGAACAAGCGCACCGTGCGTGCGTGTATACGCTGCTGCAGTCAGTGGAGGCCCGGACTGATTATTCCACCACTGAGAGAAGATTGTTTTTTATTTACATTTTTCTCGTACGATAATATAGTGATTCATTAAGAGTGTCGAACATAAATGGTCGCGCATAATGGCCTGCGCTGCCGAAGGCAGTGGGGACCCGGTGCGACATTTTTCCTTATCAGAATTTTTTTTTCTCTGTTTTTCACATGATAAAAATTAATGCAACTTTTAGAATTCATTAATTATATTGATTCATTTAAAAATAGTGACCAGCGAAGCGGGCGTGGCCTGCTAGTTATTAATTAAAATTTTTAAACTTTTTTTTTTTTTTTTTTTTCAAACGTTATTCTAATCATTTGCGTTTTTGATTGCGGTTTGTATACATTTTTAAAGCTATTTTTTCTTTTAAATGTTTCTTTGGATGCTGTGACTGATCGACGATTTCGATACATTTTTCAAACACCTATATGGCGGAAAAATCTGTAATCTGGCAACACCTATTTCCAACCGATTCCGGATTTTCGATGCATCAGTATAATAAATATTTTTCTTTCTATCCAAGTTGTTTTACCGACAAAATCATTAGTAGCATGCGCAATTTTTTTTTCTTCTTCCCTATTTCTTTAAACCTAATCAAATATTTGAAATGTTTGATAGATATAATTTTATGTTGGGCACAGACCTAAGTCCCTGCCAAGTGTAATTGAATTCTGAATGCCGATCTCACGTGACACCCGGACAAAATTCTGTTACAGACATACAGAAACAACGACCCACACATATATGCATACACATAAATTTTCTGAAGGAATTTTTGGTTTTCCAGATGTCGAAAACGTGAAGATATCGCAAAATCTTGAGATTCTGAACAATTTACACGCGAAATTCGGATTTTATTTATATATATTAATGAGATTTTCGCGATTGTTAAAGAAGTCTTACAATCTCATTTGTGTCTTTATTAAATAGTAGTAGGCAATGCCCGATCCATTGGTCATTATATTTAAATAAATTAAAGAAAAATGAGTCCCCATTTTTACATCATTTTATAAATAAAAACTTAAACACTATCGAAATTACTCAAAATCTCACTTCAGATTCCTGTTGCTTTTGTCCGTCGCTATGTCCGGTGCGGTTCCACATTGACAGCAGTAACGCCCTATTTGTGTGTATAATGGGCGACAGATTTCACTATTATATATTAAAGAACTACGAATTTACAGATGAGCACATCTCAGCATCAATTGAACATTTTAATTTTCGCACGATGTGTTGCCTAAAGCTAGTAACACCTTCTTTTAGCTCTCGCTCTGTTATAATAAAATTGTAAGTGAAATAAATTTATATTAATCAAAACTTACTTGTGTCGAAAAATTTGAAGTAGTACTCCCATACTAATAGCGCGATTCTAAATAAATATTATCTAATCACGTGAGTGAGTGACTACCAGTAAAAAAAAAAAATAAATAAATAAAAATAAAAATAATAAGAATAATAAGAATGTGGAATAACCATTGCTGAAGGACGCAGGAGATTAAAATATTAAATAACACGCATATTGATATAACATTTAACAAAATGTAACAGAAAAATCACAGAATGGAATAAAGAAAATATTAAATAAAAAAACTTGAATTTCAAAAATCAAAAAATTCTAGATGTGGTGCATCCTTGCATTATTCAAGATAAATCTTTGTTGTGTTTTTGTAGTTCTGAGATATGTGAATTGAGCTCCACAGCGCATACAAACATACAGACCTTTCTATTTATTTATGTATATATAATTTTATTTTTTTATTTTTTATATAAAATCCCGCACTTTATTAGGGAAAAAAGAAGACAAATTTAGAAGTTTTTAGGGATGAGAATTGGATTTCATGTAAATGGATTTAAAATTCTCAATTTAAAATTATCAGATATTTCTCATTTCTTAAAAAGGTATTTAGACAGTGAAAAGTTTTTTATTTAATCAAAAATCAAAACGATATGCAATCTTAAACGTGATATATATCCTTTAAAATATTTGTCTATTGGGATAGATTTGATTTAAAATAAATAATTGAAAAATACCAAATCGCACATCCATGGATACATTAACTGAAAGAATAAGCACATCATAAGAAGGAAAACATCGTCTGCGATGAATATATATATATATATATATATATAATTTTTTTTAATAAAAATAATCGTTATTTTGTGATTTTATTTTCTTTAATCAAATATTTTATTTCTGATAAATGTTAAAGAAAAATTAATTTGAACACTGTTTTATTAAAAATTTCAATAAATTAACCCTTGGTTTATTTAAATATTTATTAAATATTCAATAAATAAATCTTATTTAACCCTCTTTATACTCTGGATAAAAGCAAAGAAAAACTTACATTTACAAATATTTTCTGTTAATCCTTTATACAATGCATCGCTTTATGAAACAGACAAAATACGTAATTGAAACAAATTTTATTTAGTTACATAAGAATATTTCTAAAAGATATGTGAAATCAAAATTATGCATATCACCTCATCATAGTAATTAATGAGGACTTTGTGAGGTGGTATTTTAGTGTACCATTAGTATATAGAGTTCGTTAAAAAAAGGTTAGATTTATTTATTTATTTAAAGTTACAGTAAATCCTTAAATACCTTTACAGTAAATCCTTAAAAAAAAAAAAAAAAAAAAAAAAAACTGGGGATGATTTAATTTAACAACCTCTCTTTTTTGCAAATTTTATTGTTCTTTTAATTTTAATTTTAAATTTTTATTATAATTGTAAATTTTGTATATAGTCATTCTTAGTATTAAACTGTTAGGCAAAATTTTAGGAGAACATGCAGATCCCTATACAGGAGCTCTAAAGGTGCCTTTTTCAAGGCAAATCTGTCTCAGACAGGCCGAAGGGTCTATGGGGCAGGACTGTGTGCAATCCACTCAGGTAAAAATTTTTCCTTAATGGAAAAAGAAAAAAAAAAAAATGTATAGATTTTTTTTTTTTTTTTTTTTTTTTTTTTGGACAGAGCGGATTTCCGGAATTCCATCATGTAATTTATAGCTGTCAGATCACTCCCACCCCCCTCAGTTTACTGCCACTACTCAGACTGGCTTGACTTCAGAATGTTTTTTTTTTTTTTTCCTCATCGTATCATCACGCCGAGCCCATGTAATGAGCTCACCTTAGTTAAAGAATCCCGATTTACTTAATGCTGCAACCCAACTTCAGGCTTCTACACCTTCAGGTGGAGGTAAGCGGTGGTCTCGATCACTGCAGGTACTCCCTAAGCTCCCGTGATGATGATGATGATGATGATGATCTCATTAAGAAAAATAAATAAATAAAAAATATAAAAAGTTTTCAGTACAATACGGAAGTGGTGATACACTTCTGGCTGCTTTTTGCCGTCTACTGAAAAGTCATGCTTTATAAACACTTATCTGAAACAATTTTGGCGCGTGCTTGAACTTTACGCTGTTTGCTCAAACGGTTTTTATTTACATACTCATATTATCTGGTTTTATACACATACACATTTTCTTTCAGTTTTTGTATTACGGAACAGTAAAATAACAGAAAAAAAATCATATTTGTATTTCCAATTAAAATGTAGAAAAAAAAAAAAAAAAAGAATATCTACAGAATATTAAATTTTTATACATCTGATTTTTATGAATTATTCATGACTTATTTTTATTTTGTGTTTTTCTACGTTTTGAATTTAAATTTTTTATTGAAACGAGTAAAAGTGTCAATTTCTATTATTATTGATATTATTATTTTATGATTACTCAGAATTTAATGTAAAAAAACTTTTTTAATTTCAAAAGTTTAACTTAAATAAAATCAACAAATAAAAAATTTTCCATGTATTTTTTAATATTTATACTGTTATAGCTCAGCGATAAATTGCACGTTATTTTAATAAGTATTTTCTTTTTTAATTTATACATAATTTATTATCCCATTAATAAAATATTATGTCACTTCTATCAAACGCTCAAGAGACAATTTAATATATACATAACAAAGTATACATGACACTTCAGCTTATTTTTCGCTAAAAGCTTCACTTCTTTTTTCAAAAATGTAATCTAATGGCTTGTCACGTTTCCTTTTTTACTGACGAAATCATTCGTTAAAACAATTTATTGTGTTCAAAAGTGTTGAAAACTTATTAATTGCTCTTCTGTTTATAAAACGTTTTTTAAAGATAAATGTTTTATTTCTGGTAAGTGTTTAAGAAAATTCGACAAAATTTCGTGAAAGTTTGAATGGAATAAGCTTTAGGTGTTTGATTATATTAGAAGAGAGCAAATAAAAATTACATTTACTTAGTTTGTGAAGAGAAGTTTTGCGCTTTTAATAAGCATCGTTGCATTTAAATGATTAAAGATGGTGTTCTAATGTAATTAGCTTCTTTATTAACAACCTAAGAGTTGTAATCAACAATTTTGAAAATTTACAGCTCATTAGAGTTCTTTTTTCTAATTTCGTATAAATGGATTTAATATTCTTAAATTTAAATCATCAGGTATTTCTCCTTTTAAAATAGATATTTAGAAAACGAAACAATTTTTGATTTAATCAAAAATCATAGATGATGATTTTTATAGATCTTTTATAGATGAAAGTCGTTTTCTGGAATATTATAACTATTATGAAATGTTAAGAACATTATATATTTGTTTAAATATTCTGAATACTACAACGGAAAAAAAATGCACGCCTTAAAAAAACAAAGTCGTTATTTAAAGGAATTAAATGAACAATACAAATTTTAGCGAAACATTAATTCACAAAATGTGAACTGTCATTTTTTTGTGATTATTAACATCAACAACAATATTAATAAACATTAATACCCCCCCCCCCTCCCCACCTTCATCGTGCTAAATATAAAAAGTTAACTTAGTTCTCATTGTTATAAGATAAAGAATTAAATAAATACCTTTTTTATTTAACGTTACAGCCTATCATTAAATATCTTAAAAAAAAAAAAAAAAAGTTCGGGACGATTTAATTCAGCCTTATTCTTTATTAGGAATAAAAAACGCCTTCAAGTGCAATGAGGAAGAGGTTATGCCCTAGTGAATACTTTTTCTCGTACGATGTAAGGTTATGGCAAATTTTTATCTCAAAAAAATTTTGTATGTTTTTGAAATTTAAGGTACTTGTTTAAACGGTTCTTATTTTTCATTTTGGTATATTTACATTACTTTTTTTTTTTTTTTTTTTTTTTTTTTTACACGCAAAATTTTTTTTTCAGTTTTTTTATGACGGAAGAATAAATAAATTAACTGAAAAAAAAATATGTTTTAATTTATAATTAAAATGTAGAAAAAAATATCTACAGAATATCAAAAGTTTATACATTTATGATTTTTATGAATTATTCATGACTTATTTTTATTTTGTGTTTTTCTACTTTTTGAAGTTAAATTTTCAGTTCAAACAGTTTAAAGTATACCAATTATTATTATTATTATTATTATTATTATTTTGAATTAATTAGAATTCTATGTACGAAGTGTTATCACCTTCAAAAGGTTAAAAAAAAAAAGTAAAATAATAATAATAATAATAATAATAATAAAGTCCATACTATATTAAGTATTTATTCTCAACGATAAATTGAAAGTTATTTAAAAAAAATAAATTTTTCTTAAAAATTTATACATAATTTATTATCCTATTAATATAATATTATGTCACTTCTATAAAACGCTCAATAGACACTTCAATTTATATACAACAAAGTATACATGACACTTCAGTTTATTTTTCGCTAAAAGCTTCACTTCTTTTTTAAAAATGTAATCTAATGGCTTGTCACACTTTCTTTTTCTCTGACGAAATCATTCGTTAAAACAATTTATTGTGCTGAAAATGTTGACAACTTATTAATTGCTCTTCTGTTTATAAAACTCTGTTTTTTAAGATAAATATTTTATTTTTGATAAGTGTTTAAGAAAATTGAACAAAATTTCGTAAAAGTTTGAATGGAATAACCTTTAGGTGTTTGATTATATTTGAAAAGTGCGAAGAAAAATTACGTTTACTAAGTTTACGAAGAGAAGTTTTGCGCTTTTAATAAGCAGCGTTGCATTTAAATGATTAAAGATGGTGTTGTAATGTATGCTTCTTTATTAACAACTTAAGAAATTTAATTAAAAATTTTGCAAATTTACAGTTCATTAGTGCTCTTTCATCTAATTTTATCTAAATGGATTTAAAATTTTCAAGTTTAAATTATTGGATATTTCTCACATCTCAGAAATATTTTTAAAAGACGAAAAGTTTTTGATTTAATCAAAAATCAAAACGATATGCAATCTTAAACGTGATTTATAGACTTCAAAATATTTTGTTCATTGTGATAGAATCGATTTAAAATAAATGAGTGAAAAATTACTACACCAATTTTTTATGCATGATATATTATCTGAAAGAATAAACATATTACAAGAGGTAAAACATCGTCGGCATGAAGAATGACTTTTTTTTTTTTTTTTTTTTTTTTTTTTTTAATTAATTGCTATTTCTTTAAACATTTTTATTTTTAATCAAGTATTCTATTTCTGATGTCTCTTAAAGAAAACGAAATTTGAAGACCGTTTTATTAAAAATTTCAATAAAACAACCTCTTGTTTATACAAGGATTTGTTAAAAATTTCAATAAAATAAACCTTAGTTAATTCTATTTATACTGGATAAAAGCAAAGAAATAATTACGTATTTTTTTTTTTTTTTTTTTTTTTTACGTTAATATAAAAATTTCAATTATCGGATATTTCGTATAGAAAGGTTTGGATATTTAAAAATAAAGATCCCAGGTCACACACAAAAAAAAAATAAATATTTAAAATAAAATTATTCCTCGCCAAAAACTGGTAATACACTGCAGGTATTTTGCACTTCTTATAACATTACGCAGGTAGTTTAAAGATATTCATATATATATATATATATATATATATATATATATATATAAATATATATGTATATATGTATATATATATATATATATATATATATAGCAATAAATAAATGCAGAAATATATAAACAAATGAATGAAATTAAATGTAGAAATATAAATACACAAATGAATGAAATTATACCCCAAAAAACACTGAGATCTTCGTCAGGGAGGCCCCTCAGTGTAGGGGTGAATGAGAAGTTTCTGAAAGGACAGTAGCTATAAGCTAATAACTATCCTTAGCCCCCAACTTCTCACCAAACAGAAAACCACCAATAACTGAAGAGAAATCAAACATACATATATTTTATAAAATTATCAAATTGTAAAAGTTACAAAATTACATCAATTCATTTAAAAATATATACAATACAAAAGAGAATTACCGAAGGTAAACAAGAAAGTATAAAAAGAAATAAAAATTACAACCTTTCAACTGGAACACAAACTATCTTCGGCCAACGGGGCTACTCGTTGGTACTTCAATATCGCCCTTAAATGAGGAAGTAGAACCAACCGAGACAGGAAAACTCTGAAAAGTCACAGTTAAAAATTGTGACGGGAAACAGTTAATTTGCAAGGTATTTTTTAAGTCTTCAAGAGCATATTTTAAATCTTCTTCATTATTGCAAATAGAATGAATTCTTTTAAGCTGTGCGAACATAATATTTTTTAAAACTTTTCTTTAGATACTTTCTTTAAAATATACTTTCTTTAAAATATTACGTTCTTTAGATATATAGATGATTTAATTGTTTTTAACTGTAATTGTTTCGAAAATATCTCTAAAAAAATATATCCTAAGGAATTGGTTTTGAACCGTACAGATACCGATAAAATCTCTTTCCTAGATTTAAATATAAAGAGAAATGAAGATAAATGGCTAATTGGATTATATGATAAAAGAAAGGATTTTAATTTTAAAGTAAATAGTCTTACTTATTGGTTTTCAAATATAAGTAGAAAAGTTTTAAAAAATATTATGTTCGCACAGCTTAAAAGAATTCATTCTATTTGCAATAATGAAGAAGATTTAAAATATGCTCTTGAAGACTTAAAAAATACCTTGCAAATTAACTGTTTCCCGTCACAATTTTTAACTGTGACTTTTCAGAGTTTTCCTGTCTCGGTTGGTTCTACTTCCTCATTTAAGGGCGATATTAAAGTACCAACGAGTAGCCCCGTTGGCCGAAGATAGTTTGTGTTCCAGTTGAAAGGTTGTAATTTTTATTTCTTTTTATACTTTCTTGTTTACCTTCGGTAATTCTCTTTTGTATTGTATATATTTTTTAATGAATTGATGTAATTTTGTAACTTTTACAATTTGATAATTTTATAAAATATATGTATGTTTGATTTCTCTTCAGTTATTGGTGGTTTTCTGTTTGGTGAGAAGTTGGGGGCTAAGGATAGTTATTAGCTTATAGCTACTGTCCTTTCAGAAACTTCTCATTCACCCCTACACTGAGGGGCCTCCCTGATGAAGATCTCAGTGTTTTTTGGGGTATAATTTCATTCATTTGTGTATTTATATTTCTACATTTAATTTCATTCATTTGTTTATATATTTCTGCATTTATATATTGCTATATCAAAGTTTTGCATTTCCTTTCGCTGCAATCTTGCGCATTGGTTTGTAATTCTCCTATTGGTTTTTCTTATCAGTAAAACTTATATTTTTATATATTTTCCTGTCAATTGTTTTCTATATATATATATATATATATATATATATATATATATATATGTATATATATATGTATATATATATATATAAATATATATGTATATATATATATATATATATATATATATATATATATATATATATATATTATATATATATATATATATATATATATATTATTTATTTATTTATTTTTTATTTATTTTTTTTTTTTTTGAAAAAAAAAAAAAAAAAAAAGAATAGCGTGAAATATTCATTTTTTTTTTTTTTTTTTTTTTCATGCAAGTTTATTGGAAGAAATCTGAAATGCTTGTAGATTTCGTAGATTTCTTGAAGTTTATATTTCAAGATTTTTGCTAATTGTTTTGCATGGTTATCATATAAATACAATTTATACATTGTATGGTGCGTATGCAAATTTTGCACGATTAGCAGGCTACATAAAAGCAAACTGTTTAATTTTCACCAACAAAGCTATAAAAATCCCTCTAGATTCCTTCCTTAGTATTTCAAAACTTTTTTTTTTCGCCTTCCTGTTTCTGGATAATTAAAAAGTAATCTTTTGAATGGTTTTTATTTAAAAGTAAAATCATAAATATAATTTTTGAACGTTTCGTACTTCATAATATAAAACAATACATCTTTTAAAGTATTATTATGGAAGTAAAATATATTTGAAGACTCAAAGGTATTACATTAAGCACAGTTGGAAAGCTTTTATAATCTATTCAAACCACATAATGTTTCTTTCTTGCTGTTATATGTTTCGGGAACTAAACTTAAATAATCATGCTGTTTATAATAACAGAATATAAATTTTGTTTTTGTTTTGTTTAGTTTGAATCTTAAAATTTCTTAAACACATAATAATGTTCTAGATTATATAATTATAAAAGTTGTTCTAAAGTATTAAACTGTACTATTTTCATAAAGTCTTTCCTTTTTCTGTAACTTAGAATTAAAAATCATTCAACACATTTTTAATAAATAAAAATTCTAGTTTTCCTTCCGTATATTAACAAATTAAAACTATTATAATCATTATTGTATCTATATTAATAATTATTTATTCTTATAAAAAGTTATTGTATATTCAAATTATAAATAAGTCAAAAGGTTTTTATCTGGTTATATTAATATATATATATATATATATATAAATCATGATTTTCTCGGCATAATATCAAAACTCTAAATCAAATCACCAATTTTTTTAAATAAATATTTATAGCAAATATATTATTTATCAAAGTTTCATTCAATTTAACAAATAAATTTTTTAGTTGTTTAAACTAAATAAATAAAATTTTGTTGATTTATATTTTCGCATATAGTTACGTTTTTATTACAAAAAGAAAGAAAAATTAGAAATCATTTCTCTCTGTATTTTCTTTAAATAAGTTGTTTTAAGGCAAAACTTTTTAATAAAACAAAATAATTCAAATCGTTTGTACTACAAAAAACGTTTTGGCATTTTATTTAATTAGTCCAAGCAATGAAATCACGAAAAAGGTGTTGAATAAACAAGTGATTCATTACTTTATCTCCAAGATTTCTAATTACGTTTACTCAATGTAATTATTCAAAACTTTCTTTAAACTACTGGAATAATTACCAAAAGTTAATGAGATAATTCTAAAATCACGCATTCATCATAAAATTGTAAGCCTAGATTTCTTCCTCTCTTTCTTATTATTTGTTACATTACTCATTCCTTATTTCACAATAAGTCAATACTCTACAAAATTCTAATTATCTTTACTTGCGTTGTTTGCTGGGATTCTTTTATAATCTATGATGCATTTAATTAGTTAAAACAATTGAAAATTTTATTAGAGATGTTTATCATTTCCCGCCAGTGACTTTTACTATTTGTTAATTTAGCTCTTTTATTTATGATTTTGTAGGGAGCTTATGACGTGACAGTCTTTTGTTTATATTAATAAAGAGAAAACAAATTAGAAGCAGATATATTATTGGTTAATGCAATTAGTGTTATATGAAAATCTGAACTACCCTAAACTTCAAAAAATTTTCCTGATAAAAGTAAGGAGCTGAAATAAGGTAATAGTTCGAAAATTAATAATAAGAACAAAGAAAAATAATATTAATTCATTGAAAATTATACATATGTACTAGCAGGTTTTGCCTGCTTCGTTAGTTACTATATTTAAAGTAATTATATTAAAAAAAAAAAAAATCTTCTGAAATTGCTTAAAACGTCGCTTCGGATTGCCACTGCTTTTGGTGGCGTCCCCCCCCCCCCCCCACTCTATATTGGTATCATCACCCTCTATTAGCAGTTGCTCTTTAATCGGACATTTCAATTTGGGTATTAAAAGGGTGTTAGATATTGCTGCTATTATTCATGGACTACGTTTTTCGAACAGACATTTCTCGGACAGGTTATCATCTTCACTCTATGACAACAGATGGCAGCATCAGACAATTTTCCCAACTGAAAATATTTTAAATAATCAAAGAAAAAAAAAACTTATCAAAGATTTGAAAATTGGATTTCAAGGAGCATCAGGAAAGGTCACAATGGACCTCCATGCAAAAATCTGTAGTTCTACTATTAGCCGTTTGCCTATAAAGTGACCCACACACCCCTAACATTTTTTTCCCTCGCTTTCACACCATCTATACGTTCAGGCTACTGTGAAGACACTGGAAGATTTTCTTTTATCAATCGTGATGTTCTAATCAATTGAGCTAACGGGTCACGGAAAGGTTTTTCTCCTTTACGTTACCGGCTTCCGAGTCGTTGATTTCAGAAGTTTATATATTCTAAATTCTTTTTTAAAAAAGTATCTAAAAATTCGAAAATCGGACTTCGAGGTGCACCAGAAGAGATCGAAATGGACCTCTATACAAAATTCTGTAGACTATTTTCATTTAAAAAATAACTTCTTTCTTAATGAAACATATTATATTAGTAGCTTTTATGTCTGTTTATAAGCGACATAAACCAAGCAATTTTGGAACATTAACTCATTTTACTGTATTGTATACATGAATTTTTGATACATCGGTATGTTATATTATACATCGGTATGTTAAACCTATTTTTATTTAATGATATTAAATTTATTAATAGATTTTTTATTACCATCATACTTCATTCTGTTATAATGCGATGGTAATGGGTTGCTCTGTCCATGATTTTATTAACCCTGTATTTAAAAAATTGCCCTGTGTATATGCACAATACAATAAAATTAAAATATCTAATCTATTAAGGTATCAGAAACAACCCATATATTTTTAAATATATTTTCCCTTGTATAAGGATTCCCTTCTATATGTAATTGTTTATTGATTAATTTAATTCTTACTTCCTGGTGTTTGATCATTATGGTAATAAGTTATATATATATACATACATAATGTAGTTTTAGATTGCTATAGAATCACATGATCAAATGGTAAATGTATTCATATGATTCAAAATGTATATATCTGGGAATAGTTAAAATAATTATGAATTAAACAACAATACATATGATTTAATCAATAAACAAATACATACATACATACATATATACATATATATTATATTTATGCGAAACTTATCAAATAAATTTTCTCATTCAACCGAGAACAAAAATGCGTGTAGAAGCGTAAAAATGAGAATAATTTTAAAAGTGAATATACCAATATATCTATGTAAATAAAATTATACTTTTGCTTTAAATTTCTCAGAATTAAAAGAATTTTACAATATCTTCACGTTTGACACATAGTGAAAGCCAAGAATGACTTAAGATACACACATATATATATATATATATATATATATATATATACTTATTACCAAACTTATTTCAAAATATTTTCTCTGTGTGCATGGTAGAGGTGGAGGTATATAGAATGTTTTTTATTCAACCGTGTGTCACGCAAAAAGGGTTGGACGAAATTCAATTACACTTGGCTGAGGTTTAGATCTGCACCCAACTTAAAATTATATTCATCGGACATTTCAAAATTTTAATTAGATTTACTGATATGAGCAAACAAACGCTTCTGTAACCAATTAAAGATCAGATCTAGGTAGAGATTAGATCTAACTAAGATATGTTAAAATGACTATAAACTTCACAAAAAAAAATCTACTTTTTTATTAATTGTTTTGCTTTTTGATATAAATTCTGTATTGTCTTATGCAGACTATATTTTAATTCTGAAAGTTCTTTTTAAAATTTGTATTGCCCTATCAAAGTTAGATTGTTTTGTATATAAAACTTGTATGATTTAAAGGGAGACTTTTTGTTTCACATTTTTTTTCAGTTAGTTGTGTAATAGATGTTAAGAATGTGCTATAGCTCTATTATAGTTATGACTAAGCTGGTATTACTATTTGAACTTTGCAAGTATGTATAGCAAAGTATGGTATGTAATAGTCAAAACTTTTACTGAACCGAAGTAATCATGTATGTGCAGTCCGTTATATACATATACAGTAATTATACAGGTACCGAGTTATCAACAAAACAATTCGGTTGATTTAACAAAATTTTTGCTGTTTCAAGACAGCATTTTATGTGTAATTTAAGTAACCGTTTGTTTAACGTCATTATTGGGCCTGTGTGTTTTTACACCTTGTCTTAATCAAGTTTATAAAATAATTTAATTGATTGATGAGGAATGTTTTACTTTCTCTAACTCATAATGTAGAGAAAGTATGTTTTTGTTTGTTAAATTTTTGAAATTGAGTTTTTGTTATATTTATAGGTTTTGAGGACCACTGAATACAAAATATAATTTTTATCGCGTTGGTTTCTGTGTGTGTGTTTGTCTGTCTATGTGTCTGTGTGTCTGTCTGTGTGTCCTTGTGTCTGTCTGTTATCAGCATATCTAAAAAACAAATTATATTAGAAAGTCCAAAATTATAAGTGTGTATGATATAGGGATGCTACAATAAAATTTTTGTTGAGATCAAGGAAATGGTTCGTGTACAGGGACACTCAAGAGAATTCAAATGCATTACGTTTATGGGGGAAATTGCAGATAAGTAGAGATTAACAGTTATACACTGAGCAAAATCAAATGAAACGAATATGCATATATTATATACGTAAAAGCATGTTTCATGTAGAATATGGTATAGGAAACATTAACAGTTCGTTTACAGAGCTACACAAAAGAACTAAATTATAGTGCGATAATACTTGAAAATTGATGGAAGTGTACTTCGTGTTATTAATATAGGATTATATTTATGTCCACTATGTGATGTGTATATAACGTTCAGAATATATATAGGGCTTCGAACATAATCCATAACATTCTTTTTTATTATTAGTGGAAGTACTTTACTGTAATATTTTACCATGTCCAGGAAATCTGCTCAGATTTTTAAATTAATTCCTCATAGCCATATTGTAAATAATGTATTTTTTTTTTTTTAAAGCTAAATGTTCATAGATTGGGTTTTGTATGTTTACACGTTTTAAGGCTTCCTGAATGCGAAAGTCAAGTTTTTAACGTTTGAACCTTGTGTCTGTTAGAGTAAATTAAAAACAAATAATTTCAGGCGATTCAAATGTTGTATTTTGAAGTTAATATGTTTGTTACTAGAAAATTTTGATTAATATTGATAAGTTTCAAGGAATGTTGGTGTGAAAATTTGTCTGAATAATTTTAAATGAACTTTTGAGTTTACTAACAGATTTGATTTCTATGTAAATATAGGGACAGTAATGAAACGGGGGGTTGATGGTGTGGTAGCTGCTCCTCCCCCCCCACACACACACACAGAATTACTTGTCAAATAAAGCTCTTCCAAAGCGTAATTTGAATTTTCTGAACATAGGTTTACATAACAGTACTCGTTATTTTACTTCTTAATATCCAAAATGTATTTATAATATTAAATTTCAGGGTAAGAGAAAGTCGTGTGAGTGACATACCAGATTATTTTTAATGTATTTCGAAACAGATGTACCTGTAATTAAGAAGTGAAAATTAAACTAATTTCAAAACTAATCAGATACATTTTCGGAGTGTTAATAAATCAAATTATTTCATCCAGAAATAATGAAAATTTTATTTCATTTTTATTTCTTACTATAAACTATACTCTCAGCTGTTTAAATCATTAATTAAAAAAAAAATTATAATTAAGTGTCACTATAATTTACAGCATTGAAATGAGGTTTCATTATAAATAAAGGAAAATTTTTAATAAAAATTTATTTCTATTCTTTTTTAATCATTACTTTATTTTAGAATAGTTTAATATTATTATTATTTCACGACATTAAACTAATTACTGCTATACCTCCATTTCCTAAAATCTGCAATAAAGATATTTTTTATTGCATCTGAATTTTCTATTATGGTCATTTCGGTTATGTTATAACTTTGTTTAATTAACAACTTTAGAGCAATTTTAAATTTGTACCGTTTGAATTTTCCATTATAGTGATTTCGGTTATGAAATAACTTTGTTTGATTAACAACTTTATATCAACTTTATATATGCAAATACATGTATATTTCTGTGTCAATGACAAATTTTTTATTGGATGTTATTTTATCAGAAATTCATATATAAACGGTATTGATAATTTCTCATTTTTACTAACAATTTTTCACTGTAACTGAAAAGAAAAAGAAAAATTAAACTGATAGAGTATATTTATAGGCGCTCTAAAAAGTAATAACGAGATACGGAAAGCTTCTGTATAGAAAGTTTTTGCATTTGAGGGTGTTCAAGAACTTTTGAACGTCCTCAATTTTAAATATATCTTTTGTTGAACCCCCCCCCCCAAAAAAAAAAAAAAAATAAATAAATAAATAAATAAATAAATAAACTTTTAGGTAATTTAAAATTTATGGAATGTTTGCAGAAATCTTGTACCTAGAAACTTTCGCTCTCTCACTTTCCCCACCCTTTTTTTTTTTTAACTCATTAGATAGCCAATAACATTCCATTAGATATAAAATATTTTTCTTTTACTTTATATTTTTTATTTGCTTGTGCTCTAAATTTATAGACAATTTGAATAAATGTTGATATCTTCAAAGTTGACTTTAAGCAACTCTTTTTTCTTGCCTTTTAAAAAGTTTTGAAAGGAGGTTGCAAGGATCCCTAGACTTAAAAAAATTTAAATTTAGATTCTAAGTTTTAGTCATATACATTTTACGATAAGCAGTAAAATGTACGGTAAATAATGTAAAAAATGCACGTTTCACCGTAAAATTACTTCTAAAGTGTGGTTTAAAATGTTTTACAATGTACAGGAAATGGACTGTAGGAAGGGAAGCACCCGTATGTTATGGATAAAACTGAACTTTCAACTGAATAATACCTTCATCCGGTTTCATAGGATGATGGGAACAGGGTAAATTCAAATAGAAAGAAGTTGAAGATGAATTACCTCTTTAATACCAGTATTTGGTTTTATATAGATCGCCTTGTAAGCTTTCAAGGGGAAACATCAATCTGCTGAGAAACACTAATTTGGTAATTGAGATGTACGGTAATTTGGAAGAATATGTAAAACATATGCAAGTTGCATCTATTCCCGAAGCGTCCATGGAAAAGATGGAAGCAGCGCTTCCCCTATTTAAGATTTTTAAAAGGTAATCAAGCAACGTCGCCTCGTCGAAAGACTGAATTGATTCTTTCTTTACTTTTGGAAGCGCTTCGCTTCGGTGCTTCGCTTCGGCCCTTCCATAGTTTTCTGAACCAAGCCTCTCCCCTAATACTGATTGATAGCAGTCTCACGTGTGTTTTAAATTTAATATTTGTAAGACAGTATTTTCGTCAATCCTAGTCGCCAATTCATCAGTGGAATATGGTAATCCCTTTCTCTGAAAAATCACCGGATCATTGTCCGAACTTCTGACTTGTCTCACGGTTAATCAACCTGATTATGCTGTGCTCTTTCTTTACATCCTGACACATTTAGTTTGTTGTTGTTATTCGTGTACTTTCTCCCTCTTTTTCCATTTACACGGCAATATTGGTTGTTACTCGGTTATTTCGCTTGAGAATCGACAACTAATCGCACCTATCCATTTAAAATTAAACGGTTGTATTCACCAATAACTTCAACTTCCGGCTGAATTCGATAACGTGAAAAGCGCATAAATCAGGGTGAACATTTCAGCGAATTTTGCCGCGTTGCTTCTGTCATCTAGTGGCACTGCTATTTTCAGAGAATTTTAGCAGAATATAACTAACCAAAAATTATATGATATCTTCGACGCTAGATGTCAGAAGCAGCGTGTCAAGTTTTGTTGGGACTTTAGACGCTTTTAAAGTTTTTGCGTTGAACCGGAAGTTACAATTAATGGTGAATACAGCTGTAAGGAATGTTCGAAATATTCAACTAAGTTTTCGAGTTCTAGTTCAGGCATAGATGTTTGTCGTTGTTCAGAATCTAGTTTAAGCTGTAAGTCCTAGCTAAATGAACTTTAATCTGTAAAAAAGGACTATAGAGTGAAAATTGAAATCTTAAATTCTATTAAGCTTTTATGATTTTTCCGTTAATCAGGTTATTTTCGTACTCTCTTTTTTTTTTCAATTTTCCATTAGGCTGTTCTTCTTTAAATGTTTCACACTTTATCTTTTGGACATATATTCTTGTGTAACTGGTGTCATACTTTTTTTTTTGTATAATATATATATGTATAAAGGTATGTAGGCGTACAGGTTCTAAATCTCCAAAAAGAAGGTTTTCATTAGTAGTAGTGAAGTAGTAGTAGTAGTAACTTTTCAATTTCTGGAAAGGAAAATATTAATGAAAAGAAGCAGATTTAGTCACTTTATATGTAATTAATATGAAACTGAAATCATCAAAAATTTATATTTAATTTTAATTGGAAACAAGAGATAAAAGAAAAAAGGTCTGATTGAGATGAAGAAAAAAGCGAAAAATAATCTGTTATACTAAATGAATATAAGTTTCTGGTTCTAATTTAAAACACATCAAGGCAATATTACTTTATTTTTCTATATATTTCTTAGTATTAAAAAAGAAGAATTCTCAGATTAAAAATAATAATAATAATAATCTGGCGTGTCACTCACTCTACTTCTTAAAAATAGATTATTACATTTAACAATGTAAAATAAAAGATGTTGTAGTTGAATACTTTCAATGTTTTTCACAAATAATTAGAAAATATTTTAGAAATAGTTTTTTTTTTTTTTTTTTTTAAACTTACATTATTGAATGAAAGAACTGCCGCCCCCCTTAAAACCCAGATTTGATTATTGTAGCTACATTCATAAATACTTTAAAATTGTTGATAAGTTACAAAAATATATATATTTCTGTAATGATGTTTAAAGAATTTTCTCTGTTACTACTCTTTTAAACGTATTACCCTAACTCTAGGCAGCACTATACATTGTGTATAAATCAACATTTTAAGTTTACATTTATCATAGTTAGTAAAACCTATAGCATAACTTGAAATACGTTGGAGGCACTTGCCAAATATATTTCTAATATATAGGAATCCTTTTGTGACGCCCTATAAACGAATGCTGAATAATTCTCATAATATATTGTATGTACAGCCTGATTTTATGCATATAAAAAGTAAATGTTAATTTCAATATACATAAAATACAGTCAAAATGTTAACAAAGGATTTCAGCCATAATCGTAATGTAATTTCATTATTTTGTATGTGCCTATACAAGAACCATTTGTCTCATCTCAATAAAATTTTTAGGTAATATCGCCAAATAGTACAGATTCAGTTGTCTTAGTTTGGATCTCCTGCTACAATATGCTCTTGAGTTGTGATGATGACATGCGTAGACATACGCACATGTACGCACATATACGCACACGGATATACAGATATGCACACAGGTATATACACAGACACATAGACCAAACACTATAAACCAAATTTTTGTTTCATAGTATTGAAAAACATGTAATTAAAGCAAAACCCAAGTTTAAATTTTTTTTACCTAAATGCAACTTTTTTTTTCGATAAGAAAAAGCATAAATATATTTATTTAAATCAAAATATTTCATACTACTTTTTTTTAAAAAAACGACGCAATTTTCTGTAATATATAATATGTAGTTTATCGTAATTACTTTAGGTTCGTATTATATGGAATTGGAATCATATAGAATTTATTTAGGATATAGCTATTATATATATTTCCTTTTAGTGGTATAAAGCAAAAGGAAATATGCCTAAAAAGGAAATAACTGAATGCTTAGCCAAAGCATAATTCAGATATCTATTGGACTATTTCCATAAAATCTGATCTGTTGAAAGAGAATCCCTTACATAAGTGTACGTTTATTTGCTTTAACTGAAGTACCTGGGCAATTTTTTCTCCCAAAGATAGACATCTCTTTCAAAAATAGAGTAGAAATTTCTTTCTTAGGTTTACTTTTAATCTTTTTTTTCCTTCCCCTTAGGAATGATACAGTCAAGAAATATATATATATATATATATATACCAACTTAAACATTTTATTAAAGATCTAATGAAAATTAAATATATATATATATGATTAAATTTTTAATTCTTTATATAAAAAGAATTCAGAACTTTGTTAAAAGTTCACTGAGAAGAAAAATATACCGCTTTCACCTAGAACGAATAAATAGTCATTTTCTGGATCACTGAAATAGAAATATAGTTTTTTGAATTTTGCGTATAAGGTAATCAAATAACCTAGATGGACGAAATGATCGAGAATTTCTAGTTTACACTTTTCTAGATGGTGAAACAATTTTATGAATGTTATGAATCCTTCTTATTGCGAGAAATTCTAGCTTGTTTTCCTAGAATTGGGTCATAAATCAAAATTATTGTTACTAAAATTCACCTCTTTTGTTCGCATTTACTTGCAGAGATTTTTAAATGAGTTTGACTCCCAATAATATAGTAAAACGCTCTAGAATTCTTATAGGGGTTTTTGGAACTCTCTAGTAAAAGGAACTAGAATTTATAAGGATTACATGAAATTCTTTTTGCTATAGCCACAATTTAGTTTCTAGATGTCAGTCACAGTTTTTTTCTCAATGTTATTTAAATTTTATTTTAATAAAGAATTGTATTTTGTGAACTTAATATTATTTAGCGAATTTTTTTTAAATGTTGTAGTTAATACTATATATACAGATTTCATTTTAAAAGCATTAAGTATAGTTCATTGCATAAATGAAATATTATATATACATGTATGTTGATTCTACAGCAAATTTGCACTTTCGAGTTAAAAATTAATAATATTTAAGCTATTATTAAAATTATTATTATTATTATTATTTGCATGTAAAAGATACAATGCCGTTTGGACATTTATTTAAAAAATTTTGAAATGCAAAATGAGAATAATGAATTAAAAATATTTCTACAAAAGATGATAAATCACTTCTGTGGACTGTCATAAGCCAGAATCGCAATAATTGAATAATTGTAATCCTATTGTCTCAGATATTGTGTACGTAAGTGTATTTTTCTCAGAAAAGATATGAGTTTAACATCACATAAAATATTTTTGCTCTGTTTAATTGTCATAAAGAACATTATTTAAATAAAAATTTTTGCATCATTTCTGTGAGCAGTTAAAAAAAGGAAAAAAAAATAATAATAATAGAAAGTACTACCTTAATTTTCTTGGTGGCAAATGTAAAAATGTAAAAAAAAAAAAAAAAAAACTTTTTTGGAAATGCAAACAAATTTCTTTAAATAAATTTTAAGTTTTTTACGTATTTTCTACTTACGTTCAATGGTTAATTAGCATGTTTGTGGCATCACTACTGTTATTTTATCAGTTTAAAATTATATCTTTCATACAACAGGCCATATTGAATGAAATATGATTATCTAAAGTTATAAATATTATAAACCTAAAGTAAATAATCAAATCTTAATTAATTACAAAATAAAAAAAAATAATACTCTTGTGGAAATAATTGCTTTAACTATCCCATACAATTTTACAAAAACAAATTGTAAATGATCTAAATCTAAATGTTATAAATAGCACAAAATTAAAATAATAGGTATAAATGAAATTAATTACGAAAAGAAAAAATTTCATGACTTTTGTAGACATATTGGTTCTAACTGTCCCTCCAAATTTTACAAAACCAGAATTCAAATTATTTATAAGACTCAGTCATAGAAACTTTTATTCCATTAACAGATATTAAAAATTCCTTATAACAATTTATCTTGAAATTTTTTGTTTGAAAATTCAACTACACTGAAAAATAAAATATACCGCCTTTCTCTAGAAGGAATAAGTGACCATTTTCTAAGTCCCTTAACTAGAAATATAGATTTCCGAGCTATGCGCACAAGGCACGCCAATGAGCTGAATAGACGAAATTATCGAGAATTTCTAGTGTACATATTTCTAGATGTTGAAACAATATTCTGAATACTCTAAATATACTGAATCATTTATATTGCGAGAAATTCTCACTTAATTTTCTAGAATTGGGTAATAAACCAAGATTATAGTTGCAGAAATCGGCCTCTTGTAGTCTCATTTATTTGCAGAGATTTTTAAATAACTTTGCCCTCGAGAATATAGACAAACGCTCTAGAATTCTAATAGGGGCTTCTAGAACTCGCTTTCTAAGAGGGCTAGAAATTATAAGGATGACATGGAACTATGTTTTCTAGAGCCACAATTTAGATTCTAGATGTCAATTACAGAATTTTTTCTCAGTGTATGTCAAGTTGCTGTCGTCTGTAGAAAAATCCATCTTTCTCTCTTACTCTCTCTCTATCTCTCTGTATATATATATATATATATATATATATATATATATATATATTAGTGTGGTCCTTAAAAATTAACATTTAAATTTTTGTATGGAGCACCCTCTTATTTTGTTCTATGTATAAAATAAAAACTTCCACAAAAATTTCAAAATTTTAAAACAAGTTTTAAGGGTGGCTACCGAGGTTTAAAAAATTAAAAATTGACAAATTTGACATATTTTGTAATTTCATTATAAATTATTATATTTAATTACATTAAAAATCGAGACAATATACATTAAAATATTCAGTTTTAAATATTAGGAAAACTTTCAGCTTTATATATGTTTTAAATAAAAAGAAAAATTTTGCAGATTCGTTCAAGGTGGCAGAAAAAATTGGTAACAACCAAAAAAAGTTGTCCTAAAGAAACAGTACTACCTGTCATACCAATAAACATTCCTGATGATCCAAATTAAGCTGAAGGTGTTTATGCATCTCCTATACAAAAACTACTGGCTGAAATAACAGCTACATTTTTTATACCCAGTTTCCTGAGTATGTAGTATTGATTTCTAAAATATGTAAATTTTTCATGTTTATGACCATAAGAGAAAAAAAGGACATTACGTTTTAGTAATTTACTTAAATCTGGACATATTTGGCATTTTCTGCTTATGGGATATCTTGTATGGAAAAGTTTTGAAACATTACAGAAGATTATCTACTCTGATGTTCAAGCATTGTTAAAATCCCGATATCAGAGCGTAGAGCTCGTAATCCGTGAATTGCAAGTGCGATACTCGAGCTGAATCAATACTATCGTATACATTTATGGTGGGTGGTGCACACAAATTTTATCAAGAACGCAGTGTCTTCCGTTTTCCGTAAAATTAATACCTCTGGTTGTCACCGAAGAGGGGAAAGAGCACCCCTCCGACAAGAATCAAAATTTTGTTATCGATTGCATACCACTAATGCGAATTGCAATACCGATTACATACCACTAAATCGATGGCATACCAACACTCTTCTCAGCAGTGTTGCCAGATTTGGAGGATTTTTTATTCAAAAATAACCAATAATTATGAGAAATGATATTTGATATACATATTATAATATCAATCTTCGAAATGATTAGACAAACGTTACAATTAAAAATTATTGGTGAATATTGAATTAAAAATCCGCCAGATCTGACAACACTGCTTCTAAGTAAACACTGCTAAAATTTTCAACTGAAAACTATTTAAGTGTTATGCAATCGACATTAGCACTCACCCAACCTCCGAATGCAGACATATTTCATGCTCCCTACTGTTATCATATTCATTTGTCGTTCAATTCTTCAGAAATTTTTACAGTTTCTTCAACTCTCTGCATTCCAAGAAGAGTGCATCCCCGTATAGGATTCATTGCATATGTTCCATTTTCTTCGAAACACATAATTATTCGCCTAAGTTTTGTCATGCGACGTGAACTTTTTATTAGATGAAAGTCTCTGATAGTGGCCATTGTTTTTCTCTGATAAAGGGATTTCAAGAGTACCAATCGATCTAATAAAGTGAGTGGTATAATCGTGATATCTTCCTTCGGTTAAGAAAAAGTTCTTTTACGCACCCTTCATACAGGTAGAAAGTGCTTCAAATGTTCAGTTTTATAAAAAAAATTATTAGCCTCGCTGCATTTTTTTTTTTTTTTTTCCTTTCTATCAGCTGAAACAAGCACTGCACTTTTTTTTCCGGAAATTTAAAGCGGTGTTGCCAGATTTGGCATATTTTTTATTCAAAAATCACCAATAATTCTGAGAAATGATATTTGATATACATATTATAATATCAATCTTTGAAATGATTAGGCAAACGCTACAATTAAAAATTATTGGTGATTATTGAATTAAAAATCCGCCAGATCTGACAACACCTCTTCTTAGTAAACACTGTTAAAATTTTCAACTGAAAACTACTGTAAAAAAATATTTTAAGTTTTATGTAAAATTATAACAAAAAATAAATACTGGTGTTAAAAATCTTTTTTTACATTTAATATACATTTTAATGCCTTATATTATCTTAATTCTTACGAGCGAGAGTATATTTGTGATTTATAATATATTTTCTCTGATAAAAAGATTCAGTTTTGAGTTATATTGAGATATAAAACAGTTTAAAAATATAAATTATAGAATAAATATTTTTACTGAAAACTATTTTAAATTTACAGAGATTCTGGTTAAACAGTTACATAATTTTACAAAAATATTTTACAACGGGTGTCCAAAAAATGACTGTGATTCTGCAATCAGTTTTTGCATAAAATTCATTTAAACACTTTCTGTTTAATTTGAATCACTTAGTAATTTTTTTATTTTTTTATTAATTTCTACATTTTTTATTAATTTAGTCATTTTTAAGCGCACAAAACGAAAGTTTAGTTGAAATGATTAAATGAAATAAATTTAATAATTTTGAATCAAACATTCTATCTTCATACTAAGTTGATATGAATATCACAATGTTATCAATATTTTATAACCTATTATGTCACCACAAGTGATTTCAAAGATGTACCTCATAATACATGAGAAATGCCTTTAAATTTGGACATCATAATACGATTAATTATAGTGACTGATGTGAGGTATATAACATGCTTTAATGCCATAGCAACGGAACTATCAGAGACGCATAAGCTTTGGATTGATATTATCATGATTTAAGCATTATTTGATTTGAGAAGGCATTTAATTTATCAACTGATTTATAAGGTTCTTTAAAATAGGATGTGTAAAAACATGTTTTAAACATGTTTTAAACATGTTTTAAACATGTTTTAAACATGTGTAAAAACATGTTTTTCCGTTTAAATTCGCTTTGAATTATCTTAGAATGGCGAATTTTGGTGTGTGGATATTGATTAGGTGTACTCATTATGTACATTAGTGGGATTTTGCAAAACCTCGGACTCACGCGCTGAGGAAGGGGAAGTAAGAAGTGGGTAAGTTGCTGCCGAAGGCAGTGTGGACACAGACCCCTCACATTGAGAGCGAGAAAACCTCTACCAATCACAGCGAGAACTTAGGTTATTAATAAAGATATGGGATTTTGACAACTCATTTAAGTTTAATGTCCAGCGAAGCGGGCAAAGCCTGCTAGTCGATAAAATAAAATTGAAAATTGACATAAAGTAAATGCCTTGAGGCATAAAAAGGAACGCGTGTGGAACGTTTAGATCTGACATAATTAAAATCATAATTTTCCTTTAACCAAGTATCAACTATATCTACAGGGTGTCCCAAAATTACGGAGACAAATTTTAAGAGGGGATAAGGCACTTCAAAACTATTCAGTACTGCACAGGATTTCATGTCCACAAAGGTCCTTTTAACCCTTTAAGAATCGGGTGTTTCGGGATATTTTTTATCAGATGAGGGAGGTACAAACATAGAACGACAAGCTTTAAATTGATGTAAATAACAGCTAAAGGAATAAGAAATACATAGCTACCCATGACCGTGAACATCATATTAAGCCTTTAAGGAGCGTATATGTTCTGATGTTTCTTTAACACTTACCACCATGCATTGGAATTATTGACTGCTCATGTGTAATCTACCTTTTTGGTTATTTGTAACCCCGCCTACCTCTTAAAATGTTCTTGTCCTTTCCACCCTTTCAGAAAATCACATACAATATTCGTAAAAATAATTTTTATAAAATTCAAAATTTTAAAGCCCCGCCCATATCTGTTAACCACTTGGTTCTTAAAGTGTTAAGATAACATTTGGGGCCATGTGTTCCTGTGCAATTCTGAATCCTTATGATATGCCTTGACTCCGCATAAAGAGAAACCCTGTATTTGAAAAAATATTCAATAATCTATTAATGTGCTTTATTTTTCAGCAGTTCCACACTCTTTTGGTAAGAACGATTTATCCACAGATTTGAAGTACTAGCCTCTGTAGAATAAATAATAATAATAATAATAATAAAATCGAATGACAATGATATTATTGTATTTGTCTGAGGTATATAGTAGGTAGTAAAAATATGAGACTAACCAAACATCTGAAAAATATATCTCGAATAAAAAAAAAAAAAAAAAAAAAAAAAAAAAGAGAGAGAGAGAGAAACACGTATTCAATATTATTATTATTATTATTATTATTATTATTATTATTAATAAAAAAAATATTCAATGATGCCAAAATTAAGGATTCATCTTACAACCTAATTCATATTTAAAAGATTTTGTTCACAAAACTTTTATATGAGATTTAATTTCATAAAAATCCCATTTTTTTTTCTTTTGTACTAGACGAAAAAAAAAACAACGATATCTATAAACATATAATATATCATACCATTAAAATCCTTTTAAAGTTTAATAATAAAAAAAAAAAAAAAAAATGATTTTATAGAGAAATTCTAATAATTTTTGCTTTTATAAAAATATCTATCCAACTTCCAGAAATATACTCGAATTTTCCGAAATCATAATAAATTTTCAAACTACATAATATATATGCAGGTATTTAATATAATCCTCTTAAATATTTATGGGATAAAATGAGAAAAACAAGGAATGTGTAGGAATAATAAGAGTTGATGAATATCTCATAAGCTCAAATATTATTCATTTTGATGCTTTTATTAGTTTTTATATTACCGGTTCGTTTTTAAAAATATGCTTAATGAAATCCCACTTATTCTCCATTTATATGATTATCTTTAACAGATAGGGTATAAAAGAATAGTTTTATTACTTTTCAAAGTCACAGTGAAATTACTCTTGACATAATTTAAGAAATAATTCTACGACAGAAATATGAAAAATACATTTTTAGATTCAAATTCAAATTGAAAATTGTTATTAGAACATGACATATAAATCAATGATTGTTTATGTAAACATTATGTACATTAAAGTAGGAAGTTGAATTGTTAAAATTTTGACATTAACGACTTTTTGACATCGTTCGGTCATGTAAATTTACACAATGAAAAATAAATTGATAGAAAAACTAATATATCAAATTGCCATACATATTTTTAAGACAGTGATGAACATAGTGTTCAACTAACGAATGATTTCCGCCATGGAACCAGCAATAGCAATCAACTTATACAATAGTAATAAATAAATAAATAAATAATGAACTTACGTAGCAGCATAGTTCTGATGAGATATTTGTGCTTACCTAGAAAAGTAAAAATGTTATATGTAAATTAAGTAAAAATGTTTTATGTAAAAAGAAAAGTAGTATGTAGGAAAAGTAAAATGTTATATGTATCTGAATTCTTGTGTGCGTCGCTGTAAAATAGAAAATATTTTTAACAAGCGACTTCCATTAATGGCCATTCTGTAGCTAATTTATAAAATATATATTGTTTTAACATCTTTCAAATAAGAACTTCATATAAGTAGCTAAAATTGAGCGTGATATATTCATATAACTTCATATTATTTCATATTAATATTATTTCTCTGCAAAATATTTATTACTTACAATTATTTTACAGTGTTAATTGTTAAGTATATGAGAAATATTGTGTATATTACTTATATGCACATTATTTCTCATTAACAAAGCAACGCAACATACATCAGCTTCTTTTTTATATTTTAAACAATATTTCATTATTAAAATAAACTTCAATTATTTTGAGTGCATAAACCACAATTTATTAGGATTCCATTTTGTATTTTTATTTTAAAAAATCTGTAAGTTTTACACTTATAAATATTTATATAATTCTGGTGACAATAATTTACCGTATGTCTACCAACGTATCAAAAATTCGAATAAAATGTGTAGACGCTATCGCAAATAACTTGCCAGTAGTAAAACGCATTTTTTCTTTGTTCCTCGCTAACAAAATTACTGTAAGCCGTACACTCATTGATAACTATACAGTTTGTTCTATGGCGACCTGTAACATACCTATAAGCTTTTCACTCACACACATAAGCACTCACACATCTATATATATTCCTGTGAAACTTAAAAACGTATAAAGACACTAAACTCTCATAGTCGAATATTTCATAATTACAATAAATTGCTTACTTATTATATGTTCGAAAAGTAAAAATCATTTTTAAACGCAAACAAAAATTACAAAAAAAAAAAAAAAAATTAAAATTCGATATTTTAAGTAGAAAACGAAGTTAAAAATTCAATTCTTTAAATGTGATACATGCATATATAAATGAAATTCTTAAATATTTAAAATAAAATACTCTATACAATAATTTTCAATAAATTACACCGGCATAGTTCATTTAATTTAAGTATTATTTAATATCAATTTTCTTCAATTCATTTAATTTAATTAATTGTAACTATCAATGAAGAGAAATTATGGTATATAAATTCTTTTAAAATTTTATTAATCCATATAAAAGAAAATATTTCTATGAAATACGTTTTTCAAATAACTTCTATTAAGCATAATATTTTAAACACATTTATAAATGAATAAGCTCTTATGAAATATATATATATATATAAAGAGACGGTAATTTGATTAATTTATAATGAAAAGTTTATTATTTTTTTATTGAAAGCAAGCGAAAAGAGAAGTTTAATTATTTTACTTCTTCTAAAGTCGTTTTGATCTTAAGGAATTATTTATATAAGGAATTATAATATTTTACTCTTTTATCATTAGTGATATAGATAAAGAAGCTTAGTTATGCTAAATTTCAAATACATATAAAAGAATTACTGCTACTTAATATTAAAAGCTGAAGTGGTATAGTGGAAATTGCGAAGATTAAATGATATATACTTCATTTTTTTTTTTTTTTTTTTTAAATAGTACCAAAACACTCTGCTAAGAACTTACCAGATTAAAGCTGAAATGACAATTATTAGATATTACTAAAAGAATAAAAATAAAAAATAAATAAAAACTAATAAGTATTTCTTGCAATAAAATTTCTGGAGTGACTCCACTCGACTTTCCGAACATCAACTATTGAATGGTTGTGTAAATAAATTAAAGTAAGATATGTAGATAAATAAGCAAATATGAAAAATATAATAGAGAGTTTGAGTATTTTTCCCCACTGTTTAATTTTACTCTACTTCACTTCATATAATTTTAGCCCACAGATCATAATGATACAGAATTTTTCATTGCGTCCCTGTAAAAATCTATAAGGGCTAGATTCACCGAATTCTATACAATTCGTGTGACTGTGACCTATAACATGTGTATAAATTTTCAGCTAAATCGAATAAAGAGTTTAAATGCTATCGCACTTTAAAATATTTGGGGCCATAGACAATAATGATTAAAAAATGAGTATCCCTGTTAAAAAAAACTATAAATGCTAGATTCTCCAAATTCTATATACTTCGTGCGATGGTGATTTATAACATATATATAAATTTCTAGCTCAGACGAATATGGCGTTTAGACGCTATCGCAGTTTGAAAAATTTAGCCCCATAGGCATGATAAATTTGCATATATATATATTGTGTGTGTGTGTCCCTGTAATAAAATTATAAGTGCTAGATTCACCAAAATCAATACAGTTCATGTTATGGTGGCATACAACATACGCACTAAATTTTGTCTTATTTTAACAAAGCGTTTAGGCGCTATCATGTTCACTCACATACACACACACACACACACACACACACACACACAAAATGAACTCAGGGGACCTCAAAATGTATAGAAACACCAAAATCTCAAAGTCGGATTTTTGACACGATTACAATACTTTCCTTACACATATATGTTCGAAAAGTAAAAAACCTTCTTCATCTTTTGTAATTATATCAAAACTACAATAATTAAAGTATGCAAAAGCTGGAAATATAATGCATATCATCTGATACATTTTCTTGCTTAAATATTCACATTTGTTTTTGTTTTTCTTACTTTGTTTTTGTTTCTTCTTCTTCTTCTTCTTCTTCTCTTTTTATTTTTTTTATTTTTCATATTGATGACTGCATGTTTTTCGCCTTAGTTGTTTTATTGCCTTGGTCTTACATGTGGTGGTACTTAATATTAAATATTTTTTAATTTAACGCGATTTCAGTAGATTCGCAGAAACCAAATTAAATGAATTATTAAAAACAATAAGAGTTTACTAAAACATTTTGAAGATTTTACAATGCTTAGTATAGGGTTTGAATTTCTAAATAAAAATTAAAAGTAAATGTTTTTGTTATTAGATCCCTAATTTATTTCCATGAAATATTAATTCATTTAGAAATTATCAATAAAATGTAAACAAAACAAAAAATTTTTAATATCTTTATTTATTGCTGTATTTTTTTTTTCTTTTTGTAAATCTTAAATAAAATTTTTTACTATAGCTTTTTAGTTACAGTTTTAATAATGAATCTATAGAAATTGTATTTATAAGAAATGAAAAATTTCCACAGTTTTTGCTACCACTATTTCTTTCAGAAATACTTATCGTTATTTGCATAAATCATAATCATTCTTCAAACAATATCAAATTAGAGATGTGTATCTTATTGCATGGAGTTGTGCTTGAAGTGCCTCATAAAACAACGCATTCAGACATGAAACTTTAAATAAAAAAGGTGGATTTTTGGTTTAAAGTGAACATTTCTCTATCAGATAATATAAAAAAAAAATGTTACGAGGAGCAACGTAAATAACATCTAAAATAGCGAACTACGAACTTAACGTTCTTAAATTAATTTTTGTTTAAATAAAATTCTCTTTAAAAACTCTCAATAGCGCAGCTCTAGTAGTGCAGCGTTAAACCCAAACTACCCCTACCCTTCTTTAAAAACTCTTTCTTCAGCTTGATTATCCTATACTTCCATTCAAAACAATCACATTCCTAGTTTTCCTGTACGGTACGTTTTTTTTCTCCGTTGTCCAAATTCTTTCTTAGTATTATCTAAGAAAAAGGAACCGTAAATTCAAACATAATGCATATTTTTTCTTACTTGTTATAAAGTCTGCAAAAAATCTAAGCTTCTGCATTTGAAATTCAACATAGTAATATAAATTAAAGTCTAGATGTGCTATCGATAATTTTCATGCAAAAAGTAATGATTAAAAAGATAAAATTTTAGTTTGTTTCTTGAATACTACATATGCATACTGCCAAACCATTTTTTTTTTTTTTAAATCAGGTATGAAACTTGTTTGGGAAGGAGCTCAGCTATGGATGTCGGAACAAGTCGTGGAACACTTGGAACACGTCGGAACACGGAACACGGAACACGTCGGAACACGTCGGAACAATTGGAACAAGTCGTGGAATAAAAAATTTTAGTTTAATAATCATTGACATTTTATTTACATTATAGGAGATACTAAAATATGGGCAGGATGGTTCAAAAGGTCGTACCCAAGAAATAAGAATGGAGTAAGAATGACATAGGAAGTAGGGGGTCGGAAACCCGACATTGAAAGTGCAGTGGCATCGTAACTATCACGTAAAGAAAATATAACAAGCGTTGTTGGAAAAAATCTTCAGTTTACAGAAAACGTAATCGAAATACAAAATACAAATGAAAAATTTATAATTCATAAGAAGTTCTCAAAATGTATTCTATTAGTCGCGTTGTAACTATCGTCCTTTTGCTTGTTCCATTACTTTAAAGCGGGTTAAAATCACGTTCCTGACCCCCCAGTTACTGTGCAATTCCTACTCCTCATGACTTGGCACATCTACAAGTGCCATTTGGGCATGAACTTTTGAATCACTTGTATATTTCACCGAAAAATAGAATCATACGACACCTTCGGTTTATTTTACTTTATTTTTAGAAGTTTTTTATATGAAATCGACGTTGTCCTCGTGTCTTCGTGTCACTCTAGTAAACAATGCGCCTTCATTTTAAAGTAAATATAAGCCATTCCGTTTGTTGCTCCTTTGCTCAGTTGGTTAGAGCGTCACGTTAATAACGCGATGGTCGAGATTTCGGTCCCCGGAAGGTCCAGCGTGTTAAGTTTTGCAGATAACTAGTAGAAAAGGTGTCAATTGATAAAAGAAAATTTGTTATTGCTTACACAGTATCCTAAGAAATTTTCAAGAAGTTTTTTAAGAAACTTTTTTTTTAGAAATTAAAAATCAGAAAATATTTTTGATAGTAAAAAAAAAAAAAAAAAAAAAAAAAAACACCAAATAAAAAGTTTTAAGTAAAAAATACATAAATAAATATTTTTTTTGAAACCTCTTATTTTTGAAATTGGGTTTTGTCACCGCGTCTTCGTGTGATGCTAAAAAAACAGAGCGCTTCCACTTTAAAGTAAATGTAAGGAATTTTTACATCGTTCAATGGCTCAGTTGGTTAAAGCGTGATGTTGACAACGCGATGGTGGTGGGTGGGTTCAGTCTTCAAAGGTCGACGTGTTACTTTTTTCTAGATAATTAATAAAAAAGATGTCATTTGTTTAAAAAAAAAAAAAAAAAATATTCACGGCTTACACAGTATCCTACGAAATTTTGATTCGTTTTTTTAAGAAGCTTTTTTTTTAGTAACTAAAATGAACAACAACAAAAAAAAAAACGCTGGAAACTTTTTGTTGTGGAGCCTTAAAAAGCATAAAGTAAAATTTTATTCTTGCAGAGACATGCTATAAAAAATAAAAGTTTCACTAATAAGAAAATTTTAAAAAGAATTTATACATTTCACTTTACACGAGATGAAAATTCTTAAATATTCAAAGTATTTCGAAAAACGATCAAGAACAATATTTTTTTGCATAACTTAGATTTTTCTAGCATGCTCTATGACTTTTTCTAGCTGTTCTTTGAGTATTAGTTAGAATGTCATGCAGATAACGCGTCGGTTGTGGGTTCGATCCTCGAAGGCCTACGTGCCTTTTTTTTTTTTTTTTCAGATAATTAAAAAAAAAATGTCTGTATCTAAAAAAAAAATCCTAAGAAATTTTGATGAGTTTTTTAAGAATTTTTTTTTTTTTTTCTTTTTACAACTAAAAAGCACAAAATAAAAATTTAAGTAAAAACATTTTTTAAGATTAGAAACTTTTTATTGTGAAGCCCTAAAAAGCATAATATAAAAATTTATTGCGGCAAAGACTTTCTATAAAAAAAATTAAAGTTTTAACACTGAGAAAATTTTAGAGAACACTATAGATGTTTCATCTTTGCAAGAGATGAATTTTTTAAATAATTGAAAATATTTCAAAAAGCTTTCGAGACATTCGAAATTTATGGCTTAATAAATAATTATAAAAAAAGCTTACAGCTAAAAATATTGGTCACGAATCCTTTTTAAAATATTTTGAATTATCAAAAATTTTCATCACTTGCAAAAGTGAACCATCTATATTGTTCTCTGAAATTTTCTCAGTGTTAAAACTTTAATTTCTTTATAGAATGTCTTTGCCACAATAAATTTTTATTTTATGTTTTTTAGGGCTTAACAATAAAAAACTTCTAATTAAAAAAATATGTTTTACTTAATTTTTTTTATTTTGTGCTTTATTTATATATATATATATATATATATATATATTTCAGCAAAGTATTTATAGTGGCCAGTAACCGATATTTAATCAAAAGTAAGTGATCAGTACTAAAATTGTGTGGAATAATGTCCTGTTTTAAATACTTCAAGTAAGTTAAAGAAATAAGATTTATATTTTGCATCTTAAAGCATAACCCTCTACGTCAGACACATTTGGTTAATTTCATGTGAAAATGGACAAAAAGACTGTTTTTTACTTTTCAACTAACTCAATTATTTTTAACTAACTCAATTATTTTTTCTTGATAGAAAACTTATGAAACCTATCAATTAATATGACACATTATATATATAAATATATTTGTATATTATTAATTAAAATTTAAGTTTAAAATTAAATAAGCTAATATAATTCTAAATTTTTACACATGTCATGTCTGTCGCGCCATCAAATAATTTTTGTATATTTGTTTATTAAAGTTTTAAAACTTTTTAAAATTAGCTATCAGATGAAAGTCATGTTTGTAAAAATTAAAATCTCTGTGCTTCAAATATGTCTCAGTGCAGGGTAATTGCAGGTGCAGGTAATAAATATAAGTTATTGAAAATGTGTCGGTTTTTGTCATGTCTGCCACACTAAATTTTTGCCTTATTAAATTTAAGTTATTTTTCTTAAATTAAAAATTTTTGAATTATTTATAAGCGAGACATATGTCAACAGACTACCTGGAGTCCCGGGACAAGCCTATTCTGGGGGGCCCCCTTGCAGTGGCATAAGAGCTCTTTAGGTTGCAGAATTTCTGCATACGCCTGGCCCAGGGCATATGCCCCGTATGCCCTGCCGTTAGTCAGGGCCTGTATGTCAACACACGAAATATCATTGAAATAAATTAATATTTAATATTTAAAATTGGGTAAGAAATCTCTCGAATGACTAGTGCTTCACAAATTAAATTAAACATTTTTGTCTGAATTTCAGATATTTATGTATTTACAGTGTATAATGTAATATAAATAATACTTAATACATTACAATAAATAATTAATGCTACAACTAAATAATACTTAATACATTGCAATAAATACTTTATACGTTACAATTAAATAATGCTTAATACATTGTATACAATACATTAATACGTTTATGTTTAATTCGTCAGCCCTAAATTTTAATCGGCTGTTCATTTGAATAATTTATCTTTTCCAAACATAAAGAATATTTCTCTTCCATTAAATAGAAAATGTTTCATATTGCTTGTAAGAAAAGCATTTGTTTCTGTAACTATTATTTTTTAAAGGTAAATTACTTTTATAATGATATAAAGTAATATCTGAAATCATATAAAATTATTCAACAATAACAATGTATAATGTAAATAAATTGTTCTTCGTATCTGTTGATAAATTATGCTTTTTTGCAATTTATTACTACATCTCGAAGTACATATATTTTAACCAATTCCAGTGATGATAAACTATGCGTAATCAAATGCTAAACCGCATGCTCCAAAACGTTAAAGAAATGTTAAACAAGCTAACATCGAAAAAACTAAAGACTAATTTGCGTACCTAACAAACCGAAAACTTTTATTCTTAATCTTATCTTTAATTAAAAGCTGATTAATTTTATTGCCGCGTTATTTTTCTCTCTAAAAATTTTTCATTGGATAAAGCAGCACGGCAAGAGCAAATTTTATGCATAATTAATCGTTATTCAGGATTTCTTGTTTACTTTGTAAAACAATAATTCTAATACTGGAATTGAATAAAATCATTTGGAACTAGTTTTGCTTTAAAATTATTATTATTTTATTATTATTATTACTTTAAGTAAAAAAATCAAGTTCAAATTCGTTCTTTATTTATTTTGTGAAACTGTGTTTATAATATGTTTAATTAAAATAGCGGCAAATATAATGTGCTGTTAGACATGTTCAGCACGATTTTGACAAAATGCATTAATGTAAGATCCTCAAGAGTCATTACTTTGAATATCACTTTTGTATAAAATAATCTTTGTATATTCTTTCGAAAATATGTACCAGAAACAAGTAATGAAAATTACTATTAAAAAAAAAAAAAGTGATATTTAAAATAATGACTGCTGAGAGCCATGAATTAATGCAAGCATGGATGATATTTTGATTTTTTTTATTTATCTCCATTTTTATATTAATATATGTAATTACATATATGTAATTACATTATCATATATATATATATATATATATATATATATATATATATATATATATATATGATACTTTTGTACCCCGGAGATAAAAGGCACCATGTTCAATTTTTGTGAAAAGTGTTACCTACAATATATCTTATTAAAATAGTATTTACATTTGTTAAAGCATCATAAAACGATTACTGCTAGCTGCAAAGAAACAGACAAAATAGATATAAAAATAAAGTTGAAAAAGATTTTAAAAGTTCCTCTTCTGAATAATTACATTATTGGACACGGTGTCTTTTACCCAGTGTTGACAGATTGGGGACTTTTTTTATTCAATTTTCACCAATAATTTTTAGACGTGATGTTTGATATACATAATAGACGATTATGCTACGAAGTGATTAGGCAACCGTTACAATTAAAATTTAGTGGTGGATACTGAATAAAAAATGTCCCCAATCTGGCAACACTTCTTTTACCTCCGGGGTAGAGATTTATTTTGAATAAATAATAAATTAGATACTATCAAGTCGTGCAGAATTTGAAATATTTTATCCGAACTTGTTAAGATTTAAAACTTTGTGGTACCATGAAATACATTTAATTTGGCAATAATGGAAGGTGTTGGTAGATAATTGTGGCATATGTATAAGGGAAATAAAATAAAAGAAGAAAAAAATTAATATCTGCACTGCATGCAAAAATACTGAATCCTGGATTTGTTTAGAAATAAAAGTGCGTGAAAAAATATTAAAATGTTTGTGCAAGCATATTAGGTATAGATATATTGATTCTTTAGATTTCTGCTGAACTAAAGAAGATTAGTGACGTTTTAAATTGCTAATAGAAGGCATTTGTAGTTCGAACTTTCTAACCAATTGATAGATTATTATTATTATTATTATTATTTTGTGTGTGCGTGTCTTTAACGTAGAATTTAGATAAAACTACAAACCAAAAAAAAAAAAAAAAAAAAAAAAATACGCGGTTAAAAAGGAAAAATAAAACTGTTAATTGTTAGTATAATTGCAAACATAGTAATGAGTTAAATAATGTTACTCTTAAATTAGCTTGATTGTTTTATTATCTGATAAATCATTTTTCTGAAAGTAGACCTAACATGAATCATGCAAAGCGTTCGCCAGATTATAAGGGATTTATTATTTTTTTATTATTTTGACATTTTTTCTATTTTTCAAAAAATACTGAACAAAATGACCTCGAACTTTAGACATGCAAAGAACATTTACAATCTCATATTTTCCATCATCGATTTAGCCCCATGAGTGTAGTTAGGGGATATTTTGGATTATCCTGCATCATAAAATGCTGCAAATGACTTATAATATTCATAATTTCACATACTATGTACAACATGTGTGTTTTTTCTGTGGGACTCACACGATTATTTATACAGATATAAATTTTTCCCACAAATATTAATTTTTTATTAAGTTTTTTGCTTATAACAAGAATGGATTTCAACAAAATTTTACAAAATTTTTAGGGCACTTGACAAAACATTATATAGTTATTCATTAATCTGGAATATAAAATTCACCTGTGTAATTTTTGCTGAGATATGAGTATTTGTCGTAAATATTTTTACTTTCCGAACACTATAGTGAGGAAAGTATTGTAATCATGTAAAAAATCCGAATTTGAGATTTTGACATTTCTATACGTTTCGAGGTCACCTGAGTCCGTCTTCACTATTTTTGCGATGATATATGTATGTATGTGTGCATGTATGTGTGATTGAACACGCTAGCGTCTAAACGCTTTGTTCGAATAAGCTGAAAATTGGTACGTATATTGTAAGTCACCATAGTACGAATCCTATTAATTTTGGTGAAGCTAGCATTTATAGTTTTTTTACAGGGTCACAAAGAAGAATTCTTTATCATTATGGCCTACGGGACCAAAATCTTAAAAGTGCGATAGCATCTAAATGCCTTATTCAATTGAGCAAAAAATTTATACACATAATATAGGTCACAGTTGCACCAAATGTATAGATGTTTGTGAGTTTAGCACTTACAGTTTTTCTACAGGGATACAAAGAAAAATTCTTTATCATTATGGCCTATGGGACAAAATTTTTAAAAGTGCGATAGCATCTAAACGCCTTATTCAATTGAGCTGAAAATTTATATGAATATTATAAATAACTGTTGCACTAACTATAAGCATTTTGGTGAATCTAGTATTTATAGGTTTTTACAGGGACACAATGAAAAATTCTTTATCATTATGATCTATGGGCTCAAAGTTCAGTAGCGTTAAATAAAACATCGTGTAATATATGGAGAAAAATACTCAAACACTCTATTATGTTTTTTTTCTCTTTTGTTTGTTTGACAATACCTTTTTCTTTACTTAATCTACAAAACATTTAATTACTCAATGTTCGGAAAGTCGAGTGGTGTCACTCCAGATTTTTTACTGTGCATGCGTGGGAGATAGAGATGTTTTTTGTCACATAGGTTGAAAGCTAGATATATTGGGCAATTTACGTCAAAAATTAATTGGCATATAGTAAAAATTATTCAAATTACCGTCAAAAGAAGAGCAACATTTGAGATATTTCTCTGAGTTGAAATTTCATAAGGGGTTTTTCACATGCTACGGGTTTAATTTGGAGATCAAATTATTTCAGCCACGTATCAAAATTTATTTTTTGTTAAAAAATTCTCATGGACTTGTAACTATAACATAATTTTATTTATTTGCTCAGATTTGTGACTTTATAATTAGACTTGCAAAAAAAAAAAAAAAAAAAAGGGGGAGTTTTAATTTAAATCTTATTTATGCTTGAGCTACATTTTTAGAAAATAAAATGATAAAAATAATAAAATCCCCTCTTCAAATTTGTTGAACATATTTCTTGACAATTTTATTTAATTCAACGCGTTCCCATGATCCAAGACATAAAGTGGAACATTTTCGGACCCATCTTTATATCCGTTTTTTGTGAAATTATCAATTAACAATTTAAATCACGATTCTTCCCAGTTATGTTAAAGATACTTTTTTTTTATCGTAATAAGGAAATTTAAATGTACTTTTTCGTTTTCCGCTTTTTTTTTTTTTTTTTTTTTGTAGTTTTACTCATTTTAGATTTATAAATTTTCTAGACTATTATTCTTAACGCTTTGCGTGTCTGGACATGGATTAAGTTTTCACAGTTTTCTTCAGCAAATAAATAACATAGGTGTCGTGTCTATCCTTTATATTTATAACCCCATGTAAAAGCAGCTTTAGGTAGACAGATTTTGAAAAATAAGAAATACACCCCTAGACCATTCTTCTGTTTCTTTTTTCAGATTGAATATAAAGCATATGGATAAAATGTCAAGAATGATAAACCCTGATAAATTGTAGATATCGACAAAGACATAGTTTAGAAGATTTTTTATGTTTATTTGATTGCTGATTTGCCAGTAAGATTTTAAAAAAAGTTATTATACATGGAAATTTATGATGGATTATATTTGCTTAGTTGATATTTTTAACTTCTTTCATTTATAATTTGTGCTTTTAATAATGCTCAGATAGATATTTTTATAAATTTCGGAAACCTTAATATTTCAGAATATCTAACAAAAATATACGTAAAAAGTTTTAGTATTTTATATTCAATAGAAAATACTTCCATTAAATCAGTTTATATTTCAAATAAATTTTTATTCTAATGATGTTAAATATCTATGATACGAAAAAAAAGTATATACATATAATTTGAGCAATTAAATGCCTTTATATATTCTTTTAATTTCATTTTAATGTTTGGAAGAAATGGAATATGCTAAAATAATATATATATTTTTTTTAATACGCTGAAATAATTTAAATGTGTGATCGAAATTAAATTTTATATACATTTCATATTTTCTTTTAGAAAAAAAATACTTTTTTACTCTACACGTTGATCTGAATTATGAGTATGAAATTTGACATCTAATTGAATTAATAATTCATTAAGATGGGAATTATAAATTGTAGACCATAAGAAGAAATAAATGGTTATTAACAGTAAAATTTCATTTATTATTTCTTAATCATTAATAATCGGAAATCAAAATAAATTTGCTGTTATATGAATTGACTGCCATATTAACAAAATCAAATCTAAATTTACAAATATATAGTACTAGTAGGCTTTTCCTGCTTTGCTAGTCACTATATTTAAGGTATTTTAGAAAATAAATAAATAAAAATTAATCACTATATTTTAAATCTGTATATAAATAAATACAAAAAAATCTTTTGAAATAGCTTAAAAGCACATTTCGGATGACCGCTGCCTTCGACATTGTCTTTCCAGTCACCGCTATATCGCTTCTGGTTTCCCATTACTTGCATTTATGCCTCAATCAGATAATTCAATTTAGGTGTTAACTGCGCGATAAGTAGAGCTGCTATTATTCAAGGGCAACGTGTTTTTCTACAGTCATTACCATATTCACTCAACAAGTGATGACACCAGACAACCAGCTACAAATTTTTAATGAATTAAAATTAATAATAATAATAAAAATAATAATAATTAAATACTATGTAGACACTGAAAGTTATTATTTTTCTTTGATTGGCAGCGTTTTTATTAATTATCTACCAAAATTAACACTTTAGCGCGTAGAGGATCGAAGCAACGACTTCCATCTTTTCTACATAATGCCCTAAACAACTAAGCTAACGAGCTACGGAATATCTTTTCACTTTGACGTTTCTACCTCTAGAAAAGAGATTTCCAGAAATTTATAGATGTTAATTAATCCCCCCTCAAATAAATAAACAAATAAATAAATAATATATATATATATATATATATATATATATATAACTAATAAAAATTTTGAAAATCGGGCTTCGAGGTACATCAGAAGAAGTCAATACGAACCCCCGAGCAGAATTCTATACAAAGTTTCAGGCATACAAACACACATAGACATATTTTATTGTATATAGAGATAACCATAATTTATTCTGCGATGTATTATAGGTATATAATGGAATATTGCATTCAAATTTTAGTTAATTGTAGATAGTTTCGAAAGAAAATTGTCTCCTATGTTCTTTAGCACAGGAAGTTTCACTAAAATATAAAAAACATTTGCTCCTCCCATGGAGGAGGATTATGAGAAAAAGAGAGAGAAGAGGGGGATGCTATGCAATATGAAACCACTTGAGCTAAAAACTTGATATTCGATATGAAAATTCTTCATTCAAATTTATAATAATTACACTATCAAAAAGTTACTCAACCCCTATAAAATGGGTTGAAACAGCCATAAAAATAAGAATTATACTGTGTAATTTAGAAACTTCTTGAGTCATGAAACTTGCTATTTAATATTGAAATTCCATTCAAATTCATGTTCACTACGCTGTTAAAACTTATGCTTAACCCTTTTAAAAGGTTGTGAAATGGGGTTAGAAAACAGTTCTGACCATATAAAATTAAATCATAGAACTTTTATACATATTTTTCGTGAATACTACATTTATTGAGCCCAAAAAATAATTTATACATAAAAAATGTTTAAAAAAAAAAAAGCCGTTCTTTCAGAAAAATTGTAAATTGAAAAGTGTTATTATAATTTTTTTAATTTGAAATTTATTAGAAATTTGCGCATGCATATATGATTCCTAATACACGCATACATAATTCACGAATGTTTCATGAATAAATTAAATTATATAATTTTTATTTTTATTTCTTTTCAAATGAATTTCTTTTGGTTTTAAAAGCCTCTTAGCTTTTCTAAGATTCTATCAAAAATTATAAACTGCAAATACTTCAATACATTTAACATAAGAAATTCTGCCATATATATATATATATATATATATATATATATATATATATATATAGATAGATAGATAGGTAGATAGATTGATACATGTATACATAAAGCATTATACTTGCCTTGATTTCTTTTTAATTTCTTTTACATAATGTCTTTTTAAGAAAGTCTAGCAGTTTTTCGAATGTGTCAGTAAAAATATTAAATTAATTTAAGTTTCTATAAATACTATTGGGTTGTTCGGAAAATAATTTTGTTTCTTCCTTTGAAAATGAAAGACGATTTTCTTATGTTGTATAAATATTTTATTGAATTATATATTCTCCACTTTGATCGGCTTCGTAGCGATATCACGAGTTGTTATTTGTTAGTTTTCATAAATCAATACTTTATTTTGTCTTATTTGGCGTAAACAGGTTTTCCAGAACGTAATGCATCTTCAACTTCAAAATTGCCGGAACAAAATTTGGTAAAGCAGTTTTGACACTGGCGTTCTTTAAATACGTTTTCTGTATACAGATAGCATATCTTTTTCTTTCTTTGAATAGTATTTTCGCCTTTTTGATAGCAAAAACAAAATATGCCTAAAATGTCACTTCCAATTTTCTTTATTTGGTCGGGCACCAATCAAAACCTACTGAGCAGAGTAAAACAAACTTTTTCACAAGGAAGCTTTGCTATGTCAGCTGTTACAATATATAATGTTAATGCAGCTTAATTGTGATGATAGTGGGGAAAAAAATACAATTATGTCCTCTGCTGAGGAAAGCGACATTACTTTCCGAACAACCCAATATAATCTGCTTCATGAACAAATAGAAAATTAATCTTTGCTATTATCAAATTTTAAAGCAATTTATTTTAAAGAATGTCTTGTCAATAAAGTCTTTTAATTTTTACGTGATTTTAGAAAAATGTTGATTTACCAAAGTGCCGTTAAATCTAGCATGAAAAATGTTTACCCAGTTTTGAAAAATTTATTCATTAAATATATTTTATTCTCTTTCCTTTCATAAAATATTTTTTGAATAAAATTCGAGTTGCATGAAAAAACAAGAACGAAAAATCATGTCGTTCACATAGATTATTAAAACACTCCGACTGTTTGCACTCGTTGTGTCATTTAAAATTTAATGTATTTTGCCACCGCGACTACGCAATGGACAACAGAAGTGAAATACAGACAGATAAGCTAACTGAATTCATAATCACTAATAAATATTGTTGGAAAGTAAAAAAAAAAAAAAAAAAAAAAACGCTTAACACAAACGAAATGGAATTCCAGAAATTACCAATTGAAGCCCATAATGTAACAGAATATTTTTGTGTGGTCCTGTAAATCTTAATGCTAATAATTACTATTTCATTATGTTTTATACAGAATAAAAGGATTAAATGTGATTTATAGAAATAACTTTCATAGAACGCAATGCTTTGGGATTTAGGTGTCCCTGTACATAAACGAATGGTTGTATTTACAATACTTTAAATCGGGAACATCCCACAGAGAACTTGGGTAACGTATATCAGTTTTAAGAAATTCCGTGAATATTTACGGACATTAGATATCGGTCTGACAGATGAACAGACATATAGACGAATTCATATCACAATCACTCTTAAACATCGTATATATATTGTTAATATCAAATTCATTATGATCTGCGCACAATAAAAATTGTTAAAATAAGACTTAGAGAAATAACACTCATAGGATACATTGCTCTGACATTCTTTCGAGTGTCCTTGTTAATATACTAGTGATGCTGTTTACCTCTTTTTCAATAGGGAGCACCATATAGTGAACTTCAACATCATATACCAGTTTTAAGAATTTCGATGAATATTTACAGGAGTTAAAGCGCGGACAGATGGACAAAATAATGTCATAAACACTTTTCAACATTTAATAGCAGGAGACTTGGCGTTGGAATATTAAAACAGGAATAAACTACTACGTCAGAAACGCCAAAGAAAAATTATTGAGGTGCATACAGCTGTTTCGGTAGCCTAAAGCGTACCGTCTTCAGTGCAAAAAGAATAGATCTAAAGAATAATCTATTCTTTTTGCACTGAAGACGGTACGCTTTAGGCTACCGAAACAGCTGTGTGCACCTCAATAATTTTTCTTTGGCGTTTCTGACGTAGTAGTTTATTCCTGTTTTAATACTTTTCAACATTGTTGGAAAGAGTTGAGAAAATGGCCGAATAAAAATTTGCCGATCTCTATTGACTTACGCAGCTTGAAAGCCTTTCAATTAACATGACATAGTGTTGATAAAATATTTTTGCAAAGTAAAATGAAAGCTATTAGTGCAAGTATTTATAAACCAAACAAAGCGTAGCTTAGAAATAAAGGTGTCAATACTTTACATTATGACAATATTTAAAACAATGTCAAGAGGGTATGTTGTGGGTAAATGCCTTATTGTACACGGTGTTGTGTAACATAATTCTCTTATATGTAGAGGCAATAGGAGGATGCCGACCATTCATGGGAGAGTTTCTTCGATAATGAATGATATATGCGTGACTTTTTTGTTTAATTTTAGATATTTCATATGTGAAATTTAAAGGAAAGGCACTCTCTGTTCATCTGGTGAATGTTAAAAAGGTTGGTTTGATCCTTGTTTTTTAGTTATATAAACTGTAGTTTAAACAGGAAGAAAATAATTCAGATAATTTTTAAAAGCATAGTCTGGCATTTTCGACAAATCTATAATGACGGGCGACTCCCCCTTTTGAAAGTTAGTACATGGACCTCTATCTAGTCCAACGCTTCAAGGTAGGAGGACGAACATTTTTAAGAGTAAGATGCCGGTATTTTTAGTTTGAGGAAATATATGCACTACTATATCTTATCGAAATTTTTTCAATTTAGAAATATCATATTACTACGTTTAAAATAAAATTCAGGAAAACTAAATCAAAACTAAGTATCACAATAATAATAATAATAATAATAATAATAATAATAATAGTAATATTAATAAAGCGATTTTTCTCACCTTTTAATTTAAAACTAACGGTATGTAAGAAATTCCAATTAAACCTAGAATCATAAAAAGTTTATTCATTTTACGTAAGACTTAACGTTAAATATATTTTGTTCCTTTTCGTTTCTTAAAATATTTTATGAATGGAATTAAAGTTACACGAAGTAAAACTGACAGAATGAAAGTCTACAGAGAGAACAAATCTGCTGATCTCTATTGACTTATGAAACTTGAAAGCACTCCTACTGACACGACATAATGTTGATAAAATATGTTTATGAAGTAAACTAAAAACTATCAATGAAAAGTATTTTTAAAGCAAACAAAACCTAACTTGGAAATAAAAATGTCAATATTTTATGCTATGACAGTCTTTAGAGTAATATAAAGAGAGTATCTTGTGGGTAAACGCCGTGTTGGACACGATGCTGTAGGGGGATACTGGCCGTTCGTGGGAGATTAATTTAACTTATGAACAGATTAATCTAAATTCTATATTATTGTATGAAAAATTTTCTTTTATGTTTTAAAAATATACTTTTTATGGACCACAATGCATCGCAAATCTTTTATGGATCATTGTAATTAAACTAATTGACCTATTTATACTACTTTCAAAAGGAAATAGGCCATAGTGAATTTAAATAACGTATATTAATTTGAAGAAATTTTGATAAGAGTTAGGACGTAAGAACGCGGAAAGACAAACTAACCGGGGTCATAAAAACTTTTCAACTTTGTTGGAAAATGTTGATTAGTTTATAAGAAGTTATAAATTTAATTTCGACAATGACGCATATATTACATTTATGTTAAATTTTAGGTATTTCTTTTGGGAATCTTTAAGGAAAATCTCTCTCTATTCGTCTCATAAGTGTTAAAAAAAAATTGACTTGATCCTTGTTTGTTTAGTTATATAACCTGTAGTTTAAGTAGAAAAAAAAATAAAGGATATTTCTTAAGAGTATAGAATATGACCTTTTCAAGCAAATATATAATGACCGCCGCTGGCTCTTTTGTAAGTCCAACGTTTCGAGATAAGATAATGAACAAATTTAATGGTAAGATGCCAGTAATTTTACTTTCAGAAAATATGCCTAGCTGTTTTCTTTGTTCTTTTAAGTTACATCTGGGAATAAATTTTCGATAAATAGTAAATAGTAAAATAAATAGTATTATTAAGATAATATTTTATAATACAAATGGTAAACTTTATTTTGTCATTTCAACTAAAATACTATCATATCGAATTTTTTTCAATTTAGAAATATTATAGTACTGCGCTTAAAAATAAAAATTCACGAAAGCTAAATCAAAACTACATATCACAAAATAGAAATTAAAGCATTTTTTCTCTCATTTTAGTAAAGTAAAGCTATCAAAAGTTCCATTAAATACAGTTTTATAAAACGTTTATTAAATTCAGATAAAACTTAACTTAAATATGTTTTATTCCTTTTCGTCTCTTAAAATATTTTATGGATAAAATTCAAGTTACATGAAGTAAAACTGACAGAATAAAATTCTAGAGACAGAGCAAAAGTCTGCTGATCTCTATTGACTTATGAAATTTCAAAGCACTCCAACTGACACGACATGGTGTTGATAAAATATTTTTGTGAAGTAACCTAAGAACTATCAATGAAAGGTATTTTTAAAGCAAACAAAACCTAGCTTGGAAATAAAAATGTCAATATTTTATGTTATGACAAACATTTAAAGCAAAATCAATATTAATACTTTAAAAAGTGTTGTATAGTTGTTCCCCCTACCTCTCACCCCTAATGAAATTTTTAAGATATGAAACGAAATATTAAGTTATAATTTACTAGGTGCGTTAGATGCAAAAAATATATAATTTTTGATTTCAATTTGTTTTATCAAAATGATTTTTGAAAAACTTAACTTTTTAACTAAATGCAATAAATTGAAAAAAGAAAAAGAAAACAAACAAAAGTACAAAATTTGTTTTGAATCAAAATAATTAGTCCATTCAGGTAAGATTTAATAATAATTAATAGTGCATAAAATTACTCCCTTTTTATTTAAAAAAATATTTTATAACACAAATAAACTTTTAATTAAAGTTATATAATTGACAGAATCGTAATTTGTCATATAGTATCAATAACAGCAATGTTAAAAAGTAAATAAATAAAAGTAGAATTTTAAATATTTTATAGTTAATAGTCTTCAAGCGTCTGATACTTTACAAAATAATCAAGTAGTTGGTGAAAGGGAACCCTGCACTGCTAACACAGCCACGTAGTCTCACTTCCACTTTTATTTTTACTAACCTTTCCCGAGCAGAATATCTGTGTGATAGCATCCATATACCTAATATGACTTTCAGAAAAATATCTTAAATAAAATTTAACTTTTTCTCTTTTCTTTTTATTGTTTTTATTTCTTTTTTTTCCCTTTCTTTTTCTTTTCTTTCTTTTTTTTTTTTTTTTTTTTTTTTTTAATAAAATATATTAAATTTTTTATATTTGCATAATTATTTCAATTTTAGAAAATAAATTTTTCCTCTGCTAAGTTATAAATTCTTAGGGATAAATTAAAATATTTTTATATTAAAAGCAAATGTTTTATAAAATTAAATGTAATTAAATTACCATATTATCATATATAACAGAAATTCAATAGTTAATAAATGTATCTAGGAAAAAAAAGAAATACTCATTCTATTTATAATGAATGAAGTATATACATATATAATTTTAGCTTTACAAATTTTGTATCGTTATAGGATTATTTCGATTTAAATGAATTGATGGCACCACCACCACCAATCTGCCGAATAGCCAACGATAAATGCTAGTTCTAACTGGCTTTAAATCCTTCTAAATATGCTTCTAAACATTAGATTTTGCGCATGTGTTTCAACACAAAAAGGTATTTTATTTTTTATTTTATTTTATTTTATTTTATTTTATTTTTTTATTTTTTATTTTTAAAAGAAAATATGCATCTCAAGTGTATTAGATTTTTCAAGTGTATTTCAAGTGAACAAATTTTTGTAGCCGAAATCTCTCGAGTGATCAAAGCACAAATTCGGAGGCTAATCTGGGTTGACCAATCAGATAGCATCTTATGTCACTTTCGTATCATTTCAACAAAATTTAATCGTACCTGGTCCGCGTTAGAAAAATATCATATCGATAGAATATACTCTACTTTATAATAAAGTTTCTTTTCGCAGTTGCAAGACTATATGTTGGAAAATGCCTCTATATTTTAGTCTGCAACCTAGTTTGACTGGTTTCATGTCACAATATGAAGGACGTCTATGGGTTTTGTAAACTGGTAGCGTAACATATTTTAGAATTTTTTCAGATATATCCAATCGAAACCTTCCAGTCATGTTTATATTCGTAATATTGATTTTATTCAATATAAAACAAGAGTATTGGGTGTTATGCAAAACACACACACTCAAACACAAACATACATACATCTCCTTATATTATTAAAATCTGTGCGCATCTGTCTTTCTGTCTGTCTGTCTGTCTGTCTTTCTGTCTGTCTGTCTGTCTGTCTGTCTGTCTGTGAGAAATGTCTTGTGACCGCTAAAGCTCCGGCGCTAATGGTCGCATCGCCTCGAAACCGGTGTCGATAGACGCAGAATTTCTTCATCTCGACATCGCGATAATTTGCTAAGCGATGCGACCCTAATTAGCGGAGATATTAATTAAAATGTCCACCCATATCTACCGAAAAATGACCCAGAATTCATGATTAAATGCTTAAAAAGCGACATTTTTACGGAAAAAGTGGAAAATAAATTAGAAATATCAGTCGTATCGTTACAAATAAGATATCAAATGAAAGGTCCGATTTTTCTGAATCCGACGGTTTAAATAGCTTATCGATAGAGCAATTAGATTTTTTTAAATTAACTAAAGTATGAAAAAAAAGGTGGCAACAAATCACAAGAGTTTTATTAATTTCGCAATAGACGTATTTCGGTTACCATGGCGCCGGGCGAAAGAATAAAGATTTTACTTCGTGCTTTACTGATTTTGTACTGGAAATAAAAATTGCAAATTTCAAAATGCTTCAATTTTATTTAAAATTATTTCAAACTTGCTACACACTTTTAACATCACAAGACGAAGTAGCAGTTGAAATTTCATCGGGTTTCCAAAATAAATAAAAAATGTACAATTTAATTGCAAATTAAATTTTATTCTCATACGCGTATTTCAAGTTCTAACTATGATTAAATTATTTTTAATACATCATTCGAAAGATATTTTAAAGTACTTTTATATTATCGAAAGTGGGATTCAAGATTTCGCTTCGTTTACATGTTTTGAGGTCTCCTGAATCGGTTTTCTTTTGTATCTCAGCTACTAATTAAAATAATTTCATAAGTAATACATCATTCGATAGCATTGTTGATTTGCAATCGAACAGTAGATTACAGAAATTTCTACCGCCAGATGGCGCTGTAATATTTTAAAATTTCAATATTTCAATTTCTAATTATGATTAAATTATTTTTAATACATCATTCGAAAGATATTTTAACGTTCTTTTATATTATCGAAAGTTTTAACCAGATTTGCACGTTTTGAGGTTTCCTGATTAGGTTTTCTTTTGCATCTCAGCTAATTCAGTTAGACCGTTCAAAATTGGTATATGTAGGTTAATTAGGAAGGGCTGAAAGGGTGGGGAAGATATAGGCGTGCACCGCGCACACGGGACAGCGCTGCCGAAGGCAGTAGGGACACGGTGTGAGTCTTTACCAAATCAGAAATGATTTTTTTTTAGGGGGCACGAAGGGTCAGAGAAGGAATACGCGCGCGCAGCGCGCACGGTGCTGCGCTGCCGAAGGCAGTGGGGACCCGGGCCGACTTTTTACCCAATCAGAAATGATTTTTTTTTTTTTTTTAAATTTCTTTTCTTGACACTAAAAGTTACTGTTAGTGATTCATTAATTTTAGTGATTCATTTGAAAATACTGACCCGCTAGCGGGCGAAGCTCGCTAGTATATATATACATTTTGTATTTGAAAAATTGCTATTAAAAGAATGGAAGAAAATTAATATTATTACCTAAAAAATAATACATGAATGAAAAATTAATGAAGTGAAATAATGTAATGTAAATTCTTTTTTATAATAAACTAAAATATCAAATAATTGTTTTTAAAAAGCAGAAAAATTAATCAATTTTTTATGAAGCAAAAGGATATTACCAAACTTTAGTTGATAAACGGGCTAGCTAGATACTGGAAAAATATTCTACAGAAAACATGAATAACATTTTTATACTGTAAAAATTATCAGAAATTTTGCAAGAATGATATTTGTTCGGATATTCATATATGTTTAATGTTTATTATTTTGACATAGCTTTTAAATAATACGTGACATTTCAAATCTCCTTCACAATAAATCTAATGTTTATGGTATTACACAATCAACTCTACTATTTTTTTTTATGTCTTTTACATAATTTCCTGTGTAAACCATGTAGATATATATTTTTTCATTTTTGTATTTAATGAAAATATTTGTATTTTGAATTGGGTTGTAAAGAATTATGAAAGAATTCTTTTTGCAAAGAATTATGAAGCGCAAAATAAATAGTCTTGTGTAGAACTTACACGACTTTCTTTTACACTGTCTTTTAGTTCAATAAAGACAAATTGTAGATAAAAGAATAAGGTTACTGTACATAAAGTACATTAAAAAGAATTGAAACTAGTATTAGGAACAGTTTTATTTAACAAATAATTCGGTGTGAGGGGAGAGGCGTCCGTCCCTTTCATCCCCTGTTTTAATATAGTACATATTTTTATATAGAACTCAAGGCTGTTATTAAAGTTTATTCCAATTTATTCACACAAATTTCACTCACACCACTCCTTGAAACTTATCAAACGTGATAAACTTTTCAAGTAACAACTTCATATGAATTTCAAAATACAACCGTTGAACTTCCTCCTGTTATCTGCCTTTAAGTTACGCTGATCAAACATTAAAATCTTGACTTTAGTATTTAAGGTACCTCAAAACGCATAAACATTGTGTGCATAAATATAGTCTTATATTAATAACACACAGCACAACCTGAAACACATTCACAGCAATTTCTAAGTATAATCCCAGTATATCCATGTACTTTTGGCTACCCTTGTAAACAAAAGATAAATGATTTTCCAACCATTATCTACACGAAACAAGCTTTAGTGCATGTAAAATATATAAGTTCATTTCATTTTGTTGATGCAGGCTTTAGATGTTATATTGTGGTTATATTATAATGTTATATTATAATTTTCGCCCGTAGGCGTAATGCATTTGAATGACCTACGATGTCCCTGTACACATCAATTCTATTTTAAAGTAAAGTACTAGTCAATTCTGTATTGCAGAAAGATGGAAAATTTCAATAAGATCGGTGCATTAGTTTTTTGAGAAGTCGTGCGCAGACTTATTTGAATGGTTTCCTAAACTCAGGACCTAACTGCTGAATTTTCAAATTTTTAATGAAAATTTTATAAAATATTGTTTAGATGTTGCTATTTTATATGCTCAAATATTAGAGTAAAAAAATTTAATTATTATATATTTAAAAAAAAAAAAAAAAGTAAAAATAAAAAATAGAGAGAGAGAGGAAATAGACCTTTTGTGACCTTTGAAACCCATGTAATTCAGAGTTGACAACGTCAATAATTTATTCCGGAGCATTGTTAGCACCACATTTTTTTTTTATACCAGCAATTTTGGGGAATGATTTTCTTCTTATTTAATCGTTGTCACATACTGAAGAAAAATATTTCACAAAAATTCCGATGGGAAATGAAGGCGGGGCAAGAAAGGCTTCGAAATAAATTATAAAAGTTGGTAACTCTGATGTAATTCCATAAATATCTTATAAGGGAGCATAGAGCTATAGGAGTGTGTTTGTACGGTAAATAAATTATTTTATACAAGAAATAAAAAAATAACTTTGGACTAAACATATTTTTATAAAATATGCAAAAAAAAAAAAAAAAAACTCAGAAGGAAGATTAAAAAGGAAAAAAAAAAAAAAAAAGAGAAATAACAAATTTCCTCTGATTCAACTTTCATAACAAAGAATTCAAAACAAACTTTAAATATGTATATTTAAGACAAAGCGAAAAAAAATACCTTTCTGTTGAAAAAAAAAAAAAAAAAAAAAAAAAATCCAGATTCCAAAAGCCTGCTTAAGAATTCTTTATTCTTTGCGTTTAAAAAAAATAATAATAATATGTTGAACTTATTAACATAAAGTAAGGAAGATTTAGCCACTCGTATAAGTTTTTTTTTTTTTTTTTTTTTTTCCAATTTCTATTTAAAGAAAATATTTTACACAATGAATATATCAGCGAATTTGGGAAAAAATTGAAATGAAACAATACAAAAAGATGAATTTAAAATGATGAATGCTTGACATAAAAGCGTTTTTTATGAAAAACTAGCAGGCTTTGCCCGCTTCGCTAGTCACTATATTTAAAGGAAACTCTTTTCTATATAGTTTTATGAAAAAAAGAGAAAATAATAATACTGAAATCGCTCAAAAGTTCGCTTTGGGTTCCCGCTACCTTCGGCAGCGCCTTGTTCGTCCTCGCATTCTGCGATACCTGTCCCTGTTGCCTGAGACAATGACTTACCCGTGGGCTTCCATTTAGGTGCTTATCATATATGACAATTTCGATACGGACAGTATCGAAAATTTTGAAGTAGCCCTTTATATTTGAATCCTAGTTATATATGAGCAACATTATACGTGATGTACATAATATTTGCTATCAAGTTATTCTCTATATTTATTTGATTTAATCGATCAACCATAGAATGACAGCAATTTCAAGCCAAACATAATATTACAGTATGCTATGATCGGCTACTTCTATCGCATGAGACAATTATTATTATTTTGTGGTTATATATACTTCATGATTAGTTAATAGTAGTTGGTATATAGAAAAATAAATAAATAATATGTAAACTTGATCATGTTACAGCCTTAATGCCCTTGGCGACTTTTAAATTTTTGTTGCCGTTTTAGACCAAAATATAATTTATGCGATTATTGTTCCTATACGCAAGCGAAGTGTGACGTCAATGACCGTCCGTGGATGCAAGAAAGTGATTTCCTATGTTAATCGCCCACTGGATTTTTTGTAAAAAATGATTAAAAATCGAAGAAAATTATTTCCCGATTTTAATCTCCATATTTGGATACATATATGTATTATTTATCATGTGCATGTGTTAGATTGAGTTATTTTGCTGTAAAATTGACAAAATTTTAATTTTAAATTTCAAAACTCTGTCGTTCTTGGCGCTTATTGTATTTGGTGATCAAAAACGTAATACGAAAATATACATGCCAGATGTATATTTTCGTAATATGCATTGTACGAAATATTGTTTCATATTATTCATTACTGTCTTAAAATAAGTTGTTAAAATAACCATGATTTTTGAAAGGAATTAAATTATGTTCGCCAAATAATTTGGCGATATTTTATTTTTCTACCAAGGATGACCGATATCAAATCTATTCCGCTACAACATATTAGTATCTTATATTAGATACTTTATTTAGACAGTTGAAAACAAATTTGACTTCAAATTATGATAGAATATTTATCATGGAACAACTATAGTATTTCCCCTCAGCTAGATTTGGCGATTTTTCGTTGGCGATTATGGCTAAATCATAAATCTAAAAATCATAAATCATACAGCATAAATGATAAAATCGTAAGCTAAACTATAAATCATAAATCATAAATCCAAAATAAATAACATGTAGGCTGCCATATTATATCGCAAACAATCCAGAACGACATCGTTATCGGTCAAATCAGCGCCAAAGAAAAAACGCCAAATTCAGCTGGGGCAAATACTATAGTTGTACCTTTATCATTTCCCTTTTAATCAGTATATTGGTTGGATATTGTGTAAATATCATCCTTTGAAATGAAATGTTTGTGTTTTCAATCGAATATGGAAGTTTGGCATTTTTTTTTCTAGAGTTTTGAAATTAAAAATTCAAATTTTGTCAATTTTACAACAAAAATAACTTAATTTAATGCATGGACATGATAACTAATACATATCTATACCTAAATACGGGGATTAAAATCGGGAAATATTTTTCCTCGATTTTTAATAATTTTTTACAAAAAATCCAATGGGCGTTTAACATAGGAAATATTTTTCTTGCATCCACGAACGGCCAGTGACGTTATCACTTCGCTTGCGTATTTCTTTCTATCTTTTCCTTGGCGAAAAATGTCCGATCTACTTCAGCATCAAAATTATAAAAAATTGTCAAGAATTATCAATAAGAAAATACCTTTAATATATTGCTGAATTAGCGTTTATGCCAAGCGTGTTTCATCCGCCATACTAAAAAAAAAAAAAAAAAAAAAAAAAAAAAATCTGAAGTTGAGGTATATAAAAAAATGCTGTGAAATAAAATTCAGAAGAAATATGTTAGATTTGTAATATTACTATTTTATTTTGAAATTATAAAGTGTCATTTTCTCATTGACCAATTTAACATTTAGTAATTTCTTATTTTTCGCGTGAAAGCATATTTCATTTTATGCTGAAAACAATAAATAAATACATCTCGTAAACTTTTTTTGGCAACAATTAAAAATTTAAATGGCTTATATTAAGTCAATAAGTTTATTATTTTCATATTTTAATTAATTTTAAAGATTTCTTCAATTTTTTTTTTCCTAAACCATCCCTGACCTGTAAGGAAAAAAACAAAAAAAGAATGATCGAAATCGGTCAAGCCGTTTACGATTTTATAAAGCACATACAGACAAACATTCATTTTTATATATATAGATGATAAAAGGTAAATAGCATAGAAAAATAGTTGTTGATTTATTTGCAAGATAATTTAGATTATTCAGTTATGAATAAATGTTATTAAAGTCAAAATATCAATGACAAAATTAAAGTAAAACAGATTTTTGCATTAAAATGTGTGAAATAAATCAAAAACTCGTGTAAGACATTTTATTTCCATTACTGAACTACCTTAGGCAATAGCATTTTATATTCGGTCAAAATTTTCGATTTAGAGTTTTCCCCTATTTATATATTTAAGATCTCTTGAGTCCAAAAATGTTGCTTTTGGTCAGTTCGATTTTATGTGTATATTAGTCTGTGTATGTGTGTGTGTGTGGGGGGGGGGGGTATCTTGACTATAATATCTCAAAAATGAATAAACATAGAACGACGAAACTTCAAAATCAAGGCATGATTTTCCAAACTTTTGGGAAAATTGAAATCCTCCGAAGTAGAACATGGACAGCTGAAAGTGAGACCTTAAAATAGGGCACACGTACCTTAGAATGTATTTCTATAAAGTTACTGTGTAAACCCCTTTTATATATTCTTTTATATGTATTAGTTGGTTACTCAATAAAAACAGATAAGCGTCCTAAATAAATTAACCAATTTTAAGTCTCGCAAGTGGTTTCTTTAATAATTAAAAACAAAATCTATGTGCTTACCTCAAATTTACCGCATTAACTCTTTTTAGATGACATTTCGTATATAATTGTGGGTTTCCACGTGAACATATGAGTTTACTATGTTTTAATGAAAATAGGATATGGATATCTTAAAAACGGTTCAAATACTTTTTTTTTTTTCTTAAATTTACTACATAAAATCTTTTCTAGATTTATTTTTGCATACATTGTTTGGACTTTAAAGGAAAATTGGTAGGCGACTTGATTAGGTATATCAGTTTTAGATATTAGAAATCGGTGTTTTAAAAAATGGTTCTATCGGTTTTCTTTAAATTCGCTATATAAATTCTCTCTTATAGTTTCATACTACAAGAAACTTGTTAGTCGCCTGACTGATTAGGTTGTTTCTGTAGCCTTTGACCACGTTATCTCCAAACAAATTTATAAAGGGACGTAGAGGGTAATGAAATTTATGTGGTAGTTACACACCGAGTTATATATATATATATGTGTGTGTGTGTGTGCGTGTGTGTGTATTATGTATTTAAGAAAAATGGTTTGCATAATAAATATTTATTAAATTTGTAAAATAATATAAATAAAATTATAAGAAATATTTAGAATCAGAAATGTTTGTTAGAAAGGTGTATTCTCTCAAAAATGCGAATTAAGACAGAAAAAAATATTGTCAATTTACTTACAAGATAATTTCAGATATAAAGTGATATATAAGCATCGAAATCGAAAATAAAATGAATGATGAAAATAAGCTATGGTACTACTTTTGCATGCAATAAATCAAAAGCATAAAAAACGTGTGGTTAAATTTGAAAAATTATTTAAATGAATCAACATGAAGCAATGAACATAAAATGACAAACATTTGTTGGAAAAATATTTACTGTGAAAAATACTAAAAGTGAAAACAGACAGAAAATAACTGAACGTTTCTGTTCAAAGATAATTTACGAGATTTTTTAATATATGATTACTATTAGTCAAGATATTAACAGTTAAAAATTTAATTCTGGCATTAATTTTATGTGTAACAAATCAAACATCCGTATATGGATATTTTTTCTTCCTTTACCGATTTACCATAGGTACTAATAGACGTATTATATGTCCAAAATTACGAAAGAGTTTTTTTTTTTTTTTGTGAGTGTGCGTGTATGTGTTGGGAGGGAAAATCTTCCGAGTACAATATCTACAAAATGAATAAAGATAGAACAATGAAGCGTCGCGGAATTAAAAGATGTCCGACACGAAATTGATTTGCCAACTTTTGGTAAAAAACGGAAAAGTGTGAAATCTCTATTTCAAGAACAGCATTAACGAATTTATTCAAAGTTGCTGTATAAAGTTTCTTTTAGATATCCCTTCGGATGCAATTTTTAATTAATTCAGGAAAATTGATACGCTTCCTGTATAAGCAGGTTAATATTGATTCTTGCAAATGCATTTCTTAAAAAACAGCTTTATGTATTTTTTACTTCCATTATCCTACTACCGTAGGTAATGGAAGTATTGTATTCGGTCTGAAAATTCGATATCGGGTTTTCACCTGATTTACATGTTTTAAGGTCCCCTGAGTCCAAAAAAGTGGTTTTTGGCAATTGGTCAGTGTGTATGTATGTATGTGAGTGTGTATGTATGTATGTGGAGAATCTTCTGGCTATTACAGCTCAGAAACTAATAAAGATAGAGCTACGAAACTTTAGAATTGAAATACGTCTGGTGTACAGATGAAATTTCCAAATTTTGGTGAAAATTTAAAAACCGGAAGTGGGACATCGGAAACCGGAAGTGGGACCGTAAGTCCGTATCTCAAAAACGGCTCTAGCGATTTTCTTCAAACTTGCTATATAAAACTCTATTAGATGTCCTTTCGAGAGATTTTGATAGAGCAATTTTGTTACTTATTTAAATCAAAAATGTATATAAAATGTTTATAATGTGTGTAGTACTGGGTAATCGTGCGGCTGTTACACACAAGATCTTTTTTTTTTTCAAGTCGCCCTATAAATTCCCTTTTAGAAGTCCTTTTTTATGTAATTGTTAGTTTTGAGTGAATAAATAAGTTTGTTTTTTACTGAAAGTCGTAAGTAGGACTTGAAGTTAGTGTCTCAAAACAGCCATAAAGATTTTCTTGAAATTTGCTATATAAACCCCTCCTTAGATGCTGGGTTACTAGAGAAAAATTGAAAGCGTTCTGTTTAGGTAGGTCAATTTCAGATCTCGAAAATGGATGATTCAATAATCGGTCCTTCTTTTTACTTTCTGAACATATACTATGCAATGAAAGTATTGTAATCATTACAAACATTCGACTTTGAGATTTTGAGGTATCTATACGTTTTGAGGTTTCGATGCGTTTTGAGGTTGATTTGAAAAAAAAATTTCATCATTTTATGCCCTATGGGCTCAAATTACTTAAAATGCGATAGTATCTAAAACCCTTATTAAAATAAACTGAAAGTTTATACACACGTTATAGATCATTGTCACACGAACCGTATATATTTTTTGTGAATTTAGCGCTATATATATATATATATATATATATATATATATATATATTTTTTTTAACAAGGACACAATAAACATTTCTTTATCATTATGGCGTATGAGCTCGAATTATTGAAAGTGCAATGGTGTCTAACCGCCTTATTGAAAGAAACAAAAAAAAAAAAAAAAAAAAAATGTAGTCATGTTATAGATCTGCATTACTCGAACTGTATAGATTTTAGTGACACTAGCACATGCAGATTTTTCCCCAGAACAAAAAGATTTTTTTTTTTTTTTTTTTTTTTTTTTAATCATGACTTATATGTTTAAATTATTTTAAATGCGATAGCGTCTAAACGCCTCATTCAAATGAACTGAAAATTTATATGCACGTAATTTATATATAGGTCACCATCACACAAAGTATATGAATTTTAGAGAACCTAGTCCTTATAGTTTCATAGTTTCTTACATTGATACAACGAAAAATTCCTTATCATTATTAGCTTAAAGGCTCAAAAGTGCGATAGCGTCTAAATGCCTTATCCGACTAAGCTGAAAAATTAAATAGATATTATAAGTCACTGTCGCATGAGCTGTATGAATTTTGGTGGATTTAGTGCATATAGATTTTTTCATGGACGCAACAAAATATTCTTTATCATTATGATCTGTAAGCTTAAATAATTTGAAGTACAATAGCGTTAAATTAAACATCATACAATATGGAGAAAAATGCTGAAAAACCCTAAAATATTTTTCAATTGTGGTCATTTAACGACTTCATTTACTTTCAAGTGAAGTCGTTTTACTAGTAATTTACTTTATCTTTATAACCCTTACTTAACGTTCGGAAAGTCAAATGGAGTCACTCCAGATTTTTTTGCTTGTTAGGTATAGTCGCTTTTATATGCTTTTACGACGTATACAATAGTTTGATCTTACAGGAAGTTTTTAGTTGTCTGATTGGTTAGTGCAATTAAAAAACGTAAAGTTGATTTTTCTCCAAAAAGTTTTATAATATGTACTAGCAGGCAACGCACGCTTCGCTGGTCCCTATTTTTAAATGAATCACTATAATTACTGAATTCTCAAAATTGCATTAATTTTTATCACGTGAAAAAAAAGACAAACAAAATCTGATTAGGAAAAATGTCGCGCCGGGTTCTCACCGCCTTCGGAAAAAATTCCCAAAATGCTCTAACTCATATTTCTATTATTTTCCCCTTTCGACCCCCCCTCCAGTCTATCCTAATAATTTTACAAATTCGAAAATATCCGCAATCGATTTGCAAGTATCAAAAACCTCAATGCACCAGTTTTGAACGATCTATCTCTATTTTTATTTTTTGCCCCTCCCAATAATTTTAAAAATTTGAAAATATCCACAATCGATTTGCAGGTATCAAAAACCTCTATATACCAATTTTGAATGATCCAACTCTATTTTTTTTTGCCCCTCTGCCCCCCCCCCCCACCTTCCCGGCCCTCATAATAACTTTACACTTTCGAAAATATCCCCATTCGACTTGCAGGCCTCTAAAACCTATCTGTATCAATTTTGAACGGCCTAACTGTATTTCTATTTGTTTTTGCCCGTAGCTCCCCCTTCCCGCCCCTCCTAATAATTTTACAAATTCGAAAAGATCCGCAATCGATTTGTAGGTATCGAAAACCTCTATATACCAATTTTGAACGATCTAACTCTATTTTTATTTTTTGCCCCCCCCCCCCTTCTTGCCCCTCCTAATAACTTTACACAATCGAAAATATCCTCATACGACTTGCAGGCCTCTCTATCTGTATCAATTTTGAACGCCCTAACTGTTTTCTATTTGTTTTTGCCCTTTAGCTAACCCCTCCCCCTGCTGCCCCACCTGGGGGCTGAATTTCTAAAATTCCAGAAATTGGTTTTTAGATATTTGCATTAGCTATATTTTAGGGCAAAAATTTCACGTATATCTATTTTTTTGTTTGAGATATATAGGATTATGCGAAATCACGTTTTACGTATGTGAAATCACGTTTTGCCATCCCCCCGCCCCCCCTTCGGGACCGAATTTTGAAAATTCCAGAAATTGGTTTTTAGACATTTGTATTAGCTATATTTTAAAGCAAAAATTTTACGGATATCTGTTTTTTTGTTTGAGATATGAAGGATTTTGTGAAATCACGCTTTGTCCCCCCTCCCCCCCTAGGGGGGCGAATTTTGTAAAATCGCTTCTTAGTGGATGCCTACGTCATAGAAAAAACATTGTCACGAAATTTCATGCTTCTAGGTCTAGAGGTTTGGGCTGGGCGATGATGAATCCCCCCCCCCCCCCACTCACTCAGGAAGTACTCTTTTATATATATAGACTAGCAGGCAACGCCCGCTTCGCTGGTCCCTATTTTTAAATGAATTCTCAAAATTGCATTAATTTTTATCACGTGAAAAAAGAGAGAAACAAAATCTGAGTAGGAAAAATGTCGCGCCGGGTTCTCACTGCCTTCGGAAAAAATTCCCAAAATGCTCTAACCCTTATTTCCATTATTTTCCCACTTCGCCCCCCCCCTCCTGTCTATCCTAATAATTTTACAAACTTGAAAATATCCGCAATCGATTTGTAAGTATCAAAAACCTCTATGCACCAGTTTTGAACGATATATCTCTATTTTTATTTCTTTGCCGCTCTACTCCCCCCCCCTTCCCGCCCTCCCAATAATTTTAAAAATTCGAAACTATCCGCAATCGATTTGCAGGTATTGGAAACCTCTATGTACCAATTTTGAATTATCTAACTCTATTTTCTTTTTTTTTTTGCCCCTCTGCCCCCCCCCCCTTCCCGGCCCTCCTAATAACTTTACACTTTCGAAAATATCCCCATTCGACTTGCAGGCCTCTAAAACCTATCTGTACCAATTTTGAACGGCCTAACTGTATTTCTATTTGTTTTTTACAATAGCCCCCCCTTCCCGCCCCACCTAATAATTTTAAAAATTCGAAAATATCCGCAATCGATTTGTAAGTATCGAAAACATCTATATACCAATTTTGAACGATCTAACTCTATTTTTATTTTTTTGCCCCCCCCCCTCTCCCCTCCCCCTTTCCCGGCCCTACTAATAACTTTACACTTTCGAAAATATCCCCATTCGACTTGCAGACATCTAAAACCTATCTGTACCAATTTTGAACGGCCTAACTGCATTTCTATTTGTTTTTGCCCCATAGCCCCCCCCCTCGCCGCCCCACCCCACTTCCGACCCCTCCTAATAATTTTACAAATTCGAAAATATCCGAAACCGATTTGTAGGTATCGAAAACCTCTATATACCAATTTTGAACGATCTAACTCTATTTTTATTTTTTTGCCCCCCCTCTCCCCTCCCCCTTTCCCGGCCCTCCTAATAACTTTACACATTCGAAAATATCCCCATTCGACTTGCAGGCATCTAAAACCTATCTGTACCAATTTTGAACGGCCTAACTGCATTTCTATTCGTTTTTGCCCCATAGCCCCCCCTTGCCGCTCCACCCCCTTCCCACTCCTCCTAATAATTTTACAAATTCGAAAATATCCGAAATCGATTTGTAGGTATCGAAAACCTCTATATAGCAATTTTGAACGATCTAACTCTATTTTTATTTTTTGCCCCCCTCTCCCCTCCCCCCTTCCTGCCCCTCCTAATAACTTTACACAATCGAAATTATCCTCATTCGACTTGCAGGCCTCTAAAACCTATCTGTATCAATTTTGGACGCCCTAACTGTATTTCTATTTTTTTTTGCCCCTTAGCCCCCCTCCCCCCCCCCCTGCTGCCCCACGTTGGAGCTAAATTTCTAAAATTCCAGAAATTGGTTTTTAGATATTTGCATTAGCAATATTTTAGAGGAAAAATTTCACGCATATCTATTTTTTTGTTTGAGATATATAGGATTATGCGAAATCACGTTTTACGCATGTGAAATCACGTTTTGCCCCCCCCCCCGCCCCCTTTGGGGACCGAATTTTGAAAATTCCAGAAATTTATTTTTTTAACATTTGTATTAGCTATATTTTAAAGCAAAAATTTTACGGATATCTGTTTTTTTGTTTGAGATATGAAGGATTTTGGGAAATCACGTTTTGCCCCCCCCCTCCCCCACTTGGGGGGCGAATTTTGTAAAATCGCTTCTTAGTCGATGCCTACGTCATAGAAAGAACATTGTCACGAAATTCTATGCTTCTAGGTCCAGGGGTTTGGTCTGGGCGTTTATAGATCACCCCCTGACTCACTCACTCACTCAGGAAGTGTTCTTTTATATATATAGATAATAGTGGGTAATGGAAGTCGTATGGCTATTACGAACGAGCTTCATTTTTCTCAACTTAAGCTAAATTATTTGCATAATAAAAGTGGCACTGAATCTGAAAAAAGCATATAAATGAAACAATACTAAATGATGTACATAAAATATGGTTAATCCATCAGGGAGAGATGATTTTAATGAAAAATGCTAGACGAGAATTACCACAGAAAAGTAAATGTCAAACGCATGTGTAAGGACACTTTGCTCGAATTGTATTTAAGCGAAATTCTTTGTTTAGTTACGTGTGTCATTGAATCAGAAAACATAACACAGGCCTGGAAAATCATGATTTTCATCCTTTTTTTTTTTTTTTTTTTCACCAAATAAGGATGAAAATCGGAAAATGTCACACAGAGACTGTAATAAATTGGAAATTATTTATATATGAAATACATTATAATAGGCTATCATTATCTTTTAAATGTGTTTCTTTACGTAAAAGATCCCTTTAGACTTTTTTCTCTTGTGCACGGCATGTTGGCCTTAAGGGGGGGGGGGGATTCTCTATGCAGCATCCAATAATATTCTATAAACGTCTTAACTCTCCATCGTCCCTGATACCTCCTCTATATTTCTTAGATGTCTTGATGAAATAGCTATAGTTGTTCACTCACATCACCTAGATTTTATGGGAAATAACTTAGATTGGAGTTTTAAAACGTGGAGCAATAAGCTCAAATAATCTCATTCCTTGTTAAAATTGTACGTGTTGGAAACTTTCTAATAGATTTTCCTTAATAAACATCCAAAAATACACCAGAAAAACACATCACCTTGAAGATAAAAATTTCATCACAGGGTTGGAAAGGGGGACGTGAAACAATATGAAATAGTATGAAATAATGTGTATTATATAAAATGGTGAATATTTGATAGATAAAAGCTAAAAATGAATAAAGACCGAAAAATAATTATAATTTTTTTTTACAGGATAATCAAAAATTTTCAATAATATATACGTACTGAAATCAAAATACAGAAAAAAAATAAAGAAATAAAAATAAATCCATGATTTTCTTTTACATGTAATAAGCCAAAAGTTATAAATCTATAAAAAGAAAAACTTTTTTATAAACTTTGATACATCTCGAGTTATAATAATGCATAAAATTCATTTGTTTGTCGACAAAAAGTTAGTTTAAAATAAATATACAAAAATAATAATAATTGCATCGGTTTTTCTTCAACAGAGAGTTCGATAGTTCAGCTTGAATCATTATAATTTAAAGCAAAAATCGTGTAATAATGATGCTCTTACATCAAATCAATATCTGCCTCAAAAAAAAAAAAAAAAAAAAAAAAAAAAAAGCAAGAAAATCTCCACAATATTTCTTCAAGAATATGTAGTTTACCAATTTAGAAAATGTAGCTTACTAAATTTTATGTTTGTTCCTAATTTTCAAATTAGAATATACAAAGCATATCATTAATAATATATAGTTTATTTGATATATGTTGTTAAAATGCATTTTAAGTATGGGTTATTTAAATTAAGTATATTACAAAACAATGTTATGTAAATCTCATAATTTCTTCTTTTGTTTTCAGCATAGATATAAATTAATTTCAAATCAAATAAAGATAATAATATACACGAGAAATAAATTGCGTATCATGAATATTAACAATTAAACAATTTTATATAAATTCAACTTTTATTCTTTATTGTAAATAAATATATGTTTTTGGCTATTTCTAAATATTCTTGCGAGAAATCCATTGTTTCTATAATTCAATCATGGAACTAACTTTAATCTTGAATTTTAGCATATGTATTGCGCAAATTCATTATTGAAGGTCGAATTAATTTCAGCAAGAGCTAAAAACAACAAGTTAGGAATTGAATCGGAAAATTATGGCCTAATCATCTATGCTTTATTTAAGGTTAATAAATTTTAGAAGTAAATAAATTACCATGTTCCATATACTTAAATCCAAAAATGATTTCAAAATACTGCATTGTTAATCTGTCACCGGATATGCAATCGCAAAATAAAAGAAATAGAAATGATTGTTAACGGCTGTATAGAATTTACAAGACAGAAATCTCTCTTGTCTTGCTGCTTTCTGTTATATAATGAAAGTCATTTTGATTCGTAAACGCACAAAAATTGAAAATGTTCTAATTCATATATTAGAAGTGATAATAAAAATTTTCCTTTATTTCTATAGAACAGAGTTTTTTAGGAAAGGGAGTCAAATTAGGCGTTTTGGGCCGATTCAATGTATGGCAACAGTAAATTTCTTACTAACAGTAAAGTAAAAAAAAATTAAATTACAATTAAAACAATTAAAAACTAAGTCAAATGAAAAGAAAAATCTTGTTTCAAACAGGACGTAATTATATTTAGAAAGTTAGGATAGACTTAAATGTTTGTAAAATATTAGAGACACGGAAATGACTCGAAATTTCATTGCTAGGGACCAATCACAATCTTGAAATTTTACGTGTTGACCTATGTAATATTCGTTAATTAAAGCTATTCTAGTAACAATAATAAATTGAAGAACTTGTATTCGATAAATATTTAAACTTAAAAACTTATTCAGACACCATAAAATGAATGTAAGCGCTACTAGTTTCGGATGGACGTGGACTTTTTTCTTCAGGTGAAAAAAAAAAAATAAAGTTCTCTAATAACACTTAATTTCTCACATGTCAAAAAGCATGTAAATAAATTAAAAAATTTATAAATATTCAAATGCTCACAAACAATTAGCGAGACTACAATGTATCGAAATCAAAATCGCCCGGGACCAAAATTTTCACCGAACAAAAATAGTGGGACCACACCGGCAGGATCAGAACAGTGGAAGCAAAGGGTTGAAAGAAGTGTCACTGTTACTGTTTATTCCGATAAGCTACGTCATAGATCTCTCTGTACACAGTTAATGAGCTAACAATGTTCTGAATCAGTGAAACTGTTTATTTATCCCAACAAAATAATTTTTTGGCTTTAAACAAACATTGGTTTAATCAGCAAAACTGCTTAAAATTAAAATTTTCACCGGACTAAAATAGTGGGACCACACCGACAAATCCGAAATGGCGGAACCAAAATGTCCTACTTTGGATTTGAAATATGTTTCATTGCTATTATTTATTCCGATAAACTACATCATAGGTTTTTCTGTAAACAGTCAATGAGCCAGCAATGTGCTGAATCAATAAAACTGCTTTTTAAACTCATCAAAATTATTTTTTTTTTTGGTCTAAAGAAACATTTGTTTAATCAACAAAACTGATGAAAAAAAAATCATTTGTTTCTGGTTAACAAAATTTCGTTGTAGTTATATCAACAAAATCATTTGGATGATTTCATAAAATTTTTATTCTTCAACCAAACGTTTTTTTCTGTGCAACAGTTGCACTAATCTCTCACGTGAAAGGTGGAATTTTTATCTATCAGTAATTAACATATTGACTATTTATTGAATACATAATTTTAATGTGGATAACAATCATTTATAAATTAAATAATTCATATTTATGCACTTTGTTACATTAAATATATATCTTTGATTATGCATTATGCATAATATATTTTAAATGAACATGATTTTACAAAATGCACTTGTCCTGTAGGAAAAATTGTTACAGTCATTGAGATAGGGAACATGTTATTGAAGAAGTATTAAAGAGGTTTTAAAAAATATCACACTTTGCTCATCCCCCCCCCCCTTATTTTAATTACCATCTGAGAGTTTCTGAAAATAGTACACCAAAAGTGTTTCATAACTTAACATTTGTACGGTCAGTAGATTAGGGAATTTCAAAAATAATCTATTTAAAAAAAACTTTTAAAACCCAAATTCTTAATGTATCGTATCACATAAATCTTTTCGAAGTTAGAGTAAAATTTAAATAAAAAAAAAAAATAATAATAATAATAACTTTTTTGTTTATTAACCAAAAAAAATTTTTTTTTTCATGAAATTTGAAATGCAAGTTGGTCTTGTGGAGTAATACAGGCTGTATATTATATTTTTGTGTTCGTGAGAGAAAAAAAAAATTGAAAACTGTAATTTTTAATCCCACTTCAAAAACATGTGACTTAATGTGAAGCAGATTTTTTTTTTCTCCTAACGGTTTCCACACAATCTTCTGCTGTTGTCACCTAAAATTCATACTTTAGTTAATTTTAAAACATCTAATTGTCCGATCGATAAGCTGTGTAACCCATCGGGTTCACAAAAATTTTCCCTTTCATTAGGTGCCTTATTTGTAATGATACGACTGATATTTGTAATTTATTTTCTAATTTTTCTAATTTATTTTCCTCGTTTTAAACAAATGTACGTTTTTTTTTTTTTTTTTTTCTGTCGAAAAAAGAAATTGGCAACAATTAAATTATGTTGAGATCACAAAAATACCGTAGTGAACGACAATAAGTACAAAGAATTTGGGATAGAGTAAAATTTATAATTTAGAGTTTTATTACCACATATTTTCCCGGAAAGGTATTTATTGTATTGTACATAGTAGAAAAAAAAAAAGTTTAAATAAGTAGCAGTAATTCACTATCAAATTGTGTGCCAGTTTCTTTTTTTCTTATGTGTATGTGTATATGCTTATAACGATTACATCACAACTGTAATTATGTTTACTGTAATTGAGTAAAAAAAACCCTGTTTTTAACGTATTAACTTGCAATAAACCCTGCGGGTACTAAGACAACACTTTTCACACTGAATTTTACAATTCGTTTGTTACAACACACATTGAATGCAAATATGTTTCATATAAAACTTGTATAATTCTTTAAAAGTCCAAGTATTATTTTTTAAGTAGATTTCGAAAAGTCCATTCCCCAGATTTTCCTTATACATTTAGTTATATATTAATTAAAGTAATAGAACTGAAGAATGAGAACACGATATTACTGTAATAAAAAATAATAAAAATTTCTTTTGTAAACTGTACATATTTTATAGCTGTTTATGAAGTATATCTTATGTAAGGGAATTATTGTTTGATAGAGTGAATTTATTTAGTATTAATGAGTATATATATTAATTTTTGAAGCTAATTTCGAATAAAAAATAATTGGTATTTTCTTACAATTACTGTGTTATATAATAATGAACTTATGTATAGACATATAAAAACAGTTAAAGAAGAAATTGTGTGACCTCTACGGTAGTGTAGCCAATCAGACGATATGCAATTCAATTAAACCAGCATAATTTCTCACAATAAACATTTAACGTATTAATAATGATATGATTACATCTAAAATATGAATGCACAAAAAGTTTGAATTCTTTTATAGCAATAAGAAATATAATTCAGCGTTGAATTTCGCGATATTTGATTGAAACCACAAAGAAAATTAAAAGGAAAATGGCATGAAAGTCTAGTTATAAGATACCGAAAAGAAAGAAAGAAAAAAAAAAAAAAACTTGTTTATGAAGAAATTGCATTCGGGCTGGGGGGGGGGGGATATCTTACGCATTGGCATCTGAAATGAAATATCCGACATTTAGAACTAACTTATCTAACAGGAAATATAAAAGATGGCCATAATGAAACTGGGCATATTCAGCGCCCCTGTAGCTGAAACTAAAATGCAGATTAAATCGAAAGTTTGTGTACGGTCAATTTTAAAAATGTGCTAAAAAATTCTGCAATAAATAAATAAATAAGTAAAATTAAATTAAATTAAATTAAGTTTCAAAAAATTCCGCTAGGGGGTGGTTACAGACAAAATATTTTAAATTATATGCAACATATAACTGTGATCTATTGTAACATTTTTAAACCTTATGATATTTAAAACTGATATTCTTACATATTTCAAAGAGTTTTGAGGCAAAATTTTATAGATAAAAGAGTGATTAACCGTTCATTTTCCCCTCCTTGACCAACCTGTTCTCTCGATCTTAGTCCGTGTAATTTTTGGTTTTGAGACGATTTAAAGAGTTTTATTTATCATGAAAACTTTGGTTGACTTAAAGGACACTGCATAACGTTGCTTGTGCGGTAGATCACTGGCGATCAGCTACGATCATCTGTTGAACACATGGTTTATCGACTGATTATTTTACTACATAAAGGTGTGTCCCACACAGGAGAATATGCTACTTTACACCGCTAAACAATTTTTTTTTCTTTTTAAAGAGTCTGTAATAATAAATAAAGGTGTTTGTATTGAAATATGTAGCTTGTTTGTATTTTGGTATATGACATCTTGAAGGATTTTATTTTATTTATTTATTTATAAAATCTTTGTGTGCATCCATTGAATTGCCTATTTACAAATAATCCATATTTTAGTTACAGACACAGAGAACGCTGAATAGGCCAAATTTAATTATGGTCTCCTTGTATATCACTCGTTGGGGTACAAACAATTCTCACCGGTTAAAATAGAACTGAAAACATTGCCCGAATAAAGCCAGTGGTCATTTTTTGCTCGTCTTTTAATCTAAATTTATATTTGGTCGAATTTACAAAAAGTGTTTAATAATATCCGCAGAGCAGACGAATATTAAAGGCGTTCTTGTAAGCGAATAAATAATGGCCATGAATTTATCGGGTAGCTCAGTTGGTACAGATATAATGCTCTGTGTAAAGGTCTTAGGTATGAATCTTGTCATGACCACTTTTCTATCTTCTAAAAAATTATTTCAGCTTTTTTAATCAGAATTATATATTACATTTGTTCTAAGTTTTAAATATCTACAAATCTTATCTAACAATATTAGCGTAAAAAGATAATATAAATAATCATTAGAAAAGAATCATATTCGCAGAAAATATAAGCATTTAAAATTTCACGCAAACAAAAAAATAATAATAATAATTAGAAAATGACCTACTGGGTACTTCAGTTGGGGAAAATTTGGGGCGCTATGCCAAGGACTCATATTTGAATTCTGACTATGGTAACTTTTTGTTGCTCTGAAAAAAAAAATATATAGATATACAGTAAGACCCCGTTTAACGCTGTTTCATTTAGCGCTGTTTCGGTTTAGCGCTCTTTTATTTCCCCTGTGGATTCCCCGAAATTGCTCGCAGCAGTACAGGGATTCCCTGAAATTGTGCGCGCGCTGTTTCGCATTACGCTCTACTTTGATGGAACGTATCCTCCGCGTTAAGCGGGGTCTTACTGTATAGGCTTTTCTATGGAAATTATAAGCTTAGATTCATATATATGAAATATTACATATTTGCTACCTACTATTTTGATAATAATTCGAACGAATCTCTTTATTTCTTACTCATACTTATAAGTAAATAATATTTAGTCTTATAAAAAGTTTTGATGTGTTCATTTGTTGTGCATTAAAGTTCAGTCCGAAACATTACTCTGGGATTTAGTCATCAGGATAAATTTTAAATAAAGAAATAAAAATACAGCACAGTAACCCATTTGTTGTGCGATACAATATTTGGCAATATCATTCATTGAAGTTTAAGTCCAATAAATCCAAAGTTTCACATAATTTCTTGTTTTAATTCTTAAGTTTTAGAGCTGAAAACTTTAAGCTCTTCATTTTAAAGAAAAACAAGAACGAAAACTCATGCGGTACGCATTGATTATTAATACTTTACAACTGTACGTAATTGAATTGCATCGTATAACTTTGAAAGTTCTTTGCCTATGTTATCACAGAACCGACGATAAACTCATTCAATTCATAATCGTTCTTAAACACTTTTATAAAGTGTTAAAAATGCTTAACACTAAAGAAAACGTAGCCTTTAGATTCTAATTGCAGCCATTAATGTATCTAAATATTTTAGTGTATCCCTGTAAATCTGAAAGTTAACATATAGTGAATACAAAACCATATTTTAGCATATTAACAATAAATGTCTATTTTTGTTTATGATTTTTGTAGTAGAAAATTATTTAAATGTAATTTATAAAAATGTCTGTCCTAAAACACAAAACATTGGTATTTTGGGGGTTGTCCCTGCACGCAAACCAGTTGTACAAGGCCTATTAATGTCATTTTAAGAAGGGAACATTCCATAGTAAACTTGTATAAGATATATCATTTTTTTTAAAAATCTGAATGCATTTACGGACGCTGAGGCAGGCAGACAGACAGATAGACCATCGGACAGACAGATACACAAATTGAAATCATATTCACGCATAAAAAATATTAAAAAGTGTTAAATCGCTTAATGTAAAAGAGAATGCAATTCCAGCAAATTTCTAATGAAAGCCCTCAATACAAATGAATATTCTTGTGTGGCCCTGTAAATCTAGTGCTAATCATGCTACATTCTACAGAAAGCATTCTTTTGTGCATATGAATAATACATTTCAAATTCATTAAGATTCGTGCAAAGTAAAGTTATTAAAATTTTGTTTATAGAAATACCTCTCATAGAACGCAATGCTTTGGAATACTTTCGCATGCCCCTGTACACAAACCAGTAGAGGTATTCACTCCATGTTTAATAAGGAACATCTAAGAGCAACCATAAATAACATATATCAGTTTCCACAAATTTATTTACGGCTGTTAGAGCAAGGACAGACAGACAAACCGAAGTCATTAACACTTTTCAACCTTGTTGAAAAGTGTTAATGACTTCGGTCAACACACAACGTCATCGTTTACGACACATTGAGGATGCTTGATGCTAAGAAAAAAAGGGGGGCAAATATTGCTTATAAGAAGCAGCTTCAAAGTTTTGTTTTTGTAATTTCAGCCACTCTTCGTGGCACATTTTGGCTTCCAAACCATGCGCAAATTTAAACAAATTAACTTAGTCACCGATTTTTTTTTTCTTTTTTACAATAATGCATATTTTCAAGCAGTAGTAAAATTTAAATATTGTGAACGTTTCTAGAAATTGAAATTCAGAATACTGAACTTTAGTTTTTTCCAAAAATAATGAAATTTTCACGAAACACGTATTTTATTTTTATTAATACAGAATTAAAATATATATACATATGAGCAGCTAAATATCAAAACATTATTTTTTTCATAACATTAAAATATCCTATAAAATATGCCGAATAAATCCATCATTATTTTCTTTGAAGGCAACGATCCCTCTCCAAGGACACAACTGGAGAAACTGCGCACCTATTGTCTATCTTTCAATATTTTTAATTTATCGGAAGAGGAGTTAATTAACTACATTTTAATTACGTATACATTAAGTGCGTAAACAAAGCGCATTAATAATGAACAAATCTGAGTTTTACTTTTAACACTCTATTCATACAATACTTAATATTTCAAGGAAATAAAGTTTAATTATAAACTAATGATAAGTATTAATCGTGAAAAAAAAAAAAAATAAATAAATAAAAAATACAACGGAAATGCATAATGTATTTATACAGAAAACTTTAATAACGGGGTAGCTGGGGTAAAAATAATTTTCAATAATTGAAATGATTAAGCTGTCTAATTTAATGACATAAGTAAGGACTTAATTAATTTCTTTTTTGAAATAGCAAATTTTTAATTATATTTATTCTTTCTTAGTTACATTCTAATTATTTTATGAATGCAATACAATATTTAAAGTTTTACGAAAAAAAAAAACTTTATTTTAAAATTTTTTTGTAGCAAATACAAAATGAAAAAGTATTGCTTTATATTTACTTGAAATTTTTTTCCGATTTGATAAAGTTCAATTGAAGAAATGAAATACATCTTTAAACTACGTAGGTTATAATTATTTTTTTAAATCTGTATAAAATATTTTCTAGAAAACTATTTAACACATATTTTTTTCTTCAAAAATGTTTCTTTAAAAAATAGAATATTTTTAAATAAGTTTATAAATTGGATCATTTTCTTTACAAGTCCTTACTTGAAAAAGACAAAAATCATTTGACCTGTACTGGTAACTTTAATATTTGAGTTTCAATTTAAAATTAGTTATACATATATATATATATATATATATATATATATATATATATCGTAGAATGTAAAAAAACAGATGATGAAGTGCCACCATAATCAGCAAGAACCAAAAAATAAATAAATAAAATAAAAATAACCAGTGATAATTTTAAGAAAAAAAGAAAAAAAATCCCTCACTGATATATTATTTTCAAACACCTGTAAAAACAAATAAAGACGTTCGTCCATAACGTACTTTAATAAAAAAGATTTAAATTAAAAATTAAAAATAGAGTGAAAGTTACAATTTCGCAATAATCAAAATGCCAATTTATATATACGAGGTGTGGCTATTAAATAACGAGACTATTGCTGTAAAACATTTTATTTTAAATTTATACATATTTAGTTATTATCACCTTCAATATACACCCCTCCTCTATCTCTATTACGCTCCATGCGACTTTTGCATTGTTCGAAACAATGCTGCAAGTCTCCCAAGTAGCACGGGAACGTTCTGTGAACGTCTAATAACGGTTACAATCGTTCAAACACGGTGTTTCGTGTCAAAAGAACGTTCTATTACACGTTCAGAAATAGTAATATTTAGAACGTTTTGAAAAGGTTTGCTTTGTACCATGTATAAAACGTACAATTCTAGTTCTAAGAAAAACGTTCTAGTGTATCACCGTCGTAACACGTTCTGTCTCAGTGTGGTTGTAACGAATAAGACAAAATGTCTTTTTCTCTGTTTATGTTGCCTTATTTTTAGTTTTACGTCTTGTTAACATGTTATTAAAGAATGGTAATAGTGATGAGGGTAATAGGGAAAAAAAATAAATAAAGTTTAAGTATCTGTATTTATAATTTTATTTTTTGAATTTAATAAAACATATTACTCCGGACTTTTTTTTTTTTTTTTTTTTTTTTCAGATATTCAATCTTATATGTTTCATAAAATTTTAGCAGAGGTATATTAAGTTAACGTAATAGTATTTCTACTTTCTTCTGAGAAAAATGCATTTTATAATTGAAAATTTCTGACTTCTGGTTTTCCCTCAGTTTATACAATTGAGATATCCAAGATACAATTCGACCATTTTCAGAAAATTTCAATCTGCGTGTCCGTCATTTTGTGTGTGTATTGTAAAAATTTTGTGGACTCTGTATCTCACAAACCAATGAACGGAATTTCGCAAAATTTGATATTTAGTTAGATCTTGACCTAAATTGTTGATGATTTTTCTTTGAATGTATCGAATGAAAGGTGGTGATGCTATTTTGTAAATCGGGGAAGTTATATCTCAGATTCTACGGTGTATAAATGCACCAAATTAACATGTAAGCAAGATATTATGTAAAATTACGCTGATCTAATTTAGAAGCGTATATTGGCCAGCTGGTGGCGCTGCTGTTCTGCAATTAATCCCGCTAACATAAAGCAATTTTTCCGATTTTGTGATATAAATTATTATAAATACAGTAATACTTATAAATGCACTTGATTATAAATACACACACTTGATATGGAATATTGATATCATATAAAACTCTGCTGATTCCATTTGGGTGCATATCGATCGACAGGTGTCGCTGGTACGTTGCAATTTAATTTCGTTAACGGAAAAGCAATAGCATATTTTCTATTACTTATAAATGCTCTAAACTAAAAATAGTATAAAAATGTGATATTGAAATTATGTAATATATATATATATATATATATATATATATATATATATATATATGTGTGTGTGTGTGTGTGTGTGTGTGTGTAATAGCAATAGTCAACTAGAAAAAAAATCTAGGGGTGATTTTTGTAGGTCATCGCTTTTTCCTATGGGTTAAAATTTCAACATGTTTGTTTTACAAAGAAAGTCATCCATACCTTTAAAACGAATGCTTGAACCCTAAAAAACTGTGAAAATTTAAAACAATATTATCAATTTTTTACATTTTTTATTTATAAAACACATTTCCCAAAAAATCTTCTGTATACCATAGATTTTTTTTTTTATTATTTTTTTTTTTATGCTTAATGTTTTACTTCTTTCAGATGAAAATCGTCTGTATTCATCATAGAAAATAATTTTAATAAATATCATGTACTTGTACAGAAAAGCATAAAAGAAAGATTTGTAATGGCCGCAATATACTAGTTTATAAAAATATTTAAGTTTTAAATAGTATAAAAATTCCGAATCAAAAGCGGATGTTAATGTTTGAACTGCATTTCGCCTAATCAGCAATTATCCCGACACGTGTGCTGCGGCCATCTGCTCTGCTAAACTACGCAGGAAGCAGGAATGTATATCATTTTGGCATATTTATTGCGATTTGGCAAAATAAAACGTGTAGAATATGCTATGATTAATAGTAATGATTGTTTTAAAGGGTCTCACAAATATTTTTCGAAAAAATATGATATATAATTCGAAATTGCTCCTTGTAAATATTCAATAGTATAAAATTTTTTTCTTTCTATACTTTTTTGTTACACAGCATATAATGTGCACAAAACGTTTATGCGATATAAGAGCTATTTAAAAAATAACCTATTTTAAACTTTTATTTTCCATATAAAGCTCTAAAGATAGATTTCGGGAGATTTCTTCTTCTTCATTTGAAATCAAGCATATTTTAAGGCATTATCTCTAGGATTTATCACTAAATTAAACAATATAGTGAAGTAGAGATGGAAATTTTTTTATAAACTATGAGGTCCGAATTATTTTTCTCTTTTGTTAATTATGAAATTTATTACTAAAAAATAAATAATTTCTGTATTATACTCGTATCAATAAAAATATAACTATTTTTTCGTTGAGTGACACAGATATAATACAAAATTAGTTATGCTCGGACCATCATAAAACTTTCTTTTATATCATTCTATATGAACAGCGTTACCTACGATTAGCATATACAGAATTTTAATCAATTTACTTTCATATAATAAACTTTTTATTTGTAATTTCGTGTAATTTTCAGCAATTGATGCTGAAGTGTAGGCATCTAGAAATCGTACAAAGTAATAGCAGCACAACTTGTTTGCCAATTTATATCCGCATTTAATCAGAATAAATTTTAATAATATATTTTTCACATACCAAGTTTGGTGTATTTAAATGACAGAAATTGAAATAAGATTTTAACTAAACGGGTAAAACTTCAACGTAGTAGCGCTACCTAAAATAGACGATATGGAAAATTAATTTATTTAACTTTACAATAGCCATCTCACAAATGAAATGTGATGACTTTAAAAATCATAGAAACTGATATATTGCTTCCCGTTAACAAGATTAAATTGCAGCATAGCAGAGGCACCTGTCGACCGATATGCACCCAAATTGAATTAGCAGAGATTTACATAATGCTGATCTCATATATAACTTTAGTGCATTTATGTATCATACAAGCTGTGATACAACCTTTCCTTAAATGGGATCACATTATATCAGCGCCACATGATGGACGATAATATCTTAAAAGCTACTAAGCACTAATTCCAGGTCCATTCAAATGTTATGTTACTTTGCGTCAATTTCTTTGTGAGAAACCGCGTCCACATTTATTTTTATTTATTTATTTATTAACGAACTCACAGTCATTTTCAAATGATAAAAAAGCCAAATCATACTCAGAAGTCACAAAACGTGTATATTTATCGAAAACCGGAAGTTGAACATTTTCACAAATCTTATGTAAGTAACTTAAATCTTAATAGTAACTTATGTAAGTAACTTAAATCTTATGTATTCTTATGTAAGTAACAAACATAATAATAATAAACAGTGATGATACGTTGTAAATGATCTTTATGATATTGTAAATTTAGAAGCTGAAACAATAAAAAAAAAGTAGCAAAAAATTTTGTTTTCCTTATTTATTTATTACTTTCTTCTATAATAAAAAGAAGAAAGATTTGATTTGTAAATATTTTTGACTTTCGCGTTTCGATAGATTTTTCCCTTTTTAAGATGTTCTAATAAAAAATTGATATTTCTTAGGAAATGCCTGTTTGTCTGTTTGTATGAATATGTGTGATAAGAATTTTGTGTCAACTCTAGGTCAAAAACTAATGAACATAATTTCCTGAAAACTTATATTTAGCTCCATCTTGATATCAGTTAGTGATTATTACTTTTTTTTTTTACACATATAACGTTCAACAAGTCGTGCTGTCATTTATTTTTTCAAAATTTTAATATTACAATAGAGGAGAAAATTTCTTATAAATGCACACAATAGGGATTTCTTTAGCTGAACATTGTGAAACTGATTTTTTTTTTTTTAAATATTAATGGTGAACATGAAGACTTTTAACAATCCTTCTCCACTCCTCGGGTGTGTAAATTTTTATAATATTTTTTCAAAATTACTCGTTGATATCTTTTAAAACAAACGGTTGAATCACTTATCTGTGATAATGTAAAACAAAGTTATCGGTATTTTTTTTTATTAAAAAAAAAAAAAAAAAAAAAAGTTTATTATTATTATTATTTATTATTTATTTATTTATTTATTTTTATTTTATTTTGTTTTTCAATTTTACTATGTAAAATGTGTGATTTGATCTAAACTATGTGAATTGTATTAGAAAATAAAGAAAAGAATTGTGTGATAGTCACAAGACACGAGTTTAACATTTCCCGTAATTTATTGTAATTGATTCATATAAGCAGGTATGCGATTATTTTAGTTACTATAAAATTTTATATTTTACTTCATAATAAACGTCAATTATTTTGTAAAATATTATTAAATAGATACGCAATAACACGTAATATTAAAAAAAAAAAAAAAAAAAAAAAAAATCTGAGTAAAAATCTTGAGTTTTGTATTTCTCATAAAAATAATAAATATAACTAAAATAAATTCTTTTTCAATTAATAATATAAAAGTGACATACATTTTGCTGAATCTTGAATCTTAAAAAAAAAAAAAAAACGAAAAAATTCGCCAAACTGTGAAATTTTTATTGGGTTTGCCAGTTATGACTACGGAAGCACGAAAACGGACTCCAAGGTCCAAGATAGATAACGGTAACTTTTTCTGCCATCATTTTCATTGCGTTTGGTTTAAGATTTCTTCCTGACATTTGGATACACTATTACAGATAAGTTTATTCTACACAATTTTCATATGTCTAGTCTAGGATTTGCATAGTTTTGCCTAAATCTGCATTAAAATTTAACAAAATTAAATAAATTAAAGTTTTCAAAAACCATAAAAAATAAATAAATAAATAAATAAAGAGTAATAATAATAATAATTTGAAAACTTTAATTTTTTTAATTTTTCATGCTAAATACCTTTTAATTATTTATTATTATTACTATTTTTTCCCCATTCGATTTTGTATTATTACAATTTATTGTTAGATATATTTAAGTAAACGTGTTTAGATTTTATTGTTACACTGTAGTATTGTAAAATCAAGGGAAAAAATAGTTAGCAGCCGGCTCTCTAAAAATTTTAAAAAATATTTAAAATTTTAAAATTTATTTATTTTATATTTAAAAGATTTTCAAGAAATTTTATCATATTTTATATTGTTATATTTCAATGCATGTGTAAGTAAAATTCATAAGCTTTAAATCAATACTTTAAAATTAAAACTTCATATATATATATATATATATATATATATATATATTCTAACTTAACAAGAAATTCACAAATTAATTACCCAAATATGGTTAAGTTCTATAGTTAAAATATAATAATGTAAAATCAAAGGGAAAAATAATAATTAGTCAGTAAGGAGCATCTTAAAATTTTTCAGTTTTCTTTGATTATAGTTTTCAAAAAAAAAAAAAAAAAAAACTTGAAAATACTGTATGTTATTATATTTAAAGACGTGTATGTAAAATTTTATAACACAAAGGCGATTATGCACACGTACATACAAATAAATCACAAAATCCAAAAGGAAGAAAAATAAAAGAAAGAAAGAAAAAACATAGACAAACAATATGAAGGTGATTCTTAATACTTCTAAATGTTTTAAATTTTGAAGTTTATTTATTTATTTTTATTTTATTATTTATTTTATTTTATTAATATTATTTTAAGCAATTGTTTCGGGTCGAGAAAAGACACAACCCTTCATCAACCGAACAAAGTAGGCACGAGTGCTGCAAAAAAAAAAACTGCAACGTAGCTCTTGCATTTGCAGCATTCGTGCCTACTATGTTCGTCTGACGAAGGGTCGTGTCTTCTTTCGACCCGGAACAAATGTTGCGAGTTCTTCCATTTTATTATACATGAAACACATTTTTAGCACGTTCAAAAATTGTTTACATAAAGTTGTGAGAACGTGTGTATAGAACATTTACAGAACGTTTCTACACTATTTTAGAACGTTTACAGTGCGTTTTCTAGAACGTTGTGAAAATGTGTATAACGTTTTGAAAACGTTCTAAACACGTTTAGAACGTTCTGAGACCGTATACATAGAACGTTCTCAGAACGCTTCTGTAACACCGATGGTGATTGTTACACGTTCATTGAACATTCTCTGAACCGTACTATTGTACCTCTTTAAGATGGACAAATAGACGTCTATAACACGTTCAAAGTGAACGTTCTTAGAACGTGTTTGCAGAACAATTTTTGAACGTTCAGAGAACGTTTCGGTGCTGCTTGGGCTTGTTCTTTGAGCTCCTGCATAAGGATGCCGCTTTTACTTTCACAGCTTCAACTGACTTAAATATTGTTCTTTTTAATGCAGATTTGACTTTAGGGAACAGATAAAAGTCACATGGAGGCAGGTCAGGCTAATAAAGAGGTTAGTCTAAAATTGGGCTGTTGTACTTGACTAGAAACGTCTTGACAGACAATGCAGTGTGAGCTGGCGCGTTGCCTTGATGGAGAACCCATGACTTGTTTTTCCACAATTCGCGTCGTTTTCCCCTTACTCTTTCACAGAGTTGAGCAAGCACATCAAGATAGTAATGATAGTCAGATCGAACCAAATTAGCGACTTTTTCGATATTTTCACCCGTTTTAGACATGGAAGGGCGACCCGGGCGGTCATCATCTCCAACGTCTTCTCGACCATCTTGGAAACGCTTGAACCACTCAAAAACTTGCGTACGTGATAAACATTCATCGCCATAAACTTGTTTTAATAAAATATAAGTTTTACTAGTGGTTTTAACAAGTTTCGCGTGAAATTTCACGACAATTCGTTGCTCTACTTTTACACTTATCATGTTTACGGCAAAATGAAACAAACACCTCTTACACAAACGAAGGTTATGCCTAGACTGATTTCTCGACAAACACGGGAGGCGCTGCAATCGAAAGAGAAGATTTTACGCTGCACAGCTGTCGGTTGTTCGGATTTGGTGCATGTGTAGTTCATCTGTAGCAGCAATAGTCTCGTTATTTAATAGCCACACCTCGTATTTGTCGGTATTACATCAAGTAGTCTAGCTTATCTATATTTATATAATTATGAAAGAAATATTCTCTTTTCGAATATTATATTTTATAAAGATATTGAGGCTATTATTGTATAATGTTTAAATAACAATAGTAATTATGCATCACGAATTAATAATGTCACTAATCTTACTGTTAGTAAAATTGGCTTAATACCAATTTTTTTTTTTTTTTTTTTTTTTTTTTTTTGTTGTTATTCTTTTATTATCAACATCTTGAATTTGATTTATATAATAAACGTAAGGATTTTGCATGTAAAATAAATTCTTTATATATTATAAAACTTATTTACATGAATCCATTTTCACGAACATTCTTATTAATTTTGCTTAGTGCATAAAACTTCTAGTTTCTGATAAACTCAAGAAAAATAATTATACACAATTACACATTTAGCATCATTGAATGGTTATCGTCATAAATTAATTGATACTCTTTTCCTTTTATTTTTTCTATACTTTCCAACATAAACAAAACGTTCCTTTAATTTCACATTAGAAATTATTCGACTTCCAATCGAATCAGCTTCAACCGTTATTTATCGTTTCTTATGTAGTTATTATTTCATCGATAGTTCGTACTGTCCAACGTCTAACACGAAAAATGTGATCGTTTTAGATTGGCTGAGAGGTTTTCGCGCATGCTCTAAAGTTCTCATTTGGAATTTAATTGCAGCTTTTCGTTTCAATATAAAAGAATTATTTAAATAACTTAAAATATGCTAAAAAGAGTACATAGAGTATGCATAGAGATTGAACAATTTTATACAAGAGATAAAATAAATCTTAAAATAGATCATAAAATTAAAAGTGTTTGAGTATGTTGGCATAAAAATTAATTAATTAATTAATATTTTATTTATTTATAATTGATTATTTATTAATGCAAATAATTAATTATTTTATACAATTAATAAATTTAAATAAATCTTAAAATAGATCATAGAATCAAAGCTATAGAAATATATTTGTATAGCAAATGAATATTTTATACAAGAAATAAATTAAAATAAATCTTAAAATAGACTATAAAATAAAAACTGTAGGAGTGTGTTCGGATAGTAAATGAATTATTTTATGCAGTAAATAAATTAAAATAAATACGCTTTGGAACTAAGATTATTTTTATAAAACATACACACAAAAAAGCAAAAGGATAAAGAAAGAAAAATAAATACTCTGCTTTAACTTTTATAGCAGAAAATGAAGAACAAACTTTTAATTTGTGGTATTAAGTCAACGTGCAAAAATTCCCTTTTCTGTCCAGAAAAATCTGCAGTTTCTAAAAGTTTACACAAGAAATCTTTTACATTGTGTGTTAAAAGAAACGTTAATATTTTGGACTTATTTACATAAAGTGAGGAAGATTTAGCAGCCCGTGTAATGGTTTTTCTTTTCTTCGACTTGTATTTAAGCAAAATTGCATGTGTAATAAATGTGTCAATGAATTTAAAAAATAATTTAAATGAAACAGTATGTAACAATGAACATAAAATTACGAATATTTGATGGATGGAAAGATGCTTTCTGTGATAGATGCTAAAAGATAATTAACACAGAAAAATAATAAAAAAATTATTCTGAGATAATTTTGGATATTTATTAATATAAAAGTTTTTTTGTTTAGTTTCCTTAGCTACTTGGTCCAATATTCATCAGATTTCAAATTGACTTTATTAAATTCAAAATTTATTTTAAACACTGCTCATTTAATTCAGTAATAAAAATTTACAAGCGAAAAGCTTAAGATAATATTTTGAAAAATGTTTAAATAAAAATTAATTTTACGTGTTTTTAAAGTGTTTTTAATATAAATAACAAATAACACTTGTTTAATTAACTCTTTTTTAGCGATATTGTTTATTAATATGAGTATTATTAAATTGAAAATATCATCAACAACAACAAATTAAATAAATTATTGTTTAACTTTTACGAATAAATCGAAAGCTCGGATAAGGCTTTTTTCTAGACTTGTATGCAAGCAAAATTGTTTACATAATAAACATCTCATTAAAATGTGGAAAATAATGTAAATAAAATAATAAGAAATGATGAATATAAAATAACAAGAATTTTTAGGAAAGGCACATTTTGTCACAATATGCGAAAATTAAACGAAGGCATAAAAATAATTGCAAATTTACTTACATAATTTAGGATATTCAATAACATATCTGTGCGCAGGAGGTAAAGGACATTATGTCCATTTTGTGAAAAAAGTTAGCACCATGCCCTTTATGTGCATTTTTTAATTTATATAGAGGCATTAAACACTAATTTTCAGTTAATATAAAGAATATAAGACTGAGAAAATTAAAACCGTGTCCATTTTCTTTATTCCTGACTAAGGTATTTCCTTGTAGCACATCAAAGACATGGTGATAATTCTTTTCACCAAATGGACATGGTGTCCTTTACTTCGGGGTACAGATATAAATATAGTAAAATCAAAATAGAAAAATGAAGAAGAAGTAACTTTTGAACTACTTTTATATGCAATAAGTCGAAAGCTTCTACAAGGACTCTTTTGTCAACTTGTATTTGAACGAAATTGTTTGCTTGAAATGTATGACTTTAAATCTGAAAAATAATGCAAATGAAACAATATGAAAGGAAGGGTATAAAAGGTCTAATTTTGATAGGAATATCGTTTTTTCAATTTATTTACAAGATAATTAAATTTTTTCTTCATTATGTAAGTATTACAACCAAAATACAGAAAAAGAAAACCTTTCTCACTAGTTTCACATGCAATAAACCAAAAACTACTCGAAATCTTAAAACTTTTTTAATGAACTTTGGCACATCTCTAGTTGTTATATAATGATACTTTTCTAACAAATCGATGTCTGTTTAAACGAAAAAATATTCCCACAACATTTATTCAAAAATATGTAGTTTATTAATATAGAAAGAATATATTACTTTGTATTTTGTTAATTAGAATGCAAAAAGCATTCCATTAATTTTAAACACGGTTCATTTGATATATTTTGTTAAAACGTATTGTAAGTATTGGTTATTTAAATTACGTATTTTAAAAAAGCATTGTGTTATAGAAATCTCAGAAATTCTCTGCATTTTCATTAAAAACATAGAGAAATTTTAAGTCAAATGAGTATCTAAATCATATGGAAAATAAATTAAATTCCATTAGAATTAATAATTTAACAGATTTGTACAAGTTATACTTTTAATTTAAGTAAACATTATTTTTTATCGATTTCTAAATATTAATGCAAAAAATCTTTCATACTTATAATCACATATATTTTGATAATATCTGTGATGTATCTGTGATGTAAGATATGCCTGTATTACACATATATGCATAATAGAACATATTTAAGTCATTTAGGAAAAATTGTATCATTTTGCATACAGTTGTATGAGAAGGAAAACGTGCTACTGACAGTTTGATGAAGCATTACTCCCTCCAAAACTTTTTTTTTTTTTTTAACTAAGTAATCTGACAGTTTCAAAAGATAATATATCAATAGATTTTCTAATTTTAAAGTTTGCAAGTTATTTTTGTTGATAGCAGGTTATGCAATTCTAAAAATAAAGAGCAAAATTTGATTTAGCGTTTCATTAAAACAAAATTTTAGACCAAAATATTTATTATGCAGTAGAGAAAAATATTAAAAAAAAAAAGCTTTTATATTAATTGCAATGAAAATTTCTGAAAAAATATTTCCAGTAGATTCAGCACTAAATTTAATAATCCGTCTATAAAACCCCGCAGTAACTACAAATATGTCTCCTATTTGTAACTTTCATATTTCAGCGTTTGAGCCGGATTTTTGTAACTCAAATAGACACCCTTCAAACGGCTTGAGACTGATTTTTGTAAAGTAAGAAATTTCTCTCCAAATAATGCGAGGCGTAAAATTGTAACTTAAAATCATGAAGCTAAAGTAGTCAATAAGATTATTTTTAGTTCCCCATCATACTATAGGTATGGGGAACTTAGGTAATCGTGAAAAATTTCGACCTCGGTTTTTTGACTTTTTTATACGTTTTCAGGTGTGAGGAATCCGAAAATGACAAAATTTGTATGGTGTCTGTCTGTAGGGTGTCTGTTAGTGTATCAGTCTGTTAGTGGGTCAGTCCGTTAGTGTGTTAGTCCGTTAGTCCGTTAGTTTGCTAGTCTGTTAACATGATATCTCACGAACAAATGATCGCAGAGAGGTCAGATCAGTTTTAAAAGATTACTTTCGATACTGGCAAGAACCCTATTCATTTGCAACATTCGAATTAAAAAACTTCGTAAGTTATGAGAAATTTACGATTTTGTTAACATGGGAGAATAGGACAAAATTTCACTTAAACGTGCATTAAATGGAAACTTTTTACTGTAAAAATGTCAGACCAGTTTTAAAATATCAGTTTTGATGCCGGAAGGAACATCAGTAACTATAAATATGCTACACTGAAAATTTCGCAAGTTATTGGAAATTTACGAATTTCTTAACATGGCAGTATAGGGCAAAATTTCACATAAACGTCAATTTTGAGAGATATTTTCATCGTAAAGATGTCAGACTACTTTTGAAATATTATTTAGAACACTGGCATGAATATTAATGACTACGAATTTTCGAATATAAAAATTTCGTAAGTTATTGGAAAATTACGACTTTCTTAACATGGCAGAATAGAGCAAAATTTCACATAAACGTTAATCTTGAGGGATATTTTCATCGTAAAGATGTCAAACCACTTTTTAAATATTATTTAGGATACTGGCATGAATATCATAGACTATGATTTTTCCAATTTAAAAAATTCGTAAGTTATTTGGAATTTACGATTTACTTAAAATGGCAGAATAAGGCAAAATTGAGCAGAAACTTCCATTTTGAGGATCATAAATACATTAGACAACTTCAAAATTACATTTATGATATTTGTTTGAACTTGATTGAATACAAATATTCTAATAGGAAAATTTCGTAAATTATTCGTAATTTACGATTTTATCAATATAGCGAAATTGTAAATTTTTCATATAAATATGAACTTTGAGGATTATTGCATTGGAAATAGTAGCATGAAAACTAAACAACAAAATTGATCCTGATAAAATAAATTAGAATAAGACAAATATATCGAAGTGAACGGTGGATAGCCTATTAGGCGGGGATTTCATTCTGTCAGTGTATCAAGCTTTGGTTAAATTCATTTCCTTTAACATGATTATAATATGTCTCCCACTAGAAATTTATGAGAACATAAATATGATCTGGAACTGAGCAGAGTTCACCTATGCCAACTAGTTTTAAACAATAAGATTACTTTTTAAGTAGAAATGTCATTTGAGGCTACACGCTGAGAGGGTTAAAATATCAGGTATTACCTGTTTTAGTAGATTTTGAGTATTTAATATATTCTCCCATTTTTTATTATGCAAAATGCTAAAATGCTATATAAGAATGCAGTGTATATATTTAAAGTAACAAAGTATATAATTGTGTATAAAAAATTTGGAGTAACTCCACTCGCCTTTCGGAACATTTGGTAATTAGCGATTGTTCAAGTAAACTGAAATATTAAATGACGTAAATAAACAAAATATAAAATTCATAATAGATTTTTTGATAGCCCCTGACGTTTTATGTCGTTTAATTGATCGTCTTGTAGAAAAAACTTGTAAAACGGTAAGCTCGCAATATTAAATTAACAATAGTTTGGTTTCTTTATGCAAACTTGGCACCTCCTCCTTGTTTGCTGTCCCATCACGAAAGGCAATATGCAAAAATAGTATTAAAAGATTAACTTTTAGTTTTTATTATATATATTATATATATTTGCAGTATGTTACGTTACGAATTGAATGACGATTTACAGAAAATCTGGTATTTCTTCCCTGAATCTAACAAATAACTAATTTGTACTTTTTAACAGTATACTCTTAGAAAACAAGAATATTTTAATTCTTCATTGCAATTGTATAAGTTTCTGATTCCCTGTTCCAAACTTTATACATCGAACCAACATCTTCGAGTCTCTTGTGTCTTTGCTTCTGTAGAAAGAATAGCTCTTGGATACAGCATATTTCGCTTTTAAACCATGGTGTTATGACGAATTTCATATACAGAGTACAAAGTCTTCATGTGTTTCTGCTGCAAGTGACATTTTAGTTGGATCTCTCTCCCAATGAATCTACCTGCATCGTTAAGCTTTTATTGCCGATAATCCTGATATATATATATATGTAGTTGACTGTCCGTCACGAATTTGCAAAAATTTTCTTTAACCTGAATATGCTGCGTATTCATATAAAAAACATTGTTTAATATTGTAAATATAATTTAATAAATGACTATGTACGCGTTTTAAATTGCTTTTTTAAGTGTCTCTTAGTGCCTTTTAATACATCAAATAAAGATTACCAACTTTCCTGAGAGCGAAAAAATAATGACATTTGTAGGCCGAAAATGTCAGTTGACCGAATATCGATTCCAACAAACCTTCCCGATTTGAACTTTAAGGCAGGAACGTTGTGCTAAAATAAATGTTCAAATACTAGGCCTGATTACCTTCTGCTATTCTTAAAAGGAAAAAAAAATCGGTCATCCTCATGTAAAACAAACGCATAGATTCTTATTTATTATAGAATGTTTTGCTATAAGTACCGTGTTATTTATTTATTTTATCGCAAATAAGATAATTCTGTTAAAATATATATAAATATATATATATATTTATATGGGAATTTTATCTGTTGTGATCTTAGTGTGAAGGCTATCACAGTTTTAAAGTCCGAAACGTGACACGGGGATTTGTTTATGATGATAATTTTAACAACTACAGTACAACTGGACCACCTTTAGCTGTTATGCAACATATAACAGTCAAATTATATAAGTCATCAATTAATAATATCTATCATCAATTGAAGTTTGAGACCAAATAAAAATGAAGTTTCACTTAATTTCCTGCTTTAATTCATGAGTTACAGAACTCATAAAACTCAAGTCAAATTGATGCACATTTTTTAGTAATAGTAAAATTTAACAGAAATTTAAATCCGAAATGGGAAAATTTTATTCTTTTCCAGAAATTATAAACATTTTTTGCGAAATAAATATCGTCTTTTTATTCCACTGAATAAAATAGAATCATTTAAAAACAGCCAAATATCAAAATATTTTTTCCCTTATGTGTCAGTAAAAAAAGTTCTAATAGTTGGAATAAATCAATAATTGTATTCATTGAATGCAACGACCGCGGTCCATGGACACGATTGAATAAGCTGCGCACCTTTTGATTTTCTTTCAATATTTTTAATTTATCGGAAGATGAGTTAATTAACTACGTTTTAATTACGTATATATTAAGTGCGTAATCAAAGTGCATTGACAATGAACAGATTTGAGTTTTGATTTTAACACCCGACTTATACAATACTTACAATTTCAAGGTTATAAACATTAATTATAAGCTAATGGCGAATATTAAGCAGAAAAAAAAAGTACGACGGAAATGCATAATGCATTTATTGAGAAGAATTTATTAATGTGTCAGCTGGGTTCGAAAGCATTTTTAACAATGGAATTCATTAAGCTGTATTATTTACGTCATAAGTAAGGATTTTAATTTTTTTTTTTTTTTGAAATAGCAACTTCATAATATTTTTTGTTTCTTAATTGAATTATAAGTTTTATGAATTACTGAATGATGTTTCAATTTTTATTAAATAAAATTTGTATGTAAAATACCATTTGTAGAATATATAAAATAAAGAAAAATTTTTTTGCGGATTTACTTCAGTTTTTTTTTTTTTTTTTTAAGTTAGACAACATTTATTTGGAGCAATTTACCTACATCACACACATAATAATTACTTGAAATAATACATAAAACACAAAAATAATATAAATAAAATAATTTGAAATAATACCCAAAAATAATTTAGAATACAGTTTTTTTTTTTTTTTTTTTTTTTTTTTTTTAACCTTTAATGCTATTTATATGAAAAATGGAATATTTTTAAGCTAAAATTTTAATTAAGTTCTAATACACACAGAAAAATATTTTGTCTATAATTAAAAGAAAAATTAAGTTAATTGGTGTGTTAGCATATGAGAATTACTTGCTATCTATATAATAAAATATTCTAGTGTGGTACTCACACGACTTTTCATACCATGCATTTCCATTCTAAACAGAAAAATTGCAGATTATAGGTTAAGAAAACAATTATTGTACATAAACCTAAATAAAAAAGAACTCAAATTAGGTGTAGGAAAACTTTTTCGACAAATAATCTTGTGTGAGGAAGGCTACCGCCTCCCTCAAACCCGTTCGAATATAGTACTTACATTTATCTAGAATTTAAAGCACTTATTAAATTTAAAAGTTTTAAGCCAAATTATTTTGACAACTTTCACCTGCACCAGTCGTTGAAACTTATTAATTTTCCAACTGTAGCAACCTCTTGTGAACTTCAAAATACAACATTTGAATTGCCTGCAATTATTAGTTATTAAGCTACGCCTATAAGAAGTATACATAAACACAAACTGTTAAAAATTTGATTTTAGTATTCGGGGAACCTAAAAACGAGTTATTATATTAAAAATAAGCAGTGAAATTTTAACTTAAAAAATACTTTATTTACTGTATGGGTGTGAGAAATTAATTTTCATTCCTTAGCAGTTTTCTGGCAGTTTCCAAATATAGTCCAATTATATTCTACTTCTTTTGGGTAGCCTTGTAAATGAATGGTGAATGATTTCCATAGCATATAGTACATGAAATGCATATAAAAAATATATTTTAATTTCATTTGGTTTAATGCAGCGAACTGTATATACCAAAATTTTTGCCTATAGACGCAATATGGTTGAATTCTTGTGGATAGCTTTGTTCACGAACCACTTGATTGATCTTAACAAAACGTTTATTGCAGTATCTCTAGATGATACAGATTTAGAATACCAAGTTTGGATTTCCTGCTATTACTTGTTTTTTAGAGATGCGATTAAAAGACACATACGCAGACAGACATACAAACAAATATATATAACATATATATATATATATATATATATCCTCTCTCTTCTTTACTTCTTTATTTATTTATTTTTTCTATTTTATTTAATACCAACTTCACTCTGCCAGTGCGCAGATGCACTCAAAAAATTACTCTGAAAATTGTTAATTTCAATTTTACAATTAACTTTGGTCATTTATTCCCCTGAAGATTATGGATCCTGTGACTCTAGTCAGGGGTTTTGCTAAAGAGGAAAGAGTTAAGATTGGCAATGCCCGTTGATGAATTTTTCTTGTCCCGGTTTTTGTATTACTCATGTAAATATCATAAACTATTAAAAATAAAATCAACAAATGCATTGTAACAATATATAATATAGATATAACGGAGAACTTATTAAAATCCACTAAATTTATTCAATATGCTAATAACATTTAAGAAAAAAAAAAAGAATTTAAATTGAACAATTTAATTTTGTAATATCGTGATACAATTACAAAGAATTGATCATTAAAAAAAAATTGCTTTTAATTAGAGTTATATTTCTACCACATCTATAAATTTCAACTGAAAAAATATTAAAGTATATTCCAAACAACAACTACTAATCTATATTCATTATATAAAGCGCAAAAAATTGTTTGTTTGTGGAGGGTAATCTCTGAAACTACTGAACCGATTTAAAAACTTCTTTCACTGACCGAAAGCTACAGTATGCCATATTGTTATAGGCTATATTTAATTTTGATAAAATAAATTTTAGTTTAAAATCTGAGCATTTTAATTAAAATCCCCATAGAAGCCGTAATAGAAATGGAAATAATGAAATATTAAAAAAATTAGCTGCTGCCAACATAAAAGAAACATTTACATATTCATTTCGTTTTTAAAATATCTTGACGTGAAAAGAAAATAAATATATTTGCACGTGCATTAAATTGAAATTCATATAAAGCTTTTTTAATTGTTAAACTTACACGTTAAATCTGACGTCATTATAGAATTAAAAGTGTTTATTTTTCTAATAATTTAATTTGATATGATATGATATAATATCTAAGCATCAATGTTTAAACCACGGAGTCTTTATTACTCCGTGGTTTAAACTGATGTGTGTAAACGAAATTGGAATTTAAAAATAAATAAATAAATAAAATAAAATAATCTATATCATTATATAAAGCGCAAAAAATTGTTTGTTTGTGGAGGGTAATCTCTGAAACTACTTAACCGATTTAAAAACTTCTTTCACTGACCGAAAGCTACAGTATGCCATATTGTTATAGGCTATATTTAATTTTGATAAAATAAATTTTAGTTTAAAATCTGAGCATTTTAATTAAAATCCCCATAGAAGCCGTAATAGAAATGGAAATAATGAAATATTAAAAAAATTAGCTGCTGCCAACATAAAAGAAACATTTACATATTCATTTCGTTTTTAAAATATCTTGACGTGAAAAGAAAAGAAATATATTTGCACGTGCATTAAATTGAAATTCATATAAAGCTTTTTTAATTGTTAAACTTACACGTTAAATCTGACGTCATTATAGAATTAAAAGTGTTTATTTTTCTAATAATTTAATTTGATATGATATGATATAATATAATGATCTAAGCATCAATGTTTAAACCACGGAGTCTTTATTACTCCATGGTTTAAACTGATGTGTGTAAACGAAATTGGAATTTAAAAATAAATAAATAAATAAAATAAAATAAAATAAGAAATTCTATTTTATAATATTATTTATTTTAATTTATAATTGTTGCCAAAAAGATTTACGAATTAATTTATTTTTAGACATATAATAAAATATATTTTCACGCGAACAATAATATAAAAAGTGAACTGGATTTTTTGTAAAAAAATAATAAAGATCGAGGAAAATTATTTCCCCATTTTAATCCCCATATTTGGATATAGATATGTATTAGTTACCATGTGCATCCGTTAGATTAAATTGTTTTTGTTGTAAAATTGATAAAATTGGAATTTTAAATTTCAAAACTCTAGAAAAAAAAATGGCAAACTTCTATATTCGATTGAAAACATAAACATTTCATTTCAAAGGATGATATATACACAATAAACATCCAACTAATAAACTAATTAAAAGGGAAAGGATAAATATTCTATCATAATTTGAATTCAAATTTGTTTTCAAATGTCTAAATAAAGTATCTGATATAATATACTAATATGTTGCAGCGGAATAGATTTGATATACGTCATCCTTGGCAGAAAAAAAAATATTGCCAAATTATCTGGCGAATATAATTTAATTCCTTTCAAAAATCATGGTTATTTTAAAAACTTACATTAAGAGTGTAACGAATAATATGAAACAATATTTCGTACAATACATATTACGAAAATATATATCTGGCATGTATATTTTCGTATTACTTTTTGATCGCCAAATACAAAAAACGCCAAGGGTGACAGTTTTGAAATTTAAAATTTAAATTTTGTCAATTTGACAGCAAAATAACTCAATCTAACGCATGCATACAATAACTAATACATATCTATACCCAAATATCAGGATTAAAATCGGGAAATAATTCTTCTAGAATTTTAATTAAAAAAAAAAAAAAAAAAAAATCCAATGAGCGATTAACATGGAAAATCTTTTTCTTGCATCCATGGGCGGTCAGTGATGTCACACTTCGCTTGCGTATTGAGATGTTTAAATTTATTTGGCGACTATTTTTAGCAACTAACAGTTATGGCAAGTAGCTCAATATACATAGCGCATACAGCCATTACTGAAATGTAAATGGCATTTAATTATTTGAGTTACATTATGTTGATTGGAAACCTATTTGATATACCTATGCTCTATAGCTATACTAATATAAAAAGAAGAAAGGTTTATATGCATATGTAGAGAACGATCGCTAGAACTAAAAAGCCGATTGCTTTTTTTTTTTTTTTTTCAATAATCAAAAGTTACACTGTCTCTCTCTAAGTGCTAGAAGCTATAATAAATTTTGGTAAAATAAATTTTTAATTAAAATTTCAATATTTTAATTAAAAACAAAGCATAGAATTGATATCTATCGTCATTGGCGATTTTTGTATTTGGCGATCGAAAACGTAATACGAAAATCTGTATATTATCGTAGTAAATACGAGATGTATGTGTTTACTTCAATTACCCTACTACCGTAGGTAGTGGAAGTATTCTATAGGTTTTGGCAATTGGTCAGTGTGTGTGTATATGTGCACGTGTGTGTGTAATCTTCTGGCTGTCATATCTCCAAAACTAATAAAAATAGAACTACTAAACTTCACAAGTGATTCAGGTCTATAGGTGTACAGATAAATTTTCCAAATATCTTTTCCAAATATCTTTCCAAATATCTTTTCTATCTGGTGTACAGATAAATTTTCCAAATTTTTGTGAAAATTGAAAAACCGAAATTGGGTCATCGAAAACCAGAAATGGAACCGTAAGCCCATATTCAAAAACACCTCTAATGATTTTCTTCAAAGTTACTGTATAAATAATATATTAGATGCCCTTTCGATTGAAAAGTTGCTTAGTTCAGGAAAATTGATAGGCGTCCTCTATAAACAGCTCAATTTCAGACTTCGCAAGTGCGTTCCTTTAAAAACGCCTGTACGGATTTTTTTCAAACTCGCCATGTTAACTTCCTATTAAATATCCTTTTGTATGTAATTATTGTTTTTAGGTCAATAATTGAGCATGCTAAGTTTTGGTAAAAGTTGGTATCTCAAAAACGGCTCTAACGTATTCTTGAAAATTTTTTCTTTAATCCAATTTAGATAACCTTTCTCAAGTATTACGTGCTTATTACAGGAATATTAACGGTCATCCTGATTAGGTAGTTCAGTTTTAGATCTCGGAAATTCGTGTTTAAAAAAAAAACTATCTATTTTTTTTCCCCTTATTTTTTAACTCGCTATGCAAACTCTGTTGTATGTGTCTTTATACGTGTATCAAGTTTCTCTTACTCGAAAATCTCAAAAAATGCAAGTAATATCTCCAAAAAATTGTATATATTACGTGTAATAGTGGGTAATGGAAGTCGTGTGGTTGTTTCACACCAGATTCTGTAATAGTATATATTGTACGAATATTGTTTCATATTATTGATTTCTCCTTTAATATACATTATTAAAATAATAATCAATTATGGAAATAATTAAATATATTTGCGAAATAAACAAATAAATAATAATTAAAGCTATTATGACGTCAATTTTATCAAAAACATTTTCATGTCATAGGTTTATTTTTCAATATTTTTTATTCATGAGTAAAGAAATGTTTCTTTGTATGAAATAAATAAATAAATAAATAAATAGCATTAAGTAAAAATTGCCAACATTTAACAACTAATTAAAATAAATAATTGTAAAATTATATTTTGACTTTCCAGTTAATAATATTGCCTGACTATAACATATAAACTGATATATTTCTTGATTTTTTACATATCAATCCATCTTTAACTAAAATTTGTTCATCAGTGCGAAGCCGGACGGGTCAGCTAGTCATTATATAAAGCGCAAAAAATTGTTTGTTTGTGGAGGGTAATCTCTGAAACTACTGAACCGATTTAAAAACTTCTTTCACTGACCGAAAGCTACAGTATGCCATATTGTTATAGGCTATATTTAATTTTGATAAAATAAATTTTAGTTTAAAATCTGAGCATTTTAATTAAAATCCCCATAGAAGCCGTAATAGAAATGGAAATAATGAAATATTAAAAAAATTAGCTGCTGCCAACATAAAAGAAACATTTACATATTCATTTCGTTTTTAAAATATCTTGACGCATAGAATAATAATTAGGAAGAAGGAGCATGACAATACTCTTAATGCTTACAAACCCCTTCTATTGAAATGCCACCGAAAGCTACTTTTGCTACTCAAAACCTTAAAGAAGGGCCATAGAAGAAGACGAATATCGCTGTTTGTTGTGGCAACACAACAGCTTATTAGAAACACTTATGCTCCTTCTTCCTTTATTATTATTGTCTTGACGTGAAAAGAAAAGAAATATATTTGCACGTGCATTAAATTGAAATTCATATAAAGCTTTTTTGATAGAGCATTTCCTCGTGACGTCTGGTGGTTGGCAAAAAAGCGCGCTCGACTTTCCCGCGCCCCGCCCACCATTGATACTATATTGGTGATCAGCCATCGCTATGCTTTTCCCAAGCCTTTTTGCCAACCACTCATAAAAGTTGAGATGTTTGTTTACAAACAAGGAACTGCCCTATTGTTAAACTTACACGTTCAATCTGACGTCATTATAGAATTAAAAGTGTTTATTTTTCTAATAATTTAATTTGATATGATATGATATAATATAATGATCTAAGCATCAATGTTTAAACCACGGAGTCTTTATTACTCCGTGGTTTAAACTGATGTGTGTAAACGAAATTGGAATTTAAAAATAAATAAATAAATAAAATAAAATAAAATAAGAAATTCTATTTTATAATATTATTTATTTAAATTTATAATTGTTGCCAAAAAGATTTACGAATTAATTTATTTTTAGACATATAATAAAATATATTTTCACGCGAACAATAATATAAAAAGTGAACTGGATTTTTTGTAAAAAAATAATAAAGATCGAGGAAAATTATTTCCCCATTTTAATCCTCATATTTGGATATAGATATGTATTAGTTATCATGTGCATCCGCTAGATTAAATTGTTTTTGTTGTAAAATTGATAAAATTGGAATTTTAAATTTCAAAACTCTAGAAAAAAAAATGGCAAATTTCCATATTCGATTGAAAACATAAACATTTCATTTCAAAGGATGATATTTAAACAATAAACATCCAACTAATAAACTAATTAAAAGGGAAAGGATAAATATTCTATCATAATTTGAAGTCAAATTTGTTTTCAAATGTCTAAATAAAGTATCTAATATAATATACTAATATGTTGCAGCGGAATAGATTTGATATCCGTCATCCTTGGCAGAAAAAAAAAAAATATCGCCAAATTATCTGGCGAATATAATTTAATTCCTTTCAAAAATCATGGTTATTTTAAAAACTTACATTAAGAGTGTAACGAATAATATGAAACAATATTTCGTACAATACATATTACGAAAATATACATCTGGCATGTATATTTTCGTATTACTTTTTGATCGCCAAATACAAAAAAACGCCAAGGGTGACAGTTTTGAAATTTAAAATTAAAATTTTGTCAATTTGACAGCAAAATAACTCAATCTAACGCATGCATACAATAACTAATACATATCTATACCCAAATATGAGGATTAAAATCGGGAAATAATTCTTCTAGAATTTTAATTAAAAAAAAAAAAAAAAAAAAAAAAATCCAATGAGCGATTAACATGGAAAATCTTTTTCTTGCATCCATGGGCGGTCAGTGATGTCACACTTCGCTTGCGTATTGAGATGTTTAAATTTATTTGGCTACTATTTTTAGCAACTAACAGTTATGGCAAGTAGCTCAATATACATAGCGCATACAGCCATTACTGAAATGTAAATAGCATTTAATTATTTGAGTTACATTATGTTGATTGGAAACCTATTTAATATACCTATGCTCTATAGCTATACTAATATAAAAAGAAGAAAGGTTTATATGCATATGTAGAGAACGATCGCTAGAACTAAAAAGCCGATTGCTTTTTTTTTTTTTTTTTTTTTTTCTTTCAATAATCAAAAGTTACACTGTCTCTCTCTAAGTGCTAGAAGCTATAATAAATTTTGGTAAAATAAATTTTTAATTAAAAGTTTCAATATTTTAATTGAAAACAAAGCATAGATTTGATATCTATCGTCATTGGCGATTTTTGTATTTGGCGATCGAAAACGTAATACGAAAATCTGTATATTATCGTAGTAAATACGAGATGTATGTGTTTACTTCAATTACCCTACTACCGTAGGTAGTGGAAGTATTGTATAGGTTTTGGCAATTGGTCAGTGTGTGTGTATATGTGCACGTGTGTGTGTAATCTTCTGGCTGTCATATCTCCAAAACTAATAAAAATAGAACTACTAAACTTCACAAGTGATTCAGCTCTGGTGTACAGATAAATTTTCCAAATTTTCGTGAAAATTGAAAAACCGGAATTGGGTCATCGAAAACCAGAAATGGGACCGTAATCCCATATTCAAAAACACCTCTAATGATTTTCTTCAAAGTTGCTGTATAAATAATATATTAGATGCGCTTTCGATTGAAAAGTTGCTTAGTTCAGGAAAATTGATAGGCGTCCTCTATAAACAGCTCAATTTCAGACTTCGCAAGTGCGTTCCTTTAAAAACGCCTGTACGGATTTTTTTCAAACTCGCCATGTTAACTTCCTATTAAATATCCTTTTGTATGTAATTATTGTTTTTAGGTCAATAATTGAGTATGCTAAGTTTTGGTATAAAAGTTGGTATCTCAAAAACGGCTCTAACGTATTCTTGAAAATTTTTTCTTTAATCCAATTTAGATAACCTTTCTCAAGTATTACGTGCTTATTACAGGAATATTAACGGTCATCCTGATTAGGTAGTTCAGTTTTAGATCTCGGAAATTCGTGTTTAAAAAAATAACTATCTATTTTTTTTCCCCTTATTTTTTAACTCGCTATGCAAACTCTGTTGTATGTGTCTTTATACGTGTATCAAGTTTCTCTTACTCGAAAATCTCAAAAAATGCAAGTAATATCTCCAAAAAATTGTATATATTACGTGTAATAGTGGGTAATGGAAGTCGTGTGGTTGTTTCACACCAGATTCTGGAATAGTATATATTGTACGAATATTGTTTCATATTATTGATTTCTCCTTTAATATACATTATTAAAATAATAATCAATTATGGAAATAATTAAATATATTTGCGAAATGAACAAATAAATAATAATTAAAGCTATTATGACGTCAATTTTATCAAAAACATTTTCATGTCATAGGTTTATTTTTCAATATTTTTTATTCATGAGTAAAGAAATGTTTCTTTTTATGAAATAAATAAATAAATAAATAAATAAGCATTAAGTAAAAATTGCCAACATTTAACAACTAATTAAAAAAAATAATTGTAAAATTATATTTTGACTTTCCAGTTAATAATATTGCCTGACTATAACATATAAACTGATATATTTCTTGATTTTTTACATATCAATCCATCTTTAACTAAAATTTGTTCATCAGTGCGAAGCCGGACGGGTCAGCTAGTTTTATATAAAATGGTTAAATGCAAAAATTAATTTTGGCAAAATTGTATTTATTGTTAATGCAACAATGAGAAATTTATCGTAATAAATTTCACTAAAAAGCCGCATAATTGTAAAGGTGGTGCCACATAAGGTTATTTATGGGATAATTAATTTCAGCCGTTTTTCTCGCAGTTAAAGTTGATGAAACATACTATTATGTTCGCAAGTAATTACTGAGATATTTACCTAGTTGAAATTGTATTAATAGTGCATGTCATATGTTACATGTCAAATAGTGACAGCATAAGTTAAATTTTATTTATATCTTATACTTTTGCTTTTAATCACATTTAAAACTGCCAAAATTAGAACTAAATTGATTAAGTTAATCAGCCTTTGTGAGAAATTTGTTTATTACTGGCTATTTACTATAAAGCTTCACGGTAACAATAAAGTAGTTATTTGTAGAAATAATTTGAATGTAACAGTTACGATTTATTTCTGTTTATTTATTTAAAGTTAGATGCCGTGTTCGAATCTTGGTTCAAACATGTATGTTCGTAAAGATTCGTAATCTGCTTTAAGCTGTTTATCTATGTCTAATGAACCTTAATGAGCAAAAAATTGACCGTGGAGCTGCAGTCCCTACACAACCCTTTTTAAATTGTTTCCCTTCAAGTGGCCGAGATGTTATGCTTTCTAAGCTGGTAAACAGAAAATACCAAATTCAATCCAGGCAGCTTAAGTCGACGCAGTAGTTCAAAGTTTTCGATGATTTTCTCCAAAAGTTGCGTAGAATGATCGAGAATTCCTGAGAATGATAGTCACGGTGGACATTCTGCCCAGGCTCTCTCGCATAGACAATTATCTTTAACTCCCTATGTGATGCGGAAGATCAGATATATGCGCTTTGGTTAAATTAATCCAAAAATTATTTCTTTAACGATTGTCTGAAGAAATCAAATTGAATTATTTTGCTAGAATTGAATTTAATGATCACTCGAAAGAAGTGTCTCCCCAGATGTATTTTAATAATTCTATGTAAAAACAACAATATGCATTATACTATAATCACATTATATCAAAGCCGTTTAATAAGATTTTGCACATTTCTGGTAGGTTAAAACTGAATGTTAAAAGTATTTAAAAATATCTTATAATATCCAGATGTTTATTTTATGCTTCCTTCTTTCTCAACAGATATTGTAAATAAAAGTCCAAAACCTCATGTTATGTTCTGAAAGATAAGACTATTTCATCTAGTAATTATAAATTTTATTATTTCTTTCAATGAAAAAAAAAATCTTTCTTTTAATGAGAAAGTCTAAACATATTGTTCGTTATGAATAATTTCAGAAACTCGTTTCATTTCCATGACGCATTTAACGTATAATTTGGCTACATTTAGATACTAAAAAAATGTAAATAAAAATCTATAAATGTTCTTAACGAATGAAAAAGTCAAAGTTACGTTGACTTAAATTGTGGCTGTTTATGTAATGTGAGAAAATTGTTAACGCCAAGAAAGACACACGCTTCCTATATCTGCCGATCTAAAAGGAGATAATTTTTATGTTACTGTATTCTTTTGACTGAACCCACCTCCGGACTCTTGTATTTTCCTTCTTTTATGCACCTTACAAGTTTATTAAGTATTATGTAAACTCCATTTTTAAAGTAGAAATGATAAAGGCAGGAATAAAATAATTTGAATATTTTTTGCGCCTGTGTTTCCAATCGAGAACTTGAAGTGTGACAAAATAAGTCTCCGCTTCATATACTTCTTCTTCTGTTAAGGAATTGCCTCAATGCTGAGGTTTCCTTTTGAACCAAAAACAGCCTTTAGTGTTTGTCTTCATCTTTCTCTGTCCTGAAAATCTTCCTCATTCCTTTCATTCTCTGTCATAATCCTCATAAGCTTGTATTTTCACATTTTCCGCGGTTTTCCCCTCCTGTTTTTCCCTTCAGGTTTTCAGTTCAGTACAAGCTGTGATAATCCATTCACATTCATCCGTTGTACAATTGTACCATTTCAGCCTCTTCTTGTCTATTTTTGTTATGATATTCGTCTTAATACACATCCTTTGTCTTATTTCAATATTGGTCTTTTTTTCAAGTCTTGAAGTTCTGGTCGATCGTCGCCAGAAGTCCATTTCTGTAGATTGCAGTTTTTTTTCGCTTGCAGACTTGATTATTCATGTTTCTTCTCCATACAGTAGAACACTTCCTATCAGGGTGTTGAAGATGGTTTTTTTTTTGGTTTTTTGAATAATATTTCTGCTCCTTAGAATTGAGTTTAGTATTTCTATTATTTTCCTAGAGTCAGATATTCTCTTTTCGATTTCCTTCCCTGATGAACCCTCTTTTTCCAGTATTTATCCCAGATATTTAAAAGCTTGTACATTCTTGATTTCAAACCCGTCTATGACGATATCTTCTTCTGTCCCTGTTGTCATATGTTCTGTTTTCTTATAGTTAATCTTCAGGTCCCATCGGTTGTATGCCTTTAATGCCCCTTCAGTTACATGCTTTAGGTCTTTCTTGGTTTGAGTCATAATAACTTGATCATCCGCAAATAATAGGTGAATCAGGTGTTTATTACTTATTTTAATTCCCACCTTGTTGTACCCATTAATTCAGTACCACATCTATATATATTTTAAACAATGTGGGTGACATACAACATCCTTGCAGAAGTCCTTTGCTTGTTGGAAATTCGTCTGATAGTTTTTTTTTCCCATTTTCACTTTGCAATTATTATCTTTTATATTAGTTTTATTATATTGATCAATGATTCGTTTATCCCAGCTTTTTCCAATGCTTTGTATAGTAACTTCCGGGGAATAGTATCATAAACTTTCTGGAGATCAATGAAGATCATGTGTATTTCCTTTCCTTTCATCTTTTCTTTTCCAAAATTTGTCGCATAGTAAAGATGTATGGTCCACACAAGATTTTCCTGTCGTAAAACCGCATTGTTTCGCTGGAATATTAAATTGATCTTTCAGGTGATCATATACACTATGCATTCTTTTAAAGTGTCGTATCTATTTGTGCATGTATGTGTGTGTGCGTATGAAATATAAAAAAAAAAAACCCTAATAAGGGCCTTTTGTAATCAATTATGGTTGAATCAATACATTTTTTAATAATATTTCCAGTCTGCTTTTACATGTTATGTTAAAACTTTATCCAGTTAGCAAAATTAATCTATTTTTTACCATTTTCGTTCGTTTATCATCTCAAATTGCTTTTCCCATCCATATATAAATAATTCAAAGTGCCACAGACTGCCCAGTTTCTAAGAAGAAACCAAATAGCTAAATCCACTTCCTTTCACTTTCATAATCATGTGATAATACGTCACATAGGGATTTTTATCTGCGATCTCTTTTCAATTTCCCCCCACATAAATTTTCACGCATCCCTAAAATTGTGCTTTTTTATTGTGTATCAGTGCCATATGAATATATATTATATATGAGACCAATATGTACAACTTCTCTGGGCACTTGGTATGCGAAAAACATCTTTTGTTCATAATAAATATTAAGTAACGGACTGAATTTCAAAAACTTATTTCACCATGACTGCATAAAAAAACCTTATAAAAAGAGCATGTTGCAGTTTTTTGTCCATACAACATTTAAAAAATTCTGAAATGACCACACTCGACTTTCCAAACATTAAGTAATTCACTGTTGTTTAAATAAACTAAAGCAGAAGTCATTACATAAACACACACACAAACATATATATATAATAGTGAATATGAGTGTTTTTCTCCAAATAGTATATTGTTTAACTTAACGCTATTGCACTTCAAATAATTTGAGTCCTTGGGTCATAATTATAAAGAATTTTTCATTGTGTCCCAGTAAAAATATAAGTTCTAAATTCAACAAAATTTACATGTGGCGGTGAAATATAACGTATAATTTAAAGCTCATTCAAATAAGACAATTAAATGCTATCGCACTTTAAAAAATTCGAATCCATAGGCCATAATGATAAAGAATTTTTCGTTGTGTCCCTATTTAAAAAAAAAAAAAAAAAAAAAAAAAAAAAAAACTTTAAGTTCTAGATTAACCAAAATCTGTACCATTTATGAGACAGTGATCTATAACAAATATATAAATTTCCAGTTTATTCGAATAAGGCGTTTAGACGCTATCGCACTTTAAATAATTTGAACCAATAAGCTATATCGATAAAGAAGTTTTCTTTGTGTCTCTGTAAAAAAACATAAATGTTAGATTAACCAAAATATATACAGTTCTTGCTACCGTGACCTATAACATACGTACTAACTTTTAGATCTTTCTCACTAAGCTTTTAGACACTATTGTATACTTACATATTCACACATATTATTCATACACATACATACATTACTTTAAAAATTCCAAAAATGAATTTAGGGACTTCAAAACGTATAGATATACTAAAGTCACAAAGTCAAATTTTTGTCATGATTACAACACTTTCTTTATATATGTATATGTTCGGAAACTATTTAATACTTAAAACACGAGAAAAAAAAAAACATAATTTAGAATTTAAAAAGTTACATTTGTATGACTTTCAATGTTCCAACAACAGTTGCAAAGATTCATAACAAGAAACGAAATTTATGTAATCAAAATACTGATATACTGTTATAATTACAAGATACTTACATATTGAAGAAATATACTATGAGTGATATCGTTAGTGAAATTAATATTAAAGGTTTTTTTTTTCTAAGAATTTGATGAATTTTGTTTTATAATAAAACTAAATATAGAAAGGGAAGCCAATAACAATTATTTGCAGAAAAATATAATTCAAACCTAAATATATTATAAGGTATATACTATATTTATAATCACTACATCTTTAAAAATTACCCCTCCTTAAAACATCAAAATATTCTTAAGATTTAAAATGTTTTGTAAAATAAAAAGAACAGTTTTCAGTTTGTACTCACAGAAAGTTTAAATTTTATCCTCGTAATAAAAAGAAAAAATAAGTGTATATAACTGAGAATGTTAAATACAAAAAATTGTCAACATTCTATATTTAAATAAACATAACTGGAAACAAAATGCTTATAGTCTTTACAGAGTTCAGGTAAAACTTAAACTTTTCTTTGAAGGCAGACCTAAAAATTGTTAAAACATGTTTTCTTATGAATATAAATGGTTTCAATTATATTCAGTTTTAATCTTGTAAGAACTAAGAAAAATCTTACGGGTTGTGTTTAGAAAACTCAACAGAAGTTCTATGGTGTGTAATCTTCATTACCTTCTTAATAATAAAAGCCCAAGTTCCTCGAAACTAACTCCTGAAAATGACATTATTGCTACAAAAATGTATTGAAATAAAAAGGAAATAAATTTTTGTCCTTGGTTTGGAGAAATGAATAAAATAAAGGAAGGAGGAGGAGCAGAAAAATGTAACGGCACAGTTGCAACAATGTATTTAGTAAAAGTAAATTTATCCTTGATTTGAAATAAATAAATCTATATAATAACTTAATAGATGTAATGCTACGTCAGAATCGCCACTTGATGATTTGGCGATTTTCTTTCTGGCCTCTCCCTAAAAAACGCATAACTATGGACAGAACATTAAGGAAAAAAACTAAAGGAAAAAAAAACTAAAAAGGTTAAAACGGTTAAAATAAATAATGAAAAAATTAATAACATTTAGAAATATCGATTACTAGACGGATGAATGTTGACTAGTTATAAATAATAGGTTAATTTATCAATATGTATAAATATCTTCAAAAAAACTATACAATTTATTTTTATTCTAATCTTATTTTAATCAAACTTTTATTCCTATTATTTCATTTGTCATATCCAAAGTTCAACTGGGGAAAAATTCAACAATTCCTTTTATTTATAAATCATTTTACTATTTAACCGCCACGATTAAAGTTAACTAGCGAAACACTCCACAGTACTTTGAGTTTGTAAATCATTTTAATATTTAACACAAAAGAAAGGGTTGTTCAAAATAACAATTACAAATTTTCTATGAATTGGCAAATGCAGGAATTAATTTCAACTAACACGTATTTATATATATACAACGATGTGCAATTTGTCATAATTAATTTCGTTAAAAACCGCATTGTAAAGGTGAATGCCACATGAAGTTATTTATGGAATCATTAATTTCAGAAATTTTTCTCGCGGTTAAACTTGGTGAAGTTTCGTATTATGTTTACGAATAATTACTACAAAGATTTACCTAGTTGAAATGATATAAATGGTGTAACTTATATGTTTAAATTTACAAGTTAAATTTTATTTATATCATGAACACTTGCTCTTAGTCACGTTTATAGCTGGAAAAATTAGTATTTATCAGTTTAATTTAACCAATTTTATTTGATACCGCATCTATGATACAAAATATAAATCTTATAAATACATTAAAATCACAATAGTAATTCTTATAATAAATAATTATAATTCAAAAGTTGGGAGTTACCTGCCTTTTTTTCCTTTAAAAGTGTTAATCAGTTTGTGAAGATTTAAACTATTTTGTGTAGAAAACAAATCTTTTCAGTTTAATTCAAAACAATATTTAAATTTTACATTTAAAACATAGCGAAACAATAACTTAGAATTTAAAATATTTGTATGATGTTCTACCGTTAACCAATTTTCATAACTGTAAACAAAATCTCTTTACTCTATACAAACTGCATTTACATCTAAAAAAAAAAAAAAGTCTGATGCGAAAGAAGCACACGACTTCCATTACCCACTGTTGCACGTATTACTTTTTGGAGATAATGTGATCAGAAGACATAGAATTGTCCTAATGAAATAGACAACTAAAAATTTTCCGGTAAGAGAAAGATAATACTCGCGTAAAGACATATAAAACAGAGTTTACATAGCGAGTTAAAAAAAAACAAAAGAAAAAAAAAAGTATATATATATATTTTTTTTTTTTTTCTTTAAGCACCAATTTCCGAGATATAAAACTGATCTATCTGATCAGGGTGACTATTAGTTTTTCAATAATAACCACGCAAAGCATGAGAAAGGATATCTAAAATGGGTTTATGTAACAATTTTCATGAAAATCGTTATACCGTTTTTGAGATATCGACTTTCACAAAAACGTGGCATATCCAATTGTTGACCGGAAAACAACAATTAGATACAAAAGGATATTTGAAAGACGGTTAATATTGGAAGTTTGAAAAAGATCCATACAGCCAGTTTGAAAGGAATACACTTGCAGTACCTGAAATTCAGCTATTTATACAGGACAACTATCAATTTTCATGAACTAATCAACTATATCATTCGAAAGGGCATCTAATAGAGCGTTTATACAGTAATTTTGAAGAAAATTTATTCAGCCGTTTTTAAGATAATGACTTATTTTCACCAAAATTTAGAAAATTCATCTGTACTTGCCTCAATTCGGAAGTTTCGTGGTTTTATCTTATTAGTTTCAGAGATATAATAGTCAGAATATCCCCCCCCCCCCCACACACACACACTCACACTGACCAATTGTCAAAAATCACTTTTTTGGATTCAGCAGACCTTAAAACATGTAAATCAGTTGAAATTTCGATATCGAATTTTCTGACCGAATACAATACTTCCATTACCTACGGTAGTCGGGTAATGGAAGTAATAAAATAAGACTATGATAAACAGTGTTGCGAGATCTGGCGGATTTTTTATTCAATAATAACAAATAATTTTTTATTCTAGCGTTTGCCTAATCACTTCGAAGATTCATAGACTATTATTATACCAAATATCACTTCTCAAAATTATTGGTGATTATTGAATAAAAAATCCGCCAGATCTCGCAACACTGCTGTTAAAAGACATGAACATTTGCTAACTTATGAATATATATGTTTCAATCATGTTTGCAGAGACTAACTTACGTAACAACTCCACAAAATTCTTGAATTATTTTATAAATCTTTAAAAAATATTTTATGTGCTATATTCTTTATAATTACATGGTTGCCAAATTTTACCCATTTTGTAAAGAACACTATTTTAAAATAGTTTCCTTCGTCTCATTTAATTGAAGGATTTTAGATTTTAAATAAAACAAAAAAATTTCTATAACATTTCTAATGCTCAAAATGCGCAAGAATTAGTAACCATATAATTATCTTAATAATAAAGATATCTATTTCCTTAAACTAAAGCTGATAATGGTGTCATAGGTGAAACAATATTGTCACATAGATGTCGTGAAGAGTCAAAGTGAACACTCGAAGTGAAGAAACAAACGTAGTTTATTAGCATAACAAACTTGTAACACAGCTACACTCGGCTGAGAACATACTCAAACTGAGGAACAAGTCGCTTATATACAAAATTCAAATATTCCAGAATACAAGATTAACATAACTAGAATATTCTAGAAACTGCTAGAATAGGAAATGAAATATGCGAAGATAATTATAAGAATTTAGAAATAATTTTTTAGAGTCTTTAAATTTATTTGCTCCCGGCTGGAATCGAACCGAGGCCGTCTGGGTTGCAGTCCAAAGACATACCTCTACGCCACGGCGGCTATAGAGAAAGCTGGCAATATATTAGAATAAAGGATGTAAAATTTTATGTATGATTTCAATGTATGCATTTCAATTGAATAAAATAATGAAAAAGGAAAGTTTAGCGGAAAAACTTACGTTACAATCGCAACACTGAAATAAAGGAACTAAAATTTTATCCATGATCTGCATGGTTTTGAAAGATTCTTTCATTGATTAAAATATTCTTGCAATATTATTTATAAGAGGATCTGTCATCCATCTTGGATGGACGTTGCATGGAAGTTTTTAGTGCTTCTGTTTATTTTGCTTGTATTTTAAGTATTTTTAAATATTTTATCTTGTATTTTAGTTCATCTGAAAGCTCGTTGAAAGATCTTTATAAATATGTGCTTCGTTGTTGAATATTTTTATCTAATTGAGTAAATTTTGAACTTTATAATGTGTGTTTCTGAAATTGTCGCTAAGCCTTTCGTGGTCATTCATTCTAAATATGCGTTTGCAAGTATTTTTCAAGTTTAATGTGATTTACCTAGTTCATTTTCTACATTTGCATTTTTAAGTATATGTGTTACTGGATATCCACTTCTGCCTTTCTACAAGTACTTAGAGGTGAATTAATTATATTTTATGCTTGAAAACTTTATGATTTTGGCTAATGTTTATGTTTCTATCGTGGCGGTGGCCATTTTTTTTCTGACTGTTTACAAGTTTTATTACTACTAATTGATTGATTCGTTGACTGTGTATCTTCTGTTTACAAATTTTGTCACTACTAATTGATTGATTTGTTGACTGTGTATCTTCTGTTCTTGCTGCTACTTTGATGCTATACCTAATTAACTGTTTCAACCTATGTGCCGAGTGCATGTGATTTTAGAATCACAGTGATTTGCTCTCTAGTGATTACTTCAGGAAATTCTTATCTTAGTGATTATCTAATCCTGTGATTATACTCAGTGATTTTACCGTGTACCATATCTTGCTGACTGTTACCCTTGAATGCGTCCTAATTCCATTTTGGATCTGCGAAGCCTGCCTGTGTTCACGAACTGCGTTTGCGCTCGCAACTGTTGATGACTTGGTTATTTTGTATTAATGAGTTGCAATCTTGGAGAACCTTATTTACCTCATTCAGTTGTTTAATCTACGAATTTTAATTTTTACGAGCCCCGGGTGCTCTCTACATGAGGTGAAAGTCTCTTAACACTATCCCTACACTTTCCAAGTCCTTACGGTTTTTTTCTACTATAAGGAGTTTGAAATGGCGGAAATTGATTTCGAATGCAAGACAGAACTTCTCATTAAGGTTAAGGAAGGCTGTGACCTCTTATGGAATAAAGTTAAGGAGAGAGATGGTCAAAGAGTTACGAAGGACCTTTTTGAGGTAATTTATAAAGTTATTGGAAACATCCTTATGGAGTGTGCTCAATCTGAGTTTCGTCTGGAGCGTTTAAAGGGAAAGTATGAGGAGCGTGAGAGCAACTATAAAAGAGAAGTTTCAAAGAATACTGCTAAGGGTACTAAGTTGCAGGAGATTAATACATATGCTGCTGTTGCTATGGATATTGCCAAGGATAAGTCTATTGAAGACCATACTGTGGTCGTGACCCCTAGAGAAAGTTTGCCGGGGAAGGAAATTCTGCATAAGATTACCAAAGCAGGAAGGGAATTGGAAACTGTTAGGCCACGAGATGTTGTGCACAGTAAGGATGGTAAAATCATATTGAAAATGAAGTTAAAGAGTGACGCAGAAAGCTTAATGGAAAAGTTGACCAAAAGTGAGGCTTTATTCTCAGATATTACCTGTAAATTGGGTAAGGAACGGAACAACAGACTTATCTTGTACGGGGTGGACGAAGAGGTTGATGAGGAGACCCTGAAGAGTGAGATTAAATGTATGGACGGACTGGAAGATAAAGAGATTGATGTGATTAGACAGTTTAAGGGTAAGATGGGAGTGAACTGGATCATCGATTGTGACAAGTCTACCAGGTTGTGTCTAACTGGAAAAGAAAAATTGATTGTGAATTATCAACGTATCATGGTTAGAGATTATGGGTGTTTTAACTGTCAGAAACTAGGCCACCTATCTTTTAGGTGTGTAAATAAGACAGTGTGCCGAGTGCGGTGAGGAACACGACACGAGAAGCTGTAAATCAGAGGCAGTGAAGTGCATTAACTGTGCGGTGGAGGGTGATCATCGGTCAGATGATAGAAGGTGTAAAACATTTATGGATTATAAAAATAAACTGATTTTTGGCAAAAACCACCATGGACAGTGATGCTATTGATAATACTGGTGATTTTTCGGTAGGTTTTTCTGCCGATTATGCACTTCATTCATCTGTAAATAATCATCTTCATTCTAATAATTCTAACAGTTCAACACATATGGATGGCGCCTCTGTGATAGGTGCCTCTGCAATCTCTGGTGGTGATATTGCCATTAAATTTCTTCTGATAAATTTAAATTTTTGGAAAGCCGCCTCATTGGCTCTCTCTCAGCATGTACATGAGTGTGATGCAGATTTAGTGCTGTACCAGGACCCTTATGTGTACAAAGAAAAATTTCTGCATTTTAAATCTTCATGGAAAAACATCCATTCTGTTTCTAAAAATGCCGGAATCCTTGTCTTAAACCCTGGACTTGTAGTGAATCAGGTTTATCAAGAGAACAATATGGTGTTCATTAACCTCGTCTTAGATACTGATAATGTTTTTATTGGCTCTATGTATATTTCTTCGTCAACGAACTTGGAAGATAATTTGTCTATTATTCCTAGGACTATCTTGCATAATAAACTTCTACTGATCTGTGGTGACTTGAACTGTAAACACAGGAACTGGGGTTATTCATATAACGATGATAGAGGACTTCGCCTTGAGAACTATTGTTTGAATAATGACTTGATTATGATTAATGATCCTCTGAAGCCTCCTTCCTTTTGGTGTGCCGGAAATTCCGGCTTTCCTGATATGACTCTCGCTTCTTTTGAACTGATGGACTACGTTAGAGATTGGACTGTTTTAGAAAAGGTGACCTGTTCGGATCACAGATATGTTCAATTTGAGGTTAATTTAAAACCTGTTGTTTTGACATATGATAGATATGCAACAGAATTTTGTAGCATTGGTAAGTTAAATAAGAGTATTAGAAAATATCTGGGGAAATATGCTAATATTTTTTATCACTGTAGTGATATTGTTATGCTGGATAGGTCCCTGGATCTTCTTTATGGTGACTTGACTCACATTTGTGATGGTCATTTTAAGGTCAAAAAGCATAGTAAAAAGGTGAAACTAAGTTGGTATACTTCTGACCTGAGGGTTTTGAGAAATAGGTTAAGGACTTTAAGTAAAAGATTAGATAGAACCGGTGATTCCAATCTCAGGATTCAAATTAAAAGGGAAAGTGCTATCTATAAGGTTAAGATTAAGCAGGCTAAGCGGGCCTCCTGGTAGAAATATTGTAACATTACTGCTGATAGTTTCGGTAGGGCCTTCTCTGTTTTCAAGGGCAAGAATAATTCAAATCTTAATGCCTTGACAAATCTGGAGGGCATGCCCTTGCACTCTAATTCTATTGATGTATACAATAATCTGTTATCGTATCATTTTTCTTTTGATGTTAACCAGGATCAGGTCCCTGAGGAGGTACGCCACAGTGAAGTCGTTGAAGTAAATTATAAGGAATTAAAAAATGCATTGTACTCCTTTAACAAAAACAAGGCCCCTGGCCCTGATAAATTTGATGTAAGATTTATTGTGTATATTTTTAACCAAAATCCCAAACCTTTTTATTTCTATCTTTAACAAATTGTTGAACATAGGTTATTTTCCTAGGGTTTGGAAAAGGGGTAACGTTGTTTTCTTCTCAAAACTCAATACAGTGGCTACCAATCAGAAATCATATAGACCGATTTGTCTGCTATCTAATATTAGCAAGGTCTTGCACTGCCTTCAGTTTGGTTTCCGGGAGGGTCGTAGTACGACTATGTGCCTTAAGAGTCTTATTGATGATATTCTGGCTAGGAAGAGAAATTATAAGTATACTTCGGCCACTTTCTTCGACATTACTGGTGCGTTTGATAATGCGAGTTGGGAGTTTATTCTTGCAGAACTAAATGATCTTGGTGTGCCTGTCTACTTGCGTAACATTATTGCCAGCTATTTGCGTAACAGGTATGTTAAATGTTTATTTTTGAATGACTTTCATAAAGTTGATAGGGGCTGTCCCCAGGGGTCCTGTTTGGGGCCCATCCTTTGGCTAATTCTGATTAACAAAATTTTTGGCTGTTTTGATCTGAATATGGTTTCTTTATTTGGTTACGCTGATGATTTTGTGTTGGTGTGCTCAGGTAACTCTAGAGCCCAACTTGAATATATCACAAACCAAAATATAAATATCTTTAGTGACTTTGTGGAGTCGAGGAACCTGGTCGTTTCTTCGTTAAAAACTAAGAGTGTTGTCTTTGGTAGTCTTTCCCCTAATCGTCCCCCGATCTTTAAGATAAAGGACTCTTCAATCAAGGTCGTCGACGCTCATGTTTTCTTGGGTGTCCTGATTGACTGCAAGTTGAGTTTTCTTCCTCATGTCGAGACTATCTGGGATACGATTTATGACATTAGTAAAAATATTAGAAGAATTAGTGGTGCTACTTGGGGTATCAGGCCTGCTATGAAGAAGCTCTGGTATTATACTGTGATTTTGCCCAAAATCCTTTATGCAGCTGAGGCGTGGTATCCTAGGCTGAATTGTCATGGTGTTAGAAAGTTGAATTCCTGCCAGCGTACGTTCATTATCCATATTTGTCATTTTTATAAATCAGTCTCCACTGATGCTATTCGTCATCTTACTGGGGTTCCTCCCGTGACTTTGGAGGCGGAGAGGCTTATTAAGAAGTACAATGTCCGTTATGGTGATAAATCTCTATATTTTGATGGTGATTATTATGATAAAAATGACTTTGATAAAAGACTTTTCAAGTATAACATTGACTCGTCGGGTTTGTGTAGAGATTTTGAAAATTTAGCTGATCTGGACAGTAATGATTTGGTCAGGATTTACACTGATGGCAGTAAGACGAATGAGGGTGTTGGTGCTGCCTGGGTTGCTATTTACAATAATGATATTGTTAAATTTGATTTGCTGAAGTTCAGGGAATATAACTCTGTTTTTCAAGCTGAACTGATTACTATTAAAGAAGCGCTTACTTGGTTAAAGGATGCAAATTTCAATTCTGTTGTTATTCTCACTGATAGTCTCTCTTCTATTCAGGCTTGTAGAAACCTTTATCCTAGTACCATGTTAATTAAGGATGTCCTGGACCTCATTCAAATCTGTGATAGTAATGTGGTAATTAAATGGGTGAGGGGACATACTGGTATTTTGGGTAATGAAATTGTAGATTTCTTGGCCAAGAATGCTTGTGTTACTGGTAATAGAGTGGTTATTCCCTATCCTAACTCACTTATTAAGAAATTTCTGAACAATGACCTGAAAATTGCTTGGCAACGTGAGTGGGATTCTTCAGATAATGGCAGACTTACTTTTAGCATTTCCCTACCGTTTCTCTTGATTTTAAACTAAAGAATCAAGTTCTTTATTACTTCGCTACTGGTCATGGTGCTTTTCCCTACTATTTGCACTTTAAAGCTAAAGATAGGGATAGTCCAAATTGTCCTTGTGGCTCTCTTGGGGATTCTCTGCACTACCTGACGACTAGGTGTTCCTTTTCTGGTCAATTTATTAAGAGAGATACTGCGGAGAGTCTTGGTGACTACTTTCAGAGAATAGATAATTCTAGGTTCTGGTGTAAACGAGCTGCTTCCATCTATAATCATTTGAACGAATCTTTTACTTTTATTACTTATAAATTTTAGGCTCTTGATTTGTTTGGATTGTAAATGGTGTCTTACTGTTGCTTATTTGTAATTGTTATGTAGTTTTATCGCTTGTTCCTGTATCTTAATATATTTTAGGTTCTTGTTTTTAACTGTTGTATTTTACCTTTAGTGTTTTATTCTAATGTTTTGGTATTTGTTTTTGCTATGCATTGTTTTAACTTTTAAACTGTTGTTTTAACATTTTTAACCTTGTAGTTTGTGAACTTGGGTTATTTTAGCTGTATTTAAATTTTTGTATTTTAAACTTTGTGCTTATTGCTATTTTTAATACTGTTTTTGTATTTTGGCTATATGGTCTTTGTTACTTTGTGGAAATTTCTGTTGCTGTTTTGCGTGTTCATGTATATTTGTATTCACGCTGCTTGACATTTTGTTCAGTACGGTTGTTCTGCTGTTTTATGCTTTTGTATTATTGGCTTTGTATGTAACACTTCCATGTGACTCTGTATTTTTGATTTTTCCAAATTTTTTTTTTCTGCTGGTTTTCTGGGTTCGTTCTTCTGACTGAGTTTTGGTTGGATGGTGGATGCTTCTTTTTCCGACCGTCCTTGGGCCTTCGGGCCGGCCATAAACCTTCGGGTTGGTCGGCGGTTTCGGGGGTAATTGATTAAAATAATAAATTTTAATACGTCAGGGAAATAATAAGAATAATAAATTAAATATGTAAAATTTAGCTACGTCTTGAGAAACTAATAATATAATAAATAACACACGTGATAATAAAATTTGAATTAAAAGATTAAGATGTTTAATTTATCGGAGATTGGAACATAAAAACGTATAATTATCCTGATGTAAAAGGAGCTATTTATTTTAAATATCATATAAATCAACCTTTAGTAATTTGAACTGGCAAGGAAAAATAAATTTGGAAGTACATGTATAAAAATTCAGCTTTAACTGGGAGCAGAGCGATTAGTAAATAATAATATCACTAAACGAACGTATAACAGTTTTCAAGAAAATAGTTCTATATTTTACATACGTGCCAGACAAAAATATTTTTACAAAAACATTAATTTATGCAAAATTGTAAAGTCTGCCCTATATATAATCTGTTTTAAAGTCACATTAAAAATTAGCAAGTTGTTGTACATAAATAAAAAAAAATATGTCAGAAAAATAATCTTCATATTACGAACAGCCATAACTTCCAATTTGGAAGCTTCTAAATAATTTATTAAGTATTTTCATGTTGGTGGTAATATTAATGGTGTAAGTTGTATGCTGGAAAATCTCACATAAAATTTTATGAAATGTTTTTATTTCTGCAATTAAACAAACTATAAGCCACGAATTAATAATTGTAGTAGTATTCAGTAAATTAATTTTATTACTGTGTTACACATTTAGTTAAGATGCAGTAAATAGTTAGAGTGGGAAAAACTAGAAAATTACGTTTTAATTAACATCAACTTTTAGCTTGCAAGCTGTTAACTTACTTTGTGTATGTAGTAAAACTTAATAAGTATAACACAAAACATTTCTTTTGGGAAGTAAAAGAATGAAATTTAAGTTTATTGTCAAATAAGTGTCTGAAATTAATGAAAATTAACTTAATTTGTACGTATATGTAAAAGAAATATGCTGTTGTATGTTATAATATTATGTGATTAAGTCTTACTTATTCAATGTCGAAAATTAATTAACATTCATTAATTAATAAATGACGTATTTAATTTTGCTATGAAATGGAATAATTAGATAGGAAACAAAGTACAGATTCGCTAACTTTATTCATATTTAATTTCAGTACAAAATCTTTCTAAATTTTAAGGGAAAATTAATTTTTAAATGCACATGTTACATATAGGGTAATTATATATATATATATACACTACTGTTTGTAAAAAATGCAACACCATGAAGGAATCATCAGAATTAAATGAAATTTAATGCACAAACGACTTGTATTGGTACAAATAAATGACGAAATTTTCAAAGCAAAAAAAAAAAAAAAATTATAATAATAATAATAAATAAATGAATAAATAAAAAATTAATGTCCGAAACCAGTATTTGGTGTGGCCACCACGAGCTGCAATAAGTGCTGTTATACGACGTGGCATGGAGTCTAACAGATTTTGAATGTCTGCTTGGGGAAGAGAATTCCATATTGCTTGTATGCGCAGCCAAATTTCTTCTTTTGAAGCTGCAGGACGCGGATCACGGGCAAGACGACGACCAACCAAATCCCACACGTGCTCAATAGGCGACATATCCGGCGAATAAGCAGGCCAAGAAAGAAGTTGCATGTGTTGGGCTGAACAAAAGTCTCGAAGAGTCTTTGCAACATGTGGGCGTGCATTATCCTGCTGAAACATAGCTCCAGGGATGCCTTGAACGAAGGGAACGACTTCGGGCTGTAGCACTTCACGGACGTACCTGTTGCTATTGAGATTACCCTCAATTCGTAGCAAATTGGATCGTCCATGATACGAAATTGAACCCCAGACCATAACTTCGGGTGTTCGGCCACTATGTCGTTCGATAACGCACTCTGGAAGGCAGCGTTGACCGGCATAGTATCTAACACGAACGTGGCATCATGGTCCCACATACTGAAGCGTGATTAATCTGAAAAGACAACTTGGTGCCAATCAGCTTGCCAGGTTCTGTGCTCATGAGCCAATTGCAGACGCCGCTGTCGATAGTTTGCCGTGAGGGAGATCCTGTATAAAGGTACCCTTGCACGCAGTCCACAGTGCAGCAGACGTCGACGAATTGACGAATACGACATTAGTACACCTTTAGCAGTAGACCAACGTGCTGCCAAATGCCTGGAAGAAGCTGCACGGTCATTCACCTCCATGCGGAACAAGTGTCGATGGTCGCGCGCTGACGTCACCTTCCATCGTCCACTGCCAGTTTTTCGAGTTGTTCGGTGCTCGTCGGTCCACTGCTTCCAAACTCGCATCAGTGTGGAACTGTTCCGCTGCACACGAGCTGCTATTGCGCGATAGGAAAACCCTGTTCTCGAAGGCCTGATAATCCTTCCCCATTTCAAATTCCGTAAGTTGTTCGAAATTCTTCTTCCTTCGTCGTGGAAGCATACTTAGGTCTCACTAAACGTTCGCCACTAACAAATAATCATTAACTATTTTCATCGTCTTGCTACAATCCTCTATTTATACGCTTTCAGCATCAGTTCAGAGGAGGCTGCGCACGGTGGCTCTGAAACTTTACTGTATTGCATAACATCCTATAATTGATATTTGCTGCAAATTTCATTTAATTCTGATGATTTCTTCATGGTGTTGCATTTTTTACAAACAGAAGTTTATATATATATATATATAACTGCATCGATGTGAGAGACCTTATTAGCGGTCTACACAATTAATTAACCGAAATTAAATGTCAGATCTCGAAACTCTATTTTTTTTTTTTTTTTATTGCATTGCAAGTTTTAGAGTGAAAAATCCTGAGTAGCGATGTCCTAGTAACAGTAACTGGGGAAACAATGGTATAAAAGGCCAGAAAAAAAAAAAAAAAAAAAAAAAAAAAAAAAAAAGATTATATATTTTTAACGTTGCCTTTTTCACAGACCACGAAACATCGCACCAGTTTATACTAGACAAAAGAAAGTAGGGAATCCCAGTAATAGAATTACGGAGTACCGGGAATAAAATCTGACTGGTCGATAAAACTTTAAGAAAAGAATTAATCGCCAAGAACCTCCTTAAAAAGGTGTCATAGTTTGTAAGGCTGGACAGGACAAAAATTGAAAAATAAATAAACTTTTCTACTGAGAGTATAATAGTCCAATGACAAAAAGTAGGATTTAAATTTTTATTTTTATTTTTATAATTTTTTATGTGTTTTGTTTGTCTCCAGTTTTTGAGCTTATTTCTCTTGTTACTATCTCTTATGCAGAAAAAAAAAAAAAAAAAAGTACTGGATTCGTGAAAAATTTCGACTTTCAGTTTTTGACGGATAAACACATTTTGGTATAAACTGAACACGATTTGACCACTTTTAGAAAATATCTGTCTGTGCGTATAAAACTTTTTAGACACTCTGTCTCACAAACCAGTGGACGAGCGTTTTTTTTCGCCAAGTCGGTTTAGTTCACAGTCAGTGTCAGCAATTTAAATGCTTGCATTTCTTTGAGCCTCTTTGAATGAGACTTTCTTTATATGTTATTGCTATACAGTTTGTACAAGCTGTGTTTACTGGATAAATTGAAACTGATACTTGGTTTATAGACCTGTATTTTTCTGGAACTTTCTGTGAATAAATTACTGAATTTTTGCAAGTTTCGCCTCTTATTTTCGGACAACTTACGAACCCCCAAGTACGCAACAGTATGGATGTGCAAATTTGCAGCTCATTCCAGTTATTAGTTTTCGAGCTATAAATAAATTATCTTTTTGAGAGTCTTAAGAGGCCATCTCTTACAAAGTTTGCATAGGATAACGGATAAAATTTTGAAAAGTAACAGAGAAAGTTAAACAAAATATATTTTATCTTTTAATACGGGTCAAATTATATAATAACAACAACGTCAAATGAAAAAAAATAAAGACAATTTTAAGACATTTGTGATAGTAAACGAGAATTCTTGTTTTCTAAGGTGAACAAGCCCCGCCTTTCAGCGTTCTTCTAAAGTAACACAAGTTAGAAAAAGTGACTTTGCATATTCGTACTTAACCCCTTAATTTACGTTGGTAAAAATATATGCAAATGCTGTTCACCTCTTCGTTTACTGGTGATAAATTTTGAATTCTTTAAACAAACAGTAGAACATGAAATCAATTAAATAGGTGGGACTTACTGTTTAAGATAGAAAAATAGGTGGATATAAAAATTGTCAATTAACTAGCTATTGACAACCTTTGGAATGCAAGGTAAAATTGTTAAATCGCTTCTTGACTACCTTTGTAGTTAAATTGTTAATCATTTAGTTCATACACTATTATTCTTTTTTTTTTTTTTTTTTTTTAATTTTTAATTTGCTTTTTATTTAAATGGGGGGGGGGGTCAAGGATAAATTAGTCTTAAAAAATTAATTTAATAAATATATTTTAATTAAGAAACTACGTTTTCATAGGAATTATAAACAAATCGTACAGTTTCAAAGAGTTAAACTAATGTAAACTGGTAAGTATAATTAAAAATTTTAATGTGAGCTTCATGAAAGTAAGAAATGTTAAACCGTTACCGGCAACACGTTTCCGCTTTGATTGCATCACTCGTACCTACTTTGTTCGCCTGACGAAGGGTCGTGTTTTCTTTCGACCCGAAACAATTGTTGCGAGTTTATTGCATTTTAATGTCTTTATTCAAAGTTTTGTACTTATTACTTTAAAACACCTGTATTCTGCTGAATTTTTATTAACATTAATTATTATCAATTTTGTTAAACATTTATGCATATATATTGTCTACAACGTAAAAACGTAAAATAAATACTTTTTACCAAAGTTGAAGAGAAATGTTTATTGTTGAACAGTATTGCTATATACTTTTTAATTAAAAAATATAGCACATTTTCCAAACAGCTTTGTCTGACTAATTTTAAGAGTAATATATTAAAATATATCTAAAATATATTATAGTCATATATGTTTTTACATTTTACATCATTATCTAATTACGTATTTAAATATATCTAAAAAACCGAAATCATGGAGTGCTTCAATTATCATTTATTTCTTTAACTTCTTTTTCCGGTAAACTTTAACTTTTTTAAGCTCTTTAATTTTTTTTCCGGTAAAAAACTTTTCCGATATTAAAAATATTATAATTTTGTTTTAATTCTTGTACGATTTTAATTTTATTTTTCTAGATTTATGGATAACCCCTAAAACATTTTTCGTTATAACTCTATGACAATTAAAGAAAAAGCGTACAAACTGTATATTTTACTGCACCGCCAGACTCTCAGAAGCTCAAATATGAAGTCAAAGTTGGGTACTGTTATTGAAAAAACAAAAGTTGGTGCTCATTTTAATATGTAGATGACCCCTAATTCAAACTTTCATCTCGTTTTCAAAAAGTACACTTAATTTCCTGTTGAATGATTTCTATTAGATTTTTCTGCGTCAATTAAAAACAAAACAAAACAACAACAACAACAACAACAAGAACAACAACAAAAAACAGCGAGTGTTGCTTTTTTTTTTTTTTTTTTCAATGACTGTACGTAGTTTCAATATGTGTCATAAAGTCGAATAAACTTCAAAAATTCATAATAAAATAAGGAACGATCTCAAAAAATTTCGGTATGCGGGTATATAATCAAGGGAACATAGATTTTATTTATTTATTTATTTATTTAACTACATATTATAGTTAACTATAATATCACAAAAGATTTTTACTGTTATATTTTACGGTATCTTGGCAACTGATAGGGTGTAATATCATTAAAAAAAAAGAAAAAAAAAAAAGAGCACTGACTACCAAAACAGAAAAATATAATTTTTTAAACAAAATATGGGCAGGAATTATATTTTTATTTTGTCTATAGTTTTATGAATTTAAAAATTGTCCCATGATTTGAAACGTCTGGTCTACCTCCACAGATAAAATTGTGCTTACATGATTCCAGACCACCCCTAAAAGTGAATATCAGACCGTAATGAATTTCTACGTTACAACCATTCAATCTCAACGTAAATTTGAGAATTTTAGTGATGATTCATACCAAAATGGCAGTACCAGAATTATAAAATTTAATGTAAAATTTCTAAAAATACTTTTTACTGCTAAACTGGTCTAAATTGTAACTTTTTTGTAAAACGTTACACTTTAAAAGTGTTGTATTTGTTTCTAAAGTGAAAAAAAAAAAAAAAAAAAAAAAAAAAAAAGCTTTAGTATTACTACACGCTTTGTTATTATTTTATTACTATATTATTATTTTATTATTTTATATTTTATATAAAAGTTTTATTATTATTTTATTGTGACTGGTTGAAAAGATCATTAAATAAAGTACTGTCATCAAGTAACAATCAATCTTAATATAATATTAAAATGATAAAATTTTTGATAAGACTAATAATTTAGTTTCTAAATACCTTCTTTGCGCTTTTTAAAGCTAGTATTTATTTATATATTTTTTTCTACTTTATAATAAATTTATCCACAAATTAATCTTGAAGCTAAACAAAATCTTTTAATTTATTGTAAAGAATATAAATGTACAGACATCCCCCCCCCCCTTTTTCCACTCAAAATTTAAACAGATAGAATTTTTTATAACCTAAAATAAAAATAAAAAATAATAATAATTCAAAATACAGACTTTTTACTGAATTTAATAGATTTGCTTAATTGAAGATATTCGCAAAAGTCCTGATCTAGCAGTTCATCATTTAGGAAAGATGATAAAGATCTTTCTTATCATAATGCGAATTTTTCAGAATTAATTAGACATTTTGGGACTTTTAAAGAAACTTCTTTCAGATGCTTTTTTAATGCATAATCCAAATTTAAAAAAATTCTATTTATGCAGTGATTTTTTTTATCTGTAGATAAATTAGTCATATTCTTAATATTGAATTTATAAAGACATTCAGCTGTTGCCAGATTTTCATTTCGAGTTTTAAAATCAATATTTTTTTAAATAATCATAAGAGATTTTCCCTTTCCGCCACTTTTTCGAACTCTTTTTAAAAGTTTATGTTTAATAAAAATAGTTTATTTACTTACTGAAACCCTGTAGATTTTTAGCTATCATAAGAAAGCTTACTAATCTGTAATGTATTTAATGTTCGAATAAAATTATCTAATAATAATAATAATTAATAATAATACATGTTACTAATTCAGTTTGCATGTAAGTTTTTTTTATTTTTAGCCAGAAAAATAATAATATTTTTACATTCTTCTGTATTGAATAGAAGTAAGAACCGGACGTAAAAAAATTCGATTTTTAATTTTCGATGAATTTACACAATTTGAGAGATACAACAATCCATTATGAACATTTTCAGAAAATATGTAAGAGTGTGTCTATGCGACGTATGGAGAAAATGTCATGGCAGCTCTAGTTTCAAAACTAATAGAATTTCATGAAAGTTTATATTTAGTTGCACTTTGATATAAATTGGTGCCTCTTAACATTTGAGACAGATATTAAAAAGAGACTTGGCGCTGGATTATTAAAACCAGTAAAAACTACAACGTCAGAAACGCCAAAGAAAAATATTTGGGAAGCATACAGCTGTTTCGGTAGCCTTAAGCGTACCATCTTCAATGCATAAAGAATAAGACAAATTACCAACAGGTGGCTTTGCTCTGCTATAATTCCCGTCATTTATCGGACGAATGCATCTTAGCATCTACTGAGTATAATTGCACAAAATTTGATATATGAGAGGGTCATTATGAAATACTATGTTGATCGGATTCGTGTGCATATCGTCTAAGAGGTGACGCAACCTTGGTGAAATTTTTCCTTGTATGAGAAGGCTCTACCTTAGAGTCTTATTATATAAATATACCAAACTTGATATGTGAGGTAACCATTATGAAAACAAATACTGACATAATTTTAGTGTATATAGGCAGACTAGTGTCGCATCTATTGCTCCCCAACCGTGAATTTTCTCATTCCCCAGCAGCTATTGGTTGAAAGTGTAGTAAACTATTACGAAAGTGTAGTAACTATACGTATATGTAAAATTTTTATTGTGAGAAGCTATGATTACATTTTTGGAAATGTTAACTGGTATGTGGGCTGTTAAAAAATATTTTTGTAGATTTTAATTTAATGTTAACATATATATATATTTTTTTAAGGTAAATTGGTGGAACACAACATAGTTTTTACTTAATATTTCTGTAGAATTCCCTGTTGGTTATATTCGTTAGTCACATATCTCTTGAATTACCCATTGCGCAGTACTAATGCGACGTTAAACATGACCAACCATTGATCTGTTGAGAAAATTTATATTTCTGAATGCATATTAAAAATATATTTAATTCTAAAAAAATCTATAAATTTTGAAAGGAAAGTTTTCCTCAACGGTTCTGTCTCAACATTTTACCCCAATAGTGGGGTAAGATGGTTTATGAGATTTCAGTTTAAAATGGATATTTTTAAGAAGCAATATACATTTATTTTAAAACACATGTTTAGCATAGACAAAACTGAATCAAAATAATATCTATTATTTTATTTCATATTTTACTAAAAATTAATGCCCAGATGTAATTTAAAAACACAAAGAAGACATAGAAACACCTTTTCTCAATGTAGAACTGTTGGCATCTGACGCCAAAACTTTGAACAAGCTGTAAATCCGCTTATTGATTTACAAAATGGGGACCTCGCCACCTTTATAGATCTGGTGGGAATGCCCGATACTATGCTTTTATAAACTATCCGGATTAATTTTTTGCAGTTTAAACTGCAGTTTACATAACTAATAAAATACGGGGCAAGTAAAATATTTCAAAAATTACCAGATGACGAACGATAAATTAATATACAATATTCTTAAAAATTCCTTTAAAAAAACTTTTAAAAAGTAACATTTCTCTCGTTACTGTTGTACTTGACACCTGATAACCAAGTGACACAGCATTTGTTCAGTGTGGCATCTTACCCCAAATTAGCGCATTACAATAAAAGCTTTCGTCGTTTCGTAAAAGTAAAATCTCTAAGCATATACCAAAAGTTCTTTTCTTGAATGGTTTTTACCTATTCTAAAAGCATTTTTGCAGCAAAAGTTAATATCTGTAAAAAGTAAAAAAAAAAAAAAAAAAAAAAAAAAAAGCCATGGTGCCAATTTCGGCGAACAAAATCGTTCTAATATTTTTTTTTATTTATTATATTATTAAAACTGTTTAAATTTTGTATTTCTTTCCCGTGAGAATAGTTATTAATGGTATCAGACAAAGGCAGATAACAATCGGCAGAAAAATTTTTGAAACGCTAACAATAATTCCTACTTCAAAGATGTGCACCTAAAAATGTTTTGCTAAGTAAATATTAGTCGAGTCGTGATCTTACAATTAGTCGAGTCGTGATCTTACAATTAGTCTTATGCTGTTTATAAAAACTATCAAGTTGTTGATAAAAAATAGCGATCAAACTAAATAATAATAATAATATTATTATTAATAATAATAAAAAATGTGGATGTGTGCTTTAAAAATTTAGCTACAGAATGTAATTTTTTGACAATGACATGTCACATCATTTTCTAATTTTCTAATTCTCAGAGTTTTCTAATTTATTCATACTTCGATTTATTTGCAGTACACTGTAAAAAAAAAAAAAAAAAAAACGGTAGATTTACAGCATAATATGCTGGCAATATGGGTGCATGGAGGGAGGAAAGTAAAAAAGAAGTTATTTACAGCAGAAACAGCCGTAAAAGAGTCTTTCTTTACAGGTGTTTCCGCTGTAAATTGTCTTATTTAACAGCAGAATGTGCTGGCAATATGGGTGCCAGCACATTTTGCTGTAAAAGCTTCCGTTTTTTTTTTTACAGTGTAGTTAAAACCATTTACTTCTGCGATATTTAAAAGATATTTTTATAATTGAAAGCAGAAATTTAATGTAAATTTTTACCAGGAAAAGAAGTTTTTTCAATAATTTAGAAATTTAATGTAATTAATTTTTTGAAATTTAATTTAATTTAATTTTTGGAAATTAAATGTAAATTTTTATAATCAGATATAATTTTCTTTTAAAATTAAATTATCAATGAATCCGAAATGTAATGCCTAAATATAATTAATATATTGCTTAACTATAAAAATGAAATACTCACGGAAATAATTTTAAAATAAATAAATCAATTAATGAATTAATTAAAATTTTGAACTTTTTTATATTTAATTTTTGGAAAATTTCAATATACTTAATATTGTTATGTTTAAATGCATTCGTACACTGTAAAAAATAACGGTAATTTTTACAGCAATGTGTGGCAAATGGGAATGCCTGCATATCAGACATATTCGCTTTTTTCTCCATGTAATCCTGTGGTATTTTGACTACTTCATTTTATAAGGCTATCTCATTCAAATATTAAGTTTATTTTATTTCAGTTTTTGAATATTACTCTTTGAACATGTCTCCTTTTAGTTCAGTGAAAAATTTTTTGAAAAATAAATTTTAATATTTCTTTTAGATTTTGAAAATCAGAGCTCTAAGTTTAATTAATAAAATATGCATATTATTATTATTTTCAGAAAGTTGTTTACTAAGTTAAGAGGCGAAAGTTTCAAAAAATGTAATTAAAAAAAAAAAGAGAGAGAGAGAGAGAGAGAGAGAGAGAGAGAAATTAAAAAAAATTCATTTTTGAATGATATATCCATATGATGCAAAGAAAGAAAAGTTCCATAAGGAAAGGGCATGTTTACAAACAAACACTCCGTCAATCAATCTTTGCCACTCTCGAGTGGCAAAAGATCAACCTGTATTGGTGGAAATGCCAATGTTTTACCTAAGACTCCTATATGATAAGAGCTGGCGCAGTGTCCGCCATTTTCTATCCCGTCTGGAAAAGTGTTGGCGGTAGAAAAAGCTAGGTTACCTGATTAGCGTTGTTATCGTATTTAAACTTCTATACAGATCAAGTGAGCTAGAACATCTTATCACGAAACAAACAAGTGGCAATTTTAAGAACATCGCCAACATTCTCAAAACTGCAACCCTTCACCTTAAAAGAAATGTAATATTAAAGTTAATTTTAAAAGAATTTAAAACAATAACTTAAAAAAACAGTACATTCATATTAAATCTGTCAAACAACTTTGAAAATAAAATGAAATACTTTGAAAATAAGGGAAATCTTACGCTACAAGGTTGTGCTCTTGCTCCGGGTATTCACGAGTTACATCTGCAATTTATAATCCACTCTTTCCTTCTTTCTGGACTAGAAAAAAATATAAACAGGCGGTGCCTTTTTCTGGAGTTATTCGTGCAATTTATTGCAGAAAAACCACCAATAATAAATAGTCAGCCGGTCTTGTGGGATAGAAAATGGCGGATGCGTCAGCCTGTCTATGTAGGAGTTCTAGTTTTACCCATAACTTGACTGCGAGTGACGTCACGTGCCCTTTCCTTATAGAATTATATGGGAAGGAAGAAAGAGTCAATTTCACTAGCATTCAGCCTTAAGCCCGCATTACTTTCTTTTCGATTAATATTGATTTCTAGAAAATGTTTTATTTATTTATTTGTTATAAGGCAACCTTAAATCTGTACTACAGTTATTTCTCGCAATAAAAAAGTCTTAGTCAAACATTGACACAAAACATTCACTGAACAAAATGGTAAGCTAAGAATGAAATTTGCATTATAATAAAAAATCAAATATTCTAAAGTTATGTATCCATTTAAACGTAAATTTAAATTGTTAAAGCGAAAATTCAATTTAAGTTCTTCGATCTTGATATAGTGGAAGAAATATAAAATTCTAGTGCCTGGAGTCATTTCTACTTTTTCGATTTCTGGTAACCTGCTGTTGAGAAAATATCCTATCACTTCTAGTTATTCAAGCTTAAAAAAGCTTTAAAACGCTTTTTAAACAAAATCTAGCATAGCTCTTTCCATTGTAGTGTAAACAGTTAAACTAATATTATACTACTGGATCTCAAGATCAAGAATTTCGACGTCGTCCCATATTTAGTGTGCATTAATCAGCTGATAAATTTTATTTATCATATATTCTATATAAAGATATTAAAGGACTGAAAATATTTAATATTTTAAATAGAAACACTATATAAAAATTAGAGATCGGAAGTAATTTTTTAATTACTTCCCCCTGTAACCTAACTTTTATGATAAATCTATAAAAATTCCAGATTTTAAAAGTAAAAATGCTAATTCAAGAGATTTTTGGAACTCTTTGACAGTGGATTTGCCGTGAGCACCCACCATTAGCTGTCGCAGGCTCAGTCGAGCCCAATAGGTTCTGTCAAGTGGACACTTTCTCATTTTCAAGTCTTGATCGCTACGATAATAACATCTCTATCTTGAGACACGAGCCAAGCCATTGACAGCAAAAAGATTACAGTGCAACCACGTTTCCTACTCCTAGCAGTGAAGACGAGTCCAAAATCTTTAGGGGTGAAAAGTTGACCGACAGGTTGGAATTTAGTAAACATCCAATCATTCGATTCGCGGTGTTTCCTTATCGCTCATTTTCTCTCAACGAAAAAATTATATTCCCTATTTTAACAGTGACTCCTTCAGTCAGTACATGCGCAGAGGCTTCCATGGTCGCAAGAAACGTAGTTAAAGATTATGAAGCTTCCGACGAATGACATCTGCCTGAGATTCCGGCAACTCAACAGTTTGGAAGCCGGATTTGATAAATTTAACCGATGGAACTATTTAATAAAAGACTTAATAATTCTTTAGAAGGTGAAGTTCTTTCTTAGATTTCATTTCAAAATTTCGCACACAAAATTAGAGAACAAAGCTTACGAGATCAAATCTCTGGTGATCTAGTGATCAAATCTCTGGTGATCTGCGGTCCTGGTTCATCACAATCATCATCGGACATATAACATTCAAGATGCTTTAAATTGACCGTGCTGCAAGGATGAAGCATTAAATATAAGATCTTTGTAAAGTAATTTTCTCTCCATCGTTTCTTACTGCACCACATTTATATATACATAAGATTAACTCTTTTAAAAATGATTTAAATTTCTGTATTACTGTGTTTTCAAGAGTAAAAATTTAAATTATGTATATATATATAAATTGACATGCATATAGGTTTCGATGTAAAAGGCAAATTTATAAAGTTTGGCGGTCAATGAATGAACATGTGACGCTACAGCGTATTTTAACTGCGCAACTGACAGGATATTAAAGAAGAGAAATTTTGGTTCCAGGCTATAAATTCTTCCAGAATTTTATTCCGTCTACTCTGATAGACAGTAACTGCCTGGCATACAGGTGCGCAAACAGTATGCACAGATGTCAGCATTTGAGAGAGGAGTGTAGTTGTTCTCAAAGAAGCTGGTTCGTCTAATCTGCGAATTCTTTGACATTTGGATAAAAGCGATGACTCTAGTAGATGAGTTTGGCAGGAATGGGTGAACCATGGCCGAACATAGTGTTAAGAAAGAAGCGGTCGCCCTAGAGATAGGGCAGAATACAAGAACCGATCAATCGTAAACGGTACTAAAAGCCAGAAATTAGTCGTTATTATCGATCCTACGTGCAACTGGCACTTCAGTGACTTCAAATATCATTAATAGGCGACTCAGAGAAATGGGGTTGAGCTCACGGAGTCCCTTGTGCTGACTGCTATTAAACTTTGTACACTGACAAACCCGTTTGCAGTGATATCGGGCACGTTCGACCTGGAATGTTACTGAATGGAGTAGAATTGTGTTCAGTGATGAGTCCCACTCCAATTTGAGCACCGATGACCAGCGAAGACGCACCTGGAGATGCCCCGAAAAAAAAGGGGGGGGGATTCCATTCTGACTGTCACCAGCCAAACGGCCCGACAACCAGTAGTGATGGTCTTGGGTACCATTTCATTTCATAGCAGGACCTCTTTGGTTGCCATCCACAGCATCATTAAACACAGTGGTGCGTCGATGAAATTCTACGTCCTGTTTTGTTGTTCTCGATCTCCCGAAATTTTGAGTGTATATTTCAACATGATAATGCCCACCCACGTACGAAGATAGATTCCACTGCTTGTTTTCTTCCTTGCTCAACATTATTTTGGCTCTCTCTCTACAACTGAGGACGTTTGGAGCATCACGAAAATGGCCCTACAAACAGCTCTGGATTTTGCCAATCTAACACACCAATTGGACAGAATTTGGCACGATATCCCGCAGAAGGAAATCTGCTCTAACTAACGCTATCACTTAATGCCAAGCTGAATAACTGCTTACATAAGGGACAGAAGAGGGCCAACGCGTTATTGACTTGTTTACTTTGTGAAGCTCTTACTCTTGATTGACTCCTCCTAAATTTCTGAAACTGTAATCATTAATTTTTCTCCACATGTACATCACATCTACCAATTTTCGTCCCATTCAGATAAATCCTTCTTGGTGCGTCTTTTTTTTTTTTTTTTTTTTTTTTTTTTTGTGTGTGTGTGTGTGTGTGTCTTAGAGTGTATTTTAATGCATATGTATGCAAATTTTCATATATAACAGTAATTTCAAAGAACGATTTTCAATGGCCACCACTTCGTTAAGGCTGAAATCTAAATTACTTAAGGTCTAAAGATTTTCCTGATGTATGTTTATTCGTAAAAAAGCCATATTTTTAAAGTCCGATTATATGTATCTCCTCACTAATCGCTCAACACAGAAAGGCGCTGAAGATGCTACCAAAATATGAAAATATCCCAAGGATTGCATTTCACCATTTAAATTTAATTATGCCAATTCTAAGATTCTAAGACGGAAGGAGGCTGCTCACTTCTATGCAGCGGTTTTGAGCGGTTTTAACCTTTAGAGAGGGCTCCAAAGCCACTGTGGAGATAATTATGCCAATTAGTAAAAAAGATGTTACCTTAAAACTCAGAACGAGAACAAGATAAACGGTACAATGTACTGCTACAAAAATGTCTGCCTACAGCAACGCTAATTGTTTTATGCGGCTGTAAGGCAAAATACAACCAGCGGAAGAAGGACATGTTAAAGAAACTTTTTAGTTCTAATATTTTTTGTGATATTTCCCGATTTGATTATATGATGCTGTACATTCTTTTTCTTTTTCTTTTTATTATTATTATTATAAAAAGTAATTGTATGAAATCTTATATTTTATAAACACATTATTCTGAAGTGCAGTTTTTGAAAGGGAGTTTTGCATAGAATTAAAATTTGTAATCATTTAATGTCTGCATTTAAAAAGTAGTAAGTGAAAAAATAAGCTTGTAAAGAGATAAAATAAGAATAATTGGCTAATATAAATATTTTATAATTTATAATTTTACTTTAATATTTCTTAAGCGATTTGTAGCTACTATTTTCTTATGCACGATACTTATATAAAGTTCTTTTTTCTAATTCTGTGTGAAATTACTGTTAAACTGTTCTTTCTTATTTTTACTTTCTTCTATTATACATATATATAAGAAGAAAATATTGCATTCGTGAAAATGGTCGAATTCTAGTTTTCGATGAATTTACAAGTTTTGAGATTCCTGAACACGATTTGACTGTTTTTAAAAAATGTGTGTCTGTGTGTGTATATTAAATTTAGTGAACGTTTTATCTCACGAAACAGCGAGCGAAATTTATCCAAACTTGGCTACTTTAGTTTGACCCTGACTTAAACTGGTGCTGATAAATATTTGGGAATCAATCACTCATCAGGCGGCGCGGTAAGCCCACTTTTCTAAGTTTTAATATGACAGTGGAGGACGAAATTTCGGATAAATGTACATAATGAGACTTATTTTTAATACATGATTGTAAAATTAATATGAATTATTGATAATAGTAGCAGTAAACTAGGAAAAAAGTATGCGCATGTAGGAGCATCACCCCCCCCCCCCCCCCGTTGTAAAATATCAATATGTGTATCTTTCAAAAGAACTCGTCAATACCCTTAAAACGAGTTGTTAAACATTATATCTATGATAATTAAAAAACAAAATCATCGACATTTTTAAATTTCTAACGAAAGAATAAAAATGCCATTTCTTCTGACTCTAGAAAAAAAAAAAAAAAAAAAAAAAAAATGATTTTCTTTCAGAATTTACGGTTATATACCTGTGAAATAAAAATCGTCTACATTCGTCATTGAAAATAATTTTAATAAATAATTTGTACTGCGTGAGTTTGTATAATGTTTTAGAGAAGAAAGTCATGTGGTGGCCACTACATAGTAGTTAACCTTAAATTATTTTAAAAAATGAGCCTTTTTAAATGTATTAAAAAGAGATAAATTCACAAAATATTGTTTTACCATTTACTCTAAAATTTTTGGCCAAGCAGTATATTTATAAAAGAACAAATACCCTTAACGGGTTAAAAGTTTGTGACGCATCACTTTATTTCGATATGAATTGGAAATATGGGTCTTAAAAATAATGATATCAAGTTTTGAGTGACTCTTTGCTATTAATTGAAATATACATAGATCTTCTTATTTCATAATTTGCTTTTTCTTCTATTTATATTTATACATCACAGTGCATACATAATATTTTCAACTTCAACACCAAAATATATATATAATTTACTCACTGATTGATTAAAAAATTTTTGTTAAATTGATTTGTCTATTGCATCACTCTATTCAAAACTGCAAGTAAAGTTTCTGCAAATGTTTCCTTTGCATCACGCAATCTCTTTGCACACATTTTCACTGTTAGTACTATGATACAAAGTAACATTTACATAAATTTTACTTACAGTTTTGTATAGCTTGACTCAATAGACAAATCAATTTACTGAACTAGATAATTTCAATTTATAATGGAAATTCAGTGAAAGTTTGATTATTTGACAGTATATTTGAAAATTATAAGCAACATTTTAATGCACTTTATTCAACAAAACAAAAATAATTGTAATGAAATCTAAAAAGAAATCTTTTTAAAGTAATACTCAGGTGCCAGTGAAAGTTTGCTATCATTTCTTTTAAAATTCATATTTTGAATTCACGAGATGCAAATGAAACAGCATCAGTGAGTAAATTCTATATATTTTTTGGTGCTGAAGGAAGTTGAAAATAGTATGCATGCACTGTGGTGTAAGTATAAATAGAAGAAAAAGCAAATTATGAAATAAGAAGACCTATTTATATTTCAATTAATAGCAAAGCGTCACTCAAAATTTGATATCATTATTCTAAGAGCCTATTTCCAATTCATATCGAAATAAAGTGCTGCATCACAAACTTTTAACCCGTTAAGGGTTTTTGTTCTGATATCATTACTTTTTAAGGGTTATTGATCACTGATCAAGTCTTCAGCTCATAGGAAGGGTAGGTTGATTTATTTTCTTATCACGTAGGTGCAATTTTGTTTGAAAATGGTGGCTACAATTTATTAAGGGAAATATTAATGAGCGCTACGTACAAATGGAGTTTTTAGTAAATCGGTTCATAAATGCCTCTTTAATGTGTTTTTGAAATTTTCAAATGGCTGGCACTTGGAAACAAAATAGCTGATCAAGTTGGTAAATGAACATATCAAATGCATTTCTGAGATAAGTCTACACTACAAATTTAGTTTGAATTAATTCAGTATTTCAAAAGTTATGGTGCTGACATATTTTCAAGTGGCCGCCACTTGGAAAATAAATAGTTGTCCAGCAAACTCATCCAAGATATTTGTATAATAAGTTCACTGTCCAATTTTTGTACGAATTAATTCAGTATTTTAAAAGTTATCATGATAAATTTTCAAGTGGTACCGTTATTCCAAGTGGCCACCATTTAGAAACAAAAGGACGGAGTGAGATGCCAGTGGATTTATTTATATTAATTCTTTGAAATAAATTGTGTGTTCCATTACTAAATGTTGCTTTGAAAGGGTTGTATCTCTTTTTTATGGGAAGCTGAAGATGAAATTATTTCCCAAGAGACACTATGTGTTGATTACTTATCACTACTATGCATTTATTTCTTATATATTCCCTTTTCTTCTGATTATTGGCAATACAGTTAAAAAACACATAGCGTATTAATATATTGAAAACTAAAACATATTTGACTTAAACATTCTTAGTAAATTAAAAAATAAAAAATGTAGGGAATCTCTTTTAAAAAGTGATTTAGTTTGAATTTTAGAAGTTTTTCTTAACAATTTATATTATATTTAATCCATCTATAATGTAGTAATATGAGTAAATATTATGTTTATAGATGTCTTATAATTTCAGTTTTAAAAAGTGAGAAAAAGCACATGGTTTGCATAGATAATAAACTATTTTCAAATATACATAGTTTCGTTACATAATTTCAAATCAATTTTATGTTTGTAATGACAGTTTAAGATACATACTGTTATTTCTTCGGAAATGGATTAAAACTTTAAAAAGGAAATACCATTGTGTTTTTAGTATTAAAGAAAAAACATATTATAGATTGCTTTTTTTAATGTCCAGGAATATTCAGGAAAAATAATATTATAGTTTTAAAAAATTAAAAAACACGCTTTTATAGAAATGTGAACTAAAAAATTACAAAATATCTATCTTAGTATTAAAATGCAGGGTAAGAGAAAATCGTGTGAGTGACACACCATAATATTTACATACGTTTAAATATTTAATTAAAATAATTTAGAATTGAACAAAAACCATTTTAAAAAAATCTCCCCTGATTGGGATCGAACGCTGGACCTTTAGGTTCGTAGCGCGAGGCTTTACCTCACAGCCACAGCGTTCACGTAGGGTAAGTCTTATATAGATTTTTTGTTTGCTCAAAGAGCGGTTACAAACATACATACAAACATACATACAGGTGAAGCTAATAAAAGGGTGTTAAAAAAGCTACAAAAATTTATTTTATTTTCAAATATGGCAAAAAATTCTCATAGAAGTAACTTTATAGCTTTACTTCAATAAAAGAAATTCAAAAGATTGCTTTAGTGTAGCCCTGCATTTCTATTAAAAGATGCACACTGCACACACGCACACACACGCACACACACACACACACACACACACACACACACACACACACACACACACACACACACACACACAAATAAATAAATGAATAAATAAATAAATAAAATAAATAAAACCTCATAACACTAAAAATAACCATTAAGAAATTTCCGTTTACAACACATAACGTATGTGGACAACTCTATGGCACCAATAAATTATTAAATTACTCTAATAATTTCTTTATTCTTTAAGAAACGTGGTTTCATGCATCTTAATAATGTTAATTTCGTTATGTTGTGCGATATGTAGAGGTAATAAAATATTCTTTAAAAACCACTTCTCATAGAGCATAACGCTTTGGAAAAGTTTAGTGAGTCTAATTTTTATTCACACTAGTACCCATATTTTTAACAGAATACACTAAAGCTTAAATAATACAACGGGTAAGGAGAGTTGGAAAGCGTTTAATAATCATTGCAAACCGTATAATTTTCTTTCTTGTTTGATTTGGTCGCGAAAACAGCTTACATGTACTCAAAACTGATCTTGAATATAAATATAGGATTATTGGAAAAATAAACCAATAAATATTTGATAATTGTTATAAGTATTTAGAACAATCGAAAATTAATAATTGATTTCCAATAAAAGATTGGAATTGTGTAAAGAAAATTATATAGGCGTAAAATTTTGCGTCTTTGTATTAATTTAGCTTATGTATATTTTACACATTTGTGATTAGATAAGGGCGAGAAATTGATTTATAAATTTAATCTTGATATAGTAATTTTAGATTGATTTCAATGGAACCCGCAAATTTATTTAGGTTTTCTGATATAGCTTTTTTTGCTTGCCCTTCATATAAACGGATTTAAAAGAAATTGGTAATTGCTGCAATATTTCAAATTACTTAAATATTGGTTATGGATTTCTCTTTCAAAAAATGATACGAATAAAATAAGAAAAATATTTAAGAACTAAATTTATTTCTTCAATTATTTTTCTTTATATCATTTTGCGCCCTTGATTTCTATTTTTATCCAGAAATAAAGTACATTTCGATTTTTTACAATTTATCTTAAAAAAAAAAAAAAAATGTTTCGAACAATTTTAAATGTACAAAAAGATGATTTAAATGATTTATTTAACAGCCGCTTATTAAAAAAAAAAAAAAAAAAAAAACTTAAAAGCTTACCCATGTATATTACTTAGAATTTGCATCCATCCTGAATGTTCATGCATATTGTGAAAAAAAAAAAAAAAAAAAAAAAGGGGGCTCATGAAATTAAAATTATGCAGATAAACTGATGAACAGGCAGAATTACCTACAGAAATCAGTCATTGTAATACTCTGTCTTTTTTTAACTAGATATCTTAAATATTATTATTATTGAATTATTTTTTATATATCACAATATTTTTCCTGTAATACATTTAAATGCGTAAATAATGTTATATGCAACTGGTAACACTATATGAATATTAAAATTTAAATTAAAAGTGCTTATATAATATACAATAAAAGTACATAATTTCTAATACAATATTTTATAAAACTTTTTTTTTTTTTTTCAAATAGCAACTCAAAGCAAATGCAAAATAAGCAGAACGACATAATGCAGAAATAATGTCTGCCTATAGCAGCACCAATCACATAAAACAGTTGAGCGGCAAAAATCAAATAGCGGCAAAGTACGAGTAAACAATATATTACTATAGTCAAATACAATATCAACATTCTCTTTGCGGAATAGGTTAGGGAAAACATTGCATTTCAAAATTATATGCAATCGTTTAACCTGGCAAAGTAATATTATTGTACTTTTTATTTATTTTATTTTATTTTATTTTTTTTTAGTATTTCTGGTACGAAATTAATGTCTATGACGCATGCCACCCAAATGGGCGACAATAAGGCGGTCACATTCTCCATAGACTTCGCGCTTCCTATTTTGTACATGATTTGCAGCAGTGAAAAAAATATTGAAAAGCTTGAATATTTAAATTAAAAACGCTTATATAAAATAAAATAAACGAATATATGTCCTAGCAAATTTATCTCATAAAAATGTTTTTTTAATAATAGCAGAGGGAAAAAAATGAACGCTTAGAACGCTTTTATGTACTTTTATTTCTATGGCATGTTTAAACTTTCTTCTGTTTGAAAGTTTAAAAAATGAAAAAAAATTACTTAAATATAAGTAATAATCTGGTGTGTCACTCACACGACTTTCTCTTACCCTGAAATTTAGTACTATAAATACAGATTGAAGATAAAGAGGTAAGATAACGATTACTGTTATGTAAACCTATGTTAAACATTTTTTATTAAAATCACACAATCAACTGTGGAAGAAAATCATATTTATTGAAATTTTTTATATTTCCGACTGAGTGAAAATCGACTCCCGGTCCAGGCATTATTTTCACTCAGTCGGAAAAGTAAAAAAATTTCAATAAATATGATTTTCTTCCACAGTTGATTGTGTGATTGTAATAAAAAATTTATTTATTTCTCCCATTATCTAATGGTGTTTTCCATTTCCTGCGGCTTATTTTCTGTCGAGCTAGCTACATGATAGACCAGAGATGTTTCTGCCTAAAGGTTGTCTGAGTGAGTAATGCTGACCGGGGTGTCGGCCTGGATAGCTCAATTGGTAGAGGCTTGACCTTGTAAGTCAAAGATCCGGGTTTCGACTCCCGGTCCAGACATTATTTTCACTCAGTCGGAAAAATAAAAAAAATCTATGTTAAGCAATTCAAATTAGGCTTCGGAAGAGTTTTATATAATAATTAGTTCTGTGTAAGGGGGGCTGCCGCCCCCCTCAACCCCCCGTTTCATTAATGCACCTACATTTATATAGAATTTAATTATGTTATTAAAATTAAAAGTTTACTTGAAATTATACAGACAATTTTCACACGCAACATTCATTGAAACTTATCAATCTTGATCAAAATTTTCCACTAACAACCTTATATTAACTTCAAAATACAACAATTGCATCTTCTAAAATTATTCGTTTTTAAGTTACTCTAAGAGACAAAGACCAAACGCTAAAAAACTTGACTACGGTAATCAGGAAGCCTCAAAATGTGTAAATATACAAAAAACAAGCGATGAATATTTAGCTTAAAACATACATTTTTTACCATATCTCTACGAGGAATTTATTTCAATTCCCGAACAGTTTACCTGGAAATGGTAAAATATTATTTAACAACAAATAATTAGTGTGTTGTGGCCACCACAAGAGATTTTTCTATATTTTCCTATATAAATTCACTCAGTAAAAATAATTTATTAAAATTATTATTTAAAAAGATTATCTTCCATGATAATGCAGACGATTTCCATATTAAAGAATTTGTATAACACTAAATATCCAAAAAAAGTTGAATTTATTCTCAATATTACATTTAAAAAAAAAAAAAAAAAACTAAAAATGAAAAAAATCGATAACTTTGTTTTAAATTATCGCAGAACGATGGTTCAACCCTTCGTTTTAAAGGTATTGGCGAGCTCTTTTGAAATATACCCATCATGAAAATTTACTCTCCTCGAGGAGGGACTTCCCCCCAGGGAAGAAAGCGAGGCTTCTACATACACAATTTTTTTTTCCCAGTTGGCTATCTCTATTACAAAAAATATATACTCGTTTCATTTTGTCTAGTGCAGTCTATAGATGTTAAACTCTACTTACCTGCAATTCCCTCATAGACGTAATGTATTTGAATACTTTTGAGTGTCCCTGTACACGAACCGTTTGCTTCATCTCAACGAAAAGCTTAGTGTAGCATCCCTATATGATACACATTTAGCATACCGAGTTTGAAATTTCTGCTGGTATTTGTTCTTGAGATATGCTGATAGCACACACACAGGCAGGCACACAGACAGACAGACCATTCGCTAAAAACATGATTTTCTTATTCAGAGGACCTCAGAACATGTAAATATAACAAAAACTCACGTTCGAATGAAGAAATGCAAATTTATTAAATTCTAATATTAAAAACCATTCTTTTAAGAACACTTCAGTTATTTTAATATAAACTATATATACAAAGGAATTTCATTAAAAAGATTCTTTGGATAATTTTAAATAAATTTTTAAATGATTATAGCCGTTTTGTTTTAAAATGTAAAGGTTAAAAGAAAAAACAGCTAAGAGGATTAGTTGTCTTACATCTGGTAGGTGAATATATAAATTTAGGAATATAATAAAGTGGAGAAATTTATTTATTTTTATTTTATTTTAAATTTAGTTATATACATGTAATAGGATGTCCCTTAAATGGAGGGATTATTTTTCTCTCTTCATTTATTTATTTATTTATTTTTAATACGATGCGCATACCCTCTTTTTTTTTTTTTTTTTTTTTTTTTTTTTTTTTTCTATTTGACACTTAACAGTTTTTAACAAAATATCAGCTCTGTGGGATAATGGTAGCACGTGCCGAATTGACGGGAAAATCCTATTATATATATTATAATTTTCCCTAATAATTCCCCCTAATATAGGGAGATAAGTCGTTCATTCAGCACGAATTGCATTATCCCAGAGAGTTGATATTTTTCTGAAAAGTGCTTAAGGTCAAACAGAAAAAAAAAAAAAAAATTAGAATATATGCGTATCGGATTAAAAAAAAGAAAATAAAATAAAAGAAAGAGAAAGAGGAAGAAAAAGAAAAAAAAAAAACCCTACCTATTTAAAGGACACCCTAATATATATATATATATATATATATATATGTATTCTGGGTTCCCTGAAATTATAACTCTACAAATGAAAATTTAACATTAAGAAAGACTCTTTTAGCTTCCTAAACATGTGTAAGTACTAGTAGCAAATCCAGTGGTTTTTCACTCTTGCTTGCCACTCTTGACATCACGTACCCTTTCCTTATAGTATACTTTCATATGAGTAGAACTTCAAAATTTACAGCATAAAGTAGTTATGAAAAACAATCTATACTAGCATCATTCGTGTAGGACTATTCTATTTACCCAAAGAAGTTAAAAGAATGCTATAGTTATAGTGACCTAAACGAATAACCATATTGTACTCTACGCTACAATAATTTCCTACTGCGTAATTCATATAGACGAAATGAAGCTCATATTCTGTGAATGGCTTACTTTATTTTTAGTGAAATATTCATATAAATACAGGCAAGTTCCTAAGATAATTATAATTTTGGAGTTCTACGTTTCAGAGACGCAAATCAAGCTTCAGCATCAAAATGACGAAATAACTTCTGGCGTCTCATGTGACATTCTTTTCATTCCGAAAGTTATTTATTGCTCTCAAAACTTCGTAAAAGCTGCTAGCAATCATCGTAAGAGCAAATAGAGTTTGAGAGAGAAAAAATACAGATGACTTCATATAGAGAAACATAATGATGATGAAACAAAAGATAAAAAGTAATAGAAGTGTTAGTTTTTCCTGTAAATAAGGTATTCACATATGAATGCTATTACATTACATTATATATAAACAAGATTTTTTTTCTTTTTCAAAAATTAAGCGTAAATATTTTGAAATAATAATGTTAATAAATGCTTACACATTTAGAAAAAATTTTTATGAAAAAATATATTGTCCGAATACAAATCACACATAATTTTGATTTTTTAATATTTTTATTTTGCAGTTGTATAGATTAATATTACATTCACATGCAGGACGTAGTTAATATATAATTCAATAAAGAAACTTAGTCTTTAGGGTGGCATATTTCAAAGTAATGTATGAATGTTATGCATCGAATTAGAGATTAAAAATTATAAATATTATTCATTTAATAGGATATGTAAAAAAGCATTACACTTGTGAGACTCTGAACACTAGACTAGAGTTTATAAAATGTTAATAATTGCTAAATATTAGTTATTAATTGTTAAAAGTACAGTACTTCACATCAAATAATTAAACCAGAGAGGTACTTAAAATGTTCATAATATGCACAGAATGATTGAAAAATATTGAAACATTAAAAAAAAAGTTGCACTGAGTTTAATTTGTTCATGAACATTAAGGTTAATTTGTTGTCATAATTTACAATGGTACTAATATATAATGCCAGAATAATAATAACTTTTAAAAATTAATAATAATAACTTTAAAAACAAACAAACAAACAAGAATCGAAATTAATAAAAACATGTTAAAAAGTGGGGGCGAAAGAAAAAAAGTGCACAATCATCTATTTTAAATTATAAATTGTGACTAAATCTTTACTTAGAAAAGCAGCACCACATATTTCCCTAGCGGTAAATTTTGAAACCTTCTTTTTTTGCGTCTCCTTCGTTCTCCGCTTTTTTTAATCTTCCTACAAAGTTTAGCGTTATTCTTGCAAAGCTCTCAAAATTAAGAACTAAAATCTCCCTGGCACACGTTTCTGCTCATAAGGGGGTCGTCGGAAATGAACTAGCAGAGACTCTTGCAAAATCAGCAATAAAATCTAGTGACATAGCCTATTCACTCCCAGCTCCCCCTTCCTGCATAAAATATCTCCTAAATCAAAAACTAATTAACGACTGGCAGGATCTCTGGAGTGTGCTTCCAAAACGGAGATACATTCACGAGCTAATACAAAATGTCTCACTCAATATTTGGGACCTCTCCCCGGAAATCTCTGCCTTTCTTTCAGTTCATGGCCCCTTCCCCAAATATCTTCACAGATTTCATTGCCGACGATCACCCTTATGCTCATGCGGCGAAGAGGGGACTGCACAACATTACTACTTTCAGTGTCAACTTACAATAGCTTACCATTTAAGGAACCCTAACCCTAGACCAGCAACTTGGCTGAACAATATAATAACTAGAAAGCCCCTACGGCTCAAATTAAAACGCATCTATGCCTTCCTTCAAGATTTATCAAACTCAACAAACTAAATTCTTTCTCTATCTTTCCTTAATTTTTCCTCCTCTCCTACATGCCGAATAGTGGTCATGTCTGATGCTAAAGCATTCCACGGAAGTGCTCTCAGGAAGCAATCATCTAGTGCATGATGTCGCTATTAACCAACATTGTTCATAGGGTGTTTGTCCGGTCCTCTTCACTTTCATGCAACTTTGTCGCCTTTTGTCACGTGAGAGCTCTGCTCTATCAACCATTGTAATTTTTTTTTCTTTCTTTTCTTTTTTTTTTTTTTTTTTTTTTTTGTTTGGTTATGCAATAAACTACGGGGAGGCTTAATCTTTGGAGACGGGCTCTTTTGAATCTCCACAGTGGCTTAGGAGCTCCTCTCTAGAGGTTAAAAACACTCAAAACCGCTGCATAGTGGTGAGCGCCCTCCTTCCGTCTTAGAATCTTAGAATCAGATCGTGCTACAGAGTACTGTAAGCATTGTCAGTTTAATTATGGCTATCCTATATATTCATGGTACAGCTTATACTGTGAAATCTAAGATGAATCTAATATGAAACACTGGTTAAAATCCCAATGTGAAGTCTTTTGTTATTTATTCAATCCAATATCCCCGACTACTACAAAGATGTTAATAAGTGTTAGACGAATATTTGAATAAATATGGAATAACTTCGCTATATATACATAGGGAATGTCTCCGGTTATGGGCTCAGTTTTGACTTTGGCTTATAATTTTTTAATAGAGTAGATATTATGCAAACATATGAAAACCAATGAAAGCTAGAACCGTTAGCTAACGTTAGATGAAGCAACTTTGTTGATTCCGTCAACCAGAAATAATTTATCCCCAATTATATGAAGGGGTCATTTTTCGTAAAAAAAAAAAAAAAATGTATATCCGTTTGTTGGCATACTTGAAAAGTGCGCTAAAATGGAAAAATTATAAGAGAAACCACCATAAATACAGAAAATAACAAAATTTATTCATTTTATAAGGATTCAGAGGCCAAAATAATAACAGAAAAGAACATTTTTCCAATGAGGAATTTGCATGTTTTCCGATTTTATTCTTATATAATAGAAAATGTAAAGGTAAGAAAATAAATACATAAATTTTCTTTATTTGAACTCTAATTACTGATTTATAACAATTTTAACATCACACTATTTACTCTATCGAGAAAACGCAGTATACTATATCGTGACGTCACTCTTTATGACAACTAACGAGATTAATCATTGTTTACATTCGATTTCATGCTTTGCTTTGCTTCTTAAATCAGTGAAATAGGTTTTGTATTTTATAATAATGACGGATATTAAAAAATCGTAGTATAAATATTGTATTGTACCACTCTGCACAAATACTACGGCTAATGCTTCTCAAAAGCTATCCTTTAGCGTTCCACAGGATCCTGTTAAACGAAAACATTGGACAACTGCCATGAAAAGAAAACAATTGAGAATAATGATAATGGAAAATGGTGATAATGATACTAAATAATTACAAGAGGAAAAAGAAATGCTCAGAAATCACATAAGAGATTGATAATTACGAATTTAAAACGAATTCCTGCTTGCTAATTAGGCTAACAAAATGTAAGCATTGAAGCATCATAAAGTGTGACGTCAGGAAGCGTTTTGAAGTCACGTGATTTTTCATTAATTTTAAAGTTATTTTTTAAATTGAGAACTTTTTTTGCATTTTTAAAAAACTTTTTTAAATTTATGGGGCTAAAACTACCAGAAAAATAGGATTTTGTTCAAAATCCTCCATGTGTGCAAGTTCCTCATTTTATTCGTCCTCTTCTTCTTCCTCCAAATCAGATGTGCAATGGTTGCAAGTAAGATAAATTGTATGTATATAAGCACACTTCAAATGTACCTGACAATCACACTCGTTGCATTTGCTTGCTCTTGTTGGGCACGGTAGCAGATGCCCCAAACAGGTGATGCAGAAGTCGACCTCATTATCAGATTGTGGATGTTCCTATTTTTATATTTTTAGCGCGGTTGGCCGGCAGTTTAACAAGTGGAGTTGCCTTACTTTTTCCAGGCTTTATCTGGAGGGACACAGATGCTGCAAAGAAGTCCATATTCTCGGGCAATTGATTTTATGGATTTCTTATGTACTAAACAATCCTAAATTGTTTTAACCAGCGCATTAAAAGCGATTTCTTTTGAATCGGTTGACTTTTCCGGGGTTGACATGGCTAAAAATACATAAAAATACATAAAAACACTAACAAAATATGTTATGTTGACATAAACCATCATATTTGACAATCTGAAAATCAAACACACGCTACAAGGAAAAAAACAAGTGTGCCCACACCGGTTACATGAAGGTACCCACAACCGGGAATGGTAGCCATTATTATGACGACAGAAAAAGCAGTTTTCAATCCACTTTTTGGGTGAATTCGATCTTGAATCACAAAAATATTATAAATATACTGCATGAATACACTTACATTTTGAATTAAATCACTTCGATTTATCGCATTCTGAAAATATTCACAAACTACTTTTGTGTCACTTTTTTTCAGATTTTTATTTATTTTTCCGATGCTTGCACTTACTAAGCAAATGCATTTATTGACTTCGGTGTGAGCCCAAAAAATGCATACTGTCACAATAATTGTTTGGCCGTAGTTAAATCCACTATATTTGCTTTCTGTTAAAAGATATAGTGAGGTGCCCATAACCGGAGAATGCTCATAATAGGAGACATTCCCCTATACACACACACACACACACATATGACTATAACTCCGTATAGAGTCACGATTGTCAATACGATTGTCAATCACGATTGTCCCTTTGTCCATTCGTACTATCGCGAGAAATCTTTCTGAAGGGTATTTGGTATATCGGTTCTCATTTCGTTTTCTACCCATGATATTCATTCACTGTTACCTAGAGCAATTAACTGAAATTACACTCTTCTTAGCAATAAACCGATATTCAGTTTGGCCAGTAATGACAATCATATGTATATGTGTAGAAACTTATGACAAAAATCATAGTTCTCTGATTGCGTAGCAGATACACATTGCCCCCACATTTAAAGTGATAATACGGGTCACCATCGCATGCACACTTGGTCACTTTTAACAATCATCATTTTTATTGTGATTTTTCAAAGGTACGTTTGTGACAACTTTCATACAGATGAGTTGTCATTCGTTGCTGGGTTTCCAAGAAGGCTTTTGTAATAAGGCAATCATCGATTACACTCAGTAAAGGTGTCACAAGAATGTCTTTGGCACATTAACATCCTTTCCTCTTTTTCCGTTCCCCATATTTATTTCCAATTATCTAGTTATCTAGTATCACTGGAAATGGCTACTTCGAAATTCAATGATTTCTATTAAACTAATGGCGAGCTTTCAGCAACTATTTAATAAGAGGATATAGGACACAGTATAGATCAATGTTCACCCTTATCGAGTTATTTATTCTAGCTAAACGTGTGAAATTAGAGTAATGTTAAATAGAGCAGTTGAGCTTCCATTCATTTGTAGTTTTTCTTCACAAAGGATCCCTTTTCTTTAATTATATATTATCCATATTTCAAGCTACGCAACACCATTTAATCCCTCGTTTTTTCCCTTGGAGAAACGTGGCTCTGATGTTTTTGACAGCGTTGATGAAATGAAATATTCAGTGGTTTAACGGAAAACAGTCTTAGAGCGAAGTCTCAGTATAATAGCAATAAATCTTGAAGATTTTTGAGAAAAGTGTGCATGCGTGTAACATTCGAATTTTAATAGGGTGTTCCAAAAGTTCCACCTCCTAACTCGAAAATGAGTCGGACTTGTGAAAAATGGCGAAACACGTGTTCAATGAATTCGAGAGAGACCTCTTTTGGTGAAAAAAGTTTGAGCCAGAGGAGCTTGAGGGGGGGGGGGGCGCTAGGGTGGGCAATTTTAAAATTTGAAACAGGAGGATATGTCTTGTGATACATCCCTGGAAACGTTTCTTCAAAACAATGAATTTGATATACATAGTTTTGCCCGACGATAATAATTATGGGAGATACATGAGTTTTCAGACTTTTGAAATGCGAATTTTATACTTATGTATCCCCTTTAATAATCATTGCAGGAAAAACTGTTTATATCAAATTCATTGTCTTCAAGAGACGTTTCCAGGGATGTATCACAAGACATACTTTGCCCAAAAATGTTTGGGCCCGGGCAAGTGGGTAGTAGTAGCAGTGCCGCTAAAGAGGGCAATTTTAAAATTTCAAAAAGGAAAGTATGTCTTGTGATGCATCCCTGGAAACGTCTCTTCAGACAATGAAATTGATATAAATTGTTTTGTACTGCAATGATTATTAAAGAGTATACATAAGTAATAAAATCCACATTTCAAAAGTCTAAAAACTCAAGTATCTTCTTTAATAATCATAGTATGTCGAAACTAGTTATATCAAATTCATTGTTTTGTAGAAACGTTACCAAGGATGTATCACAAGACATACCTTCCTGTTTGAAATTTTAAAATTGCCCTCCCTAGTGGCCCCCCTAGCCCCTAACCGGCCCCAAGCTTTTTTCATCAAAAGGTCCCTCACGAATTCATTGAACACATGTTTCGTCATCTTTCATAATTTCGACTCATTTTCAAATTAGGAGGGGTGGGGGGGGGGGACATTTGGATCAGCCTGTATTTATATATTGAAAATAATTAAATGAAATAAAAATTTAATGGGTAAATTCAATGAAAACGATCTTCCGCTCTTTGTGACTTTCGAAAAAATTAATAGTAAATTTTTCTTCAAGAAAAGTTGTTTCCAGAAAGAGGACAACCCAGTATTTCTTTATGTATAAAAAGAAAAGAAAAGAAAAACATGCTATACGTACAGCTGAGACAAATATTGCCTTGGATGCGCCAATAAAAAAAGTGGAAATTTTTAATTTCTGGAAAATAAAATTGAAATCCGAATCTCAAATTGTTTTTTGTTTTTTTTTCAACTATTAAAAAAAAAAAAGAAATCCGTTAGAAATGTGAAAATACAATGTAAACGATGACGTAATGATCGAAAATATTTGTTGGTAAACTCTCCGAGTGCGACAAAAAGAAAGAAAAAAAAAAGAAAGAAAAGAAAAGAAACATCTCCATCTTCCATAACATCAGCAACTTTCTTGTTCCAATTGACTACAATTTCAATTGAACCTTCAATTGAAAGTTGTGATGTCAAATTTTATCTGGTAAACTTGATAAATTTTATTCAGACTCGAGCTGTCCATCTGTTTATTTATTTCAATTTATTTATTTAAACTATATTTCATATTGATTATATATATATATATATATATATATATATATATGTGTGTGTGTGTGTGTGTGTGTGTGTGTGTGTGTGTGTTTGTATTATAATTAAGATTAAAAAAAAGTATTTCAACAATAAAGTTCGTTTTTTTGTAAGAGAGAAATTTATTGAGATGTAAGAATCGTTTTGATGTTACACTTCTTTTTTTTTTTAATGATCTCATACCTCATTGTATAATCGCAGGAAAATACCATAAAATGAATACTTTGAATTGGCTCAAACCTTTCCGTGCAATCTCAAATTGCTGAATTTTGATCTTAAAAACTATCGTTGTGCTTCAAGATATACGAATCAATTATTTACTACAAAATTGTACATGTATAATTTTTTTTTTTTTTTTCACAAACTATTTTGGCACCATACTATTTATCAATGAAAAGCAGGATGGATGGATGGTTGGGTTTTACTTCGTACTAGTGATGCGGGATGGGCAATTGGCGGCGGTCTGGGACTCACCCCTAGAGATGGTCCGGAGGCATCCCATCACAATTTTGATCCTATATGGAGGGGATGGCTCCTCCGCTTCGGTAACCCCGAGAGGTGTAATATTCATGGGAACATGGAGGAGATTGCAGCCACGACAGATTTTACACGCACGAACCACCATTAGTGTACACGATGGTTTTTAGCCAGATCGAGTACCGAACCCGCAACTTTCCAGTTACGGGCCCGGTGCTCTATCGACTCGGCTAACGTCGCATCCAATAAAAAGCAGGAAATAACTAAAGAAAAAAAAATCTAAGACTGCATTTTTTTTAGATTTTCTTTTTCTTTTTTTCTTCTTCTTTTTAATACAATAAGCTACTTTTTAAAATTTAAATCATTGAGTTCGGACTATCTTTGTAAAAAGACATATTTTTATTTTGAGTATAGAAAATGATGTTGTTATAATATTCTCTTTTTAAAATACTTTTGATCGCCTTTTATATAATTGTTTAATAAGAACGGATAATAAACTTTAAAATTTTATGAATTTGGTCATATTTTACATTTAAAGTCTATTAAAATTGCAAAATGAATTTTTTATAGAAATAATTTTCTCGAAAATAATAATAATAATAATAATAATTTAAAACATCTTAAAATCTGTTAGGAATTTCAAAAATTTAATTTGATATTCTCTAAAGAATAATCGCATGAACCTTTACGAGACATGCTATGTAGTTGAAAAGGCAATTTGTAAAATAAATTTTCATATAAATTGCTTTAATCCATCATGTTGTTGCGACAAAATTAATCCTAGTAAACGTGCAAACACTTAAATTCAAACTTGCATGTGCACCTTCACTTGTAGAAAGTTGAAATAACTGATATTTTTCTACTACACAAATCTGCGAAATCATACTTTTTTTTTTTTTTTTTTCTTTTTTTTCTTTATTTTTTTTAAAACTGCGTTGGGTGTTCTAATATGTTTTGATGCATCACATTCAAAAATTCTTGTCTACGTAAAGTTTCTTTTTTAACACGCTTTTATTAGCTTCACCTGTATGTATGTTTATATGTATGTTTGTAACTGCTCTGGGAGCAAACAAAAAATCTTTATTGTAAAAAAAGACATTCCCTACGTGAACGCTGTGGCGGTGAGGTAAAGCACAGCGCTACGAACCTAAAGGTCTAGCGTTCCGGCCCAGTCAGGGGAGATTTTTAAAAAATAGATTTTTTTAATTATAAATTGTTTTAATTAAAGATTTAAATGTATGTAAATATTAGGGTGCGTCACTCACACGATTTTCTCTTACCCTGCATTTTAATACTAAGATAGATATTTTGTGCTTTTTTAGTTCACATTTTTTTAAAAGCGTGTTCTTTAATTTTTTAAAACTATAATATTATTATTATTTTTTTTTTTTTTTTCAGAAAGTGAGGATAAAGATCCGAAGAATTCACATAGACCCTGCGAGAAATTTGGAACTATTTGCGTAAAAAATACATTAAAATACACTATTATTTACACATTATCTTTTAAATATGTTTCATTACATTGAAGCTCCCTTTAGAACTTTTTCTCTTGAACACGGTCTGAGATTCTTGATTGGGGAGGAGGGAATTCTACGCAGCATCTAACAATACTCTACTAACATATTACCACCTCATCGTTCCTGATACCTCCTCTACATTTCTTTGATGCGTCGATGAAATACTTCTCTCTGTTCTTCACTCACATCATCCGGATTTTCCGGAAAATAACTTAGATGGGAGTTCAAAAAGGGAAGATTTCAGCTCAAAAATCCCATTTTTTGTAAAAACTATACGTGATGAAAATTTTCGAATAGTTTTTTCGATAATCAGCATAAAAAAATACACCAGAAAAATACATGACCTTGAAGAAAAAACTCACCGCAGACCCGTGTTATTCTACACTTTATTCGTTTCTTTCAATATGAATAGATTTGTTTTTAATTTTTAATATTGGACAAAGATAAATTTCCCGAATTTTAACTGAATATAATATTTTTTATTTATAAGATTACGCAATAATTAAATTTAAGGAAAAGCAACCTTCTCAAACCATTACACATATAAATGCTCACACACACACACACAGACACACACAGACACACACAGAAAAAAATGGAGGTGAAATTGTGAACAATAATTTGCATTTTGATACGTCCATGCTACACTCGTGTCAACTTTTATCTTGCCTGATGAGGGGTCGTGCTCAATTATTTTGTTCCGAAACATGCGTGAAAAAAAAAAAAAAAAAAAAAAAAAAAAATGCATCCTTTGATTCTAATTTCAGCCCTAAATATATTTGAATATTTTAGTATGGTCCTATAAATCTCAAAGTTAACCATATCATATTTTATACAAAACATTATTTTAGCATGTTAACAACAGATGCCAATTTCTTTATGATCTTTATAGTAAAATGTTATTTAAATGAGATTTATAATTGCCCATATTGTGAAATGTGCTTGTGCTTTGATCCTTTTTCTTTTTTTTTTTTTTAACTTGTAAATAAAATCAATATTAACTAGAAAGAAAGTTTTAACTTTAAGTTTAATTTTCTTCTTTATAAATAAATAGTATTTCCATCTATTTATTTATTTTCTATGTTTTTTTTTTTTTTTTTTTTTTTTCAATAATTTTTATATAAAAAAAATTCACTATTTCCTTACCTAAATTTAATAACTATTTATTTATTAAAAGGTTTATTTATTTCAATTAAAAAATGCATCCAAAATATTTTGTTATTCCAAAATAGTTTTAACATTGAAATATGAATATTCAGGAAATAATTTGTTAAGAACCATATCCCCGGCAGGGGTTTGATAGCAAGATCTCCTAGCCACACTCCTACCATCTTAGCGCAGTGTTTTTGTTTGCATTCTTATAAACAAGCAAACACTTTGACATCATATATATATGTTTCAAAGCTTTACCCAAAAGTTACAGCTGCAGAATATTTGTTTATATATATAACCTATTTTATTTTTTCGGGCTCTTTAATTTAAGCTTTTACTTATTTGAATTTCCTTATGTTTAAGGTCGCGTTAAATAGACTTTTTTTTCCTTCTTGTCCATTCATTTTCTTTCTCTTCCTTTTTTTTTTTTTTTTTTGTTAAATATATGGCAAATTATAAAAATTTCTGATTTAAAAAATAGCTGCATCTCATTAGAAACTTTTGGTAATTGAAGTGGAATGCTAATGTCAATAGTTCAAAAGATAGTTCTCTCATCAAACAAATTGAAACATCTGAAATATTGTCGGCATTGCATTTATAAAACATATTTTAATAATATTTAATAAACAGTTATATGAAACAGTAAAAACATTAATTAAATTTTATGATAAATATAACACAAAATGTTTTACAAAACCAAAATAATAATAAACATTTAATTAGCTAATTTAAACACATGATGTATATGAATTCTGCGTATTTACATCGTTATGAATGTCGCATTTAATTAATAAAATATGACTGTTTTTATAATATAAAAATAAGAATACATTTTTATAAATTAAATTTAGAGTACTGAAAATCTTTCTAGCATGAAATAAATAAATAAATAAAGAAGTAAAAAGAAATAAAAAGAAAAGAAAAAAAAGAAAAGTAATATTTTCGAAATATATCTTTTTTATTTCAAAAATGTAATTAATAAGATAAATATCAGCGTTAATTCCTTTAATATGTTTGTTTACAGACTCATTTTCGTAAAGCGTAATAACTGCGATTAATTGTTGGAGTAATAAATAAAAACTCTTTGATAAAAACTGCAATCAGCATATTTTATTTGTTAATGAAGTAATTAAAGAAAACTTTTGGCCTGCCATCTTTGATTTAGTCTGAGAAATGTCTGAACGGATAATATCTCGTCTCATTTGCATGTGAAAAGAGAGGAAATTTATTAAATTCTTTTTACTAGCAAATTTATTAATTATCTCATGTAAGACGTAATGAATGCCTTATATATTTGTTTTTAATACTATTATCGTGTAGGCATCGCCATTATGTACAAGCTCAATTTCATGTTTTTTAAATGTGATATTTTCTATTGCGTGGAAACTGCATGAAAAATTTGGTATACTATATAAGGTATTACAAGAATATAAATATAGATTTCATTTAAGAATTTTCTTATAAATGGAATGAATATATATTTTCTATTTCTTTTGATATAAATTATTTTATGAAATATAAAAGGCAAGTGGTGTGTGTATGAGGGGGGGGGGTAAATCTAATTTACTATAAAATGATCATAAGCCTTGATGAATTGATCTTCGAGGGAATCTTTCTAAGGTATGATAGCCCGTATTCGTGCGAGTGTAGGAGAAAATGACGAAAAACTCTGGGGTTTTTCTTAATCATAGCTAGGACGACGATTGTGAATTAGCCATGAACTCAGCACTTCTCGACTATCAGCAGAACCTCTTCGTCACTAGTGAGCAAAAATGTAAAAAATACAGGAATAAAAGTAACGATTACTAATATTTTTTATTTGGTGTAACCATTCTATTACAAGTTTTTTTCTTTTTTTGTTTAAGTAATTTATTATTGTTTAATAGTACTGTACATTATTTTGGTTTTAATTTATATGCAATATAAGCAGCGTGATTGTCACTCCAGAATACTTTTATGATGCATTTAATAATTCAAGAAAAAATAATTATATAATATTTAAAAAAAAATAATTTAGAGAATGTTTGTAACACTAACTAGCGAAGTTTAAAAGTATTTATCCAGTGGTCTGTCTAGACTTTTCAGACAGGGTCCTGTTTTTGTGAAATTGTGAAAAATTCAGCACATAATTTTACGAATTTTGCAAAATAATTGATTAATTTTGCAAAATAAAATCACAATTAAGATTTCATTTTAGACAATGACAGTTCATTTTCATAGAACTAAACTCACACATATGCACAGAAACCTTTAAGAATTAGAAATTGAATATAAGCTTCTTGGGGAAATACAGCAAAGCACGTCTGATTATTCAGGCAGCCTTTTCGTCCCATGGAAGATTAGTTTTCGAAATGAAAAAGATTTATCAAAGGTCTATTTTTAACGGGAAAAATTTTGTAAAGGGTCCTTACTCAGGATAAGGAATTTTGTGAATGATTCTTTTACGGACCCAGATTTACCTCAGGACAGACCCCTGATTCATCGCAAATAGTGCATGCCACATATTTCGGTGTTAATTTGTGATGAAAAAGCATCTTGTGGTGCGTTTCCCATTTTCACTCTCCGACTATACTCAAATCGCATTCTTTGATGGTATAAATTCACCATGATTTGGCACTATAGAATTTGTAAATATATTGTATTGTAATTCTATTATGCCGTATTATTCTTTAATATATAACACAAACTCTTATGCTAAAATAAATTAATCGGATGTACTGTGAAATTGCAAATAAACTATAGAAATTTGTAAAAATAATCGAAATGAAAGTACGTCCCTGTAGGCAATTAAAAAGGAAAACTCTGTCAGAGATATAATTTAATTTAGTACGACAAGAATATTTTGTATATTATAATTTTTTTTTTTTAATCTATTCTTCCATACAAAATCATGTGATAGCTGTACACAGTCGTATAAAATCCATTCACTTAACTTTACTAGAAAGAATAGCGTCTACTCTCGTACGGCCAATCGTCGTAAAATGTTTTGGATTAGTTCTTAAACCAAGATCCATAATTTGTAATTTTCCGATAAATTCTTTTCCGCTTTCGGAATTAAAATCTAAATTAAATTTCCCACCAATGAATATACCAAACGAATTAATTTCAAATTTATTTATTTATTTTTATTTAACTTTTTGAGCGTGGGAAAAATCTGACTGTCTACAAAAAGCTTCAAATAATGAAAATGACTCCAAATATAATATTCATGACACAGGAAAGAAAGATGGCTAATTGGAAAATTTTATTGTGTTTTTAATCTAATTTTTATACGGTTTGATTTCTCTTTTCTCATAAATAGGAGACTTTTATTTAACCCTTTCGCTACCAGAGCCTCAGAAGAAAAACCGCCACCACAGCCCAGACGTCTTATTATTTAAATATGATACCAATTGTTATTTATTTTTCTGGGATGTATCTATAACGTTCTAACTAAGACCAATAACATCCTGTATCTATTTTATTGTTTTATAACATAACCCGTCTGTGTGCGACACGGTTTGGTGCAAACAATTATCATAAATTGTTAATGAACACCCGTCACATATTTGTGACGCCGGGCTCAGGTAAGAAATTCGGATCGTCACATATATGTGACGCTGGTAGCGAAAGGGTTAATTTAATTATTTTGCTATTTGTCACTTCAATAATTAAGAATCGATTTTTAAATATGTAAAAACATTTAAAATTACATACAATAATTGTCCTGTCTCTCAATTTAAATAAAATAAAACTGTTACACATTCAGTTTTTTCGACATAAAATTAAATATATTTATCATGTGCAAATAAATTTATTTCCTTTGATATAGGGGAAAAAATGAACGCGTAATTTTCCTTCTCATGAATTTGTTTTCCCTTTTCATAATTTTAAACATAAAATGGGTTAATAACACCTTTTGAATCAATTATTCGATTGAACTTAAAAATTCAGTATTAGTTAGATTATGTCTTGATTTATAAGTGTACCAAATTTCCTGGTGATCGGTTGAAGAGTTTTGCTTTTTGTATAGCTAAATTCCTGACATATTTAAGGTGAAACATGACAACTGACGACGAAGTGAAATGGCTGACGGAAAACGATAATCCTGTCGTACTAAAAGAAATATTTCATGTATTTGACTGTAAATAATTATTATTTTCATAATGCATTAAATGCACTTAAATAAACAGATTAACTGAAAAGAGAATCCTGAGTAAGTGTTACTTCTAAAAAAGAACTAACTCCCTTTCTTTTCTTATTCAACCTTTCTTATTTTAAGAAAATCAGATAATTTAGCTGAATAGTAAAAGATGGTTAAAAATATTCAAAGATTTATTCTAAACATATCTGGCAGTTAAAAGCCTCAAAAGAAAGCTACAGTAATATCCAATTCTCCATTTGTGATATAACATGTGTTTTATGATAGAATGACAAAAATAACACGAATGAAGTGTGGATATTAATAGACGTTGCAATATTCTCTAAAACTGTAAATAACTTGATAATAAACAAACTTTTACTCGAAAATTGAATAGTTCATGTAGTGGAGAGTGGGGATGAATGGGACATTTTTCATGTTTTCATTCATAACGTCGGCTATATGTAATTCAGAATTTTGCAACATTGCTCATAAGTACACTTCAGTTATCAGTTACATATAAACATACTAACTTTAATAAAAAGTTATTAATTTTTAATAATATATATATATGTATATATTACATGCAGGTGTATTGTCTCATTTATCCCCATATGAGAAAACAAAATGTAAAGTAAATAAATTTTTAAAGTTAAATTGGTTTATATGATTTTAATACACACTATGAATTCCGTGAAATTAACATAAACTGATGTATTGACTCAAATTAACATCAAAAGACAAAAGTCCTTTGGTTCGTGCAGTTCCTAGTGCTGTAAGCTTTGGTAAATTATTCTAACAAGACCTAATCTAAAAATTAATAAATAAATAAGACACTAGAGAGAGATAAATCATTATAATAGTGTACAAATTATCCAGATAAATTTTTGTTTCCGACTAATCGGGAAAATCAACATTCTATTCTGTATTACATTAATAATCACCAGAATTTACTTAATTAGCTTGATTGAAATTGTGATTTTAATAAAATTATTATTAGTTTATTTATTTATTTGTTTCAATTATTCATTTAATTTGCATTGAATATTCTAACTTATAATTTTTTTAATCATAATTCTTATAAACAAAAATCAGAACAATTAATTTCAATTTTTCTTTTTAAGTCCACAAAATTAAGAATCCTGATAATCAATATGGCTAATTTACGTTTTAATATAATTCTTGTGTAAAATTTTAAATTAGTTCATAGTGAGGAATTTCCAATTCATCCCAACAATCACATGATCACATAAAACAGGAAATAGGTTTAATGAACAATTGTGAATGTTCTTCTTGAATATTATAAACACAATAAAAGATTATGCCTTTTCACAATATAAGAGTTATATTAACTTTAAGCAAATAGTTAATTTCTTAACTACTACCTAACTGAATTAGTAAAAACTTACTTTTGCAGCTAAAAAAAGATTTTTAATTTTTTTCTGCTCTTTTATAGATAGCACAATTATGAAACTACACTTGACGAATGACCTCAGTGCTGTCTTAAATCAGAAAAATTGTCAAGTTTCCGGTGCTTGCAAAACACAAAAATTTTGCTATTGTCCCATTCATCCTGCGTCCCATTCAACTCCACTCTCCCCTACAATTAGCAATGTTATCATTAGATAATCATACAGTCGGTAACAAAAGTGTCCGAACACTAGCAAAAATTCCTATGTAGAAAAAGTACACTTCATACGGTTTTCTTTAATAAATTCTTGTCGAATCCTGTTCTTAGTCAGTGTAAGAACAGGATTCGAAAAGGATTTAGTTAACAAAACCGCATGACATGTAGTATCTTTTAAGGCAAAATCAGAAGTATCTGCATATGTATTCAATGCATGAATTATTATTATTTATTTATTTAATTTTTTTTTTTTTGCTATGTAACAGATTATCAACGACTATTGTTTATACATATATGTATATAAATCATAAGAATCTAGAAACCTAATTATACTTTGATATTACTTAATTAGTAGATGTTGCCAACTAACGTCTATTGTTTTAGCTAAAAATAAGGGAAAATTTTACTAAATGAGTATTAGAAGGAGAAAGGCTAAAATATTCAAAATTAATATTTATTGAGCTCAATAACAAATACTCATATGCATATACAGACTAATCAGCAACATAAGCAATATTCTTAATATCACAAGATTCTGCAAAAGTTTTTCCACTTTTTAAAAACAATACGAAATGCTTTGTTCTTATTATAACAAGAAACATTGTAATTATGATACAAATTAATCCATATATCAGTTATTCTTATGCGTTACTAAAATAATTATATAGATTGTTGTTCTCATCTGATCAGAATTGAATAATAAAAAAAAAGAACATTGTTTATGGAGACAATAACGTGGTAATAAAATCACCAAACAAATTATGTCATCAACTGAATCAATATTTGCCGGGAAAGTAAACAGCTCAAGAATAATAAAATTAGTTCAATTTTGTCATAACATAGTATCTTGCCTTCCACGATATATATTTTTAATAATAATAAATATAGTTGCTTAAAAATGAAATAATTTCAATATATTTTGCTTTTAAAATAACATTTGATTACTTGATGTTAATATAGATAATAAATAAATACAGCTGATTTATTTAAATATTATATTATTAGACATACATTACAAATTGCAATTTTAAGAGAAATTGAATAACATTCGTTATGCTATTTATTTAAAGGATAAAGGAAATACATTTACCACGTAAAATAAATATATAAATGATTTTCAAATTTTAACTTTATTTAGGATGAAATATGGAATTCCTTTCCATCCATAAAAATGTAGACATTATCAGCACTCTCCTCACTGACTGACTGACTGACTGACTCTGTAACGCTTAAAAAGACTACGAGATTTCCTTGGAATCTGTCTGTGTGTGAATGCAAGTTGCCACCTAATTTTCATACTTTAGTTAATTTAAAAAAACAAATTGTCTGATGGATTAGATGTTTAATTCGACAGATTAAGAAAAATCGCCCCTTACATTTGGTACCTTATTTGTAACGAATTTTTGATTAGATTTTTTTATTTAAATTAATTAAAATATGAAAATAGACAGCTTTAAATTAGACATTTAAATTTTTAATTGTTGCCTCTTTTTTTTTTTTTTTTTTTTTCTTTCTTTCTTTTTTCAGTATAAAATGAAATATGCTTTCACATGAAAAGAAAATATATATATATATATATATATATATATAATATTAAATTTGCTCATGCATATGTAAAAATGACGTCTATAAAATAATTATTATAATTTTAAATTTTAAATGTAACGAAGAAATAAATAAAGTGCAAAAATTTCACACGGGCTTGCTAGTAACTTTATAAACGGACAACTTTATACCTTTTATTAAAGATGCAATTTTTTTTTTATAATGTCCAGATTTGGTAGCTTAAAGCATAATTATGTAACATTAGAATAAGAACAAAAGTTTGTTTTTTGTTGTTGTTTAATTTTATAACTTATATTTGACGTTAAAAATTAAAATTTTTAAAATTTTTAATGTAAATCAAATATTTAAAATAAAATTTTGTAAATAGAAATGTGAATCTGTTTTTGGAAACTAAAAACGTTACTTATAATATATATATATATATATATATATATATATATATATATATATATATATATAATATATATATATATTTATCTTTCAGTTAAATTTTAGTCTTCTACATAAGCAGTATAATACATACCTGTGTACCTGTATATATATATATATCGCAGTGTTTTTAACGAACCATACTTATACCTATTTATATCTTAGTTATCATTGGTCTTGACACTTATATCAATACGATGTCAAATTATAAATATAAATGATTATAAACGAATAATTATAAATATTTTTATAGAAATTAAAATCATTAATCATAAAATAAACATTTTAAAATTTCATTGTGCACTCAAAATAAACAATAAATTTTAAATCTATAAACATACGTCATTATTATTTCTATATGTAGTAGTAAAATTTGAAATAATTTTTTTAAGAAAAAATTACAATGTTTTTCTTCCAGAACATTTTATTGAATAAATAAGAACTATACCTGTTATACTGTAAATTATTCTATTTTGCTTGATTTGTAATGGTAATTCCTATATATTGTTGCGCACTCGTGTTTCGTTCCGTGATTCAAAATTGGCCTTGCAGAGACTCAAAAATTTAGTTACAAATTACAGACGATTAGAAGTATGTCAAACAAGTATCAACTGCAGTTTCACCAGAAAACACAGCTTAAATAACTGCTGATAACATAAAAATCACAGCGTAAACTGTAGAATAATACAGAACATATATAAGCTGTAATCACCAGTAGAGGCCTGGTCAAGCAGAGCTCTTTATACCGCAATGGCTTGTCTTGAAACTAAGCTGAATGTTTGGAATTCGATCCCTTTACATAGCTTCCTATATTTCGAGAATTTTCTACTATCTCGCTGAATAATCGATTTGAAGCTTAGATAATTGATAAATCGATAATCAAGATTTTCTCGCCAAGGTTGCCAAAAATGTCACCAAGAAGCGACGAAGTCGCCAAATTTGTTGTCAAGGCCATTGCTTTCCCTGCTGAAGCATTTTAACGGGTTTTTAAAAGAAAATGAGCTATTTTAACGCCAAAATAAAAACTAAAAATGTAGAAAATTATTATTTTATAACCTGACTAAGCCTCTTCTTACATAAAAATAACTACTATTACTTACAAATTCGTAACAGTATTTTAATTATTTTAATATTTTGTAGAAAAGAAGTTTAAATTAGTTTTTCTTTATTTCCCCCCCCCCCTTTCCTTAGTAATTTTAACGTCCAATACTAAAAACGTCATGTTTTTGACATGCATCAGTAAACATGTCGATAATTCAAACTTTAAATCATTTGCAAACTTCAATGCATTAAACTAAAATTAAACAGTTATAAACAATGATTAAATAGTTGACAGGATGATTTAATTCGAAGTTACATATGTAATGATATTGAATAAAATAATTTGAAACTAATTGCAAGTGATAGGAATGTAGTCAGAACAGCTCTATAATAAATTAATATAGAAACAAATCCTTGCATCAAGCATTTCAGAAATTCAATTAATTTATAGATTCAAATTGTTAAATTTTCGAACCTATAATATACTCAAATCTTTCATTCTTTTACTTCTGTAGAAGTAATTTAGTGTTAAAATAACTATAAAAAGTTTAAGTAGATCACACACCTAGATAATAGAATTTCAGCATTAAGTTTAACACGCAAATATTTAATTACAATTTTTAAATTTTAGCAGAAAATACGTAAGTGAGGTATTAAAAATATGGTCAATATATTTCATATTTTTTATGTTAATTACGCTAATATAATATTGAATACTGAATGCCTGAATATTATTATATTACATTTGCAGAAATAGTTATTTATTATTTTTATTTTTTTACGTACGTAATTAATGTACATGTACAAGGTAGGTCAAGTTCTTTGACATATTTTAAATTTTAATGTAAAATCCAGTAAATGGTATACGGGAGTGCGGTTTGTACTACACTGAATTTTATGCTGAAAAGTTTAGTTTAAGAATATACAGGGTGAGTTTGACATAATCTGCCAAACGAAAGGAAGTGATAGAACAGCCCATGGGGAGCACAATACACCATAGAAACCTTGTCCTATCTCTAATCGTTTCCGAGTTATGGAAGATAAAAGAAAAATCTGTTTTTTTCCATTCCGTCTAAAAAAAACCACATTTGTGAGATTTCTGAAAGACTTACAGGCAAAATAAGCCCATTTTTGGAAAGACCAGAAAAAAATCCTATCGGGTGACACCATTTATATCAGGATACCTTAATTTGACGGCTAGCTGAAAGCGCTAAAACATTCGCGAAGTTTAAAATCGAATTGTCGCCAAATTCTTTAACCGGCAATTCTGCAAACACCGTTCAAGCTACAATCGGTCAAATTTACTTCTCCATTCCACAAGCTTTAGAATGAACTCACAATAAACCATATCGGTGTTCCAGTTCAGGAGAAATTTAGCCTTTTGTTTGCAATACATCACTGAAAACGGCATTCGTCGAAATTCGGCAAACGAAACGATGGTGAGTAAATGGAACGTATGCAAATTCGTAACTATCTGCATATAGACACCTAGTGATATGCAGATGTATTCCAACCGTCCTGCGCGCGCATCCCACTCGCGAGTACAAAAGACGAGTCAATCTGTAACAGCTCATTAACTCGTCAGCTTCTTTTACGTTTTATGTTGCTTCTTGCTTTAGCATTTTCAGGATATTGCCTGAGCTCAGCCGATTCTTTTCACGATGCTGTCACATCTACTTGTTCTCTCTTAATTCATACTTAATATGTTTTCCTACATTGGTACGAATTAACCAAGTTGGTTCTTATTCCGTTGCACTTTTTTTCTTCTACTTTTGTAAATAAATATTGAAATTTTATCCCTTTTTGTTTACCCTTCGGACCTTTATTTTCAATTGAAGTCATCACAGGGATCAAATTGTCATACTTTCCAGCCTGTAAACAGATATGTCTAGTTTTACAAATTAAGAGTACGCGGATATGCATTTTGTGTATGGATTTTGCGATGGTAACTCTCGGAGAGCCGAAGAAGAGTACCATCTACGTTATCCACATCCTCGTGCGCCCAACCGTGCTGTATTTGCCGCAATTCATCGAAGGCTTACGGAGAGTGGGTCGTTCGGTAGGGTGTACGAAAGGGGCTATGGTCGCCGCTCCGCCACCGCTGTGGAGTCCGTACTCGACCGAGTGGAGGAAAATCCAAATATGAGTTCACGCATACTTGCGAGAGAAGGTGGAATCTCCCAAAGAATGTTTGCGCATGATGAATGTTTTGCGCAGAAACCAGTATCATCCATACCACTTCACACCGGTACAAGAGTTATGCCGCTCAGATTTCCAAAAGTGGGTAACATTCTGCCTCTGGCTTTTGGAGTGAGATATTGCGGAACACCATTTTCTTAGAACGATACTGTGCACAGTTGAGTCACTTTTAACTCGGGATGGCATGTTAAATTTACATAACTGGCATCATTACGCTCAACAAAATCCATTTGTAACACGAAACTCATCGTTCCAGACGCGATTCAGCTTAAATGCTTGGCTTGGAGTGGTTGGCGATCGCTTGATAGGTCCACATGTGGTCCAAGGTCATCTGACAAGCAATACATATTTGGAGTTTCTGGAACATCATCTTCCAGGATTACTTGATGTCATTCCCGTACCCCAACGAGCGGATATCATTTTCCAACACGATGGGGCCCCTGCACATTCTTCCAATGCTGTTCGGGACTTCTTGACTCAGCACTATCCGCGATGGATTGGTCGTAATGGACCAATTTCTTGGCCATCTAGATCGCCAAATCTCACTCCATTGGACTTCTATGTTTGGGGTTTTCTAAACCAAGAAGTTTACCGGACAGAAGTTGCCAGTTTGCAAGATTTAAGCAGCCGGCTCGATGATGCAGTAATAAAACTGAGGGATAAGCTTTCGCTAAGCGTTACTGTGGTTTCCGTTCGTAAGCGGGCAAGGGCATGTATCAGGTGTGGGGGTGACCACTTTCAGCAGTGGCACTAAATTTCACACATCCTTTCAAATGCATATGTGCTTTAATCATAAACGTGAAATACGTTTTTTTTTTTTCTTTTTTTTTTCTGTGCATATTCCTTTGTGAAAGACGTGCGATGCATCATTTTTTTTTTCTTTTTTTGCCTATTTTTTTTGTGAAAAACGTCATAAATGTCATACTTCTTTTGTTTCCATTCCATTGTGTTTGTAAACTTAATACAAGTGCTACTTTTCTTTTTTGTCTTTAAAACTTTCTTTTTTGCATCTGACAAAACAGCGGGCTGAAGGCGGACATGAAATCAGGAACGACCATGGCACCCCGTGAGTCTCCTTCTCGACGAACCTCGAGTTCAGTGATGAATGTCTTTCAAACAAAAGGCTAAATTTCTCCTGAACTGGAACACCGATATGGTTTATTGTGAGTTCATTATAAAGCTTGTGGAATGGAGAAGTAAATTTGACCGATTGTAGCTTGAACGGTGTTTGCAGAATTGCCGGTTAAAGAATTTGGCGACAATTCGATTTTAAACTTAGCCAATGTTTTAGCGCTCGTAGCTCGCCGTCAAATTAATGTATCCTGATGTAAATGATGTCACCCGATAGGGTTTTTTCTGCTCTTTCCAACATTGTGCTTATTTTGCGTGTAAGTCTTTCAGGAAGCTCACAATTTTTGAGTTTTTCAGACGAGATGGAAAAAAAACAGATTTTTCTTCTATCTACCATAACTCGAAAGCGGTTAGAGATAGGACAGGGTTTCTATAATGTTTTATGCTCCCCATGGGCTGTTCTATCACCTCCTTTAGTTTGGCTGATTATGTCAAACTCACCATGTATATATATATATATATATATATATATATATAATTCTTAAAAATCATTAAAATGTTGATACTTGTCCACATGTTCTGTTTATTTATTTTATAGTTTTCGTTTATATGGATATATTTCCTGTTTCGAGATTACAATGCATCTTTTTTTGCATACAAAAAAAAATAAAGTAATTCTCATGACCAAAATTATCACAGCACTATAATAAGTCTTCGGTAGCTCTGGTAGACAGAGCACCGAACTCTAATCGGAGGATTGCAGGAACGATACTTGAGCCAACCAAAGACCATCTTGTACATTAATGTTGGTTGGTGCACGTAAAATCCGTCATGTCTACTATTTCCTCCGTGTTTAAAAAAAATTAATACATCTAAAGGTTTACTTAAATGCGAGAAACATTCCCTCCGAAAAGAATAAAATCTTGTTGGCATGTCTTTGAACCAACCTTTGAAGTGATTACCAGTCCGCCGCCAATTGGTATCAGCGTAGATGTGTTGTGATATTAAACCCACTAACCTTAACTTCAACCAGAGCAGTATTTTTGACCACTTGTTTGAGGTTTAAGGACAATGTAGCATTCAAACATTTATTTCAAAACCAGGGGAAAGTCACATGATAATGAACATTAAGAATTTTAAAAATCAACATAAACAACCCTGTTTCTTGTGACCACGTAAGCCTCTGCACATGTGCTGACTCAACGTGTTCAGTATTAAAATAGGGGGTGATAACTTTTGTGTTTGTGAGAAAATACGTGATAAGGGAATGACGAATTACTGGATTTTTACCAAATCGCACCATGCCTGTAAATTTGGCATCCCTGCAAGCCTTAAAATCGTTCTCAATGCTAGGCGCGGAAAACGGTGTTGCACTATTAATATTACACATTGAAAGAAACATAGTAAAACTATGATATGATAGAAAAGTAAGAAATGATGAAATAACTGCGAATATAATTGTGATATATATGTTGTACAATAAAAAGAGATAAAATGACAAAATCCATTAAAATGTGAAAGTACTTTAATATCTAATTAGCTTTAAATTTGTTAATTTTAAATAAAACTACGTTAGTATTACTCATATATCAATGTATATTAGGTATGTCTTTTTAAAATGTTTAATAATTAAAACAATTCTGTTTAATGCACTAATCAAATCATCTCAACTTGTCATTTGATATAGATTTTGGTGTTTTCATGCAAGTATAACATGATTTTGCTTGGTATTATATTTTTATCTTCTTATTTTGATTTATGTAAGTTTTTAGTTTAATAATTCATTGTGCATCGCCAATTACATCCTTTTTGTTTATATTTGATAACATTGTCGAATATTGACGGTGATTTTTTGCTAAAAACCTCCACCATTACATAAAAAAAAAAAAAAAAAAAAAAAAAAAAAAAAATCACTTTAAGAGTTATAAGTACCTCCTGAAGACATAGATATTATTTTAGGGGGTTTTGTAGTTATTTTATGAACTTTCATTCTTTCCCGGTCTTTAAGTAAAAGTATGCATTTTTCAATACTTAATCTTTAATTTTTATGAATGTATTTTAATTTTTTTCTAATTTTTATGAGGATCTCTTTTCTAGTTTCTGTGCATTGTCGTTATTATATGATTTATACGAATAGTCACTCTGAAATTTTTGAGATGCGCCTAGGTAATTAATGTTAAAGTAACCAAATTTTAGATATGTTCAAAGTAGTCTCCTCCAGCATCAATGCACTTCTGTATGCGAATTTTACAAAGATTAAAAGCCTATATAACCATTCCTTTCTTGGAATCGATGAAAAAAATGCATTTATAGCCACATCAATCTCATCTTCGGAATGAAAACTACGCCCACTCAAGTTCTTTTTCAGATTACAAAATAGCCAAAAGTCGTACATAGCTAGATCACGTGAATAGGATGAATGCTTCAACACCTTGATGCATTTTTGTTGAAGAAATTCAACTCTTAATCTTGCTGAATGAGAAGATGCATTATCATGGTGGAGAATGAGTCCTCTAACATTCACTTCTTTAAGAATTTCTGGAAGACATTTAGTAGTGTACCAGTTAGCTGCGACTGTCTTCTGTCCTTCCTGCTTGATAGCTTTGACCAATCCTGTACTTCTAAAGAAAACGGCATACATTACTTTTTTCATAGGACGATGTCTTTTCACAATTGTGGGTTTGGGATCATCTTCAAAGGCCCACACTTTGCTTTCTTAGCGTGTCGGAAAATCAAAAAATGGTATGTACGTTTCATCATTAGTTATTATTTTAGAAATAATGCGGTGGTCACCATCATTAAGTAATTTAAGGATTTCTTTGCTGATTCTGACGCGATCCTGTTTTTGATGCTCTGTTAAGATATGGGAACCCAACGGCAAACTAAATTTTTCGTGCGCAATTCTTCATGAATAATTTTATGTATTGCTGCGGATCCAATGATAAGTTCCTTCTGTATCATATGATAGGTACAGCGATTGTCTTCGATTAACATTTTTCGAATGGCAGACACATTATTCGGGATTACTGCTTACAAGGGCCTTCCTGTGTATTTTTCACCCTGGAGAGAATGAAGACCTCTGTGAAATTGTATAAACCATCTGAATACAGTTGCACGAGATGGGCTTTCATTTCCAAAAGCTAATTGTAGGCAATGAACGCATTTTCTTTATTTAATCTCACTTTAAAATCATAGAAAATCATAGTACGATAATGGTCTCGCCTCAACTCCATTTTCTTTTCTGTCTAAAATTTATTCTACACTAAATTACTTGCAAATGACTAGTGAAAAAACGTCTGTCAGGCTAAAAAATAGTTCATATTTTCAAATCTAATCGATAATTTTTTTTCTACCGCTTATCGTCTGTGCGTATCTCAAAAATTTCAGAGTAACCCTCGTATATATCGTACTGTCATGACGAATGATATATATATATATATATATTCAGCGGGAGTTTACAGCCCAGTTACTCATAAAATAAATGTTTCTCATTAGAATAGACTTCATTAACAATAATTTATAATAGAAATAAAAATAAAGTATTATCTAAATACCCAGACAAATGGGCTTCCTGATCTGTAGATCTACTAACTTTAAAAAATACTTTTTTCATTTATAAAATAATTCTTCCAGTGTATTTCTAATAAAAAAAAGTATTATTATGTATTTTTTTTATGTTTAATTTATTGTTACAACTTAATAAAGAACCAGTTAATTTATATTATTTTAATAAAAAAAGGTAAATTATGTAAGATTTAAATGGTTCATCATAAAGCAGTATATGATCATGAAATTGATATAATTATAGAGTAAATACTACTAATAAAAAAGCATAAAACTATGATAATAAAATTTTATACATTAACAATGTAAATACTTTTAATGATAAAGTACTAAATTACGATCATGGAATTAATACAATAACAGAGTAAACATTTCTAATTTATAGAAAATTAGCTTTCTTATTCATGGATGTAATTAAATATTTTAAATTAAACATTCAATGAAGAATTTAATATTGAAGAATTCATTTTAAAGAAAACATTTGCAGATATTTAATAACTTAAAGAAATACATTTAAAAAAAGAAATTAAAAGTTTAATTTTGTATTTATAATCTTACTATTTTATTTTGACAACATTTTATCTAAGCGAATGAAAACTGATGATGAAAGTTTGAAACTATGTTATAATAGTACAAAAAATCCTTGTTAAGTATCTAAGCGGTAAAATAATAATAATATTAAGATACTCAAAATTCTAACGGACAATTAATAATGTTTGAAGAAAATATATAATTTTTGAATAATCAATTTCATTACTTACAAACTTTGAATAAACACCATAAAATGCAATAAACTCGCAACAATTGTTTCGAGTCGAAAAAACACACGACTCTTCATCAGGCGAATAAAGTAAGCACGAGTGCTGCAGTCAAAGCGGCATTTGACTGCAGCACTTGTGCTTACTTTATTCGCCTGATGAAGGGTCGTGTGTTTTTTCGACCCGAAACAATTGTTGCGAGTTTATTGCATTTTATGGTGTTTATTCAAAGTTTGTAAGTAATATTTTTTACAACGCCAGTTTTGTGGTGCTTTTTTATTAAATCAATTTCATTATTATTATTATTATTATTATTATTATTATTATTACTTTTTAGATGGTGGCTATTATTTTATGCAAATATGATTAAATATTTAAATAATTAAAAACTACTTAATTTAATATACTCTATATTTCCTTAAATAACCGAATACTTTTGTTTTGTCATAATCTGAAAAAGTACTAAATAAGTCATCTTGAAACTTCAGGAGTGTAAAGAACATGTTGTACCTCATATGTTTCAGTGAGAGTTTTGCCCCGAAAGCGAAAGGAGGACCAGTAAAAAGTAAAAGAAAAATGAAAATGTTCGGGATCACCTGTATAAAATAATGTTTGAAATGCGTTATAGCTGTAGTATGTGAATAAGAGACTTCTTATTATCATCTGTATCATTTTTTATGAGGCTATCTATGAAGATATAACGGTTTCATTAAGGGGATTGAGACGTCTGCGACAACCGTGAAGGGGGAAATATAGGTTGTTGCTTTTAATAGCCATATATTTTTTAATTATGCATGTATCAATAAATTTTTTTATGAAAATATTAACAAGAAGTTCAAGAAATGTTTGATCTAAATTATTTACTCTTAAGTGTTACAGTTTTTTTTTTTTTTTTTTAATAATAGCACTGTAAACATATGTATTTTACTCTTAAGGATTTTTTCACTTTGGTACACTTTTCTAAAAAAATATTGAAAATCTTACCTTGAAATCATGCATGATGATAGAAAATACTTTTGTTTATGTACTGAACCTATTTTGTCTTTTGTTGTTCTATTTTTGAAATTATAAAAAAATGGCAATGTTTACTTATTAGAAATATGCATTTCTGAACACATATTTTCGCTTTAAAAAAAAAAAATATCACAAGGTATATACATAAAAAATATATGTTCACTATATACAGAAACACTTATTTTATTTCCCTCTAAAATTTCAAGGAACTGCTTTCAACAGATTTTTCACAAAGTGTACCAAAGTGAAAAAATCCTTAAGAGTAAAATACGTATATTTACAGTGCTATTAAAAAAAAAAAAAACTGTAATACGTAAGAGTAAATAATTTGCATCAAATATTTCTTGAACTTCTTGTTAATATTTTCATAATTTTTTTTTATTGATACATGCATAATTAAAAAATATATGGCTATTAAAAGCAACAACCTAAATTTCCCACTTCACGGTAGTCGCAGACGTCTCAGTCCCCTTAGAAGATTGTAAAACAGATTGCCATTTTTTAATCTATAACATGCAAGATATTATACCCAGAGCAAAGCCACTTTCAGGACATTGACATTTTACATTAGATTCAGCATATAACAATCAGAAATAAAAAATAATAAGTATCTAATAAAATATGAGCATTTTTATTAAATAATTTTTAACAATAAATGTACAAGGATTAGCGAAATTTTATTTGTATAATTTATTAGCCAAAAGTTTTGAGCTACTTATATGAAAACAACAAACAAGTATCGTGTAAATTTGAAAAGTTACACGAAATAGAATGAATTTGATTCAACCAATGGTAATACAATGTTCGTTGTTTGTAAATAAAATATTCATAAAACATTCTTATCATTTTCCTTATTTTTGAAAAGAACTAAAATCCAATCCATTCTTTTGCGTACTGCTTTTTGAATTTACGTGATATATGTTTGGAGTTTAGATATAAGTAGCTTAATATTATTGTTTATAGTATTATATAAGTGTAATTTCGTTAAAAGTTGCGCATGCTTAGTAGATATTATTTATATAGATATTAACATAGATATGATATACAAATTTATATAGATATTAACAAAAAGCCTTATAATCACATGCTATAGCCAGAACGGATTTCGAGCATTGTGTTTTACAGGTTGATAAGCAACACTTTAATTTTTCTTGAAAGTTTTTCTGGTCCCGTTTATGCTTTCGGAGCATAACTGTCATTGAAATATATAAGGTATAACCTTTACACCCCTAAAATTTCACGAGGATTCGTGTATTATATTTTGAAATATTTGTCAAACAATTTGGAATCGAAAGTGTCCGGCCATTTTTGGAAAGGTAATGTCTGCTTAACTCTTTAGCTGTTTCGAAAGATTTTCTACCAGACAATTGATTTTTTAACACTAATCACCGACATATTAAACCCCTAAAAACTTATATATATATATATATATATATATATATATATATATATATATATATATATATACTAGCAGACTTTGCCCGCTTCGCTGGTCAATATATTAAAAAGAATCCTCAAAACACCATATCATTAATAATAATAATAAAAAAAAAAAAAAAAATCGTAAAAAAAACATTGAAATTAGTCAAAATATAAGTTTAAGATTGTGCTATTTTCTATAGCGGTATTCGTGCACGCCACAGTCGATTCTGGAGTACCAATCTCTTACCTGTTTTTTATTATCTGCTTTTTATTTTTTTTTTTTTTATTATTTATTTTTTTTTTTTTGCGTTTTGTTTGTGATTTTTATGGACTACTTGGCTCAAGGTGGCTAACACGAAAAAAAAGTTCCTTGTCGAAAATTGTCCTATCTACTTCAGCATCCAACGTTAAAAAAATAACCAGGATTATCAATAAAAGCTCTTTAATATAGATCTGAATTAGCTTTCATTCTATTATTATTTAATTTTGATAATGACGTTATTTTGTCATGTGCCTGAGCAAATTTAATATTTATTATTTATTATTATTATTCGCGTGAAAATATATTTTATTATACGTCGAAAAATAAATTAACTCGTAAACTTCTTTGGCAACTATTAAAAATTAAAATAAATAGATTTAAATCTTTATTATAGAAGAAATATCTATATTATATAGATGATATAAATGTAGATACGATTTGCTTCCTCCCCCTCTCCTTGGGGACTAAATTTCTAAAATTTCAAAAATTGTTTTTTGAGGTATTTGTGTTAGCTATATTTTAAAGCAAAAATTTTACGGATATCTGTTTTTTCTTTGAGATATAAAGCTTTCTGTGAAATCACGTTTTGCCCACTGTCCCCCCTTAGGGACCGAATTTCTAAAATTCCAGAAATTGGTTTTTAGGTTTTTATATTAGCTATATTTTAAAGCAAAAATTTTACTGGTATTTATTTTGTTTTTTCACTGATATATGAAGATTTTTTTTGTGAAATCACTTTTTGCGCATGTGGAATTGCATTTTGCCACGCATCCCCTCTTGTGAACCGAATTTCCAAAATTCCAGAAACTGGTTTTTAGGTATTTGTGTTAGCTATGTTAAAAAAAAAAAAAAAAAAGGATATCTGTTTTTTTTTTGTTTTTTTTTTTTTTTTTTTAGATATGAAGGATTTTGTGAAATCACGTTTTGCCTTCTCTTCCCATTTCGGGGGCGAATTTCGTAAAATCGCTTCTTAGTGTCTGTCTACGTGACAGAAGGAACATTGACAAAAATTTCGTGCTTCTAGGTTCAGGAGTCTCGGGCTGGGTGAGGATGAATCACTCACTCACTCAGGACAATCTATATATATATAGAGAGAGATAAATTATAATACAATTTTATATATATAAAATTTATACATATATATTTTATCTATATACAATTTTATATATATAGATTATATATAAACTAATACCATTTGAAGATATTCTTAGCAACTTTCTTAAAATGTCCGTAATATTGACACGTTTGACAATACGTTAAAAAATATATATATATACATATATATGTGTGTATGTTTCTGTGTGTATTTTGAGCATTTTATATATTTTATTCCGATTTGAAAAGATTTTTTTAAATAAGTATTACGTTTAATATGCATATTTTATTAATTATGAACTCTTTATTATTTAAAACTTTTATTATCTAATTATACATTTATTATAAAAATAAATAAATAAATAAATAAAGAATATACAAACAGATAATATAAAATGTCCTAATTAGTCTAATAAATATTTAATTAAATTTTTATTCAGTTCTCATTCTTTCAAATTTGATTGATAAATAAGAAAATTCTTTAATTAAAAATTTTTTGGGTTTATTTTTTAACGGTAATGTCGTGATTCTTTTAAAAAATTCGTAAACTTAGCGCTATATCTATTACTAAAAAATATATATATATATCATTAATGAATATCTACATGATCTAAAAATTCTTACTTGATTTAAAAAAGATTTAATTAATTTTTTTTTCAATTCTAATTCTTTTAATTTTGATGAAATACATAGAAGTTTTTTATTTTACAATTTTTAGGTTTTAGATTTTTTTGACGATAGAGTCATTATTTTCAAATATTCGTAAACCTAGCTTTATATTTATTATTAAAAATATATATATTCAGATAATCGAAATCAACACAAAATCTTAAAATTCTTACTTGGTTTAATAAAGACTTAATTAATTTTTTATGCAGTTCACATTCTTTCAATTTTGATAGTATACGTAGAAGTTTCTTTTATTTTACATTTTTTAAGTTTTAGTGATAGTGTCGTTATTATTTTTAAATATTCGTAAACGTAGCTTTATCTTTATTATTAAAAATATTCAGATAGTTAAAATTTCATACATAAAATTATTTTCTTGCTATTTTTTTTTATTATTATTATTTTCCTCTGTAATACATTTGGTTATATATACAAGCTGTCCCAAAAATACAACGACAAACTTCAAGAGAATCCGCAAATATCATCTTAACCCTTTAAAAGCCGTTTGCTTTCGGGTATTTTTTAACTGATGTGTGTGTGTGTGGGGGGGGGGTTAAACGTAGAGCTACAATATTTACATGGATGTGGATAACAAGTGAAGGAATAAGGAAAACATAGCAATTCATAACCACAATCATCATATTAACTCTTAAAGGAGCGGATACATTAATTTATGGTGTTTTTTAACACATACCACCGTGTATGACTTTTTTTCACCATAAAATATATGGAATAATGGCATAATTTCAACAATTACATTAGCTTGCAAAGTTGGTTCGAAATAAGGTCTATCGATATAAGGTAGGAAAAATAAAAGTTTGGTCAAAATCTAACATATATTAAAGATAAAATATATTGAGACTATGTTGGACACGCCGTAAATTTCAAAAACAGGAAAAGGATATTTTAGATCAATATGTGAAGCTTAATCTTTTACAAAAAAAAAAAAAAAAAAAAAAAAAAAAAATGATTACAGCGTGATAAAACAGCTTGCTACAAGTTGATGTTGCTACACTGCAGTCATGTCTGCATTTCATGCTTGTGATTAATCATTTCGGCCTGAAAGAAATATTGCATGGTTTTACATTTTACAGTGTTTCCTTACCAAATTTATATCAAGTGTTTTTATGGTGTATTTTAATGCAAAAGTTGAATATTTTCACATAAGAAAAGCCCTGACATTTACACTGTATGTTTGCACAGACAGAATTTCAGGCCTTGGCAAAAAACTATCTGATGAGAGGTATTTATATAAATCATATTTTAATACCTTTACTTTGCACAAATGAAAATGAAATTTAAATATGTTATTCACGTTACGGTCGGATGTTCCTTAATGAAAATGAAGTAAATAAAACCACTGTTTTGTGTACAGAGACACCCAAAAGTATTCCAAAGCGTTACGTTCTATGATAGGTATTTCTATAAACCATAATACATGGGTTATAGAAATGTGTAACTATTATAATGTATACTGTAATGTATAAATATTATAACTTTACATAATAACTTTACTTAATAAATTTAATAATTTCACTTTGCACAAATCTGAATAAAATTGTGGTACATTATTCATATGCACAAAAGAATGCTTTCTATATAATATAGTGTGATTAACATTAAGATTTACAAAAATACACAAAAATATATGATTACATTAAAGGCTATTTTTTGAAATTTACTGGAATTGTATTTTGTTTACATTAAGAGTTTTGAACATTTTCTAATATATTTTAAGAATTAATATGATTTGAATTAGTGCATCTGTCTGCCTGACTGTCCGCCTGTCTCTCTCTTCGTCTATTCACTTCCAGCGCTCGTAAATATTTTCAGAATATCTTAAAAATGATATATTTTATTGAAGTTTACAACGAAATATTCCGTATTTAAAATTATATTAACAGACACTGTACAACTGTTTTGTGTACAGGGGCACTCAAAAAATGCCAAGACTTTGCGATTTAGATAAGGCAGATTTATAAATCATGTTTTAATAATTTTCTAATGAAAATATCATAATGAAATTGATATTTATTGCTAATATGCTAAAATTATGTTTTATATAGAATATGATGTGCTTAGCCTTCAAATTTACGGTGCTAAATTTAAATATTTATATACATTATAAGCTGCAATTAGAAATTGCTGAAATTACATTTCCATTTATGTTAAGCATTTTTAATAATTTACAACACAATATTTAAGAGCGATTATAAATTAAATTAATCTGTTTGTTTTCTTTTATATCCTTCTTTCCGTTCTTTGTGTGATTATTAAGCAAAGAACACAGTCTGGTCATAAAACCGAAATCCATGCGTTTTTCAAAGGGACCTTTTTTTTATTTGTTTGTAATTCATTTTTGACATGTTAAGAATGAAATTTAGCATGGATGCCATTTTGTAATTTGGGCATTTGGCCACCATTTTAAAAAATGGCGCCTACTGTTAACGGTAAAAAAAAAAAAAAAAAAGCACAAAAATTAAGCACACTTATTAGGACAACTTCCACATTTAAGGTGTTCTTGGACAGATAATTAATCAATCTATACTATTTCACTATGTTAAAGTTTTTAACCTGAAAATTTGATAGGAATTATACATAAAAATTTGAAAATATAAATTTGGATAATATTGGTTCTATCACTTTATTATTGTGATATGTTAGATCTTGCAGCGTAAGGAATGCTTAATATAGTCCTTTTCCTTAGAGTAGGCGTGTAGAATAGGCGTGTATCACGGCATTTCTGTCTTTAGCAAAGAGGGAAGTCCTGTTTCTCCGCTTTTTCTTACACTGAACTGGGGGAGAAGCTCTGCGTTTATCGTTTTAACTTTAATTTTTTTTTTCTTTCTTTCATTCACTTTATTTTTGATAAACATTATTTTTAAAATGAATTGCCCATTTATTCGTAAAAATGTATATTAAATTAATTAAAATAGACAGATTGGTTAAAAATTTGTATTTTATTTATTTATTTATTCATTGCAGACTGTCGTTAGAGTTTTATTACTAAATAGCGTATTTCCGTGGAATGTTTTCCTTTTTAACGTCATATTTAATTAAAATAGTAAGTATGTAAATATACTAAATTTATTTATTTTACTTTTTTATGCCAATTTATTTATTTTATTAGTTATTTTACTTTTTATAAATATAGCAGTATTAATACTATTGAATTAATGATTTAAATGACATTTAAAAAAAATTAAGTAATAATACATTATATTTAGTCTTAGAGAAATAAAATAATATTTATATAGCCTTCTTTATATTTCTATATAAAAAATTTCTATTATATTTTAGTAAATAAATAAATATATATATATATATATATACATATAATTAAAGGTTAATTATTTTTATTCGTATTATTAATAAATTAATAAAATATTTTAGAGACATTGAAATTAAAAATAAAAAGAATTTCACGTATAATTTTTCTTTTTAAATAATTATACGATTTAAATACGAATACCTAAGTAAAAGTTGATTTAGAATGACTATTAATAATTTATAAAATGTTTAAATTTTATTTGAAAACTTAATAGAAAAATACATTAAAGAGACACAGGAAATGTGATATAATATTATTCTTATAGTTGGACCATCTTAAAATAGGATTTATAAATATTTTAGGGAGGAGTGATGTAGTGATAAATATATATTATTAATCATTAAACTAAAATTCAAAATCTATGTAGAAATTTTGAATTTAACTTATTACAATTAAAGTATGCTAATATAATGATATGGAGTGATAAAAAAGTTGAAACACATTGTTAATTAGCAACCACGATTTCGGAATGATCTTCAAGCGCTTCTCTTAAGGAAAAGACTACAGTATAGGCAATAATATATTTTAAGAGGTACAATATTTATTTTATGCCCTAAGCATATGGGAAAGTGCATCATCATCTTTATGTACCTCTCATATCGTAAAAAAATTCAAGCACCGAACTCTTCATCTGTATCGGTGTCTTCCACAGCTGAATCATACACTGTGGTGTGGGCTTCTTCTTCATTTGTTTCACCGTGTCATTTCTCTTCAAATCTTTCTTTAGCTTGAGACAACTGTACTCCTACTGGAAGAGGGATTGTATTTGTGATAGGTTGTCGTCCATCTTGGTCTTGCTTCCACCCAACTCTCGTTGAAAGTAAATATTTTTCTGGTCTCTCATTCTTATATTCGTAAGTTTGCAAGTGGCTTCGAAGGCAATGTTATCTTCAGCAATATTGTCTGAATTACTATTCAACAGAAAGCAGCCTAGCTGTATCACTCACGCATTTGACTCCGTTTACGTACTCGGGCTTCACACAATCGTTCACTCCCTGGGTCATTATAGATTCATGTAATAGTTAACAATTCCAATTGAATAAAAAGTTCATCGGATAATTCCTCTTCAACCCCAAGGTTTTGCATTGTTTACAAGAGTATCTCATTATTTTATTGAAGAAGACATTTCATATCTGTGACCTTTTCCAAGTCAGAAAAGCCTTCTACTGCATCACAACCTGTAAATATATATACTCCAAGTGTAGCGCTTGCTATATTTTGTTCTGAGAACAACGACCGACACTGATAGAATTTTGAATAGTTTCCCGGTTTTTTCCTGTACATGTACAAGTCTGGCTCAGTCAGGTTACTGATGTATGAACCAATAATTTATATATCAGTATCTTGAAAATCAGGAACAACTGAGCGAGAATCAAATAACTGAGATACAAGGAAAAACGCTCTGGTATCTTATTCACATGATTGTGGTGCTTTAAGTCAGGAATAATATTCACCAGACTATAGCACAGAAGATCCATGGTGTAATGCTAGTCAATATTGTGTTCATTTGTCTGCCACTTGTTCAAAAGAAAACGTTGCATTCCCATTTTGTTCGCAAGTTTCGATAGAGATAAAGACCATGGATTCCCTGAGGGCATTTGCTGATTAGCAAAAGCGTATACGTTTTGAACGAACCCGTATGACTGCTTATGGCATTTTTACTCATTTAATACATTAAAAAAACGTTTTCTCATTGTAAATATCAGTGATTAAGTGAAACGCTACTGCTTGAAGATGGCGATTCAGTATGTACTTGTAAAGACGAGGGCATAATAGTTCCAGGTCATGTTTGGCTGTACATTTTTCCATACCATTCCCATATTTATGACGGCATGATAAAGAGGTGGTGACATCACGAGTTTTAATATCATCAATGTCATAAAATTTTAATTAAGAGGTTTATGGAACACATCTTCGGGTGTAAAAAGGGACTAAAAGTTATCTGTAACGTCCATCGTTGATGCGTGTACTGCCAATAAATAACCTTAGTTGTTGCTTACACTTTTGTATAGGTGTCTTCCGAACAAATGTTTTTATTTTTCTTCTGCTGATGGGATCATATGAAAATTGAGATTCTGAGACGAGACGTTCTAATATTTCTTCTGCCATGGATGCCCTATCATGAGTTGTGAGTAGAATATTGACTACTTGCTGCCCGGTGCAAAGCGAGCTAAAGTTTGGCTTACATAAATTCTTGGTATCCCATCCCGTTTACTTCCTAATTTCACTTCCTAAATTAGCTTCAAATCTTTTTTCGTTCTTGATGCACCCAGTTCTGAGTCAGTATAAAGAGGCTTCTCCAGATTTAAGGATTTTTACAGGTGCTCTCTTAAATACAAAACTGCAGATCTGCTTAGTATAAGGTGACCATATATCTTCGAAATTCGAGGACAGTTCATATTTTGAAATCGTTTTTCTAAATTTTGAAATATTGTAACCAGGAAATTTTTTATCATAATAATTACCTAATTAGTCCTTATTTACTTAGCATAAACTATACCTCCCATGATTGGATAATTGTAATATATTTAATGCTGCTATATTATAAAGGTACTTTAATCTGGTCACTACAGCTTAGTATATTAATAGGGGAGAATCCAACCAACCCACCATTTCTTCCTTTCTTGAACTGTTTGTTCGCGGTCATTTCAGTGATTTGGTCCGAAGTCAATTTTCTGAAACTCCTAGGAGTTAACGATAATGAACATATCGATTTCATTTATTTCTTCTGATCTTCTCTCAATGTGAACATTCCCTAATAATATAAAGCAAGGTAGCGTAGGTAATTTATACAGGGTACGGCAAGAAAAACCGGACAAACAATTTTCAATATAACTTTATTAAAAATAAATGGATTAACAAAATATAACAAATAATAATAAGAGTAGACTTTTACTAATAAATAAATTTAATTGGTTTCAATGTGGCCGCCATTTGCAGTGATGCATAGGCGCAAACGCTTATTGAAATTTTCAGCAATGGGCCGCAACTCTTCTACCATTAATTTATCCCATTCCTGCCGAAGCAATTGTTTTAGAAAGTCCAAACTTCTGCGTGGTTTAGAACAAGCCCTTGACTCCAAAATGGACCATACACTGTAATCCATGGGATTGAGATCTGGCGAATAAGGTCGCCATTTTTCAGATAGTATCGTGTCCGAAAAATTCGTCTTGCACCACACTTGTGTCCATTTGGCCTTGTGAGCTGAGTGGAGTCTTGTTGAAACGTCCAGTTTATATTGCCGAAGTGCTTTTTGGCCGACGGAAGTACAACAGCTTCTAAAATGTCCCGCTGATACACTTTTTGATTTATTTTAACACTCTCATCCCCCAAAACCAGAGGTGTTTTGTTTCTTGCGCAAATTCCGACCAAGACCATGACCGACTTTGGATTTTGGGGATTTAAAAAATTTTTCGAGGTTCTTGCAGTGTCTACAGACCATTTCGTTCTGGGAGTTATGAGTTTGTGGGACGGTAAGGAGCTTCTCATCAGTGAAATGAATCCCTCCCAGCGCTGACTTGCGAGTTTGTCTCAGAAGTTTTCGGTAATTTTGGAACCGCACGAGTTTGTTTTCTTCAGTGAGAAGCTGAATATTTCGGAATTTGTAAGGCTTCAGTCTAAACTCTGTTTTTGTCATTCGCCGCACTGATCGGTCACTTATTCCCAATTCACGAGTGATCTTTCGCATGGAAACCCACGGACTTTGTTTAACTCGCTTTATGATGGCCTTATGATTATTGAAAGTGTTCACTGTACGCTTTTGTCAACTTCCTGCATGTCGACCATCATTGCTTAGCTCTTTGAAACGGCAGATTGCATCAGACACTGTTTGCGGAGGCACATTAAGCAAAGAAACGATTTCACACTGTTGTTTTTCTTGCTTAAACAACTCTAAAATAGCAGATCTTTTGCTTGACATTCTAAATAAGATAAAAACTAAGATATATATTATAAAATATTTCATAATTAAAGTGGCAGACAAAAAGAAATGTACACGCAAATTAAAAAGAAATTAGTTAACTTCTGTTCTATAATGTGATAACTTCGTCCGAGTTTTTTTTTTTTTTTTTTTTTTTTTTTTTTTTGCCGCACCCTGTATATCCGTACATTACTGATAATGGAATCATTCTGCGACAACTTTCTAAGTATGTCTTAAAATTTAATCTACTCCTTAAGCGATGGTAGTGATTCAACAAAACTTTTACATCAATAATGTAAGAAATCTAAAATTTCGCTATATCTGAATCAGACTGCAAATGAATCTTGAGCAAAAAATTCTACATTTTCTTTTTCTGTAGAGATATCTATTATCTATTTTCTGTAGTGATATCACTGTCCACGTACGCATCTCCGTTCTTAGAGAAAAATACTATGGATGACATTTTTTTTGTCTAAATCTCGATTGAAATCCAATATCCTTCTCAAAGTGTGTTTCTGGCTCTTGACGAAGTGATCTAAAAGCATGCTTATAATAGCAATTGGCTCTGATTTCCTCGTTTTTTATCATCATATCGCTCTGGGTTTGTTCATATTCATACAGCTAGTCCCGAAGCTTATAAACTTCTTTACAGATATCCAAGCACTTGACAATATACTCACACAGTTTATTGAAACCGTCAACCTGTTTTTCAGCTATCCAATTCAGTCGCTGATGTCGTTGTTCTTTTTTGGTCTCACTAGCAACCTCGTTGTATATTGGTCTGCAATATGTTTTCCAGCAGTCTTTATGATATTGAATGTTCAACGCAGCTACTATCAGGATCCCTCCGACATTTTTACAGAATGTAACTGAAGTTTTCATTCTATTCTTTGTTTATTCATCTTAGCGTAGTTAACAGTTTTTGAAAAAGTTTTCCAAGCATCCAAAGTTTCTAGTCTATGAAATTTCACAGGCATTCTTCTCCCAGGCTTATTTATAACTGTGTATCCTTGCAACGGTTCAGTACAAATAATGTATGGAAACTGAGAATGTCTGTACTGTTACTACATAAACGTATCTATTTGTCTGAGGATTAGAAATTTTAGTAAATTTTCCATCGTTTGTTCCGAAGAACAGCTCTTTTATGAAATTCTTGTGTTCGTGCAAGCTTCTGGCCAACAATTTCAAACTTGCAAAATTTGTGAACATTTCTAAAAGCAGTGCCATTTTTTAATTTCTCAAGAATTTTTCATACCTCATGCCCAAACCTTTTCATTCTTGCGCTTTCTTTGCAATGTTATTCTATATGTTCTGATTTGGTTGCTGTAAAGGACATATTTGATTGTTCGCATACCGCATATTCATTTTCAGAGTAACATTTAGCTTTTCTGTTCCTCGAACTGATGGCAGTGCAACAAAAAGCTTCTCTCTCTCTTTTTTTTTTTTTTCTTTTTTTTGACTGACCAGGAATATGCATTTGCATTAACGAGTTAATCATTTGGAAAAAGTAAAAATCACAATTAAGATGATACTAATTAATGTGATCTCAATATTAAATGGCATAGAATTTGTTATATCATTGGAAATTTGTTTAGTTTTATTTTATTTTCATCATAACAAATAAGACATATTTCCTGTTGTAAATATTTGTTTTCTTCAGTTATAAAGAGAAATGCTTAATAAAGAAGCAGAATATTTTTATCCTTTAAGGGACATCATATACTTAGAAATCGCTCAAAAAAAAAAAAGGATATTTCGGTGTTTTTCTTTACCGTTAAGACTGGTTGCCATTTTCCAAAATGGCGGCCAAGCGCCCAAATTACAAAAATGGCACCCTCACTGTATTTCATCCTTAACATGTCAAAAATCGATTACAAGCATTTAAAAAGGCCCCTCCAAAAAGCAATTGGGCTCCGTTTTTTTGACCGGTCTAACATTGAAGGTTAAACGATAAAACTAGCACGTGCAGTCTGAATGCGTTAAAAATCAATGCGTGTTGCATGCTTTTTCGTTCTTGTTTTTTCTCTGTCCAGGTGGAGGAAGGAGTGAGTTACTTCTTATTATGATATATTTGTATATAGGCTTTCTGAACTTTTGAAAAAACATACGATTTCCTTTTACAGACTTCGAAAAAGAAGCTCGTTTGTATTTCGAAGCCCGTTTCGGGCCGAAAGGAATACAGTAATCTCGTACAACTCGGTGGCAGAGATAAAAAATAAATAAAACGGTTTTATTTTTTAACACCACTAAATTTTTAGAGTATCAATCTATTGGTTCATACATTCGATTTAGTTCTTAAATAAAGCAATTGCTTTGATATAAAATTAGCGGTGTTAAAAAATAAAATTATAATATTCATGAGGCAAACTTGCACCAGCGTTGTACGAAACTTTACTGTATTTTGCCGGTCTGGCCCATTTAAAAATTTATCCCTGTTTTGTCAGGACGGAAACGGACCACGGGCCAAGCACAGGCCCTTGTAGACCTCTAGTATAACTCTTGCAACATAAAATTTTAATACAATATATAAAACTATAAATATAGAAAATAAAATTTGCATTATAAGTTATTTAAAACTCGCAATAAATTTTAAAATACAACTTTATGTACTAAATACATAAATAAATTTTGCATTAAAGACGACTGTTTAAAAATATTTTTATTTGTGATTGTATGCCATTAAACATTTACTATTTAGATCTTAGGCAGCATTTATGTAGTTATATTGTATCTATTTAATATCTGATTTATTAAATTTTAATTAAATTTTCTAAATACTTTAATAAATTCTGTTTGGAGATTAATTTACACATGGAAATAAGCATTTGAATTTTTTGAAAAATATTGTTAGTTTTAAAATTTTAGTAAATTTTAATTAAATTTAATAGAAACTATATGAACATTTATTTAAAAATAAATTATACCCATAAAAATTCTTAATATACTCACACTTTATAAATTACTTATATTTTTCTCTCTCTAATGCATGTTTTTTCACTTGAAAAAACATCGCAACTTAAGTACTTTTTAATAATTAATTCCTAATTTATATATTAAGTTTCATAGAACCTGTTTCTAATAAAATACCAAGTAAAATGCATGCCTTGTTAAAGGATTAGAAATCGTAAATGAAAAAAAAAATCGATTTTATAAACTGTTTTATTATTATTATTATTATTATTATTATTGTTGTTTATTATTTTTTATTTTTTTAAATATTACGAAAGGTATAACGTGTACATTGTATGAACTAAAACATATATTTCAGAAGTAATTAAATGTATGTTTTCTAGTCAAATTTTGAACTTTGTAAAAAAATTATGTGGCATTATCTACTAAGTAGACAAATTTAAATATCGAAATGTGCGAAAAGCAGTTGAGAATTTTAAGCGAAGTTGTTACTAAAATTTCTTAAATAAGATGTGGTTTTGATATGAAACTCGTAAAACATGTATTAAAACTTTTAAACTAAGTTTTACTCAGTATTTTACCTGTATGAAAGACTTTCAAAAGAATATAAGAATACATATAAAGTATAAAATATACGAAATAACACAAAAAAGTTTTGTGTAAATGACTCAAAGCGTATATTTAATTTGTGTAATCATATTTTCAGAATAGATTTTATATACTATTTTGACGTTTTAAATGACACATAATTTGCGTCATTTTAAATGTAGATTGTAGAATTATTTTAAAGATATTTAGCATTTTAAAACAACACCAATATTTCATAATTACCACAAAAAGAATCTTTTATTTAAAATATACAATTATTTATCAGTTGTTAATTACCGACGTTATTAAAAATCTAATAGCGTATTGCTAACAACAAATAACTTCCAATAACTGGTTGCTTAACTTGTTAATCTTAATAATAAATAAGTGTCATGTGTGTGTGGGTATGTTTTCCATCTCCTGCCAAACCACAGAACTGATTTCAACTAAATTTGGCATAGTTAATGTTCATTACCATGTTTGAAGTATTGTGGGTATTTCACATTTCTGGTGTATGCGCAATGTGAGTGGGTAAGGAAAATACTATTGAAAACCATATTTTTCTACGATTCCTACAGTAATTATATAGCTAAAAACTTGTTGCTAAAAACTTCTGATGTACATATTTTCTTTTAGTAGTAGAGTTTTTTAAAAAATTCGAAATTAAAAGGTGGTGAAAAGATTTAAAGATCGTCTTAAAATTATGATTTCGTCAGAATTTCATGCATGCGATATAAACATTTTACTGGGAAGACGTCCAGATAACGTAGTGACATATTAAAATCAAAATAACTTTTATAACATGTTAGAATGACGTCACTTTCAAAAAAGGTCTGAAATGATGTACAATTGTTTTTGAAAATGACGTCATTTCTTAGAAGTCATAGGAAAAATACACCTTAATCGAGAAAGCTGCTACGATTTACTGTGATTATGCAATAGAATAAGTAGTAAGAAATCGTAATCTTAAATCTACAATATAAAACAACTACCAGTTCTACCCGTCATGCGCAGGTCGAGAAAAAAAGCGTGTCCCTGTACGCAAACCAGTTGTCAAGTACTATTAATGCCATTTTAAATTGAAGATTCCATAGTGAACTTGAATAACATATGTTAAAGAAAGAAATTTTGAAATTATTTACGGGTGCTAGAGACGGACAGATAGACTGTGGGACAAAAGGGTCAGACAGATACACTAATTTAAATCATATTCACGCTTAAAAATTGTTAGAATGTGTTAAAAAATCCTTAATGTAAATGAAAATGCAATTCCAGGAAATTTCCAATAATATCCAATATTTTAACTGATAGATTTTTGTGTGGCCCTTTAATTCTTATTGCTAATCCTACTAGGTATATTTTAGAGAAAACATTCTTTTGTGCATATAAATAATATATATTCCAATTTCTGCTTAAGATATTCGCAAAATGAAGTTATTAAAATATAATTTATAGAAGAGGTTCCAAAACTTTTATACATTGCGACCTACTTCATCCTGTACGCATTAAAACTTCACAGATATATTTGGATCCCCCCCCCCCCAACCAAAAGAAAAAATACTAATTAATTTAATTTAAAAAATCTGTATAAATTTTAATATTTTTTGTTTTTATATGATATAGATGGCCTACAACAAGCGTCAAATTGTAAAGAACGACCGTCGCATGCTTTTGGCATGAGCGAGGGGAAACTTATTCTTCTTATCAAATTTCCAGCGCATCTATATACATAAGCGAATTTCTCTATTACAATTATTTCCTTTTCTAACGTGTATTTTTTTTTTTTTTTTTTTTGTTCCAGTTGCCGAAAACTTGAAATTGATCTCATTTCTCCCAGGGCTTCAGTTCCCCGGTTTGTATAGCGCAGAGCTCGTATTGGAAAATTGCGTGTTCGATACTCTATCGGACCAAAGACCGTCGTGTACATTAATTGTGGCTGGTGCATGTAAAATCCGTCGTGCCCATAATGCCTTCTATTTTCCAAATTATACCTCTGAGGGTCAAAGAAGCGGGGGAGTCAACCCTTCTGTAAAAGATCATAACTGTGATGGCATGTCTGCGGACCATGCTTAGGTGTGGAACGCAGAACAACGCCAACTGCCCATAGCGCATCACTAGTGTGACGTTAAACCCAAACAATCAACCAGTCCATTTCTCCCGCAATTTCCTCATCTCTATACTATGTTGCAATTATTTTAACGTATTTGACTACTAAATATGATAATACAACAAAATATGATAAACGAAACACTGTTAAAAATAATAGCTCAATGTTTCACCAAAGAATAGTTCTGAAAAGTCACTTTTAGCTCCAACCAAATAGGCATTTTTAGCTGTTTTGCAAGTACATTTAGCCCATTAAAAGATTTCATAACCAAATTTAAAATTAAAAATTAAAAATTTCCTCTCATACACACAAATAAATTCGAATAATTTGTATGTCCCTGTAAGCAAATAGTGAATGGTTTTCATACCATATTCTGAAGGATTTTTTTTTTTTTTTTTTTTTTTTTTTAAATAAAAATATACGTTAATATCATTATATTTAATGTAGTCGAAAGTTGTTAAATTCTAAGTATGAATAATTCCCCTCCCCTCCAATATGTAAATTATTTTGTATGTCCCTGTATATGAACTAGTCCTACCCCAGAGAAAAAATTCTTTTAATATCCCCATATCATACAAACTAAATGTAGAAATTGGGTTTCTTACTTTATATAAAATATGTGTGTTTTGAGCTATGTTGATAATAGATGCACATGCACTTATATACTACACAAACTGACACACATCTAATGCTAATAAGCTGATTTTTGAAATCAGGTGATTTCAAAACATGTAAATATAGCAAATATTCAGTCTTAAAAATTGGCATAAAAAGCAGTAGCATTCGAAATTAAAATCAACTAACTTTTTACATTAATTTCACCACAGCAAAGATTTTACATATACTAAAATATTTTTATTATAATCTATAATTACTTTTTATTCGATGTATAATTCTCACATACAAAACTCAATATAAAATTCGAATATTAGAATCTTTCGGCAAACATTAGAATAAAATTCTATACAAAATCGCATCGTCAAAATATTAACACATTGTCATAGAGGTATTTTTCTATTTTAAACAGTAAATTCCGTTTTTTAGCGTTTCTCTATAACGTTATGTTATTTGCAAGGTGATTTTACATATTTATAATTAGACCAATTAGATTTTTATCATCAGCAACCTAAAACCGTAAATGCTAAGACTCCTATATATAGTTTAACCCCGTTTCCTAAGACTAGCAGTGAAGACGAGTCCAAAGACTTCGAGGGGTGTCAAATTGATAGACAGATTGGGGTTTGGTGAACATCCAGTCATTCGGTGTTCACTTATTGTTTATTTTTTTTTCAACGATAAGGGTTATTACCCCTATTTTAACACTGGAATCATTCAGTCCGCACTAGCGCAGATGATTCCATGATCGCAAGAAATATGGTTAAAGAATATACGAGGCTGGCGCATACATTTTATTTTGTCTTAGGGTTACCATATGTACCAAGTGAATCCATAGGTTTTCAAGAGGCACACTGTAAAAAAATTAAACCTCACTGCCAACTTTCATTGGTACATTTTACTGTGAGCCGTGAAATTTGCGGTAAATAAACGGTAATTTATGGCAAATATAGTAAATAAAGTATACAAAATACGACGCAAAATTTATGGCTAAATTTTTACAGCGAGGTTTTAATTTTTTATAGTGTAGCCACAGTTTTGGTCCTCATTTGTTACGTTTGTTACATTTTTATTTTATTTTATTTTATTTTTGTTAAATTTAGCTTAACAAAGTGCGACATTAAAGGTTGTTCAGCAATAAATTGGTGAAATCACTCCAGGAAAATATATAAAGTTTTTATATACCCCTTAGATTCTGCGTGATAAGAGAGATAAATGCGGCAAGTGGGAAAGCTAACGTATATATATATATATATATATAAGCTGGCGGTTGATGCGCTGGCTATTATTATTATTACAGGAGCTCTACTAAATGTCACTGGCATACGTGTGCTTGAAATGAATGCCCAAAATCACTTTAAAAAGTATTTTTTGAGTTTTACAGGCAGGGCGAGATTTTCTTAAAAAAACGTACTTTTATAGCATACTCAAGCAGTGTATTAAATAAAAGTTAATTGTTTTTAAGAGTTATAAAATATTCTGAAATTTAGGATTTTTTTTTTTTTTTTTTTTTAAATCACGAATTAAACAGAGAAAGCATGGTGTATGAATTTTACTTCGACCTGCTGCATATATAAAGTATTTTAAAGTTAGAAATCACCGTCAAATTTCCGAATTTTGACATTCTAAAAAATGAGTACAAAATTCCAAACTACATATAAGTGTACGATATTATATTTAATACAGAGATTAAAGGTACATTAAAGAGAAAATAAAATATGAATTTAACGCATTTAAAGTAATTAATATGCAATTAAAACTTTTAAAAAGACAGAATTTGTAATTTTTTTATACATTGGCATTTTTAATAACTTTTACTATTCTTTGTTATGAAATTTAATATATTGTCTTTTGATGTAATTAAATATTTAATATCAAATACTTAGAGGAATACCATATTTTAAAATTTCTTTTTAATAAAAGATTTATAAGCGATTAATTTTATTGTATAAGTGCTTCTAAAATTAAATCATAAAAACCCATTTACAAATGAAAATACTTATTTGCGACTTTGGTTTTCATTTTTAATGCTTAAGAGATGGGAAAAATAGAATATTAAATGCGGATAATTGAAAATGTTTTACACACAATAACACAGATACAAAAAAAAAAAAAAAAAAAAAAAAAAAAAAAATGTAATGTGCCTTAACATATTAAAGAACTTAGGATATTTATATTTCTTTTGCAGATTAATATTGTCTGGAGTAATTATATCGCAATTTAGAATGCTCAGTTAGATTAACTTATAAATTACTTACTTTTTTTATACTGAATACTCGCGTTTTGTAATCCCTTCTTTTAATACTGAAATACATACTGTTAGTAAATATAGATTTTTTTTTAAAAAGATAGAAAAAATATGCAAATATAATTATATAATAAATAAAAAAAATAAAAAAAAAATGCAGTGTTTTAGCTTATGTTTACCTTTTTGAAAAATTTTGTAATTTACATGAGGCCGTGACCTTAGTGTAAGTGCCTTCAGCGTAATTTTGTAAACCCGTGTTTTTAGCGTAAATGTTATTCCTTTTGATGATGGCCTTTAACGGAAGTGCTTTTGCATAAATTTATAAAAAAGAAAAAAAAAAAAAAAAAAAAAAAAACTATTTGATTAATTAAAACATGAACTCTTCAACTTTCCTTTACACTTAATCTAAACCTAGGACCGGCTATTCTGCCACAGAAGTAACCTATCTCAAATAGGTATGTTTTAAAGTCGAAGAAATGCCTTTTGTTGTCACATTTCCTTTATCCCTAAACATTAGTAGTTGTCGGAACGATGGGCTGGGTGGAAAACTTTCTCCAGCGCACTCAGACTTGCTGACTAGAAATCTAATTTAATGTTTTCAGGATTCCATCCTTCGTACCTCTTTTAAATTAGATTAAACAAACATTCGTAAGTACATTTTTATTTGTCAGCATATATAACTGACTCAACTTCTGTATTTTCATTTGTGCTTCCGTAATCAGCATGGATAGTATATAAATGCTAAAACCAAACGATTTTTATTTTTATGTTTTTAGCAGTTCTTTTGATTTAATTCCAGCGCAAACTAAAATGTGGTCATAAATCTTATCATCAATTATTAAAAAATGAGATTAATCATGCAAATCTGTTAAATCATCAGGTGAAGTAATATCTTTTGATATAGTTGGATTCTGATTTATTCTAAGCGAACTCCTCCTGCTTTAATTAACTTCGATTTCACATTATCCTATTTTGGAATTTTAGTAATTAATTTATTTCTATTGTTGCAAACATTTTTCATTTCTTCTTTATGAATTTCATTGACAGACATAAAAATACCTTCTGTTGCTCGTTTCCGACAATTAGCCAGTAGCTTTTTCACTTCATTTTTGGTTATGATCGAATAGATAAGAATATTCAACGCTAGTAATTATTTCATTGTTCCTCTTTTTTTTTTTTTTTTCATGTTATTTTAATTTTTTATCATTCACAAAAAGCCAGTTAATAAAACCAACATTTTTGTACTCAAACATCTATCTATATCCATAATTCCCTACTTTAGCATATTTTGGTTACCGGAAAATTATAATAAATTTATACATATACTAGCGAGCTTCGCCCGCTAGCGGGTCACTATTTTTAAACGAATCACTATAAATAACGAATTATCAAAACTGCATTAATTTTTACAATATAAAAAAAAGAAAAAGAAAATTTTTGATCAGGGAAAATGTCGCACCGGGTCCCCACTGTCTCAGGCAGTGTATACACGCATGCACGGTGCGCGTATTCCTGCACCCACCCTTCTCACCCCTCCTAATTATTTTACACTTTCAAAAATATCTGCGATCGTTTTCTTCGGCTTTTAAACCTAATAATACTAATTTCCAACATTCTAACTGAATTTCTTTATTTTTTACCCTTCGCTCCTCTTTCAGGCCCTCGTAAGAATTCTACATTTTCGAAAATATCCGCAATCGATTTATCGGGTATTAAAACCTAATAATACCAGTTTTCAACACTATAACTCATTTTCTATATTTTTGCCCCTTCCCGTCTCTCCTAATAATTTTTCACTTTTTAAAATATCTGCATTCAATTTGTAGGCCCCAAAAACCTATATGTACCAATTATGAACGGTCTAACTATTCTCTATTTTTTTGCCACTTCGCCCCATCCCTTTCCACCCCTCCTAATAATTTCACATTTTAAAAATATACTCATTCATTTTTTAGACCCTAAATACCTCTATGTACCAATTTTGAACAGTGTACCCAGTGAACTATGTACCATTTTTTTTTTTTTTTTTTTACCCCTTCCCGCCTCCTCTTAAAATTTTTACACCTTCGAAAATATCCGCATTCGATTTGTAGGCCCCAAGAGGCTATACGTACCAATTTTGGACGGTCTAACACTATTTCTTTTTTTTTTTTGCCTCTTCGCCCCCTTTCTGCCCCTCCTAATAATTTTACACTTTTGAAAATATCCCCATTCTATTTGTAGGCCCCAAAAACCTCTATGTACCAATTTTGAACGCTGTAACTCTATTTATATTTTTTTGCCCCTTCGCCCCCTACTTGCCTCTCCCAATAGTTTTACACTTTCGAAAATATCCTCATTCGATTCGTAGACCCCAAAAATTTCTATGTACCAATTTTGAACTGTCTAACTCTATTTCTATTTTTTTCACTCTTAGACCCCTCCCCTTTTAGGACGAATTTCTGAAATTCCAGAAATTAGTTTTTAGGTATTTGTATTAGCTATATTTTTGAGCAAAAATCTCACATATATCTGGTTCTTTTTTTTTGTTTGAGATATAAAGGATTATTTGAAATAACGTTTTGCCCCCTTCCTCCCCCTTTAAGGTCCGAATTTCAAAAATTCCGGAAATCGATTATTAGATATTTGTGTTAGCTATTTTTTAAAGCATAAATTTTACGGATATCTGTTTTTTTTTTTTTTTTATTGTTTAAATTTAAAGGTTTTTGGCAAATCAAGTTTGCCCCCCTCTTCTCTTCCCCTTGGGGGCAAAATTTTTAAAGTCGCTTCTTTATGGATGTTTACGTCACAGAAGGAATATTTTCACTAAATTTCATGCCTCTAGATCCAGAGGTTTATGCTGGACGACGATCATGTACTTACCCACTCATTCACTCAGGACAAACGATTATATATAGATAGATATATGTTTCTGTTATAGTTCTCACAGATTAAAAATAAAAATAAAAATTTCTATTAAAGTTCTGTGGTTGCCGAACAGTGATAAATTTGGTAACTATACCTATATTCATCATATGTAATATAGGGTTTCGAAGAATTCCATAATCAATGAAAAAAATCAACCCTCACTTGTTGCTGTTCTGAGTGAAATAATAGATATTATATTACTTACCCTAATCTGAGTTATGTCTTATACTGGATGATAATTAGTTATCATGTGCCCTATAAACTTACGTAAATATTCAAGACTTAATTACGCTAAAGGCACGGCCATACATCGCCTACTTATCTGTAATATGTAAAAAATTAAACCACGATTCAATCTTCTTCGGTCACCCTGTATATATAATTTAGAGAAAAAAAAGCTAAGTAACTTTTTTTTATTTATGAAGTTCACTCAGTTGAATATGAATAAGACATTGTAATAAGTAATATAAATTATCCTGTTATATTACTTACAATCGATTTAGAAGGATAAACAGACAAAATAAAAAGTTAGTAAATAATTCATGCATGATACAATATATATATATATATATATATATATATATATATATATATATATTATGTTTTATTTAAAAATTCTTCTATAATATAGAAAAGGTAAAAAAAAAAAAAAAAAAGTTATATACTTAAAATATTCTAAAAACAGAATTGGGTAAAGTGGTATGAATGTAACCACGAGATAAGAGATACTGGGTTACACTGAACTGATAAGCTCAATTTGAACATAATAATCATCCTATATGTTTGAAATTTTTTGGTTATCTTTAAACTTAGGAAATGAAATGAAACGAGAAAGAAAAATAGTTTTAGAAGTTTGAAAAATTGCTTATACTTCCCTCTGCGACAAAGATCCCCTCTCAAAACTCGAAGATTCTATTGCTGTGCCTATGAAGTGAACTCAAAAAATTTTGGTAATGAAACCAAATTTTTGTGTACATTTTCAATATACGTTCAGATTTTTTCTATTTTTTTAAACTTTTTCTTTATCACTCGGGATTACACTTATATCGGGAATTTTGTATGCCGAGTAAGTGTAACCAGAGTATTTACAGGAAAAGTTCGCAACTTTTTAACGAGGCATTTTAAAAATTGGAAAAATCTCATATTCATAAATTGTTCTTACTATCTGGGAACCTCTCTGACTTTATATTGTATATGGGTAGAGTAGATCAGAGGTTACACTCAGAAAACACAATAGGACAAGAAAAGCACGAAACACAAAATTTTCATCTTTTTTATTTTAAACATTTTAATTCTTTCAGTGACACATTGTTAAATTATAAAAACAAACTCATAGTTTTTAAAAGTCAATTAGTTTTAGTTTATGCCTAAATTGTTTTAGAGGTTTGTAAGTTTAATAACAACCGAACAAAATGAGGTAAATTGAACAATGGAATACTATTGTTACACTTTCCCCACTTCACCATAATTTATTTTATTTACTTTTAGTGTAACAAATGACTATTAGATTAAGTAATATATGAATACAACCAAGCGATATATTTTTTAATTTATTGATTAAACAGAAAGAGACTCAATTCCTTCATCTATCTATCTATCTATAATAATAAAAGAAGATGTTTGTCTGTCTGTCTGTCTGTCTGTCTATCTGTCTGTGCATCTATACGTTCAGCCCCTACTGAACGCAGAAGTAAAAATTTGACATACGGGTGCTCGGAAGCCTTCCCGAGTTGATAGTGAAAACAGAATTTAATAATTTTAATTAGTTCCGGAGATATTAATTAAAATGTAAAAAGCGATCTCAATTAATAGATATTTTAACGGAGTTAAAATCAGAAAAAGTGGAAAATAAATTAGAAATATTAGTTCGATCGTTACGAATTTGATACCAATTGAAAGGGGATTTTTTTCCGAATCTGAGAGTGGAAGTGGCTTATCTCTACAGCAATTAGATTTTTTAAAATTAACTAAAGTATGAAATTTAGTTGGCAACAGGCAGAACACTTAATTATTTCATTTACCAAAGATTCTTCAGCGCAAGGTGCTAGACATGTTGGCTAGACTATTCCTTCCGGTCGGGAAAAATTGCTTTTCTTTTTTCGACAACATGACAAAGTACTGGAATTAAAAAAAGCAGTTTTTGAATTTTTTCAATTTTAAATCGATCAAAAGCTGAACTTCGAAATTGCCCGTCATTATGACTCACCTGTATGCAGTTAAAAAATCTAAAGTATAGCTTTAAAAATAAAATAAATAGACATATTATATTTATTTAAATTCATTTTTATTTCATCTGTTAATGACACCAAAAGTTACTTTTAACAGAATAATATTGACTTTTTTTTCCTGTTTTTTATGAATTCGGTTGTTAAAAAGCAGTTTTGGAATTCTTAAATTTTAGACGGATTTCAATAGAAATCGTTAATCGCCCTTGATAGATTAGCCATTTTGAGTCTAAAATATGTCAAAGATATTCATTATTGTAATACATAATACATCATTCAAAAGATATTTTAAAGTATTTTTTTTTTGCAGGCTATTAAAATGATATAAGCCGTTCAAATTCTGTACGAAACTTTCGGAGAAAACTACGGAAAATCCAGAAAATTTTTATTCTTTTATATTTTACAGTTTCAAATTCAGATTTTCGCTCACATTTCGTACTAATAATTTTTAACGGTATATAGCCCGGAATTAAGCAAGTTTTGGAGAAAACCACAGATAAGTCAGACACAAATCTTTTAAAAATATGTTTGTATTATCTTTGTATTTCAGCTTCTAATGAGTATAATTTCATTTTTGTATTATCGAAGTGGAATTCGAGATTTCACCTGATTTACACGTTTTAAGGTGTCCTGATTAGATTTTCTTTTGTATCTCAGCTACTAATCAAAATAATTTCATAAGTAATACATGTTCTAAAACGGGGATAAGGCGCCGCAGGCGCCACCGAGCGGGACTTAGCTGAAGTCAGAAATTTGAAAGATCATAACATGGTGAGCGAACAGGCTGTTTCAGATATTGAAAAGGGAAGAGGGCGCCGAAGGCGCTACCGCACGGGAATTTACTGCGATTTCAATAAGCTATTTTCACGATATATCAATAAGCTGTTATTAGACCTGAAACGGGAAAAAGGAGCCGCAGGCGCCACCGAGAGGGAGTTTCGTAAAGTCGGATTTTTCAGGGATCGCGAACCAGCTGGTCGCCGAAGGCGGCAAGTAAACAATAAAATTAAAATAATAAATGTAAATATTCTCACGCATTATATAAATATTTGTATATTCCAAGTAATATATATATATATATATATATATAATAAAAGACGTACGTAAAAAGTCATTTCTTGTATTTATAAAATATAAATTAATGTCTATTTTTAAGGCAAAGATCTTGAAAATAAACCATTTTTTATATCAAATACTGTTTATATTAAATGCTAATAGTGAATCATAGCATGAGCAATATACTTGTAAAAAATTTTAAAATAATAACAGTAAATATTCTTATCTATCACATAAATATTTGTACCTTTCAAGGAAAATATATACATAGTAAAAGACACATATAAAAAGTTTTTTATACATGTATAAAAAGTTAGTAATAGTTCATTTTTAAGAAAAAAGATCTTTGTCACTTTTGATATCAAATTTTCTTTATTTTTAACGATAATAGTAAATCGTCACATAAGCAATATCTGTATAAAAATTAAACTCGAGACAGTTGAAAAATAAAAGCATAAAGTTCCCAATTGGTTAAATAATTCAATGCGGTGTGTCACAAGAAAAACACAGTGATTGATTTATAAAAAGTTATTTAGGGAAGCCAAACACTTGTTAAAGGAACTTGAAAATCATTCCCATTCAATTTTTTTTATATACAACCTAATAAATTTTTGTGCTCTTATAAAGAAATGTATATATTATTAAATATTAAATCAATTTTTCAATAATTTTAAATTATTTAATGTAATAAATTATAAAAAATATACTTTTATATATATATATATATATATATATATATATATATATATATATATTACATACGTTGATTTTTTCCCGTTGTTAATTTAAAGGAGAAATTACTTCTTTTTGTATAGTGAAATATTTTTGTAATATATCAAACACGCAGTAAAATGTTAACGCCCTTTGCGTTCATAAAGTGTACAGTCGGTAACAAAAGTGTCCGAACACTAGCAAAAATTCCTATGTAAAAAAAGTACACTTCATACGGTTTTGTTAAATAAATCCTTATCGAATCTTGTTCTTAGTAAGTGTAAGAACATGATTCGATAAGGATTTATTTAACAAAACCGTATGAAGTGTACTTTTTTTACATAGGAATTTTCGCTAGTGTTCGGACACTTTTGTTACCGACTGTACATACATAATAAAACGTTGGATATATGTATACACTTTGCTGTAAGAGCTAACCATTTTAATGTTACATATCTTAAGCGTAATTTATCACATAATATATAAAAAACAACAACAAACTGTTATAAAATAGTAATTAAAAAAAGTTATTTTACCTAAATTAACTCATTTTCGTCGCAGGTGAACGACAGTTTATTTTATTTCTAAATTCTGTTTCTATCCACAGGTTATCTATAGGGTATTTTATCATTAAAAAGGAGAGTAAAGCTTCAAGCTACCCCAATAAATAAATACATAAATAAATAAATAAACGAATTATTTTAAATAAATATTAGGGGAGAGTGGGATAAAAACGTACTTACGGGTGAAGCCAAAACCTCTTTTAGTTTCGCGTGATGCCTGCTGTTATTTTATAAAAAAGAACTTTAAAAAATAAAGAGGAAGTCTTTACAAGCATTCGAAGATTTCTTTGGATTGTGAAAGTGATATTCTTTTAGCTAAGAATCAATTTTGAAGTTTTTATTATTATTTTTTTTTATTTTAGAGTGACAAAGATATTAAAATTACATTTAGTACAGTTGCAAATTTATGTGGGTAAGAAATTATATGAATTCACGCTATTTAGTAGTATATTTTAGCATAAGAATGAATCCCTACTTTTTATTGTATATTTACAAATTACCATATTTGCTTTAACATATACTGTAAGGCAAAACCACAATCTACTGCACGAGGCAGAATTACATAAAAAATAGTCGGTGTCCCCATTATTTTTTACTGATTATGAAAAGATAAATTGTACTGTTTAACTGAGAAGTTTTATGCATTTTTTCGCTTTATTTGAAAACATAATATATAAAAATTTAGTAAAGCTGCTATAATGCAAAATGCTACCAAGGTGGTTTTTTAAGTATTATTATTATTATTTGTATAATCATACAATCATATTTATTTTATTTATTTATTTATTTGTGTAAACTCGTTTGTCTGCACTTTTCTTTTCTTTTTAATTAAAATTGTAAAAATAATTTTTTTTTTCATTTTATTAACACTTTCCAACAAGGTTGAAAAGTGTTTAAAACTTCGGTTTGTCTGTCTGTCTGTCTGTCCGTCTGTCCGTCTCTCTGTCTGTCCGTCTCTCTGTCTGTCTGTCTGTCTGTCTGTCCGCGCTCTAACTCCCGTAAATATTTATGGAATTTCTTGAAACTTATATATGTTACTCAAGTTCACTATCGGACGGTCCCTATTGAAAATGGAGTTTATACCTCTATTGGTTTGTGTACAGGGACACCCGAAAATATTTCAAAGCATTGTGTTCTATGAGAGGTATTTCTATAAACCATAATTTCATACCTTTACTGTAGACATACCTTAATGAAATTAAAATATGTTATTCAAGCTCACTATCGGACGTTCCCTATTGAAAATGGAGGTTATACCTCTTCTGGTTTGTGTACAGGGACATCCGAAAGTATTTCAAAGCATTGTGTTCTATGAGAGGTATTTCTATAAACCATATTTTCATACCTTTACTCTAGACATATCTTAATGAAATTGAAATATGTTCTTCAAGTTCACTATCGGACGTTCCCTATTGAAAACGGAGTCTATACCTCTACTGGTTTGTGTACAGGGACACCCGAAAGTATTCCAAAGCATTGTGTTCTATGAGAGGTATTTCTATAAACCATATTTTCATACCTTTACTGTTGACATATCTTAATGAAATTGAAATATGTTAATCAAGTTCACTATCGGACGTTCCCTATAGAAAATGGAGTTTATACATCTACTGGTTTGTGTACAGGAACACACGAATGTATTTGAAAGCATTGTGTTCTATGAGAGGTACTTCTATAAACCATATTTTCATACCTTTACTGTAGACATATCTTAATGAAATTAAAATATGTTATTCAATTTCACTATGGGATGTTTTCTTTATGAAATGGAGGAAATACCACCATCGGTTCATGTACAGGGACACTCAAAAGTATTCCAAAGCATTGCGTTCTAGGAGAGATATTTCTATAAATCAAACTTTAATAACTTTACTATCCACGAAGTTTTAGGAAATTGAAATATGTTATTTACGTGTACAAAAGAATTCTTTGCATAGAATGTAGCATGATTAGCTTTAGATTTACAGGGTGGCACAAAAATATCCAGTTATATTAAGAGGTATTAATAAAAAATTGCTATAATTGTACTTTCGTTTACGTTAAGCGTTTTTAACATTTTCTAGCATTTTTTAAGTGTGAATATGATTTCAGATTTGTGTATCTGCCTGTCCGTCCGTCTGTCTGTCTGCCTGTCTGTCTGTCCGATCTCTAACTCCCGTAAATATTTATGGAATTTCTTAAAACTGATATATGTTATTCAAGTTCACTATCGGATATTCCCTATTGAAAATGGAGTTTATACCTCTACTGGTTTGTGTACAGGGACACCCGAAAGTATTTCAAAGCATTGTGTTCTATGAGAGCTATTTCTATAAACCATATTTTCATACCTTTACTGTAGACATATATTAATGAAATTAAAATATATTATTCCAATTCCCTACTGGCTGTTTCCTGCATAAAATGGAGGAAATATCACCACCGATTTATATACAGGGACACTCAAAAGTATTCCAAAGCATTGCGTTCTATGAGAGAGATTTCTATAAATCAAACTTTAATTACTTTACTTTCCACGAAGTTTTAGGAAATTGAAATATGTTATTTATATGCACAAAAAAATGCTTTGCATAGAATATAGCATAATTAGCATTAGATTTACAGGGTGACAGAAAAATATCCATTTATATTAAGAGCTATTAATAAAAAATTGCTGAAATATTACTTTCGTTTACATTGAGTGTTTTTAACACTTTCTAACATTTTTAAGTGTGAATATTATTTCAGTTTGTGTATCTGTCCATCTGTCTGTCTGTCTGTAAGCCCGGGCTCCAACTCCTGTAATTATTTATGGAATTCCTCGAAACTGATATATTTTATTGAAGTTTTCACTGTCGGATGTTCCATATTGAAAATGGAGTGAATATCTCTTCTAGTTTGTGTACAGGGACACTCAAAAGTATTCGAAAGCATTTTGTTCTATGAGTGTTGTTTTTATAAATATTATCCCTATAGAATTTCCCCCATTTAAAATGACATTAATAGGTCCTGTACAACTAGTTTGTTTACAGAGACAAAAAAAAAAATATATGCCAATGCATTACGTTTTAGGACAGAATTTTTGAAAATTATATTTAAAAATCTTTCTACTGTAAAAATCATAAAAATATTGAAATTTATTGTTAATACTCTAAAATAATCTTTTGTATAGAATATGATATGATTAACTTTCTGATTTACAGGGCTACACTAAAATATTCAGAGAGATCAAAAGCTGTAATTATAATCTAATGGCTGCATTTTCTTTTGCGTTAAGCCTTTTTAACGCTTTCCAAAATGCCTAAGAGTAATTTTAAAATCAATTAGATCTGTATATTTTTCAGTCCTTCTGTCTGTTGTGTGATAACGTAGGCAAAGAATATTAAAAATTATTCGATACAACAATTACGTGCAGTTGGAAAGTGTTACTAATCAATGCGTTCTGCATGATTTTTCTTTTTTGTTTATATGACAGTCGGTTTTAATACAGCCATCAGGAGGAAGTGTCATTTAGCAGAGGTTGAAAAAATAATAAAAAGTGTACGTTATCACTTTGAAAGTCAAAAAATTGCTTCTTAAATGTCTAAGAAAGTATAGCAGCTAAAATTTATTAAAAAAAAAAAAAAAAAAAATGTTCTAATGACTCGTTTTTTTTAAGTTTAAAGATGAAATGGTCGGTTTTGCCCGCGTTCCCTTACCCCCGTATGGGAATATTTTTTAAAAAATAATTTAAGAAATCGAATATCCATACCTGAAGATTTTCTCCTTGTAAGTTAAATTTAGCTAGTATAATTTTATAATTTTCTAAATATTTATTGAAATAAAAATTAAGCTTACAAGTAGCGAATCGTCTAATTTAGCTTTCATAAATATTTTTGGAAGAGATAGAAGAAACTTTTATGTGGTTTAAAAAGTCTAAGCGAATTTTTAATATTTTTCTTTCACTCAATGCCTTCATTAATAATGCGCATATTAACTCCCTACTTTCAATAAAAGAATCTCAAAACTGTATTCTGTCGTATTATTTTTGAGATATTATTATTTTGAAAGTATTATTATTAAGATAAATAATCATTTCTATAAAATATTTTAAAAATACAGTTATGTTAATCTCGCAATATTCTTTATTAAAATCTACAGAATAATAATAGTTTTAATTTTCCAATGGTGACGCATGAAGCTGACGCCATGGCTACAATAATTTATATTGAGAAAATCTGATTGTATGTTTGACTTTTCGGTTCTATTCTCACGAACTGCTGAATGTAGAAAAAAATCCGATGTTTACAAGAGATCGGAAAAAATTTAATAAATAGAATTTGAGAATTTAAATTAAACTATTCAAATTAATTTAAATTATATTAATTATAAACCTCATAATAGCTTTAAAATTATTAATTATATCGAGCTTACTCTAATAAAAACAAAACAACTACTTTCTCACACGCACACACACAAACACATACACACACACACACACACACACATATATATATATATATATATATATATATATATATATATATATATATATATATATATATATATATATATATATATTTGGTTTCCTTTGGTAGTTCAAAGTCAATTTATTCCTTAATTTAAATGAATTTATAGGTTATGGGTATAATATGCTTAGTATAATTGTGTATAAAATTGCGTGAGTTTACAAAATTCAAAAACTTCTATAAAATTCCATAAATTATAACTCATTCTTTTTACTTTCTTTTACTCATAAGGTAGAGAAAGTATTGTTTTTGGGTCATTTTTTCAAAATTAAATTTTTGTTTTATTTACTCGTTCTGAGGTCCCCTGAATCCAAAAATCATCTCAAAAATAAATTATAGCAGAAAGTCCAAACTTGGTATTCTAAAAGTGTATGATATAAGGATGCTACACTAAACTTTTCGTTAAGATGAAGAAAATGGTTCGTGTTCAGGGACACCCAAGAGAATCAAAATACATTAAGTCTACGAGGAAAATTGCAGGTAAGTAGAGTTTAAACGTCTATAGACTGCACTAAACCAAATGAAACGAATATATATATTTCATATACGTAAAAACATGTTTCGTGTAGAATATGGTATAGAAAACATTCAATGTACATTTACAGGGCTACGCAAAAGAACTAGATTATAGTTCGACAATACTTGAAAATTGATGGACATGTACTTCAGGTTGTGCCGTGTGTTATTAATATAGGATTATATTTATGTCCTCCACGTGATGTGTACATAACTTTTAGAAGATATACAGGGTTGCCAATATTTAAGCCATAACATTCTTATATATTGTTATTGTGCTTTACTGCAATATTTTACCATGTCACGGAAAGCTGTGCAGGAATTGAAATTAATTACTCATAGCCATATGGTAAATAATGCATTTTTTTAAGCTAAATATTCGTCGCTTGGTGTTTTGTATATTTAGACCTTTTGAGGTTTTCTGAATACCAAAGCCAAGATTTTAACGTTTGACTTTTTACTGTGTCTGTTAGAATAAATTAAAAACAAAAAATTTCAGGCTATCCAAATGTTGTATTTTTAAGTTAATGTGTTTGTTACTGGAAAAGTTTGATCAAGATTGATAAGTTTTAAGAAATGTTGGCGTGAAAGTTGTCTCAATACTTTTAAAGGAACTTTTGGATGTAATAACAAATTCGAATTCTATATAAATGTAGGTACAGTACTGAAACGGGGGTTTTCAGGGGGCGGTAGACCCCCTCAAACAGAATTACTTGTCAAATGAAGCTGCTCCGAATTTTTGAAAGCTGCTCTGAATTTGAATTATTTTAACAATGGTTTGCATAACAGTACTCGTTGTCTTACGCCTTAATTTCCAATCTGTATTCATAGTATTAAATTTCAAGGTAAGAGAAAGTCGTGTCAGTGACACGCCAGATTATTTATCTTATATTAAACTATTTAAAGAATATTAATAATAAAATTATTAATTCTGATAATTTTAAAACTTATTTATTATATAATTGTTACGAAGAATAATAAATTATCTGAGAAATGCCATATGTCTACTTCATTTTTTTCAGTAACTGTTATCTTGATTTTAATTTTTTTCTTTGTAATCATACGCTCTTGAAGAAGATTTGGAGAAAGTTGGGCTCCCGATAAACTTGCTTAAACTGCTTAACGTGTCGTAAGCCGTGGTGGACTGAGCTTCTTCTTTTAGTTTTATTTAGTTTTAATTTTTTTTCATATTTGTCATATTTAATTTCATAATATCTATTGGTTTATATAAAGCTTCACCTCTATATGTAATTGTTTAATGATTAAAGCGTGAGTACTATGGGGATTTCTTTACACGTAAAGAATGAAACTGAAAAAAAAAAAAATTAAACATATGAGAATTAAACATATATGAGCTCCATATGAGAATATTTTATGAGAATATTTTCTTTCTTCAACCTGCATTAACCATACCTTTCGAACCATAATACTTTTAAAAATCTCCTCATATTAAAAAGTAGGCTAAAAACGGCAAATATCATAGTTGCATATTAATATATATATAGATAGATAGATAGATAGATAGATAGATAGATAGATAGATATAAAGTTGATTTTTATAAGAAGAATATTATAATGAAATTTACATTTTATAATATAACGATTATTTTATAAAGAAATTATTTTTATTTTATAATTCAATGAAATATTGAGACGATAAAAGAGCAAAGAAATCATTTAAAAGATAGATTTTATGAAATAAATATTTTATTATATTCATCTAATCTGGCTTTCTTTATCGCAAATCAAAGTTTTTTTTAATAAAGGTAAGATGACAATTTTTTTATCAGAGAATATTTATATTTATATATTTCACTTATAAGTCAAGGTACAAAAAATGTTGCTTTCTTTTTTTATATAATGAAGATACATACAAAAGTAAATATATAAAATATCAACAACACATTTATAACAGGCTAAAACAGAATTCTGGAATAAAAGTTTACTTATGTAAAATGTAAATAATAAACATGATACACAAAATTCATTTTAAAAATGTTCGTTCTAAATTCACTTCAAATTAAATGCGTAAAAGGTAAAACTGAATAATTGCACTTAATAATGCAAAAGGTTATCGGAGAGTTTAATTTAAAGATGTCATCGAAATATTTATACGATATTTTAATGTCATGTTATGGAAGTCGAATTATTTATCTTAGAACATTGTTAAAAGGTTTTTACACGATGCAAAAAAAGTTAAAATAAACAGCCATTAAACATATTCTACGGTAAGCGTAGAAATATTTTGATCTTCCAACGATGTAATTGAATTTTGGATAAAATGAAGGTCATATTATTAGTATACTAAACATTTTTTTTTTTTTTTTTTTTTTTTAAACATATATATATATGTGTTTGTTTATAATGAAGAAAATAAAATTTATTTCCTCACTAAACAATGACACACCTCAATTCTTTCAAAATTATTTATTGAAAGCTATTGAGAAAAATTTTCATACAAAAAAAAAAAAAAAAAAAAAAATGATAATTTAAATGCAAAATGTACTTTTCAAATAATGAACATTTTGTCTTCTTTTGCGCACAAAATATAAAGCGAGAAATTTTAAAATGTAAGAAATTTATATTTTAGTGTAAATGCAAGTAAATAGTTTTCGTAATTTTCAAAAACAGTTTAAACGTTTCGATTTTTATTTCAAAGACATTAAACAAAATAACATCTGAAAGTAATAAAAAAATTAAAACACGAAAATACATATATTTATGCTAATTATAAAAGCTGAATGCTTTTGTGAAATAATTTTTAATTGATAATATATATATATATATATATATATATATATATATATATAATTTCATTTTGATTTTTATAAATTTTTATTCATGTTTATTAACAGTTTCATGTATACAAATAATTTGTTCAATTTATTAACCAATTTATGGAATAAATGTTGTCTTCTGTATGTAATACAAGAGCGTGAATATATTTGCATCTAAAGAAATCAGATATAAAGGAAATAGTAAATAAAATTTAATTAAATTTGCAATTTTTTTTTTAATAAATATGTTTATTTTATAAGTTTATCAATACGTAAAAAAAGATTATTCGTGTATAACTACTTGATGGGACTATAATTCATATTAATAAAAATAATAATGGCAAAAAAAATATCCGAAGTAACTATGACATTTAAAGTCTATCAATTAAAAAATAAATTTTAAAATAATAAAGAACTGCATTTGTAACTTTAAAAAGGATAATTTGTAGATTTCTTTTGACGTCGCGTTGTAATTACACGTCGCGATATCAAATCGTTTATATCAATAACAATAATTTAAAAGTATAAACATTTGCTAATTAAAATTAATAATGTGGCGCTAATACTGTTAAACAAAATGTATTATATGCATAGAAATATACTTATTTAAGATAGTAAATCATTTTTTTCATCAAATAATAATGAAAATAACAACAATCAAAATCTTATTCATAAATAACATAAATTTATATGAGAATTAGTCTATTCTTTTAAAAATTAATTTCTTCTGAATTTCATTATATTTTAAATTAATTAATATATAATGTGTGTGTGTGCATATATATTTATTATGTAACACTTTATATTTACAACTTTTTGCTTTTTTCTCAGCGCATATCAGTTTTATTGCGCTTTCAGATAGATTATTTAAATAATATAATAATAATAATAATAATAATAATAATTCGTAAAATTAAGTCATATATCTTTTTAATGTTTTCTTTTTTTATTATAAAAAAATTTGTTTTATAATTTTTGAAAGGTGGATGTAAATTTTACGTTTCCACTATAGCAACATGAAGAGTTATTTTCAACAGTTTGACAGTAAAACTGTTGATATACTTCTCCATATCAGCTGTTGCATCTATAATTATGGCTACGTGGTAAATATTTTTTCATGTGTATTGTTAAAACAGGACATACTAAATCTTATATGTCTTCTTAAATTAAATTTATAAAACTAATATATATATATATATATATTTCTTTGGTGGGAAATACTCACAAAAAATAAAATGAATTGTCGAAATCTTAAATAAATAAATAAATAAAATGACATTAAATAATACATAAATTTTAATTACTTTGGAAAGTTTCTAATTAACATTTTATCGTGTTCTTTAATGACTCTTTTATTTTATTGAATTAATTTATTTCCGAATAATGCGAGAGAGAGCTAAAAAATAGTTTTGAAAACTGAAAAAAAAAAAAAAAAAAAAATCTGCTTTTAGTTGCACTATTTGTCAGTGGAAACATTTTTTTTTTTCCTCTTTAACAGTTTGTCAAGAAGTTGTAAATAAATAAAGAAAGAAAGAAAGACATGTATAAAACAAACGTTTTTGTTAGTAAAGATTGTTTAAGTAGTATGAAAATTGCTTAAATTCAGAGAACAATTATTTAACATTTATTCAACTTAAATTTCATATTGTCAATATTTTGTACAAATTATTTATTAAATTTTAATATACATCACCATACAATATTTCGAGTTTTCTCAATTTAAATGTATCATTTCAAAATGAATTTACCAAATATGTATACAAATACAAAAAATGAATAAGTAAATAAATAAATAAAATTTAAAAGTATATCGTATTTTAAAATTAAAAACAAGAATTGTATGTATATACATATATTGTCTTTACAAATTATATTTAGATTATATATATATATCTTTCTATTTTACTTTCTCATAATAAAATTAATATTATCTTTTTTTAAGCAATGTAAAATTTTCAAATACAAATTACGTTTGAGTTATGGTAAGTATAAAAACAATGGAAATTAATTATAAATTTCCCACACCAAATTTCTTATTGAGACTTAACTAGCTTAAAATATTTTATAAAAATTTCTGAATTAGACGACCTCTAAAACTTATATTTTCTTATATAAGCATACAAAACATACTTTTCTAAATAAATAATTTCATAAATAATTCTTATTAACGTGTAAGTAATACAAATTTCATTGAAACAATTGCCTTTCAATTAATGATTTAAGCATCAAAATGCCATTTGTAATAATGTAAATATACATAAATTGTTTATTTAGAAATGTGTACATTAATTTTATTAAATATAATCAGATATTTTTATAAAATAATGTTGCATCTTAAATAATTTTTATGCATCATATTTAAATTTAAGAGCATGTAAACAAAAAACAATTGTTTATGCAAAATTATGTACTTTAACTTGATTATATGTAATTAAATGTATGAATATAAAAATGTTTCAAAATAAAAATAATATATATATATATAAATATATAAATAAAATATTAATTTAAGAAATATGCTTTTGTTTATAAATATTTAATTTACATAAATTATTTACATTGAATTTTTAAATTAAAGTTCCTACCTTGGAAGATTCCAATAGGAATTAAAGAGCAGGAAAAATTATATCAGTCTGTAGAATTTCTGTTTCAATTTCTCGATTTCCTCCGATGAAAATCAGTTGAAGGGATTTTTTTTTTCTCGGGATAAAATAGTATTTTTTTTGGATCCTTACACAAGCAGGATCGGGAACGAGATGAGAAAGCTCTTCGGAATTGTGTCCCTTTTAAACGACGAGCGGGCGCCCTAGCGCGTAGGCGACAGAACAAACGGACGCATGCGTGAAAGGCAGATATTCGGGAAAAAAGTGCGAGAAATTATTTGCGTTCGGGAAATGTATTTGGTTTTGTTTATGTTACTGAGTAAAGTTATTAGAAGTGGGAGGAAACAGGAAAATATTATAATTATTTGCATGCTTTTCGGGAGAAGTCATTGTTTAGATAATTTTCGGATGAAATTGCTGTTATATATCAACTTTATCTATAAGGATATTTATTTTTTAAAAAATTTTATTAGCATGCGTAGGAATATAAAAATTATGTTTATGTTAGCAAAATAAATAAGTAAAAAAAAAAGCATAATTTGCATTTTTTTAAAGATAAAATTAAAAGTCAAAGTTTTAAAAGTGCAAAAAGTGTATTTATATTTTTTTACACTAATGACAGTCTTTTCTTTTAATCTGGGGCGGGAAAGAGGGGGACAATTGTATAAAAGAAATATATTTCTGCAATAAGTAATTTATATATATAAAAAAAAAAAAAATGGGGAAATACTTAACCCTTTGAGGACAAGATAATTTCGTTCATTTAAAATCAATTGACACCGGAATTTATGGGGGGGCGGGTGAAGAAGGCTGTTTTCTCTTTAATATTACAACGTAAAATTTTGGCAAAATTTTTAAGTAGGAATTAAAATTAGATGGGATACAAGCCCCTAAAAGTGTTCAAATGGAAGATAAAAATATAATTTATTTTTCATTTTTTTTTTTTCTCCTTTTTTTTTTTTTTTTTTTTTTTTTTTTTTTTTTTTTTTTGATTGATTGGATATATTACCCTGATTTATAAAGTTGATTTGATTCGTTATTTTTACTGTATGCAAATTTGTCATTCATATATATAATATATATATATATATATATATATATATATATATATATATATATTTTAGAATTAATGAATACAAATTTGTAAATAGAAGAAAAATCAGCATAATAATGTACAGTGAGGGAATAAGAATTCAATACTAAAATGGTATTTATAATTTATTCACGTTGCCTGTTTTTGTATTTGGAGTAAAGTGTTAAATAAAGTAAATTTTAAAAAAGAAAGATAAAAAAATAATTTTTTAAAGTGATTTTTGAAAAAATTGCTGACATATACGAACTTATTAATAATATCATTTTGTTTAAATATTGCTTAAATAAGTTTCTAAAATATATTTATGTTATAAAAATGTATAAAAATATTAAAAGCAAGGAAACTTAACATGGTTTACAATTATTTACGATAATTTTAAATTGTAAAATAATTCTGTACTTATAATTAACTCAAAACGATTACTTCTTTCAATATAAGACAAATAAAGAAGAAACAGAATTATTTCATTAAAAGAAAACTGTTCCAATATTTCATTTACTTTTAAATGAAACACGTGGATATTTAAAACGGAGTGTTTTTGCGTGTTTTGCTATTAACGATAAATGACAATGCCAGGTTTATATGCCTAGGTGAGATGAACACTGTGGGGTCTTTCTAAGGAAATCTAGTCCATATTTAGGCGAATTGCGGAGAAAACCATAGTAAATTTTAAATGTCTAGTCCGCCGAGCGTGACCTGGTACAAACATGGCACATCTTATCTGTCATTTTGGAAAGCAGAATTTTTCAGCTACTGATGGGGCCTATTTAAAATTGATAAAGATACAAAAGCAATTTTAAAAAATATATATATTTTTAAAATACGATCATCCAGATTTGTAAACTTTATTAATAATAATACTGGGATTATATATATATATAATAGAATTGTATATATATACATTATATAGAATTTTATATTTATAATTTTTGTACATATATATATATATATGTATATATATATATATATATATATATATATATATATATATATATATATATATATATATATATATATGTATATATATATATATATATATATATATATATATATATATATATATATATATATATATATATATATATATATAATAGAATTGTATATATATACTTTATATAGAATTTTATATTTATAATTTTTGTGTATATATATATATACTTTCCATATTTATTATATTTTTCGTGCCAATAAGTAAAATTTCAAAAGGAAGATAAATTTGCATAACTTACAATTAATTTTAAATAAATCGAAAAAAGATGGTTAGTGGTATTCATAAATAATTTGCCTCAAATAACTATTTTCTTTCAGTCTGTAAAATATATATATATATATTTTTTTCTTTATAAAAAAGGGAAAAAAAAGCTAGTTCCCAATAATTGATTTACTTTCAAACTAAACATACAACAACATAAATAAAGTGTAGCAAAGTTCACAGCACTTTTTTCGATATGCAAAGCTTTCAATACAGTGTATAGAGTTACGAGCTTCTTCTCCCCAAATCCACTGAACGCACTTATTAATCGTGTGTCATAACCACTTATTATTTTATTTTTTACTAGCAAACCCGTGCGAAATTTTCGCACTTTATTTATTTATTTTCTTCTTATTTCTATTTAAAACTCGAAACTCATAAATCTTATACCAATTTCTCCACCAAATTTAAATTGTAATACATCAGAAGTCAAATTATTATTAGAACCAAATAAATATTGTGCGATAGTGAAAACAAAACCCATCAAAGAATGGTATCAAAATGAAATTCATGTTTAACAGCCAAATTTTCATACTTGCGCAGGCAGTACAGCTTTAGTATAAGGCCTACATGGCGACTTTTTTTAGTATAGGGCCCCCATGGTGTTTTTTTGCTGCCATGTTCGCGATACTTTTTTTTACTTATAATTTATTTATTTTGACATATTTTTTTGTTAAAAAGAAACTGTTACCTATTTTAATTATACTTTTTATTATTGCGTTAGTCAGTGTTTAACAATAATTCACATTTTGTTTATATATTATTTAATGTATTGCTAGCTTTAAAATAACGCGTGCAAAGATTGTAAAAATGCAACTTTTAAAATAAATTTTCCTATAAAAATATCTCATCAGACAAATGTCGTATTTTTTCTGATTAAATCATTGAACTAAGTCCGCGGGCTTTTAAATATTGCCGAAAAATATTCCTTTTTATCCTCGCATATATTATTAAATATGTCACAATCGTATCGTTTCAATAAAATATAATCATAACTGGACCACGTTTGAGAAATATTATATAGATTATTTTCTAAATGAGGTTTTCAAAATATTCTTCATTAACAGCCATAAAGCAATGCGATCTACTTTTTTTTTTTTTTTTTTTTTTAAGGTCAAATGGGTTTTTTTAAATCATGGTAGACGATATTTCTTTACAAAATATTGCAAATCATTAGTGTAACTCGACAGTATTTCTCACTGGAGTCTTCTACACATTTCTTCCCAAGAAAACCCTTTATAAAGTAATAAAAGTCTTCGGATCTCTCTGATCATTCAACATGCCTTCTGTGACCTATACGCTAATTAGTATATTGCTTGTTCGAATTTTGTCAAACATAGTGTAATGAGACAGAGCATATGTTCTTCTTAAAAAATCTTTTGTATGAAACTCATAATTTATCGCAATACTATACTTTATTTCTATCCCATCATTAGAAAAGTATAACAAAAATTAAACATATCAAAGTTTTAAAAGGTACTAGTGACAGTCAACTACTAAAAAATAAAGGAGCGCTGCTATAACCCCATATAGGGACAAAAGTGTCCTCAACCAGCGTTTTGCGCATTCCTTTAGGTTAATGTATAAACATATCTTCATGGGTCAATGCCAAATAATATTTCCTTTTTAACACATTAAAAGCCTTGCATTTTAAAGACGTATTGTGAACGTTTGTTGCATTTTCAATGTGCTTCATTATCATGTCAGGCTGGTATGTTTTCCAATTTCAACTTTTATGATAGGGGAACATTTATTGCTTCATTGCTCCTGATATATTGAACGTATTTTTGAAATATTGGTTTCATTGTCTTCTGAATATTGAGTAAATTCTAATGATCTGAAACTTGATATACTATTTCATTAGAAAATTCATTTTCAGTGCGACTGCGGGAAAATAATACTTATTTGTTCTATATACTGTAATACTTATTTGTTCAATTCAAATAAATGCAAAGCTGATATCGGCAATTGGCAGTTTTTCTTTTTTTTCTTTTTTTCTCCGATAATATTAAAGAATGGTTTAACCTAAATGATATGTGCTTATTTCTCATTATGGATCTATACGTCAATAAATACCTGATATTTAAAGAATTCTTAAAAAATATTTATATTTTCAATCCTTTTTTTTACTGAATTTATTTCACAATAGAACTTTCAGTAATCAAAAATCTTAAGAAAAAAGTTTTTCTTTAAACATGATAATCCGCATAACGTATTTAAATTATTAAATGTAAATACAAATTTCCTTTTACTAGGAAAAAAAAAATATTTTTTAAAGTTATTTTTCCTCAATATTTATTTATAATTCTTTCACATGAAAGAAAATTCTTTGATATAGTGTCTATATTTTATTGCTTTTGCACCTTCAAAAGAGAAATTTCTTCGTGGATAAAAATATCAACATTAATTAATCCCTTTGTACCGTTTGTTGCTGGAGGCTGGCATTTTTAAATCCATTTTTATGAGATTTAAGTTTACACTGATAGAAAAAGCTTTAGTCTGATTTATTTAATTAGTATTGATTTTTTCAAGACTTCGCTTTATTTATTATTTCTGTCTTTAAACACTTTCTTAAATAATTCGTGGAACATATTTATGATTGCTCCTTGGGTATATTAAATGGATTCTAAAATTTGTAAAAATTTTATTTTAAGAAATTAAGTATTATTTTTTTGCTATAGTAAAAAATATGTTTAACTTAAAATTTTCAGTTATGAAAATACAAAAATTGAGAAAAATAAAAGAAAAAATGTGTATTAATGGCTTTCGTTCTGCATTATATTTGTTCCTTTTTTGTTTCGATTAACGAAAAGTTAATATTATTTGTTTCTACACAATTTGAGTACTACTTGTTTTTGTGATATTCGTTTACAATTTTTTATTGTTAAACATTGAAAATTATTTGTCCAGACTCTCTGCAAATTTATAATTTTCTATTAATTTTAAATTTTCAATATTTTCAATCTTTATTCTTTATTTTTCTTTTTTAAGTTCAAAAATTAATGTTTCTACTTCAGAAAAAGTATTATGAACCACTAATGTACTACCGCCAAAAAATAGTTATAATAATTTCAGCCATTAAAAAAAAATATATATATTAAATAGTTTGTTGAATATATCGGTTTATGTTGAAATTTTTTACAAAGAGCGCTTTGTGCTGAAATTCAAAAACACATATGAAAAGGGACTGAAATATTAGAAAGTGCTTCCATATTACTTTAAAACGTAAATTTTAAAGGAATTTTCTAAAATTATTATTACACACTGCAGAACTCTATTTAACTGTTTCCAGTTACATTGTCAATACAAAAATAGTTAAACATCAAGCAGTTTTACAGAAATTTCTATTTTGATTCAATCAATGGAAATACATGCTACCCTACCTATAATAAAATATATGTGTGGGTCCGTCACTTTGTGGGCAATCGTACAGCTGATCATAAAGCTACACAAATTTGCGTAGATATTCGTATTGACCTTTCCTGATGCACATTGAAGCCTAATTTGTGAAATTTTCAAAAGTTTTTTTTTTTTTTTTTTTAGTTAAGCTTATTAAACTCTATACATTTCTGAAACGATCGGATCTAGAGATAGAAACGTAAAAAAAAAAAATTGAATGGCCCTTTGTCTCAGTTGGTTAGTGTCATGCTAATAATGCGAAGGTTGTGGTTTGATCCTCCAAGGGAAAATGTGTTACTTTTTGCATTTATTTCTCTGGAGAGAGCGGTGTCGAGAATGACATCATGTACTTCATACCTATCAAATAATTTTCCATTCTTTCTCCTACGCAATTTGATCATCATATCATCACACTGATTTCATTAGAACTCATTTATTAGTACCGCCCGAAACAATTGACCATGCAACTCATTTTCTAATTCATACATCTTTAACCCTTTAAGGTTCACTACTTAATTTATTTTACAAAATTACTAAACTAATTTTAAAAATGGCTTTTAGACACATAGCTGATCATAAATATTTAAAAAATAAAAAATTACCATTGTTCCTTTTCGAGAAATTTTCGGTTTGAAACATCTGTAAGTAAACCTTATTAAATTCAAATAATATTTAATTTAAGAAATAAATCACTTTATAAGTAAATATTATCGACAACAAAAACTCGTAAAAGTTGCATAGATCCCAACATTTCAATTTATTCCGGAGTATTTTAACCCTTTGCGGTGCAAGGTAATTCGGATCATTTAAATTATACTGCCACCGGAATTTACGGGCATAATTAAAATAGAAGAAATTTTAAATTTCCAAGTTAAAAAAAGGGCCTTTTCTGCTATGTTATAAATGTAAATTTTTGCAAAAAAATTTCCGGGATGAGTTTTTGCACTTGAGAATTAAAATTAGGTGTTCCATCAGCGGGAACACTGCGACTGAAAGGGTTAAGTGGAGGTAAGCGGTAGTCTCGACTACCGCAAGAACTCCTTAAGGTCACGTCATGATGATGATGAACTAATAGAAAAGATGCAATTGATAAAAGAAAATATTTTTCAGTGCATTTACAGTATCCTAAACCATAAGGAACATGAGAAAGGGACAAAAAACGAAAAGTAACTTAACAGATGTGTTGGTCGCATTTTAAGCAAACGGCCGATAGCAGAGGTACAAAATCGCATATGTAGACGTTCTTGATCTCCCCTGATGCACTTCGAAGCTCGATTTACCAAATTTTGATTTTTTTTTTTTTTTTTTTTTTTTTTTTCGAACATCTTTTTTAAATTATTACTATTAATTAACATTTTTCAACTATGCGGATTATATGGTGCTGTCAACAATTATCATGGAGAGAAAATGATAATATGTCCGAGAACTGTTTGTCCGAAAAATGTAATTCTTTACTAATAGCAGTGTCCCTTATCGTCTAGTAGCACCTAAGTTGAAATGTCTGGTCAAAGCCCAAATGCAAACAGTAAAGACTTGGAACCTCTATAGTGTAGGCAAATGCCCGAAGCGATTTTTTAAGCGATTTCAATGAATATATTTTTTTAATTTTTATTTATAAAGTGATTTTATAATACTGATTAATATTTTTTGAAAAACTTTTAATATAGTGACTACAGGAGCAGGCAATGATCGACGATAACTTTTTTAAACGTATATAATATTTCTTTTAGGTTTACATATAGATAGATGGTAAACATTCGACTAATAAATTATCCAAATGAAATTTTGTTAACGCTTGTGCATGCTCAGTTAAAATTTATTTTGTAAAAATGCTCAAATTGCATTACATATTTAATAATTTTATATTTATATAGCAATATTATGATTCAATTACGTTGTATATTTTAAATTATAATTCATTTACTTAACAATGTACCGTATTTTATGTAACCTCATAAAACACTTCACCAATAATACTGTATAAAAATCTTTATCAAGTATAAAACTTATTAAATAATTCATATACACATATGTTAGAGTATTTCCTGTACTTACATTTTATACTAAGCTTTCAACTCTCTATATCGTAGAATCTTCATAACAGAGTTTACTAGTTGCTTTATAAGAGATTTCATTTTAAATTATGTATACAAGTTAAAAAAAAAAAAAAAAAACATGAATATTCATAGTCCTTTAATTTATAATCTATTTCTTCTTTTAAAATTATGATCCTTAAAAGTTTAAGTGAGAACATGCTATAAAAGGTTAAACTCCATCACAATTAACGTATTTGTCTTTCTAAATTATATGGTAGTTTATTTATCAGCTTTTGTAGAGTCTTTATTAATATATATATATATATATATTTATCATAATTGAGTATAAATCTATTATATGGTCTGCATCAGTCCAATACTTTTAAAATAGAATAACTGGTCTAGTCCAATGTACTTCATACCTGTTCCAAAACATAATCTGTAAAAGTTCCATATAATTTGCTTGTTGTTTAATATAAATACATATTCAATAGCCATAAGTTTAAAGTCGTAATATTGCTCAATGTCTTTCAGTTCTAACAGAGCTCAATCTCGGTATCAATTTTTCTGTTATGATCATACTTATTAAAGGATTCTCAGAAACGTATCGTTAGTTACTGCGCCCTCTAGTGGGTTAAACTGTTAAAAAAATGTATAGTATTTTTACTTATTTTTCAATAATTCTAACCAAAGGCTATGCACTGTAAAAGAAGGAAAATCATTACAAATTTCTTTTTCTGTTTCGATAAACTCAAGAGCGGTCCTTTTTTGATTAGTTTGGTACATTAGTTCAGAATCTTCAAATAAGATTTCTATAGGATTTTTGATAGCAAATCTTGCAAGAGCAGATTTTTGGTAGTTATTCTTTTTATATAAAATATGTTCATTAATTCTTTCTTTTAAAGGAATGTTGTAATACCTTTATAATATTGCAATTGGTTGAATTCATCAATAAAATGAATCTGATAAGTACCTGAAAGTGTATTTACTGGTAATGGGTCAATTTTACATGTTTACAGTGTTAGCAATTTTTGGAGGGGATATAGTTGTCAGATCAAGATTAAACTTTTTACAAGTGGAATGTAAAATTTCATGAAGGCCTTGTCAATAGGGAATCTGATGTCTAGCCCTATTACTTTTAGGGTTGCATTGATGCTGTTTATTAGTTAATTTCTAAATTATTAATGAGTTTTCGCGGAAAACCGTTATTAAAGGCTAAAGTGTTAATAAAATTAATATCTTTTTGTAACCCAATTTTGGTAGAACAACTTTTGAAGGCACGGTTAATTAAAAATCTAAAGTTAGTAAGTTAGCTAATTTTTAATTTAATGGTATAGGAGCTAAAAAAGGAATCGTCGATTGCGCGGCACCAGGTTTTCGGTAAATTTCGGTTTCAATTTTATTATATTGGAAGTGTTTTATTATTTTCATATTCTATGGTAAATTGAATGTTATGTTTTAATTTATTAATTTCAACTAAAAAAGTAGGTATTTCGTCAACTGGATATTTCCAGATTGCTATAATATTGTCTACATACCGACACCAAAAATATGGGGTTGGGATATTTAAGTTGAAAATATGTTCTTCAATTTTACGTAATTTGAATTCTGCTAATAATCTAAATATTCCGCTGCCCATAGCAGCACCTGAACTTTGCTTATAAAATTTTTGATTAAAAGTAAAATAATTAGAATCAAAGATTAATTTTAAAGCCTTTTTATTAGTGCTTTCTTTCGGAGATTGAATAGTTACTGTTATTATTAAAAAGATTATCAATAAATCTAGAAATAAAATCTAAGTTGAGAGAAGGGTGAATATTAGTAATATCGAAACTTATTAGGTGATGATGATGATCATTTTCAATATTGATGTAGTTTAATAATTATACCATCGGTAGATTTAATAATAAATAGAGACGGAGAATAAGCTTTTTCAGAATAGGAACAAAACTTTATTTTATATAATAAGTAGGGAAGGTAAATTTAGCCACTATACCTCTTAAATTTGGATTTATTTTTATAATCTTTATATTTTTCATTCAGGCGGGGGGCTGTTGCAGATTTATTTTATTTTACAAAATTTTTAATATCTTCTAATCATTGTCCATCCTTAATAAGATCTTTCACTTTTCTTCGTAATGTGGGAGTAGGATCACGTTTTATTTCAACACAATTCATTTCTTTAATAGTATTTTCCATTTCTTCAGTGTATTCAATAGTATCCAAAACTTCTAATTTTTTAGTTCTATCTGTGATTATAATTACTATACGTGGGTCTTTTTTTCAAATTTGTTAGAATTTTTTCTTCTCTTTTGAAATTATATTGTCTTTTTTGAGGTTGTTTAAGAAATTTAACTAATTTGGTATGTTTGTGACTTCGTAGACTTTCTTGATCATTATGGTGAGCTTGAACTTTTTCTATTTCGGCTATATAATCTCGAATTTTAGGAGTTTTATTAAAAATGAATTTTGGGCCTAAACTTAAGGCTTTTTCTTCTTCTTCATTAAATTTCCTTTTGGAAATGTTGATAATTGGTTGAGGTTGAAATGTGGTATGGCTTGTGTGAGTAGTATTAATTAGATGGGTCATTTATTTTTTCTCTTGAATAGAACATTTCTGAATTTCTTGCTTCAGTAGACGGGCCATCAGAATAGAATACATTTTATTAAATTTTAATGGTGGAATATAATAAGCAAGTTTTATATGTAGAGGATAGAGTTTTGTTTGTAAGATGTTTATATATGCGTATTTTTTTCTTATTAGCAAGTTAAAACATTGTCGTTCTATTTGCCTGTATACATTACTTTGTAAAAAATTATCCTTTGTTTTCATAAAATTCGGTATTACATTAAAATCTTTATAATTTTCTAAAAAGTTCTTCTTCATGATTATGCGCGCAAGCTTAAGTTTTTCTTGTTGGAATCAATTAAACGCTAATCAGTATCTCTCTTCTAGATTTGTCCATTATCTGCATAAAATTATAGTTCAATTACATTGTACATTTTCAATTATAATTCATTTTCTTAACAATGTATCATTTTTTATTTAACCACATACACCTAACCAATAATATTGTATAAAACTCTTTATCAAGTATAAAAACTTATTTAATCATTTATATCCATATATGTTACAGTATTTCCCGTAGTTACATTTAGTATAAAATGTAACTACATGAAATACTCTTACATATGTGTATATGAATTATTTAATAAGTTTTTATATTTGATAAAGAGTTTTATAAAATAGTATTGGTGACGTGTTTTATGTGGTTACATAAAAAATGATATGTTGTTAAGCAAATATATTATAATTTAAATTTAAAATATACAATGCAATTGAACTATAATTTTACAGCATGTCGATACTGGACAAATCTAGAATAGAAGGGAGATACTGGTCAGCGTTTAATTATTTCCAACAAGAAAAACCTGCGCGCATCATCATGAACCAACCTCAACCATTTTTCAACTTTTTCAGAAGGAAATTTAACAAAGGAAAAAAAAGAAACATTAAGTTTAGGCCCAAAATCTATTTTTAATGAAACTCTTAAAATTCAATATTATATAGCCGAAATAAAAAACGTAGCTCAAGCTCGACTTAAAAATCAAGAAAATCTACGAAACCATATACATAATGAAATAGTTAAATTTCTTAAACAACCCCAAAAAAGACAATATAAGAGAAGATGAAAACTACTAAACAACTTGAAAAAGGACCTATATATATATAGTAATTATAAACGTAGATAAAAAAAAAAAGAAAAAAAGAAAAAAAGATAGCAGTTTTGGATACTATTGAATATATTGAAAAAAATGGAAAATACTATTAAAGAAATGAATTGTGTTGAAATAAAATGTGATCCTAATCCCACAGTACAAAGACAAGTGAAACATCTTATTAAGGATAGACAATGGTCAGAAGATATTAAAAAATTAGTAAAATAAAATAAATTTGCAACAGCCCACCGCCTGAATAGAAAATATAATGATCATAAAAAAATTCCAAAATTAAGAGGTATAGTGGCTAAATTTACCTCCTCTACTTACTATATAGAAAAAAGTCTTGTTCCGATTCTGAAAAATCTTATTCCCCTTTCTCCATTTATTATTAACTCTACCGATAATCTAAATATTAAACTATATCAGTATTGAAAATGATCATTATCATCACCTAATAAGTTTCGATATTTCTAATTTTCACCTCTTTCTCAATTGGTAACCTTCTTAATAATAACAGTTACTATTCAATCTCAAAAAAAAAAAAAACACAAATAAAAAGTCTTTAAACTTAATCTTTGATTCAAATTATTTTACTTTTAATAAAACTTTTTATAAACAATGTTCAATGCTCCTATGGGAAGCCGAATATCTGGATTATTAGCAGAATTCGAATTACGTAAACTTGAAGAACAAATTTTCAGTTTAAATATCCCAACCCCACATTTTCGGTGTCGGTATGTAAACGATATTTTAACAACCTAGAAATATCCAATTGACAAAATACCTACTTTTTTAGATGAAATCAATAAATTAAAACATAGAATTCAGATTACCATAGAATATAACAATAATAAAGCACTTCCTTTCCTAGATATTAAATTTATCCGTAAATGTAATGAAACCAAATCCGAAATTTACTGAAAACCCGGTGCGTCGCAATCGACGATTCCTTATTCGGCTCCTATACCATTAAATTATTAATTAGCTAACTGTAGATTTTTAATTAATCGTGTCCTCCAAAAATGTTCTACTAAAACTGGGTTACAAAAAGAAACCAATTTTATTAACACTTTAGCCTTTAATAACGGTTTTTCGCGAAAACTCAGTAATAATTTAATTTATAAATCTAGTAATGAACACCATCATTGCAACCCTAAAAGTAGTTGGGCGAGACATCCCATATTTTCTATGGACAAGACCTTCATGGAATTTTACATTCCACTTGTAAAGCGTTTAATCTTGATCTCATAAATTTTTATACAGATAATTAAAATATGGTTCTTAATTGCATGCCACAGCTAGAACGCATTTGAAGTATAACTTCTTACAGGATGATCACAAATATTCTGCCTTTTCTATTGTTTGTTATTAACGGCCCTCTTTACTCACCGTCGTCGGAAGCCCGAGCCTATGTTATTACTTCCTTATACAAAGTATAAGGAAGTATAGTAATCCCGATTTGCGAAATGGATTTTGCATTTCACATTGCTCGAAAACGAATGATCGCTGAATGTTGCCAATTTATACGTGTGAGTGTCATGATGTCTAGTTGTACACCTGCAAGTGTCGTCTTAACACGAGCTCTCGTTTTAGAGATATAAGGGACTTTACACGATATTTCGTGACGTCTGTATGTATGTGTGTCTGTGTGTGTGTGAGTATGTCGCATAACTCAAAAACGGTTGGACGTAGAAAGTTGCGAATTGGTACATAAGTTTGTTATAACATCTAGTTGTGCACCTCCCTTTTTGGACTTTGTAAGATTTTCCGTTTTGGATATATTTAGGAAAATTAGGTTCATGATGGCCAAAATGCATCAAAAAAAGGTAATAACGCAAAAAGGGTTTGGACAAATCTTGCAATTTAACTGACTTCCCGACTAGCTAGACATTTGAAACTTTCGGAAAAGTTCAGAACACGTTGACAATGCATTTTTAAAAATATTTTTAGCTAACTGTTTCTAATACCTGCTGCATTCAGCAGCGTTTATGGGATTCAACAGAAAATTTATTTAACTAACTTCCCGACTAGCTAGACATTTAAAACTTCTGGAAAAACTCAGAACACTGTGACAATGCATTTTTTAAATATTTTTAACCAATTGTTTCAGGTGACTGCTGCCTTCGACAGCGTTTATATGGTTCAACAGAAAATGTATTTAACTAACTTCCCGAGTAGCTAGACATTTGAAACTTTCAGAATAGTTCAGAACACAGAGAAAATGCATTTTTTTTAATACTTTTAGCCAATTTTTTCGGGTCCCTGCTGCCTTCGTCAGCGTTACCAGTACAAATCTTGCATCGGATTTTAACTAACTTTCAGAAAAGCACAGAACACGGTGATAATTCATTTTTTAAAATATTTTTAGGCAACAATGGGGTTCAATGACAATGTTTTTTAACATTATGTATATATTTCTAAAAGTGTATAAGGAAGTCATGTGGTGCCCACATCAGATTTTTCTATATGGAAATTTTCTTTACAAATAACTTATTAACTAATACATATTTTTAAATTCTGTTTTCACATTCAGAAAATTCCCAACTGTTAAATTGACGGATATTTTTTAAAAATGTATTTTTTTAATTTTTAATATTTTATTTCAAAATTGCAAAATGAAAAAAATTCACATATTGAAAATTCGTATTTTGCAGCTTCAAAATGAAATATAAAAAATGAAAAAATAATAATTTTTTAGAAAAGGTGCGTCAGTTTAACAGCTGGAAACTTCCAGAATGTGAAAACAGAATTTAAAAATATGTATTAGTTAATAAGTTATTTGTAAAGAAAAATTTCTCATAGAATAACATTGGCTTCGGCTTCCGGCAGCGGTGAGTGAAGAGGGCCCTTAATCAAAGAACACTGAACTTTTGCTGAAATATGTCAGAAATAAAATGCTCTTTATACTCCTAAAATATTAAAGCAGCTAGTAAAGATATTTTCTATATATTTAAGAAAACGTTCTGAAATCGCAAAAGCGTTCTTTCATTTTGGATAATGTAGATTACATGTATGTATATATATATATATATATATATATAGAGAGAGAGAGAGAGAGATAATGTGGAATTATTAAAAATTGAGTAACAAAAAACTGCCGTGTAGGATTCCGATTGATCAGTTTATAACTGTTTTTGTTGTAACAATAAATAATTTAAATTGCTATAGTGAAAAAATCGTTTTCAGCCTTCAGTATTTTATCTTATTTAAATATTCCAAATAGGAAGTTTTTCAGATAGAAAATATCAACAATAATAAGGCCTTTTTAGTCAAACGTTGCTGGAGGCTGTCTTTTCTAAATCTATCCCTACGAGATTTAAATTTACATTCAGTGAAATGTTCAAAACTCAAGTTTTATTAATTTGTTTAGAATTGATTCTTCAAGATTCTAACATTATTTATAACTTCTTTCAGCCAGTTTTTCAAATCTGATTTCCAAAATATATTTTTTAGACGTCAAGTAGATTGATATTTTGTGTAAGTAGTTGGAGATAACATTTGTTATTTTTAAGAAAATAAATGGAAGATTTAGTTATTTAAAAACGTATATTTTAATATTACTATTGTAGAAATATATTTATCACTTTTCAACAAAGTTGATAAGACTACATTATATTATTAATATACACAAAGGTATGTTGAATGTAGTATTGAAACAAATGAATTACATATTGAATATCTATGAATTATCTATTGAATATGGTATGATTAGCATTAATGAATGATTTATATGGCTACACAAAAATATTCATAAAAATTAGATAATTTAAGAGCAAATTACTAGAAGAGTATTTTCAGATATGTTATAGTCTCTAACACTTTTCACAGCAAAAAGCGGTTATATCTTCGGTTCGTCTATGTGTCTATAAAAAAAACTGAGATATCTGAACTGAGATATCTTATACAAGTTTACTATAACATGATCTCTATTTAAAATGATATGAATAACCCAGTTGGTTTATCCACAGATGCCGAAAAGTTTCTGAATAGAGAGTTGTTAACTGTGGGCACAATGTTGTTGTTGATAACTTTTATCTTTGAGACCAAATATTCGTTAAAATGTACAATGTATAGCATGCTATCTAAACCCCTGAAGTTCTAAGAGAATTCATGAAGTATTTATTTACATATTCGACAAGATATTCAAATTCCAAAATGTCCATATATTTACTGGTAATCAGTGTATCATGGAGTTGTTCAAGATAAGGTTGTTATTTTTAATTTTGCAATATTTTTACCAAATATTTCTTAATATCAGTCAATGAGTACAAAATTCTAGACCATTTTTAATGCTAATGATTTTAATTTTTGCATAATTATATCTAAAAAGACATATTACTTTCAAAGCCTTAATTTAAATTAAGTAGCTCTTCAACTTTGAAAAAAAAAAAGTAAAAACAAAATTCAAATATTTCTATTGTAAGAATGTTAAAAATTACTGGTATGCTGTGATTATCAATTTATATATTATATATATTTATATGATGAAGTTATATTTTATATTATATTTATTATTTATTACGTTTCATTAATAATTAGTTCATTGCGCCGTATTATGTCGCTCATAAGTGTTTTACTGCGTGATTTTCTGTTATTTTCTGACTAATATTTAATAACATACTGATAGACTAACAGTTAATTTCAATTGAGTGACATTATTGATGCAGTGCAGCAAGTAGTTATCAGAGTGTCAATATATTCTATCGGGTTAAATCTGATCATAAATACATTTTATTGGATTACGCAATTTCAAACGTGTTTGCCTTATAATAATACTAGAAAGGTGCTTTAATTTGTCAGAATATAATTAAAAGCTACTTTTTATCTTAATCTACTTTTATTGCGTGCTTCTAGCATTGACTTTCAAATATGGCTGTTTACTAGCGACCAAATAATCTTCTTTTGCTGAATTTCTATGCTGTAAATAATTATTTACGTATATTATTGTTATACATGCATATAATTATTTATTCCTTCAAACAATAATAAAATTTTAATTTGAAAACTATTTTTCATTTAATTGTTTTCTTAGAACAATCCCTATGATTTATTTGTACAGCATTATAATAAAATTATTGATTTAAAACAGACAACTAATAGTGCTAACTTTTAGAAAAAAAATAAATAAATAAACTATTATCTTTTAAAATTGTATTATTTAAAATAAAGAAGGTGTTTTGAAACTATTAACATTTTTCTCTACAAGCATGATTGCAATTTTGAGACGCAATATCCTTCAAAAGAGCAATTGTGCAATATTCAAGTAAATGCTAAACTCATTATATCTTAAAAATAACGTTAATTATATTTTATTGGTAAAGTGCATTTTCCAATTTTAAAAATGTGATGTTTACAGCAAATTTAGAGTTGAATATTAAAGTGAGAAAGACAGCGAAGGTGATAAATTATATTTAGTAGATTTCAATATAACTTTTGTTTTATTTGTTGGTGCTTCAGGCAAATTTCTGCCAGTCAAGATTGAGAATATAAAGGGGGGTATCATAAAATTTTAATTATTACTAGGAAATATATGGATAAAATTTATTCAGCATGTTAATTGATTCTTATGTATATGATGTTGTAAATTAAATTTATTAATTTAAGATAGAACCTTTAAAAAAAAAAAAAATTCTCTCACTTCAGAATTTAAAGTTCAAACGCAGTAACTAGGCTTCACTCACTTGCTGCAGTATTCCCAATTTTTTTCAATGTCCAGAAGTATCAATAATGAATTAACTAAATCTTACCAAAGTGTGTTATTTTTTACACACTTTTATGTTGAACTCACTTTTACTTTTACCTTTCTTTCTCTGAATAAAGAGAAAAATAACTTAAATGAAGCTGGCTCGTCCTTTCTCGCTTCTCGCAAGGACCAACAAATGGTTCTAAATGATTCCATTCTTTTCCACAAAAATTTACATTATTGTTAAAATAAATAAATAAATAAAACTTCAGTTTAGATTTTTTTTTTTTCATTTCCGTGACTACAGAATGTTTCAATTTTGATTCAAAATTTTTTTTTCACATTTAGAAATATGCAATGAACGTCTTAGTCATTCTCTTTTGAAAATAATGTTTCATCAAATCATTTTCAGATTAAAAATGACAATGCAACACAAATACGAATATACAAAATATGCGAAATACTCGATACTTTTTAACCTGAGATTTAATTTTTCAAACATTAAAAGTAGACAAGCATAGCAAAATAAAAACAGGTATAGTGTAACCATGTATCCTACGACTATTAGTGAAAACGAGTCCAAAGACTTGGAGGGGTGCCAAATTGACCGACAGATTGGGATTTGGTAAACATCCAGTCATTCGATGTTCCTGATTGCTTATTTTCTCTCAGTCATCCTTATTTTAACAGTAGACGTTCAGTCCGCACTTGCGCAGAGGCTTCCCTGGTCGCAAGAAAGGTGATTAAAGAATAAATTGGCATACTGTGCCCATCACAAAAGTTTCTTCTATATCACTGTATACAACAGATCTACTTATCGGTTGAAATGTACAAAAATTTAATCAACGTAGCTTCTTACAATAAAGATTTTACATGTGAAGTTCGCATGTGATTTTACATCTGTATTTGATGTAGATTTTACATGTGTATTTAAAAAATAGATGCTTACAGCTAGCCGTCTCAAAGTGGAAGACATCAGCGTCATCTATTGACTGATATATGCACAAATTTAATTATTCTAATTTTATTATAGAATCGAATATAGCCATCCCGTAAAAGGTGGAAATTGCAAAATAGCAAAGCCACGTCGCAACCGATATGGACTCAAATTAAATCAACACATAGTTTAACATAACAGCAAAATCATATATAAAGTTTTGTGCATTTATGTTTAAAACTTGGAATATAGCATTCCTTTAAATACAAAAAATAATAGAATGCCTGTGGGGCGATATATATCAAATCCTAATTAACACAAATTTTTGTCAAGCTCCAGCAGAATACAAAGTTTTACACATTTCCATCCTTTTTGTCCGGTACATCATACATGACACAGAGATTTTCTAAAAATAGTAGGGAATTGTGTTCAGATTCCTTCAAAAGGTGTAAATCCGTCAAAAAACTGGAAGTCAAATTTTTTTTATTAATTCCAGTAAAAGGGTGTATCTACTAAAGTTTATTTAAAAAAATATATATATCAGGGATTCAGTTCTAAAAGTTACAAAAATTAAAAATTCTCTTTCAAATAGCTTACAATGGGTGAAATACACATCATACTGTAGAAAAGACATGTACGAAATTTCAGCAATATATAATTACATTTGTAAGAGATATGTTTAAGCAAAGTTTACCACGAATTAATCACATACTAAAACGTAAATGAGTTCATGTATTTATGCTAGCGTTGTTTCCCACTGTCATTTGTGGATGGCCCCCTAAACCAAAATCTCCCAGTACATTTTTTTTTGTAAGAATTTATTGTCTAGGCATTTAAAAGTGTGTAAAGTGAGCTATTTTATACTTTCCAGCAAATTTAAAACGCGTTTATGACTTAAGTTTCTCTGTCTGTCTGTACGCAATCTAACTTGTATAAATATTCTTAAAATTCCTTGAAACTGATTATTTAAATTCACTGTTATTTAAATTTAACTGTTATTTAAATTCACTAAAGTGAAAATTATATAAATAGCACAACTGATTTGTGTACAAGGACACCGAAGAGAATTCTAACACACTGAGCTCTGTGTTAAGTGCTTCTGTAAAACATCTACCTTGTATCGAAAAAAAAAAAAATAATAATAATAATAATAACATATATCATTTAAATTTAGAAACATTTCCTCCCTTAGAATATGGCATAATTAGAATTAATTATTGAATTACAGGTTAACACAAAAATATCAAGAAAAATAAAAGACGCAACTTAAATTTATGGTTGTGTATGCATTTTCAGTTGTGTTTTGCTGTTTCAACACTTTTAAAAATATTAAAAAAAAAAAAATATTGTGGCTTCAGTTCGTCTACTTCCACGTCTGCGGTTTTTCTGAATGCTCATTTGTGTTGCATACCTGGTTTTTCTGCATGCTCGCATGAATTTTTCATTTATACCTTTAGAATATTGATATATGTTGTATAAGTTCACCATGGCATCTTCTCAATTGAAAATGGTATAAATATAGCAACTGTTTTGTATGCAGAGACTAACAAAAGATTTCTGATACTTTATGATCTCAGCGGAGCACGTTTTTAAAATTGAGCTTTAATATCTCGATACTACACACAGTATAACGAAATTTATTTGCATTATTAAGATACTCAAAACGACTTTTTCTGTTGAATAAGGTACTATTAGCGTAAGTTATTGCTTTATAACCCCCCCCCTCTTTAAAAAATCAAATAAATAAGTAAATAAATATTTTATACAGTTTTATGTACATTATGAGATATAAATTTGAATTGCTCACACGTAAACATTTGGTGTTTTGGGGATTTGTTTTAGTATAATATATTCTGTGTATGCAAACTTTACACTCTACATGGCCACATAAAAGCAATATTTGTTTAGTTTTCTCTTAGAAATATAGCTATAAATATATTTTGTGTGATCCCTTCCTTTCTAGTTATTTATTTTTTATTTTTATTTTTTTTTTATAATAAAGCAATCTGTTTCATAGATTTTTAAAAGTAAAACTATAAGGATGCTTTTTGAAAGATTTTTTCCTTCGTAATAAAAGCAAAATGTAATTTAGTAACTTTCACAGAAGTAAAATACGTTGAATTTTACACAATGCAACGGTTATTGGAGTTGCAAAATATTTATAATTTATGAGAATGTTGTGGTATTTCTTTCTTATTGTCTTATTATGCGCGGCGGTTAAAAATAAATTGATTATACTCAGAGACATGTAGCTTTAATTTTACTAATCGGAACTGAATGATACTTAAAATGTTTATAATGTACAGTTTTTATTATTATTATTATTATTATTATTATTGAGTTTTTTAATAAACTGCGAGTTAATAAGAAGAAGCGCTCTTAGAAGCGCTCTACATCGCTCCAAGAGTGATGAGCGGGGGCTACTCCCTGTTAAATGTTAAATTTTAGATCGTGGTGCTAAGGTTTATATTATAACAATAACAACAATAATAATTACAATAACAATAATAATGTGTTTAAGCATTTTGATGTCAACTGAACAAGAATATGAAGATTTTTGTAGTTGAAATGGGTATATATATTTTTACCATCCTAACCAAAAATCGAATAACTGAGGAAATGTTTATTAGTATTTTGAAGGTCAAATGTAGGTGCAACATGAATTTTTAAGCTATAATTGGTAAATTTCTAGAAATGGTATGTGTGAAAAGTGGCTGAATAGCTTGGAATTGAATTTTAAATTTAATAACAGCTTAATTTTTAATTAATGAAAGTACAATATTCAAACGGTTGTTGAGAAGGTTGGTAGATGATGCATAGATAGAAGAAAAACTTGTTAAAAAGAAAAAAAAAACTCTTCTTCAAGGTATTTTTAACTGTTTTTAAATTACATATATTCATATAAAGTCTTCTTACCTTACCCGTCATCTGCAATTTGTCTTTATAATATTTAAATGCAGGTTAACAGAATTTTGTATGAGTGTCTCACTAATCTATTATATATGTATATATATATATCAGTTTTCCAGCAACTTATTTTTTTCCTCAAATATGATTGATTACACGTAAAAAAAACTTTATATTCTTTTATCACAAAACTTTACTGATGCTTTTGCGAAATGATTAAGCAACTTTCTGTCTGTCTAATAAAGTTCTGAATTTTTTAACTCAATTATTAAACCAGGAAGTGGATTGCATAGATTATAAATTATTTTCCAATTTTGCTCAACTGTTACATAATGAATATTATACCATAATATTCATAATTAATAAAGAAATGTCATTATAAATAACATAATATAAAATGAGCTTTTTTGTCCGTAATTAACTAGAATAATTTTAGTGGGATTTGCAAATAAATGATTAATCTTTATTTTTACATTATCTAGATGTAGTATCCTTTTCTGAATTTTAAAAGTAGTATTCCACTATCGTTATATTTAGCGTAATTTTAAAATTCTCAAATGTAATCAAAGTACGACTACACTGAATTTATCCTAATTATTTCGTAAATTCAAATACAAACAGACGCACTGGTGTCTCAAACACCGTTTAAAGTTATTGGTAAATGCTAAAAATTCCCCAAGCATTTGAAAATGCTCTTAATAATATGTTTCTTAAATATTTATTTATATTTTAAAGAGAAAAGAAAAAGAATGCGGTAAATTCACAATCTAATATTATTTGAAATACAGTAAAATATGAATAGAATGAAGCCTGTGATCCTTAGTGTACACACCAGTATGACGATATAGGGTTTATCGATGCCAATACTAAACGAATGTTGTCAAAATCACATGGATGTTAATTTTGTCGCGTAAGTATATTTAGAAATCTACTTTTTCGATTTGCATAAAAAAAAAAAAAGAATATATGTATATATATATATGTGTGTGTGTGTGTGTGTGTGTGTGTGTGTGTGTGTATGTATAAACTTTGGGGGGGGGGAGAAATATTATCGAAAAAGAATCCATTCAGAAAATGAATTTATGTACTTTAAAAAAGCTTCTCGATCATAATTTTTATTCATTGTTATTATTATTGTTGTTACTGTTATTATTGTTATAGTAAATATCATTAATAACTAAAAAGTTATTTTCAAGGTTCTTCTATCTTCAAGTTTCTCGTACTCTGTTATAGTACTTTGATGCTTTTACTCCGCACTCCTAGCTACTTTTATTTATCTATTTCTTATTTATCTGTTTCATTGTTTTTTCAACAATAAAGGGTTATGTTTAATTAGTTCTATCCTAACCAACTCTTGCAAAAATGTGTAATGCGTTGTTAAATTCACATATTTTATAAGGTATATGCAATTACCTACTCCGTACTTGACGTGTATAAAGCAGCTATAACTTTAGAAAAATATAACTCTGCATTAAATGATACATTACATTCTGTACATACATTGTTTATTTTCTAAACATATTATATTTCACGAAGTTTTAAATAAATATATGAAGAACATTATGCTTTTAAATCTAAAATAAATATATAATAATTATAACAGTTGTTTAACCCTTTGCGGTCTTATTTAATTTTACTTCTCTCGTCAGTGTTACTAAATTTAGGGACTTTTTATTCAATTTCCACCGCTAAATTTTAATTATAACGGTTGCCTCATCATTTCGAAAGCTATTCGTCTATTATGTATATCCACATCACTCAAATTATTGGTGATAGATAGTTAAATAAAAGAGTCTCTAAATTTGGCAACACTACTTAGAACGTCTAGAGTGTTAGGGTGCCGGCAAAGGGTTTAATGCTGTTATTTTGGGACTTCAAAGTGCAGGTTTTCTGTAGAATTCCCTATTTATGCTGCTTTTAACACAAAGCAATCGATATATTCAGCCAAATTAAATATAGAATGGTGTGTTATGTTAATTCTTTTTAAAAAATATAAATTCTTTCTGTTTAAATTCTTGAATATATATATGTATATATATTTATGTATATATATATATACATTTTATATTTTTAGACTGCTTAATCATAAATGGCTCTTTTAGACTTTTAAATATATATGCCTGGAGTGAACCCTAGTGATATTAAAATAATAATAATAATAATAATAGTAATAATAAAATTTAAAAATAATTCATCGTCTCAAAGAACTATCACGTCAAAACTCTAAATACCTACCGCCATGGTAAGTAATATCATTCATAAAGATTTAATTTATAAAAACGACGTTTAAACTGGAAATTAATTTACTTTTTCCAAAAGACATTGCAGAAATTAACATAATATGCTATAGTTTTCATACTATTTATTATTACACACATTTTATTAAAAGAAATTCATTTGAAGAAAAGAATTTCTTTTTAATAGCCTTAATACATATTTAAACATTGCTGTACAGGTGAAAGCTACTTTAATGATACTTTTACTGGACATCATAATTTTTCAAAACACTTTCATCAATCATATCAAATAAAAAATAATCTATTTGATTAATTTTGGACAGGCCTGCATTTTGTTTATAAATTGTATAAGCCCAAATAGTACATTTAAATTTAGCGCAGGAAAAGATATACATGTACAAATACACCTTAAAATGTATTTTCCATACTTTCAACTTTCAACCATGGCCCTAATATATATTAAATGTTTGATTTGTTTTTTTTTGAGTGGGGGGAGGTAATATAGTAAATGAATGATGAATGTTTAGCATTTCATATTCTAAATGAAACATATTTTTGTGCATATACGATTATTCGTTAACTTCTTTATATTTTAATGAATCTAAATGTTCTAAAATCCATTAATGATAATTTCCGCTTATAGACTCTAATGCATTGATATCTTTTGCGTATTCAATACACGGGCCATCTGTCGGGTCTCAGTAAAATGTTTGAATGACTATCACCAGACCATATAGATTTATCACACCGAATTTGACTTGAACCTGTCTTTTAAATACCCTGCACTGCATTAAAATCGGCCCCAAGATCATATTTACAAATTCTTATGCAAAATGATCTTCTAAATCCGAATATGACGCCCATTTTGCCCTATAACCTACCGTTTTTTAGCAACGCCACACTATTTTTATCATTTTTCGGTAATTTTATGTCTATAAATTTCATTTATGGGGGGGGGGGGGGTATTTTAACTGTTAAATACCTTCTGAGGGCTACAGAGTTGGAAAATTCTAAAACATGAACATTTGCAGCAAAGGGAAAATTTAGTAAGGAGGGGTGGTTGTCACTGAAATTATAAGTTTTTTTTTTTTTTTTAATTAGTATTTTCATTTATTTTTATTATTATTAATCTATTATTATTATTATTTATTATTTATTATATTTTTGTTTTTAATGGTCAAAATAATCCTTTCTCACTCTCCAAATCAAATTCATGGCCATAAAAATTACTTGGAAATGGGGTGGCGTCCCGCAGAAACGGTGGGTGATTTGGCAAAATGGGGGTCATATTCGGATTCAAGAGGTCTGTCATTTACATAAGAATAAGCAAAAATGGTATCAGGGCTTGACTTTTTTTTTCAGCGCAGTGATATTAACAATAATACACATACACGTACACACACAGACCAACACCAAGAATTCTATTTTCATCAAACTATACAATTAAATAAAAAATAATTTTGAGAATTTCCACACAAATTTGTACTAAATGTAGGGTAGATTTACGCTATAGTTTTAGTTTAATATTTCTGTAATACCTCCTGCTGGTTATATTTGTTATTTATTGAACTTTTGTGAAAATTTATACTTCCGAGTACATATTAAAAATATATTTAACTTTTAAAATATTATAGAAACTTTGAAATAAACGTTTTTCTTAACTTGTAAGTTTCGATATCGTATCCCAATCTTGGTTAAGATAGCCGTTTATTAAGTGGTAAGATAGTTTATGAAATTGCAATGTTATATGCACATTTTTTTATGAAACATTAAACGTTTATTTGAAAAGACATGATTAGCATAGACAAAACGGATATAATGTATTATCTATCATTAGTTTAGTTTATTTTATTCTATTTATTTAATTATTTTAGTAAAATTAATGTCCTCATGTAACTTAAAAAGAAAAACTAAGAAGATAAGGTAAAATTACTGTCATCATTCTATAAAATGTTTTGGTCAACTTACCCCAAAACGTTGAATTGGATATAAGTCCACTTATTAACTTTTAAAATGGAGCACCAACCCCTTTATACGTTTGACGATTAGGCCAGGCACTGTACTTTAAAAAATTAACCTAATTATTTTCTTTTTCCTTTTTCTTTTTAAAATACGGTATATTTAACTAATTAAACAGAAGAATTTTTTTATTTTATTTATTTTTTCAAATTTTAGCCTTTATTAGATAAAAAGAGATTGGTTATCGGTCCACACTAAACTAATTATTCATAAAATTTCGCAAAAAAATTAACACACCTTTTCTATGAAGGCCGACCTTCCTTTATGGCACCTGCGTATATGAGAACAACCTGAAACACATATTGTCCAACGTAGCACCTTACCCCAATTTACCATAATATAAATTATATATATAAAAAAAAAAAAAATCTAGTTGGCATAGGTGAACTCTGCGCATTTCCCCCTCATAAAAAATTTATGTTCTCATAAATTTCTAATGCGAGACATATTATAATCATGTTAAAAGAAATGAATTTGACCAAAGCTTGATACAGTGACAGAATGAAATCCCCTCCTAATAGGCTATCCACCGTTCACTTCGATATATTTATCTTATTCTAATCCATTAATTTATTTTATCAGGGTCAATTCCGTTGTTTAGTTTTCATGCTACTATTTCCAATGCAATAATCCTCAAAATCCCTATTTATAAGAAAAAATTAAAATTTCGCTATGCTGATAGAATCATAAATTACGAATAATTTACGAAATTTTCCCATTAGAATATTTGTATTCAATCATGTTCAAACAAATATCATAAATGTAATTTTGAAATTGTCTAATGTATTTAAGATCCTCAAAATGGAAGTTTATGCTCAATTTTGCCTTATTCTGATATGTTAAGTAAATCGTAAATTCCAAATAACTTACGAATTTTTTAAATTGGAAAAATCATTCTATGATATTCATGCCAGTATCCTAAATAATACCTCGAGAGTGGTTTGACATCTTTACGATGAAAACATCCCTCAAGATTGACGTTTATGTGAAATTTTGCTCTATTCTGCCATGTTAAGAAATTCGTAAATTTCATATAACTTACGAATTTTTTATATTGGAAAATTCATAGTCATTAATATTCATGCCAGTGTTCTAAATAATATTTCAAAAGTAGTCTGACATCTTTACGATGAAAATATCCCTCAAAATTGACGTTTATGTGAAATTTTGCCCTATACTGCCATGTTAAGAAATTCATAAATTTCCAATAACTTGCGAAATTTTCAAAGTAGCATATTTATAGTTATTGATGTTCATTCCGGCATCAAAACTGATATTTTAAAACTGATCTGACATTTTTACCGTAAAAAGTTTCCATTTAATGCACGTTTAAGTGAATTTTTGTCCTGCTCCCATGTTAAGAAAATCGTAAATTTCTAATAACTTATGAAGTTTTTTAATTCGAATGTTTCAAACGAATAGGATTCTTGCCAGTATCGAAAGTAATATTTTAAAACTGATTCGACCTCTCTGCGATCATTTGTTCGTGAGATATCGTGTAAACAAACTAACACACTAACAGACACCCTACAGACAGACATCATACAAATTTTGTCATTTTCGGATTCCTCACACCTGAAAACGTATAAAAAAGTCAAAAAACCGAGGTCGAAATTTTTCACGATTATCTAAGTTCCTCATACATATTGTATGATGGGGAACTAAAAAAAAATGTGGAAAATTATAAGAAATAATCTGGTGCGTCACTCGCACGACTTTCTCTTACTATGAAATTTAATACTATAAATACAGGTTGGAGATTAAGAGGTACGATAACGGTGTTATGTAAACCTATGTTAAACAATTCAAATTAGGCTTCGGAAGAGTTTTATATGATAATTAATTCTGAGTGAGGGGGGGCTACTGCCCCCCTCAACCCCCCGTTTCATTAATGCACATAGATTTATATAAAATTTAATTCGGTTATTAAAAAATAATTTATTAAAATTGTTATTTAAAAAATTATCTTTTAGGCTAATGCAGAAGATTTCCATATTAGAGAAGTAGTATAACACTAAATATCCAAAAAAAGTCCATTTTACTCTCAATATTAAAAAAATAAATAAATAAAATACGATTTTTTTTTCTAAGGTTTTTTTTTTTTTTTTTTTTTTTTTTTTTTTCTCGTGAAAAGTTAAAAAAAAAAAAAAAAAAAAAAAAAAAAAAATCTGGAGTGACTCCACTCGACTTTCCGAACATTGAGTAATTAACGGTTTTGTAAATAAAGCAAAGTGAGAGGAGTTGTTAAATAAACAAAAGAGAAAATTATAATAGGTTGATTGGGTATTTTTCTTTATATAGTACACGATGTTTTACCAAACACGTAGATCATAATGATAAAGAATAATTCATTGTGTCCCTGTAAAAACCTACAAATGCTAGATTCACCAAAATACTTACAATTAGTGCAACAGCCCCTTATAATATTTATATAAATTTTCAGCTACATCGGATAAGGCATGTAGACACTATCGCACTTTAAAGTTTGAACCCCTATGCCACAATTATAAAGAAATTTGTATTTTGTCCCTGTAAAAAGAACCATAAATGCTAGAATCTCTAAAGTTCATAAAGTTTGTGTGACGGTGACGTATAACATGTATATAAATTTTCAGTTAATTTGAATAAGGAGTTTAGTCGCTATCGCACTTTAAATAATTTAAGTCTGTAGGTCTTAATGATGAACAATTTTTAATTGTGTCCCCGTAAAATTTGTTAAGTGCTAAAGTCACTGAAATCCATACAGTTTCTGTGATGGTGGCCTATAACACGTATATAAATTTTCCACTCAAACGGATTAGTCATTTAGATGCTATCGTACTTTAAAACTTTTACCCCATACGTCATAATGATACAGAATTATTTGTTGTGTCCCTGTGAAAAAGCTAGAAGTGCTAGATTCACAAAAACCTATATAGATCGTGAAACTGTGACCTATATAATGTGTGTATTTTTTTTGTTCAATTGAATAAGGCGTTTAGACGATATGGCACTTTTTAAAATTTGGTCCCATAGGCCGTAATGATAAAGAAATTTTTTTGTGTCCCTGTAAAACACATACAAGATCTAGATTCACCAAACTCTATGCAGTTCATGCAACTATTACCTATAATATGTGTAAAAATTATTTTCTCAGTTTAATAAGGCATTTTGACATTATCGCACTTTTTAAAATTCGGTCCCATAGGCCATAATGATAAAGAATTTTTCTTTGTGCCCCTGTAAAAAGCTATAAGTGCCATATTCTCCAAACTCCATACAGTTCGTGCAATTGTGATCTATAATATGTGTATACATTTTTTGCTCAATTAAAGAAGGCGTTTAGATGCTATCGCACTTTTAAGATTTTTGTCCCATAGACCATAATGATGAAAAAAATTTCTTTGTGTCCCTGTAAAAGAACTATAAGCGCTAGATTCCCCAAAATCTATAGGGTTCGTACTATGGTGACTTACAATATACGTACCAACTTTCAGCTTATTCGAACAAAGCGTTTAGACGCTAGCGTGTTCACTCACAGACATACACACACATATACACACATACATACACACATACACACACACATACATACATCATCGTAAAAATAGTGAAAACGGACTCAGGGGACCTCGAAACGTATAGAAACATTAAAATCTCGAATTCGGATTTTTGACATGATTACAATACTTTTCTCACTATAGTGTTCGGAAATTAAAAAATCGATAACTTTGTTTTAAATTATCGCAGATCGATGGTTCAACCATTCGTTTGAAAGGTATTGGCGAGCTCTTTTGAAAGATACCCATCATGCAAATTTACTCCCCTCGAGGGGGGATTTCCCCCGGGGGGGGGGAAAACGAGGCTCCTACATACACAAAAAATTTTTCCCAGTTGACTATCTTTATTACAATATATATATATATTCGTTTCATTTGGTTTAGTGCAGTCTATAGACGTTAAACTCTACTTACCTACAATTTCCCCCATAGACGTGATGTATTCATTGTCTGAGACGTGATGTATTCATTGTCTGATGAATTCTCTTGATTGTCCCTGTACACGAACCATTTGCTTGATCTTAACGAAAAGCTTACTGTAGAATCTATATATGATACACATTTAGAATACCAAGTTTGGAATGTCTGCTACTATTTGTTCTTGAGATATGCTGATAACAGACAGACACACACGGAGACACACAGACATACACAAAGACCATTTGCTAAAAACATGATTTTCGTATTCAGGGGACCTCAAAAGGTGTAAATATAACAAAATCTCGCGTTCAAAAATTTGACCCAAAAACAATACTTTCTCGACCCTATGGGTAAGAGAAAGTAAAAAGAAAGATATAAAGAAAGAAAATGTAAAAGAAACAGCCGTATAAATGTTTCTTAACTTATGGTAAGAGAAAGTAAAAAGTAAAAATGTAACTACATCTAGTTGAATGAAAATGGAAATAAATGGTAAAGCATAATAAGGCATTGTGCTTTAAATGATTGTAATGAAAAAAGAGTATTTTTATATTGTACTAGACGTAAAAAAATGCAACACAAAAAGATTTTGTTGAAATACATAAAAATTCTATACGTGATTCATGATTACATACTTGCCAACCATCTCATTATGAACCGTACAATTTTTAGTATCCGCCTTTTTTTTCACACCGGTCAGCTTTTAGAGTAATTTTATTCTTATTTAATCGTAACAGCATTTAGAGAAATTTACTCTAAAAAAAAAAAAAAAAAAAAAAAAAAAAAAAGGGGGCGTTTTTTCAAGGGGCGTTAACAATTGTACGGTTATTACTGAGATGTTTGGCAAGTATATGATTATTATAGAATTTTACAACGATGTAAATTAAAAGTATCAGTTAAGACTAAAATAGTTGTTTTCATTGTGAGTAGAACAAATTAAGTAGTAGAATCAACTCAATTAATCAGAAGAATATTTGATTTATTTGATTTAATTTATTCTATTTAATTTATTTATTTATTTTTTACAAATACTGCAGCTTTCTATAGGAAGGACATCAATAAAGTTCTTAATATAAGTAATATCGTCTGATTAAATTGCTGCTATTTAGAGCAAGAAGTACTAAAAATAAGACTAAAATCACTTACAAATAATATAAAACCATTAAAATAACCTAATATTTCCCTTATGGACTTTCGTTGAGCTTACATTTTGTTAAAGCGATGCCTTTGGGGAACGACCCACAAGTAATGAGATAAAATGTTTGCGGCAAAAAAATAAATAAATAAATAAAAATGGAAAAAAAAAAAATACTTTCACAAAAAATGAAATCTAAAACTATAGTAAAAATCAAGGATACAAACTTAACTAAAATGATTTTTAAAAAAATGCTCTTTACAGATAAAAAATAATCTGGTGTATCACTCACACGACTTTCTCTTACCCTGAAATTTAATACTATAAATACAGATTGGAGATTAAGAGGTAAGATAACAATGTTATGTAAACCTATGTTAAACAATTCAAATTAGGCTTCGGAAGAGTTTTATATGATAATTAACTCTGTGTGAGGGGGGCTACTGCCCCCTCAACCCCCCGTTTCATTAATGCACCTAGATTTATATAAAATTTAATTCGGTTATTAAAAAAAAAATTCTGTTTTTAAAAAATAATTTATTAAAATTATTATTTAAAAATTTATCTTTTATTATAATGCAGACGATTTCCATATTAGAGAAGTAGTATAACACTAAATATCCAAAAAATAATCCATTTTATTCTCAATATAAAAAAAAAGATTTTTTTTCGTCAAAAGTGAAAAAAATCGATAACTTTGTCTTAAATTATCGCAGATCGATGGTTCAACCATTCGTTTTAAATTTATTAGCGAGCTCTTTTGAAAGATACCCATAATGAAAATGTACTCCCCTCGAGGGGGGACTTCCCCCCCCCCCCAAGGGGGGAGGCGAGGCTCCTACATACTCAAGAAAATTTTCCCAGTTGACTATCTCTATTACAAAATATATATATTCGTTTCATTTGGTTTCGTGCAGTCTATAGACGTTAAAATCTACTTACTTGCAATTTCCCCCATAGACGTAATGTATTAGAATTCTCTTGATTGTCCCTGTACACGAACCATTTGCTTGATCTTAACGAAAAGCTTACTGTAGCATCCCTATATGATACACATTTAGAATACCAAGTTTGAACTTTCTGCGATAATTTGTTTTTGAGATTTGCTGATAACAGACATACACACAGACATACACACAGACATACACACAGACATACACACAGACACACACACAGATCATTTGCTAAAAACATGATTTTCGTATTCAGATCTCGCGTTCGAAAATTTGACCCAAAAACAATACTTTCTCTACCTTATGGGTAAGAGAAAGTAATAATTATCATCAGTGAAACTCGTTTGCTTCCGTCATACATAGTCGAAATAAAAGGTTAGTGTGATTAAATTTTAAAACATACGTAGAAAATATTTCATAAATGTTAATGTTAATTCTAGTGCAGTGGTTGCCAACCGATGGTCCGCAGAAAAACCTTGATATTATTAGCATTTTTTAATAAATTGCTACTGATTATACTGAAATTAAATTTCACTTCAGGATTTTCTGAATTTATCATACTCACAACAATACTCTTATGAATTTTTGGGCGAGAGAGATATCATAAATTAAATACTATTTTACCACACAAATTTGAATTGTAGCAGGCATAATAATCGCTTTCAATTTACGACCTGCATTTGTTTTAGGCTAGGACCATTCTAAATTTATCGGAATATTCGAATTCTTCAAAGGTCTAAAATGTAAGTTAAAAATCGCAATTTCCCATTGGATTTTATTTTTGCTTTGTTGTAATATATATTACAAGGTTAAGTAAATACAGTTTTATATATTGTAATAGTAATTTTTTATTCTATTAGTTAAGTCTTTCGTCTCTAAGGGTTTTATTTTATTTTAATTATTTATTTTTAATATCGAAACAATAAAAAATTGTTCGCGTTCTTTCCCTTTAAATGTTTAAATAAAATTTGAAGTATTATTCTTATGATTAAATAAGAATTTATATTTTTACTATTAAAAAAAAAAAAAAAAAAAAAAAAAAAAAAGCATGTGTAATATTTTATATAAAATAGGATTATTTCATATTTATACAATGAATATTTTTGTATTGTTATTTTTATTTTATTGTATATTTACATGTATAATTAATAATATTAGTAGTCCTCGATTTCTTTAAATTAAAGATTTAGTGTTCCGTGGGATTTTATATTGTGTATTTAGTGGGCCGGAAAGTAGAAAAGGTTTTCTATAGCTGTTCATCAGTTTAAAATAGAATTTTTATTATTAATATATTAATTTTGATTATTTATTTATTTATTTATTTTTATTTATTTATTTTATCAATTTTCATTTATTTTAAGAATACACTATAGATACCTTAAGTGTACTTGGTATTTTCGATTAGGTACCACTGAAAGTTTCATACATAAAAGCTTATATATCCATTTAATATTTATAAATTGAACTATATTATGCTTGTTTTACAATAAAATACGTATTCAGTTAACAATTCGGATGATTATATATATATATATATATATATATATATATATATATATATATATTCAGATTTGAAATCTTTAATTTGCATTTTCTCAATTTGCATATTTTTAAGAATTCATGATCTTCAAAATGCTAAAATTTCTAAAGATATTTAAGAAAAGACTTCACATTTTTGTGGTGTTTAATAGAACGTACTTAAAAGAATTAGGGACAATTTTTTTCAATATCTTATTAAAAAAATAATTGAAAATAAAAATGTAACAAAAATCTTTTTTTTTTTTTTTTTTTTTTTTTTTTTATTTATTTACATAGGCGATGTACTATTTATTTTATTTTTCTCAAAAACTAAACAATAAATTTCAAAATCCATCCCCAGTTCTTTTAAGTAGCTTCTATTAATCAACCTACAAAAATTTAAGGCTTTTCTTTAAATATCTGTAGATGTTTAAGCATTTTGAAGATCACAAATCCAGGAAAAAATGCTAACTGTGAAAACGAAATTTAAAGATTTCAAATCTATAAAAAATGTATCAAAAACCATAAGAATTGTTGCCCGAATTTTTTTTCTTTTTGAAAAAACCTAATGTATATCAATTTATAAATATTAAAGTTGAATACAAACTTTTATATGAAACTTTCAGAGGTGCAAATTCAAAGGTGCCAAGTCCTCTTAGATGTCTGGTTAAGAATTACTTTAGAATTAAAGTACATATATATATATATATATATGTATATACAGTCGGTAACAAAAGTGTCCGAACACTAGTAAAAATTACTATGTAAAAAAAGTACACTTAATACTGTTTTGTTAAATAAATCCTTGTCGAATCCTGTTCTTAGTCAGTGTAAGAACGTGATTCGATAAGGATTTATTTAACAAAACCGTATGAAGTGTACGTTTTTTACATAGGAAATTTTGCTAGTGTTCGGACACTTTTGTTACCGACTGTATATATATATATATATATGTGCGTGTGTTTCACTTTTCAATATAAAGTTATTCTTCAAATATTTTACAAAGCAAATAATTTGAACATATTAAAATACATTAATACAGAAATGTTGAATAAAAATTAAAGCAAAGTTTTAATAATTATCTAAAAAAAAATTTTTTAATCTGACATTTAAAAGAGAAAAATACTTATAAGGTGTTCAGATTTTGAATACTTTGTAAAAAAATATGCACCGCTTAAATAATATATATATATATATATATATATATATATATATATATATAAATGTAAAAGTTTTGAAATGATAATTTAACTTAAACGTATTGGGATTACAGAATATTTCAGTATATAACGAACTTACTCTAAAAATGTTTTTTTTCCAAAATTCATTAAGAATGGAAAAATGCATATTGACATAACTAATCTCTGAAATTCAATATTTGTATTGAAAATTACATTACAAGAAAAAAATAAATAAATAAAGGAAAAATAAAAACCTAAGTTTTTTTTTATTTTTGTGACAATAATTTAACTTTTGGAAGATTAATATTCTACGACATACTCTGTTGTAAGAAATTTTTTTGATTTATGTAAACCTTAAAAAAAAAAAAATTCGTGTTTGTTTTCTGAACACGTGCACGCACTTCTGCATTTCTTTAAAAGATGAAGAAATAGCTAATCACTTGCTTATCTAATTAATATTTAATGAATATTAGTGATTTTCTTAATTATAAGCTTATTTAGCGCTCTGTCAGGTTACATCAACCCACACATCTTTTTGCGTGCGAAAAAGATTAAGCTTTTTTTTTTTTTTTTTTTTTTTTTTTTAATTTGATACTTTATTATTAGGGCTAATTTTTCTGAGTTTGTTTAACTGAAATTTTTTATAACTGATAAATTTCTATTTTTCTTCATACGATTTCAAGAAAAGAAAAATTATCGTTCTCGAAATAGAAAAATAATGTCGTTAACTGTTTAAGACCATTTTTATATTGCAGACTGGTATTTTTATTTTTCTCGTGTACTTTTTCACTGTCTAAAATCAGATTATTCAGATAATGTGACAAATGAAAGAAAAAAATTTCAAAATCTAGCAAATTAAAACCTCTATTTTAAAATTACATGGAATATATTTTATTCGGAAACAATCATTTCGAAATTAAATGAAAGTTTGATAACAATGGAATTTTAAAATTCAACTGAAATATAAATATCATCATCATCATCATTATCACAAACTTTAGACTTTATTAACTATAGGATGAAGGTTTTTCCTGGATAATTCCAATCTGCATTGTGTTGTACAATTCTCTACTATTCTGCTCCTCCAAACTTGATAATATAATTTTTCCAAGGAAAGACCTAGTGGTATTTTCATCGGCCTTTTCTTATCCCTCGATATCTAAAATAGGACTTTGACAGTCAATTTTAAATTTAATTAAAAAATCAAATAATAAAATTAGGTAAAAATACAGAATAAAGATTGAGAATCTCGATTATTCACTTTTAACTAAGCATTGCTGTAAATTTATAGAGACTCTGGATAAATATATACATTAAATTTACAGAAATGTTTAACAGTGTAGTCAACCAAAAACAAACAGCGAGGGAGTTTACATTCGTTATTTCTTTTAGTAATTGCTCTAATTGTAGGAATATGGTCGATAGTACTAATTCGAAATCCTGTATTTTCTTTAGGTTGTGCTGCATTTAACTGTTTCGGAGCGACTTATCAGAATTATCATCAACGTTTTATACCGTATTGAGAGCATATTTTTGGTTTGACAATAGTTTTCTATATCTTCACCTTTCTTTTTCAGGAAATGGAATTAATTCCTTTTCGCCGTCCAGACCGTCTCGTCAACGCACGTAACAGTTTCACTGTTACACTTAGGTTTTTTCAAGGAGTTATTTATTTATTATTTATTTTATTATTTATTTATTATTTATTTTATTATTATTATTATTATTATTATTATTATTATTTTTTTTTTTTTTTTTTTTTTAAACTCCTGGTGCTTCACTCTGATTGGTCTCTGCTCACGCGGAGATTTATTCAGAGATCAAAATTCTAAATTCACCCATTTGGCTTTTAATTATTTTATGGAAAATTATTTTTATGTTTTTCGCATTTTTCGTTGGAGGTAAGCATTGGTTGCGACCAAATGCAGATACTCCGAAGCACATCGTTGACGTTGACTTCTTTTTCACCTTTCTTAAAAAGTAAGATTATGATAGCATTTTTCCAGTTCTTTGGAACATCGCCTATATTGTTATACATTTGTTGAATAGCTTAGTAAAAATTTCGGAGACTTCATTCTCTGCATCTTTTAAAATATCGAAATATATTTTGTCATCTCCTAAAGCTTTTTCATTTTTCTTTATCTTTATTGGTATAACTATTTTTTCCTTCATTATCAGTAGTATAGCGTTGTTTGTATTTGATGGGGTGGGTAAACCACTGAGTTGTTCAGATGAATTATACAAATCGGAATAAAGTTTACAGTGTGTATTAGAATTTGCTCTTGATACCGAGTATATTTCCACTTTTGATCTTCAAAGCTAGAATTCTTTATCTTCCACGCATCAAATGTCGTTTTGTAGTCTTTAAATTTTTATTCTCTTCTGTAGCTTATTGGATCATATTACATTAAATTTCCTGGTGTCTTCTGCAACCTTTTTCCTCAGAGTTTCGCATAGTTCTGAAAATTCAACCTTTGCAATAATATTTTCCTTGTTATATTTCATATTTCTTTTTTTCTCTATAACCTGTAATGTATCTTTTGAGATTTTCTTTACACGTTCATCTTCTTCCAAACCAGCAACATTTTTTACTGATTCCAAAACAACATTGACAAAATTCACCGTGAGTTCACTGATGTCTTCAGTATTCTCAAGTCGTTGAATTATATTCATTAATTCAAGCTAGAACAAAATTTTTATTATAAAAATGTATTTATATAGTTGTATATATATATATATATATGTATACAGATGTTTCACACTGAATGGGATAAAAAGAAAACATACCTGTGAACGCTATAATAACTTTCTTTTGAAAAATTAAATTTACAGTGAAACTATAGTTATTCAAGTTTCCACATATGCTTTATGTGTGGTCATCTGGTGACATACCGGTTTTTATTTCCCAGTTTTTGCCGCACTCGTGAAGTCTTTGTTAGTGATTCGAGCGCTTCATCTATTAGCTGCATCAGGTGCTGTAACTACTGGAAAAATGAGCTCATGAACACTTTGTCTTTAACACAATCCCATAGGGAAAAAGTCACAAGAGTTAGATCGCGAATCTCGGTGGCCATCAAACCAATGACATACCATTTTAGAAATTCATTTTTATAATACGCAAAAAACTTATCAAAAATTTTGATAAGAAACTTTTGAAAAGAAAAAATATATACAGAGTTTTCCAAAAGTCCCAGACCCCCATCCTAACTCGAAAATGAGTCGAAATTACGAAAAATTGCAAAACACGTGTTCAATGAATTCGAGAGGGACCCCTTTTGGGGTAAAATATTTGGGCCGGGGGGGGGGGGGCTAGGGGCGCCGCTAAGGGAGGACAAATTTAAAATTTTAAATAGAAGGTATGTTTTGTGATATATCCTTGGAAACGTCTTTTCAAAACAATTAAATGAGTATAAATGAAAATCATAGAAAACTATGAGTGTTAACATTTAAATTGATTTAAAATAACTTTTATTTAAATGTTGTTGGTTTTAATAATGTATCTATTATCAGCTAAATTTTATAACGATATAAATTTCTTAATTATATATATATATATATATATATATATATATATATATAATATTGTCTTATATACTTAACCATAAATTATTGTAAATTTAAATTAACATTAAAAGATGAGTGAATTCTTAGTTTCCAAAAATTTTGGCTCTAGCTTGCCAAAACTAAGAAAAGACCATGCTATTATCAAATAAAGTAAAATGATCATATGAATAATAATTTTAACTGAAATATAAAACTAAACCTCCTATAAGCTTTTATAAAAGTCAAAATAATCCCTAAAAAATGTATTTATATGAATAAAAATAAAAATAATGTACTTCTATGATAAACAATTAAATAAACAGATGAATAAGAGTAAAAGTATAAATATAAAATATTCTATCAGTACATATGTAGCCACAACACTTACACAACGCAGTAACTAATTTCCTAAAATCACTCACTCAAATTTTTACGATGTCAACATACAGCGGTATTGACATCTGTCGGCGAAAAATGTATTAGATTTTGCAATTTATATGTATACTATGAATATAATGATTTTAAGCATTATTGCTTTTCAGGCAATCAGCAAACTATAAGTAACCATTAAAAATTAATACCAGGTATTGAATTATGTATAAAAAATTTTTAAGTTATAGTTATGCAAAAAATCTAAAGGATAATTTGCTTTTAAAACTTGTTTATAAATTTCATTAATATTTTCAATTTTATCACATTGATTACTGGATATTTTTCAAATTCTTAATAAGTAATTAACAATAACATTACAAAAAACACAAATATGTATATTGCAGTTTCAATCGTGTAATTTAATGACATGAAAATTGTAATCTTTTGTTTTATCATAAATTTTAATGTTTAAAGTATTAGCAACAATGTCAATAACCAAATCAAAATGATTAGCGCTGATTTTAGTAAGTTAGTTAAATTTAATTTTAAAAACTCAAGATAAAATTTCAAAAATGGAATAGCATTAGAATTAAATTATATATATATAACGGGTGTACCAGAATAAAACAGACTGATATAAATTGATGTATAACTAAATTTATTTAAGTGAATCCCAACTTGGCTTAAGCATAAACAATATAGATAGAATGGTAAACAAAATACAACATATTAATTAATGTAAATAATCCCCGTGGTTGTTTGCCATTCGATGTAAGCGTTTGGTCCAATTTAGACAACTTTCCATTATTACATCCTTTCTTATTCTCTTTACAGCTCGTTTTAGTTCTGAAATCAGGGTTTTTTTACATTTTACTTTATCTCAGTTCATCTGGTGTACGGATTCATCCCAAAAAGAGTAGTCCCGTGGATTTAAATATGGACTGTTTTGAAGCCAATGCTCTTTATCAATTACACGAGGAAAATGTTTCCGACACCAAGCTTGTGAAAGTCTGCGGGTATGAGATGTGGCCCCATCTTATTGGAAAGTCCAATTTTTTCCGAAGACTTTATTTTTAAACTTTAATGCTACAGACAATACAATTGCAATATATTGCTGGTGATCGACTTTTCCCTTATCCAATATGACTAATGGAGATACGCCTTTGGAACATACCCCTAACAAAACCATAACTTTTCCAGGAAACTTATGTTTTTTTAGCACTCCACCTTTTTTGTCAGCTTCAAGGCGATTTGTGGCCACACTCTTGCATTTTGAACATTGCACATTCCATTTAAATCAAATATCTTTTCATCAGAAAAATTTATTCTCTTAGTTTCATCTTTTCTGAAATTGTGTCGCACCCAATTAGCAAATTTGATTCTTTCTGCTTTTGGATTTCTATTCGATTTTTATAGGGTCGTAATCCAATGTCATTTTTATGTATTCGCTGAAAAGATGATTTTGATACTTTGAGTTCCCCAGAAAGTTTCCTTATGGATATGCTCTTCTTACGTGCCAAGCGACTCTTCACTTTTTGAATCAAATTTTTGGTGCGGACAATGCGTGGACAGCTTGGTGGATGAGATGTTTTAATATTGCCAGTCTTTCTAATCATATTACACTACTTGAAAACAGTGGCACGACTTAGACACCTTTCAAATCACGAAATATTTTGCTTTCAGATTCTCCACTTTTGATCTTGGAAAGTACCAATTTTTGTATTTCCTTGCTCTTCATACTATCCTATAGTTGCAACGTAATTTTTTCTCTTGAGTTGTTGCACAGATTTCAGCAATGTAATTGGGAATCTGTAAAAATGTATGTATATACATATATATATAATTTTCATGCATACATACAAATAGTAATAGTATATTTTATTCTCGTACACCCGTTATATACATATATGTCTTAACTCTACACATACATATGTATACGTATACATACATATATATATATATATATATATATATATATATAATATTTTATTATATAAATGAAATTCTGTAAAGCATTATAATAAAGAAAAAATTTTAGTAACTGATACACTTTTACCAATGCTATGTTTTAAATTTTACTTATTTTTATCTATATTTTATACATGAAACAATGCAAGATGATAATATATATAATGCTAAATTTAGAATATAAATTACATATAAAAATGTGAGCAAGCATGGAGAACTTTACAAAGCACCAGTTTGATTGCATATTTAATAATCTGAAATCCTAATGGATGGTAAATTACCGATTGTTTTCTAATACAAAAGATTCTCGTTTTACTTTTTGCTTCTTCGAACAAATATAAGAATTTATTTGGATTTTAAAGTATTTTCTATTATGTAAAAGCGGAACGTTCAAAAATAATAATAAATTACATCTAGGAATTTTATAATATCTTTCAAAATTATATTTTGACGAGCTTAATTTTATTTATATTTTTAATTTAATAATTGAACGATTTTTTAAGTGTACTTAGTCCTCCTAGCCTTAAAAAAAATGATTGCATGTTTAACTCTATGTAGTTTTTTATTTAAAGAATTTAAAATAACATTTTCTTTTTAAATATTTTCTTTACTTAAGGTATTAAGCTTTTTTAATCTACACATTATGACTTTTTTAACAATTTACAAACGAAGTTGAGAGTATAATTTCGTTCGTTTTTGGCTGTTGTTGCTGGCAGTATTCCTGAAAGGTTCATTCCAAGTAAATTTAAAATCCTAGAGGAAAAATATAAAACTTATATAAATTTTAACATCTATTAGTTATTTAATTAAACATATACTCTGCTGTTAAAAAATAGCATTCTTCTCATAACGAATACCTTGGATTTCCAGTATTAACACACGAAACCGATGTCACAAAAATTTGACAAAAAAAGATACCATTTGAAACAAGAACGAAATATCATGCAGTGCGCATTGATTATTAACACTTTCCAACTGCAAGTACTTGTTGCTCATATAACTTTCAATGTTATTTTCTTACGTTATCCCACAACGGACAGACAGAAGGACTGAAAGACATACAGATAGACTAATTGAATTCATAATCACTCTTAAATATTGCTGGAAAGTTTTAAAAATGCTTAACGCAAATGAAAATACAGTCCTTAGATTTTAATTTTAGCCCTTAATTTACGCATAAAACCTTTTATGGATATTTAAATCTAAAATAATTGAACGGAATTTAAGCATAAAAATGCATCAAAAATGGGATTTTCGTATTATTGTATATATATATATATACTAGCAGACCCGGCCACGCGTTGCTGTGACTAAGTTATACGTTGAATTATATGGCTGTAAACTATTTAGTACAGTCAAATTATTATTTACGAACAAAGACGAAAACGTTGTAGCCGATGTAAAAACCCACAGGGTTGAGATTTGAAACTTAGGTCAAAATTTGGAAGCGATTGATAAAAATTTTCGTAGTGTTGATATTAAGCACAAATTAATTTTATTGTAGGGTCCTATAAATTTTAATGGAGAAGTGATACATATTATTTCTAATGCTACTTTGGATAAAATTGCAAAAATGACTAATATATAAATTAAATTCTATTAAAATTCTATTAAAATAAAAGTATAAAAGAAACAGACGATTTTAAAATCAATTTTTATGGAGGAGTGAAATATAATATATGCTATAATGGATAATTTTACTATAAAATGACCTCATCATTTTAAATATTTTAAAGAGGGAAACAGCTGTAGTTATAAAAAGGAAAACAATAAGGCTAAACCAGAAAAATAAGTAAATTTGATAAATATTTTAAAACTTTAAAATTGGAAATCTTATAAAATGTTGGACATTTAAAGTAAATACATGTATCATTTTAAATAGAAAAAGATTTTGGAAAAGTTTAGTGTATTTTAACGAAATGATGAGAAGTTTTTGAGTATGTTAAAATTTTAATAGTAAATTCAAGTTAATAAAGATGGGAAACATTGAGGATTAAGATAAGAATAATTATAAGATTTAAAAAAAAAAAAAAAAAAAAAAAAAAACTTTTTATATACCATGCTTTTAAATTTTAATATACTAATAATATACTAATTAAAAGGAAAATGATAAATATTCTATCATAGTTTGAAGTCAAATTTGTTTTCAAATGTCTAAATAAAATATCTGATGTAAGATACTAATATTTTGCAGCGGAATATATTTCATTTCTGTCATCCTTGGCGAAAAAAAAAAAAAGAACATCGCCAAATTATCTGGCGAAAATATTTAATTCCTTTCAAAAATCATGGTTATTTTAACAACTTATATTAAAAGAGTAATGAATAATATGAAACAATATTTCGTACAATTCATATTACATGTCATACATACATACAATGAATAATACATATTACATTTCGTGCAATGCATACATCTTGCATGTATATTTTCGTGTTACGCTTTTGATCGCCAAATAATAATAATAATAATAATAAAGCCAAGGGCGACAGAGTTTTGAAATTTAAAATTAAAATTTTGTCAATTTGACAGCAAAATAATTCAATCTAACACCCGCGATAACTAATACATATCTATACCCAAATATAAGGATTAAAATCGGGAAATAAATTTCCTCGATTTTTAATAATTTCTTACAAAAAATCCAGTGGGCAATTAACATAGGAAATCCTTTTTCTTGGCTGCACAGACGGTCAGTGAGTCACACTTCGCTTGCGTATAGAACTCATAGATATAGTATAGCATATATAGAATAGAGTGATCATTGGGGAGAAAAAAGTTATTCCTTTTCATTTGGGAAAAGACGACGTTTTTACCAAAATATGGCCGTCTTTCCCCGAGTGAATACACACGGGAATACATACTAATATTTTAGCCAATAAAATTTATGAATAATTTATTTGCTAAAGGGGAATGGAAGACTCCAGATACAGTTTCAAATTCATATTTCTTTCTTTCTTTCTTTTTTTTTTCAATACCACTTAATGGCTGTTTCCAAAGCTTTTATTTATTTATTTATTTTTTTTTTTTCTGCATCAAAACTCTTTGTACGATAACATGGGGATGAGAGATCTATATGTATTACTATATCTATGATAGAACTACATTAGCCCTTTATCAATGTGTATAAAATCTTTAAATTGATTATGACGTCAATTTTTGTGAGATGCATAATTTAACTTTTTATAATTTTTTAATGTTCACGTTTGATTAAATGTATTTTTATGTCGAAAGAAAATGAACTCGTATTTTTATTTTATTATTTTTTTTTGGCAACAATTAAATTAATGGAACTCACAGATATTTTGGAGCAACTTTAATAAAGGTCGATAATTAACAAAAAAATTTGAATAAAACAATATCGTGACAATAAATTGAGATAAAAACTATCCTATCTCTCAAGTTGGACCAAACTGCACACAGTGTGCAAAATTTCATTAAAATCGGTTCCTTAGTTTAGGAGTTTACCCCGGACAAACATCGTGACACGTAATTTATATATATATACAAATATATATATATATATAAAGTTGTTTTATTTGAACTAACAGCAACAAAAGCGCTTTTGTTTTACTCAAAACAAAAATAGTAATTAAATATTTAAATTGTTTTTCTGTTTTTATTACATTTAATATACATTTCATAATATCTTTTGCATATCATTATAGACTGCTGTGCAGTTTTCTTCTAACTTTTTTTTTCTTTTTTTCATTGCAAACTTAATAAAATAAATTTTTACATCTTTACCAGCATCTTTATTAAACTACATTCATAAAAGATATGATTTTTAAAATAGTTAATTAGTTTTTTTTTTTTTAGGCGGGTGTTTTAAATATGGCGTCGAATTGCAATTGTTTTGTGCTATTTATTGAATTCTATTTGAAGCACTCTCAATATAAGCACTAAGTCCGCATTTGGAAAGTGACATACTTGAATTTTTCCGATACTTTTTCTCTCTCATTTAGATAAGAACTCGTGAGATACATGAAATATGAATTCCAGAGATTTATCTTTCTTTCTTTTTTTTTCTTTTCATTTGCTTTGTGGCTTCTTTTCACATTTTTATTCTTCACGAAAAATTTTAAGATAATGATATTACCTAGGATAATTTTTTTTGCTTTGTATTCAACAATTTTCTGATTTGTTTTGCATTTATTAAAAACGTTCAAAAATTTAGTATCGAGCAGCAAAACTGTACAATATCAAGAAGTGTGGCAAAAAACGTTTTTACAAATTTATAAATAATATTCACTGCTAAAATTTCAACAGAAAAACTAGCTGAAAGTATTTAACTTAAGTAAAGTTAGAGTGAAAAGGTGAAAAGTAAAAGCTGAAAAAATATATTTTATATATACATATATAAATGATTTATAAATGATTTATGGATATAAATGATTTATAAAAGTTTTCTGAATTAGAAAGATTAATTTTTATTTTTTATCTATAAAGAAAGCAATTAAGAATAACTTGGTGTGGCACTCACACGACTTTCTCTTACCCAGCATTAAAAATTACAGAATTAAGGAATGCAAAACCATACAAAAAATGTGTACAGTGATAATAAGTACTATGTGTAATGTTATTCAAAAACAACCGAAAAAAGATTTAAAAAAGTTTATTTGATATATGTTTCTGTATCAGAGAACAACTGCCCATTCACCTATCTGATTTAACATTTTACCTGCCGACGAAAATTTAAGAGATTCGCTTCGAAGTGCAATGAGAAAAAAAATATACCGCCTTCATCTAGAATGAATAAATGATCATTTTCTAAATCCTTAAACTAGAAATATAGATTCCCGAGCTATGCGCATAAGGCACGCCAAAAAACTGAATAGACGAAATGGTCGAGAATTTCTAATCTACACATTTCTAGATGTGAAACAATATTCTGAATCTTGTATTACGAGAAATTCTCGCTTGATTTTCTAGAATTGGATCATAAACCAAGATTATATCTGCTGAAACTCGCCTCTTGTATTCACATTTATTTGGAGATCTTTCCAAATAGGTTTGTTTCGATAGTATAGAGAAACGCTCAAGAATTCTAACAGAGGTCCTAGAATTCGCTTTCGAAGGGGACTAGAAAAATTTCATAAGGATGACATGGAACTATTTTTTCTAGAGCCACAATTTAGATTCTAGATGTCAGTTATAGATTTTTTCTCAGTGTATTGGTGTGTCTTATATTACTCATAGCTCGGAAATCTATATTTCTAGTTTAGGGATTTAGAAAAGTGCCACCTATTCGTTCTAGATGAAAGCGACATTTTTTTTTTTTTTCTCAGTGTGCCACCGTTCTCTTTCAACTCCGAAATGTGTAAACCTTTCAAAAACACTGTCAAGATCACTTTCAATGTTATTTTATTGCATTTAATAAAAAAGCACCACAAAACTGGCGTTGTAAAAAATATTACCTATAAACTTTGAATAAACTCCATAAAATGCAATAAACTCGCAACAATTGTTTCGGGCCGAAAAAACACACGACCCTTCATCAGGCGAATAAAGTAAGCACGAGTGCTGCAGCGGTTGCAGCACTCGTGCTTACTTTATTCGCCTGATGAAGGGTCGTGTGTTTCTTCGGCCCGAAACAATTGATGCGAGTTTATTGCATTTTATGGTGTTTACTCAAAGTTTATAGGTAATATTTTATTGCATTGTCAAACCGTGCCAGTAGTTTCACTCGTATCTGAACAATACAGGACCGTACTTCAGTGAAACGGAAATGTACACCCGAAGCAGTTAAGGGGTTAATTTAGCATATAATTCACAAAACGTTAACACTTTTTTTAATTATAAATAGTTATTCAAAATTATTCAAAAAACTTTCACTCACGCACTTTCTTGAAATTTATCAATCTTGACCATTTTAGATTTTAACTTTCATTTTAGACATGAATTGATAATATAATGAGCAATCATTTTTATTGGGCTGGGGATGCGATTTTTTCGGGATCTGTCTCACCAGTAACAAGTTTCAGATGCAAATTGTGTCTGCATGTGACAAATATTGTAATTAGTTTTTCAAAGCTCTTCTGCCGAACTGATTTTATTAAAACTTTAGAACTGAGTCCATTGTCGATGACAAGATATTACGGAAGTATTTTCAGTGTCCTGCCTCATGAAGGGCAGATTTAAGAGGGAAAATCTGTCGGACTGTGACAGATCAAGCTGTTATAAAATAATAAGAAAGCACCACAGAGCTGGCGTTTTAAAGTAATATTTATAAAAATTTCAATAAACACAATAAAATGTAATGAACTCACATAAAAACAATTGTTTCTGGTCGAAAGAATACACGACCCCTTACCAGGCGAGCAAAGTAGGCATGAGTGCTGCAGTCAAATCGGCAACGCAACCTATTTTTTTCGCCTGACGAATGGTCGTGTGTTTTTCCAACCCGAAACATTTGTTTTTATGCGAGTTTATTACAATTTATGCTGTTTATTCAAATTTTTATAACTGTTACTTTAAACACTGTGGTACTTTTACATTTTATGGTGTTTATTTAAAGTTCTATAATTATTAAATCATGCTGTTACCTTTTAATTTCTTACGCTCTATCGGTGTTTTTAGTACGTATAGAGTGAAAGCATTTTCTTATTTATTTATTTATATTTATTTATTTTCATTTAAATGGTATAATTTTCCATTTAAGTTTGTATAGTATGCTTTGACCCTTTTTTTTTTTTTTTATTGACCTTTTCATTCTTGCCTTCTTGGAGTGAAGGGATGTCGGGATGTGCCACTTGGCACTTTGCATTTCTGTTTCGTTGTCGTACTCGAAGATCCAAGACTCATCACCTAGGATTTCAAACAAAACTTGATGGCAATCTTTGCTCAATCGAACTCCGCATCAAGATTTGTACCGGAGACGAGAACAAATTTCACGAAAATACCTGTCCTTCTCTCTAGATGCTCGGAATCGACTGAGTGTCTGCGAATGTTAAACAGATTCTCCACTTCTCCGATCCCAACCAATTCAAGTGAGTTGCGGCGTGTATTCGCTTCACAGTAAATAACACTGAAATTACGTTTTAGATAAACTATGTCATGTATCATGTTTGCTAGAATGGCTGTCCATTTGTGAAGATAGCTAAATCATTCTATAAGATATCACTAAAAGAATATAGTCCCTGTGATTCGGTATAAGAATTTATTTTCTGTGCATCAAATTATAAAGAATCTTTTATGATTCAACACAAAAATAAAGCTTCTGCGAAACAAATTGCCATTTAGACACATATAGTATAGATTGATATATTTTGTTTTTAAATTCTCAATCCAGAGGCTAAAGAAAAAAACGCATTCATCAATTGGTCGGCAGTGACATCTGTATTACATGTAATATTGGTTTTTAGAAATCGATCTCATTAGAATAATTGGGAACTCGGGACTTCTGTGCCTTAACTGTCTGTTAATTCTCCCTTCGTCTATAAACATGAATGTTACATATGCAAATACAGTTTGTTCAGTGCACTCCTTTGAAATGTGTCTAAAGGTTTATTGATTACAAATACATATAAAGATGATAATTTTGATGAATAAATAAAATGTAAACTAAATGAAATGGCAATAAGTTTTCATTACAAACGAAATGAAATAAATTAAATAAATAAACAATTAATAAATAATTAAATCAAATAAATAAACAATTAGTACCATCACTTAACTTATTCTAGATATTTAGAAACTGATTTCAACTCATAGTTTAGGGAAAAATAACTGAATTAAACCAACTACTAAAAAAAAAAATGCAGTAAGACGCAAACATATTAAACTAAATTGGTATGTTTTTTAAAAAAATAAAAGATCATTTTTCATCATACTGATAATTTACTGCAAGCTATAGTCTCAGTCTGTTATTGGTAATTTGGATCTCGAGTTATAGTTTTGAAAAATTATCATTCGTTTAAAACCATTCACCCAAAGAGCTGAAATATATCTCAGTTTATTTTATAGAAATAAAACTCTATTTCACCTGAACCCTGACTTTCAGAAGACTGCTATTTCAACAGTTATTAAATAGAAACAATATATTACAGTGATATGGAAAAATGTTGCAAAAATTAAACCAGGGCCCGAAATTTCATCTTAGATTACACTCGCTGAAAAAAAAAGTCACTCGCCACAAAATATTATTAACTTACACTACTTTTTATGTATAAGGTGACCAGAATTTTTTATTGGAAAAAGAGGAGAAATAATGCAAGGTCTTATTTTATGAGACTAGGGGGCTCCGCCCCCTGCTCTCTCCGCTCACCAAACCCCAAGGGAGGCTTCGCCTCCCCCCGACTTACTTTACTTATTAACACATGCAGAGCTCTGCCCGCCTATTCGCTGCTTTCTTTCACCTAAAAGGAATATTAATATGCATATTACAAGACAAAAGCAAAAAAATATTTTGGAAATCCTCATATTCAATGTCAAATTGAAATATATAATCTTTCTACATATTTTTTAATAGAAAGAAATTCGTAATATCTAGACTATTTTGCATTACAGCTTTAGTATATTACCCTTTTTATTTCTTTTTTGCAACCTTAGATCCGGACCGCGGTAACCCAGTCGGTAGAGCGCCGAGCTCGTAATTGGAAGATTGCGGGTTCGGTTCTAGAGCCGGCCAAAGCCCGTCGTGTACACTAAAGGTGGATGGTGCACGTAAAATATGTCGTGGCCGCAATATCCTCCCTGTTCCCATCAAAATTATACATCTGGGGGCCACCGAAGCAGGGGAACCATCCCCTTCGTGTAGGACCAAAACAGTGGTGGCATGTCTCTGGAACATCCGTAGGGGCGCGTCGCAGACCGTCGCCAATTATCCATAGCGCAGTAATGGTGAGACATCAAACACAACTTACCTAATTATCAACCTACCTACAACCAGGGATCATATTTTAATTTTCCCGTGTAAGAAAATTAATACTCTAAAAGTAGAGAAAAAAAGTTGACATTTATTTTCTTTCTTTTTTACATCTATGGTTTCGGACCGCGGTACCCTAGTCGGTAAAGCGCCGAGCACGTAATTGGAAGATTGCCGATTCGATACTTGAGCCGGCCGAAGACCGCCGTGTACACTAATGGTGGCTAGTGCACATAAAATCTGTCGCGACCACAAAGTCCTCCATGTTGCCATTCATACTCCATACATCTGGGGATCCCCAAAGCGGAGGGATCATCCCCTCCGTGAAGGATCAAAATTGTGATGACATGTAGCCGGAACATCTCTAGGGGTGCGTCCAAGACGGTCGCCAAGTACCCATAGCGCAGTACTGGTGCGACGTTAAATCCAGCCTACCTGCCTACCTACCTACATCCAACCATGGATCATATTTTAATTTTTCCCGTGCAAAATGACTTCATGGCCGAAGAACAACGTTATTGGGAGTAACGTTTTTCAAAAAGGCAAATAGAGTACCTTCATAAACTTGTCGTTTTTAGTTGATAACTTCTTTAATTAAAATGATAGAAATTTCTAAGCAGCTGAAATGTCTTACTTGGAGTATTCGGAACACATTGATACCTCTCATGACATGAAGGACCCTGCCCTCCGCTAGAAGATGCTGTCGCAGACAAAAAAATTTGACGCCAGTGACAGTAACTTTTTTTATATAGAGAGAAGAAAGTAGAAGGCATTCAATTTTGAAGAAAATGTCATTTTAGAGGACACAAAATTCAATGAAAATGATAAAAAAACGGATTCAAAGCTATTTTACACAAGTAATGGAAACACTTTTATCTCAAATGATAAATTTGGATCAGTATACCTTAATTTAAATTAATAATATACAGATACGAGAAGAAAAATCCCTAATTTATATTGGTGCCACTGTACAAAATAGATTTTTTTTTATTATTATTATTAATTTTTTTCTATAAACAAAAACTTTTTTTTTTCTGTGGTACTTTTATACAATTACATAAAAAAAGTTGGTAGACATCTTTTTTATTAAAATCATAATTGTAAAGGCACTTTATAATTATTTAAAACACGAATACACTTTAATCACTCATAATTTATTTATTTCTCGACGCCACGTTCTGCGGTCGCCGAACACACACTTTTCTTCACAACACACACTCTCTTCGCTTCACTTCAAAGTTCTTTACGAAGAATACAAATTATAGGTGGCGCGGTGTTAACGCATGCAAGCGTAACATACCGGCCCCCATTGCAATGTTTATTAAACATTCAATCACTGTTAGAAACTAACATACTTTTTTTTTTTGAAAAAAAAAAACAACCAAAATAGTTTATAATGTAATCCACACATGAAGAAATATAATACTCAAAGGCTATTCATAAGAATGTCAATAATTCAACAATTTAATACACAAAGCAAGAAAACTAAAAATTTATGTACAAGTAAATATTAATGAACTTAAAGTTTCATTGGTAGTAATGATATTTTGCAAACAGGTCTCCTATATGTACCTGATGCAGTTTTAACCCCAACAACCCTTATTTTTCTATCCTTGCCAGGATAAACCTCACAAATCCTTCCTAAAGCCCACTGGCATTGTGGCAAATTATCTTCTTTCAAAATAACCAGATCGCCGATCTTTACGTTACTTTTATCAAAGAACCATTTTGTTCTTTGTTGAAGATGGCTCAAATAACAGTTTGACCATCTTTTCCAAATAGTTTGATTTAATCTGGTTATTTTTTCCCAGGATGCCAATCTTGATTCTTTAAGTTTTGATAAATCTGGCTCTATAAGCGCACTAAAGGGTCGTCCAATGAGAAAATGACCTGGAGTTAAAACATTTAAATCATCAATGTCAGATGAAAGCGGGGTGAGAGGACGAGAATTTAACATGCACTCTATTTGAGTAATCACTGTGAGGAATTCTTCGTATGTTAATTTCAAATTACCCACTACCCTTCTTAAATAGAACTTGAAGGATTTTACTCCTGCCTCCCAGAGACCTCCAAAATTTGGTGCTCTAGGGGGAATGAAATGCCAGTCAATTCCCTCAGAGGCCATATAATTCGCGAGGGTTTCATCTGGTTTAAAAACCAAGTTAAATAATTTTTTAAGTTCAAGATTGGCACCAACAAAATTTTTTGCATTATCAGAATAAAGTTTACCACATTTGCCTCTTCTAGCAATGAAACGTTTAAGTGTTGCGATGAATGCATTGCTTGTTAAGTCAGTTACCATTTCAATATGCACAGCTTTTGAGACAAAACAGATAAAAATACAAACATATATTTTGTTATATAGCCCTTTCCGTTGCCCTTTGTACTTGATGTAAAATGGACCACAGAAGTCAAAGCCGGAAACATTAAACGGATAATTTACATTTATTCTCTCTCTAGGCAAACTTGCCATAATTTGATCAGAGAAAACAGGATTGGTTTTACAACACTTAATGCAGTTGTGCACTACTTTTCTGCATATACTACGCCCATTAATTATCCAGAACATTAGTCTGATTTGATGCAATAAGGCTTGTGGTCCACTATGCAAATATTTTCTATGAAAATATTCTACAATTAAATGTGTTAACCTATGTCTTGTGGGCAAAAAAATAGGAAATTTCTGATTGTAATTGATATCACTATTATTAAGTCTACCTCCCACTCTCAAAATTCCTTCATTATCAATAAATGGATTCAACATCTTCAACTTAATGTTAGGATTTATAGCCTTTTTTACCTGTAAGTCTTTAATGTCTTCGGAAAATTCCTCACTTTGTATGCACTTTAATAAAAATTTCTCTGCCTCAACAATTTCTGAAAATGTAAGTGGTCCACTTGTTTTGTAAAGAGGATTTCTGCTGTTATTTATGAACCTGAAAATAAAACTTATAATACGCATAACAGTTAAATAATTATTACTTAAATTCAGCAGATTACATACAAAGTCATTATCAGTTACCAAATTAAAAACATTAAAATTATCATCACGGTTTGTATTAGACTTTTTTTGTTCTACTCTAAAATCGTCCAAATTTTTTGGGTTAACAGTTATTTGACTCGGATAGTCCCTTTCTAGTAAAAAACTGGGTCCGTTTAAATATAGTTCGTGATTCAACAGTTTATCTGGATCAACGCCTCTTGATAACACATCAGAAGGATTTTGATCTGAAGCGATATGATGCCACTGTTGGATTGGTGAAAGGTCTTGGATAGTTGCTACTCTATGTTGCACAAACGGTTTCAAATCCATGGGTTCCTTCTGTAACCAGGCCAGGACAATTGTAGAGTCTGTCCAAAAATAGACTTCGTTGATCATCACCTTTAAAGCAGCCAACACCTTATTCATTAGCTTTGCCAGCAAAACAGCTGCACATAGTTCTAATCGAGGGATTGTTAAGCTTTTAACCGGAGCAACCCTTGATTTGCTTGAGATTAATCTTATTAATGTCCGGCCACGTGAATCATTGGACTTACAATAGATGGCCGCTCCATAGCACAGTTCTGAAGCGTCTGCAAATCCATGCATTTCTATATTTGAAGCCTGGGGAATCACAATGCACCTCTCAATTTTTATGCCATTTATTCGTTCTAATGCAATGAGAAAATGATGCCACTCTCTGTATTCTGGTGCTGGGAGTGCATCACTCCAATCAATTTTTAGACGCCAAAGCTTTTGCATAAATATTTTGGCCTTAGCAATTATCTGGCCTAATAAGCCTAGCGGATCAAAGATCCTAGCTATCGTCGACAACACCTCTCTTTTTGTATAGGAATTTTTCAGATCTACTTTAACTCGGAAAACAAAACAATCATCCTTTGGCTTCCAAGACACGCCTAAAGTTTTAATTTCATCTTTGTTATAAAAATTGTAACTCTCTGTCATACCTGGAGAAAGTTCATCATTATTATCACACCACTTATGTAGCTCCATCCCTGCGGACTGTATAACCTCATTTAACTCCTGTTGTAACTCTTTCGCCTCCTCTAATGTACTTGCTCCAAATAACACGTCATCCATATAAAAATTATCACGAAGGATTAGGGATGCTTTCGGGAAATTTTTTCCTCATCAAGTGAAAGCTGGTGTAAGGTTCTCATAGCTAAGTAAGGCGCTGAGACTGTTCCATATGTCACTGTTGTTAATTCAAATGTTTTGGGGGGTTCCTCAATGCTATTGCTCCTGAGAATTCGCTGCAGTGGGTACTGACTCGGGTCAATAAGAATCATTCTATACATCATTTTGATGTCAGCAGTTAAGGCGGAAATATGTAGGCGGAAACCCACCATTATGGTAAATAAATAACTTTGTATTACTCCGCCATTGAATTGCACGGAATTAAGAGAAGTACCATTTGTTGTTGGTGAAGAACAATTGAAAACTACACGTAATTTAGTTGTATTTTTATCTGGTCTGTACACTCCGTGATGAGGTGTGTAATAAGCAACCTCAGGAGTTTTATTCTCTGTTACCTCTCTCATATGACCAAGGTTTTTATATTCCTCTAAAAAGTCTTTATATAACGACAAGTATTTCTCGTCTCTAGATAGACGTGTCCACAGCGATGTGAGTTTTCTAAGAGCAATTTCTCTAGACTGACCTAAACATGACAGGTCATCTTTTAAAGGCATTGTTACAATATATTTACCTTTCTCATTTCTTTTATGTGTACGCGTAAAATGTTCCTCACATATAGCCTGTTCTTTACTTTTGGTTAATTCTATATTTACATCCTCAATCTCCCAAAATTTTCTTAATGTTACATTTAAATCCTCTCCACGTATTAATCCACAATGAATTTTAACCTCATCCCTTTGATCTAAATTCCCCGTTGCAATGTAACCAAAACAAGAATTTTGAAGGAGTAGCTGAGGGTTCTGAGAATATATTTGCCCCGGTCTCAATAATTCATAAAAGATTTCAGCACCAAGGAGCATGTCTATTTTTCCAGGAATGTTAAAACTATAATCTGCTAACGTTATTGAATTCGGGACATCGATATGTACATTAATTACTTTATTCGGAACAAAATCCGTAATTTTCCTCACAACAAACATATTTAAGGATTTCTCAAAGTTTTTCTCTTTATTGGCAATAGTTGCTGTTACGCAACCGTTAATGGTCATCGATGCATCATTCAAACAAGAGAGTAAAGTATTTATTTCTTCTATTTTGAGTTGTAATCGATTTGCACAATCTTTTGTTATCAAACACGCCTGAGAGCCGCTGTCTAGAAGGCACCTTACTTCCTGCCATTGAGAATATTTATCTTTAACTAAAACACGCACTGTACTCAATAAGACATTTTTTGTTTTGTTTTTTGCAAAACTAGTGGCTACAATTTGCTGCCTGTCACTAGAAAAATTAGGAGTAAAAAAGGAATTGAATTCACCGTGCTGTTCTCCATTCAATTTTTCGGAATCAGCGGCAGCTGCAACTTCCGAATTAACCTTTATTTCCTTACAAGAATCGCTAAATTTTCCTTCTCTAGGAAAGTGAATCAATTTATTATGTGGTTTTCCACAAAAACAGTTTCTCGTATTGCATTTTCTTACATTACAGTTCGGTAAAAAACACTTAAAACATAACTTATTTGCCTTAATAACATTAACTCTTTCTTGTACAGGAAGTTTTTTGAACTGCGGACACATATATAAAGCATGATATTCACTATTTTTACACAGAACACATTTTACATTTTTTATTTCTGATAGGAACACATTTGAAGCAACTTTTTGAAATCGTGAATTATGAGATTTGTTCCCAACAAACCGCTTCGCTTCATTTACACTAGTCTTTGCAAACACATACAACTCATTTTTACCTCTGCCCTTTGCAGATAAATAAATATCACATTCACTACCTAATTCTTGTGGTTTAAAAAATGATTCACCCTGCTTAACCCCAATGTGTGTCATTAATTCACGATCTAATGAATGAAAAATTTTGTCAGATACAATTAATTCACATAATGATTTAAAATCATTCATTTTACGCAATTCACAATAATACTCAAAAGATGCCGCTAATCGCGACGCATACTGCACATAACTCTCTGTGCCTTCCGAAATTTTGTGCCTTCCGAAAGTTATTTAAACACTCATTAGCCGTCGGCTGAAACTCCTTCAAAACAACTGTTTTTAATTTTTCGTAATTACACAAGTCTTCCTCAGACACATATACCATAAATTACTGGCTTTTTCACCGAGAATGTTTAAAAGAATTTCCGCTTTAAACCCATCTGGAACACTTTTATTCTTAAATGCCTTTTCCAGAGAATGAAAAAATAGATTGAATGATTCTGCTTTATATGATAATGGAATTCTAAGCGTTTTAATACTCTTAATAAAATTCTCCAAATTATTATTATTTAGAAGTTCTGGTTCCGAATACACAGTTGAAAGCGAATTATTTTGGGATGAATCCTTTTTAATATTCGCTAATTCTAACTCTTTCTCTAACTGCGCTAATTTAATTTTCTCGAATTCAGAATTTTGTAAAGATTCCTTACGAATATTTGCTATCTCTAACTCTTTCTCTAATTGTGCTAGTTTAATTTTTTCTAACTCTATTTTTGATTTTTCTACTTCTTTTTTCGATTTAATTTCCTCAACTGCGCAATCAACTACATTTTTCATTAACTCACTATTTGAAAAATGCTCACATTTCTCAATAATATCTTTTAACTCAACGAGTTTAGCACCCTCTCCTACACTTAAACCCAATTCCTCTGCGACAAGCTTAAGCTCATCTTTTCTTAATTTATCGATAATTGACATTATTAAATTTAACAAGTAATAAATTCAGAACAAATTTAAATTTTATGAAGATGCCCTTACCTCAGATCGCTGTATTCCACTTGAGAACAAAAAACACTATTAATCTTGTTCCTCTTAAATAAACTATCACTTCACTTGTTTGTTTTTTTTTTTCGTTCACTTTTATATTTTATGTTTCACTTAAATCAAATCCATCCATCGATATAAACATTTTTTTTCCATCTATGATTAAAACAAAACTTTTTGTTTCATCGATCGATTACGAAACCGAAACTTCTTTTTCTCACAATGAAATTAAATAATCAAACTCGTAATTACTCTTTCTTTTTAACAGGTCCTGTGGCTCGACGGGCCATGTAAAGGCACTTTATAATTATTTAAAACACGAATACACTTAAATCACTCATAATTTATTTATTACTCGACGCCACGTTATGCGGTCGCCGAACACACTCTTTTCTTCACAACACACACTCTCTTCGCTTCACTTCAAAGTTCTTTACGAAGAATACAAATTATAGGTGGTGCGGTGTTAACGCATGCAAGCGTAACAATAATCATAAAAGAAAAAATAAAATTAATATTCGGCAGATGAAACGATTTGTTTTAACGAAGCATTCTTTATCAACATTTTATAAAAGTTCTCACAAGTATAACCTAAATTAGTATTAGTAGTTAATAAGTTTTTAAAGTAGGTATATAAAGGGGATTTTTTCCACATGTCTATATTTTGTTCATTGAAGAAAACAGTCGCTTTGGGAGAAAGTTTTTGCCAGGAGGACATAAGATGAATTCAACTAACTTTTGCATATTTTTATGAGGAGGGTGGCAGTGCTATCATTAAGACCAATTGTCTGCACTAGGGCTCTAGGCCTGAGTAGGAGAGTCCTCTGTGGAGTCTTTCTAAGAGATCCTAGCCCAAATTTACGCTAGTTTCGAAGGAAACCACAGAAAACTCGTAACGGCAAAGCCAACGAGCGCGACTTGGTATCGAACCCAACGCCTCACGTATACCAGCTTCGAGGACAGAACTTCTCGGTCACTTTTGGGCCTATTTTTATAAAAAATGTTATTTATGCAAAAGTGAGAACACACATCAACCCAGCGTGTACCAACCGGAGCATCACCATCTTAATGATTTCATGACAATTTCAATAGTGATTCCGGGTTCTGGATCAAAGAACCGTAAATATATAGGGAATATTTTATTTCTTTGTGATTCGAAGAATCTGAATAGACATAAACCATAATATGCTTTGGCAAGTTTATTAGAAAGTTGTTCTTTTGCGAACCTAACGCAGAAAATGTTAGTATTCATTATTCGATACAGCCGATTGAGCTTCCCAGTTTTGCGAAATTTTTTTAATTAAGGACTAAATCCTTTTCATTTCAAAAAAGAGGTCAGAGGACAAAAAACATAAAAAAGGACTTTTAAGTCATGTAATTCTTTTTCGTTTAAGAAGGCAGAGCGTTGAAAAAGAAAACTGTCCTGTTAAAAAGAGGATGCCTGGTCACCTTACCTAAGATTAGCCTGATTTTGCATTTTTATATTGATAATTTTTTATTTTTTTATTTTTTGGTAGCACCACATATTGTAAGAATTCTATCTACATTTAGACTAAAATTTTACTCGCCACAGTAAAATTTCCACTCGCCACAGTAAAATTTCCACTCGCCAATGGCGAGCTGGCGAGCGGAAATTTCGCGCCCTGAACTAAACAGTCTAGTTCATTAAACATGTGTTTAAGCATTTCATGTTTTCCAAAGCTTTTCAGATTTTGTATTTAGTTTGAGATTAATATATTACATTATTTTTATCCTTATCTGTTATCAAGCATCGAATATCTGTGGATTAACTTAACTTTACATGAAACAAACTACCTATAAGTTTAGAAGGCGAAAAATTCATGTAAGCATATAATTAATAAAAACTACATTCCACTTTAGTTTCAAACATTTCTCAAAATAAGCAATAAATATATCAAGTTTGGAACTATACGTGTCAGTTTCCAGTTACAGTTTTCAAACTGATGAAACACTGGATTATTTAGAGGAAGGAGTTGATTCCAAGAAATTAATGTGTTATTTCGCTGAGTAATTAACATCCTACGTGTTGAAATCAATATTACTGTAGAACTGAGAAGGCAAACACTTTATTAAACACAATTCATATTTTATAATATTTCACACGATTTTGTTAAGCTTTACTAAAATTAATAATGTTTACTTGAATTTGAAGAATATTTATTGAAAGTACTATAAAAAATATATGTGGTATAAATTAATGTAAATATTTTCATTTGGTTAGAAATATAAGTTTTATAATAGATATTTAGAAAGACAAGAGCGGCATTTCTTCTGTGTTTTTATTTGGAATGGGTGTTATATTTTGTGTCTTTTAGAAAGAAATGTATAATTACGAGTTATAAAATTCGATTTTTTCTCAAATATCCAGCAGATTTTCCCATGTCGCTATATAGAAAAATCTCAATAAATAAATACAAATGAGATGAAATGAAAAGGAAGTAATAAAGGTTACTAAAAATTAATTTAGCTTTATACATTCCCTAGTTTCAGAATGTTTTCATAATCTGTATTTCAGAAATCTTTCACAGCTCATAAAATATTATTTAAAGATATGGTACAATAAAAAGGAAAAGTATTAATAAATTAGAGGATTTAAATAACTGCTTTCTGTCTTATGACTCACTCTCAAAATACATTGAAAAAGGAAATTCTGATTTTATCGTGCTACATACTCTCTGATATCGTAATACATTAAGTAAACTCATAAAATATGTAAACGTTTAAAGGGAATTTTACAATAAATTATTCTTATAAATTATTCTTTCTGCGATGAAAAGAATCTTCATGACTGACTGTCGCATAAGTCGATAAAAAAAAAAAAAAACAGAAACAGAAACAAAAGAAAAAGAAGAATAAAATCGAAATGTTTCTTAAATGATGGAAAATTTAATATGTCTGAAAAACGTTTGTGGTTTTAAGAATGTGCGGTTTATTTATTTATTTTTTTTATTTTTTTTATGTAATTTAACTTTTTAATCTTTTAAAATGTGTTTCATTCTTAATTGTGCGCGTGCAAACATATACCATCATATTCTCGGTTTCCAAACATAAAACTGGTGATTTATGCTGTTTCAGATAATTTCTTAAAGTTCTGAAATTTCTGGAATTTAGTGATAATTAAATTTCTGACCTTCAGCTTCCACGTATCGGTTTAAATACCTATTCAGACATGGCTATTGGTGTAGTTCAAAATCTACTTTAAGCCGTAAGTTAAAGTCGAATAAATTTTAATGTGGAAAAAGAAAATGACCGCAGAGGAATATTTTAATTTGAAACTCCTAAAAATTATTTATTTTCTCATGTTAACTTTGTAAGTATTCGACCAACAGAGATTCTTTTTCAAATCAAACCTGCCTAATGAACTTACGTTTGTTCGGAAAGTAATTTCATTTTTTTCCTAACAGGGGGCTTAATTACATTTTATCACACTAACTTCACAATTAATCCGCGTTGTTATTATACATTTTGATTGCTGATGCAGCAAGGTTTGTTTGCTAAAAAGTTTGTTTAATTCTGTGCGATAGCTTTGGTTGGTGCTCTATCAAATATGGAAAGTCGAAAGCAGCATTTTCGGCATATTTGCTTTTTTAATACAAAAAAAGCAAAAATGCAGTTCAAACAAGAAAAAATTAACCAATGTGTATCGAAATACTATGTATTGACAGAACTCCAGTGCCATAACTGGTTTGCAAAAAAATTTCTGCCAATTTTCATGATGAAGATGCACCACGTTCTGAAGGCTAGTCGAAGCTGATGAAATCAAAATAAAGGCATTGATTTATGCAAATCGCCGAATAGCAACTCTTGAGATCACGGAGAGATTAAATTTTTCAAATTCGACCGTTTATAATAACATGAAAGCCTTGGTTTAATTTTTAAACTTGATACAGGGTGGGCAAAAAGTCCTGCTATAATAAATTATTTGGTAACATTATTTTTGCTATTTGCGTGTCTTTTCTTTCACTTATGTACGAAACGCCACCTGTCGGCTGTTTTTGAATTTTTTTTCTTATCTTAAAAAAAAAAAAAAAAAAAATCCCATGACTTATCGATGCTAAATCTGCAAAACGTTTTTTATTTCGGTTATTTTTTCGGGTTTTATGAATTTTTTAAATATTTACGGACTTTTAGCCCGCCCGGTATACGGTAGCTCAGATGTTCTTACAGAAAGCTATTTGCATTGTCTCATTGATGTGAGTGATTCTCAAACGTTAAGAAAATAATCCATATTTTAAACGAATCATCACTGTGAATAAGAAATGGGTTGTTTACAATAATGTTAAATGCAAGAGATCATGGAATAATAAAATTTAGCTAGCTCAAAGCTCTTCAAAACTCAATAATCAATATTTTAAAAAAAAAAAGAAAAAAAAAAGGGGGATGATGCTGTCTATTTCGGGATTTTAAGAGAATTACAATTTTTAGCTTATAAGTACCACAATGAATTCTGAAGCAGATTGTCATCAACTGGACAGATTGAATAATTCACTCAACCAGCTAAGTACAGAATTGATCACCGAAAGAGATGTAGTGTTCCACCAAGATAATGCGGGTTCGCATACAAATTTGGTAACTTGCAAGAAACTTTTACAACTTGGATGGGATGTACTACTACCAACAGAATTTTCTTCAAATCTGACACCTTCGACTTATAACTTGTTCCGGTTTCTATAAAATTTGTTAAGCGACAAAACCTTTATTTCAAATGAGGGCGTTAAAAATTACTTGGATCAATTTTTCCATAACATTAAAAAATTAAAATTGACGTGGAATCATGTTACTGCCAGAAAGATGTCAAAGAGTGTTTGAGTAAAAGGAAGTGTGCATAATTCAATAAAATATAAATACACTATTTAAAAAAAAAAAAAAAAAAAAAAAAAAAAAATTAGTCATTCATTTTCAACAAACTAAACGAAATTACTTTAAGAACAACCTATTATTTCTTTGAAAATTAAATATTATCTTCAAAACTTTATATTTAATGCCACCTCATCAATATGACTACTATTCAAAAACAGACGTTATTTTTTTCTGTTGTTCTATAAAGGACGTTTACTTTCTAACACTTTTCAACAAGGTTGAAAAGTGTTAATGACATCTCTTTGTCTGCCCGTCTGTGTGTCTGCGCTATAACTCCCGTAAATATTCATAGACTTTCTTGAAACTGACATATGTTATTCAAGTTTACTATCAAATGTTCCCTATTGAAAATGGAATGAATACCTCTGCTGGTTTGTGTACAGTGACACCAGAAAATACTCCAAAACATTGTGTTTTATGAGAGGTATTTCTATAAACCACATTTTAATACCTTTAACTCACACAAATCTTAATGAAATTGAAATATGTTTTTCAAGTTCAGTATCAGATATTTCCCATTGAAAATGGATTAAATACCATCATTGGTTTGTATACAGGGGCACCGGAAGTATTCTAAAGCATTGCGTTCTATGGAAGGTAATTCTATACATCAAATTTTAATACCTTTGCTTTACACAAATCTTAATGAAATTGAAATATGTCATTCATATACACAAAAGAATGCTTTCCATACCGTACAGTATGATTAACATTACATTTACAAGGTCACACAAAAATATTCAGTTACATTAAGGACTATTAATGAAAATTTGCTGGAATTGCCTTTTCGTTTACATTAAACGTTTGTACACTTTCTAAATGCTTTTTAACTGTGAATATGGTTCGGGTTTGTGTATCTGTCTGTCTAGCTGAGCATCTTTCTATCTGTTCTTTAGCCCATCACCATCGTCCTTTAATATTTTCAGAATTTAAAAAAAATATGATATATGTTATTCAAGTTCTCTATGGAATATTTCCTATTTAAAATGACTTTAATAGTTCCTGTACAATTGGTTTGTTTACAGGAACACCAATGCTTTGCGTTTGGAATTGGAATGCTTTGCGTTTTAGCAGACATTTTTATAAATCCCATTTAAATAACTTTCTACTGTAAAAATCCCGAAGAAATTGAAATCTATTGTTAATATGGTAAAATTAGTTTTTGTATAGAATACAGTATGTTTAATCTTCAGATTTACAGGGCTACTCTAAAATATTAATATAAATAAAGGGCTGATATTTTAAATATTTTTTTAAACAATTTTAACATTTTTCAACAATGTTTAAGTGTGATTATGAATGCAATCAGTCTATTTGTATGCTTTTTAATCTTTCTGTCTGTTCGTTGTGTGATAACGTAGGCAAAGAACACTGAAAGTTATACTGTACAACAAGTACGTTTTGTTGGAAAGTTCTAATAATCAATGTGTACTGCATCATTTTTTATTCTTGTTCTTAATTCAAATGAGAACTAGAATAGAATCTGTATTAAGCTTTAACATTTTATTTTATGTTGGTTAAAATATGGTTATGTATTCGGACTGCAGCACTCTCTGTAATCCATGTTGTACTAAATGTGTAATGCTTGCATTTTGCCAATCGCCTCGCAAGCTCCGTTTGCCACAAGACCGTCCTTATTAAACTGTTGGACCTGTTCATCTTAAATATGCCCATAATTCTTACTAAGAAATTTTAATTCATTACATCACCGCACCAAGTTGCATAACTCTAAACGCACGCAAAAAAATAAATGTCATTTTCATAATGACAGTGTTTAATGAGAGTGTTTAATTTTTTTACTCCTATCCTGCAATATTACAGTTAACACAATTCTTTATAAAACCCTCAGAAGATTGTGAAACTGTGTTGTGCTTCCGTACAAGAATTTTATTAAAAAATGTTCATATCTAAATTTTCAAAATATAAAGGGATTCCAAAAACATTCTTTAAGAAATTCAGTGTAGGATTTCCTAATAACAAAATCAACAGTTGTTTTAAATATTTTCACATAAACAGAAGTTTTAAAAATTCCACTATATATTTCCTCTTTTTAAGTACCATTTTGCAAAATTTATAGAACTTGCACTTTTTTTTTTTTTTTTTTTTATAAAAAAGTGTACATTTTGTTTAACATTTTTAAAGTGAAAACATTTTTAGGTATATTACATAGATTTTTCTTTTAAAATAAATTCGTCTAATCTTTTTCTAAAATGCTTTACATTTATTTTATGTAAATAAAAATATATTCCGATGCCATGGTAAAAAAATTTAAAATAAAGTTCAAATTTCAAAATCTGTACAAAAAGAACCACATACTACAATAACCTGAAATTTGAGCTGAATGTAACTGATAAACGTGAAAGTGATATAAAAGAAAATAAATGTTCCAAAAAAAAAAAAAAAAAGATCTATCCTGATGATATATTCTTAAGACGTCATAATATGCATAGTAAAATTCGTGTCATGCTCACTACACATTGTATTTGTTATTAAACGCGTGATACATGTCGTTTTTCTTATATTATCTGCAAACTCACATCACTATGACTACCTGAATGAGTAATCGAGCTCTGTTTCTGAAGCTCTTTCGCATGAACTATGATTGTGTGCCAGTAGCTCTGAAGAAGTACCGGACAATAAAGGCTATAGAAAAGGTTGTTGTCCAATGTCATCCAAGGGTCTGGAGAAATTAATTAAAAAATTCAAAGAGACAATTTATTTTCAAGTGAAATCTGTCAGAAGTACGAAACCAATTGCTCCGAATTCAGAATATGTAGCTACTGCATTTCAAGAAGAAACGAACGATGGCAAGTAAATGTTTTTGAAGTTGCCTGGCCTTTAGAGATACCTGCATGCTCAGTGCACAGAATTGAACGAAATACCTTGCATTGCTATCCGTATAAAATTCCTCATGTTCAGAAGGTGTTTCTTGCTCGCATGGAAGAGGGCAATAAATTACCACAAAACGTTTTGTGGCCATACGAAATTCTTCCATTTCCAAATACATGTCAATTCTCAAAATTGCAGTTTATGGAAATCCAGAAATCTGTCCGCGCATGAACTAGTTTTTCTTCATTTTACAAAGGTAAAAAGTATAATGCGAATTGATAATACCGTTTATTTCGTAGAACCATTTTTTCCAGGAGATAATTCTTTCGAGTCTGTTACCAGTACTGTCAGTGGCAAAAACTATGAGCGTGTTTTGCGCATTTACATTATTCTAACACTTCACAAGCGTCTATGTGTGGCTGGTATAATACAAGCCTGCGATGAAAAAAAATGCAAAGTAATTGATAGCTGAACTTTTTATATTTTTTTATGCTGATTTAAAAAAAAATAATAATAATGAAAAATTTCGATTACGCCACGTTTTATCTAATATTTCAATTTTACTTCGACTTTTAACACTTGCGTAATATTTGCTCCTCGTCAATCGTATATTTTATGTAAGTTACCTTGATAAAATCAAATAAAGTCGTATGTTGGTGATTTTCTTCTAAAACCTGCACCACATATTCATGTAAGAAGTTTAAACTCAAGAAAACTTTTTGTTTTTCTCTCAACAAGAAGCGGCTCATCCTATCTGACAACAGTGGATTTCATCTATTTAAACCTATAAAAAATAAATCGATTGCTGAAAAATGAATTTGCCTTACCAAGAAGGAATAAAAACTACTGTTTCCAGATAACACATGCAAAATATCTCGACAAAATTACTTTTCAAACAAAACTTTAGCTAAAATATCGATATCGATATTACAAAAAACTCTGACGTTATGGAGAAAAAAATGGAGGTGGTCATTTTCGAAATCAGTACACCAAATAACAAAAAAATTATCAAAACTTCTCTTGTATTTTTCAAAAACTTCAATTTCGCAGGACTCTGTATTTTTCATGGAAGATGGCATTCCTTCGCACCTTGCGAAGCCATTGAAGCAGCTACATAAGAGGCATTCTTAAAATGGTAAAATTATCAGCCACTACTTACCGACATCTGGCCGTTAAGTTCAGTTGATCATAATATCTGTTCCAACATTCTTATATAAGGGCAGAATTTTTAAAATATATTAATATTCTTATTATGCACTAAACGTAAAGAAATATACTTTTGAGATAAACAAATGCAAGGCTTTTATAGATAAGAGTATGACTAGCATTACTATTTTGTGTGCAGTGTCACATAAGGAATTTAGATACACTCTAAACTACCACTAAAAATGCATGAAAAGGCAATTTATGTTATATTATTTTTTTTTCTTAAACCAAATGTAATGCATGATTCATACACAATATATAAACAATTTTCGAGAAGAATTGTTTAAAAATATCCGAATCATTTAATCTCTGTTTCATGTACTTGGTAGAAATGCCTTTAAAGTACATAATATGTATACAAGTCACTTCAGTCTTGCAGTCTTAAGCACTCATATACTTTTAATCATTTTGTCTATATATTTATTTCGTTCACGCATTTTACATAATTTATCATAATATGTTTTTCAAAAAGGACTTCTTGAGTAAAAAAGGTACACACGCTTTCACGAAGTACATTTAGAAAACACACTTTTTCACTTTAATTCTTAAAATTAAATAATGTCGTGATACATACTTTATATCCTTTTATATAATGAAGGGTTTTTTTCATCAAAAGGGTCGAATGGATTTATATTTGGTAGTCTTTGAAATGCTCAATATTATCTTGACGATAACAGCATTCAAAAATTTTTTATGCTATACAAACAAATAGTACTAATAAATTAAGCACTTAGATCTATAGATAGAACACTAAAAATAATCTCACTATATTGTTACGTTTCAAGTCATTCATGTTTAGGAAATGTAACTAAAAATATTCCCAGAACAGAATACAGCTATTATTTCCCATTGTACCTGTAAACGAGTAATCCATCAATATTTTCTTGTTGTGTCATTATTCATATGGATGTTTTCTTATTTATTAACATATCTTTACTAATTTCTTCTTCCTTATACATATTTCTTAAAAATAACCACGAAATTCTATGCTACAGAATACAATAGTAAAGCTTGTTTTTGTACAATCGATTGAAAGGAAATATCATATTTAGTACATATTCAAGATAAAAATTCGAACATTCTTTTTGTAAGAGTAGTCAGACAAGGAAGTGCCTACATGTGTCTGTGTAGGTAGTAGAAATTTATTTTTGATAGCAAATATATGTAGTAAATAATACTGAGATAAATCTATTCAAACTGCTCTATTTGGAGTATTTTTCTAAATTTTAAGCTTTTGTCAAGTTATTACAAACAGATATAGTGGGGTTTTTTCGATGTAAGATATTATTAATATCTATTTCGATTTAAAGTATAATATAGCATACAAAGAGATATACTATAAAAAATAAAAAGGCTCAATTACTAACTAATAACATTGATTCTTATTCTATATTTGAAATACGACGTGGATACAGAAAAAATACAGTTTTATTGGAAGTATTCACCAGTAAGTCTAAGGTAAGTGGACATTCTAGACAAATTATTATTATTTTATTATTATTATTATTATTATTATTATTATTTATCAAATAAGTTTATACTGAGCAGTTTTGAAAAATAAATAATTAGCTGATTTTTTTTTTTTTTTTTTAAGTTTAATCGAATAGTACTACGATTTAATATTACCTTCCTCAGAATAACTTCCTTGGAACATCTTACAGTGTGGGAAGCCAGGGATTACGATCCCTGGCTGTAGGCCTCTCCAGAAGCTAAGTAAAACCCCTCCTTTGATTCAGAATTTATATCTGGAGCTAAAATCATTTTATTTATATTTTTATCCTTTCATTTTATTATTTATTTATTCCATCTTTTAACCTTTTCCTTTCTTTTTTCTTTCTCTTTATGTTTCTGTTACTTTTTAATTATGTCTTCAAAATATTTTTCAAACGCTTTTTTTTTCGGGTGATGATGTCTAATATTTGTACCTTTCTCGAAGATTTCCGCTGTAGCCAAATAATTGAAGATCTTTCAGACTTCTTTTTATAGTTCCTAATTATAAAACAAGAAAAAACAATTTCATAGATTAAATAATTTGATATTAACATTTAATATAGAATGTCTAATTACATGAATGTTACAACTTGCCCCATCGAATGATTTTGAACATGTTGTTTATTTATTCAAAAAATATATAACGATTTATACAAAAAATTAAGCATACATTTTATAACTTAACACATAGACAAAATAAATAACTACAAAAATTCTTTAAAACATAAATTAACATACCTTTAATCAAAATTTAAGAAATATATATATATATATATATATATTCACTAACTAGCTAAATGGAAGCACGTGTACAGAACCTCTCATTAACCATTTTTTGCGAAACACTGATTGTGCTGGAATAATAAAGTGCATCATAAGAATTATGTTATCGGAATATTATTTAATCAAAAATGTTACAAAATATTTCGTAATTTGCTTGTTACTTCTTACCCCTGTTATAACTAGTCCCACGCTCCCCTATTACTGAATTTTTGGAAATTTACTATTAACGCCTTTTAAGGTATCCAGGAAAGGATTTTTTTTTTTATTATTACAAAAAGATTTAATTAACAACATTCATAATTTTGTTATTTGTTGATTAAGATGCTGAATACTGGTCTCTAGAATAAAGAATATTACACGAAAAACGAACATTAAATGACCTTAAATGACCAACAACTGTAGAATTTTCAAAAAATATTTTTTTTTTTTTGTTTGTTGATTTAAAAGATAATTTGAACGTTTGAAATATGAGACAAACATTCTAATTACTTAAAAAAAAAAAAATAAAAAAAAAAATAAAAAAGTTTTATCTAATTCCAATTTTTTTTCCTAGCGCCTCTGATGACCCGAAACAGTCTACCTGCATCCACTCGATACCCGCTGACAAATCTCCCCTTTTTGAATTCAAACTTCTGTAAAACCTAGGATAGCAGATTAATGGTAAGAGTTTTCTAAATGTAGAATTTTTTCATTTGTTCATGTCTATAACACATTTCAAAACTTCAAACGCCATTTTCTCGAAATATGATTTTTCAAAATAATCTTTTTATTTAAAAATTTAACCACTTTCAAAGTGAACCATGTAAGAAATTTTCGATTACTTGATTTAAAAAATATTTATTAACAAATAACTGCTTTTTTTTTTCATGTGTGTGTGTGAAAATTGAACGATTTTATTCAAACACTCGCCAATTACACAAAAAACATTATTTATAAAATTCCCTACGTAGTTCACTAGCTACACTCATATAGATTGCATAGTTTTTTTTTTTTTTTTTTTTTTTTTTCAAATTTGCACCAGCTATAGTTCCGGCCACAAATTGCCCCAATTTTAACATGCCTCAAAAGAATTGCTGCAGTGTCGCCATTTTTGTAATATTTTCCAACAAATATTTTTGTAATATATTTATATACTCAATAACTATCCTAAGTATTATTTCTCTATCACTTTTAATTCTGCCCCCAAAAAATTGTTTAAAAAAACTATTCGTTATAGTGGTGTTACCCTTTAAAATGTTCACTAATTTAACAATCACCATGAGGTGAATGATGATTAAAACATTTTCTTTGTTTCCCTATAAACAAGTATAAGGTCTCAACTCACCTTATAGTTGTCTTATATATTAAACTAGCAGGCAACGCCCGCTTCGCTGGTCCCTATTTTTAAATGAATCACTATAATGAATTCTCAAAATTGCATTAATTTTTATCACATGAAAAAAAAAGAGAAACAAAATCTGAGTAGGAAAAATGTCGCACCGGGTTCTCACTGCCTTAGGAAAAAATTCCCAAAATGCTCTAACTCTTATTTCTATTATTTTCCCACTTCGCCCCCCCCCCCTCCTGTCTATCCTAATAATTTTACAAATTTGAAATATCCGCAATCGATTTGTAAGTATCAAAAACATCTATGCACCAGTTTTGAACGATATATCTCTATTTTTATTTTTTTACCGCTCTACTCCCCCCCCCTTCCCGCCCTCCCAATAATTTTAAAAATTCGAAAATATCCGCAATCGAATTGTAGGTATTGGAAACCTCTACGTACCAATTTTGAATGATCTAACTCTATTTTCTTTTTTTTTTTTGCCCCTCTGCCCCCCCTTCCCGGCCCTCCTAATAACTTTATACTTTCAAAAAAATCCCCATTCGACTTGCAGGCCTCTAAAACCTATCTGTACCGATTTTGAACGGCCTAACTGTATTTCTATTTGTTTTTTACCATAGCCCCCCCCTTACCGCCCCCCCTTCGCGCCCCACCTAATAATTTTAAAAATTCGAAAGTATCCGCAATCGATTTGTAAGTATCGAAAACATCTATATACCAATTTTGAGCGATCTAACTCTATTTTTATTTTTTTGCCCCCCTCCTCCCCCTCCCCTCCCCCTTTCCCGGCCCTCCTAATAACTTTACACTTTCGAAAATATCCCCATTCGACTTGCAGGCATCTAAAACCTAACTGTACCAATTTTGAACGGCCTAACTGTATTTCTATTTGTTTTTTACCATAGCTCCCCCCCTTACCGCCCCCCCCTTCCCGCCCCACCTAATAATTTTAAAAATTCGAAAGTATCCGCAATCGATTTGTAAGTATCGAAAACATCTATATATCAGTTTTGAACGATCTAACTCTATTTTTATTTTTTTGCCCCCCTCCCCCCCTCTCCCCTCCCCCTTTCCCGGCCCTCCTAATAACTTTACACTTTCGAAAATATCCCCATTCGACTTGCAGGCATCTAAAACCTAACTGTACCAATTTTGAACGGCCTAACTGTATTTCTATTTGTTTTTGCCCCATAGCCCCCCCTTGCCGCCCCCCCCCCTTCCCGCACCTCCTAATAATTTTATAAATTCGAAAATATCCGAAATCGATTTGCAGGTATCGAAAACCTCTATATACCAATTTTGAACGATCTAACTCTCTTTTTATTTTTTGCCCCCCCTCTCCCCCCCCCTGCTGCCCCACCTCGGGGCTGAATTTCTAAAATTCCAGAAATTGGTTTTTAGATATTTGCATTAGCTATATTTTAGAGCAAAAATTTCACGCATATCTATTTTTTTGTTTGAGATATATAGGATTATGCGAAATCACGTTTTTACGCATGTGAAATCACGTTTTGCCCCCCCGCCCGCCTTGGGGACCGAATTTTGAAAATTCCAGAAATTGGTTTTTAGACATTTGTGTTAGCTATATTTTAAAGCAAAAATTTTACGGATATCTGTTTTTTTTGTTTGAGATATGAAGGATTTTGTGAAATCACGTTTTTCCCCCCCTCCCCCCCCTTGGGGGGCGAATTTTGTAAAATCGCTTCTTAGTGGATGCCTACGTCATGGAAAGAACATTGTCACAAAATTTCATGCTTCTAGGTCCAGGGGTTTGGTCTGGGCGTTGATAGATCACCCCCTCACTCAGGAAGTCTTCTTTTATATATATAGATTATGCGAAATCACGTTTTTACGCATGTGAAATCACGTTTTGCCCCCCCGCCCCCCTTGGGGACCGAATTTTGAAAATTCCAGAAATTGGTTTTTAGACATTTGTGTTAGCTATATTTTAAAGCAAAAATTTTACGGATATCTGTTTTTTTTGTTTGAGATATGAAGGATTTTGTGAAATCACGTTTTTCCCCCCCTCCCCCCCTAGGGGGGCGAATTTTGTAAAATCGCTTCTTAGTGGATGCCTACGTCATGGAAAGAACATTGTCACAAAATTTCATGCTTCTAGGTCCAGGGGTTTGGTCTGGGCGTTGATAGATCACCCCCTCACTCAGGAAGTCTTCTTTTATATATATAGATGTTATATAATGTTGACTCATATTATGCATACCAAATTTTAGCTCAATCGAATGAAGCTTTGAAACGTTGCCACACTTTAAATAATGTGAGTCTATAGGTCATAACAATAAAAAAACTCTTTGTACTCTTTTTTTTTTTTTTTTTTTTTTTTAACTATAACTTGTTTAATGATGAAAATTGATACTGTTTGCGTGACGGTGACCAGTAACACCTCTAGAAGCTTTCATTTCAATTGATTAAGGCGTTTTGACGCTATCGTACTTTAAATAAATTGAAATAGGCAATTATGATAAAGAGATTTCCATTGTGTCCCCGTAAAAGAACTATAATTCTTACTCTCATAAAAATCTGTATAGGTCGTTCGACGGTGGCCAATAACATATCTACCAATTTTTAGTTAATTTAAACAAGGCAAAAATTAATACATACACACATATACACACATACATACATCACCGTGAAAATAGTACAATTGAACTTAGGCGATCTCAAAACGTACAGATACACGAAAGTTTTATATCCGAATTTTTTCATGATTACAAGAGTTTACTTAGTGTATATTCGGAGAGTAAAAATAAGGTTTCTATTTTGACTTCCTCCCCCCCCCCCCCCGTAGATGAGTTTTGGTCATTGAAAAGTGAGGTTTGTCCATTAGGTTAGCATAGTATTTTGCGTATTTTGCTGTCATTGACGGGCATTGATAAGGAGTCTTGAGGGGATGTGGCATCTTTGACTTGACACCATTGAAAGTTTCATATAAAAGCTTATATTTCTATTTAATACTTATAAATTGAACTATATTAGATTTGTTCATTAAAATATATACTTGGGCAACAATTCGTATGGTTTTTTATATGTTTTTTAAAGATTTGAAATCTTTTGATTGCTTTCCAGTTTGCATTTTTTGATGAATTCGTGATCTTCTAAATGCTAAAATTTTTACAGATATTTGAGGAAAGATTTAATATTTTATTTGGATGTTTAATAGAACCTACTTAAAAGAATTAGGGGTGGATTTTGGAATTTATTAATTAGTTTTTTTTTTTTTTTTTTTTTTTTTTTTGGGGGGGGGGGCGAAAGATGATATTTGTTAGATTTTATTTATTATTATTTTTTCCTTTTAAAGATACTGCAAAATTCATTTCTAATTCCTTAAGTAGGTTCTGTTAAAAATCTTTAAAAATATTAAGTCTTTTCTTAAATGCATGCACAGGTGAAAACTTGCACGGTTTTTGAACACCATATATTCTTTTCAAAAATATTTATCATGTTTAATCAGATAAACTGCTGAAAAACATATTTAAAAATTCGATAAAAAATTTCCGGTAGCAAAAAACCGTACAAGTTGGCAACTATGTATCTGTAGAAGTTTTGGCATTTTAAAAATCATAAATTCATAAAAAAAAAAAAAAAAAAAAAAAAAAATGCAAATTGAGAAAACGCAATTTAAAGATTTGAAATCTGTAAAAAAAATCTATCACAAAATATAAGAATTGTTGTCTGAATATATATTTTATTGAACAAACCTAATATAGTTCAATTTATAAATATTAAATGGAAATAAAAGCTCTTGTATGAAATCTTCAGTAATCTCAATTCAAAAGTAGCTAAAAAAATTTAATTTTCTTTTGGTATTCTCTCACACTGAATTAATATCTTTCTTTTTCTTTTAAACGAAAGAAATCCAAATTAGTTATTTTAATAATTAATTAAATGTTACTAAAATGTATAATATAAATTTAACAGCTTTTTGAATTGAGGACTTACTTATCATTATAATGCTTTTTGACAGATATTTGCTATTTGAAATTCATAATTAAGGAAACATATCACATAATTAAGGAAACAAATACTCATAATTAAGGGGGGGAAAACTGAAAAGATATTTGTGAGTGGAATATAAAACATACTTATTCAATTACAAAATGATATATTAGCTGTAATATCTTCAGGATAATAAAATATATTGTGGTGTTTTTAAACTTTCTTTCTCTCTCTCTCTTTTTTTTTTTTTTTTTTTTTTTAAGTAAAAATTTACTAGGAAGAAAAATTACCCTATTCTAAGCGCATTTTGTATCTTCAAGATACATTTCTGTCAGAATTGAAGAATTGACTCACATGCAGAAACAATTTTATTCGGTTATTTTTAGAACGGGGACGTTTCAGAGGGTTTTCTTTTATCGGCGAGTCAATGAATTTCAATTACTTTTTTTTTATACTGTATTTTACAAAGATGCAGTTTAATGCACTAGAAAATAGGATATTTTGTACAATTAATTTTATTTAAAAAATTACTCTAATGCTACTGAAACGAAAAAAGAAAGCATTAATACAAAAACAATTTCGTAGACTATAAAGCAATTTTGAAACTTAAAATGCAAAATTATAGTATGATTAATCTATGAGGGAAAAACAGCGTGTTATTATTATTATAATATATAAAATACATATATATATATATGGATAGATAGATACAATCATCCTCTTTTATAAAACAAATTTTAACCAAATTTAAAAGAACTTATCATTTTGCTTTTTCTGTCACCGTCACTTATCGGAAATTATACCTCTGGGAGTTACTGTAACGGAGGAACCATCTCCTCCGTGGAGGACCAAAATCGCAATGGCATGTCTACGGACTAACTCTAGGAGTGAGTCCCAGATCATCGCCAATTGCTCATTGCGCAGCACTAGTGCAATGTAAAACCCAACGAACCAACCAACCGTCGCTTATAGGTACAATCACCCTTTCTTGTTTCCTATTCAAAACAGAATAAGGAACAATAGTTTACGTGTATTTTTCTTTCATAATTTTTCTTTGGTGCATTATATAAGGCGTATTTTAAGCCAAAACACAAGGATACATAAAAGGAATCTATTTTATATTTTCTCTTTAAATGTAAATCTCTAAATATGATTATTTTTGTGAGATTTCGTCCTCCATAGTTCAAACAAATAGAATAAATAGAACCTCTGGTTTTTCGTGCAGGGATAAACAAACAATTTAATTACATTATTGTTTAAATTATAAATTCATTTAAAGTATTTTAATACCTATATATTATGTGCACAGAATATAATAATTTTAACATATATTAATCGAGTTCTTAGAAGCAGGTTTCCTAAAAATTAGAATATAATTACCATTAATGTTTGGTTTACAGGGCCACGCAAAAATATCCAGATACATTGTATTATAGTGTTCAATATTATAAATTATCCCTAAATATATATAGAGAGATAGATAGATAGATAGATAGATTAAATTTTAGAAAACAACGACAAATTTAATTTGCGTAAAAAAGCTGCATAAAGCAGCACTATATTTATATACAAAAGGGTAAATTCTTTAATTCAAATTACGGTAAGGGAAAATTAAAGTACGATGCATAAACAACAAAATTTCTTTTAAACGTATTAATAAACAAGAAAAGGTTAATTTAAAAACTATTCAAGCCAAAATTATAACAAAGCTGTGTCTTCGTCGTCGTCGGCTATGTAAAAACTATGTAATTCTAACAGTTTTCTGAAGATATGCCAAGCTAGCATACTCCAAATACTAATTCAAACAACAATGTAATGTTTAAACTTGATATTATAACAACTGAAATATTATTTATTTGATTAATAAACAGCAATGTATATTTAACATTTAATATTGGATTTTCAATAGAAGATATATTTAAAGAAAAAAAACTTTGTATTGAAAATTTTAATTATTTATATAAATTCATGAAATAACATGCTATAATAGAATTCCACGATAGAACATTGAAGAATGACATCCGGAATCCCATTACCTAATACTTTAATTAAAATTAAGCACAATCACAATAGATATATGCATCGCGCGCAGTAAACAGAACATAGTTGAGTGTAGGATACATAAGACGAATATAACTTCTTACAGGCCACTGCCTGTGGCCCATGGCCACACAGGCGTCTTACATGAAAAAACGTCTAAATATTTCAGCAAGAACTGACGAACTTCTGACAGATTTCTGAAATTAAAATGTTTTCACTTCACTTTATGGATTGGCAAAATATCATTAGATATTTTGCCAAGAATAGCGACAGCGCCGTCTATATTGTTTTAAGTGATAGGGAAGATGGCTCAATATCGATAGGCTATTTAATATATTCGCAAGAGTTTGAATTTAGCGCGTTAGAATGCCAGCAAGGACATAACCCCACCAGTACCTGTTGAGGAAAAAGAAAGTAAAAAACTCACCACCTGCTTAAGTCGAAGTTGACAAAACAAACGGTCCCGGCTTGAAAACTTTGTAAAAATTGAAAACTCTTGAATACTTTTCCATGTCCATAGATAACCAGTTCAATTCAAAGTCTGACAGTACGTCATGTATCTCCAAACATAAATCAGACAAACTTCCTAAAAATTAGGCTTTAAGTTTTTAACATCAGACAGGACATCTACAAAGACTACCAATCAATGCAAAGTCCAAAGCTGCGGAGCTGTCACATAAAATAAACTAAAAATCTGCATTAGTAGTATAATATAAAATAAATTTTAAAGGACATAATTTTTTATAAAATAAAAGTGCTTGAAAATTATATATTTGTTTGTTAAAATTAAAATTACAGCTGCATAGTCTTTTGATTCTTAAAAGTTGAATAATTATTATGTTTATGTAAATTTTATGGCTCAAATTAGAATGCCAGTGCGGCATACAGTTAGTGTTTAAATTAAAGTATTTTCTTTTATCATATAAATCAGTGTATAAAATATTATTTTTTAAAAGAAAAGAAATATCTAAGAAACCAGTTTCAAAATTATTTGTATTAGCTTTATTTAGCTTTAATATATCTGGATATGTCAATATTAAAATTAATATCCTAAAACTAATTGCATTTTGAAGTTCAATACCTTAATTAGATTTGTCTTAATTATTACTTAATTTTAATGTTATACACTCTAAGAAAATTCCTTAAAATTCAGGGTGTTGACCGTTAAATTATACGGGCAGCTCCCTTAAAAGTCCAGTAACCGTATTTTTAACAAATTGCTGTAAAATTCGAAGTATTGCTCCTTTTCTAAAAGTTGTTTCCTTTCTTCGAGAAAATAATCCTGAGAGATTTACGGACATGACTTTATTTTTATTGTCAGTGACTGGAACACTTTTTGCAGTTCATTGACTGTAATCTAGTAGGGTAGGTGCTCCAGTGATTGGTATGCTCTAGTAATTGACATCCATCCCGAAATAATAAAATCATATATTTAACATATAAGAATTTTAACAATTTATGTCAAACACTGGAGCGTAGGGTGCTAATAACTGGTAAAATGAATAGCTAGCAGTGTCAAACACTGGAACACAGGATGCCAATTACTACTGAAAGGAAAAACTGGCGGTGTCAATTACTGGAACATTGAGTGGGTGTCACATAAAAATTCATAAAAAAAAAATAATAATAATTGTTATCAAATTAATATATTTTAACATATATGTGGTTCTGAATGTCTTTCATGCCCTATGTATTAACTTAAGATTTCTAAAAATATTTTCTAAAGACTAGAACATTAAAAACATCAGATATTGCTCTAAAAGTGTCAATCACTAGAGCACTTACCCTACGTATATTTTTTACAGCGTATAGAAAAATGCAACGATACCTAGTATTCGATGATGAAGAGCACACTTTCACGCTGCACTCGTGACTGCATTTTTTTTTTTGCCTAAAGAAGCCTCGTGCCTAATTATTTCGACCGAAATAATTGTTTTTATTTTTTAAATTTGTGGCGCTTCTTCTAATCTATTCGTTTTCAAAAACAAAGTTTATTTCTATACATTATTTTTCAATAAATTGATAATAAATATTTTATAAAAATAGTATTTACATTAACCAAATTTATTTTTATCAGAGCAATATATTATTTATGAAATAATTCAAAAACTTTGCTCTCGTTAGAATTTTCTTGGAATAAAGACGATAATATTTTTTAAATCGTTAAATAAAACCTATTCCTAACCATAAAAATATAATTCTTTGGTAAGGCACTTGCGTTTAGCATTAGAAAGATTAATTATTTTAATGTAAACAGTCTTGTTACAAAATTACTATTCTGTTACAAATTAAGCTTAAAAGATTTTTTCAACGTTGATTCTTCTAGAACTACAATATTTTCCAAAGCTATATATATATATATATATATATATATATATATATATATATATATATAATTGAAGAAAAAATATCAAAAGGATAAAAAATCAAAAATTAAATTTACTTTTTACTTTATATATATAGCGAGTGGGTTTTATTCTTCATTATAGCGTATTATGATATGATTTATCTTTTACTATTCATGGCTTTATTTACATAATTTTTACTTTCCGAACACTACAATGAGAAAAGTATAGTAACCATGTCGAAAATCCGAGTTTGAGATTTTGTATTTCTACACGTTATGAGGTCCCCTGAATTCATATTTACTATTTTTACGATGATATATGTATGTATATGTGTTTGTATGTGTGTAGTAATGTATTTGAGTGAGCACGATAGTGTCTAAACGCTTTATTCGAGTGATCTGAAATTTGTTACGTAAGTTATATGTCATCATAGCACGAACTCTATTGATTTTGGTGTACCTAGCACTAATAATCTTCTTACAGGGATACAAAAAAAATATTCTTTATAATTATGGTCTATGGGCCCAAATTTTTTGAAGTGCGATAGCGTCTAAATGCCTTATTCGACTGAACTGAAATTTTACACACATGTTATGAGTCACCATCGAGCAAACTGTATAAATTTTCGTGAATCTAGCACTTTTATTATTATTTTTTTTTTAATAGGGACATAACAAAAAATTATTTATCTTTATACCCTATGGGCTCACATTTTTTAAAGTGCAATAGCGTCTAAACGCTACATCCGATTGAGCTGATAACTTATATACACGTTATAGATCATCTTCCAGTGGCGGTGAAGAGCTCAAAAATAATATTTAAGTATTTTCAATGCGTAAATTTTATTAAGCATGGTCTTGGATAAAATTAACTAAAAATACTTATTTAAACGTAAATTTATATTCTATAAATGAATACAGTGTAAATTACAGTGTGCCTCTTCAACTATTTTCGGTGCACGGGCCGCCACTGTCATCTTCCCACGAACTGTATGAATTTTGGAGAATCTAACACTTATCGTCTTTTTACAGGGATACAAAGAAAATTCTTTATCATTGTGGTTTATGGGATTAAATTATTTAAAGTACAATAGCATGTAAACGTATCATCCGATTGAGCAGAAAAATTCATATAATTGTTATAGGTTACCGTCGCACGATTTTAGTGATCCAGAATTTATAGATTTTTACAGGTAGACAAAATAAATTTCTTTATCATTATGATCTATCGGTTCAAATTATTTGAAGGGTAATAATGTTAATATAAACAACATACTATATAGAGAAAAATACCCAAACACTGTATTAAAATTTTCTCTTTTGTTAATTTAATGACTTCTCTTCCTTTAATTTATTTATACAACCGTTAATTACTTAATGTTTGGATAGTCGAGTGGAATCTCTCCAGATGGTTTGGGTGAAATTAGCATTGTATGCTATTTTGGGTGTATGTACTCTTGTATGCTAAATTTCATTACGTTTTACATTTACATTTTTATTTTTATACGTTATATATATATTATCGATTGGCAATCTTGTTATATTTAAGAAGATTTGGCACACTATTTTCTTCACTAATGATTTTCTTATTGAATGGTAAAAAATATTACCAAAATTTTTTATTAAAAATGACCAATATTATATTATCCGGATTTATCGGAAGATTTGTAATATATATATATATATATATATATATATATATATATATATTTAATATTAATATTTTGAATCTTCTTTCGCTATAAGTAGCCTTGTTCTAACTCGAAAACAATTTTTCTCCATTATGTGAGTTTTTTCTAAAATCTGATCCATTTTTACTCGTTTTATTATTATTTAAGCTCTCGTTTTAAAATAAATTTAATTGTTTTCTTTAAAAATTACTGATCAGACATCAATTATTCCTATATATCAATAAAAACCTCCTAAAATATTTGAACATCGTCTGCTCAGACCATTTAGACCAAATTATATTACGTTGATTTCAGTCTTTTTAAATTATTCCTGTTCAAAAATGTGATGTTATTCTTGTTTAAAACATAAATAAAACTGTTGTTATTATTATTATTATTTTGTATTAAATGTATAAATTTATCTATGAAATATATTCAAATATGTATTGCGTAATGTGAGAATCTCGTACAAAACCTAGAAATATGCAAATAAAATATACAATAAAATAATTTGTTCTAGCATTTTCATACATACAGGGTCCTTCGAATTATCCGATTTATTGCTTCTTTCTCTTGGAAACACGTCGGAATTTCTGAAAACTGTAAAAAACGCGTCCCATCAGATCGAGGAACCACTACACATCATTAAAAAAAAAAAAAAAAAAAGAAAGAAAGAAAAGAAAAGAAAAGAAAAAAAAAAGCACTGGTGGCAATATAAAAATATTTTATTTTATATATCTTTTTCTAATGAAAATTATTTTTATTAAAATAATTAGGGGGTTTAATCTTTCAAGAACATCCTATTAAATTTTTCTACAGTCGGTAACAAAGGTGTCCGAACACTAGCAAAAATTCTTATGTAAAAAATGTATACTTCATACGGTTTTGTTAAATAAATCCTTGTCGAATCCTGTTCTTAATCAGTGTAAGAACATTATTCGATAAGGATTTATTTAACAAAACCGTATGAAGTGTACTTTTTTTGCATAAGAATTTTTGCTAGTGTTCGGACACTTTTGTTACCGACTGTATATTAAGCTTCTTTATTTAAAACTAATGGATGTTGTTGGAATTACCACAGAAAAAGCAGAGAATTTCAAAAAGCTGGGGCAGTTGTGAAGACGAATATCAAAATTATAAACCCTTTGTTTTCTCTTTTTATTGACTTATATAGAATTTGTTGTGGGAATTGAGACCACTAGCGTTTTGGTTTGATGTTACAGTATTTCTAGCTGCACGTAATTCTAATATTTGTTGTTTGGATAATTACCTCATAAAATAAAAAAATAATAATACAAAATGAATAATTTCTTTTTATTAAATCAAATTAAAACAAAATGACATCTTGCACTAAAAGGTGTTACAAACTAATTTAACTATTGAAAATAAATGCCTAGGACTGTGCAGAAACAGCAATTTTTCCAGAGAAACATACATAAATGCCCTATTTATTTCTTCCTAATCATTTGTAGTTCACCTGTGTATTTCCAAAAACCACAACACCTGTTATTTGATTTTTGAAGACATATAGAGACAAAAATGACAGACCTACTTTGATACTGACTTATATTTGGATGTGGAATTTGGGATTCTATAATTTTCCAACTTCTCTTTCCCTTTTTTTCCCCTTCAACAAATTGACTAAATCCTGCAAGTTATAAATAAAACAAAAGAAAATAGATGCTTCTTCATTTGATACGATCTAATTATTCTAAAGTAGAATAATTTAAAAAAAAAAGTAACATTTATATTGTTACTATTTTATTACAGTGTGGCCATAATTACCCCACTTTTAAAAAACAATTGGATAATTTTAATTGTACATTTTAAAACATTTAACTATTTTAAACAGATTAAAAGCATATCAGAGATAAATAAATGCATTCCTAGCACGCATATTTAAATACCTGACCTGAAATATTTTTCTTTTGGACTTTAGATAACTTTAAACACTGAATTTTCAAATTCTTTTTTAAAAAAAATCAGTAATCTGTTAAATTAACACTTGTAACTGTAACTTCGTTAAACCTTTGCCAGTTCTTTTTAATTTCATTCTTCTGGTTAGTATTGCCAAATTTAGTGACCTTTTTATTCAATATCCATCTCTAAATTTTAACTATACTGGTTGCTTAATCACTTCGAAGGTTATCCGTCCATTATATATGTCAAATATCACTCCTCAAAATTATTGGTGATAGTTGAATAAATAGGTCCCTAATTTTGGCAACACTGATTAAAATGTTTTAGAAGGTTAGGACCGGCAAAGGTTATGAATGCTTTAGATTAACGATGAGGGCTATTTATCATGGAAATAATAATACGCTTCAAATCGATAGCTTCGAAAATCTCCATTTACATTTTTCTTGAAATTGGCGTTGATCAAAATTATTCCAAGGTCATAATTACCGTACCTCATTGTATACTTTTAAAAGCATCACAAGGTACTTTAATGTAATTCTATAATAAATGTAGCGCCAATTATATACGTATATTTCCGCTTCCACCATTAATTTTTAATAGTAATCATTATTCTATTTAAACACAAATGAAGAACGCTATAATAATGCGATAAAACTTTTCGTTTTGTAATAGTGGTAGCAAAAAAAAAAAATAATTTAATTCTTCTCCGTGGCTAAAACTATCATGGAATTACCCTGTAATATTTATCTTTTGAAGATCTTCTAAAGAGCTGATAACCTTAATTTCTTTTGTATTTTCAGTGTTACCCCCTCTCCTTTCCGCCTTGGTGCTACATTATTATCCCTTTTTATTTATTTATTTATTTATTTATTTTAAGCAAATGAAAACCACTTACGTCTATTGAACTCGTTTTCATAGTTTCCAGAAATTCCCAGATATTCTTGATACATAGGAGAGAGTGGGATTTTTGCAGAAAACTTTAACTATTCATAATCTTCTAAGAAGCGTTGTAGGATAGAATATTTTTCGAAAAAGGATTGTCTTGAAAAAACTTCTCTGTCAATTTAACAAAAAATCTTTCCTTTCTGTTTGAAATTTCATTGTTTGCCTTCCGCTAAAGTGCCCCCATTATACTCAACGACTATTTTTTTTAAAGTCAAATGAAGTTAGCAATAAATTGAATGACAAAGTTTTTTACAGTTTTCATAGATTTCAGCTCTTTTCTGGGATTTAGGGTAAGACTTTTATCAAACCTTGTAACTGCAGATTTTTTTTTTCTCAATTGTATATTGAAATATAGTTTGTTAAATTGTTATTGAAAGATTGTAGTGTTCTGCCAATTTCAATTTGTGTAAAAAAAATCTTTCTCTAGAATACTAAATATCGTGAGAAGGAGCTTTTTCTTTACATCGAGAATAATTTGATATTCTATTTTACATTTTGAAAATTTTTTAAATTCCTTTCAAATGTAATGAAGCGTGAAGTAAATTGCTCTTTAAATTAATAAATTACATAATCTGGAAAATAATATGAACTTTTAATTTTTCTAATCTTAAACAATTATATTTACATAAAATTTTATAACACTGTATTCAAATATATTGCAGATATTTCATTCACATACTTCTTTACATAATTTTCTTATTAAAATTTCACTAAACGAAACACTTTTTTTTTTCAAACTCTTTCCACATTTAAACTTTTTCTAAAGTAAACAAAAATGTTAAAAAAAATTATATTTAAAGATTTTCGACTTTTTTATTTGGAGGATAAAATAGGAATTATTTGTTACATATTACAACCACATAGAATTACATAACATAATAAATTAAACGAAAAAAAACCCTTTTATAATCGCTATTTTTGTAAACATTTTATGAGATGAAATTCTATAACAATAAATGTCATATGGAGACATTTAAGTTCTTATGAAACAAATAGATGTAGGCGTATTTACTTTAAAAAAAATTTCATTCAAGGAGAGAGTGCTCAGCTAAAAGTTATCAATACCAGCAATTTCTTCACGTTTACGTGAAATATGTTTTGCTAATATAAATTAAAAGCTAGGTCATAATAATATTTAAAATTCCTCTTGAAACTATACTGACAGATTTTCTAAAGTAACCTAAAACTAAATTTAAATTTTGAAATACGATAAGATTGAAATACTATTAAATTTGAAATATATATATATATATATATATATATATATATACATATATTAAAAAAATATATTATTTGAAAGGTTAATACAGAAATAAAGATGATAAAGACAACAAATTCATTTACATAATGCAAAAGAAAATGCAGCAAACAGAAGATATGTAAATGGAATAATAATATAAAAAATTAAAATTAATGCAGGCAAGAAACTAGAAAATGAAAGCAGGCCAAAAGAAAATTATAATTAACCCAAAAAACAATGAGTCAATCATCATGATATAAAAACAGACCATAGATTAAAAAAATACAAGCCTGAATTTCCATGTTTTTCCGCAAAGTGATTCGTGCTGTCCGGGAAATATTTAAAGCTATTTTAATACTCGTTCTGATTCGTAGAAAAAAGATTAGGATCCCTTTAATATAATGTCTTGTAGTTTTATGTTTTATCTACCTATAATTAATGTAACTATTAATGATATTAATACTGCTATTAATGATTACTTACAAAACTTTGAATGAACTCCAAAAAATGCAATAAACTCACAACAATTGTTTCCGGTCGAAAGAGCACACGACCTTTCATCAGGCGAATAAAATAGGCACGAGTGCTGCCGTCAAAGCGTTGTAAGTAATAATATAAAACGCCAGTTTTGTGGTGCTTTCTTATTAACTACTATTAATGCCCTCTGATATTACACATGAATAATAAAATTTTATGAAAATGTTAAATTTGCTCGGACTTTCAAATATTAAATACGAAGTTATTTATTGCTGACCGCTTTGAATGAGCATCAGAATTTGATATATTTAAGTGCTAAATACGTTACGAATACTTTGATAACTTTTTTTTTTTTTTTTTTTTTTTTTTTTTTTTTTTTTTAAGAACTGAGGACTATTAGTTTCAATCTGGTATTTTTGCGGTGTTATTTTTCGATAGGTGGGCATTTATCGAAATCTAAATTTATCGAAAATATAATTGAATAATTTGAAAGCGATGTTATAACTTGAAAAAAAAAAAAAATACTAATAGTCCTCCGTTCTAAACTAAATTCTGCTTTTGCCAGAATTTCATCAAAATCATTTTTTTCTTTTTCGAAGAAAAAGAAAAGAAAAGAAAATTAATAATAATCAGTATCGAAACAAACACTATCGAAAAAGTTTTTTTTTAATAATTTTGAATTAGGAAATAAAAAGTGTGCGTGCAAAATGAAGTAAAAATACGTAAAAAAGGAATTTAATGATTTAATTTTTATATAAAACATGATCGTGTGCTATCTTAAAAAGTAGATGTAAAATTTAAAGTTTATGTGGTGCGTGTGGCATCTATAGAAAATGTTTTAAGAAATACAATAAATAAAGCAACAATTTTGGTTGCATTTTATTATATAGTTTGAATTTTTGAATTTTATAGAAGTAATATCTACCGTAGGAATAATTTCTTATGTTAAAACTATAGAGAATTGTTATGCGAGCACAAGCGATGCTTTTTTTATTATTATTAATGCTTTGTAATGTGTTCAAAATTTATTCATATTTAAAAGAACCACGAGTGAATGCAAGCTATATTGAATATCCTAATAATACTTAAATGTGATGCAATAAAAGTTTACCTATTCATTTAATCGATTCATTTTTATATTTGATCAACTTTTTTCACATTTTTATTATTGTTCTATCCCTACATAAAAAAATATTTATTCAGTTTAATATTAGAATTCTTGCATGGTTTCTCTTTTCCCTGGGTATGTGCAGTGCTCCCGTATATGGCGCTGTTGCTGGTAGTGGGTTCTGACACTGGCGCATTACAATGAAAAAGACGCGGTAGAAGGCAGCAGATTCTTAACCGATGTTTTGACCAATTTCAGAGGAATTATGTTTCAGATTTTTTATTTCTTTTTTCAATTTTATATTATCAGATTTCTTATTTATAAATGACAAGTAGGTTTTGCTCGCTTCCCTGGTCATTATATTTAAAAGAACAACAACAACAACAACAATAATAATAATAATAATAAATAGTCACTTTTCATTTTACATAAAAAAAAGGAAAAAAAAATCCATTAAATTTGCTTTAAAAAAAAAAAAAAAAAAAATCTTTAGGTCACCGCTACTGTTAACAACGTCTTCCTTACCCGCAATATCTCGGGTCCGTGTCCCTATTGCCTGAGATAACCAAGGCAGCAATAGCCGTTCCTTTTGACTACAGTTTGAGTGTTTATAGTAAATATATTTCAAAACGAACAATATAGAAAAAACTGAAGTTTTATTTCATATTTCAATTAGGATTATATTGAACAACACTATAAGTGATATACGTTACTTTATATCATGTTATTTCCTATATTTTATAGGTTTACTCGGTCAATATTAATTAACAACAATTGTACTGCAAATATAGCATTATGATATGCTATAAAGCTTAATTTGACGTCAAAAGGTAAAAATAAAAAGTCAATCTATTAATAAATACACAGCTGGAATTTAATAATCTGGTGTGCCACTCACACGACTTCATGTTACCCTGCATTTCAAAACTATAAAGATAGATTGCATATTCAGGCTTAAAACCAGTCAGATAATAATAAGTTTATTTTAAAAATAATGTAAAATAAGTTTAGGAACAGCATTATTTGACATATAGTTCTATGTGAGGGAAATACTGCCTTCTTAACTTCCCCGTACAATTATAGTGTCTACAATTATTTTAAGAAAAATAAACGCTGTTTTCCATTTGCCTTCAAACTTGCTAGTCTTGATAAAAAAAATTTAATGGAAACCTAATGCGAACTTCAAAATACAAAATTTAAATTTCTTGTAGTTATTTGTTTTTAAGTTATGCTGTTCGCAGATATACCTACAGATCAACCGCTAAAAATTGGACTTTCATATTCAGGAGATTTCAAAACGTGATATTACAAATAAAAAAAAAAGTTGAAAATCTAAAAAATACTTTGTTTACAGTATGCGTATGAAGAATTAATATTACTTCCTGAGCAATATTCGTCGACATAGTAAAATGTAGCAAAGCACTGCATCAATTACATTCAATAGAAAAAAATCTTTATTTCAATTTTGGGTAGCGTGTCTATTGCCTATAAAAAATATGTATTTTAAAGTGCATTGTGTGCTTAAATTTGGTCTTATTTGAAAAGCATTTAACAAAAAATCATTTACAATTCCAGCGATTTCCATGTATAGCCCCAATATATCGGGCAGACATGTAAATGAATGATGAATGATTTCCATAGCACAATCTTTACAAAATATGCTTTTATGCGTATTAAAAAATTTGTTCATTACGTTTTATTCAAATCAGACAATAGATGTTACACTGTACTTACCAGAAATTTCCCCGTAGACATAATGTATTTAAATTCTCTTGGATGTCCCTGTACACGAACCATTTTCTTGATCTCAAAGGAAAGTTTAGTGTAGCATCCCTATATCATGCACATTTAGAATATCGAGCTTGTTCTTGAGATATGCTGATTAGAGACACACAGACTAACCGTTAAAAACATGATTTTCTGATTCAGGGGACCCAAAAACGTTACAATATAACAAAAACTCCACTTCGAAAATTTAACCCAAAAACAATACTTTCTTTACCATACATAAAGGTAAGAGAAAGTAAAAAGGGGATTTTACAGCACCTTATAACGCATTGAATGAAGAAAAATCAGAATCTTCGGTTTTTCCCCTAGGAAGATGCAAGGGAACATCTCGCAGAGAAAAACTTCGCAAAACGAAGAAAGAACAGAATCTTCGGTTTTTCCCCTGGGAGTGTAAAAGAGAAAGTCTCGCAAAAACCCCGATAGTTTATCACGCTTTAATTAATAATTTGCTTCCTAATTAAAATTTTTGAAATTCAGCTTCTAAGTGCACACAAAGAAATTCCAGACTATTGTGTGTGCCAAATTTCACGTCTATAGTGCGGTAAATTTTTTTGGTGACAGCTGACAGAGGGAAGAGACGCCATTTCGATTTTGTTAATAAGCTGTTAAAATAAACTAAATATGCATTTAGATGACGCAACAGCTTTATAATAGAATCCCCTTGGCGAAATTTGAAATTTTAACAGTAGTTCGGACGTTTTTCACGAAGGTCTTTACTTATGCAATTGCGGTAGCTATTTTTATTCATCGCCAAAGCGGCAAAAATTATTAATGTCGCGACAACATTTCGTCGTGAATGATAAAATAAAGTCTATATATATATATATATATATTAATAATAATAATAATAATAATACTATTTGATTAATTGAAATTAATATTTTAAATATATATGTATATATTTAAATATTATGATGTCAGTTTTATCAGAAATCTTCAATGATACAAGTTTAATTTTTTTCCTTTCTTTTTCTTTCTTTCTTTCTTTTTTTTTTTTTTTTTTTTTTTAAACTATTATTCACATGTAGAGAAATATCTCTTTTTATGTTAAAATCAATAAACGAAATAAAAATTTGTAAGAATTTTATTGGATTGGCGTCAGGCTAAAATTACATCGCAAAGAAAAATGTAAGGAAATTTAATAGATTAATACGTTTTAACTAACAACTTGCTTCCTAATAAAAAAATTTTAAATCTGGCTTCAAGGTGCATACAGAGATATTGCAAACTATGTGTATGCCAAATGTCTTGACTGTAAGTACGGAAGATTTTTCTGTACACAGCTGACAGAAGCGAAATTTTGTAATAATGTTTCGTTGATCAAAAAATAGTCATATATGAAGAAAATGTAGATAATAAAGATAAGAACATAAACGCAAATCAGTAATTCAAGACAGCACACGTAACATAAAATATAATCTGGTGTGATTGGTTAATATTATTGCAGTTTAAGATGTAAAACATGAGGAACTGTATTTGGACATATCTAGTGTACGTTAAGCAACAATTCACTATATTTTAGAAGTAATTTTAGTTAATGTACATTTCAGCGTGAGAAAGGCTGTCGTCCATGATTCCCTTACTTAAATATTTTAGCTACATTTATAAAAAATATCTATGGCTGTTATGAAATTTTAAAATATATTATGGGTTATAAGTAGAAATTTCCAGACGTTCATTTTCATTGTATTATACTTTCTAAACAAAATTAAATTTTCACTAGGAAAGTAAAATACATTAAAGATTATATTACATAAGATATAAGTATATTTAGGAAGGGTTTTAAATTTATGTGATTTGCATGATATTTCGTTCTTGTTCATGAAAAGGACAGTGAAAATTTCAGAACATAGTAAATAATTTAAAATGTAATGAATCTAGTTAGAACATATTGTATCGAAAATACATGTGCCAATTTTAGATTAGAGAATACAGATTGATGGAAATGTGGATTATATATGGAAAGGGTGAAGCCAGTGTAATGAATATGTTACTTCCAAAGGTAATTAACATCCCAAGTATTTGGGTCAGTGACAGCGTTAAATTGAAAAGTATAAACTGTTTATCAGATCAGATGGATATTTTACAGTAATTGCAATAACATTATTGTACCGATTTATAAGACAAAATTACTCTTAATTATAACTCGCATAAGCTATAGAAAATTTGTTTTAAGTAAAATTCTAAATCTGTTTTTATATATAGCTATTTATTTTAATTTATCGGGAATATATTAATAAACTTGTATATTAAATAATTGAATAATAAGAAATGCTTATGAGGGAAAAACGTTAGTTAAAAAAATTGTCGAAGGATGTTTAAAACTTCCTGAAAAACATAACATTATCCTTTATAGTAGTTTTTTTTTAGGTTTAATAGACAAAATTCCGATTACATAATCGACATTAGTATTCTTTCAACACTGTACCATTTCTGCAATCATATGTATTTATTTATTTTTATTTATTTTATTTTATTTTATTTTATTTTATTTATTTTTTTTTTGAGGGGGGGGTGTCATTTTATAGCCAAACAAGCTATGTAAACTGAGACACAAAGCTTTAAGTGGATTCCGAACCTCTACAAACATCCTTGTTCTGAATTGGGACGCATTCCTATTAAATATTCAGCCTGAAATTGAGTTTATAAATAATAAAAGTTTATATAACTTGTTTTTAAAATATGTAAATTTTCTGTGTTGGGTAATATTTTATTCTATTTAAAAGCTTGTAACGGCTGTTTTACAGCCTCTTCGTTGTCGTCCCCTACTATAATTAGTATGCTATGTCTGAATGATGCAATAAAGACAACTCATATGAACACCTAATCTTTTATTTTAATTTTTATGGAGGGGTATACTAAGAGCTTTACGATTTATAATTAATTAACTTATATAGATTTTAATTCTCAAGAAACTAATCAAATGAACTCACCAAACACTGATTTACTTGTTTGTTTGTTTATGTATAACACATATATATAAAATTTGTATGCTTGACTCGAAGTCCGCTTGTAAGTATTCGTCAGATAAAGAGAGATGGCACATGACAGAATCACAATACGAAGAACTGGAAAAACATCCATGGCCAGCACTAGAATCGAACCCGCTCTCCTACGCTTGAAAGCGATTAGTAGTGTGGTGACATAACCACTCGGCCACGGAGGGATCATATCTGGTAGGTTTAACTTTAGTGACATCATAATAAACAATAAAAACCATAAAATCACCCGCAAAAACACGCTTTGGGCCCTCCGTGGCCGAGTGGATATGTCACCACACTGCTAATCGCCTTCGAGCGTAGGAGAGCGGGTTCGATTCCCGCGCTGGCCCTGGGTGTTTTCTCCATTTCTTCGTATTTTGTAATTCTGTCATGTGCAATCTGTCGTTATCTGACGAAGATTTACAAGCGGACTATAAGTCAAGCATACAAATCTGATGTATATGTTATCAATAAAACAAACAAACAAAACACGCTTAAAAACACGAACATCCTTAATTCGTAGTTACCCATTGAGCAGTACTAGTGACACGTTAAACCCAACCAACCACCTTTAATTCGGAAGCCTTATTTTAAAGTAAATAGATACAAAACGATTCAGTTCATTTTCTAAAAAATATATATATTCTAGAAATGCATATATTCAACTGAACACCAAATTTCGCAATATCCCTTAAACTCGTTATGCATCTCCACTGGAATCGAACGACAAATTATCTCCGAATAACTAGTGTGGGCCACCCTGTCGGTAGAGAGCTGAGCTAGTTGATTGAGGGTTCGATACTCGAGTCGGCTAAAGATTATCATGCACACTAATTGGCTGGTGCACGTAAAATCCGCCGTGTCCGCAATATCCTCCATGTTCTTATCAAAATTATAGCTCTAATTTTTTTTCTGAATTGTCTACTTTCTTCTTATATATGCAGAAGGTAGAATAATAATTCTACTTTTTTAGAAAAATAAGTAGTCAATTTCTCTTAATTGAAATGCAAGGAAATCTCTAAACGTATAAATTTATTGAAAATCTGAAGTCAAAAGTTTTTCCAAATCTTATATTTTCTTCTTATATATGCAGAAGATATAGTAATAAATCAATTTTTTAAAAACAAATAAGTAGTGAATTTCAGTTAATTGAAATGCATTATGTTTCAGCTTAAAAATATGTATTTAAATCTTCTATAAATCACAAAAAAAAAAAAAAAGAAAGAAAGAAATTAGATCTTAAATAAATTTAAAAAAAAAAAAAAGAAAAAAAATAGAACTTGCATAAATCAAATCTTTTTGTAATTTACGTATATTTTCAACAGTCTGAACTTTCGATGTAACACTCATTCATTCAAATTCCTACTACACTAATGCCTATTTTCTCTTAGAATAAAAAAATTGTAGTCGATAGTATAGTGATGCTACATCTATACAATACTGTGTCTATGGTTGTACTTGAGTTTTAAGATTTGACAGATTTAACAACTTCCTACTTTACGTGTTTTTTAATATAAAAGAATACGCATAAAAATTGAAAAATGCACAAAAAATAAAAGTATATTTAAATGACTTCTTGACATCGTAAGAAAATAATTTTTGCATTCTGCAAATTTGGCTAATTAAAATTTTTGAATGATCCCATTTCCAACCCCCTACTTCTATAATTAATATGTTAAAAGTGTACCACAAATTTTATGTTTGCCTATAATTATATAGAAACTTATTAACAGTTATCTGTACTAAAATAAATATAATATTTTCTATAATGTTTATTGTACCATTTCAAATGTTTACGTTTTATATTCCAAAGCACAAAAAATATATAATTTTTGCTCCTAGCTATTTTGATGGATAGTTTTAGTTCTCTAAGCCAACATACCTTATAACTTTGCTAATCTTGTAAGGGGCTGAAAAAGTAATGATAAAAATAAAAAATTTTAAATATTTCTCTAAACTTTTTTCATATGTATCAGAATATGTTTTACTGTAGAAATCAAATTATTTACCGCATATTTAAATAAATAAATAAATAAATGTTGTAAAAATAATATGCTTTTATATTAGAATACAGTCGGCAGCAAAAGTATTGAAGCCCGCATCCACACTTTTCATTTTTTTTTTTTTTTTGTAGTTTGATCGCTAATTTTTATCAACTTACTTTTTTATAAACAGTATAAGACTAAGATCATGACTCGAAAAATGTTTACTTAATAAAACAGGTGAGCATTTTTTAAGTAGGAATTATTGCTAATGCTTCAATAATTTTGCTGCTGACTATACTTTTCACACTAACTTTTTTTTAATTATTGAGTAAACTACAGGATAGCCATAATTAAACTTGGAGCATTCACAGCACTTCAGAGAACTAACTAAAATGCGGATAGAGTCGAAAACTTGCATACAGAAATTTCATAGAATAAGTTCAAAAGTTCTGAAAAAAAAAAAAAAAAAACTTTTCACTCTCAAGGGACATACATCAAAATACAAACAAACATTACTGTCAAGATGCTTGAAAAGTTATGTAATAAATAACAGTGGTGTATTTTAACATTTTCAAACTATACGACGTTTAAAACTGTTAGTCTTACATTTTGTAAAGGTTTTTGCTACAAAATTTTACAGATTACAGAGTTATTACACGTTTATTTTCCACTCCTTGCCAGAGTCCCCCCCCCCCCCGATCTTAATCTGCAGGATGTTTAGTTATGGAACCATTTAAACAGTTTAACATTTAAAAGAAATGATTTAATTTAGGCTGACTTAAAGGATCGTATAGCGTTACATGTACGGAGGATCACTAGCGACAAGCTGCGATCAGCTGTTTAACACACTGTTCATCGGCTGCAAATTTTACAACATAATGGTGGGACCCACATTGAACAATATGATCGCTCTGTGTAAACAGTCTGTAACCTGTAACAAATAACATCTGTAATAAATAAAGTTGTTTGTTTTAAATTTTATAGCTTGTTTGTATTTTTATGTATGTCCCTTTAAAGCGTAATTAAAAAAAAAAAAAATGTCCTTTGAGTGCATCCTTTGAAACGTCTATACACAAATTTTTGACTCAATATGCATTTTAGTTACAGCTATAGCGTGCTCTGAATAAGTGAAGTTTAATTAGGAACACCTTATATTATCTGAACCGAATTTATTTAGTTTCCATTGGATTGTTCAAAAAGCAATTTCTTTCTTTCTTTCTTTTTTTATGACAATCTTTTTATAGTGTATAAATAGTTTATTGAATTATACACTCTTTTTTTTCGGTCCAACATTCTTTGCCACCTTTCTGGAAGTAGCATGAAACTACGTTCATGTTTTTTTTTTTTATCTTTGCTGGTGAAAAAAGGATACAAGTCATTTTTGATTTCCTCATTTGAAGTAAAGATTTAGCTTTCTAAAACATTTTGTAGAGACCAGAGCAAGTAATAATTAAAAGGTGCCATGTCTGAAAAATACGGTGAGAGTAGTAATACATCACATCCAAGCTGCAAAATATATTGGAGAGTTACTAAACTTGTATGCTGTCTCGCAATATCTTGGTGAAACACTACTCATTTTCTATTGATAAAGCCCGTCCTTTTCTGTTTGAGTGAACCATTCAGTTTGTCCAGTTGATGGTCGTCTATTTTAGAATTAATCGAGTTATTGTCTGGTAAAAGCTAAAAAAAATAATAATAATAATTAAAAGAAAAAAATACGATACCTTTGAAATCTTACCAAACAGACATCATCACATTTTTTTTATCACCCTGTATATGTATAATGCATAATTCTGTGCTAGAGCTAATTATTTAAGCATATACTTTTTAGTAAACAAATTTTTCTGTTGTTATTTTGTTTCTTCTTTCTTGTTACTTTCATTTTCTAGTACTTTTATTTTCTATAATAAACATTCGAAGGCATTTTAAAATTTGTTAAAAATATATAAATATATCAATAAATATTTAAATTTCATTTTAAATAATTCCATAAATCGAATGAATTATAATAGTAGTAATAATAATAATAAATCCCTCGAACTGGAAAAATATTGATATTTAAAATTTGAAAATTTTAACAAACAAAAATGAATCACAATTTTAAGAAAGTCTTAATAACCCTAGTTTTGTAAATAAAACATTTTATTATGTGTTGTTTGTCAGTTTAAATCTTAAAGTGATCGTAAACTAGTCTTAAAATATTCCATTAGTCAAATATTTAAATTTAAAATATTTCTTTAATAGTAGAACTTTTTTTCTAACAGTTTCATAAATTTTTATCAGATAAAATTAAAATAATAGCCTTCAAAAAAGAGAAATATAAAAATTAAAAATTTTAAAAACTTTTACTAATTAAAAAAGTATGTTTTAACACATTGTTAAGGATGTTTTTGTATATCTGCCAAGTAATCCGTACGTTAGATACTCATATATTTTAATAGTAATTTTGTTTAAGCATTGATGGTTTATTAAAATCAACATCTAGTGCTCAGTAGTTAAAACAACAAATACAGATATAGTGCGACCACGTTTCCACGTTCCCACGTTTCACGCAGTGAGGCCGAGTCCAAAAGTTTTGAGGGACGCAAAATTGGCCGAGAGATAGTTATTTGGTAAACATCCAGTTATTCGGTGTTCCCTTATCGCTTGTTTTCTCTCCGTCACCCCTATTTTAACACTTGACTCGTTCATTCCGCACTTGCGCAGAGGCTTCCATGGTCGCAAGAAATGTGGTTAAAGAATAAGACTTTTATTGGGAAAATAAGGAAATCTTCACTTACCTTGTATTTGACTCAGCAGGTGGCAATGTCCTTGCCTTTCACAGTCGCTGTCTTCATAACTTCTTTGATTGCCAACTTGACTGAATTTCAGCATTTTAATTTAAATTAATTGAGTGCTAATAGCTTCTAATTAATAGAAAAATTGTTACGATTAATGTTATTAACTGAGGAAACAATTTTAAGTTAATATTACTATGTTTATTTGTCAATTTTGTGGAGTGCACTTTAATGCATCTATTCTCTTTAAGAGCTTACAATACACTGCGAAAAATATCATTAAAATACATTCGAATGTCGATTTATTAGATACATTAAATCATTTTATTCAATTATTAAATTGCAGTGTTGAATGAAGTCAAATAGTAATTTACTTTCTAATTTTGATAATAATGAAATCTTATATATATTATAAATGTGAATGTCTGTGAATTTATTTGACTGAGTTTCACACCAAAACTGCTCGTTGGATTTCGATGAAATTTGTAAAGGAGATAGCTTATACCCTAACTTACAAAGTTGGCTGCCTTTTATTCCGAAAAAAAAAAAAAACTTTGTTTTGTGATTTGTATGCATAAAATAGCAATTTTTGTAAGCTAACAATAGGAAAAAATTAGCCATTTAAATTTTATCCATAATTTAATTGTTGCCAAAAGAAAAGAAAAAATACGAGTTTATTTTTTTTCCAACAAGAAAATAAGTACATTTATCTAAACGTGAACAATAAAAATAAATAAATTATGCATCTTACAAAAATTGACGTCATTTTTAATTTAAAATTTCTTTTACACATTGATAAAGTGCTAATATAGTTTACGATGCTAATATATGTTGTACTAAAATCAGTTTTATTTATAGATCCTCCTGGGTGATTTTTTAAATTGTTGCGTTGAAGTACACCGAACATTTTTCGCCAAGTGGTTTAATTTAGCAACAGCGATTTTAATCTAGGTAGTTCAAGAAAAATATAAAATTTATAAAATATTACAAAACGAAAAAAATAAACTGAAATAGCAGTCACATAAATGATCTATTTTTATCTGAGTAGATAATTTTATTAAAAAAAAAAAAAAAAAAAAAGTGCAGTTTTAAAAATAGAAAATTTATTTTATCAAGCACTATTTTAAACCTAAAAACCATTAATAAAATAAACAGAATATGAAGGGTTGGGTTCTTATATGTTAACGAAAAGGTGTCCGAGAAAACGCTTTCTATTTTTATGCAAAAAATTATACATAAAAAAAAAAAAAAAAAAAAAAAATCGCTAATATAGCGACAAAAATTCAAAAGACGCCAAGGGAGAGATATAATAAAGTTGTGTAGCACAATAATGTTTAGTTATTTATTTATTTTTTATATACCAATCACTACGCTAATTTAACATACAAATAAATGAGCTGCTGTGTGTGACTGCACTTGCACGTTGTCGGGAAGAAATATTTGATTAATTCAAATTAATATTTAAATAACTAAATAAAGATATGTTTAATAGAAAGCATAGTCTTGGCGACAAACTTGGCGAGTGGGCGACCAAATTTGGTGAAAAATGGTAGTTTAGGGTTCCCGATGTTTCGAAGCTCTCCGACACACGGGAACATAGACCTTGAGCTTACAAAGGGATTCTCCATGGAGTCATCTCCAAGCCCCATCGCCAAAAGTTATAAGCAGGTGTGAGTTGATTTTTGCGAAAGAGTATGTAGTCACTGCGATCCAGAGTTATTCAGAGACCTATTCTGAGTCATTGCACTTTAGGGATTGAGCTCTAAGCGACTGGACATTTTTCGTGAGTGAGCGAAAATTTTTGCTCTGATGTAGTTGATGTTATTTGCTTTACTCCTGTAACACAAGTGACTATTTTTTGGACTGTCCCAGAACATTCATCGAATAATGACTTATACTGTACGAGTAACAGCTTCAACTGTTTCCAGAATATTCGAAGAATTAACACCAGCTATTGGACAGTTTTCGAAAATATTTGTTTTAATAATAGTTTTGTGGTACAGGTTCGAGAAGTTCAAAAAATGTTTGATATTGCCAAGGAGGTCCCACACTAAAGCTGTGACGAAAATAGTCGCCAGTTGAAATACATTCAGTTACAAAGAAATCATTTACAAATAGTGACCAGCGAAGCGGGCGTTGCCTGCTAGTGTTATATAAACCAAAGATTAATTTAAATTTTTTTAAGTAAATTATCTATATATTAATTTGAAACGTGTTTTTGTTTGTCTCCACCCAATTGAGAGAACGGCTAGGTGTAAGAATTTGGTTGAGGTGTCTAAAAAAACGTCTTGGTCTGTAGATATGTTATGAAAAGAGAAAAATAAAAAAAGTAGAACGGTTCCTCCCTGGGGGGCAGGGGTTAACCACACGTTAGCGAGCATAACTCAGCTCCAAATTACTTCACGGTGAAGAAATTGTACATGGGGGACTCGAATACTAAAAAATCAATATCTCCGATTTTGGAATTTTCAATTTTAAAGGGGGGGGGAAGGGGGAAAGTAGATTTGAAGGAGGGGGGGAAAGGGGGGAAATTAGTTTGAGAGGAAAATCCGTTCTAGACCCACACATGTAGCACCTCATTTTAAAGGTCTTGAAATTTCATGTTGATTGGGGATGTTTGTATACAATATAGGGCGCCCCCTGATGGTGAAAAATGGAACTAGGTGATTTTGTATTAGGCCCTATCATGTTTCACCTTATTTTAAAGATCTTGGTATTTCCTGACCGTTGGTGATGTTCCTACAGAACACACTGTGCCCCCTGGTGGTGGAAAGTGCAACTAAAGGATTTTGCAGTTGACACCACCATGTGGCACCTTATTTGAAAGGTCCTGGAAATTCAAGGCGATTGTTGATAAAGGTCTTGAAATTTCATGTTAATCGGGGATGTTTGTCTATAATATAGTGCGCCTCCTGGTGGGTAAAAATGGAACTAGGTGATTTTGCAGTAGACCCTACCATGCTGCACCTTATTTTAAAGGTCTTGGTATTTCCTGACCGTTGGTGATGTTCGTACAGAACACACTGTGCCCCTTGGTGGTGTAAAGTGCAACTAAAGGATTTTGCAGTTGCACCACCATGCGACATCTTATTTGAGAGGTCTTGGAAATTCAAGGCGATTAGTGATGTTCGTATACAACATACTGCGCTCCCTGGTAGAGGAAAGTGGATTTTGCAGCGCGTGCGTAGCATGCCTGCTATACGGTGCCGCAGCCACAGGCAGCGGTAGCACGAGTCAGAGGTTCGTTCGGTTCAAGGTTAATTTTTGAAAAATTTTTCGTGTTATTAGCGGCCTGCATATACGTGCCGCAGGCGCTGGGTCACGAACCCGAGTTCCGTTCTGTTTGAGGTAATTTTTTTTGTTACAGATGATTATTATTTTTTTTTTTTGTGATGTTTTCCTTTAAAAATAGAAATTCAAACAAAATCGAGTTAAAGATATAAAATCATACAAATTTAAGGTTCATTTAAGGTTATTATCACGGGCCCGGGCATTGCCGAACAGGTTCGTTCGGTTCCAGGTTAATTTTTGGGAACGGTTAATTTTATGGAATATTTTATTTTGTTAGCGGCCCGTGTATGTGCTGCCTCAAGCACCGGGGTCACAAGGCAATGTTTCGTTCGGTTCGAGGTAATTGTTTTGTTACAGGTGATTATTTTTTTCGTGATGCTTTCATTTAAAAACAGAAATTCAAACAAAATCCAGGTAAAGGTATAAAATAATTCAGATTTAAGGTTCATTTAAGGTATCATGGGCCCGGGCAACGCTGGACGGGTTAGCTAACATATAGTCTTAGTATTAAACGAAATAGAAAATAAAAGATAGTATCTGTTTATTTGGATTCAGTTTGACGTCACATTGACAGTACTTTGTAGAAAGTGATGTCATACATAGTATTTCTATTTATAAGCATTTTTCCGACTTTCTTTTTTTAAGTGAAATGTGGAAAATATATTAGATGTTTTAACATGAAAACATTTAAATAATGATGCGATGATTTTTGAAACATTATGGTCAATAAAGTGATCGTCGAATTCGACTGGTTCCAGCTAGTAGTTCGTATATGTTTATTCAGTAATACAGAAAAAAGTGTATAGTATCGTTAACAGTTCTTAAATCAAATTCTCCCACGCACATTTTAGAACATGCGAATATTGCTCAAGGTTATATATAATTACAGTGAATGAGTTTGTTTTTCTCGCTGGAGTAGATGAATCACATAAAGGAAAAAAGTTATGGAGGAGAAAGATATGTATCAATTCTCTTTTCAGCTCCATACACCTTTTTATGGTTCACTAATCAGTTGCAACTTCCTTCTATGATTTTCTATGAGTTCAAGACTTGGAAGTGGCTTGATGAAAACATCAGCAGTCATTTGATCACTTGGACAATATTCCAGTTCTATTGTTTCCTTTTTTTCTTTTAGATCTTTTAAGTAGTTATATTGTAAATCAACATGTTTCAGTTTTGCCAAAAATTCATTATTTATTAGTTTTATGCAAGAAATATTGTCTTCGAAGATTTTGATTGGTAACGCTTGAGGTAGGAACAAGTCGTTTAATAATCTCAGTATCCAAACAATTTCCTTTGTGGTTATGCTTGCGAATATAAACTCTGCTTCTGCGGAAGAAAGTGTGACACTATTTTGTCTTTTGGTGATCCACTGAATTGGACATTCACCTAACATGAAGTCACTTCCTGATGTGGATTTTCTGTTGGATTTGTCGTCCGCGTCTGCGTAAACTATCAGTTTAGTTTTTTCTTTGGTACTAATAACGAAGTTTAGATTTTTTTGTAGTGTTTAAATATCTTACAACCTTTTTAACTGTTTTCCAGTCCTTTTTTCTTGGACTTTCATTTTTCCTACTTAGTATGTTTACGGCTGCTAATATATGTGGACGGCTGACGATAGCCAAATATAACAAGCTTACTATTGTTTGTTTGTATTTAGTGTTGTTATCTATTGGATTCCCATTATCGTCAAATTAAAAAAAAATGTTTCAATTGGTTTCCATTTATTTGGTTTAGAGGTTTCTAAATTTAATTTTCGTACCAAGCTCTTCGATTTTAAATTTTTGATTTATTTCGAAATTCCCTCTATCATTTCTAGTTATTTTTATGCCCAAATTGAAACTAACTTCTCCTAAATCCTTAACATCGAACTCTTTACTTAACTTCCTTATTATTTCGTTAATTTGCCTGTCGTTTCCGGTTATTGGAATATCGTCTACATAGACGATATTAAACGAAATGTTGTCCGAAGTATTGATTACATAGAGGCACGAATCGGCTTTACTTTAGACATAATTTAGGGTTTTGAGGAAACTCCCATTTTTTTTTTAAATACCAAGCTCTAGCGGCTTGTTTGAGACCATATATTTATTTGTTCAACCAACACACTTTATTTTCTTCCCTGGATTAATAAAACCATATACAGCTCTTCGCTTAAGACACCGTATAGAAATGCCGTTTTTATGTCAGCGTGTCTTGTGTTTAATTTATAGTAAGCTGCAGAGCTTAGGAAACTACGGATTGTAGTATAGGACACCAAAGGAGCAAATGTTTTATCATAATCTTCCCCAAATTTTTGGAGAAACCCCTACCAGTTGTGCTTTAAATTTTATGTGTTTTACCTGCGCTATCATATTTTGATTTAAAGATCCACTTTGAACCAGTAACTTTATTTCCTTGTGGTGGATCCACTAATGTCCACGTGTTATGGTCTTTTAACGATAATATTTCATCTTCTGCAGCTTTATCCAATTATTTTTCTCAACGCGATTTGTTAGGTTTTGAATTTCCGCCCAACTTTGTGTGTTATATCATGTTCATGTATTAGATCATGTTTCACCATGTAAATTACTCAATCGTGGGGTATTCCTATGTTAGATCTTGAAAACTTTTTAAGTTGATTGTTTCAAGTGTTTGGTCGGTGTTATTTTCAGGTGTGTCATTAAGTTCGACATTTATAGTTTCCCTTTGACTAATATAATTTTCCGGTTTTTCCTGTAATGAGATGGTTCGTTGGTTGGTTGGGTTTTACATCGCACTTGTGCAGTGGGCAATTGGCTACGGCCTCGGACTCACCCCTAGAGGTGGTCCGGAGACATGCCATCACAATTTTGACCCTCCACGAAAGGGATGGCTCTCCCACTTCGGTGACTCCCAGAGATATAATTTTGATGGGAACATGGAGGCGATATTGCGGCCACGACAGATTTTGCCCTCAGCAGCCACCGTTAGTGTACATGGCGTTCTCGAGTACCGAACCCGCAATCTTCCAATTACAACCCTGGCATTCTACCGACCTTGCCAACGCGGCCCTTCTGTAATGAGGGTTCAGAGTTTTGATTTTCGAAGACTTTAACCGTTCTTGCAATGATAATGCTTTTTCCTCCCGTGTAAATCCTGCTTCATTTTGATCTGTAATCATATCCTACAAAAATTCTCTCTTGCGCTTTATTGTCTAATTTTCATCTTTTCAGTCTGCTTATGTAAGCAAAGGCTTTACACCCAAATACTCTCAAATGCGATAAATTAGGTTTAATTCCATTCCATAATTCGTAAGGCTTTTATTGTTTGATTTTGTGGGGGAACCTATTCAGCAGATAATTTGCTGTGTGTATTTCTTCCCCCAAAAAACTGTGGGATAAATTAAACTCAGTTAACATTGTTTCTACGAGAGTTCGGTTTTTCCTTTCAGCAACGCCATTTCGGGACTGAAATAAGGGACTGTAAGTTCGTGTTTTATTCTTGCTTGTTCCAGGACATATCCTACTTCTCTTCCCACACATTATTTCCCATTATCAGATCTGACTCTTTCAGGTAATCTGCGAAACTTATTTTTGATTAATGCTATAAATTGTTTGAGCGTGGTCAATACCTCATTTTCATGTTTTAATAGATAAATCATGCAAAATCTGGTGTTTCGTCGACGAATGTCACAAAATATGTTTTTTCCCCTATGGAGGGTGTTCGAAATGGTCCGCAAATGTCAGTATTTATTAATTGAATTACTCCATTAGCCCGGTACTATAGTAAATCTGTTACTTTTCCTTTAATACAAGTTTAGCATGTTTTGCCATGTTTGCAGAAATTTGTATTAATTCCCCTGCTAGTTGTTTATGCATAATTTCTTTTATATCAGCGTAATTTCTATGCCCGAGTCTCTTGTGCCAAAGCATGACACAATTCTTATTGTTACATTCATCAGTTAAATTAATATATTTATTTGAACTATTTTTTGGTTGTTTTACTTCAGATAAGTTTCCTTTTATATCTCCCTCAAGAGAAATTTTTCCGAATTTTTGTAGTAAGCATTTATCATTTTTGAAAATTAACGTGCAGTCGTTTTAATTTTTAAGTTTTACCCATGTGTCTTTAGTAGTTGATAAACCCTAGACGTGCACTATCTGACTATCACTTATAAATAGATTTATCATGGCATTGGCCTTACGGTCCTGTTGGGGCCAATCTGCAGTGATGGACTCTGGTCCTCCTTGATTAATAACATTTCAATCTTAAATGACCAAGTGGCATAGTTTGATGAATTCAGTAAAATTTCTAAACACAGTAAACAGCAAGCCTACTAGTTTGGAAAGGACGTGGTTTTCTGCTTCAGGTTCAAAGAACATGTGCTACTATCTTAGAGGCAAAACCAAAATTGAAAGCATGAAATCCTAAGGAGAAGAGGGTGTGAAGAATACAAACAAACAATAGGACAACAGTATACAAAAACCATAATCAGAAGGGTACACTACCAAAAAAAACAGGAGACAAAAGAAACAAACGCAAAAAAAGGAAGAATGTTTATTTTTTAAATAAATTTTTATTTATTTATTTATTCATTAATTAATTCATTAAATTTTTTTTTAATACAAAGAAAGAAAAATTTTTAATAGAACTAAACACGTTTTTCAAGTTGTAGATAGAAAAGTGGAATCAGATTGTAAAAGCCACACATTGAGTTATGTGTGACATTTCAGTTTTGTTTGTAAAGTTATCATAAACTATTTTTGAAAGTAGCAAAGTAAATTTACACCAGCATTAAAAATGCCAACAATAAAAAATATAGCGTGCAATAACTTAAGGCAGAATAATAAAACAAATCATTGCCCCGATAACAAGGAAGCGGGTCTTAGAACTGGAATAACAGCTAAAATAATTGTAATATACTAGAGGTATCAACAAATAAGTAATGGGACACAGGAATCTATGGAAATGATAGATGAAAAAAAGAAAAATAGGATTTTATACAATATTTCCAACAATCAGACAGATTACAGCGAAATTGCCAATAAGAATATTATTACAATTTTTGTAAATATGGACAGCTTCAAGAAAATCGAGTTCATATAAATATTTTAGCTGAATTAAAGCTAAAAATAGGGTCAATGTCCCAGCAGTGCTTACCAATGGCCGATTTGTTTATTTATTGTTTCTGAGTATAAACCATACTGCTCTTTAAAGCGAAATTTGCGTTTTATTTGACCAATGTATGATTATCCATAATGACGAATTTTTATATTTAAATTTATAATATTTAAATAATATGAAGTCCATTAAATTTTACAGATTTTTTACGATTTGGATGATTCATACAAAATTCATTACCTACCAATAAGTATTTGGACACTTTCAAATTTAGATATTTTGTCAAATATCAAGAAATGTTCTTTTGGAATCATCTTGAAACTTTGGTAGCGTAAAGAACACGTTATACCTCATATATTTTAGCGAAAGTTCCGTACTTAAAAGGAAAAAGGGAACACTAAAACATTAAAAAAAGCCCAAAAAGTCTAAATTACCCTGCACAAAGTAATGTTTGAAATGCATTTTGGCTGCAGTGCGAGATTAAGAGGAATTTTCTCATTATCTGTATAAATGTTTAAGAGGCTACCACATATATTCATGGAGATATAACGGTTTTTTTAAAACATTAAAAAAAAAATTCCACCTTTTTAATTATAACACGTAGGGTATTAGACCCAGAGCAAAGACATTTTCAGAAAAATTAGCATTCTTCATTAGACACAGCATACTGTAATCAGAATGTAAAAATGTTTTGAATATCTTACGAAATATGAGCATTTTTACTAAACAATTTTTATATACGCTTGTGCTAGCTTTTAAAAAAATTTAATTTGCATAATTTAATATCTAAATGTATTGATGAACAACTTGTATGAAATTCCTAAACAAATATCGTGTAAATTTAACGTGTTATGAGAGATAAAATGAACAAAATTTTAGTTCTAAAAAAAAAAAAAAAAGATGAAGATGATAGGGTATTTTACCAATATTTATTTACAATCAGCTAACACTGTTTTTTTTTTTTTTAAGATCCGGGGTTCGACTCCCGGTCCAGGCATTATTTTCACTCAGTCGGAAAAATAAAATTTTAACACTGTATTGTCATTGAGCATTGATTGAATAAAAATAAAATGAGAGTAAAACCCCTAATAGTTTAGATTTTATTTTAAGAGGAACTGAAATTATGTTCATTCTATTTCTCATAATTCTTTAAATTTACACGATTTTTTTTTTTTTTTTTTTTTTTTTTTTTTTTAAGTTTTTATATAAGTTGCTCGATACAGGGCCTGATTAAGACTGAGGCACACATTATTTATTTTTTAACAAATACTTTCCTCCTATAATAAACAGAAAATTCTCATTAAAAATTATTTTAAAAGAATTCTGGAGTCTAATAACGGTGAGTAAATTGGATTGTTTTACACCGTTCATTTTTTATAAAAATTATTTCCTCGTCAAAGCTTGGAATTTCTATGACAGAAAGTACACTCTAAATAGATGCGTCTTAAATTCAGACAGAAGTGTGTCTGAAATGTCAATTCAGACACATAAATGTCTGAAACACTTACGCATGCAAAATTTCAGACGCATGTGCTGTCTTAAATTAAGACACGTAAGTGTCTTTTTTATAAATGAGCTCAGATAAGTGTCTGAATAAGGTCGATATGTCTGAAATTAAGACATATAACATTTTCAGACACATAAAATTTCAGACATTTTACAATTTTTGCACTTAAAAATTCAGACATTACAAATTTCAGACACTTAGAAATTCAGACATTTGAATTACTTAACAAATTTTCCATATGGAATCTACTTTAAGCAGCATGCATATCCTGTTCTAACATTTTTTTAAACAAATAAATTTGACATTATTTTATGTAATATAAGTAGTTAACTTATTTAAAATACTTAGACGCGGATCTTATTCTGTTAAAAATTAAAAAACAAAGTTAATTTTTCTTTAAAATTCTCACATGTAATAAATCAAAAAAATATTAAGATAAACGAAGCATGTAACTTGTAGCTCAGAAAGCGAATTCGTAGCTAAACAATCTTAAACAATTTGTGCATAATTGATTTCTTTTTGTCGCGTTTTAAAAATTATTTTATGTTTCCCTACACTTCAAAATGTAAAAAAACATTTTTTTTTTTTTTTTTTTTTTTTTTTTTTTTGTGGTTTCATGTATATAGTTTGTTTTCTTGCAAATACCAGATAAAAAAAAAAAATCGTTTAAAATCCATAGGCTACTATTTTTTCATATTTATTACGCATTTTACAAAAAAGAAAAAAAAAAAAAACTCTAAACCTCTACACAGGAAATTTAAGATAATATGTATTAAGCTTTACTTCTTATGAACAGTTTTATTGCAAAGACAAAAAACTTCAATTTGTTTTACGGATACTAGAATATATTTCGTTATACAAGCAGAGTTCAGCGTGAGTACCGATGGCTTGATTGGGAAGACACTCGACTTTGAATCCATAGGTTGTCAGTTCGATTCCCGCCGGGAGCAACGGGGGCTATTATTGTAAATATTATTAATATATATATTCTAAAATCTATTTCTCACAGGTAAACAGTATAAAACGCATCTTTTTATTTATGAAAAATATTCACTTCAGACAGGATCAAAGATGGCGGAATTTCAGACGTTTCGAGTGTGAAACGATGTGCCTTTTAAGACACTTTTTAGCATTTTAAAATTGAACACCCGTTTCAGACACAATTTTGTCTGAATTTCAGACACTTGTATTTACAGTGTAAAAAATAATTGTAAAAATATACCGGTGAGAGAGTGCCTCACCCTTAATCAGGCTCTGGCTCGATACATTTGGTTTTTAAATTATGCAAATGAATTTTTTTTAAGCTAGCGCTTGTATAGATAAAGGTTATTGAGTAAAAATGCTCATATTTCATAAGATATTTAACATTTTTGTATTCTGATTGCAGCATGCTGTGTCTAATGAAATATGCGAAATTTTCTGAAATTGCCTTTGATCTAGGTTTAATACCCTACGTGTTATAATTAAAAAGGGGAAATTGTTTTTCATAATATTTAAAAAAAAACGTTATTTCCCCGTGAATATATCTGTACTGATAAGTATAAAGGATTTAAGTCCAAAAATGTCGATTTTGAGTTACGTACATAGTCAGACTCAGAAAAAAATTCTCTATCGATTGGTATAAAAGGTTTTAAGTCCATATCATTTAGTCTTTGAGAAAATCCTCTGGAAAAAAGATTCAAGTCAGAAATTTAGCATTCGTGTTTGTATATATTATATACGTATAATATATCTGTACTGATAAGTATAAAGGATTTAAGTCCATATTCTTGATTTTTCAGGAGACGAAAAATAAAGTTAAACTAGCTAAAAACTAATCAGAAGAATCGGTTAGGAAAAAGGGATTATGTTGATTTATACCCATTATACCATTCAGTGATTGTCAATCTTCATTTAATAACGGGAAAAATTGAATTAAATATTTTATACCAAAGATTAATGCTAAATATCTGACTTGAATCTTTTTTTACTAATGGATTTTCTCAAAGACTAAATGACATGGATTTAAATCATTTATACAAATCGATAGAGAATTTTTTTCTGAGTCTGACTATGTACTTAACTCAAAATCGGCATTTTTTAACTTAAATCCTTTATACTTATCAGTACAGATATTGTATACGTAAATCTGTTAAAAATAAACAAACTTCAAATTTAAATGTATGTAGTTTATTCACAAAACTGTATATTATGATAATATCCTGGTTAAAACTGTATTGAGCAGAAGTTTTTACACAGATTTTTTTTAACTTTATTTTTCGTCTCCTGAAAGATCAAGAATATGGACTTAAATCCTTTACACTTATCAGTACAGATATGTAGTAGCCTAAAAATTTATACTGATAATTAGAAAATTTCTTTTAATCACATGCTACAGCCAAAATGCATTTCAAGCATTACTTTTTACAGGACATAATTTTTTACTTGTCCTTTTTTCCTTTTCAGGACACAACTTTTACTGAAATATATGAGATACAACGTGTTCTTTACGCTACCAAAGTTTAAGGATGCTTCCAAAAGAACTTTTCTAGGTATTTGACAAAATGTCTAAATTCGAAAATGTCCAAATACTTATTGGTAGGTAGTGTAAATCACTCGCAAGTAAGTTTTTTAATTTTTTAACTTGCTATTTAAAATTAATTTATGAAACAGACAGAATAATTAAAAAAAAAAAAAAAAAAAAAAAAAAAAAAAACTTTTTAAGTATTTGTGGCAATCTAATTTATTTTTCTTGTCACTTAAGAAATAAAAATGAATACACTGATAAATTTCTTGTCACTTAAGAGTTAAAGAAAAAAAATGCCAACATGCACGGGTTTTCCTTCCAGAAATCTTTAATAAAAAAATTTTTTAACTTTTGTAGCAGTTTTTTATAGTCAAATAAAATATTTTAAACTCAAAAAAGAGTTATTTAAAAACCGTACACTTGGCAACTATATGAATACAGATATTCATTAAAACCAAACTATTGTTATTATTTATGTTGTAATGTCTTTATATGTACAGTGTTATGAAAAAGAAGAAAGGAAAATGTAATTTAATAGTAGTAGTAATAATAATCATAAATGAGGAAAAGGAAATTTCACTCATGGAAAGAAAAAGTATTAAAAAAAGAAGGAGGAGAGTGTAGCAATTGGGAAAATTAAATTAAAACGAGAAATCAAATAATAGTAGAGTAAAATTGACAAAAGGTAAAAGGAATATTGAATTAACATACTTAAATGCAGGTTAAAAAAAATAAACTGGTTTTCTCAGATAAAAGTTGGCTGAAATTTCGTTACTTTCGCATCAAAGAGTTTTAAAGTGAAATTTTAAGTGAAATCTTTACTACTCAAAGTAGAATAATAGACAAAGATGAAATAAAATAAATCTGTATATACGAGTATAACATAATAACGCGTTATATTTCTAATATATATATCTCACGAATGTTACAATGTACAAACATCTGAGAGAAAAAACATTGTAAAATATTTCGTCGGGTGTATAGACATGCCTCAGTGGCGGATCTTTTGGGGGGGGGGGCAGGCTAAGATTTTTCAAAGTGTTATTCTAGACCAATAAAAATTTTTTTTTTGGGGGGGGGGGGCACTGACATGCCTATCCACTTTTTTTTTTTTTTTTCATTTTAAGAAAATAAAAGCTTGATTTTTGTGCACGAAACAATGTTGTAGCTATTTTCTTCTACTTTTTTTAAGGGAGGGGGGATGAAGTGCTTTCATTCAAACATTACTTTCTTCAACATTTAATGGTGCATTTCTCATGCGGTTGTAAAAATTTTTTAACCAGTCTTTTTTGACAATTAGCGAATCCTGTATCAAAATTTAAATTACTCATCATATACTCAAAAGTAAAATCAATTTCCATTCTATGATTTAAAATACAAATTAAAGAGGATAAAGTGGCAGACAAGTAATTATTTTATTGCGAAATTTACTGTAAAATATTATAAATCGTTCAACAATCAAGATCCTATGTCATTTCTGTAGTTTTCTTAAATTTGTGATTTAGTTCATTCTTTCTTCTCATTTATTGCTGTAATATTTGTATAAATAAACCAAATGCAGGAAAGCTTGAATATTTTTCAATTTATACTTATATAGTTTTTACTTATACATATATATTTTTTTTAAACTTAATTTATAAATTTGATATATTACATTATTATTTGTGTTGCTATGCTATAATATTCAGGAAAAGCATATGATATTTTATTATATATATGTGTATATATATGTGTGTGTGTGTGTTTAAGTATTATATTATCACACATTCTGTTCTTAAACGCTTTTAAAATTAATCAACTTTTCATTAATTATTATTATTATAATTATTTTAATTTTGTTTTTTTTTGCGGCATAAAAATATTAGATTCTGTAATCTGTTAAAGAAATTTATAATTTGAATTGAAGAATTTTGAATTTCAAAAATTGCAATTTTTTTTGTGTATTTTTTTAATTAATTAATTAAGGAAAACTTTTTTATATTTGTATTATTAAAATTTGCGTGAAATATTCAACTCTGTTACAATGGGTTTGAAAAGGACAAGAAAAGTGAATTCTTTACCTAGAACTAATCACTTATTTTATCCTTGAACAACAATTTTTAATTGAAATAGAATAAATTTTAATAAATTTTATTTCTTAAAATTAAATTCTTATGCCAGGCTGTTATTGTCTGTTATTATCTTATTATTAAAGTTCCATTTTTTGTTATTATTGTAAATTGTAAAGTAATTATATATTTTATTAAAATTTTAGTTAAATTCTAATAACAATTTAGTATTTACAGTATAAATAAAAAAAAATAAAGTAACTTTTAAATATAATTTTATACGGTCATAAATAATAATCACGTGACAATTCAGAATTTAGAAACAAAAAACTTATGGCTTTAAAAAATTAATTGTATTTGATTACATATTTCGTAATCATTATTCATTTTATAAGTGCATCAATATTCCCTAAATGAAACACAATATTACATGCAAATTTTAAGTATACCTTTCATCAGATATAAATAGTTAATAATGTACAATAATTGCATGCAGAATGTCAGTATCACTTAAAATAAAACCATCATCAAAATTATGCAATTCATACAGCTGTAATTATGCAATGATTATTGTTTAAATTAGCGATGCATAAAGTCAACTTATTATTACTGCTTTATAATGATTTCAATAAACCGCTTTTAAAATGAAGTATGTTTATTTTGGAACGGATTTTAAAACAAGATAATTTAAAATGAGGTAGCTTTTAAGCAAAATTATTTTTACAAATCAAATATGAGTTATGTATTAATATTTTAAAAAATATATATCAAATACGTTAAAAAAAAAAAAAAAAAAAAAAAATCTGATGGCTTTAATATTGTGTTTTCATAAAATGTAATTTCATTTGATTTCATGTAAAAATTTTATTCTAAAACTTTAGCGAGATTTTTTTTTTTTCCTTTCTTTTCTATCCTTCTTTTTTTTTTTTTTTTTTTTTTCCGCCACATCTTACTATATAGTAAATATTAAAATTGACATATTTTTTTTAAGAATATTGTTTACATTTAATCTACATTCCACACTTTTCAATAAATTGGTACTGGATGCATATAACCAGACTACATGAGAAAATTCGTGACACACTGCTCTCATAGATTTCCAAGGACAAATTTCACGCAAAAAGGGGTTTCTAGAATTTTTTTCTCTCGTAACTACCCCCAAATCGAAAACTTAAAAAAAGAAGAAGAAAATCCTAAAAGGGATTTTCGAAATTATTACCTTGAAGACACACAGTCATTTCTAATCACTCTGAGCCATTTTTGACCATTGAATCACCGTTGCCTTGTTGAGAGAGTGAATGTATTTCTATATATTAAAAATAAATAAATAAATAAATAAATAATACTGCGATTTTTTTTTCTTTCTACGACTGTATCACCTCGCGGAAGGAAAGGTTCCCGCGTTTTGAGAGGTATCAATGTATTCTGAATACTCCAAGGAAGACATTTCAGTCAGTTAGAAATTCCTATCATTTTAATCAACAAAATTATCAATTAAAGACTTTGGGTTTATAAAGGTATTTCATTTGTCACCTTGAAAAATTTTTCTCTCATGACGTTGTTTTTATGTCATGAAGTCCTTTTCCACGAGAAAATCAAAATGGGACCCATGGAGTAAAAAATAATAATATATATGTCAATGTTGCTATTAGGAAAATAAATTTTCTTACTGGCAAATTCTAATGCTATTTATCAATTTTCTATATGTTCTTTTCTGGAGAATTACGATCTTCATTATCCATTATAGCTAAGCATTTAATTTGGTGATACTTTTGATATTTAAATTTGTATTATATCAAGTTACGGTATCCGAGACCATCACCATTCATAAATTGCATAGCTTCCGAATATTTGTCGGCAGTATTTTCTGAATATGTACTGGTGATGGCTTCTGAATATTTGTGGTTGTTGTAAGTATTGATTTTGGCTTTTGAATAATTGTTGGCAATATCTTCTGGATATATATTTGGGGATGACTTCTTAATTTTTTCTTGGCGATATCTTTTGAAAATGTATTAAGGGTAGCTTCGGAATATTTGTTGGCTATTTCTTCTGGTTATGTATTGATGATTGCTTCTGAATATTTGTTGGCTGTATCTTCTGCATATAACCAACAAATATTCGAAATTTGAGATTTGCCGCCAAAAAAGCACCATCGTGTCTCGTCAAGATGTTTACTTACGCAATTGCGAGACTCATTTTAAAAACTCATTTCATTTCATGACAAAAATGAATAAATAAATAAAAATAAAAGTAAATAAAAGTAAAGTATATTAAAACATTCAAGGGACTTCTATACTAAAGCTATGCCAAAATAATTTTAAAAAATGAATATAGTAACTGACGCTAGGGAGTGAAAGATAGTTGCATACAGTAACTATAGTCCACTCCTTAGCATCAGTTTCAGTAACTATATTTCACTCACAAGCTTTATTTGAAAGAAAAGATTAAAATATGGCCTGTCGTACTAAATTAAATTTTGTTCACAACGAATATAAGTAGAATTTAAATTTTTATTTCTTTCTCGCTCTCTGTCTTTTTTATTTATTTATTTATTTTTTAACAAGCAATTATACCAAAAATTCATCGCCAAATAGCGGCAAAAAGTTAAAAGTCGTCAAGGGGACCATATACTAAAACTTTAACTCAAAATGGTCTAGATATTACAAATTTCTTTCTATTTTGAAAAGAAAAATTACTGATTTTAAGCATAATATTTCATTAAAAAAAATGTGGTAATATTATGTATTTCAGTTTGACATTGAATATAGGGATTTCTACAATTTTTTTTTTTGCTTTTGTCTTATGTTATACGTTATTTATATTCCTATTCAGTGACAGAGAAAGCAGTGAATAAGCATGCAGAGTCTCGCAGGGGTTAATAAGTGAAGCAAGCTGGTGAGCTGAGCGAGTAGAGGGCAGAATCCCCCAGTGTTTTATATGTATATATATATATGAAAGCTTATGTGAAATCCCTTTTTCTCCCCCCCCCCTCCGCATACACATTTGGGGCGAATTCCTAAAATTGATTCTTAGTATTTATTATTGTTATATTTCAAAGCAAAAATTATTTGGATATCTATTTTTGTTTGTAGAATAATATTTTATTAGAAATCATTTTTCCTTTAACTGTCAAATACATTATGACATGTGAGTGAAAATTGTCTGAAGTACAATCAATTATGGTTTAATTTGTTTTGTACATTTACTGTTTTTCCGTAAAACGTTGAAAAATGTTTATGATTAAAGTTTGTCTACCTTCTTAAGCGGGGCCATGGTAGTCCGAATGGTATAAAGACAAGCTTCTAATCAGAGGACTATGGGTTCGATACTTGAACATGCTGATGGCCGTTGAAAATAAGAATATCAGCTGATGCTTCTTCATGACTTCAGTTCTTCATGGCTTCAGTTTCCTCCATGTTCAGTAAAAATAATACATGTGGACTGTAGTGTGGAACCCATAACATTTTTTTTTTTTTTTTTTTTTGCTCCATCCTTTCAATTCTTCATGGCTTCAGTTTCCTCCATGTTCAGTAAAAATAATACATGTGGATGATACTGTAGTGTGGAACCCATAACATTTTTTCCCTCCACCTTTTATATGGAGGATCAAAACTGTGATGACACGTCTACTGACCAAGCATAAGTGTGAATCCCAAACTGCAAATCGCCAACTGCCGAGTTCCATAACAACTCTGTACTCGCTCAACTTCAACTTCTTCTAAAGGATTATCACGAAGATAAAATACACTAAAAGTTAAACTTTAATCCGTAAGTGCAACTTATATGTTTATTAACTATGGGAAAGGCATCTTCCTTCTTATTTTTTTCTAACTAAACATAAACAATATTAAATTTTAATGAAAAACAGGCTTATATTTTATACGTATGATTTTTTACTTTCCGAACACTATAGTGAGGAAAGTATTGTAATCATGTCAAAAATCCGAATTCGAGATTTTGATGTTTCTATACGTTTTGAGGTCCCCTGAGTCCGTTTTCACTATTTTTACGATGATGTATGTATGTGTGTGTGTATGTGTGTATGTGTGTATGTGTGTATGTTTGTGAACACGCTAGCGTCTAAAGGCTTTGTTCGATTAACCTGAAAGTTGGTACGTATATTGTAAGTCACCATAGTACGAACCCTATAGATTTTGGTGAATCTAGCACTTATAGTTTTTTTACAGGGACACAAAGAAAAATTCTTTATCATTATGGCCTATGGGACCAAAATCTTAAAAGTGCGATAGCATCTAAACGCCTTATTCAATTGAGCAAAAATTTTATACCCATATTATAGGTCACAGATACTCAATCTGTATAGATTTTGGAGAATCTAGCACTTATAGTTTTTTTACAGGGACACAAAGAAAAATTCTTTATCATTAAGGCCAATGGGGCCAAATTTTTAAAAGTGTGATAGCGTCTAAACGCCTTATTAATCTGAGCAAAAAAATTGTACACATGTTATAGGTCGCATTTGCACCAACTGTATAGATTTTGGTGAATCTAGCACTACAGTTTTTTTACAGGGACACAAAGAAAAATTCTTTATCATTATGGCCTATGAGACCAAATTTTTAAAAGTGCGATAGCATCTAAACGCCTTATTCAATTGAGCTGAAAATTTGTATGATTATTATAAATCACTGTTGCACTAACTATAAGCATTTTGGTGAATCTAGCATCTATAGATTTTTACAGGGACAAAACGAAAAATTCTTTATCATTATGATCTAAGGGCTCAAAGTTCAGTAGCGTTAAATAAAACCTCGTGTGATATATGGAGAAAAAAACACTCTATTATGGTTTTCTCTCTTTTGTTTGTTTAGCAATTCCTCTTTCTTTATTTTATCTACAAAACTGTTAGTTACTCAATGTTCAGAAAGTCGAGTGGAGTCACTCCAGATTTTTTTCTATAAACTGCTATTAACGTTTCTTTCTTTTTTTAAAATTAAAATAAGACTCTCTTTGATATGATCTTTTAATTTTTCAAGTTTTAAAATATGCGCGATAGAATTTTTCTCAACGAGAAAGGCCAACATTATTTAATAGCTTTGTACCATAAATAGTTTCAGACAGCACAGGTTCTAATTTCATTTCTCACAGAGATAAAAATATCGACGGAGGAAAAAATTAAAACTCCTGTCATATTTATTCAATTAGTATTGATCATTTTAAAATGGAATTTTAACTTTATTTATAGCTTCTGCCTTTAATCTCTCTTCTGATATAATTTATCTAGACATTTTTTTTCATCTTCTTTAATTTAAAATATCCTTCAAAAGAAGTAATTGATGTCAAGGTATTAATTTATTTTGTTTGACTTGTTTCGTACAAAATTTTTAATATTATTTATCGAGAAAACTTTTAAAGCATGCTTATGCAATTAATGAAAATTTAAATAATTACTAAAATTGAAGCAACTTCAGTCATACGTTCAAACAAATTTTAATTGTGATTAAGAATTTATTGCAGGATCTCTGAATGCTGCAACAAAAGATACATTGTAAAATTAAATAAGTACCATTGCAGAAAAAAAGAACTTGTTCTAAAGAAAAAAAAATTATGGTCATTTTATTATTTGTTCTTTGTATACAATGTTAAATTACTGATATATAATATTAAATTTTGACTAAATTGGTGTCTTCACAGTATGGATGAGAAGGAACGTGTATTAATGTCTTTTGTTTACTTGTTTTTTACAAGATTTTAAATACTATATATGGACAAAAGCTTTTAAAATGTGCTTATACAATTACTGAAAATTGAAGTAATTGCTGAAATTGATGCAAATTCACTGGTGTATTCAAACAAATTAAATTGTGATTAGGGAATTTTTGAAAATCTGTAAATAATTGCAACAAAAGATACATAATATTAAAATAAAAATGTAATAAAAATAAATAAGTATTATTACAGAAAAAAGAATTTGTTTTAAAGAAAAATGTTTTATTGTTATTTTATTATTTTTTCTTTGTATATAATGTTAATTTACTAATATATAATATTGTTACGAAAAACTTGTCGAATTTCTTGTGTGAGAAAGTAAATCGTAAAGAAATAGGCAGGTTCTGGTAGATGAATGCTCTTTATTCAACGCAACGTCTCAAATCAGTACAACAAAACTGTGATTACAACGAATATTCAAGAAACAGTTCAGTAGTACTGTTATTTCATCGAACATTCTAGGAACAAACCAATGGATCTGTCTCTCGTACTGTAAATGTCACTATTCGATAAATGTTCTGGAACAGTTTAAAAAAGAAAAAAAAAAGTCCTTTGTTTTAGAGGAGAAAAACAAATAACATAAAATACTTCGGAGCAAAAAACTTCACTAGTTCACGAACACAATTACTTAGAGTAAAATCTTCTTTTTGGGATTGTAGGAATGCTATTGGTAGTCCATGGGTTTTAGTCCTATGGTTATCCGCTGGATTTACTCCTTTGTCCTATGATCACTTATGGCTCTATTTCCTGGTGTTCTAGGACTAGGATTGACACTGTTAAGAAGGATCTTAATAAGATTCAGAGGATGGTGTGTGTCGCGATGACTGGTTGTATAAGGACAACACCAACTGGAGCATTAGAGTTACTCTTGGGCTTTATCCCTCTGCATATGCGCATTGAGACTGAGGCTGTTTATGTGTAAAGAGGTTTAAAAGTTTCAGGAATTGGAATAATTATTCCAATTACCTGAAATGAAAGTATTTTAATAAGGAGATTTCGGATCACCTATTTTTTATTATGCAGTGTGATAAGGTTCTCCCTAGGTATGCTTTTTCTAAGCCGTATATTATGCACTTGCCTTCTAAGGACATACGGAATAATACTCCACCTTGGGGTAATACGAATCACATTAAGTGGTACACTGATAGCTCCAAGATGGATAATGGCACTGGTGCTAGTGTTTGCTGTCCTGAGGATGGTACTTCATTTTCCTATTCCTTGGAGAAGTATGTTACTGCCTTTCAGGCTGAAGTCTTTGCGATCCTTATGCGTTGTAGGACTTGCATGGACAAGGGCTATAAGAATCGATATACTGACATTTATTCTGATAGTCAGGCTGCCCTGTTGGCTTTACAGAAGCCAGTGATGACTTCTTCTCTTTGTTTGTGAGTGTTATTTTACTCTCTGTGCCCTTTCTGCTAACAATAAAATCTTCCTGTATTGTGTACCAGGTCATACTGGTATCCTGGGGAGTGAGTTAGCTGACAAGCTGGCTAGGAAGGATTCTTATACACCTTTTATTGGTCCTGAACCTGTTCTGAGTATTTCTGGTAGTTTGTTGAGGGGTACTATTTTCTCCATCATGAGAAGTTTGCAGTACTCTACTTGGCTCAAAAGCAGGCAAGCTAAAGAGCTTAACTGTGGTAATCCTAGTTCTAGGGCTAAAGAGCTCATGAAGCTTAATAGGAATGGTATCAGCGAGGTGATTGGTCTCCTTACGGAACGCTGTCGCTTAAAAAGACATTTTTATGTCATGGGTATTGCTAGTGACCCATTTTGCAGGGGTTGCAAGTGCAAGGATGAAACTTCAACACATATTTATGGGAATGTGAAGTCTTCTCTGCCTATAGGTTTTAGCACTTGGGGAGGCATATAATTGAGCCTTGTGAGCTTCAGGATATTCCGGTTAGGTGTCTGCTGGGCTTTCTTTCTGCCACGGGTCTTTTTAAAGATTAGGTTTTGTGGGATAGTACAATAAACCTCAGGTCGCAGTGCTTGGTTTCTTGTGAACCACCCACTTATAATTCATTCATTCATAGAGTACAATCTTCAAAGTGTAATCACACAGAATAGGTCTCTGAATAACACTAAATCGCAGTGAGTACACCAAACATGTTCTCTTTGGACTACACACGCTCCTTGCAGAAGTCAACTCACTCTTATTTATGCCTTTTGGTGATGAGGTTTGGCGGTAATTACTTTCAAAATTCATGGAAAGTTCTAGATCTGGTCCCCGTGCATAGTAGAGCATCGAAACTTCGGAAACCATAAACTACTATTTTTCGCCAAATTTAATCGCCGAGTTGCTACGTTTGCCGCCAAGACTAAACTTACTGCCTCTTTTTCTGAACTTTGCCTGTAAGACTATTTTCACTGCAACAGGATAAATGATGGAGAGGAAAACACATAATCCGTTGAAGTAATATTAAATTTTAACCTAATTGGTATCTTTATAGTATGGGTGAGCAGGAGCATGATATTTATGATCGTAGATATATAACAGAGATTTTTGTCTGCCTATATAAATTATGTCTTCAAAATTTTACCAATTTTCCATCATTTATATCTTAATTTCCCCCGCTTTTATCATAAAAATCCTTCAAACATTGGTCGAGGATAACTTTATTTTGAAAGAATATCTATTCGGCAATTTTATTCGTTTTGTAGTACGATGTAATTAGTGATTGTTTAAATCTGAAAATCCAACAAAGGTTTTTTTTTTTTTTTTTTTTTTTTGGCCTAGAATTTTGAATTTTTTTTTTCTTTTTCTCTTTGTGAACATGCGTATATATGCAACATAACTTTTCAGAAGCTTCAGAACTAGATTTAGTTGCTGTTTTTTTTTTTTTTTTTTTTTTTTTTTAACTGCATAACAAAGAAAAATTTATTTTGCACTTGCAATATCATATATGAGCAGAAAAAGGAATTTACTGCTACTATGAAGGAGATAAGACAGTGGAAAATTACACCCCGTCCATTTTTCTTATTCATGACAAATGTATTTCATTATGACATAATTAACATTATTCTTAAAACAATATATTTTTGGAACATGGTGTCTTTCACTGCCAGGATACAGAATTAAACAGATGTTAAAACTACTTAAAAAAAAAAGGTTAATTTAATTAAAAAATAATGATAATAAAAGACTAATATGATATTAGGAATTTTTTTCTGTCTTTGACGTAAATAATAAAAATAATGATAATTCTTTTTTATACAGGGTGGTCAGAAAAACATGATAGAAAGCATTTTAAGTTTCTGATTTCAAATGTATTGATGCAAATATAATTCTTCCATATTATAATAGCACATATAGTGACATTTCAGTTGAATGCTTAATTACCGGAAATAAAGAATAAGCAATATAGAATCACAAACCTTTTAAGATCGGTTATATATCGTAGGAAAATTTTATGAGAATAACCGATGTAATGTCCCCGATCGACGGGCATGTCGTTCAGAGTTCAAAATGAAAAGTTAGTGAAGAGATAATCGCGCAGTAAGTTATAGCGCTCTAAAGTCGCAGTGATTTTTAAGCCATCAGATGACTAATGTAATGGTCCTAATCTCCCACAGATTTTCATTGTTTACAGGTTGATGGACAGATATGAATCTAGAAGATCCAAATGTGACAGCCGCTAAAGGGGGGGGGGATACTGTGAAGTAGAGACATTTCGCAAACCACATAATCGAGGAACTTAAAAATGGTTCCATCAGTGAATACAAGATCTGGTACAGTGATGAGACCCATTTTCAGTTGAATGGTTTCGTGAACAAACAAAACTGGCGCAACTGAGGTACGGAAAATCCTCATCTCAGCGCCATCTCTTCACTGCATCCACATAGGGTCATGGTGTGGTGTGCCATATCTTTGAAGCAGATAATTGGTCCGATATGTATTGATGGTGTGGTCACAGGAGTGAAGTGTCGAGAGTTGCTAGAGCGTCACTTTGGCCCTGATGCGGGCCATCTCAACAGGACACGCCGGTACTGGTTCAAGCCAGATGGGGCTCGTCCCCAAAAAACTTCTGACGTCTTCACGTGGTTTGAAACGACGTTTGGTGAGCGTTTGATTGCATTGGATGCAGAGAAATTCACGGGGCACGGGACACGGGATAGAGTGGACCCCATACAGTCCGGACCCAAATCCGTGCGACCTATTCTTATGGGGTTACATCAAGGTTAGAATCTATAGGAATAGCCCTGATTCACTAAAGGACCGAAAATTGGCTATCAGAAGTGAGATTGATGCTCTTGATTACGACACACTCCAGCGCATTTTGACAGAGTTTTGGAACCGGCTTTATAACACTATAGTCGGGGACGGTATACATTTTAAGCATCTTGTATATTAAATGTCATTCATATCTTTATTCAATAAAATATATTTCATGTTCTTCCATGTTGTCTTTTTTCCACAATGATCGCTTACTTTCTATCAGGTTTTTCTGACCACCCTGTATGTATTTCAGTTAAAAGGCAATCCAATTACATTGATTTAACAAACAAACAAATAAACCATAGTTATTTTTAAAATATATAAACGTAGCACCTCACGCGTAATATAGTATATATATATATTTCTGTTTTTCCAGGTGATGCTTGAAAATAGTGGGTGTTTTAGAGAGTAGATAATAACTTTTAATTGCATATATGCATTAAATGTAATAATTTTAAATTATTACCTAATCCGGTTTTCTACCTATATTGGAAGTACACATAAAATACTCAATTTTAAATCGATAAAACAAAAATCTTATGAACGATAGTAATGCATAAACCGAAAATTCGTGTTTTAGTTATTTTTGAACGTTTTAAATTAAACTATGCATTATAAAAAAATTCTGTTATAAAACAGAAAACTACTATAACTTTCTACAGATACTTTCTGTTTTCTAAAATTACAAAACTTTACTGTGAAATAAAGTACCAATCTGACAAATATCACTTTTTTCTGTAACAGATTAAGATATCTGATAACGGTTACAGATTTTAATAGTTAGTATATATCATTTCTGGGGTTTTCTTTTTCTGAATATTTATTATCAAAGCAAGATTGGGAAATGCTAAGTAACTGTAACGGAGTGTACCTTCGTGTATCTGAGGTCAAGTCGCTACCTGCTGTCGGTGGACCCTGGTTTGATATTAACTTTTTTTTTTTTTTTTTTTTTTAAGTGTGCCTTATATTTAAATTCCATTAAGTAGGAAAAACTAACTTAAATCTACTTTAGTCATTCATGTATTTTTTTTAATTATGTGCATATTTATGTTAAAATAAATAATTTTTCATACAGAAGGTACGTCTCTTAACTCATTATGAATGTATTTTATAAATTCTTATTTCTTAACTTACAAGGATTATTTCGTGATTGCTATTAGAAAATTAATCGAACAGCTACAAAAAATTACATGCGTTTTAAATTATAAAATACTTACCAATATTATGGTATAGAGCTACAATTACAGTTTATTGATAGAGAAAATAAAGAACTTGATGTAATATTTTTATACTTACACATGCATAAGACAAATTTGTATTGTAGTAAAAAATCAACATGCATCACTCATAAATGATAAAACACTTTCCCATTTTGTGAAATATTAGTTATAGCAAAAATGAGAACTAAACAGTGTATAGTTAAAGGAAATTTATTATATATATATATATATATATGTGTATATAAGAAAAAAAAAAGAAAGAAAAGAAAATGAAAATCAAATCCCACATCATTCATAAATGATGAAAACCTTGCACATATTTCTAATAAACAAAACATAGTTTTTATTTATCTAGTTCTCAAACATTGTCACTTACGATTTTGTGCTACAGGATGCTTTACTGTAAACGATAAATTATATGGCCAATTCAGGAATTATAATTTTTTTTAATTATGATTTTAATTAAGGATTTCTTTGATAAACCTTAATTTCTGTTTTTTTTTTTTTTTTTTTTTTTTTTTTTTTTTTTTAATTCTGTTGTATTATGTATACTAAAACAAGGTCTGATTTAGAAAACTCTGAACTGTAGTCAATTTAGCTGATCAGTCCGGAGAGGGTCGTTAAATTTCTGTTTCGGTGAAAGGGAAAAGTCCGTCCTCCCTCCACATAAAAAAAAAAAAAAGAGAGAGAATAAATGGAAGAACTGTGGATAAACTTGTTGAAGGATGACAGAAGATTTTGTAAAGGTGCAACTTTTGGCTGAAAACTCATTCTGGAGAGAAACTATCAATTGACACTATATTCGCTGTGGATAAAACCTAGAAACAAAATATACAGCTCTGCTTAGGATAAATTTGGACCTCTTTAAAAAAATGTTCATCGTGTAAAAGGATCCTTCACAAAACTTTTCCAACTGTCATTTCTTTTCATATATATATAATATATATATAATTACCAAAAAGGTTGGCTTCGTTGCAGATTTCAAATGAATCGTGTTGTAAATTAAAACTTTTCATTCCCAAAACTAATCTATCCGTTTCAGGAAAGGCAACTAGTTCCCTTTTCTCAAAATGAAGTGTTTCATTTTATTATTATTATTATTATTATTATTATTATTATTATTATCATTTTATAATGTATAAAAGTTTTAGAAAGACTATTTTAGGAAGTTTGAATGATTTTATATGTTTAATAATAATAATAATAATAAATAAAATGAAATAAAAAAATAAATAAATAAATAAAATCTTCAATCTTTTTTAATGAAATTTAAAAATGGAATTTAACTTTTAAGTTTTAGGGATCCTTAAAGTTTGAGGACTCTTAAACCAGGTTCAATTTGCTTATTGGAAAATCAGGTACACATACATACACAAGCACATATTTTAATGAATTACACACACAGATTTTATTATTACAACTCCACATATATTTTATATCTATATATATAAAAGAGCAGAGTCTCTGTGTGTGTGTGTGTGTGTATGTGTCTGTCCGCTATAGAATCCTAGGCCGTTTCACCCAGCGGGACCAAATTTGGCATGGTTAATGTTTACGATCCGAGAAAGACAACGCCGCAAGCGATTTTACAAAATTCGCCCCCCAAGGGGGGGGAGGGGGGCAAAACGTAATTTCACAAAACCCTTCATATCTCAAACAAAAAAAAACAGATATCCGTAAAATTTTTGCTTTAAAATATAGCTAATACAAATATCTAAAAATCTGTTTCTGTAATTTTTGAAATTTCGTCCCCAAGGGGGACGGGGGGGCAAAACGTGATTTCACATGTATAAAACGTGATTTCGCATAATCCTACATATCTCAAACAAAAAAAAATAGATATACTTGAAATTTTTGCTCTAAAATATAGCTAATGTAACTATCTAAAAACCAATTTCTGGAATTTTAGAAATTCAGTCCCCAGGTGGGGCAGCAAGGGGGGGGGGCTATGGGTAAAAAACAAATAGAAATACAGTTAGGCCGTTCAAAATTGGTACAGATAGGTTTAAGAGGCCTGCAAGTCGAATTGGGATATTTTCGATTGTGTAAAGTTATTAGGAGGGGCGAGAAAGGGGGAGGGGATAGGGGGGGCAAAAAAATAAAAATACAGTTAGATCGTTCAAAATTGGTATATAGAGCTTTTCAATACTTACAAATCGATTGCGGATATTTTCAAATTTGTAAAATCATTAGGAGGGGCGGTAAGGGGGGGGCTATGGGCAAAAACAAATAGAAATACAGTTAGGGCGTTCAAAATTGGTACAGATAGGTTTTAAAGGCCTGCAAGTCCAATGGGGATATTTTCGATTGTGTAAAGTTATTAGGAGAGGCAAGAAGGGGGGGGGAGGGGAGGGGGGAGCAAAAAAAATAAAAATAGTGTCAGATCGTCCAAAATTGGTACATAGAGGTTTTCGATACTTACAAATCGATTGCGGATATTTTTGAATGTGTAAAATTATTAGGAGGGGCGGGTAGGGGGGTGGGGCGGTAAGGGTGGGCTGTGGGGCTAAAACAAATAGAAATACAGTTAGGTCGTTCAAAATTGGTACAAATAGGTTTAAAAGGCCTGCAAGTCGAATGGGGATATATTCGAAAGTGTAAAGTTATTAGGAGGGGCGAGAAAGGGGGAGGGGAAAGGCGGGGGCAAAAAAATAAAAATACAGTTAGATCGTTCAAAATTGGTATATAGAGCTTTTCGATATTTACAAATCGATTGCGGATATTTTCGAATTTGTAAAATTATTAGGAGGGGCGGTAAGGAGGTGGGGCGGCAAGGGGGGGGGCTATGGGCAAAAACAAATAGAAATACAGTTAGGCCGTTCAAAATTGGTACAGATAGGTTTTAGAGGCCTGCAAATCGAATGGGGATATTTTCGAAAGTGTAAAGTTATTAGAAGGGCCGGGAAGGGGGGGGGAACAGGGGGGCAAAAAAAATAGAGTTAGATCATTCAAAATTGGTACATCGAGGTTTTCGATACCTACAAATCGATTGCAGATATTTTTGAATTTTTAAAATTATTGGGAGGGGCGGGAAGGGGGAAGGGAGCGAAAGGGCAAAAAAATAAAGACAGAGATAGATCGTTCAAAACTGGTGCATAGAGGTTTTTGATACTTACAAATCGATTGCGGATATTTTCGAATTTGTAAAATTATTAGGGCGCTCATATATATGCATTCGCGCGTGCGCATCGCGCACGGGTCTACGCTGCCGAAGGCAGTGGGGACCCGGTGCGACATTTTTCCCGATCAGAGTTTTTTTTTCTTTTTTTATTCACATGATAAAAATTAATGCAATTTTGAGAATTCATTAATTATAATGATTCATTTAAAAATAGTGACCAGCGAAGCGGGCATAGCCTGCTAGTTAATACATAAATAATAACATATATGTATAATACACATACACACAATTTATAACATTCCTGCATACACTCTTTCTCCCACAAACACAATTTTATATTTTAATCGATTAATCTAATGTATTATCTCCTTATATTATTAAAATCTGTGCGCGTCTGTCTGTCTGTCTGTGAGAAATGCCTTGTGACCGCTAAAGCTCCGGCGCTAATGGTCGCATCGCCTCGAAACCAGTGTCGACAGATGCAGAATTTCTTCATCTCGACATCGCGATAATTCGCTAAGCGATGCGACCCTAATTAGCGGAGATATTAATTAAAACGTCCACCCTTGTCTACCGAAAAATGACCCAGAATTCATGATTAAACTAGCGAGCTTCGCCCGCTAGCGGGTCAGTATTTTCAAATGAATCACTAAAATTAATGAATCACTAACAGTAACTTTTAGTGTCAAGAAAAGAAATAAAAAAAAAAATCATTTCTGATCGGGTAAAAAGTCCGCCCGGGTCCCCACTGCCTTCGGCAGCCCTGCCTCGTGCGCGCTGCGCGCGCGTATTCCTTCCCTGACCCTTCGTGCTCCCCCCTCAAAAAAAAAATTCTGATCGGGTAAAAACTCACACCGGGTCCCCACTGCCTTCGGCAGCGCAGACCCATGCGCGCTGCGCGCGCAAGTGTGAGAGTATACGTGCACTCCGCGCACATATTCCTTCTCAAATCAACTTTTTATTCTTAAGAAAAGAAAATTAAAAAAATCATTTCTCATCGGGTACAAAGTCGGACCGGGTCCTCACTGCCTACGGCAGCGCAGTCCCGTACGCGCTGCGCTCGCTCAAATTAAGGAATACACGCGCTGCGCGCGTATTCCTTCCCTGATCCTTCGTGCCTCCTAAAAAAATCATTTCTGATCGGGTAAAAACTCACACCGTGTCCCCACTGCGTTCGGCAGCGCAGACCCATGCGCGCTGCCCGCGCACGTGTGAAGGTATACGCGCGCTACGCGCACATATTCCTTCTCAAATCAAATTTTTATTTTTAAGAAAAGAAAATGAAAAAAAAAATCATTTCTCATCGGTTAAAAAGTCGGACCGGGTCCCCACTGCCTTCGGCAGCGCTGTCCCGTGCGCGCGGTACACGCATATATCTTCCCCACCCTTTCAGTCCTTCCTAATTAACCTACATATACCAATATTGAACGGTCTAACTGAATTAGCTGAGATACAAAAAAAAAAAAACCTAATCAGAAGACCTCAAAACGTGTAAATCTGGTGAAAACTTTCGATAATATAAAAAAAACTTTAAAATATCTTTCGAATGATGTATTAAAAATAATTTAATCATATTAGAAATTGAAATATTGAAATTTGAAAATATTACAGCGCCATCTGGCGGTACAAATTTCTGTTATCTACTATTCGATTCCAAATCAACAAAGCTATCTAATGATGTATTACTTATGAAGTTATTTTAATTAGTAGCTGAGATACAAAAGAAAACCGATTCAGGAGACCTCAAAACGTGTAAATGAAGCGAAATCTTGAATCCCACTTTCGATAATATAAAAGTACTTTAAAATATCTTTCGAATGATGTATTAAAAATAATTTAATCATAGTTAGAATTTGAAATACGCGTATGAGAATAAAATTTAATTTGCAATTAAATTGTACATTTTTTATTTATTTTGGAAACCCGGTGAAATTTGAACTGCTACTTCGTCTTGTGATGTTAAAAGTGTGTAGCAAGTTTGAAATAATTTTGAATAAAATTGAAGCATTTTGAAATTTGCAATTTTTATTTCCAGTACAAAATCAGTAAAGCAGGAAGTAAAATCTATTTATTCTTTCGCCCGGCACCATGGTAACCGAAATACGTCTATTGCGAAACTAATAAAACTCTTGTGATTTGTTGCCACCTTTTTTTTCATACTTTAGTTAATTTTAAAAATTCTAATTGCCCTATCGATAAGCTGTTTAAACCGACGGATTCAGAAAAATCGGACCTTTCATTTGATACCTTATTTGTAACGATACGACTGATATTTCTAATTTATTTTCCAATGTTTCCGTAAAAATGTCGCTTTTTAAGCATTTAATCATGAATTCTGGGTCATTTTTCGGTAGACAAGGGTGGACGTTTTAATTAATATCTCCGCTAATTAGGGTCGCATCGCTTAGCGAATTATCGCGATGTCGAGATGAAGAAATTCTGCGTCTGTCGACACCGGTTTCGAAGCGATGCGACCATTAGCGCCGGAGCTTTAGCGGTCACAAGGCATTTCTCACAGACAGACAGACAGACAGACAGACAGAAAGACAGATGCGCACAGATTTTAATAATATAAGGAGATGCTTAAAAAGCGACATTTTTACGGAAAAATTGGAAAATAAATTAGAAATATCAGCCGTATCGTTACAAATAAGGTATCAAATGAAAGGTCCGATTTTTCTGAATCCGTCGGTTTAAACAGCTTATCGATAGGGCAATTAGATTTTTTAAAATTAACTAAAGTATGAAAAAAAAGGGGGCAACAAATCACAAGAGTTTTATTAGTTTCGCAATAGACGTATTTCGGTTACCATGGTGCCGGGCGAAAGAATAAATAGATTTTACTTCGTGCTTTACTGATTTTGTACTGGAAATAAAAATTGCAAATTTCAAAATGCTTCAATTTTATTCAAAATTATTTCAAACTTGCTACACACTTTTAACATCACAAGACGAAGTAGCAGTTCAAATTTCACCGGGTTTCCAAAATAAATAAAAAATGTACAATTTAATTGCAAATTAAATTTTTTTCTCATACGCGTATTTCAAATTCTAACTATGATTAAATTATTTTTAATACATCATTCGAAAGATATTTTAAAGTACTTTTATATTATCGAAACTGGGATTCAAGATTTCGCTTCATTTACACGTTTTGAGGTCTCCTGAATCGGTTTTATTTTGTATCTCAGCTACTAATTAAAATAATTTCATAAGTAATACATCATTAGATAGCTTTGTTGATTTGGAATCGAACAGTAGGTTACAGAAATTTCTACCGCCAGATGGAGCTGTAATATTTTCAAATTTCAATATTTCAATTTCTAATTATGATTAAATTATTTTTAATACATCATTCGAAAGATATTTTAAAGTTTTTTTATATTATCGAAAGTTTTCACCAGATTTACACGTTTTGAGGTAACCTGATTAGGTTTTCTTTTGCATCTCAGCTAATTCAGTTAGACCGTTCAAAATTGATATATGTAGGTTATTAACCTACATATATCAATTTTGAACGGAAGGGCTGAAAGGGTGGGGAAGATATAGGCGTGCACCGCGCTCACGGGACAGCGCTGCCGAAGGCAGTGGGGACCTGGTCCGACTTTTTAACCGATGAGAAATAATTTTTTTAATTTTCTTTTCTTAAGAATAAAAATTTGATTTGAGAAGGAATACGTGCGCGCAGCGTGCGTATACCTTCACACGTGCGCGCGCAGCGCGCATGGGTCTGCGCTGCTAAAGGCAGTGGGGACCCGGTGTGATTTTTTACCCGATCAGAAATGATTTTTTTGGGGGGGGGGGCACGAAGTGTCAGGGAAGGAATGCGGGCGTGCAGCGCGTGTATTCTTTAACTTGTGCGCGCGCAGAGCGCATGGGACTGCGATGCCGAAGGCAGTGGGGACCCGGGGCGACTTTGTACCCCATGAGAAATGATTTTTTTTCTTTTCTTTTCTTAAGAATAAAAATTTGATTTGAGAAGGAATACGTGCGCGCGCAGCGCGCATGGGTCTGCGCTGCCGAAGGCAGTGGGGGCCCGGTGTGAGTTTTTACCCGATCAGAATTTTTTTTTTTTGGGGGGGGGGGCACGAAGGGTCAGGGAAGAGATACGCGCGCGCAGCGCGTGTATCCCTTAACTTGTGCATGCGCAGCGCGCACGGGACTGTGATGCCGAAGGCAGTGGGGACCCGGGACGACATTTTACCCCATCAGAAATGATTTTTTTTTTTTTTATTTCTTTTCTTAGGACTAAAAGTTACTGTTAGTGATTCATTAATTATAGTGATTCATTTGAAAATACTGACCCGCTAGCGGGCGAAGCTCGCTAGTTATTATTATTATTAATTGCAGCAAAAACCAAAACAAAAATTCAAAAATCCATTTGTAATTTATTCATTTTTAATAAATTTTTGAAGATAAAAGGAAACTTAAATAAACACAGTTTTCTTTCAAACATGATTGTTAATTATTTTTAAAATTAGGTATGATTTTTTTCATTATTATTCTTTTTGTTACCGCTCATTTAATTTAATCTGAAGGAAGAAAACTTATACAAAGTTTTTTATTTATTTCTGTTTTTTTTTTTTCTTTTTTTTTTTTCTGCTGACAAAAAAAAACTTCTTTATTTAAATAAGGAGTATAAATTGAGCAGATTTTATGGTGTTTTCTTCTAAAATTAATTTTCGAAATTAATTCTTAAATTTGCGAACGTTTACCTATCTTAATGCTTGAAAAAATGCTTCATTGATTTTTGAGTTTTGATTTTTTTTTCTTTTTCTACTTTTACTTTTAAATTAAGCAAAAAAAAATTTTTTAATTTCATTTTTAATTTTTATTAACCATTTATTGCTAATGAAAAAATAGTAAACTTTCAATTAAATATTTAAGAAAATATTTTCCAAAGTAATTGTTGAAAATTTTCTTCATTTGCTTTTTTTTTTTTTTTTTTTTTTTTTTTTCTTTATGCTCATTTATTTTCAAGAACATGCTTATATATATGTATATATATATATATATTGAGAGAGAGAGAGAAAGAGAAACAGGCTTAAAATATTTATACGTTAAAAATGTTTCTAATAATATTAATAAATATGTTTACCTAATATTCTTATGTATGACAAAGTTAGCATAAAGACTTATTCCAAGCATATTATTGTAACAATAATGATAAATATTATCAGTCACAGCTGTAAGTTTCTGTTTATGACAAAGAAAATGGCGCTTCCACACGTTCTTTTTCTTTTTTTCCCTATATATATTACAAAAAGTTAATGCCGCTGGCGTCAATTTTTTTTGTCTGTGACCGCATCTCCTCGCAAATTTGTGTGTCCTCACCATTATGACGTACCAATGTTTGCCGAATGCTCCAAGGAAACATTTATCTTGGTTAAAAATTTCTATCATCTTAATTAACAAAGTTATTAATTAAAACTTTGGATTAGTAAATGTATTATATTTGTCAACATGTGAATAGTTTCTTCAAATCATTGTTTTTTCTGTCTTTTGACGCCATTTTCAGCAGAAAAATTAAAAGGTGATAAATGGTATAAGAAAGAAGAAAAAAATAAATATCAATGCTGCTATGAGTAGCAAAGAAAATTGATCGTCTGCAAATACATAAAAAGCTTCATCTTAGATTTTTTTTTTTCAATGAAAAAATGAATTTAGATTTCTTTCTTTCTTTTTTTTTTAACGTCTGCAGATATGTTTTTTCTACTTTTGGAAAATTAAATATAAAAATAAATAATGAAGAACAAGAAAAAAAGAAAGAAAGAAATTGAAAAATTAGCATCTTCGAGATTTGAGAAGAAAAAAATTATTTAGAACAGTGAAAACATTTTAAAAAATATATAAACGAATTTTTCAAAAGATTAAAGAAAAATTTAACCCAGATGAAATTAAAATTAGTTTATATTTTATTAATTTTATTTTAAAGCGAATTCATTCAGGCGAAAAAGATTTAGCAATGAATATCATGATTATATTAAAGAATTATTGCTATACAGTTTTAAATTAATCCCAGAAATTTTAAAAATGAAATTTTAGAGACAGCAACTTAGATAAGTTTATAAAAAGATTTAGATTTTTAATTCAAAACATATTTAAACAATTTGCTAAATTTCGTCTTTAATATGATCAACTTAGTGATTTTTAAAATTTAAAGTGAGTTTTAAATTTTTAAATTTTTGTATTCTTTATCTCATTTTAAAAGTAACATTGGTTTTAATGTATTAATAAGACGTATAAATTATGTTTAGTATTATTAAATATACATATATTAATTAGAGATTGCCAAACAGGGGCACACAAAAATAACAGAAAATTCAGAATTTTGCATACAGAAAGGTAAATAATATAAAAATAAATGAATAAATAAAATAGGTTCATTACCTTTTTAACACTTTCCAACAAGGTTGAAAAGTGTTTATGACTTGGGTTTGTCTGTCTGTCCGTCTGTCTGTCTGTCTGTCTGTCCGCGCTTTAACTCCCGTAAATATTTATGGAATTTCTTGAAACTGATATATGTTATTCAAGTCCACTGTCGGACGTTCCCTATTGAAAATGGAGTTTATACCTCTACTGGTTTGCGTACAGGGACCCCCGAAAATATTTCAAAACATTGTGTTCTATGAGAGGCATTTCTATAAACCATATTTTCATACCCTTACTGTACAAAAACCTTAATGAAATTGAAATATGTTATACAAGTTCACTATCGTATGTTCCCTGTTGAAAATGGAGTTTATACCTCTACTAGTTTCTGTACAGGAACCCCCTAAAATATTTCAAAGCATTGTGTTCTATGAGAGGCATTTCTATAAACTATATTTCCATACCCTTACTGTACACAAATCTTAATGAAATTGAAATATGTTATTAACGTTCACTATCGGATGTTTCCTGCATAGAATGGAGTAAATACCACCACTGATTTGTGTACAGGGACACACAAAAGTATTTCAAAGCAATATGTTCTATGAAAGGCATTTCTATAAACCATATTTCCATACCCTTACTGTACACAAATATTAATGAAATTGAAATATGTTATTCAAGTTCACTATCGGATGTTTCCTGTATAAAATGGAGCAAATACTATCACTGATTTGTGTACAGGGACGCACAAAAGTATTCCAAAGCATTGCGTTTTATGAGAGATCTTTCTATAAACTAAATTTTAATAACTTTACTTTGCACAAAGATTTATGAAATTGAAATGTGTTATTTATAAGCACAAAAGAAAATGTTTTGCATAGAATATAGCATGATTAGCATTAGATTTACAGGATGACACAAAAATATTCAGTTATATAAAGAGCTATTAATAAATATTTGCTAAAAGTGTACTTTCGTTTACATTAAGCGTTTTTAACACTTTCTAACATTTTCAACACTTCCCAACAAGGTTGAAAAGTGATAATGACTTCGGTTTGTCTGTCTGTCTGTCTGCCTCTTCGCGCTCTAATTCCCGTAAATATTTGTGAAATTTCTTGAAACTGATATATGTTATTCAAGTTCACTATCGGATGTTCCCTTTTGAAAATGGAGTTTATACCTTATTAGTTTGTATACAGGACACCCGAAAGTAGTTCAAAGCATTGTGTTCTATGAGAGGTATTTCTATAAATCGTATTTTCATATCTTTACTGTACACATATCTTAATGAAATTGAAATTAGTTATTCAAGTTCACTATTGGATTTTTCCTGTATAAAATGGATTAAATACCAACTCTGTTTTATATACAAGGACATTAAAAAGTATTCTACAGCATTGCATTCTATGAGAGATATTTCTATAAATCAAATTTTAATAACTTTACTTTCCACGAAGTTTTAGGAAATTGAAATATGTTATTTATATGCATAAAAGAATCCTTTGCATAGAATATTGCATGGTTACCATTAGATTTACAGGGTGACACAAAAATATTCAGTTATATTAAGAGCTATTAATAAAAAAATGCTAGAATTGTACTTTCGTTTACATTAAGCGTTTTTGACACTTTCTATGTTTTTTTAGTGTGAATATAATTTCAATTTGTGTATATGTCTGACTGCTCTTCTGTCCGTCTGTCTGTCTCCCTGTCTGTTTTTCTGCACTATAATTCCCGTAAATATTTATGGAATTTTTTTAAACCGATATATTTCATTGAAGTTCACTATCGGATGTTCCCTATTGAAAATGGAATGGATACCTCTTCTGGTTTGTGGACAGGGACACCCAAAAGAATTCAAAACACTGTGTTCTATGAGAGGAGTTTCTATAAATCATATTTTAATACCTTTAATGTATAGAAACTTTAATGAAATTTTAATATGTTATTTAATTCCCTATCGGATATTTCCTATGTAAAGTAGAGTACATTTCTAACTGGTTTGTGTACAGGGGCACTTGAAAGTACTCTAAAGCATTGTGTTGTATGAGAGTTATTTTTATAACCCAAATTTTAATAATTTTATCTTCCACAAAGCTTAATGCAATTGAAATATATTATTCATATGCACAAAAGAGTGTGCCTTCTATGTAATATAGTATGGTTAGCATTAGATTTACAGGGCCGCACAAAAATAATTAGTTACATTAAGAGGTATTAATAAAAATTTGCTTGAATTGCACTTTTGTTTACATGAGCGTTTTAACACTTTCTTATAATTTTAGTGGGAATATGATTTCAATTTGTGCATCTGTCTGTCTGATCGTCCACCTTTCTATCTGTTTGTCACCGGCTCCTATCATCCCTGAATATTTTGAGAATTTTTTAAAGATGATACACTCATGTTCCCTATAGAATGTTCCCTTTTTAAAATGTCATTAATAGGTCCTGTACAACTAGTTTGTTTACAGGGACAACAACAACAACAATAAAAAAAAGCCAATGTGTTACGTTTTAGGACAGAATTTTTTAAAAGTTATATTTAAAAAAATTTCTACTACAAAAATCTTAAAAACATTGACATGTATTATTAATATTCGAAAATATTGTTTTGTATAGAATATAATATGATTAACATTCAGATTTACAGGGCTACAGTAAAATATTCAGAGAGTTTAAAAGCTGTAAAAGCTAACGGCTGCATTTTCTTTTGCGTTAAGCCTTTTTAACACTTTCCAAAATGCCTAAGAGTAATTTTAAAATCAATTAGTCTATCTGTATGTTTTTCAGTCCTTCTGTCTGTTGTGCGATAACGTAGGCAAAGAATATTAAAAGTTATTCGATACAACAATTGCGTACAGCTGGAAAGTGTTACTAATCAATGCGTACAGCATGATTTTTCTTTCTTGTTTTTTTTTTTTTTTCACTCCAACAGATGGCACTCCTCTATCTCGTTCTTTTGAATCTGTGAAACATCTCTATTTTTGCATAACACTTATGAATTGCGAATTTACGTAAATCAAATTATTCACAGTTTTAAATTAAAATTTAATTAAACAAATTTTATTTTCAAGTTTAAGGTTTATTAGTTAAGAATTCGAAGAAACAAATTAACTAAACATTATTAACTTTATCGTTCAAAAGATAAATACGATTCCCTAATTAACTGTGAATTTAACTGTATTCGGCCTCATGGCTGTTGGTGTGTGTTTAAGATAGATTCCATATGTTTTTTCAGAAGTAAAGTAAGTTAAACATTAGTTTTATTAATTATTCTTAGGTTTATATTTAATTATTATGAAAAAAAAAATGGTGTTTGTAGTTAAATAAGTTTAATTCTCACTTTTTTTTTCCCTCTTATCCTTTGAAATTTAAATTTTTGTCTTGTCTTTTACGTGTTATTGGGCATAGCTTATTGTAAATTTTTAGCAATTTGCACACAGCAACACAGAAATAACACCTAATTTGCATGTAACTTTCATTCTATGCCCTTGAAAAAGTAATGAAGTTGCATGTTTCAATTTAAGGATGCTTGATTTTTTCCTTTTCGTAATTTTTATTCGCGTTTTTTCTAGTGCTACATGTGATGCATGGTTTCATCCCATTCAATGTTTGAAAAGGTTTTTAATATATATATATATATATATATATATATATATATATATATATATATGGTTTATAGAAATTAAACCATATATTTAATTAATTCTCATGGTTTATAGAAATTAAACCATAATCATGTATAAATTTTTTTCTTCCTCTCGATTGACTTTTAAAAACTGATAAGTGCGCTTGCCAACCAAAGAGATCTCTATTTCTCTCTATTAGTGTAGTTTTTTTTTTTTATTCTGTTTGTCCTATAAATTTGTAATTATGTATTTTTTTTTGTATTTTATGTTGATGGATTATTTACTAATGTACTTTATTTATAAATTTGATTCTTTAGATTCACGTTTTGAATTAATTCATTTTTAATCTTGAATTCGATGGCTGTATATATATTTTCTGGTTTCATCTTTGAGAATTCGGGGTCTGGGAACGTATATTTTTGCTTAAAGTACACGCTGCCTCAGTAACTTCTCATTTTCCATTCCCTATATGGGAGGGGGGGGGGGGCTTGGTTTGAATTTGTTTTTCATTTATTATTAGTTTAATTTATTTTTGAATTATATTTCTTTTTAATGCATTTTGCGCATGGGTTTATTAATACTTAGTTTCAAGTTTTTATAAAAAAATCATGTTTTTCTTAATTAATTTTCAAAGTTTATTCATATATACATATACATATTTGCACAAATCATCATGATAATGACATTTATTATTCATATGCAAAAAGAAAATGTTTTTTATTGAATAAAATATGATTAGAATTAAGAGTTACAGGGTCTCACAAAAATATTCAGATACATTAAAATTTATAATTGGAAATTCCTGGAATAGAATTTTTGTTTGTGATAAGCGTTTGTAACACTTTCTAAAAATGCTTAATAGCAATTTTGAATTCAGTTTGTTTGTATTTCTGAATAATGATCTATCCGTTATGTGATTACTTAGGCAAAGTACGTTGACGGTTAAACAATGCAACGAACTTGTACTGTTGGAAATTGTTAGTACTCTATGCGTACAGCCCAATATTTCGTTCGTGTTCGTTTATACCTCACAGGGTTTTCAAAACATTGCAATGCCTTTTTTCGAAAGCTTAGCAAACTAAATTAGGTACAATATTCTGTAAGATATATATATATATATATATATATATATAAATTTGAGTATAAATGGATATAGATATTTTATGAAATAGAGATATTTTAAGTAAATAACTTTTATTTTCGCATACACAAGCGCTTTTATATAATTGTATGGAACTTAATATATAATACTTATTTAATGAAAATATTTGGTATTTATATTTTTCTATATATTACCCAAACACTGGCATTGCTCTTACTCAATTTCTGAGACTTTCTAGGCGAGTATATCTCATCATGTATTAAAATTAAAAATAAAAATTTTACCAAACTGCATAAGGAAAATGTTTATTGTGAGAAGCTATGTTCATGTCAAACGGTAGTCATGCTATTATGTGGAATGATACAATAAAAAGTTTCATTATCATTACAGCTTATTACTTTTATTAAGAAACACATTACAAGTTACCTTTCACTCAATATAAATATTCTAAAACTATTTTAATCTGTTTTTCTTTAAAAATAATATAAAATTCACAAATTTAAATTATACAGGGCAAGTAAAATAAAATAGTAATAGTTATACTAAAGAAAATTATTTTTTCCTTCAGAAAAGATCAACCGTGAAATGAAATTTCCAAGTTATGTGATATTGAAATAGATGTCGATTAGTCTATATGTCATACATATCTGAAATAGTAAGAAGGAAAATAATGGAGAAACATTAGAAAAAGTTATACGTGGTTATTGTCTTGCAAAATTTATGAATACTGGAACAGAACAAATTAAACTGTTCAAATGATTATCATGTTACTCTATTTTTATTTCTTTTTTTTTCTTTGTAATACCACATTCATAAATTTTTAAATTAAATATTCGTACATTTATATTTATACGATGTTTAAATTCTATTTTAGCCTATTTTAGTACCGTTTCAGAATAAAGCAACAAATTACAAATATGCTTTTTCAGCATATTATTTTTCCATCTGGCACTACATCAAAATCTCGACTAAAAATATCCTGAGAGTCCATGACGTATATCAATAGAATGAAATTTTACATATATGCAGTAAAAACATTACATAATTTATAAATGTTAATTGTGTTATCATCAATTAATATAAGAAAGAAAATCATACAGTAAGTTACATGAAATTAATTCATAGATATGAAATAGTTATAACGAAACTACAGTACTCAAAAAATGCAGAACTTTTCACTTTGTTATTATACACACAAATAAAGTTCATTTTCACAAATAATTATTAATCAAGTTTAATGTTACAAATAATATAGTTAAATAATTATCATAGAAATATTTTTCTAAACCATCTCCTCCGTTTTGTTTCCTTAGATACTTATGTAGGAATAGCATTATTTAATGAAATAAAAAATGCTAAGTGGTATATATTAAGCATCAGAACATGATCCATTTATTCCGCGAAGAAAATACTAAAAGAGTTCTGCGATCGATTTTACTTCATTAAGTGATAACTAAGCGAAATATAACTGCAGTTTTAGTTTTCTTTTTCTTTCTTAGAAATTTTTTTATAAAAATGTACAACATTAAGTTCATAACAGAAAGAATTTAATACCGTAAATAAATAAATATTTTCTATTTAGTAATCTTCGCAAATTTTTAAAATTAAATTACCATTAGCACATGGTCTACTAACATTATCATGGAATTTTTGTTAATAATGAAATGCTTTATTAACCATTCTGATATTTAAAAAATTAAATTAATTGCTGGGATTCAAATGATGTGAATTTAAACTATAACAAAGCACACATCATTTAATGATAACTTTTTTTAGTAATGTTTATTTTAAAATCAAAATCTAAAAGCACGTATCACAGTCAATAATAGTAGTTAATTTATATGCACAAGAAAAAAATATTGGATTTGTAAATATTTTCAATTTTCAGTTTTTATACTAGTTTTCTGTATTTATTATGCTCTTATTAATCAATCTTAAAATCTCTTTTATAAATCGAATGAAACACATAAAGTGAATGAAGTATCAAATCGGTGTAAAACACACTGAAAACTTGTGGTGAAGAATATAAATAGAAACAGCGTAAGCATATACCATAAGTTTCAAACATTCAAAAATCTTTTTTTGATTAAAATAATTAAACATGCTATTATAATTAACATGTTCATTTTAATATGGCTATGTGTTTTGGTAAAAAATTACACAGTTTGAAAAATATTTGTGCATATACAAAGAATCATTTGATATATTGGGTTGTTCCATAATTATTGGTGGCAACCGATACAGGCAAATTCTACTGATCGTTCCGATCGGTACAGTAGTGATGCACCCCTACAACGTGAAGTGGAAGAGTCCACAAACTATATAAATGCCAGTCGGAGCACTGGAAACATTTAAGGACGTGATGGAGCAACGCGGCGTGCGAATCGTGATACAGCACGAGTTCCGGCTTTGACAATCGGCGGCTGCAACAGTGGCCAACGTCAACAAAGCACAGGGTGCGGGCACGACAAGTGACCGGACAGTCCATTGCCAAGTTTCATTGCGGCAATACGTACGGAGATTGGCCATAAACGGGGAGCTGGTCGTCCAGCGCGGTGTGATGTGGACCCTTTACGGAAAAAATTCGAATCCCGACCAATGTCAACGGTACGACAGATAGGAGCAGAACTCCCTGTAGCACCTCAGGCAAACCCCCAATATTTGGCGGCAATGTGCATGGCGAAAAAGCTCGAAACATGGTTACCACATGAAGGATCAACGTCTACGGCGCGAGGAGACCTGTAAATCTCTACTAGAACGCGAGTTTAGAGAGCTATTCTTGCATCGTACCCTGACAGTGGATGAAAAATGGGTGTTCTATGCCAATCGCAAACGGAAAGCACAGTGGCTGTATAAAAACGAACCTGCGAAACAGATCCCAAAACCAAACCTCCATCCACAAAATATTCTCGTCTCCGTTTGGTTGACCGCCAAGAACGTGGTCCATTATGGATTCCTCCCGAGAGACCAGACCATTAATACGGACGTGTACTGTCAATTGGATGAATGCCACAGGAAACTTCGAATCAAACAACCAGCACTCGGCAATAGGTCAGTTCCCATACTTTTGCAGGATGGAGCTCGACTCTATGTCTCAGCTGGTAGCCGGCAAAAGATCCAGGAGTTGGGATATGAGCTTCTCCTGCATCCACCTTATTCTTCAGACCTGGATCCGATTGATTATCACATGTTTCGCCGTTTGGATAGGTTAGTGAGGGACAAACAATTCCCGAGCCAGGATGCTTTGATTCAGGGGGTTCGTGATTTCTTTGACCAATGAGACGCCGACTTCTGCCACCGTGGCATTTTTTCACTCAAAACTCGTTGGTTGAAGTATATTTCTGCCGATGGCGGCTGCTTTGGTGAATAAAATCCATTTTTCTCTTTGTGACTCATGTTTTCTTTCGTGTTTCATTTTCTGCCAATAATTATGGAACTACCCAATATATATATTTAATGCATAATAATAAATGTAAAATGTAAATTGAGAAAATATATTTGTTCAAAATAAGGAAAGGTTTTGTTTAAATCAAATATTTTACAAAATTGTTTTTTAAAAGAATTTCTTACAAAACTTTTTATGTTTAAAAAATTACAGGATTAGCACTTTGTGAAATATGAGATATGTGAACTCATTTACATCTGTCAAATCTAGTTTACAAATGAAAATTCTATAAACAAGTTTTCATATGTATTCGAAGTTTGCTTATACCCTTTTTTTCTCTTTTGAAAAAAAAAAAAAAAAACTTGTTTATGCTGTGACAGAATTTTCTTATATCTTTATTCCAACTGAGTATACGAAATTATATTAGAAATAAAAATAAAATAAAATAAAATCTTTCGCTTCTAATAATATGAGAAAATAGAAGAAACTGCTATATATTCTCAAAAACTTCAAAATATTTTGACTTAATCTTTTCATATAATATGAACTTTTCAATTCTTAAGTGAATGTTTTTTAGAATAAATTCACTCTGTCACATAAATCATTTTTAAATGGATAATTCCTCAAGGAATAAAATGTAACCCTGGTTTAAATAATAATGGTTGTTATTCTTTTCTAAATTCGGGATAGAAGACTTTAACATTCATCATTTTAATGCAATTTTCTTTTTTTACAATTCCAACTTCATTTCTTATGTATTATTGAGACCATTAGTATGAAGCATTATGCGTACTCAAAATTTTATTCAAACTGAATTTTGTTTTCTAAGGATAATTTTATCGATGATACACAAACATTTGCCTCAATTATGTTCATTTATTTTCTTATTTTTATTTTTATTTTTTTCCCTTATATATTAGGTTAAATTTTTCAATATATATATATTATAGTATAATAAACTGTGTTTCATATGACATATATAATAAATGAAAAAAAGTTCAGTAAGTTCTATATATTATAAAATGGTCTTTTACAAAAATATGTTTGATTCTGTCACCCTAATATGTTTAATAGCTTAGTCATGTTTTTTATCGATTTGTGCGCATTCAAACCTTTTTAACGATTTGTATGTTAAAAAGAGAATTGCGAAACTAGTTAATACAGGACAAATTAATATCTAATAAATTTCAATTTCTAACCACAGAAACTGAAAGACGATTAACAAAAATACAGCTTAAAAGACTGCATTTATACAACACCTATTGAAAGATGTATAATTAAATATAATATAGAAGTGAAGGGGGCTAATATGGACGCATTATTATATGAATTTTAAAATATATTTTTTTTCTCACTAGCCCCATGTCCTGGGGCTACGTTTGCAATTGAACAAAGTAAAATAATTTATAAACATGTAAAACCATGATAAAATCAATTCTAACCTAAATAAAATAATCCTTATGTAAGATAACATTCATTATCTATAATAAATTTTAAATATCTGGTAAAAAGATAGACTCTGATTACTAGAAGACCTGTTTTCTTAATCTTTATTATTTTTTTTTCTTTTACTGAAAGAGTTATATGTCAATCTATAACTATATATTTCAATTATAATACAATCTATAACTATATAGTTTTCCCCTTTCTTTGCACGTCGAAATCCCCACTGAAAATAATCCGAAAATATTTTTTAGAAAATAGCATTTTCTGAAGACATTTTTCGAATATTTTAAAACATTTTGAAGATTTATCTTTTTCCATAAAATATCTGCAGAAATTTTGAAGACATTATAAAGACATTTTGTAAACTTACTTAAGAAATGGGCCAAATGACTTAAGATATTTTGCAGATTTTCTTTAAAGAAAATTATGAGAATATGTTTAGTAGGTAGGTCACAGTGGTTCCCAATAAAAGCTTTAAATTTAGTAAAATGAAATTTCTTAGGCTGTGTTTACAGTAAAAAATGTGAATTTTTCGAAATTTAAAAAGAAGAAAGAGGTGTGAAAGAGGATGACCATTTCTACCCGATCTTTACTCGGGGAAAGTAGCAGTGGTTTCCTGTAGAAACTTGAAATTTAAAAAATGTCTTTTCTGAGGCCGTAATTAAGTTAAATTATGAAAAATTACCGAAATTTCTACTTATTCTTCGCACGTGGAAAATCGCAGTGGTTTCCAAGGGAGGATTTCAACCTCTTTGAACAAAGTTTGGTGTACATCAAAACTCAGAATAAATAATATTTTGCCAACAGGTCAAATAATTTGGCTCTCCTTTAATTTTTTCCCGTGCGAAGAACGGCAAGAACTGCTAATTGTTTTATAATTCGGTGTTACGATTATTACTTCTTACTACGTATTCTGTCGCTAGTAAACATAATTTCTACACAATCACAGTAAATCATAGCAGTTTTCTCTGTTAAAATGCACTTTTTCGATTGAATAACTTCTAAGAAATGACGTCATTTTCAAAATCGATAGTACTTTATTTGGAAGTTTTTATGAAAGTGACGTCATTCTAACATATTATATGCACACACACACACACACATACACATATATATATAAATATATATATAACTTTAATTATATTAAGACACTAAGTCATTTTGATATATTCTCTGCAAAATATTTAAATCGCAGCCATAAAATTTTGAGGGAAGCGTATTTTTGAAAATTTTTTTAATCATTTCACCCATCTGTAATTTCGAATTTTTATAAATCTCTACTTAGGGAGACTATATATTTATTAAAATTAACCTATATATCAAATATGAAGTTTTTACAAATCTCTAATTAGGGAGAATACGTATTAGAATTAACCAACATATCAATTTTGAAGTTTTCAGTTGCAATAATATTGAAGGAATCGTACAAAAGAAGTAGTTTTCAAGAGGGGTTTTTACGCCCCCTACCGCTGCGCATGCACCAGAAATTTGAAATAGCCACAATACTTCAACCAGGATCATGTTCAGCAACTGTGTCAAGTTTGGTTCAGCTCGACCCAGCAGTTGTAATGGCAGTAGATGTAAAGAACATCGACATACCCACATACACACATACATACAATGACATTTATTTGTATTAAGATTAACTCAGATCGAGGGTTCAGCCAATCTTTGTAAATGCATTGATAAACTCTTTTGAGAGATACCCGTAATGAAAATTTGTGGGAGGAGAGTTTCTCCACCTCCGAGATATAGTTGCCTCATAATTTTTTCACACACACATAGATAGACTGACAGACACTTTCTAAAAATAGTCAAATCTTGTTCTATACCTTTCAAAACGTGTAAATCCATCGAAAATTCGTGTTCGAAAATTTTTACGAATTCAATACTTTCTTCTATTGAATATAGAAGAACGTAAAATAATGCATGCTTTAAAAAATCATGGTCTACAATGAAACTATTCCGTATCAGAAACATTTTCGTACATTTTGAAAATTCATTAGTGTTTTAAAAATATGTTTATTCCTTTTCATACTACATTTAAAAAATAAACAAATATTGTGAGTATTTCTATGATTTTACGAGATTATATTACAGTTACGAGATTATATTGTACTTTTTTTGTTGTTGTTGGAGTGTTATAGGAATAATATCATAGTAATGCAGCATAAAGAACTATACTCTGTTCGGGGAGAACTTATAGCGAAAATAAACATAAAGGGTTGCTGTTTTATCACCAGAGGTTTTACACATTTACGTTTTCTCGCTGATTGGGCGATTCTTTTTATATTGACTGAAAGTTAGCTTTTCCTGCCTTGTAAGTGAGTACTCTTTAACTACATTTCTTGCGACCATGGAAGTCTCTGCGCAAGTCGGATTCAACGAGTCAACTAGTAAAATAGGGGAGACAAGCTTTTCGTTGAGAGAAAATAAGCGATAAGGGAATACCTAATGACTGGATGTTCACTAAATTCAAACCTGTTGGTCAACTTGGAAATCCTCCAAGATTTTCGACTTGTCCTCACTGCTAGGCGTAGGAAACGTGGTTACACTATATAGTTTGTGACAGCTGGATAAAAACTATTTTCTGGCTTCATGGCATTTATCTTTCCTTCCGAGGAATTTATTCCATGCTTTCATTTTCCATAATTCTCATTGAACATCTGAAGAAAGAAAATCACCGCTACGAAATAAACAAACGAAAAAAGAAGTCGTTCGCTTTTCAGAGAGACGCCGTTTGTCTTCAATCCAACGCCAGTCATTGAACATTATCGCCAAGAATCACGTTGCTTTATTTACTTTTGCTATCAGTTCTCGACTAACAGAGTATAAAGTAATTTTGTATTTTTTATGTTGGACCAACATGTATATTTGGGGATATCTGAACAATAGATTTCAAATTTTAGCCTAGTCAGAAATTATGATTACATTAACAATCAAAATAAGAGTAAAATATTTTACAAATATATTGAAACACCTAACAGGAAAGCCTTTACAAAGAAAAAATAACATAAAAAAAAAATTGTACAATTTTATGCATTTATTCTACTTTAATATCATTCAAAAAGAGATCCCCAGAAAATGTTTACTTTCCTTTAAAAAAAATTATTAGAGTGCACTTTAAAAAATGTAATATTTAAACTTTGTTGTAAAAAGTGAAGACTCATAACCTACAAGCAAATTTTGGGAGTTATTTACTTCATCAAACAAAAAGCGGCACTCGTTCTCATTCGTAAACTTTAAAAACAAACAAATTGAAAACACATTTTTAACTCTTTTCGCGTTATAAACATTTTTCAAAACTTTGCTGTATTTAAAAGTATGAATATATTCGAAAATCAAATATTAAATAAACAATAAATATGATTTTGTTTATAGTTTCATATTGTATTAAAATTTATAATTTTTTTAATTAAAGAAAATTAGTCATGAAAGATAAAATCTAGTATTTGCAAGGATTAAACTTATATGATAAACATATAGCAGTTTTTTGGAAATATTCAAATAAAGTTTTCTATATTCATTAAATTTTTCAATACTTTTTGCTTTTACAATACTTCATTTTCACATATAATTATTTTTTAATGTCTTGTTATTGAAAATTTTCTTTCCCAGTGTTTGATAATCATAAGGATTAATAATCTGGTGTGTAACTCAAACGACTTTCTCTTATCCTGAAATTTAATATTATATATTATAAATACTGATTGGACAATAATGAGCAAGATAACGAGTACTGTTATGTAAACTTATGTTAAAACAATTCAAATTAGGCTTTAGAACAGCTTTATTTGTCAAATAATTCTCTGCGAGTGGGTGGGGGGGAGTCAGGTCGCCCCTCAATTCCCCGTTTCATTATTGTATCTACATTTATACAAAATTTAAATTTGTTATTAAATGCAAAACTTCATTTAAAATTATTCAGACAACTTTCACACGTAATATTCCTTGAAACTTATCAATCTTGATCAAACCTTTCTAATAACAAACGTATTAACTTCAAAATACAAAATCTGGATCACCTGAAATTATTTATTATTTACTCTAATAGACACAGACAAAGATCAAACGTTAAAAACTTGACTTCGGTATTCGGGAATCCTCAAAACAAGTAAATATACAAAAACCACCATATTCAGCTTAAAATGAAATACATTATTTACTATGTGACTATGAGAAATTACTTTCAATTTCTGGGCAGCTTCTCTGGACATGGTAAAATATTATAGTAACACCTCGTAATAGTAATCACACACACATAATAATAACACATAATAATCACACCTCGTCAAGAAAAGTGACATAACTCTAAAATGCAACATTTGAGAAAAATCAGCTTAAAGATAACGACAAAGCATTCACTAGCCTGCAAGAAAACTGATACAACTGCCTCTCCATTTTGAAATTCATCCAAATTTTGAAATATAGATATGAAACTTTTCGTGCACGTCGAGGTACTTCATAGACATTTTTAATGACATAAATTCAAATTTGCTAGTTTTTGACTTGTGTCATCTTTCTTGCTGCGGTGCAAAATATTTATATGAAATGAACCTATTCAATATAGATCATTACAAAATATTATTTTTTTTTACAAGAAAATCGCAAATGCTTTTGCTATATGTTACTTCTTTATTGAAGAGTAGATGAAGTTTGACTGTTGTACCATAGTGGCGGTTACATTTTATTACCTTAAAGTAAAATTATAATTAAGAGCATACCTGACACAGTTATAGTTACAGTTACATACAGATATACATTTATAGTCATGGTTACATGTATAAAATCTTCCCTTTTAAAAAGAATGACACACAAAAATGTTATTAAAATATTTACATTATGAGAGAATGAAGATCAAATATAAAGAAACTAACACACAAAAACAATTATTTTAGTACAACAAACTAGCCCACAAGAACAAACATTTAAATAAAAACATGCGTGCAGTGCGAAAGGAAAAATACAATATGTTTAAATTACCCCAATAATAAATTCAAATTTTCTATAGAGAAAATAATTGTTTAGATACTCTACAAAATTGTAAGTTCATGAAAGAAATATCAAAAGAAAAAAAAAATGAAACTAACTATTTCCTAAAGATAGGGCATAATACTTGAATAAAGAGTACTCCAGAAGAAATACGATAAAGATCTTGATGTAAAAAGAAATTTTTGCTATTCGTTTCTTGTTTTCGATGATATATTTCAAATGTATCAGCTAATAAAAGAAAATTCCTTTATAAATCAAGATTATTTTTAATGAAACTTTTTTAGAAATTATTTACAAAGCTTAGAGATTGTTCATTCGCAAAAGAAATTTTTTTCTTAACTGGAATTTACTAAAAAATTCTTAATTGAAATTTCTTTTTAGAAATTTTCAAAATAATTTTATGAAAACGTCTTACAGTTTTCATACCAAATTGGTCTTAACTAAATATGCTTGCAAGTTTATAAGCAATCGACAAGAACACTAATGTTATTAATGCACCTTTATAAGCAATTTGAAATTGGTCAGAGAGAGATAGAAAAAATAGCTTGAATTTTGTCCCATAATTGGCTCAAGAGACTATAAAAAGGATACTTCGTTCCATTGGAAATGGCTACTTTTACTTTTCTAATTTTATATCGTAGAAATAGGATTATAAGGTCAACAACATATTACAAAATTAACAAATTTTAAACCCAAAACCTTATTTTATTAACTAATATTGCTAAATTAATTTGGTATCTGAATAAAATTCTACACTCATATTAAAAAAAGCATAATTTTTATGAGAAATTTCGATAAATAGTTCCGGAAGTTATCAAAAGAGAAAATGAAAAAGCGATCTGCGATCTGCGATCTTCAAATTAAAAGCATTGTTTTAACGCGTACGTCGAATTTAACATTTATTAATTCATTTTGATAACGGTGTTTTTAGTAACAGAAAAACGATAAATAAATCATTAAAATATTCCATCAAACAATTAATATTACTATTGCATATGTTAATAGTTTTTATGATATTAGCCAATTTTTACTTCCGTTAACAAACTACAGTAGGTAATGGAAGTATTGTATTCAGTCAAAAATTTCGATATCGAGTTTTCTTCTGATTTTCATGTTATAAATTTTACGGAATCTAAAGAAGTATATTTTGACAATTGATCAGTGTGTATGTATATATATATGTATGTGTGTGCGGGAATCTTCTTACTATCATATCTTCAAAACTAACAAAAATAGAACGACAAAATTTCAGAATTAAGACAAGTCTAGTTCCAACTTCTTGGGAAAACTGGAAGTGGGAGCGTATGTCTGTATCTCAAAAAAAACGGCTCTCACGATTTTCTTGAAAATTGCTGTACAAGTACCCTTTTAGATGTCCTTCTGTAGTTAGTTAGTTCATGAAAATTGGTATATATATATATATATATTTCTGTATATGTAGGCAATTTTAGGTCTCGCAAATGCATTCTTTAAAAATAAGCTATCGTATATTCTTTAAATTCGCCATAATAGCTCCCTCGAAGATATACTTTCGTAAACAACTGTTAATTTCTGGTGAGCACATGAGTTTTCCAAGTTTAGGTGAAAACGGGAGTGGGATCAAAAATCGGTATCTTATAAACGGATCAAACGTTTTTCTTCAAATTTATTTCGTAAACCACTTTTTAAATGTCCTTTAGTTTGTATTGGTTGGTTATTACAGGAAAATCGGCATGCGTTTTGGTTAGTAAGTCAGTTATAGATTTCGGAAATAGGTTTGTCAAAAGACGGCTCTATAATATTTTTTTTAATTCACTCACTATGTAAATTCTCTTTTATATGTCTTCACCGTGGTGATGAATTATATAGCCAAGTATAAAATGTTTTTGTTCAACCACATAACAGTTCTATGCGCTGTGAAATAGCACTCAATTTTATTCTACACAACCGCAATAACCTCTTTATTTTTTAAATCTTATTTTATTTTATTATGAGAGTCCCGTGGGACTCTTAAACATTTTACTTCGCTTTTTTCTGGGAAAATTTAAGGAAATAGCTTTTTACCGTTCAGGGTGGTCTTGGCGTGGCCATAATTTCATTTGTATATCCTTCGTTGGCCATTTACGAAGCGTCTAAAAGTTCTACTTCACTGTCATAAAATATAATGTAACACATAAAAAAAAAAAAGAAAAAAATAATATTATAGTTTTAAAAAATTAAAGAACAAGCTTTCATAGAATTGTGAACTAAAAAGCACAAAATATCTATCTTAGTATTAAAATGCAGTGTAAGAGAAAATTGTGTGAGTGACACACCATAATATTTACATACATTTAAACCTTTAATTAAAATAATTTAGAATTAAACAAAAACCATTTTTGAAAAATCTCCCCTGACTGGGCTTGAACGCTAGATATTTAGGTTCGTAGCGCGGCTCTTTACCTCCCAGCCACTGCGTTCACGTACGAACAGTCTTTTTTTTTTTACAATATAGATTTTTTGTTTGCTCCCAGAGTGGTTACAAACATACAAACAACCATACATACATACAGGTATAAGAGCGTGTTAAAAAATGAAACGATTTTTATGAAACTCTCTTTGTATATAACAGAAAATAAAATAAAAAATAAATAAAAATAACCAACTTTCAAGACTTTTATTTTACTTTCCTGGAAGGAAAGTATACTTTACCTGATTGGATATATATTGTATACCCCATTTCCAAAATGAAATTTTCACATAGCTCTAAAACGAATGACCATAAAGTGTAACAAATTTTTATTTGTGACTGTTATAATATCTAGTTCCTCAGCTCTAATCTTGATCTTCACACGAGTTCCTCTTTTAGAGATATTTACGATTTTACACGATTTTTCGTGTTTCACGTATGTGTGTATGTGTATGAGTGAACATGATAGTGTCTAAACAATTCTTTCGAATGAGCTGAAATTTGATATGGTATTGGTCCCCGTAGCGCAAACTGTATAGATTTTGGGGGATTTAGCACATGTATAGTTATTTTTACAAGGACACAAAGAAAAATTCTTTACCATTATGAACTATGGACCATAATTATTTAAAATGTAATAGCGTCTAAATGATTTATTCGACTGAACTGAAAACTATGTATATATCATGGGTGACCGTCGCACAAACTGTATAGATTTTGGTGAATCTCCACTTATAGTTTTTTTTTTTTTTTTTTTTTTTTTACAGGGACACAATGAAAAATTCTTTATTATTATGATGTACGAGCTCAAATTATTTAAAGTACAATGGTTCTTTAATTCGATTTAAATGCTTTATTCGATTGAGATGATTATCTTATTTTATTTAAACAATCCACTATTACTTAATGCCAGAAAGTCGAGAGAAGTCACCCCATACTTTTTACTTTTAAGACAAGCATTAAAAGGCATGTTCTGCTGAAACATCTGCACAATATGAATTACTGTATGAATCAATTTCAGTCAGTCATGTAAAATGAAAGACACCATTCAGCGGACTTTAACAGGCCTCAATTAATTCATCGTAGTGCATGCCATTTTTTTTTTTTTTTTCTATGTGTGAGTCTGTGCGCAACATTATCGCCGAAAAAGGATCGTTTAACATACGTGAACAGCATTATTTGTATTTAATCAATTTAAAGGTCTGTCTTGTTTTAAGTAAAAGAGCCGTAGTGTAATATTAGGGATTATGTTTTAATGATATCAGACTGTATTTTTTATGTAAATGAGAAAAGAAATTATACAAAGGTACATTTAGATATAGATTAGAGTACTTATATATACAGATTCACATGGAAACCAAATTCTGCAGTAAAATGACTTTTGGGATAGTTTGTTAATTTACTCAAGTTTTTTTTTTTTTTTCCCGAAGCCTATTTGATATATACATTTGTTAAATTAATGACTATTTCGATGTACTTCGTTAATTATATTTAAATTCTATCGTAAATGGTCTGTTATCATAAAATCAAAGTATATTTTTAGCATAGTCTTAACTTAGCGTTCATAATAGGAAGAAAGTTACACTTGGATATATAAATGTGTATTCACTCCTGGATGGATTTTGAATCGAATACTGTAAAAAATGCAAATTAATTTTCAGTTAATAATACTTTGGATGCTTTTCATTTATTTATTTATTCAATTATTTATTTATTTTGTCTAAAAATTCAGGTTATAATAAAATAACTTTTATTGTAATTTTAGGTGGAAGTAAAAATTTTTTCCTCGCAAATTTGCCGTATTTTCTCTAAAATAATAACATTTATCTTGTTTTGTAAGTAAATTAGATTATTATTGAAGTAAAGTACAAAAATTTTTAATTTTCTTTAAGGATGACTGTTTATAAATTTGTCCTCTTTTAAAAATTTATTTATAACTTTTATGAATATCTTTGATATATATTTAATTTTGGGACCAACATTTTTTTAATAAGTTTATTACGAACTTTAAAGGGAAAATTTTTATATTAACCCTTTACTGACCCTAACACTCTAAGGCACTCTAAGGCGCTCTAAACCGTGTTGCCAAATTAAGAAATTATTTTATTCAACTATCACCATTAATTTTGAGGAGTGACATTTGATGTATAAAATGGACGGAAAACCTTTGAAGTGATTAAGCAGTCAGTTAAAATTTAGAGGTTTCAGTTAAAATTTAGTGATGGATATTGCATAAAAAAGTCCCTAAATTTGGCAACACTGAATAGAGGAGTGAAATTAAATTGGATCGGAAGAGGGTTAAACTAAAATTTAAATTAAAAAAAGAAAAATAAATAACAGAACTATACACTTTATTGTGATTTATCATTCGACACTTTTTCTCGTAATATTTTTTTACACGTTTTTATACAATTTCTAAGTATACTGTATAATAAAACATATTAGTTTAAATATCAGTTGCATAAAAACACGTTGGTAACATGAATGTAAATTAAATTAATGCTATATATTGGAAGATATAATTGATAAATTTATTTGACTAGTAACAGTAAAAAATATGATTGTTTAAAAGAGGGTAATATATAAAAAACATTTCACTTTAAAATGTTAAAGTGAAAAGCAAATCAACTTGTTTTTCTTATATACTCGTACGTGCAAATGAAGTTAGGCATCGTATGCAAAATTTATTTGATTAATACTTACGAAGGAAATTAATGAATTTTTATTATGTTGAAAAGTATTAATATTTATCAAAAGTAATAACAAAATAATAATAATAAATAACAAAATAATAATTTATCAAACGAATTGTTTTCATTAATGTTATTTATTTATATATTGAATGCGGCCTTTTTATATGTTGATTGTTTATATATATTGAATACTAAAAAAACCTTAAAGTTACATTGCCTTTAACTATTTATTTATAAATTTGAGACATGCATAACAAATTGTAAATATATAAGTACAAAATATGTATAAAAATTTAAAGAAGATATAAAAAGTTTTGAAGGATTCAATTTCAAGAATCACAAATTTTAAACTCATAGACAGCTTGTTTTATTCTTTTCTTTTTTTTTTTTTTTTTTTAAATGAATAAAAAATATCCCACACGCTAACATGGAGATACAAAATTTTAGCATTTTATCATAGAAGAATAGAGAGAAAGATAATAATACATTACGCTTATAAGACATAGTCCGGATAGACAATAGAATATACAAAACTATTTAAACACAGCCGAATATATTGCATTCTGTTTAAACAGCAAATAAGAACGTTTTATTATTATTATTATTATTATTATTATTATAAAAATTGCCATGTTGTCTTAAGCATGCATATATGTATAATTCAGATGTTTTAAATGAGATAACACTAGAAAATAATAAACACTTTAATTTATTTAATATATATTTTTTAAAGCTGTTTTATATTTTTACGGACATTTCATAGTTTCCTTTCAATGAGCTTCTTTTTAAAAAGTCAAATTTTCTTAATTTTATAATAAGAATGTTTTTCATTAATCACGAAAGATAAGAAAATATAAGAGAGAGTGGTATTTATAGAGATAATTTTATTCGTTTATGTTACGTTATAATAAATATGTTGTACAAATTTCACACAACCTATGTATAATATATAATCTACTTTTAAAAAGTATAAATTATTTACTGACCAAATAATTTAATATAAATTATTTGTTTCCATTAACAGGGGAAAATATTAGTATCGTTTGTGACATTTTCAAGTTATTTTACAATGTCAGAAAATTTTTACGTCATGAACAATCATGATATTAAAGATATCATTTAAATAGTTTAAAGTAATATATATATATATATATAGCATATTAATTAAATTTTGGATATACATATAAAAGACAACTTAAATTTGCGAAGGCGATAAATTGTAAGAATAATGTAAGAATAAGTTTAATAAATGAAATGCAATGTTAGCATTTCTTATATCAGTTTTTAATTTGTAACTAAATTATAAAAAGTTCAAATTTAATGCAACATTTATAATTAAACTATTAATTTATGTATTTCAGTGCCTTCTAGAAAATCATTAGCTTTCAAATTCAATTTTAACTGTTATTCATGCTGTAATAAAATATTTCCATCAATTCATAAATAATAAATTAGATTTTCCACAAAACCAGTTAAAATCTAAGTAGCATTTCCGAAAACACCCAATTCCTTTACCGTGAAACGCTTACGTTGCAAATAAATTCAAAATCCTGCAAGATAACTTTGAAACTATACGTCGCAAAATGTAGGTGCCCGTTTTCTGGTTACAGATAGCAAATTAATGAAACTGGGATTACTGAAAATAGACGTTAACTTTGAAAGATGAATGAGTTTAATTGCAGGAATATATAGCATAGTATCTTCATGAGAAGATGACAGAATAGTGTTCACTAATACAAACAGTTTATCAAACGGAAGTGTCAAATTAAGGTATTTTCGTAAATGCATTAGTTGTGTAAGAAATATATATATCATAGAATTGAAATTAGAAAATACGTCACAAGAACTTACTTTTCTAAAACAAATCTTTGTCTTAATATTATTTAACAGTAATTTTTTTTTTTTTAATAAATGAGTCTTGCACATTTTTTTAAACCAAAGGGCAATTTATAATTTGTCGAATTATAAATATATGTTATTAAACAAATTATTATTCTTCATATTAGACAAAACAATAAGAATATATTTTTTTAAATATTGTCGATGTTTTTATAACTATATTAATTATATGATATATATATATATATATCATTGCTTTCGAACTAAATAAAGCTATTTTAAGAAAATACTTACAATAAAAAGAAATTAACTGTGCTCCGGCTCTACAAACATACCAATTTCACATAAATAAATAGTTACTTAACTAAATTTAACTTTGAATAAAAGTTATTTAATATCTAGATAATCTGTGATACTTAAATAATGCTTCTAGAAATATATAAACTAGAGAAAATACTGTAGTCAACCCCGTAGTCAAAACTCTTACTCATATAAAAACAAACTAAATGTTATGACGAACTGAACTGCACGAGCCGCATGTTCTTACGATGATTTGCGAAAAAATTAGTTAGGGGTAGCGTTTTTTACTTTCCTTCTTAAAACTATCCAACAAAGTTGAAAGGCGTTTATGATAAAAGAGTCTATGTCAGTTTGTCTATCTGATTGTCCGCACTCTAGTTCCCGTAAATATGAACGGAATTTTTTTAAACTGATACACATTATTGAAGCTTACAATTAAATGTTCTCTATTAGAAATGGATTAAATACCACTATTAGTTTGTGTACAGGGACACCCGAAAGTGTTGCAAAGCATGAAAACTTCATTAAATGAAATATATTATTTAAGTTCACTATCGGATAATTCTTATTGAAAATATAGTGAATACCACCACTAGTTTGTACATTAATGTTTTGGCATACTTTCGGGTGTCAGGGACACCCGAAAGCATTCCAAAACATTGCGTTCTATGAGGATAATTCAATAAACCCTATTTTAATAACTCTACTTTGCAGAATTTTTAATGAAATTTAAACATGTTATTCACAAAAAAATGCATTTTATTGAATATAGTAGGATTAACCTTAATATTTATATAGCCACACAAAAATATTCAATTACATTAAGGACTATTATTAGACATTTGTTGAAATTGCATTTTCATTTACATAAAGTCTTAATACTAACAAACTATTTTTAAGAGTGAATGTGATTTGAATTAGCATATCTCTCTGATTTTATATCTGTCTGATTAGTGTATCTCTCTATTCACGAATCAGCTCGACTCCAGCATCCGTAAATATTTTCAGAATTTTGGAAAGTGATATACGGCAGTTAAGTTCCCTACAGAATGTTACCTTTCTCAAATGGCATTAAAAGTCCCTATGTAACTGTTTTGTGTGCTTGCGTTGCAGACAATTCCCCCCCCCACACACACACACACACCGCAAAAAAAAATGCAATGTGTTTAAGGAGTTTTATAAATCACATTTAAATAACTTTCTACTGAAAAAAATATTAATGAATTTGACATTTATTGTTATTATGCTAAAACCATATTTTGAACATAATATGATATGCTTAGCCTTACGATTTACAGAGCTACGCTAAAATATTCATATACGTTAAGGACTTCAGTTGAAAATTCATGGAACTGCATTTCCGTCTGTGTTAAGCACTTTTAAGGTTTTTTAGCAATGTTTAAGAATAATTATGAATTCAGTCAAATCTAGTCCATCTGTCTGTCTTTTTTTCCTTATGTCTGTCTGCTGTGTGATAACGTAGACAAAGAACACTGAATGCTAAACGATCAATCGAGTACGTTCAGTTAGAAAATGTTAATAACCAATGTGTACAGATGGTTTTCATTCTTTTTTTCTACTCTTTATAAGGAAGTTGAAAAGTGTTAATGATTTAGATTTATCTGCATGTTTTAACTTCGGTAAATATTCATGGAGTTCCTTGAAACTGATACATGTTATTGAAGTTAATTCTTTTTGTAAATGGTGTACCACTTTTTGTACAAGGGCACCAGAAAGAATTTCGAAACATTGCTTACTATGAGAAATATTTCTAAAAACCATTTTTTAATAATTTATTTTGCACAAATCATAAATAAATTGACATTTAATTTTCATATGTACAAATATATATATATATATATATATATATATATATATATATAATATGGTTATCATTAATATAGAGACACACAAAAATACTCTGATACATTAAAAGCTATAATTGGAAATTGTTGCAATTGCAATTTCTCTTTTAATTAAACGTTTTTAATGTGTTCTGACAACAATATATAAGAATAATTATGACTTAATTTAGTCAATCTGTCTGTCTTTTTCTCCGTCTGTAGATAAGTCCATCCTTTCACCATTAACGTCCGTAAGTATGTTGAGAATTTCTTCAAAATGATATATGTTATTCAAGTTCACTATAGCATGTTTCCTATTTAAATTGGTATAAATATTCCAACTGGTATGTGTAGACAGACTTTTAAAAGAATGTCAGTGTAATGCGTTTTACGAGAGGCATTTTTATAAATAATATTTAAATAAGTTTGTTCAGCCCAAATCATAAGCAAATTCGCATTTATTGATCGTATACTAAAAAAATATTTTCTGTAGAATACGGCATGTATGTATAGTGTTAAGATTTACAGAGCTTCACTAAAATATTTAGGTATATTAAGGCCTACAATTGGAAATTTCTAAAATTTCATTTGCGTTTATATTAAGGGACATGGAACCTTTGACAGCAGCGCAGAAGCATGTTTCTTATAAAAGCTTATATTTCCATTCAATATTTATAAATTAAATTATATTAAGTTTATCCAATAAAGCATGTATTCAGGCAACAGTTCTTATGGTTTTTGATATATTTTTAAAAAATTGAAATTTTCAAATTGTGTTTTCTCAGTTTGCATTTTTTCATGAATTCGTGATCTTCAAAATAATTAAATTTCTACAGATATTTAAGAAATGACTTTTATTTATTTTATTTTATTTATTTATTTGTTTTGAAGTTCAAAGGGACCTGCGTACAACAATTAGGGATGGATTTTGCAACATATTTAAAAGAAAAAATATTAAAAATAAAAATCTAACAAAAGGCTGGTTATATTTATTGTTTATTTTTACACGACTTGCGACCGATTTTTGAAATATGGAACTTGTTTGCCTCTGAGGAAATGATTATATTTAGTTGCAGCTAACTACTGTAATGAGCATTTTTCCGCCGTTAATTGTTCTAATAGTCAATTGTTTAAAATTTACCGAAAAAATTCTCACATTTTACAAAATGCGGTAGCATATAGTGTCCATTTTATTTAATTTACTTTTAATTGCAGAAATACATAATTTTTACATGTGATCAACTAATAATATACGTTCTTTCGAAAGTCACAGATGAAAAAAAGTGGCAGGTTGTTTATTTTTAAGTCGTCATTTTAGATTAGTTAAATCTCCATATAGTGAGTGTCGAGTGGATGTTTTAAGGTCTGATGCATAGAAAGAATCAAATCCTTTCAAACGAAACATATAGATATGTCAATACCCAAGCAAAGCATAAAATTTGAAATATGTACAATTTTAGAAATTTAAGAATTACTGGAATGTGAACAAAATCAAACAAATAATAACTAAAAAATAAAAAGACTTAATGTAGAAGCTATTTTATCTTCGTTGTATATCGATTTGGCATTATTTAGCATATTATTTTTCCATCTGGTACTACATCGAAATTGGATCATCAAAATCTAGACTAAAAATATTAACAGTGTCCATGACGTATAATAAATAACACAATGAAATTTTACATATGTGCAATTAAAAAATTACATATCTTACAAATGTTAATTGAATTACCATCAATTAATATAAGAAAATCATACAGTAAGTTTTATGAAATTATTTCATTGATGCAAAATATAATGAAACTAAAATACTTTAATAATGTAGAACTTTTCATTTTATTATTATACGTTCAAATAAAGTTAATTAACGCAAAAAATAATTATAATTAAGTTTTATGTAAAAAATAATATATTTAAACAAACACTATAGAAATTTTTTTCTAAACAATCGCCTTCGTTTTGTTTCATTAGATAATTCTGAGGAAATAGCATTATTTGATGAAGTAAAAAAATTTTAAGTGGTAAAAATTAAACCAGAGTTGGGCAAAATCGTAATTCAATTAATTTGTAATGAATTACATTTCAATTGACAGTAAGCAATTACAATTATGATTACTTGTAATTGTAACTGAGCATATGCAATTAATCATTACTTTAATCGTAACTAAAAGCTTTCAATTATAATTACTTTACTGTAATTATAATTGAAAAAATTTAGTTACAATTACATGTAATGTAATGAATAATCATTTTATAAAATTGAAATGTAATTGCAGTTAAAAACATTATAATTATCTGCCTGTAATTATAATTAAATTTTGCAGTTACAATTATATGTAATGTTAATGGGTAATCATTTTATAGAATTAGAATATAATTGTAATTAGAAACGTTATAATTATAATTACTTTTCTGTACTTATAATTAAAAATTTACGATTACAATTATATGAAATTTAATGGTTAATTATTTTACGCAATAGAAATGTAATTGTAATTACTGACGATATAATTATAATTATAATATTGTAATTGTGACTTTGGAATTCAAATTACATTTAGGTAGAGATCAATTTAACTTCTTCGCTGATGTTCTGACGAAAAGTTATGATTCGATCCACACGAAATTTTGAATTTAGAGTTAAGTGTTAGTATGACAAACATTGCATTCCTGGAAGGGTGAGGGTCTGATCCCAACTTGCCTTATCTCAAAAAATTATGGTCCGAACTTTTCAGAAACTTTAAGTTTGGTGTTAGTATGACAAAAATTCAACCGTTGGAAGGGGATGGAGGATCTTACGTCGCACGGAACTTCATCTCGAAAAATTATGGTCGAAACTTTACAAAATTTTTAATTTCTGGTTGGTTGGCTATTAGTATAACAAAGACTGCACCATTGAAAGGAAGGAGAGTTTTATCTCTTTCAACCTCACCAAAATTAGGGTACAAATTTTACGAAATTTTAAATTTCGGGATAGTCGGTATTAGTATGGCAAATGCTGCACTGTTGGAAGGGGGAGGGGGAGGGTCTTACCTCTCTCCCCTCCTCCTCAAGGAGCCTTATTTCGAAAAATAATGGTCCGAACTTTACAAAATTTTAAATTTGGAGTTGTTTGAGTGTTAGTATAACAAAGACTACACCGTTGGAATGGGGGGGGGGAGGAGTTCTTACCCCAGCATGTCTTATGTTGGAAAATTATGGTCCTAACTTTACGAAATTTTAAACTTGGAGTTGGTTTCGTGTTATTATGACAAAGAGTGCACCATTGGAAGGGAATACGGTCTTACCCCCCATAGTGCCTTATCTCGAAAAATTATGTTCCAAACTTAACGAAATTTTAAATTTAGGGTTGGTTTAGTGTTAGTGTAACAAGGATTACACCGTTTTTTATATTTGGGGTTGATTTAGTGTTAGTATAACAAAGATTACACCGTTGGAAGGGGAAGGGTCTTACCCGCCACGTTGCCTTATCTCGAAAAGTTACGATGTTGGTGTTGCGGAATGCCGATTGAATACTCTTGGGTCCTAGGCTAGAGTGGGGAGTGCCTTCCGTGGAGGTCTTTCTAAGGGATCCAAGCCTGTATTTACGCAAGTTTCGGAGAGAACCACGGAAAACTCCGAACGGCTAGGCCGACGAGCGCGACCTTGGATCGAACCCGGCACTTCACGTCTACCAGCTTTGAGCGTAGAACCGCTCGACCGCTGGTGGACTGAACAGTTACGGCATTAATTTTATGAAACTTACAATTTGTAGTTGGTTTGGTGTTAGTAGGACAAAGACTGCACCGTTTGAAGGGGAGAGGGTCTTACACTCCACGGAACATTATCTCGAAAAATAATGGTCCGAACTTTATGAAATTTTAAACTTTCAGTTGTTTGGGTGCTATTATAACAAAGACTGCACCGTTAGAAAGAGAAAGTGTCTCGAAAAGTTACAGTCCTAATAACTTTAAAGAAATTTTAAATTTGGTGTTGGTTGGTTGTTATTATAACAAAGATTGCACCGTTCGAAAGAGGAAGGGCCTTACCTCCTTTCTCCCCTCGGTGCCTTGTCTAGGAAATTTATTATCCTAACTTTACAAAATTGCAAATTTGGAGTTCGTTTGGTGTTAATATGACAAACAGTACATCGATAGAAAGGGAGAGGCTCTTACCCCTACGGTGTCTTATTTCGAAAAAGTATGAACCAAACTTTACAAAATTTTAAATTTGGATTTGGTTGGATGTTATGTTAACAAAGACTGCATTGTTTGAAGTGGGGTCTTACACCCCATGGTGCCTTATCTCGGAAAGTTTCTATTCCATTTTTTCGAAATTTTAAATTTGGATTTGGTTTCGTGTTACTTAGATGAAGAATACTGTTGGAAGGGGACAGGGCCTCCCCCCTCATAGCGCCTTATCACGAAAAACTATGGTCGAAACTTCACGAAATTTTAAATTTAGAATTGGTTGGGTATTAGTTTAACAAAGACTGTTTGAAGAAGGGGTCTTACTTCCCACGGTGCCTTATCTCGGAAAGTTACCGTTCTAATTTTTCGAAATTTTAAATTTAGAGTTGGTTTGGTGTTACTATAATAAAGACTACACTGTTGGAAGAGAGGAGGGCCTTCCCCCCCCCCCACATGGTGCCTTATCACTAAAAATTATGGTCCAAACTTCACGAAATTTTAAATTTGGAGTTGGTTTGCTGTTAATATGACAAAGAGTGCACCGTTGAAAGGGGAAAGGGTCTTACCACCCACGGTGCCTTACCTTAATTTCCCCCCCCCCCTTCGGCGGGGTGGGGAGGGGCAAAAAGACTGAGGTTTTTGACAAGTTTCAATCAATCATTTTATTTTATTTTATTCGCGGGTGGGTGGATTTTAATAATTTATATGTAATTTTAAGTCTTAATTTAAACATAGTGGCCTGCGAAGCATGCAGCACCTGATAGTATAAATGAACATATAACTATATTTCATTTGCCTTTTAGAAAAGCTAAAAAAACGAAGCACTAATTTATCATATGATAAAGTTAAAGAAATGAAATTTTAATATATATATACATATATTTAATACATTTTATTTCTTTAAAGGAAAAATTAATATTTTAAAATTTATCAAAACATTACAAATATAATATGTCGTTTGTCATTTTCGGTTTTTATGCGTTTATATTTTAAATATACTTGGAGTATCTCTATTAAACTATAAGGAGAATAAAGCTTTCTGTTTTTTTTTTTTTTTTTTTTTTTTTTTTGACATTTGAAAAAATGAAAGAAAGAAAGAAATAACTCCACATATATATAAAGGTATTTTATTTATTTCAATTTTATATCTTAAGATGTAATCTTACTATTTTTAAGAAAATCCTTAACCAGCTGAGGTTATCGTAGGTCCATAGAGACCCGAGTCATTTTTCTTTGTCTCATTTCTCAGAGCCGACACATAAAAGAATACCTATGCATCAATTCCGTGATTTTTTCGGTAAATATACCATTCTTAAGCTTTATTATGCAATTTGAACGTTTCAAATACCTTAATTTGTGCAAAAGTTATGAATTTTTTTTGTCAATACCTATATAATTTTGGGAAGTGGGTGTGTTCCTGATGAAAAGTAAAATATTTGTTTATTTTTTATTTATTTATTTATTATTATTATTATTATTATTATTATTATTATTTTTTTTTGTAATATTCTTTGTCTGCCCTTAAAGTAGAAGAATTTAAGAGTGTTCAAAAATTTTATCAGATTTTTTCCTTAAAAATTATGTATTCTAACATGCCTCGGATCTTCAGCGACCCATGGTATTCTAACAAAGTGCCGAAAAAAAAATGATAACCTAATCGGGTTAGTATATATATCCCTTAACTAGAAACATGCGAAATTGTTACGAAAACAGAACCGTGCAGTCTGTGAGACTGCTGACATTCAAAAATTTACTATAAAAATGAAAACAAACAAAACTTTAAATAGTTTACAAATAGTAAACTTAAACACATATTCTTCTATATTAATGTATTAACATCACCATATTAGGTGAAAGATTAAGTGGAATGATAAAAACTGGAGACGTTCATTTTTGCGTAGAGGGTAGGTACGTAGACACAGCAGCCTCACAGTCGGCAAGTTTCCGGTTCAGAGTTAATGAAAATTTGAATAACGATCGCTTACCATTTTTAAAAATTTGCAGTGAGTGCTACGCATACTTGGGAGGGGGGAGGTTAGTGGGGCAGAGGGGAAGAAATTGTTACCGATTTTTATGAAAATTTGTAAAACTATCAATTACTATCTATGAAAATTACAACGAGAGTTACATATAGCTCTGGGGTTCGGGGGGGGGGGCTGTAGCGTACAGAAATAAAATAATCTTATAAAAAGTAACTTAATACTGATTTTCATGAAATCTTTCGTAAATAACTACTTAATTTACAAAAGGTTTTACATATATCTGAGAATGGGGGGGAGTCACGGAAAGCAGTGGGGAAAAAAATTATTGTTTTATACCACAATGTATTCGATTTAGTGAAATTTAGAGTAAATGTCGCTTGCTGTTAAAAAAACAAACAACAAAAAAAAAAAAATCACAATGAATGTTACATATATCTGAGTGTAGGGAGCCATTAAAATGTTGCTTTTATTTAATATCTTTTGATCCAATTACCGAATAAGCTAATAATAATAATAAAAAAAAAAAGGCGTTAGCTAGTTTTTTTTAATGAGTAATAAATGTGGCATTTTTTGCAGCTGTCGGTTGAACGGTATAGATTTGTATAGCGAACAAAAAATCTGGGCAAGCAAACAAACAATCAGCTTTGTATTTACATAGAAGAAAATTAGGGAAAAGGATTGTGCTTCGTTTATCGCTTGTTGGAAATGGAGCGGGTGTGTGTGTGTGTGGGGGGGGGGGGGGATTACATGAGGGAACGATCCTGAACAATTAAAAGACTTCTGTGTAGTGTGTGATCAGCAATCGTTAGCGGAAATGAGAAGGACCATCAAAAATTATGAGTGAAAGATATTAAAGAATTTTATTTCTTTATAAATTCTAGAATTTAATAAAACAAGTTTAAAATGAATATTTACATTTATGATGTGGATAGGGAAAGATTGGAAATCATGAGGCTTCTGTCGGACAAGTGATCACCAATCGTTAGCGGTGGCAAGGGCGGGGATCCAAAAATTATATGAGTAAGAGATATCAAACAATTCTACTTTTTTACAGGTTGTAGAATATAATAAATCCTTATTGAATCATGTTCTTACACTAAGAACAAGATTCGACAAGAATTTATTTAACAAAACCGTATGAAGTGTACTTTTTTTTACATAGGAATTTTTGCTAGAGTTCGGACACTTTTGTTACCGACTGTACATATAGCGTCGGGGGTAAAAGAGAGCGGGGGGGGGAGAAAAATATTGTTTTTGTACGACCATGTCGTCGACTTTAATGAAACTTTGTATAACTATCACTTACTCTTCATGAAAAATTACAGTGAGCATTATATATAGTTGAGGGGGGGGGAGGGCGAAAGGGAGCAGAGGGAAAAGCAGTTACAAAAGTTCTCTTCAACACATCATTTCATATGCATAGAAAACTTGGCTTAAATATTGATTATTGTCTATTTAAAAAAAATATTGTGACGGCTAGATATACAGAGATGGCATGGGGCACACTGAGATAAAATGGCTTTTTTATACCGCCTTATTACTGTTTTTAACTGAACTTTTCAGAAATATAACTCCATGTTTGTGGAAAATGAGAGTGAGTGTTACATATCACAGTGATTTTTCTTTTCTTAAATTAGTATTCAAAATTTTTCTTCAAAATTTGATTAAAAACTGTAAAAAGTTAGAACAAAAACCTTTTTCTTTCTCTCTCTCTTTCTTCTTCTTCTTCTTTTTTTTTTTTATTAATCTGTCCCCTTTGTCTTTTCTCCAGGGAAAAAAATATTTACGAATTTGTTTATGTTTAGCATGTATTTTACAATTAATAATTAAGGAAAGCGACCTTATTTTTCGACGTCGGAAAAAATGAGACTTTTCACAAATGCTACTTGCAAAAGAAAAAAAAAACTTGGGACTTGCAAATATATTGGGGGTTAAAGTACAGTCGGGATTTTTTTTTTTCTATCATAAGATCTTTTTTCTTTTCTCACCCTATAGCCCTTCCAAAGTATTTTTCAGGACACATATATTTAACAAGTAGCATTTATTAAAAATGCCCTCCGCCACTCTTTCTTCCGGATCGTGGAAAATGAACACTTTTCCTTATTGACCCTTGTAAAATGCATGCTACAAATCTACGAGAACGTAATTTTTTGTTTCCTGCGATAGGGTACTAAAAGGACAGATTAAACGAAAAAAATCTCGTTTTTGAATTACCTTTTCGGAGATTTAATCAAACACTGAATTTTTGAGTATTAGGAAGATAAAGACACTATGATACGTAACCCTCATTGTAAATTTTTCATAAACAGTAATATTTAACACTTTGTGGCCCGCTGTCCTCGCTGCGAGGACGCAATTATTAAGCTCCAGCTGCAAAAACTCATCTCTGAAATTTTTTTATCAAAAATTTTCTTTTATAACGTAGCAGAAAAAAGCCGTTTTTACAAACTTAAAATTTCTTCTATTTTAATTTTGTTCGTGAATTCCGGGGGCAGTCCAATCTAAATGATCTCGATTACCTTGCGCCGCAAAGGGTTAAGCAAAGTTTTATTAAATCGGCAACAGCGTGGTGCAAAAATATCCTATTCTTTCCGTATGCTGCCTATCCCCTGGATATAATCTTCTCTGTAATTTTTCATGAACAATAAGTGATATCTGTACAAAGTTTCCTATAAATGTAAAGAGGAATGCGTAAAAACAATCATTTTCTTTCCCTCTGTCTCCCCTTGGCCCCTAGATATATCTAACGCACTCTCTGATTTTTCCTTAAAGGTAGATGATAGTTGTTGAAATTCTAATTAAAATCGGTAACACGATGATATTTAAGCAATCATTTTCCTCTTCTGCTCCCCCCAGGTATAGATCAGTATAAATTTTCCTAATCAGTAGGTGGTATTTACAATAAGTTTTATTAAAATGAAAATCATAGTGATATAAAACAACTTTCTTTTCTTTTGCTGTACGTTATCCCCTCCCCCATCAAAAAAAAAAAAAAAAAAAAAAAAAAAAACATATGTAACACTCACTTTAATTTTTCATTAACAATAAGTAATATTTACACAAAATGTCAACAAACAATCGATAAGGGGATCGGTTTAAAAAACATTTTATTCCCCTCTGCCTTCCTTAACCCTCCTCCCCCCTTCAACTGTATGAAAAACTCACTTTCATTTTCATAAAGAATAAGTGACAGTTATACAAAATTTCATCAAAATCGGTAACACGGTGATATGAGAATATAAGAACAACAGTTTTCTTTCCCTCTGCCCCCTCCTGCAGATATACGGAACACGCATTTTAATTTTTCTTAAATAATAAGTGTTATTTATATAAAGCTTCATTTCAACTGTGTGATTAAAAAAAAATAATAATAATAATCGATATGCACCCCTTGTGCGCCCTCCCCTTGCCATATATAATACTCATTCATTGTAATTTTCAATAAACAGTAAGTGATATATTATATAAGATATCACTAAAATAGCAACATGATAATATAAAAAATAATTTTATTTCACTCTGTCCCTCTCACTTATCTCCATCCCTTCCAAATAAGTGTGACACTTGCTGTAATTTTTCATAATTAATAAATGATTTTTATACAAAGTTTCATTAAAATCGGTAAGAAGGTGATATAAAAACAAATATTTTCATTCAAACTACCGCTAACCCGAAACCCCTCCCGCAGATGTATATAATCCTTACTGCTTATTTTCCATTAATACTATGTGAATGTTGCACCAATTTAATTGAAATTACCTATATATATATATATATATATATATATATATATGAAAGTCATTATTTAAATTAGTAAATATTTATTGATTTTGAATATTGCAAAAGTATTCCCTTTTTTAAATCCCCCCCCCCCCCAAAAAAAAAAAAAAAAAAAAAAAAAAAATCTGATGTATAACAACCACACGATTTCCATTGTCCAACACTAGGCATATTGTACATTGTTTTTGGAAAGATTATATTGATTATATTTAGAAAACACAAAATTGTTTCAATAAATTAGACACCTAGCAAATTTCCTGTAAGAGCAAACTGATGCATATGTCGAGAAGATATACAAAAGAGAATGTACATAGTAAATAAATAAAATAATAATAGTAATAAATAAAAAAATAATTAGAGGCCGTTTTTTAAAGCACGCATTTCCAAAATCCTTAACTGTCCTGCCTAATCAGGACGCTCGTGAATTTTCTTGTAGTAACCAAGTCTCTCCCTCCCTCTTTTAAAATTCAAAAATCGCAGAAAAAAGTTTTTTGTGCTCCAGTCTAGTCTCCCCATGTGCAATTCTTTCACCGTGAAGTAATTTGAAGTCGAGTTATGCTTACAAACGTGTCTTTGTGGAAGTCAGGGTCCGTAAACTAATCTACGCACCAAAATTTGTGTCTTTATATCCCACAGAATCGCCACAAGCTGTATTTTGCTAGGAAATGAGGGTCTCGAATTTTCTCCCTTAAACTTCCCCTTCCCACCAAAATCGAAAATCGAAAATATATATATATATATATATATATATATATATATATATATATATATATAGGTTTTTGGAAATATCCTCAAGAAGACGAACGGCTGTTGTAAATATTTTTGTACTATTATTGGACGAGTTCTACTCAAAAATCAGGATTATGCTACATTTCCCATAGAAATTGTTTTTCTCCCTTCCCCCTTAAAAATTCAAATTTCCAGAATCGCAGAAAATGACTTTGTAGTACTCAAGTCTAGTCTCCCCATCTGCAATTTCTTCACCGTGAAGTAATTTGAGAGCCGATTTATGCTTATAAACGTATTTTTACTTTCTGTCCCCCACAGGGAGAGGGGGGGGGTTAAAAAAATTCTGTCTTAGTGGGGGTCAGGGTCCTAAAACCAACCTGCACACCAAAATTTTTTACTCTATCTTGTATAGAATCGCCATGGCTGTGTTGAATCGAAAACCATTCCCCCCCCCCCCTCCCTCCTCCTTTCTGCTTCCCAAGAATATCTAAGGAAATCAGAATTGAATAAGTGTACTTAGTTGTGCTTAAAAAATAAAATAGAAAAAATAAATAATACTTACACACACACATATACATATATATATATATATATATATATAACCTTCTCCATTTTTTATTCACAGCCACCCCTTGCCTCGAAGGCGGTTAGCATCTATTTTTCTCCCCAGAATTTTCCCAAAATACAGCTTCATTAATTTTGCAGCAATCGAAGAAAAAGTGATAAAAATGTTTTACATTAATCCCTCCACCTTTTCGTCAGATATATCTGTTACTCGGATTTTTTTTTCGACATTAGTAAGAGGAATTGTGAAATGTTTGTTTGTAAATAGCAAATATATATATAGTATATATAAATCTCTTTTTTTTTTCTCCTTTATTTCCCAATCCTTTTATTTATTTATTTTTTTTTTTTACTGTTTAGAATGCATTTCTAAAGTAAAAATTCGAAAAAGTTCCTATTACAAATACTTTTTATTATTCTAAGTACACTTTCTTCCCCGAGATCGTTATATTTTGTTACGTATAATATAATCTTTTTATAGCTCGATCCTTTACATATCCACTGTTACAAACAATCATAACCGTTAAACTTCTAAACTTCTATTTTTTTTTTTTTTTTATTATTATGATTTTGCTTAGTGAAAAACTTAATGAATTTATGATTCTTGATAGGCAATATTAACGCAGGGGAAGGGGGGGGGGAGATAATTAAGCTATGCTTTTCAAATTTAATATATTTTATTTAAATGGAAATATATCTTTTACTTTTATTATTTATTTATTTCAAAAAGTTGTTCACTTGTTTTAGTCCCATATGCTACCTTGTTTAAAACTTATTTATATAAATACAGCCTTTAATAATATCACTGAATTGAATTGTCTTCTCAATTATTAAATGTTTTCCTGGCTGCAGTTTGAAATAAGTTTCTCATTGCTGCTCCCCTCACCGAAAATCCCGTAGATATCTATGATGCTACAGTTCAAATTAAAATTTGTGTTTATATTTGAAACCTTTAGTAGATAATCTTTTAATTTCAGTGGTGTTTTCAATATTTGAATTTGTGTATATTAGTATTATCTAGTCTCAATTTTATACCTAAGTACTATAACTTCTAATATTTATTAAAAGGCTCGACAACTTTTATGGTAAATCTATAATGAAGAATTAACTAGATATCGTTTTATTGAAGTTATGTACTTATAAATATGAATGTTTTATCGAATAACATGATCACAATATTATATTAGAGCGTAAAAATTGTCTTAAATATATATATATATCTGTACTGATAAGTATAAATGATTTATGTCCAAAAATGTCGATTTTGAGTTAAGTACATAGTCAGACTCAGAAAAAAATTCTCTATCGATTGGTATAAAGGATTTAAATCCATGTCATTTAGTCTTTGAGAAAATCCATTGGTAAAAAAAGATTCAAGTCAGAAATTTAGCATTAATCTTTGGTATAAAATATTTAATTCAATTTTTTCCTTTCATTAAATGAAGGTTGACAATCACTGAATGGTATAAAGGGTATAAATCAACATAATCCCTTTTTCCTAATCGATTCTTCTGATTAGTTTTTAGTTAGTTTAACTTTATTTTTCGTCTCCTGAAAAATCAAGAATATGGACTTAATCCTTTATACTTATCAGTACAGATATGTACTAGCAGACCCGGCCACGCGTTGCTGTGGCTATGTTATACGTTGAATTATAATGTAGTAAAATATTCAATATAATAAAATTATTATTTACGAATAAAGACCATCCTTGATAACATCCTTGATCTTAGCAGACTTAGCCCGCTTCGCTGGTCCCTATTTTTAAATGATTCACTATAATTAAAGAATTCTCAAAATTGTATTAATTTTTAACATGTGAAAAAAAAAGAGAAAAAAAAAATCTGATTGGGAAAAATGTTCGACACTCATAATGAATCCATATATTATCGAAAGGGAAATGATATAAAATACAAAAATATCTTCTCTCATCGGTGGAATAATCTGTCCGGACCCCCACTGCCTGCGGCAGCGTATACCTGTGCAAACCGTGCGCACCGTTTCTTCATCCACCGTTCCCGCCCTTCTTAATAACTCTATACCTTCGAAAATATCCGCAATCGATTTATCGGGCCTTAAAACTTAATAATACTAATTTTCAAAGCTCTAACTCTTATTTCTATTATTTTGCCCCTTTGCCCTCCCCCCTCCCGACTATTCTAAATAATTTTACAAATTCGAAAATATCTACAGTTTATTTGTAGGTGTCAAAAACCTGTATGCACCAATTTGAACGATCTAACTATATTTTTATTTTTTGCCCCTCTGCCCCCTTCTCGCCCCTCCTAATAAATTTACAAATTCGAAAATATCCGCAATCGATTTGTTGGTATCAAAAATTCTATGCACCAATTTTGAATGATCTAACTCCATTTTTATATTTTGCTCCTCTGCCCCCCCCCTTTCCCGCTCCTCTTAATAATTTTACAAATTCGAAAATATCTGCAATCGATTTGTAGGTATCAAAAACTTCTATGTACCAATTTTGAGCGATGTAACTCTATTTTTATTTTTTTGCCCCTCCGCCCCCTTACCCGCCCCTCCTAATAACTTTATACTTTCGAAAATATCCTCATTCGATTTGCAGGCCTCTAAAACCTATCTATACCAATTTTGAACAGTCTATCTGCATTTCTATTTTTTCTTTTTTTTGTTGTTGTTTGTTTGTTTGTTTGTGAAATCACGTTTGGCCCCTCCCCCCCCTTTTTGGGAGGCGAATTTTGCAATAAAAACTATCCTATCTCTCAAGTTGGACCAAATTGCACACAGTGTCCAAATTTCATTAAAATCGGCTCATTAGTTTAGGAGTTCATCGCGGACAAACATAGTAAATTTTATATATAAAGATATATATATATATATATATATATGTATATATATATATATATATATATATATATATATGTGTGTGTGTGTGTGTGTATGACTTTTTGGCTGTATAATTACGCTCTAAATAATGATAACAAAATTCTTCTAAACAACCGAAGAAAAATTCATTACATAATATATGCAATTAAAATTAATTTTTGACGGATTTCGGAATAATTCAATTCCATTTAATGTTATAATTTAGAAATCATAATTGAATTGACCTGTAATTCAATTTTAGATTAATTAAATTATATTCTCGAAAAATGTAATTTGATTAACTTGTATTCAAATACAAATTAATTGAATTACATTTCATAAGGTGTAATGGGAATTAATTTGTAATTTCGTTACAGGTTAATTTAATTATTTTCGAAAACTTAATTGAAATTAACCTGTAATTGTTTGCGAACACGTAAAATTACAATTTGGAAAATGTAATGGAATTAATTGTCAATTGCATTACAAGTTAATTGAATTAAACTGTAAAGAAACGTAATGACATTAATTTGTAATCCATTACAAGTATTTTCAAATACTTTTGTCAATTGTAATTAAGAGTGATTTTATTTTCATTACAAAATAATTGAATTACAAGCTGTGCAAAAGTAATTCAATTTATTTGTAATCAATTATTCGTTAATCGATTGACAGTAAAATAATTATAATTGTAATTTAATTGTAATTCAATTACTTTTTAATCAATTATGCCCAACACTGAATTAAACATCAGAACATGATTCATTTATTCCCAGAATTCAACACTAAAATAGCTCTGCAAATCATTTTACTCCATTAAACGGTAACTAAGCGAAATATAACTGAAGTTTCCGTTTTTTCTTTCTTAGAAAATGTTTTATAAAAATGTACAACATTAAATTCATAACAGAAGGAATCTAATATCGTAAAATAAATAAATACATTCTAGTTAATAATCTTCGTGAATTCTTACCATAAAATTAGTACATGTTCTACTTGCAATATCATGAACTTTTTCTTAGTAATGAAGTGCTTGATTAACGCATTTTTCTCGAGATTAAGCATTTTCTGATATTAAAGAAGTGCAATTAATTACTGGAATTAAAATGCTGTAAATTCAAACTGTAATTTAAGCACACATCATTTCATGATTAGTTTTTGGGTAATGTTTATCGCAAAATCTAAATATAGAAGCACGTACTACAGTTAGTAATAGTATTTAATGTAATTAAAAGTAAATAAATAAATAAATAAAATACATCTCATTTATTTAATTTAAAATGTTTAAAAAATTGTATAAGAGACATTCATTTAAAGTTTATAAAATACAAGTTTAAAAAATTTTAAATACATGAAAACATAAACGTTTCGTGTTAATTCTTAGTACTTTATCAGTATGTCTAACATCTTCTAAGAAACAACTCATAACTGCAGAAACAAGGATCATATATTCCGATGCTACAGCGCATGAGTCATTCATTGGAGCAGGTTGAATTTTTTGAATTACTGTGGACTTCGAAAATATTAGATGGTTGGTTGGTTGGTCGGTTGGGTTTTACGTCGCACTAGTGCTGCGCAGATGGGCAATTGAAAATATTAGAATTATCATCTCAGGCTGTGAAAACTATCACTGGCGTATTTTCTTGAAAGGATAGCAAAAAAATTCAATTCACTCCAATGAATGACGCATGCGCTATACGATCCGAGTATGGGAACCTATTTTAAAATCCCAGTTTATGTAAAGAGATGTTTCTTAGAAGCTACTAGACATACGGTAGAGGCATTAAGAATTAGTCCGTAAAATTTTTCTTTTTATGCATTTATACGATCTATACGATCCGAGTATGGGAACCTATTGTAATATCCCAGTTTATGCAGTGAGATGTTTCTTAGAAGCTACTAGGCATACGAATGAGGTATTAAGAATTAGTCCGTAACATTTTTCTTTTTATGTATTTTTTTTTTTTTTTTAACTTGTACCTTACATAAATATCTCTTATACAGTAATTTTTAATTTTTGTAATATTATGTTATTTATATTCGTCTATATTTATACGAAGAAAATATTGGATTTGTAAATATTTTCAACTTTCAGTTTTCACCGGATTTTTGAACAGATCCTGAATTATTTTTATTAATTTTTCGAATAATGTCTGAATTTAAATCTCTGTACAAAATTTTTTGTACTCTCTCATAAGAGAGCTCAAAAAAATTTGTCGTAGATCTTCCGTAAAACTTTATCAAATCACTACATCAAGAATTATATACTAGTATATACTAGACCAAGAATTTCATCCAACTTATTAACTTAATTACGCCTTGATATAAATATAAATATATGAATTTTTAATACATATCACTCAAAAGGTGCTGCTGACATCCCCCTTTTCCTGAATTTTAATGTGTCACTATAGGACAAAATTTCGTATAAGCGTACATACAATAAACATATCAAAGATTTCAAAGATTTCAAAGACGGAAGGAAGCCGCTCACCACTTGCGGCGGTTTTTAGCGATTTTAATCTCCAGAGAGTGGCTCTGATGGTAGTTGCCATGTTACACTGTGGAAATAGAAAGAGCTCGTCTCTAGATACAATAATGATTATATTTAGCAAACCCTTATGAAATTATTACATTTATATATAGTATATATATATATATATATATATATATATAATAGTAATAATCAAACAAGATTTTTTTTTTTCCTTGCATATATAAGGCCATTGCTTTCCAATTTTTCTATCCTGGGGGAAAAGTAGCCGCTTCGTGATGAACATTTTAATATTTGATTTTTTTTTTTTTTTTTTTTTTTTTATGATTTGTGAATGCTATTAAAACGTATGGTTGAGTTATATTACTTTTGTGTACATTTAAAGTAATTTTTTTAAATTCTTTTATTTAAAAAGTTTAAAATAATTCTGAACATTTTCTTTTCTAAGATGTTGTATGTAAGGCACAAATATGCCTCTCTGTCTGTCTCTCTCTCTCTATTTCTGTCCTTCTGTCTATTCGTTGTGTGATCACGTACGCAAAATACATTGAAGATTAAACTATGCAACATGTACGTACAGGTAGAAAGTGTTAACAATATTGCGAGCCGCATGATTTTTCGTTCTCAACAGGACTTCAATTTCCAGAGCAAAAACAGCATAACAGTAATAAATATATATTGCTTCTGATGTTATTTTCATAGCAAAAGAAACACAGGAATAAGAAAATATAATCCTATTAATTAGGAATAACTAAATACAGGGTGATCAGTTTAAAATAGTACCCTTTGGTTTTTCTTATTACCCTTAAATATGATGGATGTGGCAACTATTCTAACACTGAACTTTAATTGTTGGAACCTTGTTTAAGTGCGGGGGACAATTTCCAACACTGTTGGACTGTTACAACTTTATTTGTGAGGTAATGCAGAAATGGAGACGCACAATTTTATTTAATCCCGTGATAATTTTATTTATGAAAAATAAAATATAATTCAAAATTTTTACATTATCATTCCTAAATTACATTTATATTATCATTATTAATTTTACATTATCATTTCATAGGGTTTTCCATCGAAGTCATGCAAACATCGTGAATTAAAACAGATCATTACTAAAGAAATCTCGTCAATAACACCAACAATTCTTCCAAACTTGGTTCCACATGTTATTTTTTGCATTCAAAATGGTGGCGGATATCTTCAACATTTTCTGTAAGGAATGATAATGTAAAAAATTTGAATTAAATTATGTTTTTCAAAAATAAAATTATCACAGGATTAAGTAACACTGTGCGTCTCCATATCTGTTTTAACTCACAAATAGAGTTGTAACAGTCCAACAGCGTTAAAAATTGTTTCCCACACTTAAACAAGTTTGAAACAATTATACTTCAGTGTTAGAATAGTTGCCATATCCATCAGATTTAAGCTTAATAAGAAAAACCAACGGGTATTCTTTTAAACTGATAACCCTGTATAACTGAAATTCAGTAAATTTTTCCTTAGTATAAATATAATTAAGGTTTAAATATTGGGAAATGTTGTGAAAAGGGGGAAAAACTGCTTTTTAATGTTAAAGAATAACAGATTTGTAACATCATTAATTGCAAAGGCATACAACAAGTGATTTTATTGAAATAATTAAACACAACTTTTCATTTGGTTAAAAAAAAGGGGGGGGGAGAGGGGGGAGCACAAATGTGACATAAATGCAATTAAGCCTAATCTTTTAATGACAATTTTGAAAAAGAAAAGTTCGAGAAAAATATCATTGTATGTCTACACACAGGATTCTCTAAATGAGAAAAATAATACTATAAAGATTATTAAATATTAAATAATATTAACTTTATTATTGTATAATAAATCTTAAAAGCTTTATAATACAGTAAAATTTTATAAACTCTTTTGAGATTGATCACCACCCCTCATCCGTGCCTTATATAAATTTAAATATGAATGTAATATTTTCTATATCTAATTTACATTCCTAATAATGCATTACAAAAGACATACTAATTTTTTAGTTGTAATGTATGCAGAAATTTTCAAAGAACATAAATATTCTTGGAAGAAGAGGCATTTATGTCACTATCTGTAGCATATATAAAAAATGAATTATAATATTTCTTCTATTTTCGCATCTATAAGCAAGAAATCTACAAAAAGAACGATTATATTAGAATGCTGCTAACTTTTTCTTCTTCTGTTTTCATGCTATTTTAAACTTATTTAAAATAATCTTTTAGCAAGATCTAAATGCATCTTTTTTGTTCATAAATTATACTTCCATCTTTTGAAGGAAAATTTATAAAGTTTATTTAAATAAATTAGAACATTACTGATAAATAATATAAGTATTATATTTAAAAACATGAGCATTATGTAACGTAATGAAGAACAACTAAAATGCTAAATAGTATCATTATTCATGAAGTAACTTATATCAGTAAACAAATTTAGATGCCCTGATAATAAGTATTTCCGCAATCTTATTATTATTATAATTATATATATATATATATATATATATATATATATATATATATATATATATATATACATATATATACATATACATATATATATATTACTTTTTTTATCAATATAAAATACTTGGCCAAATTTCCCAAATTGCGTTTGTTATATTTACATGTATTGAGGTCCCCTGAATCTAATTTTAATGTTTCTTCTAGCTCATATGTGCGTATGTGTGTCTGTCTGTCAGTGAGTCTGTTATCAACGTAACTCAAAGACAAACATCAACAGGAAAAACAAACTAAACATTCTAAAAATGTATATTATGGGGCTGTACTTAAAATTTTATTTATTTTTCTTTTAGATCGCACAAATGATTTATGTGCTGGTTTATATAAATTATTTCAAGACATTCATTATGGGCAAAATTTTTCCTAAGTATAGTTTAACAACTCTGAAAGAGCATTAAACATAATTAAATTTACATATTTATATGTATGCACAAAAGTATGTTTTGCTTATAGTAGTCATGAAAAGTATTTATCCTTAATTTACAGAACCACATCAAAATATTCACACAGGATTGGAATAATTTTGCGTGTTTCGAAAAAGTAATTCCAATCCTATGCGAAAGTGGAAGTGAATATTATTTGTAATATGATTTTATTTATTTGTATTTGTATTTTTTATATTTATATTTATATTTATATTTATATTTATTTATTTATTTATTTATTATTTATTTTTATTTTTATTTAGATTTTATTTATTTATTTATTTTTGTTGTGCCAGAATTAAGTGCAATATGGAGTGCTTTTAAAATTTATGATTAATATATAAGGCTATCTAGAATTAATCTAATAATTTTCAATGCATGAAAATACTTTGAAGAGTTTGAATTTACTTTAATTTATTAAGATATTTTTTAACGTATTATGCTATAATGTTTAAAAGGAGAATTAAGGTTGCATAATCCTCATCATTAAAAATACGTACAGTCGGTAATAAAAGTCTCCGAACACTAGCAAAACTTCATATATAAAAAGTGCACTTAATACAATTTTATTAAACAAATCCTTGTCGAATCCTGTTCTTAGTCAGCCCCTGCATATTATAATAGGGATTCTCAAAGGGTTGTCAGGGCGAATTTGCACGCACTAGAATATTACTGAGTTTACTCTTGTGGTATTTTAGATAAATATGTGCCAAGATATAAAAATAAGCATCCTTTAATATCCTAATCTTTTTTTTCTTTCTTTCTTTTACGGACATACACTATAAAAATTTTGGTTTAAAATACCAAATCTTTTTTAACTTTCCAACAAAAGATTTATTTTTTCTAAAACTAAAAAAATAAATAAATAAAAAAATATATATATATACTATAAAGTATAAATTCTGTATGAATGGTTAAAAATTACTGTAATGCAAATGGTTATTGCAGTATTCTGTTTCTTGGATACTTTTTTAATTCATTTCATCCTTTTTTAATTCATTTAACTATCGTTAAATTTCGTTAAAAACTCTGCATATTACGTATACAAATCTTGCTGAATTTTTTACAAGTTCTCAAATAAGGGCTTTATAACTAACTGTATTATTTGACTTTAAGTTGTTACACAGATTCATTGAAAAAATGTAAAAGTTCTATATTAGCATTTGCTACAATTACAAATCATTTCATTTAGTAATACAGGATGAGCGCAAACACTGTATATTTTTCTCAATTTATTATCGGCTCCCCAGTTGTTGTGGTAAACCAATTTTCACTGAAAAAGAAGAGGGCAATCCATTCTTTACATCTCCAAAATTTAACAAACGATTTATCAAGTCAGTAAATTTTAAATTCAAGAAGACCGTTCATTCATAAATCTTGCTAAACTTTTAAGCAGAAATCTGAAAGGATGGGTAGGTCTGGAATCTCATTTGGCCAAATCGATATTACATATGCATATATACATTTTTAATGAAAATAATACTTATTTTCGAAATTGAGATTTTGACGTGTATATCATGTTTTTGAGGTATTCTGAATTCAATATTTAGGTTTTTATTCGTGTACAGATATAAAATCCCATATCGGTTTTTCATCTCAAAAAAAAAAAAAAAAAAGAGAGAGTGAGAGAGAAAGAAAGAAAGAAAAAAACCTAACTTTATTCTTTTTTTTCTTTTTCTTTTTTTCTAAAGCGTTTTAGCGATTTCCAAAATCAAGTTTTTGCCGTAATTTTACCAGAGGGAGTGCGAGTTTACAATGAACGGTAATTATACTATAGATGAGAATATTTCAGATCAAAATGTCACCTCCAAGAGACACTAACTTTAAATTTATATCAAAATAATTGGAGTAAATTTAAAGAAAATGAAGCTTCTGCCATTATTTTTGCCATGGAGAAGCGTGGGTTACCGGTGAGCGCCAACAGCGCTGAAAAGAAAGGTGTTCAGACTGAATTGTAAACGCAGAAAGCCGCTAAATCTCTCTATATATTTTTAAATAATTCTTGTAGTTTCTACGAAAAAGTAGTCTTTATTATATTTATTTTAAACGGGTGGAGTAGTGGTTAATAGTGCAGGTTAATTGTCGAGAAAGTAAGGATATGTCAGATGAGTTTTTAATTCTACAAGTCCTTTAATGATAAGTTTTTATCAAAATCGTTAAATCCATATGTGAGAAATACGTGTTTCTGACATATTTTCAATAGACGGTGTCGGGGTTGACAGTGAATACCAATTTCCCTGAAAACAAGTCAGATAATTTTGTCATCTGAAAAAATCTTAACCCTAAGTTTTTATTAAAATCTTTTGATCCATTTCCATGTAAACCCAATTTCTGACATAATGTTGCAACTACCTAAGTAAAGTTAACAGTGAACTCCAATTTTCTTGAAAATTAGGATCAGTAAGAGAGATTTGTCATCTATAAAAAAAAAAAAAATACTTTAATTTAAAGTTATTATCAAAATCATTAGAATCTTTTCCCAGACAACTAAGTTTCTGCCATATTTTGCAACATATGAAGTAAGAGTAACCAGTAAACTCTAAAGATGAAGTTAATTTCCTGTAGATGAAGTTAAATCAAATGTGTTTGTCATCTCAAAAAACCCAAAACCCTGATTTTTTACCAAAATCGTTAGATGTATTACTGAAAAAATCAATTTTTTGTCTAGTATTGCAACAAGCAGACTGAAGATAAACAATGGACGCTAATGTTCTTGAAATTGTGGATAAGTCCGGTTTGTACTCTCATAAATCTTTCAACTCCAAGTATTTATGAAACTCGTTGGATCCAGCGATATTTTTTAACGGGTAGAGTGAGGGTTAACACTTCACGCTGATTTTTCGGACTATGAGAGTAATTCAGATGAGTTTGTATTTACAAGAAATAGGCAAATTTAAGTTTTTACAAAAATCGTTCGATCATTTCTAAGACAACTAAGTTTTTGTCATACTTTGCATCGGGCAGAGGTTTTTTTTTTTTTTTTTTTTTTTTTTTTTTTTTTTAATAATTTTATTTTTCTATACTAATGATGAGGAGAAGATCGATGGGTTTATCTTCTCAAATAATCTTTAACCTTAAGTTTTTATTAAAACCGTTTTATCCACTTCTAAGTGAACCAAACTTTTGCCATATTTGCAACCGGTGGATAAAGGTTTAAAAGCAAACATGATTTTTTCTAAAAATAATGATAAATCCAATCGATTTTTGAAGCCAAAAAATACATAACACAAACTTTCATAGAAAGTATTATACCAGTTTCGAGTAAACTTAATTTCTGCTGTATTTTGAAACCGTCGGATAAAGGAGTAACAACGAACGCAAATTTTTCTAAAGATGGGATTAAGTGCGATGAATTTTGCGCCCCAAAATACCCTTAAATCCGAATAATATTGTTATATGCATATCTGTACAAGCAAATTTTAGCCATATTTTTCAACCAGCGGATAAAAGATTAACAACAAAAACGAATTTTCTTAAAGATGAAGATAGATTCAATCACATTTTCATCCACCAAAATTCCCAATCAAAAATTTTCATGGAATTCGTTATATCCATTTCCGAATAATCCAAATCTCTCTCTTTTTTTTTTTCTTTGCCAATCGATTTTGTACTTCAAAATTTCTTTAACCCCACACTTTCATCAAAACCGTTATGTCCATTTGCTAGCAAACGCAATTTCTGTTATATTTTGTAACCTTGAATTACAGGTTAACAAAGAACGCAAAATTTCCTGAAAATTAGGATAAATCTAACCGATTTTTCACCTCAAAAAATCCTAACTCCAAACTTTCATCAATATCGTTATATCTATTTCCGAGTAATCCCAATATCAGCCATATTTCGCAATTGGTGGATAAAGTGTAAGTAACGAATGTGAATTTTCTTGAAAATGAGGATAAGCCCAAATGATATTTTTACCTTAAATTTCGTCCTTGACCTTAAATTAAACCTTATTTAACCTTAAATTTCGTCAAAATCGTCAAAATCATCTCATATAACAAGTCACATAATTAACTCGTTTAATATAAGCGAAGGATACATAGAGTATTTTTTCTTAATCTTTTCTCTTTAATGTAATTTTATGGTAGTCAAATGCTGGGTAATATAAAGTTGAGTGAGTGATATACCAGATTAGCTTTTTTCTATAAATCTAAAGCATTATTACATACAATTGCACCATTTTTTATATAATTTTAATGTTATCTAATCACACAAAATAATGAAATTTGTACTATGCAATTCAGCATCATATAATTATTCTTATGTTCTTTGATTCACATTAACATTCACTTTTTATAGTGACCTTAAAATTACATACAGTTTTCACATTAATATGTACATTAAAATTCACTTCCATTAGAGTAAGAAGTTTTATTCTACGATGCGAAAGTTTTTCTTTAAAACTTCGAAATGCTTTCACGTATAGATTTGATTAACTATAAATATGAAAACAAACACATTTAAAGAATTTTCATTTCGAAATTTCCCTATAACTATTTGATCTTTTTTTGTATAAATGTCTGAAAAATGTATTCTGCATTTTCACAAATAGTAAAATATTCCGATATCTTTAAGATATGCGACGAGAATAACCACAAGAAATTTGTTCAAATTCATCTCACGTGCTGTCCTTGGAAGAGAATTTTCTAAGATAAAATTCCTGACTGATAGCAATATTTGTTTGATTTTTTTATAGCATATATTTATCACATTTGTGCAATTTGGAAGATTATTTTTACTCTCTTTTACCCGCATATGGTAGAGAAAATAGTGTATTGCGGTCCCCTGAATACGAAAATATCTCCAAATATTTTTCAAATTTATGTTATACATTTTTAATTTCTTCTGTATTTATTAGAAGAAAGTATTGAATTCGTAAAAATTGTCGACTTCCGGTTTTCGATGGCTTTGAACTTTCTGAGTGGTTCAAAACACGATTTGATCCTTTTCAAAAATTGTCTGTTTGTATGTGTGAGACAAAAATTTTCTGGCGACTGTAGTTTAGGAACTACTGCACAGAATTCTATATAGATTTATATGTATATGTACTTTGATATAAATTAGTGCTAATGAGCTTTTGGTGCTAATCGCTTAATAGGTCACGTTGTTATACTGTGATTTCTCCAGTTTCAGGAAAGTGTATATCTCGGGTTCCATTGCGTGTAATCAAGGAAAACTTCATATGATAAGAACACGGTTTGATCGTTATTATAAAATGTCTGAATACCAATCTGTGTGTCTGTGTTTGAGAAAAATTTTGCTCCACCCTTATCTCAGGAACTACTGCACATAATTACATATAAATTTATATGTAGTTGCACCATGACATTAATTAGTACCTCTAAACTTTTGACTCTGCTCTATTTCAATTTCTGTCATTAAAGGAGAGGCTATATCTCAGGTTCTTTTGCGTACTTTGGAAAAAAACTTGCTATATGAGAGGGTCATTATGAAGCATTATGCTGATTCAACTTGGGTACATATTGGCTGATAGGTAGCGCTACTACGCTGCAATTTTCCCCGTGAACGGGAAGGCTGTATTTCAGATTCTATTGTATATATTTGCACAAAGCTTAGTACATGGCGATTATGAATCGCTATGCCCATTCAAATCAAATCATGTGCATTTCGGCCGCTAGATGGCGCAGTTTTTTTTTTTTTTTTTTTTGTAATTTACCACTTATACAGGAAAGCTAAATCTCATTTTCTATGTCATATAAATGCCCAAAACTTGATATAAAAAATAACCATTATGAAAACTAATGCTAGTTCAATTCGGGTGTATATCGGCCAATAGGTGATGATGTTATTACTCATCTCTGGTGATTTTCCACATAGCTGCATCTAAGCATCGGTTGATTAAAATTGCACCAAACTCCCTATGTAAAATCTGTATTCTGAGAATGTATATTAAACTTTTGTGCATGTTAAATTGTAAAGGACGCTTTTATATAGAATAATATAGAAAAAAGTTTTGTTAAGACCGCAACATATTAATTTGAACAAGTTTTAAAGAATTGTGTGGATGAAACTTCTTTGAATATTTTATTTTATTATTATTATTTATTTTATTATATAATATCAGCTTTCATTTATTATTATTATTTTTTTTAATTAATGTAGGTACAATATTCAAACGGTATATTTTTATAGGCAACAGACTCTGAAAAGGCTTTTCTCACGTAATTATTAATCAAATGAAACTAATTTCAGCTATTTTCAAAGTACTTTGAAATTGTTGGAATGCAGAATCTCTAACATCAAACATTAAACCTTAAACCCTAATAATGTTTTTTCATAGAAATGCAGGGAAAGAGAAAGTAATGCAAATATCACACAAGATTATTTTATAATTAATAATACAATTATTATTATCATTATTTTCTAATAGCACATGAATGCACATTTTGATAACATTTTCATTTCACTTTTTTCACTTTTTCCTTTTCGTCATGAACAACAGTAATTTTTACTTTCTTCTTTATACATAAGAAGGAAGTGTTGGATTCGTGAAGATTTTTGTACTCTGACTTTCGATGTGTCTGCATGTTTTGAGATGTTTTAAACATGATTTGACCGGTTTCACGTGATAGCTGTCTCTCCGCGTGTGTGTATTTCACTCTGTCAGTGTGTTTAGCAAAACTGTGTGGAAAATTTATCTCACAAATTAATGGACGGCTATGCTGCAATTTAATCTCGTTTACGAAATATCTTAGGTTCTATCACATATAAATGCACCAAACTTGGTATGCGCGCTGGATATTACCTAAATACATGCTGATTTAATTTAAGTGCATATATCGTTCGAAATATTGCACTGCTATGCTACAATTTTGCTTCATTTATTGAGAAAAATACCATATTTTGTGATATATAAATGCTGTAAATTTTGTATGCAAGACTCATATTATTTAAAACTATGCGGATTTTATTTAGGTGCATATCGGTAGACAAGTGGTGCTGCTATGCTGCAATATTTTCCATTTAAGGGAAGGATATAGCTCATGCTCAATGTCATATAAATAAACCAAACTAGTATGTGATATAGTACATATATATTATGAAAAATTATGCTGATTCAATTTAGGGGGAAATCAGTCGCTACTATTTCTATCTGTGATTTTCCAATTGACAACTGTTAATGAAAATTGAACCAAATTGCATAGTTAAATTGTTAATTGTGGGACGTTTACCAGATTAATGTTTTGCGCATCATCCGGTAAGTGGTGGAGTTATACTATAGAAGGAAGTTTTGTGATGGTAACAAAATACTAGTTTTTATTGGAAATGTGAAAAATCATAAAAGAAAATCTTTATTTTTCAGTTAAATAAATCGTGCTATTTAAAGAATAACACTTCATGCAAAATGCCCCCTCGTTTTATTTATTTATTTATTTATTTATTTTTGCTAACAAAATTTAATATCATATTTTGTTTTTATTTACTCTTGTGTTTAGTTGTATTTCTTAAAATAAATGACATTACGATTTTTTTTTTACTTTTTACTTTGTCTTACCCATAAGGTAGAGAAAGTATTGTTTTGGGTCAAATTTTCGAAGGCGAGATTTTGTTATATTTACACGTTTTGAGGTCCCTGAATACGAAAATCATGTTTTTAGCAAATGGTCTGTGTGTATGTCTATGTGTCTGTGTGTCTGTGTGTGTGTGTCTGTGTGTGTGTCTGTCTGTTATCAGCATATCTCAAAAACAAATTATGGCAGAAAGTTCAAACTTGGTATTCTAAATCTGTATCATATACAGATGCTACAGTAAGCTTTTCGTTAAGATCAAGCAAATGGTTCGTGTACAGGGGCAATCAAGAGAATTCTACGGGGGAAATTGCAGGTAAGTAGAGTTTAACGTCAATAGACTGCACAAAACCAAATGAAACGAAAATATATTTTTCGTAATAGAGATAGTTAACTGGGAAAAATTTTTTGTGCATGTAGGAGCCTCGCCTCCCCCCCCCCTAGGAGAAGTCCCCCTCGAGGGGAGTAAATTTTCATGATGGGTATCTTTCAAAAGAGCTCGCCAATACCTTTAAAACGAATGTTTGAACCATCGATCTGCGATAATTCAAAACAAAGTTATCGATTTTTTTTTTTTTTTTTTTTTTTTTACTTTTAACGAAAAAAAAACTTGGGAAAAAAAATCGTATTTTTTTTTTTTAACTATTGAGAATAAAATGGACTTTTTTTGGATATTTGGTGTTATACTACTTCTCTAATATGGAAATCGTCTGCATTATCACAAAAGATAATTTTTTTTAAATAATAAGTTTAATAAATTATTTTTTAAAAACAGAATTATTTTTTAATAACTGAATTAAATTCTATATAAATGTTGGTGCATTAATGAAACGAGGGGTTGAGGGTGCGGTAGCCCCCTCACACAGAACTATTTATCATATAAAACTCTTCAGAAGCCTAATATGAATTGTTTAACACAGGTTTTCATAACAGTACTCGTTATCTCACCTTTTAATCTGCAACTTGTATTTATAGTATTAACTTTCAGGGTAAGAGAAAGTCGTGTGAGTGACACACCAGATTATTTTAATTAATTACGAGTATTTTCTAATTTAAATATTTTGTAACATGATTAAATTTTAATATAAATGATGACCAATCACGTGAAAATTCACTGATAAATAGAAAAATTGACAAGAAACTTATTGAAGCATACATCCCACACTTTTCATATATTTCTTTTTTCTGTTTTAGTTTGATCGCGCTAATATTTATCTTCCGCTTATTTTTTTTATAAACAGTATAAGACAAAAATCATGACTCGACAAATATTTACTTAACAAAACAGTATTAGGTGCCCACCTTTTAAATCGGAATTATTACTAGTGCTTGAATACTTTTGCTGCTGACTGTATAGATGTTTTCTAACTCAAATTTTAATGAATATACATATCATGAATAAACATTTATATATATAAACCGCCTTAAGGGAAAACAGGATCTTCAAAAACAATTGCCATGTTTTAATCTGCTCTATCTCTGAAAATAATATTTTTATGAATATAAAATTTTCGCATATATACTGTATAAATGTATTCTTTGATTGCCATTTAGAAAAGAAATAGTTAACTAGTAATTAACTTTTATAATGAAATTTCTGACCATTTTATTTTTGGCATAATATACAGTCGGTAACAAAAGTGTCCGAACACTAGCAAAAATTCCTGTGTTAAAAAAGTACACTTCATACGGTTTTGTTAAATAAATCCTTATCGAATCATGTTCTTAGACTGACTAAGAACAGGATTCGACAAGGATTTATTTAACAAAACCGTACGAAGTGTATGTTTTTTACATAGGATTTTTTGCTAGTGTTCGGACACTTTTGTTACCGACTGTACCTCGCACGCATATTATTGAAATTAGTGGGAAGAATTTAATGAAATTTTGAACACATACACTGTAAGTTGTTATGTTTAAACTGACGAGCACTTATATACAATTTCTATTCATAAATTAAATAATTATAAATAATGATGTTGATTAAAAAACGCAAATTTCAGAAATTTCCCGAAAAAGAAATTTTATTAAGCTCATGATATTATTTTGATTTTATGGTTCATTCTTTTAAATATCAGTTATATTTCTTCAAAATAAAAAAGAAATTGTGTGTATGAATACATTTTTAAAGCGGGTAATCTGCACGCAATAAATAATATGCCAAAAGTATAATGTTCAAAAATGTTATTATTAATATTAATTAATAATTAACGGATTTTTCTTTTCTGAATGGTAATCAACAAATAAGATATAATTATACAGAAAGTGAAAATTTTATCTCTCTCTCTCTCTCTCTATATATATATATATAAAGTTACTTCTTCTGGCGTTAAATTTTTTTGTCTGTGATCGCATCTCTGCGTGAATGTGTATGTCCTCAGCGTCATGAGAGGCATGAATGTTTTCCGAATACACCAAGGAAGACATTTACATTGGTTAAAAATTTGTATCATCTTAATTAACGAAGTTATTAAATAAAAACTTCGGATCAGTAAAGGTATTTTATTTGCCAACATGGAAGTACTTTCTGCAAATTGTTGTTCTTTCAGTCTTATGACATCATTTTTCACAGGAAAATTAAAGTGTGATCAATGGTGTAAAAAAAAGATAATAATAATAAATGTCAGTGTTGCTATTAATAACAACGAAATTGATCGTCTGCAATTACATAAGAAGAATACACATCTTAGATATTTTGAGTTAAAAAATAAACATAGAACTGTAATTTATCGTCTGCAGATTTTTTTCTTTCTATTTTTAGGAAATAAATGTAAAAAGAAAAACGAAAAACGAAAAAAAAAAAAAAAAAAAAAAGTAAAGTAAAGAAAAGAAAGGACAAGAAAGTAAAAAATTGGCATCTTCGAGATGATCGAGAGAAGAAAAAAAAATATTAAAGATAGTGAAAATATTTTTAAATACCCGATATTTTTAAAATATCAAGCACAAATTTAATCCAGAATAAATAAAAATTAGTTTATATTTTAATAATTTTGTTTTAACTTCGGGCGAAAAATATTTAGCAACGAATATCATGATTATGTTAAAACAATTATTGCTATAAAGCTTTAAATTAAGTTCAGAAATTTTTTTAATCAAATTTAAGAGATAACAACATAGATAATTTTATATAAAGATTTAGTTTTTTAACTCAAAACGTATTTAAACGATTGGCGAAGTAGAATCCTCTTTAGTACGACCAATTTAGCGATTTTTAAAATTTTAAGATGAAGTAGCTCGGACTTTTTTGCCAAAGGATTCATTTTCGAAACTACGATAACCATTTTAACGTAGCCGTGCCATTTTAACTGTAGAGATATATTATAAAATGGTTCCATAATAATAATAGGTGAAACGTTTAAAATAATTACAAGAATTACATAAGTTTTTTTTTTTTTCAATGTGTCTGAGTGAACCATATTCTAGAAACGATGTACTTTAAAAATTTGCATGTTTACTGCTGCAAGCACCTTTTTTATACCTAGCTATACATTGGAAATAAATATAGAGTATTACATATTATCCTAAATGAACTAAAAATTTGTAATCGTTAAAATATAGGTATTAGACAAAATAAGTTCATAATTTCTTTATACAAGAAATTATACCCAAAAATTCACCTTCAAATATGACAAAATTTTAAAGTCTCCAATGGGGGTCACATACTAAAACTGTAGTGCTAAATGATTCAGATATTATGAATTTCTCTCTGCTCTAAAAAAAAAAGAAGAAAAAACTACTACCATCATTGTTTATTTTACATGTCTAGCTGTCTAACAAGTGTTTTCATTAAAAATAATGACAAATAGTTATTAAGTTCTGGAACGTTAAAACAGATTTTTGACATATTATAAACAATATAATATTAAATATTGTGTATTTCAATGTAGTGTCAAATATAGGGATTTCTATAATATTTTTCTGCTTTTGTTTTGTGTTAAGTACTATTAATATTCCTAATCAAAGAATGCAGAGATGCAAATGGGGGGGGGAGGGGTGGTGAAGCCTCTATCTGGGGCTATTCAGCGGAGCAAGAAGGAGGCAAAGCCTCCTGGTTCATAAAGAAACCACTTTTAGAGATATTGCAGTTTGAAATCTATCAAATTTTATTGATTTTTAGACGTTTACTACCTTAACAGATGCGTTTACTTATTTTTATTTTAATTTAACAATTTCTAGTCCGAAATTTTAAGTCAATGTAATCAAAATGTCGAATTATTCATTTATTATACACTTTCGATTATGATTGTCAGTAATAATTACGAAACAAATATGAAATGTAATCTTTAAATCAAAACATAATTCAAGTACAAAGAATGCGTTTAATAACATTTTCAAATCAGGGATTACATGTTTACTAAACAGAATATCGTCGGGCAATGTAATTGCAGAATAATTTGGATAATTTCGCAATTGTTGAGTAAACAATAAAACGTCTTTAATGTAAGGTTGGTTAAAAGTTAGTTAGCTAAATATAAACTCATTAAATATAGATTTCTTATTCTAAGAACATGCATTGATTGAAGAAATCATTTATTTAGCTTAATTGAAATTCTTAAATATGTCTACCAGCAAGTAAATATAATTTAATGTCTGAAAGTGCCTAATTCAGGTTCTTGCAGATATTTAATGTATTTAAATATCTTTAGTAAAAGATGATAAATATTTTAAAATATATTTCGATAGTTTAATAATTTATATCAATAAAATAAAATCTCTTCAACGATGCATTAACTGATCACTTACATTCCTTTAAGCTTAATTACCGTGTATTTGTATTTAATTATTTATTTCATTTTCTCTTTGGATAATAATCTAATATGCATTTCATTCATAATCAAGGATTGAAAGAAATTAAATTTCTTCGATGAGTTGTAAATTGTTGCTTGCAGTATAAATAAAATTGATAAATTTGAAGTTATTATACTGTTAATTACATTAATTTATAAAAATTAAATTAAATAAAGTGGTCAGGTTATATTTCCAGGTTATTGAGATTTGCGATATTTGTCTGTGGGAAATATGGAAGAAGAAAAACTTTTTATATATACTGTCTGCAGCGAAAATCACTTCTAATGGTTAAAGCAGCGTTCTTATTTTATTATTAACTATAAACACCAATGTATAATATGTATTTTATCTCTCAGATAAGAACATTTACATTATAATATTTACTACACATTAAAAAAATGAATTTGAGTTGGCTTTGATAACATCGCCAGCATTGATCAAATGTAGTATTGGGTGATTCAGCATACAACAATCATTTAGGAGCGAAATTCTTAAAAATAAACATAATTAGTATATTGTGGCCAACACAAAACTTTCTTCTAAATTTTCCTATACAAAATAATGCAGCATAAATTATTTATTATTATTTTATTCCATTATTATGACAATTTTTTATCCCAGACAAGTAGTATTACACAAAATGTCCAACAGAAGTGAATTTTTATCATGCAGATGACATTCCTCCAGTTCTCGGGGCTAAATTTGCCGTGTAGCAACGTCACCTCTATCAACCGTTATGCACCCAAATTGAATCAACATAATGTCTCCTAATGGCTTTTTCAAATCAAATTTTGTTCGAATATACATAATAGAACCTGAGATATAGCCTTCCACTAAATTTCGGAAATCAATGTATAGCGATTACCACCAAAAGCAGATAGGCACTAATTTATATCAAGGTAATCTATATATAAATTTATATGTAATTCTGTGCATTAGTTCCAAAGATATTGCTTTCCCCGAAATTGCAAAAGTCACTGTACAACAGTGCTATTTGTTGAGTTATAGATACGAAATGTTAATAAAGACTAATATATGTCACAGATCAACAACATATAAATTTATATGCAATTCTAAGCAGTAGTTTTGAAGATATAGCCTTCTCTAAAATTGCGGAAATCGCTGTACAGCAGCAACATCTGTTAAACGATCAGCACCAAAGTGACAAGGATTTATTTAACAAAGCCGTATGAAGTGTACTTTTTCTATATAGGAAATTTTGCTAGTGTTCGGAGACTTTTGTTACCGACTATATGATACAGAACTAAAAAATGTTGATAACTGTGGTAATTATTTTTCAATCAAATATTTAATTTCTTAAAACAATAACTGTAACAACAAATAAACTAGTTGGCATAGTTGGACTCTGCTCAGTTCCCCATCATATGTATGTTCTCATAAATTTCTTGTACTGGACATATTATATTCATGTTAAAAGAAATGAAGTTGACCAAACGCTTGACACAGTGACAGAACGAAATCCTCGCATAATAGGCTACCCACCATTCAGTTCGATATATTTATATTATTCTAATCTATTAACTTATTTTATTGGGATCAATTTCGTAGTTTATTTTCATGCTACTCTTTCCAATGCAACAGTCCCAAAAAAGCATATTTATATGAAATATCGCCCCATTTTGCTATGTTGACAAAATCTTAAATTTCGAATAACTTACGAAATTTTCCTATTAGAATATTTGTAGTCAATCATGTTAATACATGTATCATAAATGTTATTTTGAAATTGTCTGATATATTTATGAGTCTCAAAATGGATGTTTATGCTCGATTTTGCCTTATTATTTTAAGTAAATAGTAAATTCCAAATAAATTACGAATTTTTTAAATTGGAAAATTCATACTCTATAGTATTCATGTCAGTATCCTAAATAACATTTCAAAAGTGGTCTGACATCTTTATGATGAAAATATTCCTCAAGATTGACGTTTGTATAACATTTTGCCCTATTCTGTTATGATAAGAAATTCGTAAAATTCTAATAACTTACGATAATTTTATATTGGAAAATTCATAGTCAATAATATTTATGCCAGTATCCTAAATAATATTTCTAAAGTAGTCTGACATCTTTACGATGAAAATATCCCTCAAAATTGACGTTTATGTGAAATTTTGTCCTATTCTGTCATGTTAGGAAATTTGTAAATATCCTATAACATGCTAAATTTTTAAATCCGGCATCAAAACTGATATATTAAATCTGGTCTGACATTTTCACAGCAAAAATTTTTCATTTAATGCAAGTTTAAGTGAAATTTTACCCTATTCTCCCATGTTAAGAAAATCGTAAGTTTCAAATAACTTACGAAGTTTTTTAATTCGAATGTTGCAAATAAATAGGGTTCTTGCCAGTATCGAAAGTAGTATTTTAAAACTAATTTGACCTCTCTGCGACAATTTGTTATTGAGATATGGTGTAAGCAGACTGACATACTAACGGACTAACTGGCTAACACACTAACGGACTAACACACTAACGGAATAACAGACACCCTACAGACGGACACCATACAAATTTTGTTATTTTCGGATCCCTCACACCTGAAAACGTGTAAAAAAGTAAAAAACCGAGGCCGAAAATTTTCACGATTACCTAAGTTCCCCATATGATGGGGAACTAAAAATTTCTTTCTTAAACAGAAAAAGTATAAGATATTTTATTAAAAATTAATGAAATTTCGATTTTTTTTATCACTAAGCATGTTTTTAAATAAACAACTTTTCTTTTCTAATTTAAATCCTGTGCAAATGTTTATTGATAAGAACATTTATATTAAATTCACAGCATACAGAAAGTTCTTTATATTCAATAATAAATCAGATTTAAATATAAATATATATATATATATATATGTTAGTAAACATATTGTTTACGTGTAATACAAACATGAGAAAGGTAAAAAGAATTGTACCCAGTATATTTTTATGAGTTTCTTGGTACAATGGAAGTTGCTTTTGTTTATTCAAAGAGAAATTTACTTCTTTGAGTTTCATGGGATTCAAATTTCACAAAGAGGTATTTCTTTAAACTTAAACATTGCTTGAGGCTCCGAGAAAATGTCTTTATATCTCAAGAGAATGTGAATTTTCCCAGTATAGTAAATCTGACTTTTATAGCTGTTTCTATGCTTGATACATTACACTGACATTATATTGACGTTACATCATCAAGCTGTTCTCTCAAAATCGTATAGAACGCAACAATATATTACTTAGATTTTTTCAGTAAATTACAAAATTTAACGGAATAATTAATTTTTATTATTTTTTTAAACTTAAAAAAAAATATATCCAAGTAGAAAGTTATTACAGGGGACGTAACTCTAAAATGTTTTTTAGTAGCTACAGATTTTTTATTAAAAACCTTTTATAACTGAATACCTTATTTTGATTTCATTTATGTAGTGTTAGTAACAAAAAAATTTTTTTTAAGTCACTGCACATCATTAATTGAAATGTTTCAATTTCATGCTACAGAATTTCCTACAAAATGTGTAGTAGTATATATATTTTAGCGTTTTTCGAAATTTTCCATCTATAAAATATGAGAGTATTGGTAAATAAACGCAGAATTTTAAATAATTTTTAAAAACCTAATCGTATTAATAAATGTTTCAATAATTTTGTTAATTTAACACTTGCGTAAACAGCGGGTGATTCTCGGGCTAATTATAAAATATCGGGTAAATAATAGTCAGGTTAATCTCGTGATGATATTAACAAAATAACATGTATCTAACTCAAGTTCTACCCAAATTGCATAGCATATCTCTCTTTCCGCCATATTTTTACTTATCGAACGCTATAGAGAGGAAAGTATTGTAATCATGTCAAAAATCCGAGTTTGAGATTTTGTGTTTCTACACTTTTTGAGGTCCCCTGAATTCCTATTTACTATTTTTACGATAATATATGTGTGTGTATGTGAGTACGCACGATATCGTCTAAACTCTTTGTTCCAATGAGCTGAAATTTGGTACGTATGTTTTAGGTCCCCATAGTACGAAACCTATTGATTTTGCTGAATCAAGCACTAACAGTTTTTTACAGGGACACAAAGAAAAATTCTTTATCATTATGGTCTATGGGCCCATATTTTGTAAAGTGCGATAGTGTCTAAACGCCTTATCCGTTTGAGATGAAAATTTATACATATGTTATGAGTCACCGTCATACGAACTGTATAAATTTTGGTGAATCTAGCGTTTATATAAATTTTTTTTTCACAGGGACACTAAGAGTAATTCTTTAGGATTATGGTCTATATGGGCCAAAATTTTTATACTGCGGTAACGTCTAAAAGCTTTTTCAATTGTGTTGAGAATTTACACTCATGCTATAGGTCATTGCAGCACGAAGTGCATAAATTTTGGTGAATCTGGCTTGTATAGTTTTTTTACAGGGACACAACGAAAAATTCCTTATCATTATGGCCTACGGGCAGAAATTATTCGAAGTGTTATAGCGTCTAAATGCCGCATCGGAATGAGCTGAAAATTTATATACGTGTTAAAAGTCATTGTTGCTCAAACTTCGTAGCTCTTGGTGAATCTAGTATTTATAATTATTTTACAGGGCCACAACAAAAAGAAATCTTTATTAGTATGGTCTACGGGCTGAAATTATTAGCGTTTAAATGCCTTATCCGAATGAGTTGAAAATTTATATACGTACTGTAGGTCACCGTCGCATGAAGCATAAAGATTCTGGTGAATATAGCACCCATAGGTATTTAACGGGACACAAAGAAAAATTATTTATCATTATGCCCTATGGGCTCAAATTATTTAAAGTGCGATTGCGTCTAAACTCCTGGTTTAAATGAACTGAAAATTCATACACATGTTACAGGTCACAGTCGCAGACACCATATAGATTTTGTTGAATCTAATTCTTATAGTTTTTTTTTCTTTTTAACAGGGGCAGAAAGAAAAATACTTTATCATTTTGTCTAACGGCTCAAATTATTCAAAATGCAATAGTGTCTGAATGCCTCAACTGATTGATCTGAAAATTTATATGCAAGTTATAGGCAACGATCCAGGAACTCTATGAATTTTTATTAGACTAGCACTTACAGATTTTTACAGGGACACAACGAAAATTTATATTATGATCCATGGGCTTAAATTATTTGAAGCGCAATAGCGTTAAACAAAACAATATACTATACGAAGAAAAGTACTCATACACCCTATTATAATTTTCTCTTTTGCGTATTTAAATATTTCTCTTACTTTAATTTTTTCTTTTATATATATATACAACAGTTAATTACTTAATGCTTAGAAAGTGGAGTGGACTCAAGAAACTCCAGATTTTTTTCCCTTTGGAAAAGTATAGCAATTTATTAATAATGTAGTAACTCTTTCTAGGTTCTAGGGAACATGTGTGCTATTCTTCATTCGAATTCTTCAAAGACAATTTTTATAGTAAAATTTGTATAGAAAACAAACAAACAAACAAACTTTTCCAATTAGATATGGATTAATCGATTTTTCAACAATGATTTAACAGTATTTTATTGTAAAAAAATTATTTTTAGTTAAACCACTTAAAATGCGTATTGTATAAAATCATTTATTAGGCCCACCTACCTATTTTAACCATAATATTCTTTAACATACATTTTTGATGGAAAAGTATAATTAATTTTAAGAAGAGAAAAACCAAGCCAGAATCTGAACCTGAATCCTCAGTAAAACGTATACCTTAATTCCAGTTCCAACACTCAGTTAATCCGGTCAAGTCCTAATAATCTGTATTCACAAATATAAAAAAAATTTCATTACTTCTGGAAACGAAAATAGCGACGTGGATTTACAGATGAAATTTTAATTATATATATATATATATTTAAACTTTTATTTTTTCTGAATTATAATAAATAACAACGGTGGGTCTTCTTTTAATCTGTTCTTCCAGACATGCAGTAACTGTGTTTTATTCTCTAGCACTACTAACTAAATTCATTTCTAAAATTTCTTTGGTATAGCTTTAGCATAGGAGCCCTTTGGCGGCTTTTACATTTTCGTTGTCATTTTGGCGATAAATTAAAATGGGTATCGCAATTACATATACACAAGTAAATATCTTGGCGAGAAATGACCAAGCTACTTAGGTGCCAAATTTCAAATTTCACCAAGGAGTACTATAAACTGTGGCCACTGAAGCATCACCACTCACAAATGTGGTAAATCAGGCAACAAATGTCACAAATTCTTGATCGGATTAAGATCGGGAGAGATACTTGGCCAGTTGAATACTGAAATCCCTCTTTTTGTTAGCTATTTACGAATCAATTTTGAAGCGTGACACGAAGCGGATTCTTGAAAGATAAATGTGTTTTTGTATAAATCCTCAGAAGAGGGTAGCATGTAGTGCCCCAGTATATCGTGATACACTGCGGAATTTACACATAGTTTTAAGATACATAACTGTCCTGTTCCAACAACATTTATGCATTCTTATAACTTAACGGTTGTCGCAAATTTGACAAAGCTACAGAAGATTTCTCAAAGGCTTTATGTTTTTAACGCCAAACCCCAACCTTTTCTTTCGTCAACAGAAGTTTGAAATAAAAATTCACCACTTAATAAAACACTTTCCCAGTCTTGTTGCCCAGAGATAAGCTTCTTTTTGCACTAGAAGAGTCCTGTGCGTCTCTGCTTCATGTTCATTTTTGGTTTTACTTTGGGACGCATGATTGAAACTCAAATTTATGCAACCGCCTAAATGTAGTTGAATTTTATCCGACAACTCCAGATTCTTTCCACCATTTGTTAACTCAAGAAACAGTTTTAAAGCGATTATTTTGGATGAATCGTTCTAATTGTGTTCATCTCTGGTAGTAGTTACAAGCTTTATACCACATTTACTTCCGTTACTTTTTAGTTAGCTGGTTCTACCGTATTCCTTTAAAATCTACGAAACCGCAGATTGTGAAGCATTCATTTGATCCCAGATAAATTGTTGTTTTATTCCAGCTTTTAAAAATGATTCAATACGCGATTTCGTTGTTTCAGAAATATCAAGTTAACGACCTATTTTCAGCAAAAGACTAACGTAAGATTTTTCTAAGTGCCCAGTTTTATACTTGTCGGAATCTATAGGTTAACTCTCGACAACATTCAAGTAAGTTCTTTTTTTCACTATAATGACCCACAGTAAAAAAGTCGTAAGGCAGTTTCATGATACTTTCGGTTTTTAGGATGATAACACAAATTGAGCTTCTTCTGTACCTGAGTCTGAAGCATATCTGAGCATTATCCCTTTGCTTATCAGATATTCCAGCTATTTGTCAAGTTTACAAAGTCTTCATATTTCTGATTATTTTCAAAACAATCTATCACCTTCTTAATATTTTCATCTGTCCACTGAACAAGGCGAATGCTACTAGAGATTCTGCATTCATGAGTTACAGATTTCTCTATTATTTACACCAACATCACAAATTGAGCGAAGCAGCATGTCTTTTACAACATTTGACTTCCCAAAAATAAGTCAATCTTTATATTTTACCATTGGATTTCTAAAGACCACTGGGCTAATCTTTCAGACGGCGGTTTCAGATTCATAAGCCTCTTCAACAGTTGATGGTCAGTAGCTGCTGTAATTTCTTGACCTTCCACATATCCGCGAAATTTCTTAAATACACAAACGACAGCTAAAGCTTCTCCTACTGTGGTTGAGGAAATTTTTTCCGCCGTTGTAAAATGTCGTTGAGAGTATTCAATGGGATTTTCTGTTGTTTCGCTATCTTTGTGCAAAAGCACCATACCCAAAGCATAGTTGCTTGCACCAAATCTTAGGATGAATAGTTTTGTACAATCATCTTGTTTCAATACAGGAGGCGTTAATAGACACCTCTTGAAAGTCTCAAAAGGTGTTTGTTCTGCGAAAAGTGTTTGTTCTTTTCCATTTCGGATATATATATATATTTTTTTTTTTGTAAGATTACTGAATTGGGAGTAAATATCTGCAAAATTCGAAATGAAACGCCGATAACAAGAAAAAGATTTTAAGAAAGATTGCACTTGGGTAACATTTTTATATCCTTGAGCATTTTCGCATCCTTGAATATCCTATATACATCCTTAACCAACGACGCTTGATAAGCTTGATCAGGATTGAATAACTGATTTTCAAACAAAGCATATACTATTCTCAAGGAATATGGAAGTTACGTGACATGACGCAATCTATTTCGTTTTAATGGTTTGCATGTAAAACATTTTGTAGAATGATTTGAGCCGAAAGTATTACTTCTACGTAAACTGGATGCTAGAAGCAGTGTTGCCAGATTGGGGACTTTTTATTCAATATGCAACACTAAATTTTAAATGTAATGATTACCTAATCAGTTCAAAGATTAATCGTCTATTAAATATATCAAATATCCCTTCTCAAAATTATTGGTGAGAGTTGAATAAAAAAAAGTCTCCAATCTGGCAACACTGGCTAGAAGTATTTTTATCTTTATTTTTATTTATTTATTTTTATTTGTTTATTAAAGCAGTAATTTTTTTTACAAAATTTAAGCACTTAACTAGCAGGATTTGCCTACTTCACTGGTTGCTACATTTAAATGAATTTTCAATGGATAAGTAAATAATGAAATAATAAAATAATTAATGAAATAATGAAATAATGAAAAACATAAATAATAAATTTAATTAATTAATAAATCACTACTTTTTATATGAATTTATAAATAAAAAAATTCGTCAAAATCACTCAAAATCTTTTTACTTATTAAATGCATAGAACATTAATATAATGATGTATAGTTAACGTTGTAAATAATAATAATAATTATAATAATAACAATAATAAATCAGAAAATTAAAGTAGAATCCGCACATATTAAAACGATATTTATATTATAAATAGAAGTTATAAGATTTTTTTTTCCTTACATAAGAAAATTCTCAAAGACGCCATATTAATATATTGCCTAAAAGAAACTGGCATGTCGTTTTGAATGCACATGGGAAAACTCGGATCAGATATGTTATTTATTTTTCTCTTTAGAAAACTTTAAACGAAGCTTTCGTCGAGGATGAAAAAACACCCCTAAGTTAAGATCATCTTTTGATGCGATCAGAAGCCATTTAAGAACAGATATAGACAGTTTATCTTAAATTATTAATTTCCCAGGAGAATGAGAATCGTAATACACTTGCTTAAAAAGGTTATTTTTAGATTCAACAAATATCTGTAGCGATTTTCATTTATAAAAAATCCTTAACGTAAAGTATCTACTATTATACTGTAATAATCTAGCTAGAGGAAAATATTACACAAATCTAAAACTAAAGAATTTCATACATAAAACAGTCTTTAAAAATTATTTGTAACGATTTCAACAACATTTTTATAATTTCCTTTCATCCTTTTATATTGGCTTTTTTTTTTTTTTTAACATCCTTTTACATATAACCAGTAAGAGAAATTTAGCATGCATGTAGAAATTCACACTTTGGTACACAGTTTGAAAATTTTGAATCAGGTTGAAGCAAAATTATGTTCAGAAAATGCAGTCATTCGCTTCACATTTATTATTAATATTATTATTATTCAAATCTTTTCTCGGGCGATTATATATAATTTTGGATTTAACTTTTTCACACCTATTCCGCTGTCACTGTTTTAACCGCCTAAAGCAGTTGACACTGATGAAGACAGTCTCATTTCAGCAGTACATTGAGCCGTTTATCTTGCAATCAATTTGAATTTAATCAATGCCTATTTTTTTTCCTTTTTTGTTTTTTTAAATATTTGAAATCATTAAATTTAAATGAACAATTCGGAATCCGTGTATTATTTACCACCTTTAGTATATACTGCGCCTTTCTAGCCGGATAGGGCAATATGTGTGATTCTTTGAAATTTACACAAACATGATGCACTGGAAAAACATTAAATTTATTTAAGTGGTAATATTTCAAAGCATGGTTTCCAGTAACGATAGATTATTGAATAATATTGAATAATAAATGGTCATTGTTGTTTTGCTGGGCTCGAAATGAACAGTAATCTGTTGGTTCTGGACAACAAAATATTCAACGACAAGCCAAATTTAAATTTTTGCTATAAAATATGTCTAATACAAATATCTAAAAACCAATTTCTGGAATTTTAAAAATTCAGCCCTCATGTGGGGCAGCAGGGGCAGAAACAATTAGAAATACAGTTAGGCCTTTCAAAATTAGTACAGATAGGTTTCAATAGCCTGCAAGTCGAATGGGGATATTTTCGAAAGTGTAAAGTTATTAGGAGGGGAGAGGGGGGGGGACAAAAAAAATATAAAATATCGTTCAAATTTCGTATATAGAGGTTTTCGATACTTACAAATCGATTGCGGATATTTTCGAATTTGTAAAATTATCAGGAGGTGCGGTAAGGGGGGGGGGGGGGCTATGGGCAAAAAAAAAAAAAAAATAGAAATACAGTTAGGGCATTCAAAATTGGTACAGATAGGTTTTAAAGGCCTGCAAGTCGAATGGGGATATTTTCGAAAGTGTAAAGTTATTGGGAGGGGCGAGAAGGGGGAGGGGATGGGGGGGGGCAAAAAAATAAAAATAGAGTAAGATCGTTCAAGATTGGTACACAAATGGTTTTCGATAATTAAAATCGAATGCGGATATTTTTGAATTTGTAAAATTATTAGGAGGGGCGGTGAGAGGGGGAGGTCGGTAAGGGGGGGGGGGGCTATGGGCAAAAAGAAATAGAAATGCAGTTAGGCCGTTCAAAATTAGTACAGATAGGTTTTAGAGGCCTGCAAGTCAAATGGGGATATTTTCGAAAATGTAACGTTATTAGGAGGGACGGGAGGGGGGGGGCGGAGGGGCAAAAAAAAAAAAATAGAGTTAGATCATTCAAAATTGGTACATAGAGGTTTTCGATACTTACAAATCGATTGCGAATATTTTCGAATTTTTAAAATTATTGGGAAGGGGGGAGGGAGAGTGGTGGGGCAAAAAAATAAAAATTGAGAATTCAGTAATTATAGTGATTCATTTAAAAATAGGGTCCAGCGAAGCGGGCGAAGCCTGCTAGTATATATATATAAAGAAAAAGTAAGTAAAAAAAAACTCCAGAAACTTTGGAAAGGAGCTATTATTCTTCGTAAAATTTAGTTATAGTATATGAAACTGAAATCTGTAAGAGATTGATTTTAATTTGTAAATTTTTTATACACATACATACTCACATACCTATTATACATATATGAAGAAGAGGGCTAAATTAACCATAATTAAATTTTAAATTATAAAACAAGCTAGTATGCCGTGGCCACCACAAAACTTTCTTCTATATTTTACTGAAAAAATTCACGCAGCGCAAATTATTTGCTAAAATTGTTTTCCATGGGGAATGCAGACGGTTTGCATCTCGGAGGTTGGTTGGTTGGTTGGAGGATTTAAGACCGATTGTCTCCGCATGTGTCCTAGGCCTGTAGGGGAAATGCCCTCCATGGGGGTCTTTCTAAGGGGTCCTAGTCCGTATTTACTCGAGTTTCGGAGGAAACCACGGAAAACTCCGAACGACTAGGTGAATGAGCGTGACCTGGGATCGAACTCGGCACCTTCCATCTACCAGCTTTTAGCGGTTTCGTCTCGGAGGAGATGTATAAAACTAAATGTTGAGAGAAAGTCAATTTTGTGCCAACATCTGTGGATTTTTTTTTTTTTTTTTTTTTTTTTTTTTCATGATGGGTATCGTTCAAAAGAGCTTACCAATACCTTTAAAACGAATGGTTGAACCATCGATCTGCGATAATTTAAAATAAAGTTATCGATTTTCTTCATTTTTAACAAAAAAAAAAAAAAAAAAAAAAATTATGTAATATTGACAATAAAATTGACTTTCTTTTGGATATTTAGTGTTATACTACTTCTCTAATATGGAAATCGTCTGCATTATCATGGAAGATAATTTTTTTAAATAAAAATTTTAATAAATTATTTTTACTGAGTGAATTAGTATAGGAAAATATAGAAGAAATTCGTGTGGTGGCCACAACGTACTAGTTTATTTTCGTTCTTTATTTCTGCATCTATACTAATGAAAGTGTTGTTAATATATATATATATATATATATTAAATTACACAGTATTTTCACAATAACAATAAACATCTATATATAATTTAAAAATAAATTGTTAAAAACTTTAAAAATTATTTTGCAATTAAATTAAGTTATAAAATCTTGATGAAAATGAAATTATTTTTATATCTAACAATTAAACGAACCAAAGCAAAATTTAACATTTCTCATATTATTGAACAAGAAATGTTATTCACTACTGCAGAAATCACTACCGATTAAGTGCAGCCTCGAATTAAGAAAAGAACTATTATATATGCCGTGTTAAATATCGCGCTGAACTCTGAGAAAAGAAACCTTCTTTCAAACTCGCTAATAAAGCAATAAGCGCGCCAGTCGGGAAGCGCGGTTCCAAATGGGGGCAAATATGGAGGACGATAAGTCGGCCTGTATTATAGAGGCTCTAATTTGTATCATCCTTTCAATGTATGCGCACGCACCGAGAAGCGCACCTGTTTTATTCAGATGATGTTTAATCGTTGTCGAGGGAAAGACGTTCCCGCTTGGATGTAAACCAATGTTTAGTTATTGAGTCGACGTCGAGCTGTTATGTGAGAGACAGACGGTCTTCTCCGCTCGTAAAATATGTATATGTTAGTGTTTCTGTAATGTCCCTTTTCTTTATTTAATAAATGTTGTAATGTTATACTGGTCTTTAGCCGTTTCCCTATATTTTTGGGGGCTCGACCTATCCCGTTAAATTCTACCCCTAGATAGACGTTACAAACAAAAAGTCGCTACTTTGGTTTTCAAAAAAACAGTAGCGTGAAAATGTTGTTCTTCAAAATGTTGTTTGTTTTCAAGTAGCTGTGAACATTTTTTTTTCTTTAGACGATATTTTACTTATTATTTCATTGACATACATTCAGACGTTAAAGAGAAAACTACTAAAAGTTCAGATCATTAGACGTTGATCTATTGTTTCGTCCTGTTCTTCGTATCTACTGGATGTTGTTCCATAACAGACGTAATCTAATGTGAAAGATGATTTCCACATAAAATGTTTTAATCATCACGGCATAAAGGACTGCCCTTAATGTCAGGTAGGGGCATGCATTTTTTTTTTCTTTCTCTCTTTGATAGTATATAAAAAAAAATGAAGGGAAAAAAATAAGTTTTTTTTTTTGTGTGTCGTTTAATGAAACTCATTTATTGCCGATTTAAAATTATTCGCTTGTTCATTTTTATATAAATAAAGAATTTTTTCCCCCATATTCAATTACTTTCCATGAATAAAAAAATATTCTGTTCCCCAATATTTATTTATTATTCCTAAAATATATATGTTCTGGTTTTAATCCATTTTTTTCCCCAATATTTACTTAAAAAAAAAAAAAAAAAAAAAAAAGAAAAAAAAAAAGAAAAAAAAGAAAAAAAAGAACAATTTTTTTCATTTACTTCGGTATCCTTATTTTGTTTTTATTGCATCCTAAAAATGGCCCTTAAATTAGGCGACCTTCCGCTAGTTGCAAATTCTTTGAAATATTCTAAAACAAATACCATAAAATTACTCAACACGCTGTTAGGTTACCCAACATTTGATCATCAATCGCGTAAACGTATGCGAAATTTTAGCGGTTTTACTGCCGATTTCGACATTAATAAATATCAAGAAAACATTTTAAAAACGTTTAATTTATCCGATTTTATATCAATCGCTAATTCGCTACACTTAGAACCAGTCGGTAGTAAGGAAAATTTATGCAAAGACATTTTTAATGCACTTACTAACTTATCTGAGTTTCAGAAAACATTAGATACTAGTTTTTTGTCAGACGAAGACGATCTCAGTGTAAATAATCATTCTGTTGAAACCCATTCTTCGATCGTTCCAAATACTTCTGTTTTTCAAACCCAAAGCGAAACTTTCCCTTCGGGTGTTCGAAATATTTCTCCGAATAACGCTGCAGACGCAATGTCTGATTTGAGTAATCATTTCTGGTTTCTCCTCAGAGATTTAGCTAGCACATGTAGAACTTTTTCTGGAAATGATTCATATTCTATTCGTAATTTCTTTAATGACATTGAGGAACAATTCTGTTTATTTCCTAGTCTTACCGATCAACAAAAACTTATTTTTGCTAAACGTTTAATTAATGGTTCTGCTAAAACATTTTTATTTTCGCAACGAAATCTTAATACTTACGAGTCATTTAAAGCTGCGTTAATTTCTGAATTTTTGGATACCATACCATCCATCGAAATACATAAACAATTAGAAAACAGAAAAATGCGTCCTAATGAAACTGCTACGCAATATTTTTTAGCGATGCGCGAAATTGCTAACCGCGGTAATGCTATTATTGACGATTCTTCAGTAATTCAGTACACCATTCAAGGTATACAGGGCAACCCCTCTGAAAAAATTCTTCTCTGCGGAGCAAAATCTTTTTCAGAATTTAAAGAAAAATTGCGTATTTATGAAACTGCTGTTAATACAATACACTTAAATCAACGAAATTCATTTAATTATAAACAAACATATGACAGTCGAAAACGCAGTACTGGTCACACACAATCAGCTTTCACACGCGAATCCAAATTTAATATTGGTCCGGCATCTCAAAATAAATTACGTTGTTTCAATTGTAACGATATCGGTCACTTATCTAAATTTTGTCCTAACCGTTCTCGTGGCCCTAGGTGCCTTGCATGTGGTCTTTTTGGACACAAGTCTACCGATTGCCGCCGAACCGCTGCAAATGAAGGATCTCCTTCCAGAGATAGAGTTAACACTGTACATGAATCGCATGCTTCCCATATGTGTAAACAAGTTAAAATTAGTGGTAATGAATTAACTGGTTTGGTTGATACTGGTAGTCAATTAACCCTTTTGAAACATTCTGCATGGATAAAAATAGGTTCCCCACCGTTGTCAAAAATTAATAAATCCTTAACTGGTTTTGGCTTTGCGCGTATACATGTTATCGGTACTTTTAATTCTTTTATTACTATAGACGATCAAGAGTTCTCAGCAACTATTTCAGTTGTACCCGACGTGTCCACATTTTATGATCTTATAATTGGATGTGACGTCATCCAACAAGCGAACATTAGCATTTCACCCACCGGTGTTACTTTTTCTAGTTTTTCACAACAAAATGAGTGTACCGCAGATCCAAATTTTATCATGACGATCACTGACGATAGTCCCAAATTTGATATTGGCCCTAATGTTTCACGACATATTCGTAACGACATTAACAAACTGTTGTCGACCTATAAACCTAATAAAATCAAAACTGCGAACATTGAGCTTAACATCACTTTAACTGACGATACACCTATTTTTCACTCACCCCGACGTCTACCCTTTACCGAACGAGACATTGTAGACGCACAAGTCTCTGAATGGCTTAAAGATGGTATTATCGAACCAGTGTCCTCCCCATATGCTAGCCAAGTTGTAGTTGTTCGAAAAGAAGATGGTAAACACAGAGTTTGCATCGATTACAGGAAGCTCAATCGTAAGTTAGTTAAAGATCACTACCCCCTCCCCCTAATTGATGATATTTTAGATCGACTTCAACATGCAAAAATTTTTAGTACGATAGACCTACGTAATGGATTTTTTCATGTACCCGTAAACAAACAGAGCCGCCCTTTCACTAGTTTTGTAACCCATAACGGTCAATTCCAATTTCGCTACATGCCTTTCGGACTTAGTTCCTGCCCTTCAGTGTTCATGAGATATATAAACGCTGTTTTTAGAGACTTGATTGCTGCCGGCATAGTACTCCCTTATATGGATGATCTTGTAATTCCCGCGAGTAACGAACTTGAGGCCGTAGAACGTCTAAAAACTGTTCTTCAAACAGCAAGCGAGTACGGACTCGACATAAATTTTAACAAATGCCAATTTTTACATACCAAAATAGATTTCCTCGGTCACATAATAGAAAATGGTAAACTTTTGCCATCCCCTTCCAAAACTAAAGCTGTTTTAAATTACCCAGATCTGAAAAATGTTAAAGACGTACGTAGATTCCTTGGCCTTACAGGATATTTTAGGAAATTTATCCCTCATTTTTCTACCATTGCAAAACCCTTAAGTGATCTTCTGCGTAAGGACACCCCTTTTCAATTTCAAAATGAACAAAGAGCCACATTTCAAAAATTAAAATATTTACTTTCCCAAGAACCAGTCCTCAATATTTTTAATCAAAATTCCCCTATTGAGGTACATACAGACGCGTCTATAGATGGCTTGGGGGCAGTACTGTTGCAGAAAAACATGCATGATAATAAATTCCATCCAGTCTTTTATTTTTCAAAGAAAACATCGGATAACGAAAGAAAATATACTAGTTTTGAACTTGAAGTTCTGGCTGTGGTAGAAGCCCTCAAAAAGTTTAGAATCTACCTGCTCGGAACAAATTTCAAAATTATCACAGACTGTGATGTGTTCGTCAAGGCACTTAATAAAAAAGAAATAAATTCCCGCATTGCACGATGGGCTCTTACCTTCAAGAATTCCATTACAATATTGAGCATCGAACAGGTTCCCGCATGGCGCATGTGGACGCTCTAAGTCGAGCTCCACAGTGTTTCATCATCCAAGATAGCCTTCATGTAAAAGTTTTGAAATCTCAACAATCTGATGAAGAAGTTCACGCATTAAAAACGCTTTTGCAGTCCACACCCCATGATAATTACATTATAAAAAACAACCTGCTCAACGACGAATCTACAAACACATTCCAGAGGCAACGTGAGGAGCAGCGTATCGACGCGAAAAAGCAGATTCGAATAGTGCAAGAAGAAAATCGCAGGCAGTATAACCTTTGAAGACGACCAGCTGCTAAATTCCAAATCAACGATTTAGTCGCAGTTAAACGCACCCAGTTCGGGCCTGGTCTGAAACTAAAACAGAAATTTTTAGGTCCATATAAGATAACCAAAATAAAACCAAACGACACATATGATGTCGTCAAGTGTGACTTCGTAGAAGGCCCATTCAAGACCAGCACATGCGCTGAATTCCTGAAACCTTGGACCGACACTTGTGAAACACTTACTTGACATATTTCTTCAGGACTTTTTATTTTTTTTTTAGACTTAATTGACATAGTTCTTCAAGACTTTTTTCTTTTTTTTTTTTTTTTTTTTTTTTAAGAACTCTTCCTTGGACATTTTCGTGTGCACAATGAAACTTTTATTTAAATCATACGTTGAACTTGAACTTGCCAGAATAAGAAGAACTCTCCTTTTAACGAACTGTTTTTTTTTTTTTTTTTTTTTTTCATGAACAATTTTTTTTTCCCCATGAACATTCTTTGATACCTGATTTTTTTTTGGTGAAAATTATCTACCTATTTTTTTTCTACTTGTCTGTATGTATATTAACATCTTATCTTATTTTATTTTAGTATTTTGACGATATGATTCAGGTTTTGAGTGTAATATTTACAATATTTTCCATTTGGTAATGTATACAATTTTTTTTTTTTTTTATTAATGCAGCTATATTATTACTGTATCTATAATTCTATTATGTAGTGTTGTGTTGTATATTGTTTATTTTTTTTTATTTCTTTTGTTTTTGTATAATTTAATTTTTTTTTTTTTTTTTTTTTTTTTGTTTAATAACCTTCAGGCGAGGCCGCCTGCTTGGTCATTATGGCCGATATGGGAAATTATATTTCCCGGCTATCATCTCCACTGTGTGATGTCACTGTGTACGCAGCTATCACGTGTGTACGTCGCTATTTGTATCATCCTTTCAATGTATGCGCACGCACCGAGAAGCGCACCTGTTTTATTCAGATGATGTTTAATCGTTGTCGAGGGAAAGACGTTCCCGCTTGGATGTAAACCAATGTTTAGTTATTGAGTCGACGTCGAGCTGTTATGTGAGAGACAGACGGTCTTCTCCGCTCGTAAAATATGTATATGTTAGTGTTTCTGTAATGTCCCTTTTCTTTATTTAATAAATGTTGTAATGTTATACTGGTCTGTAGTCGTTTCCCTATAAAACTTTCGGAGAAAACTACGGAAAAACCAGAAAATTTTTATTATTTTATATTTTACAGAGTTTCAAATTCAGATTTTCGCTCACATTTCGTACTAATAATTTTTAACGATGTATAGCCCGGAATTAAGCAAGTTTTGGAGAAAACCACAGATAAGTCAGACACAAATCTTTTTTAAAAATGTTATACGGCGCCGCAGGCGCCACCGAGCGGGACTTAGCTAAAGTCAGAAATTTGAAAGATCATAACATGGTGAGCGAACAGGCTGTATCAGATATTGATAAGGGAAGAGAGCGCCGAAGGCGCTACCGCACGGGAATTTACTGCGCTTTCAATAAGCTATTGTCACGATATATCGATAAGCAGTTATTAGACCTGAAACGGGAAAAAGACGCCGCAGGCGCCACCGAGCGGGAGTTTCGTAAAGTCGGATTTTTCAGGGATCGCGAACCAGCTGGTCGCCGAAGGCGGCTAGTTTGTAAATAAACGCAGAATTTTAAATAATTTTTAAAAATATAATCGTATTAATAAATGCTTCAATAATTTTGTTAATTTAACACTTGCTTAAAGAGCGGTGATTCTCGGGCTAATTATAAAATATCGGGTAAATAATAGTCAGGTTAATCTCGTGATGATATTAACAAAATAACATGTATCTAACTCAAATTCTACCCAAATTGCACAGCATATCTCTCTTTCCGCCATATTTTTACTTATCGAACGCTATGTATTGTAATCATGTCAAAAATCCGAGTTTGAGATTTTGTGTTTCTACACTTTTTGAGGTCCCCTGCATTCATATTTACTATTTTTACGATAATATATGTGTGTGTATGTGAGTACGCACGATATCGTCTAAACTCTTTGTTCCAATGAGCTGAAATTTGGGTTGTATGTTTTAGGTCCCCATAGTACGAAAACTATTGATTTTGCTGAATCAAGCACTAACAGTTTTTTACAGGGACACAAAGAAAAATTCTTTATCATTATGGTCTATGGGCCCATATTTTGTAAAGTGCGATAGTGTCTAAACGCCTTATCCGTTTGAGATGAAAATTTATACATATGTTATGAGTCACCGTCATACGAACTGTATAAATTTTGGTGAATCTAGCGTTTATACACATTTTTTTTTTTTTCACAGGAACACTAAGAATAATTCTTTAGGATTATGGTCTATATGAGCCAAAATTTTTAAACTGCGGTAACGTCTAAACGCTTTTTCAATTGCGTTGAGAATTTACACTCATGCTATAGGTCATTGCTGCACGAAGTGCATAAATTTTGGTGAATCTGGCTTGTATAGTTTTTTTACAGGGACACAACGAAAAATTCCTTATCATTATGGCCTACGGGCAGAAATTATTCGAAGCGTTATAGCGTCTAAATGCCTCATCGGAATGAGCTGAAAATTTATATACGTGTTAAAAGTCATTGTTGCTCAAACTTCGTAGCTCTTGGTGAATCTAGTATTTATAATTATTTTACAGGGCCACAACAAAAAGAAATCTTTATTAGTATGGTCTACGGGCTGAAATCATTAGCGTTTAAATGCCTTATCCGATTGAGTTGAAAATTTATATACGTACTGTAGGTCATCGTCGAATGAAGCATAAAGATTCTGGTGAATATAGCACCCATAGGTATTTAAAGGGACACAAAGAAAAATTCTTTATCATTATGCCCTATGGGCTCAAATTATTTAAAGTGCGATTGCGTCTAAACTCCTGGTTTAAATGAACTGAAAATTCATACACATGTTACAGATCACAGTCGCAGACACCATATAGATTTTGTTGAATCTAATTCTTATAGTTTTTTTTTTCTTTTTAACAGGGGCAGAAAGAAAAATACTTTATCATTTTGTCTAACGGCTCAAATTATTCAAAATGCAATAGTGTCTGAATGCCTCAACTGATTGATCTGAAAATTTATATGCATGTTATAGGATATGCATGTTATAACAAAACAATATACTATACGAAGAGAAGTACTCATACACCCTATTATAATTTTCTCTTTTGCGCATTTAAATATTTCTCTTACTTTAATTTTTTCTTTTATACATATATACAACAGTTAATTACTTAATGCTTAGAAAGTGGAGTGGACTCAAGAAACTCCAGATTTTTTTCCCTTTGGAAAAGTATAGCAATTTATTAATAATGTAGTAACTCTTTCTAGGTTCTAGGGAACATGTGTGCTATTCTTCATTCGAATTCTTCAAAGACAATTTTTATAGAAAAATTTGTATAGAAAACAAATAAACAAACAAACTTTTCCAATTAGATATGGATTAATCGATTTTTCAACAATGGTTTAACAGTATTTTATTGTAAAAAAATTATTTTTAGTTAAACCTCTTAAAATGCGTATTGTATAAAATCATTTATCAGGCCCACCTACCTATTTTAACCATAATACTCTTTAACATACATTTTTGATGGAAAAGTATAATTAATTTTAAGAAGAGAAAAACCAAGCCAGAATCTGAACCTGAATCCTCAGTAAAACGTATACCTTAGTTCCAGTTCCAACACTCAGTTAATACGGTCAAGTCCTAATAATCTGTATTCACAAATATAAAAAAAATTTCATTACTTCTGGAAACGAAAATAGCGACGTGGATTTACAGATGAAATTTTAATTATATATATATATATTTAAACTTTTATTTTTTCTGAATTATAATAAATAACAACGGTGGGTCTTCTTTTAATCTGTTCTTCCAGACATGCAGTAACTGTGTTTTATTCTCTAGCACCACTAACAAAATTCATTTCTAAAATTTCTTTGGTATAGCTTTAGCATAGGAGTCCTTTGGCGGCTTTTACATTTTCGTTGTCATTTTGGCGATAAATTAAAATGGGTATCGCAATTACATATACACAAGTAAATATCTTGGCGAGAAATAACCAAGCTACTTAGGTGCCAAATTTCAAATTTCACCAAGGAGTACTATAAGCTGTGGCCATTGAAGCATCACCACTCACAAATGTGGTAAATCAGGCAACAAATATCACAAATTCTTGATCGGATTAAGATCGGGAGAGATACTTGGCCAGTTGAATACTGAAATCCCTCTTTTTGTTAGCTATTTACGAATCAATTTTGAAGTGTGACACGAAGCGGATTCTGGAAAGATAAATGTGTTTTTGTATAAATCCTCAGAAGAGGGTAGCATGTAGTGCCCCAGTATATCGTGATACACTGCGGAATTTACACATTGTTTTAAGATACATAACTGTCCTGTTCCAACAACATTTATGCATTCTTATAACTTAACGGTTGTCGCAAATTTGACAAAGCTACAGAAGATTTCTCAAAGGCTTTATGTTTTTAACGCCAAACCCCAACCTTTTCTTTCGTCAACAGAAGTTTGAAATAAAAATTCACCACTTAATAAAACACTTTCCCAGTCTTGTTGCCCAGAGATAAGCTTCTTTTTGCACTAGAAGAGTCCTGTGCGTCTCTGCTTCATGTTCATTTTTGGTTTTACTTTGGGACGCATGATTGAAACTCAAATTTATGCAACCGCCTAAATGTAGTTGAATTTTATCCGACAACTCCAGATTCTTTCCACCATTTGTTAATTCAAGAAACAGTTTTAAAGCGATTATTTTGGATGAATCGTTCTAAGTGTGTTCATCTCTGGTAGTAGTTACAAGCTTTATACCACATTTACTTCCGTTACTTTTTAGTTAGCTGGTTCTACCGTATTCCTTTAAAATCTACGAAACCGCAGATTGTGAAGCATTCATTTTATCCCAGATAAATTGTTGTTTTATTCCAGCTTTTAAAAATGATTCAATACGCGATTTCGTTGTTTCAGAAATATCAAGTTAACGACCTATTTTCAGCAAAAGACTAACGTAAGATTTTTCTAAGTGCCCAGTTTTATACTTGTCGGAATCTATAGGTTAACTCTCGACAACATTCAAGTAAGTTCTTTTTTTCACTATAATGACCCACAGTAAAAAAGTCGTAAGGCAGTTTCATGATACTTTCGGTTTTTAGGATGATAACACAAATTGAGCTTCTTCTGTACCTGAGTCTGAAGCATATCTGTGCATTATCCCTTTGCTTATCAGATATTCCAGCTATTTGTCAAGTTTACAAAGTCTTCATCTTTCTGATTATTTTCAAAACAATCTATCACCTTCTTAATATTTTCATCTGTCCACTGAACAAGGCGAATGCTACTAGAGATTCTGCATTCATGAGTTACATATTTCTCTATTATTTACACCAACATCACAAATTGAGCGAAACAGCATGTCTTTTACAACATTTGACTTCCCAAAAATAAGTCAATCTTTATATTTTACCATTGGATTTCTAAAGACCACTGGACTAATCTTTCAGACGGCGGTTTCAGATTCATAAGCCTCTTCAACAGTTGATGGTCAGTAGCTTCTGTAATTTCTTGACCTTCCACATTACCGCGAAATTTCTTAAATACACAAACGATAGCTAAAGCTTCTCCTACTGTGGTTGAGGAAATTTTTTCCGCCGTTGTAAAATGTCGTTGAAAGTATTCAATGGGATTTTCTGTTGTTTCGCTATCTTTGTGCAAAAGCACCATACCCAAAGCATAGTTGCTTGCACCAAATCTTAGGATGAATAGTTTTGTACAATCATCTTGTTTCAATACAGGAGGCGTTACAAGACACCTCTTGAAAGTCTCAAAAGGTGTTTGTTCTGCGAAAAGTGTTTGTTCTTTTCCATTTCGGATATATATTTTTTTTTTCTGTAAGATTACTGAATTGGGAGTAAATATCTGCAAAATTCGAAATGAAACGCCGATAACAAGAAAAAGATTTTAAGAAAGATTGCACTTGAGTAACATTTTTATATCCTTGAGCATTTTCGCATCCTTGAATATCCTATATACATCCTTAACCAACGACGCTTGATAAGCTTGATCAGGATTGAATAACTGATTTTGAAACAAAGCATATACTATTCTCAAGGAATATGGAAGTTACGTGACATGACGCAATCTATTTCGTTTTAATGGTTTGCATGTAAAACATTTTGTAGAATGATTTGAGCCGAAAGTATTTCTTCTACGTAAACTGGATGCTAGAAGCAGTGTTGCCAGATTGGGGACTTTTTATTCAATATGCAACACTAAATTTTAAATGTAATGATTACCTAATCACTTCAAAGATTAATCGTCTATTAAATATATCAAATACCCTTCTCAAAATTATTGGTGAGAGTTGAATAAAAAAAAGTCTCCAATCTGGCAACACTGGCTAGAAGTATTTTTATCTTTATTTTTATTTATTTATTTTTATTTGTTTATTAAAGCAGTAAATTTTTTTACAAAATTTAAGCACTTAACTAGCAGGATTGGCCTACTTCACTGGTTGCTACATTTAAATGAATTTTCAATGGATAAGTAAATAATGAAATAATAAAATAATTAATGAAATAATGAAATAATGAAAAACATAAATAATAAATTTAATTAATTAATAAATCACTACTTTTTATATGAATTTATAAATAAAAAAATTCATCAAAATCACTCAAAATCTTTTTACTTATTAAATGCATAGGACATTAATATAATGACGTATAGTTAACGTTGTAAATAATAATAATAATAATAATAACAATAATAAATCAGAAAATTAAAGTAGAATCCGCACATATTAAAACGATATTTATATTATAAATAGAAGTTATAAGATTTTTTTTTCCTTACATAAGAAAATTCTCAAAGACGCCATATTAATATATTGCCTAAAAGAAACTGGCATGTCGTTTTGAATGCACATGGGAAAACTCGGATCAGATATGTTATTTATTTTTCTCTTTAGAAAACTTTAAACGAAGCCTTCGTCGAGGATGAAAAAACACCCCTAAGTTAAGATCATCTTTTGATGCGATCAGAAGCCATTTAAGAACAGATATAGACAGTTTATCTTAAATTATTAATTTCCCAGGAGAATGAGAATCGTAATACACTTGCTTAAAAAGGTTATTTTTAGATTCAACAAACATCTGTAGCGATTTTCATTTATAAAAAATCCTTAACGTAAAGTATCTACTATTATATTGTAATAATCTAGCTAGAGGAAAATATTACACAAATCTAAAACTAAAGAATTTCATACATAAAACAGTCTTTAAAAATTATTTGTAACGATTTCAACAACATTTTTATAATTTCCTTTCATCCTTTTATATTAGCTTTTTTTTTTTAACATCCTTTTACATATAACCAGTAAGAGAAATTTAGCATGCATGTAGAAATTCACACTTTGGTACACTGTTTGAAAATTTTGAATCAGGTTGAAGCAAAATTATGTTCAGAAAATGCAGTCACTCGCTTCACATTTATTATTAATATTATTATTATTATTATTATTCAAATCTTTTCTCGGGCGATTATATATAATTTTGGATTTAACTTTTTCACACCTATTCCGCTGTCACTGTTTTAACCGCCTAAAGCAGTTGACACTGATGAAGATGACACTGATCTCATTACAGCAGTACATTGAGCCGTTTATCTTGCAATCAATTTGAATTTAATCAATGCCTATTTTTTTTCTTTTTCTTTTTCTTTTTCTTTTTTTAATATTTGAAATCATTAAATTTAAATGAACAATTCGTAATCCGTGTATTATTTACCACCTTTAGTATATACTGCGCCTTTCTAGCCGGATAGGGCAATATGTGTGATTCTTTGAAATTTACACAAACATGATGCACTGGAAAAACATTAAATTTATTTAAGTGGTAATATTTCAAAGCATGGTTTCCAGTAACGATAGATTATTGAATAATATTGAATAATAAATGGTCATTGTTGTTTTGCTGGGCTCGAAATGAACAGTAATCTGTTGGTTCTGGACAACAAAATATTCAACGGACAAGCCAAATTTAAATTCCAGTAATCCACTGGACCACTGAAGTTTTTAATTTTTTTTTCTAAATTGCCCAGTAAATCTGCCACAGAATGGTACACTGTAAAAGATATGTCCTATTTACTGCCAGAAATTCTCTGTAATTTGAGAAAATACGTTCTGACAACGTAATTGTTACGTAAATTACGCGTATTTTCTCAAATTACAGAGAATTTCTGGCAGCAAATGGGAAATATATTTTACATTGTACAACAGCAGTAAGAGTACTTCTTTATAAATGTCAATATCACCTATTCCCTGCAATTTTCCATTTAGTTTCACTTTCATTAACGTATTTTACTTTTAATTTTTAATAGTAAATACGTGACATTAAGGTCAGTTATTAAAGCATATTTTTTATATTTATATAAGACTTCATTGAAATTTTTTAATTAATTTACAATCATTTGTCATATTTGACGTGTAAATTCACAAACAAACAGTTTAAATTTTTTTTAATATATTTAAAAATATAATAGAATGGTTGAACGGACCAGTCAGAGTATTTATTTATTTATTTATTTATTTATTTTATTTTTTTTTTTTTTTTTCGTCTACCTGATTAGTAAATTTTTGTCTATTCTTGGATCTGTAAAAAATTTTAAATATTAATCGTGTAAAATAAATGTTTCACTCAGATCTTGAAATTCAAAATCCACATATATCTAAACACCAAACACTCTTCAAAATATCTTTGAAATTACAAATAGGGTCTCCCTTAATCCATACATTTTTAAAAAACTTAACAAAATTAAAATTAAACGAAGAAAATCAGGAAATTACTTACCGTTTTAATTATTATTGCTATTAATATTCATATGCATTGTTTTTTTTTTCTTTTACGTGTTTTATGAAAAGGTAACAATTTGTATTATTTTCAAATTACACATTTTGTTTGATTCTTTGTTAAAAAAGCATTTTTATGAAAGTCTTTTGCAAATTTTGTTGGAATAAACTTATTTTTTTCTTTTAAAAATCATATCATAAGTACACTGTATGATTTGAATTTCAGAATTTATTTGAAATTTTTTCCAATATGTAATTACGATTAAATAAGAAAAAAGTGCTTTTCAAGTAATGTGGTGTTATTAACAATGGTCCGGAATAATTTAAAATTATGGCATGTTTGTTTTGAATTTATATTTTGATTGTAAGTTATTATTTTTTCTAACACATCTTTTTTACGTGTTAAAAGGTCTCTTACGACACATATAAATTATTGCATTAAAAAAAAATGGAAAAATTAAATTACATTAAGAAAAATTACATATGTTGAAATTCATCAAGTCCGAAACGAAACTTTAAAATTTCATTCTAATTAACATTTTTTTTCCGCAAATATATATTATTAAAAGGAACAAAAAGAAAACTTATTTTGTTTAATATTTTTTTTTCAACTTGATATGATTTAATTTATGAAAAGTAATCAAATTGCGTATAGTTTTTACTATGAAAAGACCACATGAAAAAAACCTAATGAAAAAAACACATACAGTAAAGTTTCGTACAACGCGAGTGCAAGTTTGCCTCATGAATATTATAATTTTATTTTTTAACACCACTAATTTTATATCAAAGCAACTGCTTTGTGTAAAAACTAAATAGAGTGTATGAACTAATAGGTTGGTACTCTAAAATTTTAGTGGTGTTAAAAAATAAAACTGTTTTATTTATTTGTCATCGCTGCCACCGAGTTCTACGAGACTTTACTGTAATATGTCAAAATTATAAATTTAAGAATACAAAACAGTTACTACATTTATGAAAACAGATTGATATTTAAAAATGTATTACATAAGATTTTATTTTAATGAATTTTTATGTTAAATATATGTGTGAAAACAAGTAATTAAATCGGGAAAAAACACACAATATCAGAGGAACATAAGCTGCATTATTTTACTGGAATTTGTTTTTAAAAATAATTGGTCCCTTTAAGTCGTATAAGGAAAGTGGTGTGCCTATATCAATATGACATCAATTCTAGTTTCATTGAGAGTAACTTTGCGTCTAACTTTGCGTTTTGAATAATGGAAAAAGCACATAACATATAAAAATTCTAAATTTAAGATTACAAAACGATTCGTACGTTTATGAAAACAGATTGATATTAAAAATATTTTTCATAAGATTTAATTTTAATGAACTTTTATGTTAAGTATATGTATGAAAACAAGTAATTAAACAGGAAAAAAAATAAAACATAATATCAAAGGAATATTTTCACAATATATTAGTGCAGGTAATACTTTAAAGAAAACCAATAATCTTAAAAAAAATATTTTTAAATTTAAATAAAAATTTTATCTTTAAACAAATGTTTCGGTCTCTTAAGCCGAAATTTAAAGGTAATGTTTCTTTCTTCTAAACTCCTCAGGTCGCTGAATTACATTTTTAAAGACTAAACAGTATTTAACTATTTATGGATAAAATCCTAGCATAGAGAAAATGAGTATACTCGTATTTATCTATACTCATATAATTGTAAACATTTATACTTGTTATATGCATAAAACATTAATATAATGATGTATCGACATCTATATAATTAAAGCAATGATGTCGGCGGAACACATCCGGGTGGACCAATCCTATTTTTGATTGGTCTAGATTGAACTACTTTGTCGATGAAAATCGGTCATTTTCTTTTTTTTTTTTTTTTTTTTTTTTTTTTTAAGTAAAAACTGATGATTTTTTTTTTTTTTTTTTTTTATGTACTGCATAGGCGTTATACTTTTTTAAGAGAGCTCTAAAAGCTGTTCATTTTTTGCTGGGAGACTATATAAAACAAGTTATTAGATTTAAAGTTATTAAGTTGCATAGTTTCATAACGCGATATCATTCGATTGCTTTTATCTTAAAATAAGAATCTAATATTAAAGAATAATGAACAACTTTTTAAAAATTATCAGTTTTGAAGTTCTAAGAGCTGGAATTTTTAAATTACTGCGCACTGCGCACTTATTTTCCATACATACTCTATTAAATTTGTAAACAATTGTTCATTCTTGAGAATCATTTACATTAAGACCATAGAGCATTGTTGCAAAACGAGTGCATGGTTGGTTAGTTGGGTTTTACGTCGCACCAGTGCTGCGCAACCAAAATTGGCGACGGTTGTCGGGATTCACATCTAGAGGTGGTCCAGAGACATGCCATCACAATGTTGATACTCCGCGGGAGCAAAACGAGTGCAAAACGTAAGAAATATTTTATTTAATGTAATTATAAAGTGCGGGGGACATAGACAACGGGTACCCGAAGTGAGGTTTAGAGCGATTTCAATGTAGATTTCTTTTTTTCTTTTCTTTTTTTTTTTTTTTAAGTTTATTTGTATAATGTGATATAAAAAATAAATGGTGATTCGATTCTTTTGAAAATTCATTTAAATGCAGTGACCAGGGAACCGGGCGTAGCCTGCCAGTGCATAATATAATGATGTAGAGTTGATGTCATGAAAAAAGTAATTTAAATCATAAACTTGCGAAAGTTATGCGCACTATTTTTTACATTTTCTTACATAAGAAAATTTTCAAAGACGCCATACTGAAATATTGCCTAAAAGAAATTGACCTGTCGTTTTGAATGCACAGGGGAACTCCGATCAGATAAATCTTATTTATTTTTCTCTTTGAAAAACTTTAAATGAAGCATTCGTCAAGGAAGAAAAAACACCCCGAAGTTAAGATCATCTTTTGATGCGATCAGGAGCCATTCAATAACATAGATAAAGTCAGTTTATCTTAAATTCTTAATTTCCCAGGAGTATGAAAATCTTAAGAAATTTGCTTAATGAAAGTATTTTTAGATTCAATAAATATCTGTAGTGAAATTTTTACTTTTCTGACTGAGTGAAAATAATGCCTGGACCGGGAGTCGAACTCCGGTCCAGGAGTTCAATAAATATGATTTTCTTCACTTTTCTTTCAATTTCAATAAATATGATTTTCTTTCACAGTTGATTGTGTGATTTTAATAAAAATATCTGTAGTGTTTTTCATTTATTTATTTATTAAAAAAAAAAACTTAATGTAAAGTATCTACTATTATGCTGTAATAATCTAGCTAGAGGAAAATATTATACAAATCTAAAACTAAAGACTCTCATACATAAAATTTTCTTTAAAAATTATTTCTAAAGATTTCGGTAGGATTTTTCCAATTTCCTGTCTGAGATTCATATTGACTGTAATAATAATAATAATAATAATAATAATAAATAAACTCTTGTAAACATTTTTTTATATATATAATGAGTGAAAGAACTTAATATGAAAATACTTGCATTTTTAACACGGTTTAAAAGTTATGAGTTAGATTGAACCAAAGTTATGTTGCAGTCATTGGCTTTACATTAATTTGGTGAAATATTTTACTTTTCTCTAATGCTATCGTTAAGACCAAACCCCAAATCATGATAAAATGCTTTGTTAACTTTAGCTATGAGGGATTTTTTTTTTTTTTTTTTTTTTTTTAACAATTTTATTCAAATGGTTCTAAAATTTAAATTTTTGTTTGGAATTTAATTTTTTAAATCGCTGGATATTTATGTAGAATAAGAAATATGTACACCTTAAATTAAAGCTCTAGATTAGCGGTCGCCACTCGCCAACTGGCGACCATTACATTGAAAATGGCTACCAAAAATTCAAACATTAGTCGCCAAATGTGGCGACCATTTTATAGTTTACTAGCAGGCTTTGCCCGCTTCGCTGGTCACTAAATTTAAAGGAAACTCTTTTCTATATAGCTTTATAAAAATAAAATAAAATACTAAAATTGCTCAATAGTTCGCTTCGGATCCCTGCTGCCTTCGGTAGCGATTTGGTCATCCGCTAAAACTCGGGCGCTTGTCCCTATTACCTGAGACAATGGTTTACCAATAGGCTTGCATTAAGTCCTTATTAGATAACAGTTTCGAAATAGATAGTATCGAAAAAAAAATGAAGTATCCCCTTTATATTTGAATCCCAGTTACATATGAACAACACTATACGTGGTGCACATAATATTTGCTTTTACGTTATTTCCTATGTTTATTTTGTTTATCCCCGATCAACCATAAAAATGATAACAATTTCACGCTAAATATTATAATGTGCTATGACCGGCTACGTCTGTTGCATGAGACAATTAATTTTTTGTGGTTATTAGTATTCATGGTTTGTAAGCATGATCATAGTACCGCCTTAATATAGCTCTCTTTGGCGACTTTTGAATTTTTGTCACCATTTTAGATTTTATCCCTTGTAAAAATAAGACTTAATACCTTGTAACAATATGCTATGAGCGCTATTTCTTACATATTTTAGACAACTAAACTTTTAATGGTTATATATATTTCCCATTAAGCATATTTTTATTTTCATTTATTTATTTAAATATTGATGAAATTTGAACTTCAATTTGGTCTAGTGTTGTACAGGCTGTATACTACACGTTTGTGTTTGTGAAAGAAAATTTATAAAATACATACATTAGTTAATTTTTAAAAATCTAATTGTCCGATCGATAAGCTGTTTAAATCCGTTGGATTCACAAAAATTGCATCTTTCATTTGGTATCTTATTTGTAACGATACGACTGATATTTCTAATTTTTTTTAATTTACTTTCCTCATTTTAAATACATGTAATTTTTATTGTTCACGTTTTTTTTTTTTTTTTTTTCCGTCGAAAAAACAATGATAATTTTTTTGGCAACAATTAAATTAAGGAATAAAATTAAATATTTTAAATAAATGTAATTTTTATTGTTCACGTTTTTTTTTCTTTTTTTTCTGTCCAAAAAAGAATAATTTTTTTTGGCAACAATTAAATTAAGGATTAAAATTAAATGGCCAATTTATCAGTTACTAGTGGTCGCCCAGTGGTCGAAATTCGACCATAATTAATTAAAATTATAAGTTTAAACATTATTAAGGTTCTATTGTCAAAGACTATACTTCTATAATCACAGATTTTGCCAAGGCTACACTGTTAATTTACCTAGTGATTTACCTAGTTAATTTACCTAGTCATTTAAATTTATCTGTCAAATTCACTTCTTCATTCTGTATAATATTAACACTATTTGTATTTTCATTACTATTATTATTATGTGTCCGCAAATATAGATTCCTTCTTCTTTGTCTCTCACTCCGACCCGTTAATGTTCTATGTCGAGGCATAATAAAAGTAGAAAAAAACTTTCATCGTCAGTAGAAAAAATCGTTATTTTTTTTTTATTTTAGGTTGATTTCTTTACAAACTGATCTATACAAATTGAATGAGTTGAGTTGAGTTGAGTTGATTAATTAGTATATATATAATGCAAAACTTGTGTGTTTTTAAAAAATATTAGCATTCTGCGATAACTCTTTCAGATGAAACTGGCTATTTAAAAAAGTAACTCATTGTTATTAACTTTTATTATTGTTATTAACATATTAACTTTTTATTATTAATTGAAATTTCAAAATTTTGGCAACAGTATAAAAAAATGAATATGCTAATTTTAATCTGGAAATAAAACCCGATAATATAGGCTTTGAATTGCACCTTTGTCGTTTCACAAATGTTCCAATTTCTCGTCTTTGTCGTTGTATTTTTAAAAAATATTAGCATTCTGCACTTCTTCTCTATATAAACTGTAAGTGTGCGAAATTTCATAATCCTCCGTCCGCGCAATTTTCGTAAAAAGAGGTACAAAGTTTTTGCTTCACGTATTAATATATAGATTAGAAGGTTTTTATTTTAACATTTTAATTAATTAAAAGAAAACTAAAACAAAATTCGAAAATCCGGCTTCGAGGTGCATCAGGGGAGGTCATTACGAATCAACATGCAAATTTTTGTAGCTCAGCCATCAGCCGTTAGGAACACACCTAAACTTTATTGAATAGCAATAAAGTTCAAATTGACTCTAGAAAACGTTTGTATGGGAAATAGAAAAGGGCTGTTTTTAGGGTTTTCCCGGAAATTATTCGATTTTTTCTCGCCTTTTATACCTTCCCTAGACCTCCACGAACATTTCAAGACTAAGATAAGATAAATCCGTTCAGCCGTTCTCGAGTTTTAGTGAGACTAACGAACAGCAATTCATTTTTATATATATAGATTTTTAAAAAATCGAAAGCACGGAATAAAATTCCATATCTGCCAACAACTACGGAATCGCCGTAGATTCTGCGGGAAATATAGGAAATTACAGTACTATTGCCCCAAGGTGTAAAAAAAAAAAAAAAAAAAAAAAAAAAAAAATCCCATTTCGGCAAGCTTAAAGGCAAAGGTAGATTCCTTTACGTTAATGTTACAATTGTAAAAAAAATTTTACATATGCATTAATACCTAGCCAATGGCTTTGTTCCCACACATTGCATTATTTACGTCGCTATTCTGTTTTCAAGAAATTTAATTTTCAACTACAAAAGGGTTTTATTCATTCTATTTAAAATTTTAGGCTAAATTTATTGAAATTATTTTTATTTTTTTTATTTTTCCGACTGAGTGAAAATCATGCCTGGACCGGGACTCGAACCCCGGAAAAATAAAAAAAAAATTTCAATAAATATGATTTTCTTCCACAGTTGATTGTGTGATTTTAATAAAAAAAAATTAAATTTATTGGTTTGTAAATGTTTCAATTTTTTAAAATTCAAGCTCATAATCATTCAACAAATAAAAGCCTTAAAGACATACAATCCCAACAATGGTTAATCCCGGAGGGGGCTATTGGGCTACACCCCCCTCCCCACCCAAGCTTAATCAAAATTATATTTTTTATTTAAAATCCATATAACTGTTGTTCAATATCTTTCTTTTAAAAGAAAAAGTAATAGAAACGTGAGAATGCACTTGTGATCTTACTGGTTCGGGTAAGCCTGGCGTTGTTATGGTCAAGTCAAATACAGATAAGTGGTAGCGGTTTTTGGATAGTTATTTCATTGTAATTTTTATTGAATTATTGAAAGTTTTGTACTATGTTTTTGTGATTCTTATTGTCAGATGAGTAAAAATTGTAAAGTGAAACTGTTTTGGTTCACATAAGCTGGAACATTAACATTAACATTAGTTAACATTTGACCCTTTGGCACCGCTGAATTTCAATGTTAATTATTATGAATTTAGTAAATTGTATGATTTGGCGAGATTTTGGTGACAAAACTTGCGACTTAGCAATGAAATTTGTGATTTGGCGGCAAAAGTTGATAGTTGACGACGAAATTTTTGACTTGGCAACAAAATTTGGCGAGCTTGGAGATGGAGAAAGGCAGCTTTGGCGTCATTATATTTTCTTTCCACGCGAAAACCTCATATCTCTTCACAGACCAATATCTTGTTTCGACAAGATAAAAAGTCAAAGGAAGCTGTAACGTATTACTCTCAGTCGTAAATTTTAAATTCTTGCCTAAACTGACATTCTAAACTATTCACCACAAACTATATTTGTATTAGGATTGACGTATTATTTCAATTTTAAATGATTAATTAATTTTTAATGATTAATTCATTTTTAAATGATTAATTAAAGCGCTTAACAAGGATTTTAATTAATATACTTTTATTAACTTGATATGATGCAACTATTAATGTATGTAACGGAATTTTGCAATTCAATTTTCGGCAACTTCTTGTCGTCTAAAGGACCTGAAATTTCGCAGACGACTTCATAATCAATGACAATACTAGATACAAGTGTTTCCAGGCACTTTTCCCATCAGGGGCAGGTTCCAAGGGCAAACAAAAAATCTATACTTATACAAAACTATCGTATGTGACACAGGATTTGGATGTATTTGTATAATGTCGAGTGGCAACAATTAATTTTTTTAAATAAAGATTTAAAAGTATGTAATAGATTTCTAAAACATTTATTCGTTCATTTTTCAATAAAAGAGTGTTCTTTATTTTTTTTTTTTTTTTTAATGGTATAATTTTATTTATCAAAATAAGGGAATTCGAGTAATGAAATACTTTAATTTAAATTTAAATTTTCATGAAAATAAACTTCAACGGAAAATTCATTAAAATCGTCCCTAGTTCATTTGTTAAAGGGATACCTAAATGTCCCCAAATTTATTACCTTTTCTACCATGCCAGTTTAATTCGTTTAGCATCGATTTACAAGATTTTTTTTTTTTTTTTTTTTTTTTTTTTTTTTGTTAACGATGACATTTATCCTTTACATTATCCGCGATTGTAATGAAATGCTCGCTCTCTGGTGGGCTAAGGGGAAATTACAATTAACATGCTTTAATTCGAATTCCATCAAGCCGCCATTGCTAGCCGATGTTTAGTTTCACATATATTTATTGAATAAAAATGAATAAATCCGGTAAAAAAGATAACACATACTGTTGTGTGCTCCAGTGTAATTCCAAAGGACCAAGAAATCCAGAATTAAGCTTCCATTTATTTCCAAATGACAAATTTAAAATTTCAGTTGCTTCGGCTAATGGAAGTAAAGAATTAATCAGATGATTTGAAACTAATATTTGTTCAACTTCAGTTAAAAACCTACTTCCGATCGAACTTTGAATAAACTGAAATATTTTTTTCCAAAAGCAATCAATTTTCCATGATGTAATGGCGGAGAAATTATAGTACGAATATTAAGTAAAAGAACAAAAATAGATACACGTGGCTGTAATATTTACTAACAACAAGAGCTGAAAAAGCGCCATCTATCGATCATTACAAACGCGGATAGCATCAATGTCATAAAGCTAAGTCTAAATCTGCTTAGCCCTAAGATATGTTGAGTTTATTTACTTATTTTTTTATTAACTTTTATTTTATTTGTTTAAAATCATGGATAAAATTTAATTTAATTTTTCTCATGACATTGTTGTAATTGTGACGTCATATTTTCTGTTAAATTAAACTTTTATTTTTTTTTCTCAGTCAGATTATTATATTGTTAAAAAACATGATTAAAATTTTATTATCTTTTCAGTGATCTTTTTTATTATCATTTGCACGTGACATAAGCATCAGATTATAAATTTTTGCAATGAAAGCTATAAAAAATGTCGGCTTCATCACAAGAAAAATCACTTTTTAACTTGTAACTTTTAAGCAATTGAAGTTATCGAAAAAGTTTAAATACAAAAGTTGTTCTTTAGGGTAAGGCGGTAATTCGCCTGATTTGAAGTATTTTCCTATTTTCAATATTAAAGAAATTATGGGCAAATGAAAATTTCCACCCCCCACCATTTCCACCCCCTTTGAGCAGGATACCCCATCTACGAACTCGACCGAGATTTTTACTGTCCTGACAACATATCCCGAGCTGGTTAAATTTAAATAAAAATTACTTCAGTTATCGTGTTCACAACTTAACATGGGAAAAAGCGTTATACATATATATATATATATACCTATATATATATATATATATATATATAAACTTTTGAACGGAGGGTGGTTTTGGGTTCTAGGGGTCATGATCGGTGAAAATATGAAGAAATTTTCCAGAAGTCGTGTCATGAGAACCATTGCAATAGGTAGATCTCCTATAAGGAATCTACCTAAAAAAAAAAAAAAAAAGTGGATTCCTTATATCACAAGTAATTAATTATTATATCATAATTAATTAATTTTCCTTCTATTCATATATTTTTTATACTTTTAACAAAATCACAATTTCAAAAGTTTTCAGTGAAGAAACATACAGGGTGTCTAAGAATCGGCCCTGTTTTTAAAATTAAATTACTCTTAAACAAAGATAGATAGAAAAATGAAATAAAGGGCATGTTTATATTGAAAGTTGTAAAAATCTTTTGCACAAGTATCCAAAGAAAATTCTTAATAAGAATTGCAGCAAAATTAGGATTGAAGACTTCCAGACCCATACAATTTTGAGAAATATTCTACGCATATTTCCGTTTAAGATCCAATGTCACAAGGCTGTTGCCACTTAAACTCTGCAACAAAGTGAAAATTTCGCGCTACTAAAAAGGATTGATGAAGAAGGATTCGACTCTGGATGCGCATGGTTCACTGACAAATCACATTTTTATACGAATGGCAACATGAATTGCCAACAGCGCCACCTTTTGATAATACTTGTAAGAAATTTTTACTCTCATGTAAATGAATTTTAAGATTTCCGAAATAAGCATGTCATTTGTTTCCTTCCTCTACTTCTCTTTGTTTAATATTAATTTAATTTTTAAATTGGGGACCGATTCTTGGGCACCCTGTATTTGGCATCTACACTGTTAAAAATGAAGTGCTCAAAAATGAATAAATGGACTTACTTATTTAAAGTGAATACTTTTATTTCAAAAAGGAAAACATGCTTGTCTCATTTATGAAATATCGCAAGTTTTGAAAATTAATATGTGTTCATTTCATAATATACTGATAAATATGCTGAACAAAAAAATGTTCTCCAAAAGAATTTCTACAAATTTAAACAGAAACGGTTGAAACACAAAATTTATTCGCTAAGTCTCCAGAATTACATTTCGTGGTGGTTTCATACTGGTTTGCGTAAGAATACATCAATGAAAATCTATATTTGAGATATCAGGACAGACGATAGTCGATGCCAGTTTTTCAACGTGTTGTTATTCTCAGTAATTAGTTATGGGATTTTACAAATTCAATATATTTGCTTCGGAGCTATTTTGAGTATATGACACATTTGAGTATATCACATAGTCAAAATTGACAAAAATTTACTCATTTTTGAATATTTATACTCCTTTACTGTTTTCAGTGTAAAGCTGAAAAAGTTGTCTCATTCTCCAGACGCATCGCTATCGCTACCGGCAATTAACCATCCAAGAAAGAGCGAAAGTTGGGGGGGGGGGGGGGGGGGGGAAGAAACGCGAATTTTACTAGTTAATTACGAAATAATAGCCTGTTTTAGCAATTGATTATTAAACGTAAATTTTGTCCACGAACTGTGAAAAGTTTCCTTATTTCAATAATACGCCGCAAAATTGTTGCCTATTTCAGGAAATGATTTTGAAGAATCACGATTTTTATCAATTAGCGAAGAAATTATTGTAATATTCCGGCGACTATTTGCTTTATAAAACTTAAATTTTAACAATTAGTCACAAAATTACGCATTTCAATAATGGCCTTTAAAACTGTTACACATTTCGGTATGTAACTTTAGGAAAAGGTCGAATTTTATCGATTTGCGATGGAATAATAGCGTATTTCTGCAATTATTTGCTTCATCAATCGTAAATTTTGAAAACTAATGGCGAAATGTTTTCATATCTCAACGATAGGACGAAAAATTATTGCATATTTAAAAAAATAATTTTAAGAAAAGCGCGATTTTTATCGAATAGAAACGAAATAATCGCATGTTTCGGCAGTCGCTCGTAAAATATCACATATTTCGGCAATTAGCTCTAAAAAGAAAATTGTGCGAATTTTACTGATTATAGGTATACTTATATTTAAAAATGGCTACCAAAAGTACAAAAATGGCTTCCATTATTTATTCATCTGGTCGCCAGTGGCTACATTCATAATTGTTAGTCTAGAACATTACTTTAAATTTAAAAATTCTGAAACATTTTATTGTGCTTAAAATTCACGTGTTTCCAGTTAAATTACAGCCTTGTTTCTCAATTCTTTTTTTTTAACTAATTCAAGTGGTACTGACGGTTCAATATAGTTACATCAAGATGCTTCTAAGTGTTAAATTACAATCTTTTGTTAACACTTCTCGACAAGTTTGAAAAGCGTTAATGACTTCAGTTTGTCCGTCTGTCTGACTGCCCACGCTCTAACTCTGATACATATTCATGGAATTTTTCTTTAAATTGATATATATATATTATTCACGTTTACTATCGGATGTTCCCTATTGAAAATACAGTGTGAATACCTCTACTGGTTTATGCACACCCGAAAATATTCTAAAACATTGTGCTCTATGAAAGGTATACCTCTACTGGTTTATGTACACCCGAAAGTATTCCAAAACATTGTGCTCTATGAAAAGTATTTCTATAAACCATATTTCAATAAATTTATTTTACATAAATCTTAATGAAATTGAAATATGACGCTCTGGTTCATTACCGGATGTTTTCTAAAGGAAATGGAGTAAAAACTACTAATGTTTTTTGTACAGGGACACCCGAAAGTATTAATAACTTTACTTTGCACACATCTTAATAAAATTAAAATATATTATTCATACGCATAAAGAAATGCTTTCATACGCATAAAATAATGAATGTAGTCTGAATAGCATTAGAAAACAGGGGACCACACAAAATATTCAGTTACATCGAGGGCTTTTATTGAAAATTCGCTGGGATTCCATTTTCGTTCACATTAAACGTTTATAACACATTCTAACAATTTTTAAGCGTGAATTTGATTTCAATTTGTGTATCTGTCATCCGAATGTCCATGTGTCTGCGTGTTCGTCTGCCCGCCACCAGCGTCCATGTATGTTTTCAGAATTTTAAAAAAAATGATTTATTTTATTTAAGTTCACTATAGAATATTCTCCATTTAAAATGGCATTAAGAGGTTCCGTACAACTGATTTGTGTACAAGGACACCCTAAAAAAGGCCAATCCATTTTTATAAATTACATTTAAATAACTTTCCTCTATTAAAATCATGAAGTAATTGAGATTTATTGTTAATATATTAAAATACGTTTCATATATAAAATGATATAGTTAACCTTCAGATATACAGGCCTACACTAAAATAGTCAGATACATTAAGCGCTGCAATTAGAAATTAGAATCTCAGGGCTGCATTTTCTATTGTGTTCATCAATTTAACACTTTCCAGCAATGCTTAAGAGTGATTATGAATATTCCTTTCAATCTTTCTGTTTGTCAGTTGTATGATAGCGTGTATGCAAAGACCATGGAAGTTACACAACATGTATGTACAGTTGGAAAATGTTAATAATCAAGGCGTACCGCATGATTTTACATGTTCTTTGTTTTCTTACCTTACATACATTTCTTTTTCTTCCATAGTGGACATTTTGAAAAAATGCAATTGTTAATTTATAAACTCTTCATGTCGTTAGAATAATAAAAGTGTCAATAAATATTTTTACAACCTACTAAATTTTACGCAGGTATGCATATTTAAGGGAAAAAAATGTGAAAAAAAAAAAAAAAAAAAAGAAAGAAAAACAATGGAAAAAAAAAAGAAAAACAATGGAAAAAAAATAAACTTAATTTTTGAATATACGTTCTCCTACCTCTCTGTAATCCGTCCTTAACATTACCTCTTATTTGATATTTTCCCCAATATTTTCTAAATTTTTTCATTCTTCAAGAGCGTGCTATTGAGAAAAATTGAATTACATTCTAAAAGTAAACATATATCACATGTTTTTCCCGTAAATCCCGTAAATTTAAAATAATCCCGTAATTTTTAATCCCGTAATTTTAAAAATCCCGTAAATTTACGGAAAAAATCCCGTGGAAAAATATAGGGTATATCTTAGGTTTAGAAGATTTACTCTTTCAGTGAATTTTCTCATATAAAAAAAGGGTAGAATGTTGACGTTATTTTTTACATTTTTGCTTACAGCCTGATTATAAAAAAATAAATAAATAAATAAATAAAAATAAACATTAGCGTTTGGACATTACGCCACCCCTTAAAAAGTATTTGATTCGTGGAAATTTTCCGCATCTGGTTTCCGATGCATTTACATGATTTGAACTCTCCTGCATATGATTTGACACTTTCAAGAAGATGTCTGTCTGTATGTCTGTCTCTGTGTGTGTATCAAAAATTTCGTTTGCGCGATTTCGAAAAATTTTGCATCTAACGAACCAATGGACGAAATTTAACCAAACTTGATATTTTTTTAGACCTTGGTTAAAATTAGCGACAATTACATTTGGTGATCAATCATTCGATAGGTGTCGCTGTCATCCCTTTTAAACACTGTCCAAAAATTTTGAAAAGTTTTAATGACTTCGTTTTGTCTGTCTGTCCGTCTGTCTGTCTCTCTGCATAATCTCTAACTTCTGTAAATATTCATGGATTTTCTTAAAACATATATGTGTTGTTCAGATTCACTATCGAATGTCTCTTATTCAAAATAGATAAAATACGACTAATGGTAGTTTGTTTAAAGGTTTCCCCAAAACTATTCCAAAGCATTGCGTTCTATGTGAGGTATTTCTATGAACAATAGTTCGATACCCTTCCTTTAATGGCATTTAAACGTTTTATTCAAGTTAATTATAAGATGATTTTTACTTAAAATGGAGTAAATATCACCAATGGTTTGTATACAGGGACACTCGTAAGTATTACAATGCACTATATTCTATGAGAGGTATTTCTATATACCATATTTTAAAACCTTCACTTTATTCAAATATTAATAAAATATAAATATCTTATTCAAGTTCACTATCGGATGTTTTCTGTTGAAAATGGAGTAAGTATCATCTATGGTTTATGTACAGGAACACCAGAAATTATTCAAAAGCATCGCCTTCTATGATAGGTATTCCTATAAATCATATTTTAACATGCACCTTTTTTTTACACAAATCTTAATGTAATTCAAATATATTATTCTTAAGCACAAAAGAACTTTTTCTACAGAATATAGTGTTATTAGCATTAAGATTTTAGGACCACACAAAAATATTCAGTTATATTAAGGGTTTTTATTGGAAATTTACGGTAGTTTTATTTTCACTTATATTAAGCTTTTTTAACACTTTTGAACTATTTTTAAGTGTAAATATGATTTGAATTAGTGTATCAGTCTGTCCGTCTCCAGTGTCCATAAATGCACTCTATCACAAAAAAAAAAAAAAAAAAAAAAAACGACGCACTAAGATCCGAATGGGACAAAAATTGGTAAATGTGATGTAGAGAAAAACAATTGATTATGGTTTTGGAAAATTTGAATGATTTAATCAAGAGAAAAGGCCTCACAAAGTAAACGAGTTAATAACGCATTGGTCCAGTTCTGGCCCTTATGTGCGCAGCTGGTAGAGTTGGCAGATGTGCTCTTCTGAAGTATCGGGCTAAATTATGTCCGTTTGGTGCGTTAGATTGGCGAAATCCCGAGCTGGTTGTAGAACACTTTTATGATGCTGCAAACGTCCTCAGTGGAAGAGAGATGGGGGAATGAGCTCAACCCCATTTCACTGAGCCGCCTATTAAGGGTCTTTGAAGTCACTGAAGTACCAGTTGCACGTATGATTGACGATAATGATGAATTGGAGCTCTGAGTACCGCTTTGCGCTTGACTGGTTCTCACTTTCTGTCCACTTTTTAGGCCGACCGCTTCCTCCCTGACATTGTGTTCGGCCAGGGTTCACCCATTCGTGTCAATATCATCTAATTGCGGTGACACTTCTATTCAATTGTCAAAAAAATCCGCAGATTAGACCAACCGGCTTCTTTGAGCCCAACTACACACCACACTCAAATGCTGACATCTGAGCATGTTGTTTGTGCACCCGTTTGCGAGGCACTGTCTTTCTGGGTAGACTGAATAAAATTTTCGAAGAATTTATGACCTGGAATCAAAATTTCTCACTTTTAATATTCTGCCAACTGTGCAGTTAAGATGCGCTGCAGCATCGCATGCTCATTCGATGGCAGCCAAACTTTAAAATTTTGTATTTTTCATTGAAAACTGTATGTGTGTCAATTTGCGACAATTTGCAATACTCCTTGCAAATACTCCTTGCAATACTCCTTGGTGCGTCGCTTTTTTTTGTTATAGAGTATATTATCAGAATGTTTTAAAAATAATATAGGTTATTCAAGTTCACAATGGAATGTTCCTTATTTAGAATGACATTAATAGGTCCTGTACAACTGATTTGTATACAGGAAGACCTAATAAACGCCAATGCATCGCGAGTTAGGAAATCCTTTTTCTAAATCACATCTAAATAACTTTCTACTGCAAAAATCATACATAAATTGGCATTTATTGTTAATATACTAAATTAATGTTTTGTATTAAATATGATATGCTTAACCTTGAAATTTATTGGACTATACTAAAATATTCAGATACGTTAAAGACTGCAACTGAAAATAAAGTCTGCTTTTTCGTTTGTATTAAACAATTTTGACATTTTCCAACAAATTTTAAGATTGAATATAAATTATTTTAATCTATACGCCTGCCTTTTTGTTTTTCTGTCTTTCCGCTGTGTGATAAAGAACGGAAGGAATATTGAAGGTTATATGATACGAGTACAAACAGTTGGAAAGTGCTAATAAGCAATGTGTATCGCATTAGTTTTCGTTCTTGTTCATTCATAGTTTTTAATATTTTAAATATCGCAGTATTTTGTATAAACGTACATAATGAGAGTTATTTTTTACTTTTTAATACAAAATTAAAAAAATTATACATTTGTGAGAATAATAGTTAATCATAAAAAAAACAATATATATATATATATAATCGTTCTTCCTGACTGACTGAGTGAGTGAGTGAGTGAGGGGGTGATTCATCATCGCCCAGACCAAACCCCTGGATCTAGAGGCATGAAATTTTGTGACAATGTTCTTTCTATAGCGTAGGCATCCAATAAAAAGCGATTTTACAAAATTCGCCCCCCTAGGGGGGAAGGGGGGCAAAACGTGAATTCACAAAATCCTTCATATCTCAAACAAAAAAACAGATATCCGTAAAATTTTTGCTTTAAAATGTAGCTGATAGAAACGTCTAAAAAACAATTTCTGGAATTTTTGAAATTCGGTCCCCAAGGGGGGCGGGGGGGGGGGCAAAACGTGATTTCGCATAATCCTATATATCTCAAACAAAAAAATAGATATACGTTAAATTTTTACTCTAAAATATATAGCTAATACAAATATCTAAAAATCATTTTCTGGAATTTTAGAAATTCAGCCCCCAGGTGGGGCAGAAAAGGGGGGACTATGGGACAAAAACAAATAGAAATACAGTTAGGCCGTTCAAAATTGGTACAGATAGGTTTTAAAGGCCCACAAGCCGAATGGGGATATTTTCGAAAGTGTAAATTATTAGGAGGGGCTAGAAGGGGGGGGGGAGAGGGAGGGCAAAAAAAATAAAAATAGAGTTAGATCGTTCAATATTGGTAAAAAGAGGTTTTCGATACTTACAAATCAATTGCGGATATTTTCGAATTTGTAAAATTATTAGAAGGGGAGGGAAGGGGTGGGGCGGTAAGGGGGGCTATGAGCAAAAACAAATAGAAATACAGTTAGGCCGTTCAAAATTGGTACAGATAGGTTTTAGAGGTCTGCAAGTCGAATGGGGATATTTTAGAAAGTGTAAATTATTAGGAGGGACGAGAAGGGGGGAGGGGAGAGGGGGCACAAAAATAAAAATAGAGTTAGATCGTTCAAAATTGGTATATAGAGGTTTTCGATACTTACAAATCGATTGCGGATATTTTCGAATTTGTAAAATTATTAGTAGGGGCGGTAAGGGGGGGGCTATGGGCAAAAACAAATAGAAATACAGTTAGGCCGTTCAGAATTGGTACAGATAGGTTTTAGAGGCCTGGAAGTCGAATGGGGATATTTTCGAAAGTGTAAAGTTATTAGGAGGGCCGGGAGGGGGGGCGGAAGGGGAAAAAATAAAATAGAGTTAAATCATTTAAAATTGGTACATAGAGTTTTCGATACTTACAAATCGATTGCGGATATTTTCGATTTTTTGAAATTATTGGGAGGGGCGGGAAGGTGGGAGAGCGTAGGGGCAAAAGAATAAAAATAGAGATAGATCGTTCAAAACTGGTGCATAGAGGTTTTTGATACTTACAAATCGATTGCGGATATTTTCGAATTTGTAAAATTATTAGGATAGACGACGGAAGGGGAGGGGGCGAAGGGGGAAAATAATAGAAATAAGAGTTAGAGCATTTTGGGAATTTTTTCCGAAGGCAGTGAGTACCCGGTGCAACATTTTTCCTAATCAGATTTTGTTTCTCTTTTTTTTTTTTTTTTTTTTTTCACGCGATAAAAATTAATGCAATTTTTAGAATTCAGTAATTATAGTGATTCACTTAAAAATAGGGACCAGCGAAGCGGGCGTTGCCTGCTAGTATATATATATATATATATATATATATATATATATATATATATGTAGGGGGTGACGCTTTAGCGCCTTGGGGATACTCGCTTTCACTCCTTCAATTAAGTCTCGTTTTAAATAAATCGTTGTGTTACTGAAGCCATTAAATATTACAGAGATAATTTGTTATTAATTTACGATACAATTTTACGCATATTGTCGTTTCTTTTAAAGTATTAATGAAACAGGAAATACTATTTTTTAAATAACTATACATTGTCGCTCAGTTTGTATATTTTTTGCCTTTTTTAAAGAAGTTCAAATGTGTTCCGTTCAGGAATAGAATACCGGGCTTTGAATTGTCCGCTACTGGTGCATTTAAGGTCACTGGAAATATAATTTTTGCACTATTAAAATGATTCGATTAGAGTGTTTCGCAGTTCATTGATGAACATAAATAATTAATTGAGGTATAGAACATTTATAATAGTTTTAGACTCTAAAACTAAGAGCATTAAACAAAAGATAGGCAGAAAATGTTCTTAAAGTGCCCACTACTGGTGCATTCACGCTATTTTACTGCCCTACTAATGGTCAAACGCTTCTGCGCTCAAAGCTGTTAGACGTGCAGTGCCGGATTCGATCCCAGGTCTTACTCATTGACCTAGCTGTTCGGAGTTTTCCATGGTTTTCTACGGAACTCACGTAAATACTGACTAGGACCACCTACAAAGACCCCCTACGGAGGGCAATTCACCCATATGTCTAAGACTTTAGCGTAACCAATCGGCTTTAACCCCTGCAACCGCATTTCTAATTTACCAAAGCTTTACCTAAAAGTTCATTTTCTTAAATATGCAAGTTTATGATTAATATATATTGTAAACAATTGTGTTATACATTATATAAATATATAATAACCATTTCACAGATATTACATGAAATAATATGTGTTCCAAACTATCCATTTCTAACCATAATAGAATATTTATTCTATCAATATACACAGAAAAGTTACCAGAAGTTGCGATAGTTTTTGTGAAGTATAGCATATATTTCTAACTCCAACTTTTAATCATTTAAAAGAGAACAGACCATTTTGTGGCATAGTTTTTCTGACCTTTCTCGGAAATATTGAAACTCTGCCAAAAGATGCAGAGGAGAAAGAAGACATTCAGCGTGGGAGACAAGATTTTTATTCGATGTGAATTTATTTTGTACTAAAAACAAAAGAAGATAAGACCTTGAACAATTTTAAATGACTTTAGTCTAAGTTAAATGCATCAAATCTTTATAGTACAAATTGTTGACTGAATTGTTGGCATATATATATTTTTCTTTTTGTCCAGACAAAATATATATAAATTTAGTTAAGTATAAATGGTTTTCGTCTTAATTTATTTTTACTATTAAAGAAATATATTTATTTATTATATAAGAATTTGCTTTAATTCATAGACCGACACTATTAAAAAATATTCCTTTCTAATGTGTGTATATATATATATATATATATAGTTAAGTCTTTAAAATTGTGACTTTACCTTCTAACCTACGACTACTCGCAAAGAGCGAGAGAGAGAGATTAAAAAAAAAAAAAAAAAATGCTATACATATAAACTAATACCTCTAAGGATATCGCGGAGTTTCTATGAAATTCTTAGTTTACCGTACTTGTCCATAACTATAGCTCCAATCTATAAAATGTCCTTCTGAGAAATGACTGAAACTTCATAAATTACGCGAAATAAAAATTTTCTAAGAGCATTTTGGTCTAAGGTTTAAGGGTATCGTGGGTTCAAGGGTTAAGAAATTCTTGGTCTACCGTATTTGTTCATGAATATGAGCTCCAATCTAAAAAAAATCATACTGAAAAATGAACAAAACGTTAGTAAAATACTTCATAAATTATTCGAAAGAAAAATTTCCGTAGTATGGGAGAGTTTCAAATATTTTCATAAACATTTTTTATATAGATTTTTGCATGAATACTAAAATATTAATGGGCACCAACAGATTTGTGCAGAAAATTAGAACAAGGTGGTTACATCGAAACGGGGGAAGAGTAACTTAGTATGAAAGTCTTTTCAGTCTTAGGTGAGACCCGACAGTTAGCTAAGTTCATTACTCTAATCATGAATATAATATGATCTATTATAGCAGAGATTTATGAAAACAAATAAAGATTAATAACTAAATAACGAACTATATGCCAACTCGTGTAGTAAATGATAAACAGTAAATGATAAACAATGTAGGACGCCTTTGGTGAAATTTGAAGTTTGAGTATCGAAGCACTTTAGAAGTTTCTCGCCAAGTTTTTTACTTACGCATTTGCAATAGCCATTTTAATTCATTGTCAAGCTCGCAAATATGAATAATTATTAAAAGTAGCGAAAGGGAACCTACACTAAAGTTGGAAGAAAGAGATTTTAAGAAATGAATGTATTAACTGTTGCTAAGGCCTTTATGTGTACGAACAGCCGAACTAAAAGTTCTGTCGTACTAAATTAAATTTTGTTTGGAGAAAATCTTATATTTATTACTTAGAACACAAAAACAGGTTTCTTTTTCTTTTTCTTCTTCTTCCTTTTTTTTTTTTTTTTTTTTTTTTTTTAAATTATAATAATAAAAATTAAAGTTTTAAATTGAGGAGTTGGTAAAATCTCCATTAAAAGGAATTAGTTGGTTTGTAAAATTCCTGTAAATACATGTTTATTGCAAATGTTTATTAATAAAAACCTTTAGAACGAATTTGCAGCAAAATTAGGATATGTTCAACGGTAATTAAGTTCCAAAATGTCAAAAGGTAAATTAATATAAAAATAAAGAAGTTTTCGATTTAAAACTTTCGAAAACTTTTAGCATCAATCGGCACACAAAGAGCTTAAGTATGTCAAGATTTACCTGCAAATGCATATCCTATTTTTGATAGCATTTAAAGTTTGTGCTACTTTTATGCTAAACTTAATTGGTAAGTAACTGAAACTTAATCAGGATAAATAATTGTGAATTCAGGTGTTAAAAATTTAAGTCAATGAAACAGGAGAAAATTTGACACGAGTAATGTGAAACTTTGGTGAAACAGTTTGCAAATATTTTAAAATATTTAATAAAACCCGTGTAGTTGTTTGCTATATTAAAATTGAAATTAGCAGTTTTGCTGTAATGGCATGGAAATAAATTAACATGTCAGAAATTTTATTAATTTTGACACTCTTTCTGCAACGGATATTCAAAATAGAACATTTAAATTTTCATTAAAATGCATCAAAAGTTTTGTATTGAGTTGGAATTTTCTTTTTTAAGCAAACGTTGTAAACGAAATTACGAAACAAGTGTTTTAGATGGAATTAATAAAGTACAATCCTTTATCCTTTTATTATTAAATGTAGCCACGGCTGGAGCACAAAAACACTTATACACACAACATCCAAATCCAACCCGAATCATTTGTTGCTTATGTTTCCCAGATTATTTGTTTTTAGCTTATCTGTTTTATCTGTAATTGAAACTAACAATTTTATAGTAATAACACGGAAAGGAATTAATAAGTAAAACATTTGATCCATTCTGCTGCATTTTCAGCAGCCGGTATTAGAAATCAAGTACTTAAATGTTTATTAAAATGCATCAGTTGATATTTTATTTTTAAAAAAAACTGAAGCGACACCATTCGATTTTCCGAATATTAAGTAATTAACGGTAGTTTAAATAAACAAAGTAAGAAAAGTCCTTAAATAAACAAAAAAGAAAATTATAATAGGGTGTTTGAGTATTTTTCCTTAAATAGTGGGAGTTTAATTTAATCCTATTGCACTTTAAATGATTTGAGCCCATAGATGATGCTGGTAAAGAATATTTCTTGTGTCCCTGAAAAAAAATATATAAGCGCTAGATTCACCATAAGCAACACAGTTCGTACGGCGGTGACCTATAATATGTATAGGAATTTTCAGTTCATTCAAATAAGGCGTTTAGACGCCATAACACTTTAAATAATTTATTTTATTGAAACATTGAAACACAGGCATTATTATAGACCTTAATGATAAAGAATTTTTCTTTGTGCCCCTGTAAATAAAGTATAAGTACTGAATTCACATAAATATATACTGTTTGTGCGACGCTGACCCCTGTATTATGTGTTTAAATTTTCTTTTCATTCAAATAAGGCGTGTAAGTTGAGCCCATGGGACATAATGATAATGAATTTTTCTTTGTGTCCCTGTAAAAAGAATATAAGTGCTAGATACACCTAAATCAATAGTGTTCATGCTACAGTGACTTATAACATACGTAACAACTTTTAGATCATTTGAATAAAGCATTTAGACGCCATAATGTTCACTCACACACATACGCGTATACACATACATTACCGTGAAAATAGCAACAATGACCTGAGGCGACCTCAAAACGTATAGATACATTCAAATCCCAAAGTTGAATACAATCGATTCGCCATATATCTATTTATAATACATCTAAATATAACCCGAAAGTTTTTTTTTTTTTTTTTTTTTTTTTTTTTTTTTTTTTTTTCACAGTTTATAGTTTTAGGAAAAAATAAATAAATAAAAAATAAAAATAAATAAATATATATATATATTATAGAAAATTCCTGGCAGCAAAATGCCACGAAAGCCTGGTCAGTAGAGCGCCGAGTTCGCAATTGGAAGGTTCGATACTCGAGTAAGCCGTCGTATTCACTATAGATCTAATGGTGGCTGCTGCTCAAAAAATCCGTCGTGGCTGCAATGTGCTCCACGTTAACATTAAAATTATATATCTAGAGATCACTGAAGCGGTGGGCCATTTTCTTTGTTGGGGATCAAAACTGATTTCATATCTATGGGCCTCTGGGTGAATCCAAGATCGTCACCGATTGCCTATTATGTAGCATTAATGTAAAATGTTGCAACGTATTAACGAATAACATAATTCAACCAGTTAATTATATAATCTATGCTGCACTGTAAAACTTATGACAAAAAAAATATATAAATATACGACAAATAAACTATAAAGAAAAGTATGATTTGCCATAAAACTTAAAGCTAAAGTTTGGCAGTATGATTTTCAGTTACTTGGCCGTAAATTTTGAATTAAGTTTCTTTCACTGTATTTTCAAAATTTCCTTCTGAGATTAGTTTTTAATTATGAGTGAGTAAGGAAAGTATAAATTATTTTTGCGAAAATCCTCTGGAGTACTTTATCTAAAGGAATAATTATCATAAGCAGTGAACATGCAGAATTTTTACTTTCTCTTACCCATAAGGTAGAGAAAGTATTGTTTTTGGGTCAAATTTTCGGACGCGGAATTTTGTTATATTTACACGTTTTGAGGTCCCCTGAATACGAAAATGATGTTTTTAGCGAATGGTCTGTGTGTGTGTCTGTGTGTTTCTGTCTGTTATCAGCATATCTCAAAAACAAATTATGGCAGAAAGTTCAAACTTGGTATTCTAAATATGTATCATATAGGGATGCTACAGTAAGCTTTTCGTTTAGATCAAGCAAATGGTTCGTGTACAGGGACAATCAAGAGAATTCTAGTACATTACGTCTATGGGGGAAATTGCAGGTAAGTAGACTTTAACGTCTATAGACTGCACTAAACCAAATGAAACGAATATATATTTTTTGTAATAGAGATACTTAACTGGGGAAAAAAATTGTGTATGTAGGAGTCTCGCCTTGTGTATGTAGGAGTCTCGCCTCCCCCCTGGGGGAGAAGTCCCCCCTCGAGGGGAGTAAATTTTCATGATGGGTATCTTTCAAAAAAGCGCGCCACTACTTTTAAAACGAATAGTTGAACTATCGATCTGCAATAATTCAAAACAAAGTTATCGATTTCTTTTTTTTTTTTTTTTTTTTTTTTTTTTTTTAACGAAAAAAAAAAAAAAACTTAGAAAAAAAAGTAGTTTTTTTTTTTTTTTAATATTGAGAATAAAATGGACTTTTTTTTTTTTTTTTTTGCATATTTGGTGTTATACTACTTCTCTAATATGGAAATCGTCTGCATTATCATAAGAGACAAATTTTTAAATAATAATTTTGATAAATTATTTTTTAAAAGCAGAATTATTTTTTAATAACCGAATTAAATTCTATATAAATGTAGGTGCATTAATGAAACGGGGGGTTGAGGGGGGCGGTAGCCCCCCCTCATACAGAACTAATATAAAACTCTTCAGAAGCCTAATATGAATTGTTTAACACAGGTTTACATAACAGTACTCGTTATCTTACCTTTTAATCTGCAACCTGTATTTATCGTGTTAAATTTCAGGGTAAGATAAAGTCGTGTGAGTGACACACCAGATCATTACTTAAGGTAAGGGGAATATAACTAAATTGGTCACTGGAATTTCTCTTTTGGAAACATTCCTTCTGAAAATGGAAACAAATCCAATTCTCCAAATAGTAGTGTAAAAAACAAATATAGAAATTTCGTAAAGATAACATTCTATCTCTAAAAGTGAGAGAGAAAAAAATTACAATAATACTAGATTATTATATTGTAAATTTCTACCAGACATTTATCGTTTTAAAGCATTTTTTAGAATTACTTTTTTTAATTAAAGCTCGTAAACCTTTATTATGTTTCGAATAACCACAATTACTGTATTTGTTAATTTTAACTGTTTGTTTTCGTCGTATAACAATTTGAAAAAACATAAATATTAATTAAAATGTACTCAGAAGGATGATATTAACGTTCATAAATGTGACTCGAAAATGAAACAAAAATGTCATGTAATATCTATACTATAAATATGGTATATATAAAGTTTTGTGTATTTTATATTGTGGAAACTTTGTATATTCCGTACACCTATACAAATTTCTACCTAAATTTTTATAGGTGTATGGAAATCCATTAACTCACAATTGATTGTTAATAATTGATATTTATAATCAGGTTGGACACATTATTTTCTCTTTTCCTAAATTACTATAGACAAATTATTAGAATTTAAGATGTAAAATATAAAGTACTGTATTTCTCTATTTGTATTATGCTATAAAAACACTTCAAAACAGTTTTTACAATAGTTTTATTTGACATAAGTATTTTTAAATATCCCTGTATAAAATCTCTAAATAGTATACTCAAAATACAGTGTACTAAAATTCAGCCAAGTAAAAAGAATGCAATTTGAAATGGTCTTTGTGCCTTTTACAAACTTATCATTAATGTTTCAGAAATCCTTTGGAAGACCCTGTAAACGAAAGATAAATCTTTCAATATTATTTCTAAGTGAAACACAATTTTGTGCATGCAAAAAAAATTATAGCAATTTTTTTATGTTTAGTACAGTCTACAGATGCTAAAATATATTTATGAGAAAATTCGCCCATATACATATAATGCTTAAATTGCTTTGCACGTCGCTGTACACGAGCTATTTGTTTGATCTCAATGAAAAGTTTCAAGTGGCACCTTCATACGATACAGATTTATAAAAGTGGTATGTTGATAACGTAATGGTCTACTAAGCTGCTGGCTCTGGTTCGCTGCTAGCTCTGGTCAAACGCGACAGTTTTATTTATAGTGTATAATCGTAAGAAAATTCACAGCACTTTACTTTGTAAAATTGCAAGAATTTTTTTACAATGTTCTTTAAAAATCCAGTCACGCGTTTATTTACAATACGTTTGAAATTTTTCAAATAAAAAATTGGCAACATTTTTATCCAGACATTGTTATGTATTCTATCATATATTTTATGTATTTTGTTAACAGTGTAATTTTTGGGATAAACTAAGTACACTTTTGTAAATCATATATTTATGATTAGTAATGATTTTTGAATTATCACAAAGTATCAAAATATGCTTTTCTTTGGAGGACGAAATCATATACCACTCTGTCATTATGTCTTCAAGGAAAGCATTCAGAGAGTTCTTTAATTTAAAAGAAATTTCTTTTATCGATTTCTTCCTCCTTACAATTTGCTTTTACTTTTAACACATTTTTCATTTATTTCCACAAACACTTAAAGAATTATTGAAAATCAATATTTTTTTATTTTTTACGATCTGTGGGGCAAAGTTTAAATGTGATACTTTAATAAATTTTATTTTTATCAAATCATATAAATATGTTAAATGCTCCAGATTATGTTTCGATTAATTGAACGTATATATATATATATATATATATATATAAGATAAAATTTAAATATAAGGTTGAGTAAAACTTGAATAATTAAATATATAGAACTAGAACAGATTCTTTATAAACCAATGCGCAAATGCAGCAAAAGGAAATATAAAACTATAATAAATAAGCAAAACAACTAAAGCCAGATGAAAAATTAATCCCAAAACACATGGGGGCCTTCAACGAACTATTTGTTTGATCTCAATGAAAAGTTTCAAGTGGCACCTTCATACGATACATATTTATAAAAGTGGTATAAATCTGTATCGTGTGAAGCGGTAAAGTTCTCATATTCCTTTCCCTACATGGGTGAGCTCCACTGATGAAGGCCCCCATGTGTTTTGGGATTAATTTTTATCTGGCTTTAGTTGTTTTCCTTATATATATATATTATATATATGTAACACCTTAGAACTACCTTCCTTACCAGAAAATTATTAAAATTGCTTAAGAATGAAAAAAGAAAGAAAAAAAAAGTTCTCTATTTTTCTTTTTCTTCTTCTTGTAAGTTTTACCGAAAGAAAATTTCCGTCATTTTTTGTTAATTAATATGATGCGATAACTAATTTAATTCTGTTCATAAGGAATATTTCTAAAAATGTCTTTGGCTTATTAAAATAATAATAATAATAATAAATTTAAAAAAAATATCTACTGAATCCATCTAATTTCATATTCCTTACTTTGTAGTTTTAACTATTAATTTGTATAACGTTGCTTGTAAACATTACATTTAATTATTCAACACAGGGAAGAAAATTTCCTTCATAATTTCCCTTTTATATTTTCATTGTATTTTCAACTATTCATCTTTATAATGTTACGAAAAAACATATATTTTCATTTACAACTACACAGCAAGAACACTGAACACTTTTTTCCGAGTTATGCCCGTAAAATTGTCATGACGTTTTCTCAAAGAAGGCAAGTGGTCCTTTAATAAACAATTAACACTGAATTTTACAGCACTTTGTTACAAATACGTGCACACTGTAAAAAATTTTACGCAGTAAATTACGGTCACTGACAGACAAAAAGTGTTCCAGTCACTGACCATAAAAATAAGTCATATCCATAAAGATGTAAGGACTTTTTCTCGAAGAAGGCAGCTAGCTGTATAATTCAGTGGTCAACCCCTTGATTTTTACTGAAAATTCTTAGAGCGTACTTTACTTTTTTCTCAAAGAAAAGAGCTGGCCGTATAATCTACTGGTCAACTGTACGAATTTTACTGAAATTTAATTTCTTACTGTGTACAACTATTTGAAATTCAATACGTTTAAAAGAAAAAATTCCTCCATAATTTCTAATGTACCTTACTTTCCACAGAGACATATCACACATAAATAAACACCTGATAATCAAACAATGCGAAGTTTGAAGTAGTACAGACTTCATACAAAAACCTTTTATAAAATTTAAAAGTTAGTAGATCCGCTGAATGTTTTCTTCAAAACCTTGACACACTTGAAAATAAAATCAGTGAGTTGCATGATTTTTTTCAGATAAATTTTGGCCCACTTTTCACGCAAATATTTCTACTTTTCTCGACGGAAAACTGTTTTTCGGGATATCTGTCGCATGGTGTGATATAAAATGGCGAACCCGTTCAAAATATTTTTTTGTTCATAATTTCTGATGTACCTTACTTAACACATAATCATAGCATACAGGATGACCATAATTAAACGTGGCCTATTCCACATTTTCAGTAGTTGTAGCTAAAATGCAGATTGAGTCTAAAATTTGGATATAGACAATTCAAAGAATGTGCCCATAGATTATGCAATACATAAATTAATTAATTAGTTAAATAAAAAAAGTTCTTTAAGGGGGGGCATGCATCAATATACAAACAAGCTGCAAATTTCAATCCAAATACCTTTATTTGTGATTGCAGATATTTTTTAGAGACTGTTTATAGCGAAGTAAAGTATATTGTTCAACGTGGGCCCCATCATTAAGTTGTAAAATCTGCAGGCGATGAGCAGTGTGTTCAACAGCTGACCGCGCGTAATCGTCAGTGATGTGCCGCTAATTCAACGCTATGTGGTCGTTCAAGTCAGCCAAAGTTACAACATTTCCTTAATAAACCAAACCCCTAACCAAAAATTACACGGATTAAGATCGGAAGAACGAGCTGGCTAAGTTACGGAAAATGAATGACTAATCATTGTGTCAACCGTAAAATTTTGCAGCAAAAACTTTGTAAAATGCAAGAATAATAATATCAAATTTCATAAGGTCAAAAAACTACATTTATTTATTGCTTAAAACCATTTTAAGCATTTTTACTACAATGCGCCCCTTAGCCGATATTTTTAAAATCTAATTACATATATGCATGTATATTTTACATGTATATTTATGCGAAAAGTTTGTCATGAAATCAAAAAAGGAGACCAATATAAAATTGAAGAAAAACATAATATTTGAGATCCCGCTGTAGATAGTAATGATCGAAATGTTTTCTGACTATTGTATGCGATTATGAGGATTCTTTAATTATATGTATTCATTTGTATGAGACTAGTGTATATATTCATGGAAATATAATGGATTCTTTAAAAAAATTGTGAAAAAAAATGCCACTGTTTCATTATAACATACAAGCAGCAATTAAATATAGTGAAAATTCAAAAAGTTATTATCGATAGGATTAACTGAATTTCTGTTTAAAATTATTATTATTATTATTATTATTATTATTATACAGGAACTCAAATTCTCATCATTCTACTAGCGAAAACTTTTTGATCTTTCACTGGTTTTAGGGTTTCAATTGCTTGGTAATACAATACATTTAGCAAATAAATTATGCATACGTATACTTTCTATATTAATTTCAAACTGTGTTTATATATACAATTTTCTCCTGGTAAATGGTCAAGTTTAATTATTTATATCAGAGACAATTATCGAATGATTTTTCAAATTATGGTGTTTGATTAGAATGTTCTTATTGTACATCATTCAACACATGATTGTCTGTGCGTTCAACGTAGCGTTTGAATTATATTGCTGTAGCATGCCAGTTACAAATAAATTTCATCTTTGGAAAACCAAAGTACATAATTGAAAATCTTTTTACAAAATTAAACAAGAACGAAAAAACCATTCAGTTCTCAAAAGTTATTAGCCCTTTGTAACAGTACGAATTCGTTACATCGTTTTACCTTCAATGTATTTTGCCTACATGACCATACAACAGGCAAACAGAATAACAGACAGACAGACACATATATTAATTTGAACCATACTCATTCTTAAAAATTATTGGAAAGCGTTAAAAATCCTTAAAACAAACAGAAACAATTCCGGCCGTTTCCAATTATAGACCTTAATGTATTTGAATATTTTTGTATTGCCTTATAAATCCAAATGCCAGTCATGCAGTATTCTACAGAAAACATATTTTTTTGTGCATAAGAATAATAAATAACAATTTCATTATGATTTGTGCAAAATACAGGTAATGAAATATAGTTTATAAAAATACCTTTCATAGAATGCGATGATGTGGAATTCTTTCGTATGTGCCTGTACAGAAACCATTGGTGTTTTTTTTCTCCATTTTCAATAAAAAGTATTATTATTGTATAGTGAACTTGAATAACATATAGTTTCAAGTAATTCGAAAAACATTTACTGGAGTTAGAGCGTGGACAAATAGACTGACGGACAGACAGACAAAACGAAGTTTTAAACGCTTTTCAACTTTGTTGAAAAGCGTTAAAATAATAATAATAATAATAGCTTTTTATACGTATGCCACAAAGTTAATTATAATTTTCTTTTTCGCTATATTTTGTTTACTTAGCAGCAAATTCCAAATTCCTTCGCAAAACATTACAAATGAAGATAAATTTTCCTGGAAACCATGAGCATCATTTGCTTGTCATTTATTTAGTTTATTATCTTAAAAAAAAAAAAAAAAAAAAAAGAGAGAGAGAGAGAGAGAGAGAGATAAGACCTTTTAGAGTTTTCAATAAAAGAAAACATTTTGTTGTAGATAAAAATCTCTCGATTCATTTGTAGACAGCCTACTTAAGCCCCATTAGATTACAGGATAACTTTTTCTGTTTTGTGCGTGTGAAACAAGGAACAACTTGTTAGATAAAATCCACATTTATTTCTTCAAAAGCTCTTAAAGATATAAATCCACGTAGTAAGTTGACTTCTAGCCGGATCAAAAAGAATTTTCGAATAACCTGATTAGTATTTATTATTTGGATAACAATTATTGTATGTTTTATCTTTAAGCAGTGAGGATAATTCATTAATTTGTTTTAATTTGTTTATTTTACAAGGTACATTTCTGTCTTAAAAGTGGTTCATAATCAAATATAAATGCTGAGTTTTCATTATTTATAAGTCATCTATTTCTTTAATGACCCAATTGGTTACAAGATACACTATCTACCAGTAAATATTTTTGGAAACTTTCGAATTTAGACGTTTTGTCAACTATCTAGAAAATTCTTTAGGAATTATTTTGAAAATTTGGGAGTATAAAGAATATATTATACAGTAGAACCTCGCTTATCTGTGTTAATGTGAACCGAAGGTACCTCGAATAATTGAAAACTCGAATAACGCAGTATCTGTCGTAAATCGAGGGTTGTAAACATACGGCAAAGTTTAAAATGGATGAAAACATAGTCAAAGAAGTGAAACAATTGCATATATTTATGTATTTAAATGTAGTCAGTTAAAAAGGAAATACAATACATACATATATAATACTACATCATAAAATTCGTGAAAGATATCTACGTCATTTGCCGAAAGCTACGCCACCTTTTGGGCGTTGCCTTTTCAGGATTACCTCGGTTAACCCAGAACTCAGTTAATCGGGGCTCGGATAATCTGGGCTCTACTGTATCGCATATATTCCATCCAACATTTTATCTTGAAAAGGAAAAGGGAACTAGTAAAAAATTAAGCAAAAATCAGAATGTTTTGAATCACCCTGTAAAAAGTAATGCTTGAAATGGCGTTTTGGCTGTTGCATGTGATTATGAGGATTCTTCTAACTACCTGTATAAATTAGAGCCCCTAAATAAAATAATAGGCTGGCGCATCACCGCCATTTTCTTGCCTCCGAAGATGACGGCATTTCCGCTTGGCGTCCTTATCGCTTCTCTAATGATTTTAAGAAATCTTGATCTGAAGCTAATCCGGTCAAGATAAGAGCAATAAGCAACAGTAATATTCCTAAAAACACATTTTTTTCACAGTACATTCCCAGGATGTCATTTTATTCTGAGGATATCCTACGGATGTATTGGGGTAAGATGTGTTGTTAGGGCTGTTTCTGTTTCTTTTACAAAATGTCGCCAAAACTCAAATACACAATAATAGAAGGTCTGTGAACACTTTATATTCACTTCTTCAATGATTATAGCAGTTTATCGCTAAACAAACTTCCATATCATAGTTTACTTAGCTAAAATTATGAAATATAATAAAACAAGTTACTCTAAAGTAACGTAAGACGATAAAAAAAAATGTTTGTCGTTTGTTTATCAAAGAAACGCGCTGGCTACATGTGGCAACCCTAAGGCAACAAAATGCCTGATGCGCCAGCTCGTATATATAGGAGCCTTAGTATAAATGTTTAAGAGGCTAACACATAAATATATAGAGATATGATGATTTATTTTAAAAATTGCAAAATAAATTACCACTTTTTTAATTATAACACGTAAGCTATTAAATCCAGGACAAAAACATTTTAGTGAACTTGGCGTACTACATTAGATATAGCATGCTGTAATCAGAATGCAAAAATGATAAATATCATACGAAATATGAGCACTTTTATTAAATATTTTTTAACATGAATATACATGCGCAAGCCTTAAGTAATATCATTCGCATACTTTAATAGCCGAAAGTATTAAACTACTTATATGAATCCCCAAACAAATATCGTGTAACTTCAAAAAAAAAAAAAAAAATATATATATATATATATGAAAGGTAGAATGAACAGAATTTCAGTTCCTTTCAAAATAAAAGCTAAACTATAAGGGGCTTTACTCAATTTTTTATTTAGATTCAATCAATGCCCTATGATAATGTAGTATTCACTGATTGTAAATAAATACTGATAAAATCCTTTATCATTACACCCCTGCCCTCCCCCCCCCCTTTTTTTTTTTTTTTTTTTTTTTTTGAGAAAGCCTGTTGATTGTATCTCTCATAACTTTTTGAATTTAAACGATATTTATTTGGAGTTTTCATATATGTAGCTCAATGCTTTAGGCTATTAAATTATGCAAATGAAATTTCTTGAAAACTTGCGCATGCGTTATTAAAAAATATTTAGCAAAAGTGCTCATATTTCGTAAGATATTTAACATTTTCGCATTCTGATTGCAACATGCTATGTCTAATGTTGTGCGCCAATTTGCCTAGAAATGTCTTTGCACTGGGTTTAACCAACACATCCTACAAAAAAACCTCCGCGCAGGGTGTATGACAACACGGTAATGGACCCCCGTTCTCAAGCGAAAAGTAAATTCATTGCGATGATTAATTCTAGTGTTATAAAAGATGGACTTTTGTTATTTTTCAAAAGAAAGAGGAAGAAATTTAGAAATGATTATGTAATTGTAGGATTTAAATATTGAACTTCGATTATTGAGCATTATTATATTCTTTTCTCATCGTGAAACATATAACAATCTGATACGTAGTATTCACTGATTGTAAATAAATACTGATAAAATCCTTTATCATTACACCCCTGCCCTCCCCCCCCCCTTTTTTTTTTTTTTTTTTTTTTTTTTTTGAGAAAGCCTGTTGATTGTATCTCTCATAACTTTTTGAATTTAAACGATATTTATTTGGAGTTTTCATATATGTAGCTCAATGCTTTAGGCTATTAAATTATTCAAATGAAATTTCTTGAAAACTTGCGCATGCGTTATTAAAAAATATTTAGCAAAAGTGCTCATATTTCGTAAGATATTTAACATTTTCGCATTCTGATTGCAACATGCTATGTCTAATGTTGTGCGCCAAGTTGCCTAGAAATGTCTTTGCACTGGGTTTAACCAACACATCCTACAAAAAAACCTCCGCACAGGGTGTATGACAACACGGTAATGGACCCCCGTTCTCAAGCGAAAAGTAAATTCATTGCGATGATTAATTCTAGCGTTATAAAAGATGGACTTTTGTTATTTTTCAAAAGAAAGAGGAAGAAATTTAGAAATGATTATGTAATTGTAGGATTTAAATATTGAACTTCGATTATTGAGCATTATTATATTCTTTTCTCATCGTGAAACATATAACAATCTGATACAGAGAAATTATATTATTGAATTAAGTAAAATAAATATATTAAGTCAATTTCTTCTCAAACATTTAAAACATTCATTCATTCCTTTATATTTCAAATTTCACAGTATTAACGTAACCCCCCCCCCCCACACACACACACACACTTAAAAATAAAAAATAATAAAATGGTGTATAAACGTTGAAAAAAATTCATTAAATTTATTTGAATTTAAAGCAGAACTAATTATGAAACAATCGTTGAAGCAAAACTTTTATCCATATATTTATGAAAATTTTCTTTTATAGTTAAATTTCAATGTAATTTAAACGGAATTTCATAAATTATTATTATTATTTAATTACAATGCAGAATTCGGTGTAAGATGATATATTACTTTCCGAACACTATAGTGAGGAAAGTATTGTAATCATGTCAAAAATCCGAATTGGAGATTTTGATGTTTCTATACGTTTCGAGGTCCAATGAGTCCGTTTTCACTATTTTTGCGATGATATATGTATGTGTGTGTGTATGTGTGTATGTGTGTATGTATGTGTGTATGTCTGTGAGTGAACACGCTAGCGTCTAAACGCTTTGTTCGAATAACCTGAAATTTGGTACGTATATTGTAAGTCACCATAGTACAAACCCTATAGATTTTGGTGAATCTAGCACTTATAGTTTTTTTACAGGGACACAAAGAAAAATTCTTTATCATTATGGCCTATGGGAGCAAAATCTTAAAAGTGCGATAGCATCTAAACGCCTTATTCAATTGAGCAAAAAATTTATACACATATTATAGGTCACAAATACTCAATCTGTATAGATTTTGGAGAATCTATCACTTATAGTTTTTTTACAGGGACACAAAGAAAAATTCTTTATCATTATGCCTATGGGGCCAAATTTTTAAAAGTGTGATAGCGTCTAAACGCCTTATTAATCTGAGTAAAAAATTTGTACACGTATTATAGGTCACAGTTGCACCAACTGTATAGATTTTGGTGAATCTACCACTTACAGTTTTTTTACAGGGACACAAAGAAAAATTCTTTATCATTATGGCCTATGGGACCAAATTTTTAAAAGTACGATAGCATCTAAACGCCTTATTCAATTGAGCTGAAAATTTATATGAGTATTATAAATCACTGTTGCACTAACTATAAGCATTTTGGTGAATCTAGCATTTATAGGTTTTTACAGGGACACAGCGAAAAATTCTTTGTCATTATGATCTATGGGCGGTAAATAAAGTAGCGTTCAGTAGAGTTAAATAAAACATCGTGTAATATATGGAGAAAAATACTCAAACACTCTATTATGGTTTTCTCTTTTTTGTTTGTTTAACAACTCCTCTTTCTTTACTTTATCTACAAAACTGTTAATTACTCAATGTTCGGAAAGTCGAGTGGAGTCACTCCAGATTTTTTTTCTATTGCTTTCAGTATAAATATGGGTGCAAATATTCAATATATGTATATATATATATTATATTCTTTAATATTGTAAAAACAGTATGAATATGTTTTTATATGTTAAGTGTTTTACACACACACCCTTAAAAATAATAAAATAAAATAAAAACATTTTTTGTATCTGTATGTGATACTTAGTTTGATCTTCACAAATATTTTAAAATCCTGTTTCTATTCTATTTAATAAAATTTCATCAAAATTTATATTTTAATGAATAAAGATTCTTTTAATATTCAAAAAATGAAATATTTATGACTAACATAATCTTACTTTAAATACAAATTATATATATATATATATATATATATATATATATATATATATGTATATATTATGTATGTATGTATGTATATACAGTTTACAAATTAATTTTTTTAATTCTTTCATCAAATTCTGCACAAATTTAATGGAAAAAATTGCTCTTGCATTTAATTTTACTTTTTAAAATTGTTAAGGAAATTTAAATAATAAAAATACTTTAATATTGAATTAAAAAAATAAACCAAAATTATCATCATCATTATTATTATTTAATTTCTTATACTCACAATCAATCATTATTTCTATCATGATTTTTGCATGTATACATCTAAGTAATAAAGATAATAAACTTACAAACATTCAAAATCTTTCTAATTTTTCAAATTATTACAGTGTTGTATTAATTATTTTTTTTTTGCATAGTTTTGATAATGCATCAATAATACAACTTAAGTTTTCTTAGTTTTAATTTCATGTGAAGTTTGCTCTTTATCAATTGAATTTTAAAAGAAGTTAAGAAAATAATTGCAATCATATTGTTGGAAGTAATATTAAAATGATATATTAAGTTATGCAAAATAAATTTAATTTAATGTAATAAGAATAGCAAATTTTCTAAGTCAAGAAGTAGTTTTTTTAAATAAAGATTTTTTCTTCTCTACTACATTGCCCTTATTTTACCCTGAAATTTTAAATTCAGTTATTTCACTTACTTCTGTAACTTTACTTTCACTCTTCCCCAATTAATTAGATAAATAATTATAATCATTTATTTATTTATTTCATTCTATTTTTTGCTAAAATGTGAATTAGATTATTTGAAACAGAGCAAAATAAAACATAGAATTTTTCTAAAAATTGTTTATTCTTACCATTTTCTACTCAAAAAACATTGCTTTTATTTATTGTCTTTATATTCATAATGCAGGTTTGTTCCCTTGAAGTTTCTAATTTAATGTGAACCACGCATTTAATGAGCTTTATGTTAAATATCAATGGAATAAAAATATAGAAAAATGATGGTAGTACTATTAAAATGAAGCATCCAAAGGTTTTAAAAATTATGTATATTATATAAAATATTTTGTATGTGTGTGTGTATATATACATATATACATATATATATTACTCAGGGCGCGAAATTTCCGCTCGCCAGCTCGCCATTGGTGAGTGGAATTTTTACTGTGGCGAGTAAAAATTTGGTCTAGTTATAGATAGAATTCTTACACGACATGGTGATAGAAAACATTCTTTTTATAGATTTAAATATAGCAAAATCTTGCCATCTTATAACCTAATATTTAGCTAGAAAGGAAAAATGCTTAGTGCATGCTTAAAATTTTTAATCTCTTCGGCAGTTTCGTTTCTCCCACTATGATTTCTCCAAGCAGAGGGAGAATAGACGAGCAGAGAACCTCTTTGCCCGTCGCCCACTATCCGGCAGAAGAGAAATATGAAAGTTTGCCTATGCGATATTGGCGCATGAAAATGAGCCCGAGCCCTTTTAAAGATACTGCCTATGTTTAAAATGATTTTTAATTATAGATGATTATGAGAGAGGATGATAAATGACACACTTTTAATATATATAATTTTAAGTATATTTGTAAAAGCATTTCAAATATTTAGGGGGAAAAAAAGAAAAAAGAACCCAAAAAGCGCAAAAAAGAAAGAAAAAAAATGACAACTCTATTTTGTGGCGAGTAAAACTTTTTTTTTTCGGCGAGTGTAATCTAAGTTGAAATTTAGGACCCTGTATTAACTATTTACTTTCGTTTCATCCTCATTTTTGCATTTGAAGAAAATAAAATTATAACAAAATTTATGTACACGTTCATAGTTCTTTCATTATAAATTGGTGCATTATTATAATAAACCAAATATGCCAAGTTACTACTAACGAAAAATCAATTTCATACCACAATAAAGAAAAAGGATGTATTGGTTTAACCCTATGTGTTATAGTTAAAAAAGTTATTATTATTTTTTTTTTAACAATCTTTTAAAGAGACCTTTATATCTCCCTGAATATATGTGGTAGCCTCATAATAATTCATCCAGATAATTAAAAGAATTCTCATAATCACATGCTACAGCAAAAATGCATTTCAAGCTTTTTACAGGTTGATCCAAAACATTTTGATTTAAATTAAAATTTTTATTGGTGCCCTTTTCCTCTTCATGACAATTATTTTTGTTGAAATATCGAATGTATATCACGTTCTTTATACTCTGAAAGTTTCAATGTAACTTCTAATGAAATTTTCGAAATATTGGACTAAACGTCTAAGTTCGAAAGTATCCAAATACTTATTGATAATAGTGTATTTTTTGTGTAAACAAAGAACAACTTGTTAGATAAAAGCTACCTTTACCTGTTCACAAAAGTTTTTAAAGATATAATTCCACTAAACTGACTTTTAGTCAAATGAAAAAGAATTTTCAAATAATGTGATTAATATTTCTTTGGTCAGTAATTAGCCTGTTTTATCTACAAGTAAAGAGGATAATTTATTAAAACATGCTTTTTCCTATTTTCAAAGAGCATATTTGTTATGAAAATAATTCATAATCATCATTAATTTTCTAATGTATAATTATTAATTTTTATCTATAAATTTAATTTGTTATATAGTCATTTTTATCATTGAACTGTATATGAAATTTAAATTAATAATTTACTTAGCTTAGAGGAAAATATGTGAAAAATTATTCGTGTTTGAGAATAAGGATGTTAAAAAGAAAAATTATGTTTTACAAGTGTCAAAAAAGCGGAAGTATACAACGAATTTTTTTTTCTCTTTCTTTCTTTCTTTCTTTTTTTTTTTTTTTTTTTTTTTTCAGTATGACAAAGTGCACTATTTCTTTCAGACAACGATTTTACGAGGTCGCCTTTTTAACTTTACACTTTCAATGAGAGTGCAAACATTTTTATTTTTATTTAAAATATATAAAGCTGAGAGTTTCTCATTGTATCCCTACGAATTACTAGATTTTATGAAGAAAAAAAAAAAAGAAAGAAAGAAAGAAAAGAAAATGGTACACTAATTAATCATGAGAAAATCTAGCTATAGCTGTATTTTTTAGTTCAATCAAATAATTGATTAAACGTATCCATGATTGTAATGAAATGCTCGCCCTCTGGTGGCCTAAGGTGAAATTACAATACGCGGATAGCTTTCGTCAAAACGCCATTGCGTTTTGTATATTCAATGTTTGGTTTCACTTATTTACTGAATAAAAATGAATAAATCCGGTAAAAAAGACTACACACACTGTTGTGTACCACAATGTAATTCGAAAGGATCAAGAAACCCAGAATTAAGCTTTCATTTATTTCCAAATGACAAATATAAAATTTCTGTTGCTTAAGATAATGGAAGTAAAGCTTTAGTTAGTAGAAAAACTGAATGGGTTAGACTTTTGCGAATTGGGAAATAAGTATCACCGAGAATGACTGTTTGTTCAAAACATTTGACAACTTAGGATTTCACAAGTAATAATATGTATAATTTTGCTTTAATTATAAAATCTTTCAGATAAAGCTGATCGTTTGCTTCGCTAAAGAGTGAAGCAAAATGTGATGCTTCGCTAAAGAGTGAAGCAAAATGTGATGCTTCGCTAAAGAGTGAAGCAAAATGTGATGCTTCGCTAAAGAGTGAAGCATCACATTTCATGGATGTCATGAAACAACTATAGTATTGGTTCACAAGTGCATTTGGCAATTTTTCCTTGGTGATTATGGCGAGATGCCATTTTTGCAAATGGTTGCGGTGGATTCCAGGCGTACACAAAAGCATATTGCATTGCAAAGAATCCAGAAAGGCATCGTTATCGTTCAAAACGGTGCCAGAGAAAAATCGCCAAATCCAGTTATGGACCAACTCTATAGTTGTACCTTTTTTTTTTTTTTTTTTAATTAAAAAAAAAAAAAAAGTCGAGAAAAATCATGCTAAAGAAATTTAACGGCTTCACTATAAAACCCCTTTGCGAAATTTAAAATATGGCACCGAATTAGCTTGAACGTTTCTCACCAAGGTCTTTACTTACGCAATTGTGATAGCCATTTTAATTCATCAGCGAAATGACAATAAAAATTTAAAAGCCACCAAAGGGCTCCTAAGCTAAAACTATACCAAAGAAATAAAAAATAAATAAATTTCAATAATAATAAATATATTTTTTAACAATAAGTTCAATTTGTCACACACAGGCACACTGATATTTTTCGGGATTTAAGTTCAATCTTATGTGACGTATATCCTACATATATAAAATTCAAATATATGAAAATATATTTTGTTGGGGTGATTTTGGGATTAAAGCTGATTGATTTCATTAGGGTCCTAAGCCTATAGGTGGAGTGTCCTCCGTAGTGGCCTTTCTGAGGGGTCCTAGCACGTATTTACGCTAATTTCCGAGAAAACCACGGAAAACTTCGAACGGCTAGGTCTACGAGCGCCACCTGGGATCGAACCTGGCACTTCCCGTCTACCAGTATTGCGCACAGAACCGCTCGATCACTGGTAGAGCAATAGTTTGTTGGCAGACGACAATTTTAAATTTTTTCTTTAAACCTTATTTTGAAAATTTTAATCAGATTTTGAAAATTTTTAATAGAATTAATCGGATCGATTAACTCGATTAAAAAATGATCGGTACTAAGCATTGCTCGATTAACTGAACCGATTAATCGATTAATCGGCTCAGCCCTAGTTAATACTAACATGACTATAATCATTTGATGAATGCAAGTAATCAATCGCAAGCAAAATCTCATTTTGAAACTATTACTGTACATAACATATATTATAGAAAAGAGAACAAAAATGTTTTTCTCAGAGACTAATCCTTATATACTGGTTAGTACTACTTAAGATTCTTTTCCAAAAATGCTGCCATTGATTATATTAGAAAATAAAACTTTAAGACATTTCCACTAAATGATCAATTACTGGCCTGTTCACCTTGTATAGACAGAATCAAACCGAACTCAAAAATTCTCTTAATAATTAATATTATAAATGTCAGTTACATCTTCTATTAAATAAAAAAACAAAATAAAATAAAAAATAAAAAGACAAAATCAATTTCGATCTAAGCAATATGTATAGATCATTGAATGAAAGAAAAAAAAAAAATGTAAAGCTATTCAATATAAGCTAAAGAAGCTTCTGATTACTTTATGCAATCTCATGATTTTCCAGAAATATTTCTTTGAGATCAGTTAAAAGGATGTTTATTTTCCTTTAAATCTCTACATGCATAAGTTTAAAAGAGTTTTATTGAGGAAGTTTACCTGAATAGCCCCTTATTTCGTAAGAACTGGAGTTTACATCTATTCAGCTCTAGAGAGATGAAAACTACACAATAATCTAATAATAAGATATTTATTATGAGCATTCAAAATAACTTTATTCTAAAGCATCCGTATTGCTTACGAGAAATAAAAATATGTATATGTTTCACGAAATTTAATGTGATATTGAAAGGATAAAAATCTGTTATTGGCACTTGATTTTGGTACCTACCTATTTTGGTACCTACTAAAGTAGCAAAATTGGCATGTTATCTATTTACTGAAGTATAAATTTGTGTCTACATGTAGCATGTTTTTTTTTTTTTTTTTCTTTTATTATTCCCATCATAGAAATACATTTTATACCTTAAAAAATTATCTTTTATATAAAACGATACGTACAGATATATAAAGATATAAAGAATGCCTTCAGAAATATGATAAAATAACTAAAAACTGCATAGATAATAATTATAAATATATATAATAGCTATTTTTATTGTTGAAATGAATTAGTATCATAATTAAAAGCTTTAGTAATTTGACAAAAGTTCTTAATAATTCTATGCTAAAATCCAATAAAAAATTCAAGAACTCAGCTGCTATTAGAGATACAAAACTTCAGAAAATCTAAACTAATATTTTTAGCAAAGTAATTTTTTTTTTTTTTTTTTTTTTTTTTTTTTTTTCTTTTTAAATTCACTTTAAATTCGTAAAATGCAAAATTTCTCTTAGGCATTTTGCAGCTTCAAAACAAAATATTACATAAGGAAAAAAAAAAATCAATTTTTAGAAAATGATAACCAATTTTACAATTGTGAATTTTCGGAATGTAAAAACGGGATTTAAAAATATTTATTAGTCAATGAGTTATAACGGGAATAATTTCTCCACACATTGCATTTGGATTCCGGAGACGGTAAGTAAAGAGTCTCCTTAACGGAAGGGGATAATTTATTTTTAATTTGACTACAAATCTACTTTTATTGAAACAGCCTATTTAAAGCAAGAAAGAAGCTTATTCTGTTGCTACAATGTCTATATCTTTCTGTTTGTATATTTATTTATTTATTTATTTTGATTCGTTATTTTTAATTCTAGTTCCCTATCGAATTTTCTCTCGAACACACAGTATATTTTTCTCTCACCAGTATTTGCAGATGTTACAAAAATGCTTGTTTTCGATATTTACTTTGGCCTCTTCCATCTTTACCAACTTTAGCACTTTTTATCTATCGAAAAATTTTAATCAAATTTTTTATATATTTCTATAACAATTTTTATTGATTAAATAAATAAATATATTCAACTGAAATTTTCATATTTTCCGTTAGCCAAAATGTGCTAAGTTTGTTACTATGGGTCGGAAAGGAAAAATATGAAATTCCATCAAGAATTTCTCTTTTTAAAAATATTTAATTTTTTAATTAAATAATTATAAGCTTCATATTTATAAGAGACACAGCGCTAGATAAATAAAAACAGAAATAATAAACAATGACTTGAACGCCAAAGGAAATAGTAAAGTAGTAGACAGCCGTTTCGGTAACCTTTAGCGTACCGTCATCAGTGCATCTACTCATGCATTACGGTATACTGATGTACTTCTGTACTCTACAGAGCATGAACTGATTTGCTATAAGCAAAATAAGTGCGCTAAATACTGCTGAAACAGTTGTCAGCTAGTTTATTATTTCATTTGGCGTTCAAGAAATTGTTTACTATTCCAATAAACTTCATTCTTCTCATATTTGATTAATTTTGTGTAAGAAAATATTAGTAAGTATTTGTTTTATTTCATTAAGCATTTTTTAATATATTCAGAGTATTATACGGAAAAAACAAAATAAAAATATTATCTGTTTTGCTAATGAAGATGTTAAATAATCAAGCAATATATACAGGATAGTTATAATTGCAGTATTATCTTATAGCAAAAATGGTTTGTTGGATTACCACCAAATTTAGTAAGTATGCTATTCATGATACGCGCTCAAAGATTTTAAAAATTGCTTAAGAATTAAAAAAGCATTCGCCAAATAGCGCCTTGAACGAAAAAAAAACAGCAAATTTAATAAATGGATTGACTAACACGGGAATAAAAACTAATCATCAAATATGCAGTGTTATGATAATTTTCGTTACTCACAGTTTATAAGTCTCCAATTTAGGCGGGATACTTCATACCAGAAATTTTCTTTAATAAATTTACCTTTATTTAATCGTGGAAAAATAATATAAAATATTTCTATAAAAAAAATAAATAAATGAATAAATAAATAAAATAAAAAAAAAATACTGGTGTGAAACCTGATTTAAAAATTAGAATTGTTGGCAAGTATTACACACTGTATTATACACACTTGCCAACAGTATTATACACTGTTGGCAAGTATTATACACTGTTGGCAAGTATTATACTATTATACACAAGTATTATACACAAGTATTATAACACTGGTGATGGAAAAAAAAATCCCAACACCAAGAAAAAATTATTGTACAGTAATGAAATTTCAGCAATACATTTGTCTAGGTAACATATTTAATTGATTAAAGTTTCAAGATCACAGGTAGAACCATTGGCGAGAAGAGCCATTTCAAATGTGAAATGTTGGTACATTAGTAACCGGTGTAACCGCCAGAATTTTGAATGCAAGCACGCAAACGTGCATGCATTGTGTCGTACAGGTGTCGGATATCAGTTAGTGGGATGGAGTTCCATGCCTGTTGCACTTGGGCGGTCAATGCAGGGACGGTTAATGCTGGTTGTGGATGACGCTGGAGTTGTCGTCCAATGATGTCCCATACGTGCTCGATTGGAGAAAGATCTGGTGATCTAGCAGGCCAAGGCAACATGTCGACACTCTGTAGAGCATTTTGGGTTACAACAGCGGTATGAGGGCGAGCGTTATCCTGTTGGAAAACACCCCCTTGAATGCTGTTCATGAATGGCAGCACAGCAGGTTGTATCACTAGACTGACGTACAAATTTGCAGTCAGGGTGCGTGGGATAACCACGAGAGTGCTCCTGCTGTCATACGAAATTGCTCCCCAAACCATAACTCCAGGAGTAGGCCCTGTTTGTCTAGGCAGCAGACAGATCGCTAGCAGGCGTTCACCTGGCCTCCCTATAACCAACACACGGCTATCACTGCGACCAAGGCAGAACCGGCTTTCATCAGAAAACACAACAGATCTCCACTCCGTCCTCCAATGAGCTCTAGCTTGACATCACTCACGTCGCAAACGGAAGTGGTTTGGAGTCAGTGGAATGCACGCTACAGGGCGTCTGGCTCGGAGCTGTCCTTGAAGTAACCGATTTGTAACAGTTCGTTGTGTCACTGTGGTGCCAACTGCAGCTCGAATTTCAGCTGCAGACGCAGTACGATTAGCCACAGCCATACGCCGAACACGGCGATCTTCCCTCTCAGTAGTGCCACGTGGCCGCCCGGAACCCGGTCTTCTTGAGGCAGTACCTTCCCTTGACCACTGCTGCCAACACCCATGCACAGTGGATACATTCCTGCCAAGTCTTTCTGCAATATCGCGGAAAGAAAACCCACCTTCTCGTAGCCCTACTATACGACCTCGTTCAAACTCAGTGAGCTGTTGATAATGGCTTATTCGTCTTCTTAGAGGCATCCTTGACTAACATTAACCCACTACGTCAAATCTCAACTGTAAATAACGATCACGAACCTTACAGCGCTTATTTAAAGCAAACCTCATTTGCATGTTCATAGTGTCGCTACTAGCGCCACACTTATGCGCGTAGCTCGAAATTTGAATCGACGTCATCTTTCAGATGTATAAACACGCCTACCAAATTTCGTTTATCTAGCACAGCTCCTTCCTGGTGTTGGGATTTTTTTTTCCATCAGTGTAGTAAGGTTGGCAATGCTGTTCATACGAGTTATTCCATTTGTTTTATTTTTGATTTTCAATAAAAATCACTCCATATTGAATGTTTTTGAACTTTTTTTTTTTTGAAATTCCTTGAGTTAGTGTTGTCAATTTGTCCCTACGCGTAGGAACTTTTAACATGTTATTTCAGGATGTAGGGACAGAGTAGGGACTTTTTAGCGATACTCTTTCTCAAAATAACATAGGAATGCATGTTCGTCCTACGGACATCCTCAGTACTACAGTAGGGACTTTTATCATCAGTGTAGGAAGATTTTGAACTGTCCATAAGGACATGACAAAATCTCATTTAGCAACACTGTCATGAGTGCTTCTTTTTAATAGTTCATATAGAAGTTTAATTACAATGTGCTCGTCTAATCTAGCTTAAGAATATTATTTATAGCAGAAGTTTAATTATAACCACCTTGTAAGCATAATAGTTAAAATAACCAAATTATCTTTGCATAAAGAATGAGTATTTATTTATTTATTTATTTTACGTTCTTCTACCATGAAAAAGTACAAATATTCCTAAAACATTTTCGCCTAATGCTTCATTGAAAATTTACAAACATATTTAGTGTTATAAGCAACATATGTGCTAGTGTCTACAAACAAACAAATTTTCGACAAACGAGCTATTCTTACTGCATATTAATATGCGTGAGCAGACATCATTTTCTGCTGGCGAAAAAAGAATGAGTTTTGCATTGCGTTTTATTCGAATGAAAAATATTGTCTCATTTCCTTAAAGATATTTTCTAATTAGACAGTATGCGAATTATATACGAAATTTTATTTTACTGATGCATACCAATTGCGTTTTAAAATATAATTTTTTTTTTCTCAATTTTTTTTTTATCCCAATAGCTCTAAAAATATTCTTCAGTATAATTATATTTAACTAACTGGAATAGTGTCAAATATTTCTAAGAATCAAAATTTATAAAAGTTAAATATTTAAATAAATTTACTGTAAAAATGAAATTTGTATAGTTAAATTTTTTTTATACATTCGTGGGCATAATTAGAAGTTGAGCTATGCTTTAGCGATTTAGTAGTCGAAAAGAAATATAAATCAATACAACATCTCTCTTCACAAGGTATAATTTAAATTATTTTTAAAGAATTTTCACTATCGAATTTTTATAACAAACACATCTCATTTAGAAATATGAAATAAAAAATGAAAAATTATCTGTACATAATTATAAGTTCAGAAAAAGTTTCATAATAAGAATGAAAGAAGAATTATATGTAATAAGAAGTTAGATTCTAGCGTGGTCTCTTTTATATTTAATGACTTCAAAAACACGTTCTGGCACCGATGTCTCGAGATTTTGTAAGGTAACTAATGCGATTTCTCTCCAGACTTTTCAAATTTTGTCCTTTAGTTCTCCTACAGGTTGAAATCGTTTACCATGAATATAAACCTCGCTTCCTCATCATTCTCTATCGATTTTTTATGGGGTTAAGGTCTGAATTGTATGTTGGCCATTGTAATAATGGTATATAATAATAGTTTTTATCTTCAAGCCATGATTTTGTCACCCTTGAGGCGTATGGGGCAGCATTATCCTGCTGTAAAATAAAGTCCTCCCCATAAGTGTCTCAGCTGATTCAGGATGAATGATTAATGTTGTTTCCAATAATTATACATATTTATCCGATTTCATTCTTGTAGAAAACCTCGCAAGAGGCAAGACATTTTTATATGAAATCCCATTCCATACCATGACTGTTCTCTACCAAAGTTTCTTGAATATTTAATCTGTTTCTATCTTTTTAGGTTAGGCCAATAGTAAGATGTCCCATTAGGGCCACCTAGATTGAAATTTTTTTCATCCGTGAATATCACAGATTTCCATTCTTCTTTATAAATCATGTACTTTTTTTGCGATTTCTATATTTTTGTTTTACGATTCGCTTTTAATATTGGTTTGACTTTCTTTTTTATTCATACTACATATTTTTCGTTATGAAAAATTCTTCTGTCGTGTCTTGGAGTGACAGGGAGGTGTACAGAATAGGTTATTTCATTTGAATTCAGCATTTCATTTTTTTCTTTTCTTAAAATCAACTTTTTTGACGTTGCGTGATGGATGTCCTTTCTGGTAGTTTTAATACGTTATATATTTTTTCTCTTTTTGACGTAACTAATAATAACACATAGATAACGCCCAATCTTCTTCCTTATTTGTCTGTGTGATAATCCCATCCACATCCATCAATTTGAGTTTGTTCTCTATCAGATAGCGATCTTCCTTTACAAAAAGACATACAAATTTAAACATCCTCAAACTTCTGCCCAATTCCCCTTGAATATCGTGCGTACTTCTATTGATGAATGGCTACACTATTTTTTTTTTTTTTTTTTTTTTATGTATCTAAAACGTAAGAAGCAAATTCAAATTATGAATAGATAATTATATGTAAGGTATGAATATATTTTGAAAATAATATTTTTCTAGCTTGGTTTATTAAGCCACTGTACATGTTTTGACAGTATTTAAGGCTGGACTAGGTAAATTCTAATAAAAGAAACCGTGTTTTAAAAATCCTCCTGCCCCCAAAAAAACTTAATTCTCAGTTTGGTCAGCTGAAACAAATAGTACTATACGGTTAAGTGTGGTAAGTTCAATCACGGGGTAGGTAATCTCAGGTCAAACTGAACTGAGAAGCTAAATTTGTAGATACTAATCATCCTATGTGCTTGTTTGAATCTTTCTTTGTTATATTAAGTATTAGAAAACGAAATCAAATATGAAATAGTGATATTTTTTAAAGTTTGAAAAATTGGTTAAATTTCCACTCTTTGATATAGTACCGATGTCACACTTAGGAATTTTGTCATTGCTCTACTTGTGTGGTTATCTCTTACAATTTTTCGTTTAGCAAATTAAGTTTTGTACGCAGATTTTGAATATAACTTCATGTTTGTTTTATTTCTTAAGCGATCGGCTTGCCATGAATAGTTACACTTAACCCAAAGAACATGCATATGAGGTAAATGTAAATTTTTTTAGGGGTAAGTGTAACCAGCCTGGTTACACTTGTCCCAAGTAGATTGTAAGTAATGAGCTCCGGCCTTTATTTAACTGTGTGCCTAAGATATGATGAAATAGAAGTATTGTCAGAAGACATTGTCAGAATTCTTCCTGAATTTAAATTAGGATTTACGAAAGAACTGAACATTGGATTTTGACTCTACGGAATTCAGTATGTAGCCCAAATCTATTTCCAATTTTTGATTTCCTTATATTTACCCAATTTTATATCTAAAGTTTCATATGTCAGAATTATCCTTAAACCTAACTCAATCCATTTATTTTTATTCATTTTTTTTTTTTTTTTTTTTTTTTTTTTCGAAAGATATTTTGTCAACTTTTAAATGTCTTACCCCAACTTTATGTTTACCATTTCAAATCCTACCATAATGAAAAATACATTTTTAATTTAATATAAGAATCCCCGTATGTCTACGAACGAAAAGCACTATATAAATACCCCAGTCAGTTATAATTTTTAGTTTTCAGCTGAATTTTTGTTATGCATTTTTTTTTTTTTTTTTTTTTTTCAATTTTGAAAAGTTTTTTAAAAAGATTGCAACTCTTACACGAATTGAGATATTTCAAAACATGAAAGAGTTCTAACTTCATTAAAGTCTTCACTTTCTGGAAACTTGACTTACATAACTCTTAAAGCATACAACAGGAACTCATTAGGCTGAAGTTACACTGGCCCCATGACACAAAATTGTATAATTTTTGTCCTTAAAGGAACATAGGTTAAATTTTAAAAAGCTCATACTTTTAACAAGCCAATCAGTTGTATGTACGCCTAAAAACTTTCAAAAGTTTGTGAATATTAGAAATTGAGCAAAATAAAGCCAGATTCTAACTATCAAAAAGTCGTTACACTTAACAACTTATCCTAGTAATTATTCTCTGACTTTTCAAATTTCTCCATTTAATAAATATGAGGCATTAACTTTGGACACATCCATCTAAAATATTGTCAACTTTTTTTTTTTTTTCTCATTTGTTGGCTTCAATCATTTCGTTTGTTTTGACTTTGTCACTCTATCGTCCTCTTTTATTTTCGCTGTAGGTAAAAACATCTGCTAAATTCATTACTTGGCATCAATAGAAATCTGTAACTAAATTTCATAAAAACGTTTTTATTACGGGGCACCGAGGTAGAAATTTAAACTGATTACAATGGTTGCTTTAAGGGCTTACGGATGAACTGCACAAAAAATTCATAGATCGGAGAGGTTGTGAGGCTAAGATGTAAATGGCTGATAGTCCGAAGGAACTTTGATATATACACCGGTAGTTTTCATCCGTGCGACGCGAAAGTATGTAACATTTTAGATGACAATAAACATGATTTAAAAGTAATAATAACAAATATCTACAAAATAATTTTGGCAAAATTTTATTTGATAATTTTAGCTGATACATACGTTTTTTGGTGTGCTGAAATCGAAAATAAAGCCACTTGTAGTCTATCGCGCATAAACTTTTTTTCAATATAGAATATCTATCGTTACAATTTCCTTCCTTTCGATAGTTTCTAGTGTTTTTCCATGATTAATTATAATTAATCATAGATATATACTAGAAAAGGTACCATATAATTACATAGGAGGAAGAGTCACAGAAGAAATTTTTTCGTAGACTACCTGTAGGGACAAAAACCTATATGTGATAGTTAAAAACTGGCTTCATTTTCGTATTCAGCCCACCAAGGAAACATAAAGATCAATCACAAAAATCATGAAACCTGTAATGTTTAAATCCTATGTAAACTTAAATAAATATATATATATATATATATATATATTATGCATATAAGATAACATTCATGGCACTTTATTCTCATAATAAATATAACTAAAAGAAATACATATAAGATTCTTTATAAATATTTCTTTCACTTGCCATAATTAACTGCATTTTAAAATTATAGTAACATGAAGCTAATAATTACAATTTTTATAACATTTAATTAAAAAATTTCTGTCACAATGCACACACACATACACACTATATATATATATATATACAAAAGCTGTTTTGAATAATAAACGACTCACATATTTCTTTTTATGTCATTGACTGTTAGGAGGAACAACTGAAAAACATTTCATAAATGGAGTGACAATAACTTGTATTAGTCTACATAAGTAAGCAATTCATCAATACATTTCTGTAAGGAAAAAATAAAGAAAGAAAGAAATGAAAAAAAAAAACTGCAAATGGTTTCTCTTTTCTTTTTATATACCTTTCATTGTTAGTGTTCTTTTCTTTTGCATAGAAATGAATAAACGAGAAAAAACCTATTGTTGAGATAAAATAGTCTATAGAGTAATTTTCACATACAAAAATAACAGACAAAAAGAAAATTTGTAAACTGTAATTGGAAAGTAAATATATTTTTAAAATAACTTGTTTTTTATTATAAATAAATAAATAAATACAATTTAGTAACATAAAAGGTAATGTCATCTTATATATATAGTATTTGATGTTAAAAAATAAGAATACAATAAAATGAAATATTTTAATTGAATAAAATCCATGCTTAAAATGTTATTAAATATTTAAATATTGTTATTATTGTTATTATTATTATTATTGTTGTTGTTGTTGTTGTTGCTGCTATTATTACTGCACTCAGATTTGAAAAATTTTTAAACAGTTTTTAAAATATTTTAAAATATGTGAGAGATATGTGAATTTACTACTTAAAAATTCCAATTTATTAACCCTTTAAAAACATTTCCTTTTTATTATTAATAAAATTAGAAAAAAAAAATATGTTAGAAATACAGTAGGGCCTCGCTTATCTAAGGTAATGTGGACCGATGGTAATCGAAAACTTGGATAACAGACTCGGTTGTAAATCGAGGGGAAAACATACGGTAAAAATACATATATTAAGTATTCAAATGTAACCATTTAAAAATACAATACAATACATTACGTGCATAAAGCATAAAATATAGTCTCGTATTAAAGTTTGCTGAAATTATCCACACCATTTGTCAAAGGCCATCTTTTCGGGACTACATCGGTTAACTCGAAATTCGGTTAATTGGGGCTTAGATATCCGGAACTCTACTGTATCAGAAACAGCACGGAATTAAAACTCAAAGAGAGAGACACATATTTGATTAAAGTTGTTTTGTGCTCTTTATATAAGATGCTCTCCAATAAACAAATTTAATGATTAAAGCAACTGTATGTAAAAATACCAAAAATATACCTTTATTTTTTTATTTCGATATAAATGAGATACATAACTGTAAATTACTATCCTATTTTTTCTTTTTATTTAATTTTTTCAGTGCTTCTTTGATGATTGTCTCAGTGTTTTTTTAGTTAATATAGTTTAATAGAGACAATATAATCTCTCTAGTTTCATTGTTGTTTTCCAAGTTGCATTTACTTTCAAAATATTTTTCGTTTTACATTGTATACATAATAATTATTTTAAATAATAAATAATAAATAAAAATGATCTGCTGAGAAATGAGTGGTGCAAATAGCACTTTGAGGTTCTTAATGTATAGATTCACTAATCTATTGTTGTGTTTTTCTCAAAACGTCATTTTAGAAAATGAGATGCAACGGAATATATAAAATTGTGAACGTTCATTAAAGTATTTGTAGATTAAGACGAATAGCTTTATTCCGCCTCTTATGGAGATGTAATAACTAGCTTTTTATTATTATTATTTTCTACATATTTAGAGTATATTAAATAAAATTAACATAACCAAAATTTTTAACTATTTTATACTCATCATCGTTTCATTGTAAAAGTTATAAGAACCTCAAATTGCCGACAAGCATTTCTGTTGATTTTAATGAATCAGGTATACAACGATCCCAAGCAGCACCGAAACGTTCTCTAAACATTCAAAAATTGTTCTGCAAACACGTTCTAAGAACTTTCACTTTGAACGTGTTATAGACGTCTATTTGTCCATCTTGAAGCCGTACAATAGTAAGGTTCAGAGAACGTTCTAAGAACGTGTAACTATCACCATCGGTGTTATAGAAGCGTTCTGAGAACGTTTTATGTATACGGTTTCAGAACGTTCTAAACGTTTTTAGAACGTTTTCAAAACGTTATACACATTTTCAGAACGTTCTAAAAAACGTACTGTAAACGTTCTAAAATAGTGTAGTTAAAAAAAAAAAAAAAAAAAAAAAAAAAAACTTCATTATAAAAAAAAAAAAGCACCTCAGTACGGGCGTTTAGTAGTAAAAAGTACATAGCTGATGACAAATAATGATACAACACATGAACAGGGATATGAATTACTTTTTTCTTTTTCAATTCAAATAATGTTTGAGAAATTTTAACATACTTACTATTTCCTTTATTTTCAGCGTATATGCATCAAAAATTTTATATTTTTTGACAGTTTTCCCCAAAAAGTGTCATAACGACTCTTTATACCTTAAAACATTTCTTAAATTTTTGCATTTTTAAAAAATTTCTTTTTTTCCCCTAATCTGAAGATAATGAAGTTATAGTATTAATTACAAAACTTTGAATAAACACCATAAAATGCAAGAACTCGCACCAACTGTTTCGGGTCAAACGAAGACACAACCCTTCATCAGGCGAACATTGTAGGCACGAGAACTGCAAACAAGCACGTTGAGTGTGTTGAATGCGTTGCCGCTTTGTTTGTAGCAGTCGCGAGTTCTTGCATTTTATGGTGTTTATTCAAAGTTTCGTAATTAATACTATAACGTCATTATCTTCAGATTAGGGGAAAAAAGAAATTTTTTAAAAATGCGAAAATTTAAGGAATTTTTTTAAGGGATATAGACACGTTATGACACTTTTTGGGAATTACTGTCATAAAATATGGAATTTTTCATGTATATACGTGAAATTAAAGGAATAGTAAGTATGTTAAAATTTCTCAAACATTATTTGATTTAAAAAAAAAGTGATTTATATCCCTGTTGCTGTGTTGTATCATTATTCTTCATCTGCTATGTACAGCTAAACTCTTGAATTATTTTGCTTGTTTTAATCCTTGTGACTCCGAATGCGTCATCCTATAATTAATGCTTGTTTTTCATGGTTGTTTTCTGTTTGGATCTCTGATTTTTTGAACTAAATAATTTATTCCAATTTATTCTTTATTTTTAACTTCAATTAATTTCTTGTACGATAGGGTGCCCCATAGCAATTTGCTATTATAGCTGCTAACGAACGAAATCGTACTTTGGTGCTCAACGAGGAAAAAGGTCACCACTGACGAGTTTTTTTTTTTTTTTTTTTTTTTTTTTTTTTACCGTTCTAAGCTTTATCCTAAAAAAAATTAAATTTAAAATGCTGTCTTAATTTTTTATTTCCTCGTTGCTTGTTTGTATCTTTTGATTTGAGTTTCATGTTGTTTTTACGCACCGGCAAAATTATTAAAATTGCAACTGACAATATAGGAATAAATGTATGATTAGACTGAAGTTAAATAAAATAAAAATCAATAAATAAAAAATAAATGTTTCAATAAATCACAATCAGTCTCCCCAGGTTATTTAAATTTGTTGTAATTTCCTTCTCATTTTTCTATGTGGTTTCAGGGATCTTATATCTTTTGCTTGGCTTTAACTAAGATTAAAAATTCATTTATACATACATATATATTTATATATATATATATTAATTTTTTTTTTAAATACAGGGTGCAAAGCATTGTGACGAGAATAAATTTATCTCCGCAACTATCGGTCGCAAATATATAGTTTCAGTTACAAAATGTTTTAAAGAATATGAGCATTTGTGGTATGACATGTTTAAATTTAAAATATCTATTTTTTCAAAATTACAAAAACTAGCTTTTTATATAGTCCTAGATTCCTATAGTCATATTTAGAAAAACTGACACTCATCCTAACAAAAAGTTTCATTTCTATTCTCCCAAAATGGAACAAGATATTCAGATTTTCTAACATATTTCGGCCTTCAATAAGGGATCGATTTAAAAATCCTATTTGGAATTTGTTTGCATTTTCCCGGGGTTTATTAAAGAATTTTTCATTGACTTTTTAATAAAGCCCGAGAAAATGCGAAATAATCCTAAATTTTGATACTAACTATCTCAGACAATTTTGGGCGCACAAAAGTGAAACTTTTCGTGTTATATTTTTTAGGTTGGAACTCAACTTTTACTATTAGCGTCATGAAAATTGCATAAAAATTATCAATTTTTGCGATTTTTAATAAATTGATCTTTTAAATTTAAACATGTCATATAATGAATGCTTACATTATTTTTAAAATACATTTTCTTATTGGAGGACGTCTGAGACCAATTGTTGCGCAAATAAAGGCCTTCTCTCGACTTTGCACCCTGTTTATTCTAAACATTTCTGGGTACTACTTTGTAAGTCCATGGACAGTTTATAAGTGTATTTGAATGCTGAAGTTCATAGAAAGTTTTAATATTCCAAAATAAAAAATAATTTCGTAAATGAATGTACCAATACACCGCTAAAATAATATATAATTGAGTTTAGAATATATTGTTAATTTATAATAATAAGAAATTGAAACGAAAAATTAGTTAGAAGGAAGAAATTTTAAAAATTTCCAAATACTTAAATATATATATATTTTTTTTAATGAAAATTTTTTTCTAAAATATTTAACATACTTCATATTTTTAAATTTCAGTGCATGTGTATATACATATTTTCAGATTACAGCAGCAGTTTACAAAAATGATGTTTGCAGGTATTTAAATTTATTCCACATGGCAATGTAATTGGTATTCTTTAAATGATTAAATTTCTTTAAATTGAGTGAACGAAATTTTTACTCATTTGATGTAATTATGCTATCATGGCATATTAAATAATCCATAAATGTAAATATTATTATTATTAATAAAAAAGATAGTAAATCGTCTTTTTTTTTAAGCAGAATATCTTTAAAGATGTGGAATTAAAATTGAATCTTTGTTTTATTATGCAGTTAAACAAGTTCATATATTTAATTTAATGAATAACAGTAAAGAGATATTTAAAATTATAAGTCGGTGAAACTTAGGATATTATTTTAAAAATATGCAATTTGCATAACCTAGATTATATATATATAATCATATAAACATTAAAAAAATACTTCAAAATTTAAAAAGAAAAGAAAAAAAGAATTACGAACCTTCTTAATTTTCTTGATAAGAAGTTTCAAGAAAATACCCTTGCAACTAGCATTTTAAAATACATAATGACCAGTCTGGAAGGGCATTCACTTAAAATTAGATCTCATCTTCTAAACTCTTTATGTTACTTCTTCATTCAGAAACATAATAACCAAAAATAGTTATTTTAATATTTTCCATCTCAGAAGACTATAAATTAATAAAATGTATCCATAATTTCTAAGCGGTTTTCTGTAACAGAAGCAGTTTCTTCTGCGATACAACGCTGCTTACAAGTATCAAAAGTTAGGCTTAATAACTTACGCAGATATGAAAATGATTGTTTAATTGATATTAAAATAAGACTTTAAGAAATAGAACATAGAGAATATTACAGGTTAAAAATATCACATTTCTACCTTTTCTAAAGCTTATCCATGTCATTATAACGCAAAAACTGAACAAAATAGATTACATGTTTTAAATTACCGTCTCACATAACGACACGACTTTCCCAAGAGCTGGCGTTTGACTTTGCACGGTCAGCGAGAATTAAATGAATGCAATCCACATCTGCCCTGCCCTTCCCTTCTTACATCCGCAATAATCATGTTTCAAAGTTCAACATTTGAAACAGAAATTTATTAAGCATTTATAGCTGTAGAAAACATAAAGTCAATATTTTAAGGGAAAATGGAGCTGAGTTAAACAATTATTTAAATTTTTATAAAATAATTAAAAAACTTATGAGATCACTTTATTTTTCCATTTTAAAATCTCGAATTAAACGGGAAAGCATATTTTGTTTTAGTGTATATTTCAGTATTGAACAAAATATTCAGTGAAAGGATCAGAAATGGCATACACTTTATTTTTTCTGTATACATAAAAAGAACGCAATGGATGCATGGAAATTTTCGACTTAGGGATAGGATTCGACAATTTTTAGAACTTGTTTGCGCATCTTAATAAAATTTTGAGGAAGTTGTATCTGAAGAATCAGTGGACAGAATTTAACCTAACTTGATATTTAGTTAAACTTTTATTTTAACTAGCACTGATTAATTTTTGGAATATATGACCTTATAGGTGCTCAGTTATTATGTAATCCCCCCCCCTTCCATGTAACGGAGGGCAGTATCTCAGTTTCTATTGAATAAAGCTGCACCAAACTTGATATGTGAGATAGATATTATGTTAAACTGTGGTGATCTAATTTGAGCATATATTGATTGAGAAGTGGCACTACTGTGCTGCAACTTAATCCCGTTTAAAGGAAAGCAATATCTCAGATTATTATTATTATTATTATTATTAAAAAATCACTAACATGAGTATGTGAAATATATATTATGAAAAACTATGATAATTCAGTTTGTGTATATATCGGCCGATATAGTACTCTTTATTATGCAATTTTTCCAGATAGCTATACCGCAGCATGTGTTAGTGAAATCTGCAACAAATTTAATATGTAAAATTTTAATTTTGAGATACAGTGTTTATTAAATTTTTGTTCATGTTAACTGGTTAAGTGGAATAGATATAGAATGCTACAGAATAAAGTAGTGCGATGGGTAGAAGATTTCTTTTAAACAGTTTAATTAAAAAAGAATGACTACCTAAAATTTTCATCTATTAAGAAAATAATTTTTGAAATATATATTAAATAATTTTCTTTTATTAAAATTTATTAAATAAAATTTGGAGTAAAAAAAAAATAAATAAATAAATGAAAATAAGAGCAATCAAACAGAGTAATGATTTAACAACATCATCAATATTGATAATTTATCAGTAACATTCAAACTTAAATAGAATCATAAATAAAATATAATAAAAGTTTAAAATTACGCTTAAAAAAAAAAAAAAAAAAAAAGAAAAACTCATTTCTGTAACTTCCCGATGAGTATTAGTGACCGCGAGGTTCTACTCTCGAACCTTACAGACGGGAAGTGTTGGTTTCGATTCCTGGTCGTGCTCGTCGACTCAGGTTTTCGGAGTTTTCCCGTGATATTCTTTGTAACTCGCGTAAATAAGGGTTAGGCATTCTTAGAATGATTTCCACTAAGGGTACACCATCCAGACCTAGGACCCTCGTGTAGTTAGTTTGTTTTAATCCTAACACCAACACTCAATGAATATTACGAAATCAAAACTGAATCTGGGCATTTTGTTCTATTCGTAATAATCTCACTGAGACAGAACGTTTTATGACGGTGTTACATTTGAACGTTTGGTATAGAACTGAAATTGTACGTTTTTTGGAAGGTACAACGCACACTTTTTTAGAACGTTCAAAATAATACTATTTTTGAACGTCTAATGGAACGTTCTTTTGACACGAAACACGGTGTTTGAACTATTGTAACCGTTATTAGACGTCCAAAGAACGTTCCGGTGCTACTCGGGATCCTTGTGTCATTGTGTTATTTAAGAATCTCATTATCAATTTAGTAACAAATTGTTCTAATAATTGAGCTGCATTGGCAGATAAAGATATTTTTACATAATAAAATAAATATATAAATATATAAATAATATGCACATACACGAACATACATATGCACATACACAAGTATGTATAACATATTTAAATGAATAAAATAACAAATAATTTGGAAATCTATTTTATTGCACCGATTAAAAATTTCATTATTGCATCGTTTTTTATAGTATTCTTTCCGATATTACAGAAAAAGCGCGAGATTGTCATAAAATAACATTAGATGCTCGAATGTAAAAAAAAAAAAAAAAAAAAAAAATTAGAAAAATGTAAATAGTTTTGCTCAACAAGTTATTCCAACCATAAGATTTCGATTTATGTCAATACCCTCTGAGGAGGATCAAAATTGTGATGTCATAAATACGGACCAACCTTAAGGGTAAATCTCAGATTATCGCATATAGGCCTAGGACCCTAGTATAGGCATTCGGTTTTCATTAATACAATCAACCAACCAACCCAGACCGTCGTCAATTGCCCATATGATAGCACTAATCCCATTCATACACTCACTCGATTTATTTCAAAGTAAATTGTTTTAACATTGCCAGCGGTTGGAAACAAAAAACTGTACACACTATTATACTAGTCAATTAACCAAAAAATTTAAAGTAAATCACATTTTCTATAACAAATTTTATTAGGGAATTTTCGATACTGATTTTTCCATATGTTTAGACAGTTTTTCTCAAAATTGAGATATTTGCATGGCCAATTGACTTGAGAATTGTTTGAGTGAATTCACACATATGTTTTATGAAAGCTAATTTAATTTTACGAATGGGTAATAATACAGGAAAAAGAGATTAATATAATTAAAGAAAAAAAATATCTTTTTGAATTTAAATAATTTATTTAATTAAAAAGAATTTCCCAGTTTCTTTCCAAAAACTGATTCACAAAGAATTTCATTTTCTTTTCTTAAAAACAAACTGTTTTACTTTTAAAATAAAGCAATTTTTACATAGGGGTTTTGAAAAGTAATTTTAATTCATAGTCTTTCCCTGAAAGAATTTAACCGTTATCACAATAATTTATTTATTTAAGAAAGTGTTCTTTTAGAATCATTACCAACATATTTTTAACATATGTTGGTATTAATAAAACAAAAAAATATATAATTTCCGTTAGTAATTATAAGGCTTATGTTTACATAAAACATCAATTAACATTTTCGAGCAAACGATTATAGTTCTAAAAATAGATTTTTAAAGGATTAATGACGACTGACTGCCGCGGGTGTATAAGTTCAGTTTTAATCGCCTGCGACCGTTTCTTTGATTGAAAGTTGGCATGTATGTTTTATGCCAAACTAGTTTGACTTTATATAACGAAAAATTATTTTCAAAATTTTTGTACTAAAATGTACGGGAACAAAGAAACAGTTTAGCAGTCTTTTTGTCTTAATTTTTCTACACCAGATTTTTCAGTTGGCGATTTTTGCTTTGAGATGGGTCGAGTTCTAGACACTTCTAAACTGGCTTTGATTGCATAAAGAACCATTCTGAGAGCCGTCCTCTCCCTCCACGCCGTTTTGCTGTATGGAATTTTTATACTTGCTAATGCTATAAATTTACATTAACAAATAAGGTTAATAATTATTCATGATGTCAATATTTTACTCATATTGAAGAAAATGATATAATCCTCATGAATAAATAGAACTGTATTCATAGACCGATTTTGTTTCGCCTATTGAGTATGTTTCTCCATTTTTTTTTTTTTTTTCTTTACGACACTGTCTTGCTTGAAATGAACCTGGGGCTGCCTTTCTATAGTACATGAACAGTAAGGTAATTATTTAAAATACAGGAGTTTACATTGTTAAGGGAACTTTTGCAACTGACTGAACCATATTTATGAGTAATTTTAAAATAAATATCTTCATTTTAAATTGTGATTTCTGTAATTCTGTAGGCTTACTGATTTATTTAACTGGCTTTAATTAATTGCTAAAATTAGAATTTTTAGAAACAGACCAATTAGAAACAGACCAATTTGTTGAAATTGGCTGAATGAATTTTTCACTGTCGAGTACTGTAGATACCCAGTATTATTTATCACCATCATGTATATATTAGATTTTTAAAAACTATGTGATATATATTTGTTTCAGAAAAATAAAAAAACTTTTTTTTTTCCTTAAAAGATAATATCAAACAACTATATCTTTAAAATTAACAGTTTAAAATATCTCATATAAATAGAGTTTGACATTCGTAATTACATGTTTAAACGTTTAACTTCTTGATTAAGAAATTTCTTAAAAATGACTATTACAGAACACTACACCTCCGACATTTTCTTCAGCACATTTTCAGTAATGAGAAATTTCCGCCTTTTTTGCTACCACTGTTTTCATACAGAAACATTTTCTACATTTTTGTAGTAATGTGCTGTGACTAAATAGGATAGGGATTATTGCATAAAAATAGTGGTAGCAATAGGGGCTGAAAATTCTCCTCCTTGTAATTGTCCTGAAAAATGTCAGAGACTTCGAGCTCAACTATTTATAAAGCATACAGCTACTACTGAAACACTTTTATTTATAATTATTTCATGTGGTATGAGAATTATATAGAATTTTACACACACAAAGCAACAGTACCATTAATAATAAACCTTAAGCTTCTTAACATATTATTTAGTATTCAAATACTTTTAAATCATCGTGTTATTAAATTTTTAAATACATGTGTGTGCAAACTATTATTAGTGAAAATTTCAATGGTTTCAATATTTAAATTTTTATTTTAGTAATTGAGAACTGTTTTTTATATGCATATTCAAACTTTTCGATAAATAAAATACTTTATATTACGTTCATAAATTAGACATCGTAAATATTGCTCAATCCCTTTGGGAACTGTATATTTATTGATCAATCCATCATACTTCATTAAGTGTTAACGTAGCACAACCTATTTACTTTTTCCTATAAGACGTTCGATGAAAGACATCACACTTGTATACAAAAATCTCTGATGAGATATCAGATGATAAATAAGTTATATAATCATTTTTTAGATTTTATAAAAGTGGGAGTTACTTCTGAATGAAAAAGGTAAGTAATAAATATTACTTTAATCATTTCTTTTTTGTAAAAATTCCTCTAAATTGGTTTTGTGTTATTTATTAAATTCTGACATAGCGAAATCCCCTGTTTCGGCAAATATGACATTATCATGTCTTGCAGAATAATTATGTTTCTGAGGACATTGCTATGACTTCACGGCAAGTCTGAAATGTTACATAGCTATGCTGACATGAAGAGGAAAAAAATATATATGTAAACCGATATTAAAATAGAATAAATATCAACAGAGTGGACTCTCTAGAGTGGACTCTGATTTAGAAATATCTAATCCTAGATATAATAATATATGTAACTTTCGATGAAAATTTCTGAATGTATGTAAAATGTAAAAGAATATGAATGATTTAATAAATAGAACAAGAAGAGAGTTATCAGAAATACTGATTTACCTTTACTTTTCTAAAATACTAACAAAATAGCATAGTAGTATTAAAATTTACCTCCCTTCTTTGTAAAGAATTAAACAATAGAAGTTTGCCTTTGTTTTCATTTACCTTTAACGAATTATGCTACACAAATTTACCACAGTTTATGTATATATATTAATTACGACCAAAATAGTGGGTATTATATAAGTTTGTAGTCTTTCTCTCTCTCTCTGCGTATCTGCAACATTGTAATTATCAAAAGATATATATATATATTGAAAGATAAAATAATTATTAAGAACTTTGTTTACTCAGAAATTTTGGAAATTTCTATATTGATTTCTTAAATGCCCACTTAAAAAAAATGATTCAGTTTTGACCACTGACGATTATTATTATTATTCAACAATACTTTATTTGGAATAGTTCTTTTATATGTTTTAAATTATCAAATAATTTTTGTCTACTTAAACTGTTTCGCCTTCTAAATGAGGCTGAGGCACAGATTATCATACAGGTAGGACAGTGAAGCTAAAACGCGAACCAGACATATAGTAGCACCACTAGTGTCAACAGAGGGGAACTACATGTGTTAAGTCTGCATGAATAGCATCTTTGTTCGAAAATTGTTTTTCTATTTCGCGAGTAGTTAGTAGCAGGTTAGTATAGGAAGTTTTCTTTTTCTTCACTTTCTATTGTTTTTGAATTCACAAAATTATCCTCAAAACATTCACAGCTATTCTTCTAAGAAATAAAAATATGCTTTGTCAAACATATTCATATTCAAGTACAAATTAAAATTACAAACTTTAATTCTGAAATAGCAGTATGAAATCATTAAATATTTAACGTTGCTTGGTTTAAATAATACAAAATGCTTTAAAACGAAAAAAAATATTTCTGGTTTACGTATATTTTCGAAATTTATTTGCTTAATATTTAGTACTTGCTTCTTAAAATAAATTGCTTTCGACAATCAAATTCGTAAACAATAACAAAGTTGCCAACATCAATACAATGGTTAGTTGGTTGGATGTTGGGTTTAACGTTGTACAATTTCGATATGAATATAGATACAATAAAAGTAAGACGAGCGATTGCGTAAGCTAGAGAGCTCGAGAAACTTACAGCCGTTGACACTAGGGTCGTTGCAGTCAAATTTTGGTTACCGAAGAATATACGGGAGTGTCCTATCTGTATAATAATCTGTAGACTGAGGTAGACCAAAAAATATTTTGCTAGAAAACAACATTTTGAAGCCGCTAATTCTTCTATATCGCAATCGCATGAAATGCTGTACCGCTAATCATTTTACAATATTTTTTTTTCTTTAATTCAAACTAGACATGAACAAAAATCCATGTAAATACTGACCCAAATCATAATGCTATGCTGATAAATAAACTGATTTTCAGCATTAACAAAAACGACTGGAAGAGTCAATATTTCTTTCGCTCCTTCTCTATAACTCGAATTGGTGAAAAAATATTAAACTTTCGTTGTTCATACGATAAAAAATTAAATTCTTCTATGCCATTAAAAGAATCAATGTCTTTCAAATTAACCCAAACATTCAAATTTCGATAATACTCTACGAAACACCATTACTGTCTTTGCTCTACGCATCTTTTCATTAAAATTTTCTCGTCCGGTGACACCAACGTGGAACAGTCGTCCCCACTTAATCGGGTAACGGATAAGTGAATACCCCGCTTATAAGATTATAAAGTTATAGAACCAATTTTTTCGCCATAGAATTAATGTTAAACTTCTTCGTTTAAAGAAATGTTTTTTACAATGCCACCCCGCTTAATCGAATAAACATTCGAAATTTCTTAAATAAAATTCCTTTATTTCTGGGCCGAATTTTTCCTCTCATTCTAACAAAAAAAAAAAAAAATCGTTCTTCTTTTAAAAACCTTCCGTAACTAAGGCATGTTCTTTAAACATAAGACGGTATTCCTGCCAAGGTGATAAAATTTGGGGATAAAACAAATTTATAAAATCGGCATTTGAGGATGAAATTAGAAATAAAATACAAATGATCTCCAGGAATTAAAAATCACAAATTTTGAAAGTTTTCAGATGATTGAAATAGAACTTTATGAACTCATAGATGTGGATGAAGATGGAGAAACAAATGAAGGGTTTAATCTTTCAATTAAATCTTTAAACGAATGTGATAAAGAAGAACAAGCAGATCCGCCTCCAACGATAGATGGAGTTCCAAAATCCTTTCATATTATTCATCGTCATTTTGAGTCTCATAGAAGCTATTATAATCTATTTAAGTGCTATGGAAAAATAAAACGAAAAATGTTTAGTTAAGTCTATGTCAAAGTAACCAATCATAACTGATTTTTTTTTTTTTTTTTTTTTTTTTTTTTTTAAATAAAAATAACATTGTAAGTAGTATACTTTATTTTGTTTTTATTCCAGCTTTAATTGCACTTTTTAATTACTATATAATATTTTGTTTCGTTAAATATTTAAATAAGAAAGATATATCGATCATTTCTTTTGTATGAAAGCATAAAATTATTATAGATATACATGTAATAATTGCTTTTCTAGTCTTCCCCGCATAATCGAAAACCCCTCTTAATCGAATTAGTATAGTTGGAACGATAGATATTCGTTTAAGCGGGGCCGACTGTACCATTATGAAATGTGAAGCCCTGCTTTTGGGCTTTCCTCTAAACATTACCTTATTTGACAAAAGGAGTTTGTGCATTTGTGATTAAATCTTTAAACTCATCCGGCGTATATATGTGCCATAGTGACGTTCAATCCATCAATTGCTCAGGATAAAATTCAGTTGATCTAATAACAAATACATAAATTCCTTTTGCTATATAATGTAACGATTTAGAGAAACGCCAAAAAAGCGGGTTTTACTGTTGAAAATAAGAAAACATGCGTATGTGAAATTTTTAAGGCAGAATTCGCAAAAAAGGGAAGGACTTCAATATAGATTTCAGCAGCCATTGAAATTTTTTTTCATCCAATTCTACATACTCCTTGTAATGTAATATGTTGCGTATCAGCTCATATGCAGGAGTATAATTTTTGTTTTTAAATGTCATATAAAAATCTGAGAAATGATTTTGTCTTACTTAATGAAATTTTGCACAAAAAAAAATGATTCTTTCTTCTATTCGTATTTAATTGAATAGATGATATAATTATAGAATTTATAAATCATTCATTTATGCGCACTGCAAATTTAAAATAAAAATATTATTTTGATGATTTACTTAATAATTTTTGTAAAAGTAGTGCGCTATGTATAATATGAAATATAAACACAAATACAAAATCGGTATTATATATTTTTCAATTCTGCTAGTTTTCCATTATTAGGGGCGAATATTTTAATAACTATACTTTTATTAAACTTTTTTTTTAATTCAATTAATATAAGTTTATCGTAATTATTATTACTATTATTCATTTATATATTTATTTTTACATAAGCAATCCAAAAATTCAAATAAAAACTTTTTTAAAGAAAAAGTAGTGATATTTTAGGGGGAGGTTGAACGAAAATTGATTTTTGCAGAAAAATCTTCACAAAATATTTAACAGCTACACGTATTTGATTAAAAAGATAAGTTTAAATATTAAATATTTATGGTACTTTTTACTCTATATTTACATTTTTGTTTTTTAAATAAATTTAACTTCTTTCAGGACATTCTGACAAAATATTAGTTTTGTTTTTTTTTCCTTATTTTAAACAAAAACATACAAACCTTTCTTTTAATGCAACATTGTTTAAAAATACTGCTTTTTGAGTTGTTTGTACTTTAAATATCATTGAAATGAATGAGAGCAGTTTTATCATTTTTTACACTTCATGGTGTACAATTATACAATTGTACTATCATATATTCAGTTAATTAGATGTAACACTAATGAAAGGGTAAAGTGTCTTAATATGAACCACTTTCTGTTGAAATCATTTTTTCACCAAACAATTATTAGTTGTAGATGCATTATTTCCCTAAAAGTATATTTCTGTGGTTAAGTCTGTTGAAAAAATTAATACAGGTTAAGGAATATATTTTTTGTGAGATATGTCATTTCCAAAGTACATTGGAAAATATTCTTAATAGGTATACATTTAGTCGAAAATTTTAGAGACGCTTTCAGGGATAAAATTATTAACCCTTGACTCTGACAAAACTTCCGGCTTCCTCTTGAAAACTCGAAATGACTTCTCTTAAACAGTCAAAGCCACTTTTTACAAATAGTTTTTCTTCAAGACTTCAAAGAACTTTTTTTTCTCCTGTTTGTTGTTTGACTGACATATAAAAACAAATATACAAAAATTAAGTAAATGGTGTACGTTAGTGACCCCAGAGCTAGAGAATTAAGGTGATACCTTTTAAGGAACAACCTAAAAAATTACATTTTCTTTTAAAAAAATGGGGGAGGGGAATTTTATATATAACACTATAGGTCATACAATTTTTATTAAAATCACACAATCAACTGTGGAAGAAAATCATATTAATTGAAATTTTATTTTTTCCGACTGAGTGAAAATAATGCCTGGACCGGGAGTCGAACCCCGGATCTTTGACTTACAAGGTCAAGGCTCTACCAATTGAGTTATCCAGGCCGACAACCGGTTAGCATTACTTACTCACACAACCTTTAGGCAGAAACATCTCTGGTCTATCATGTAGATAGCTCAACAGAGATAAGCCGCAGGAAATGGAAAACACCATTAAAAAATGGGAGAAAGAAATACAATTTTTATTGAAATCGCACAATCAACTGTGGAAGAAAATCATATTAAGTCAAAGATCCGGGGTTCGACTCCCGGTCCAGGCATTATTTTCACTCAGTCGAAAAAATATTTTAATTAATATGATTTTCTTCCACATTTGATTGTGTGATTTTAATAAAAATCGTATTTCTTTCTCCCATTGTTTAATGGTGTTTTCCATTTCCTGCAGCTTATTTCTGTTGAACTATCTACATGATAGACCAGAGATGTTTCTGCCTAACGGTTGTCTGAGTGAGTAATGCTGACCGGTTGTCGGCCTGGATAGCTCAATTGGTAGAGCCTTGACCCTGTAAGTCAAAGATCCGGGGTTCGACTCCCGGGCCAGGCATTATTTTCACTCAGTCGGAAAAAATAAAATTTCAACTACTATAGGTCATGTTTGGAAAACTTTTGTAGCGTCATATTAGGAACCATCCGTTGATTGATTATCACTTTTGACAAAGACAAAATAAATTTCTGCTCAGAGCACCAGTTCGCAAACATTAATATAAAAAAGTGAAAGTTTTCATATGTTCAAACATTTCAAAATTACTTACTTTCCTTAACCCTTTGACGGTCATATTAAATTTCACTCGTATGCACGTACTGAATTTCAAGTAATTCACTATGAGAATATATTTTTAAACATATAAGACTAGCAAACATAAATCAAACATCCACAATAGAAGATAAACCATTGGGAATAACATATTTAAAGAGCAACTCATCTCATCATACTTCATTTGGAACTTTGCGGAGCATAACTGTATATAACTTTTCTGTCAGAAATGTTTCATAACAAAATAGGGATTTCATTTATTATGCAATAAATTTGGTAACAGATAAATAAGCAAAGTAATAAAACTCAATTATTAAAACATAATTTTAAGATGATATAAGAAGTAAACTTTATGTTAAAATTAACTAATTTTATTTAAATAATGTAAAATAATTCGGCAATAAATTAAATTAATCTTGATAAATATGAAAACAGAGGGAGACTTGCATGTTTTAGTCACATATAACATTATTATAATGTGCCATAAAAACTAGTATGTTGTGACCACCACAAGACTTTCTTCTATATATTCCTATACGAATTTACTAAGCGCAAAAAATTTATTAAAACTATTATTTATTATAATTATCTAACATGACGAATGCAAATGAATTTCATCTTATAGAAAACTAACACTAAATATTCAAAGAAAGACAGTTTTATTGTCTATAAATAACATATTAAAAAACGCGTTTTTTAAATGGTTATCTCGCATATCAAGTTTCGTACAATTATATGCCATAGAATTATCGAGGAAATTTGTAGTATAGCAGCGCCATCTATTGGCCAGTAAGCATCCAAACTGAATCAACATAATGTCTCATAATTCCCTGCTCACATATATTAAGTTTTGTTTCATGATACGCAATAGAACCTGAGATATAGCCTTCCCTTAAATTGCAGAAATCGCTGTGTAGCAGCGCCACCTGCTGAGCGGTTGACATCAAAAGTTGATAAGCACTAATTTATGTCGAGGTGCATCTACATATAAACAATTCTTTATATACAATTCTGAGTAGTAGTTCCATAGATACAGTCGCCACAAAATTTTTGTCACACACGCACATAGACAGACAGACGGACAGACAGACAGTTTCTAAAAATAATCAGAGCGTGCTCTAGACCTCTCAAAACGTGTAAATCCGTCGAAAACCGAAAGTCGAAAATTTTTATGAATCCAATACTTTTTTCTATTGAATATAGAGGAAGGTAAAAAAGTAAGTTTCATTTTAAAAAACTACACTGTTGAAAATAATTCTTCAACATTTAAAAAAAGAAAAAAAAAAGTGCGGTGCCAATGAAAAAAGTTTAAACTGCATTCAATGATTTTGTTCTTTTTTTTTTTTTTTTTTTTTTGTCATTTTAGTGGTATTTACCACTGAAACGGCTGAAATGATGGAATAGAGTGCATCAAATCTCTAAAAATATTGGTTGAAATAAAATTAAAACGTTTTTTTTCTGGTGAAACTATATTATTATAGCGTTTATATATATATATACATATATTGTAATTTCTTTTTCTTTCAGTTCTCCGTTTTTATGTGAGTTTGGAATAAATATGAATAAAATATGCTTTTTTTTTTATTTATTTATTTTCTTTATTTGTATATAGTTTTTTGAAAAGATTTAATTACTACAGTAAATTAAAAATTACTTTTAATAATAGTAAAGACTGTTTAGCTCAAGTGATAATTAATTATATAAGTATTTCCTTTTCACTTTATTACATACTAATATTGTGACCATTATTTCCTCTTTTTTCCCGCTTTTTCACCCACGGTATTTAGCTTCTGTTGTCGAAGCTAGTAACTGTGCGTTGCCAGATTGGAATCCAGTTTGCGCTAATCAGCTTGGGCAATCTGAATTATCCGGTTTTTTTTTTTCCATAAATACGGGTTAGGACTATCACTCTCGGACTCCACCTCAACAGGAAAAATGGTTACCGATCTGGTATTCAGTTATCAAGTGCCAGATTCGAATCTCGGTTTTGGTAGGGATGTTCGTTGTAGTTTGTAGCCGCAGATCCCAATTTAATAATGAGTCTTACTGCACAAACAATTATCATAGTGCAACAACCCACGCCCACGGTACAATCTCCAAGGCCTAGATAACCAGGCTTAATGAATCTAACATATCACTTCATTATTCGAGAAAATAACTATTAAAAATTAAGTTCAGCGTTTCGCCAAAATAATGATAATAAGTAATAATGAAAGATGGCCAATTTAGCTTCAACTAATATTTTTTAAAATTTTGTGCTAAATAGTAGTGAGCATAAATAACAACGCTGCCTACTATATAGAATTACTAGTAGAATAGTTACTTGTACATGCTATTAGTGTAGAACTACTAATACTATGATATAGATGTATTCTACAACATATATACTACTAGTACATAATAAATATTATAGCACTATTAGTAGTATTATTACTAACTAAAGCTACATATAGTACTTTTAGTAGTGAACAATATTAAAATGGTGAAACATAGCACAGTATTTCTAAAACAAATGTTGGTTTCAACTAAATTAGTATAACTAGGAACTTTATTTATTTATTTTAGGGAAAGAGGGACAAGATTTGAACTCTATTTTTAATAATATAATATTCTGTTATACTTCCTAGTCAATTGAATTGATATTGGTAGAATATCTGAACAAATTTTCAAATTATCATACATCTTAAAATTTTTATATAAAAATACTAACTTTGTGTAATTATTGGTTAATAAAAAAAAGTGGTATTATAGGTATTTCAAATATTTAGTTCATCATCACAGGTTAAGAATATTTTAAATACTACTTATATGCATGCTTTTAATCAGTATTTTTTTTTAAATCATTCTATTAACTATAAAAAAAATATAATATCACATATCAATGATGATTAAATTCACTTTAAATTTCATTGTAAATATTCTGAGAATATTTTTTAAAAATATATAAAGCAAGCAAAAATAAGTCAGACTTCCAAAATATCGGACAAAACCATTGGGAATAACATATTTATTGCGCAACTCATCGTACTTCATTAGGCTCATAACTTTGTTTAACAGAGCTACATATTTCTTTTTTCGTCTGAAATGTTACATAAAAGAATGTGACATTAAATGCCTACAAATATTAAATCCCATATTAGAGATAAATAAGTGTAGTCATGTATCTTCAGACATAATTTTAAGGTTACAAAAGAATTTTTAAATGTATAAATTTAACAAGTTTACTTTAGACATTAAAAATATTAAACATAATCGCTGGATATGAAGACGAAACCACTTTAGCAAACATAACGTTCTTCCATAAAAATTTAAAAATAACTTACATATTAGGGTACATAAAACTTTAACAGGTTATTGTAACAAACCCACTAAGTGTAGTTGAAAGTTGCTAAACAGTCAATAATTATATATGTTAGTCTTGACACGGGGAAAAATTCAATACAATTATAATAAGGAAATCAAAAGATCAGAATGCAAATTAAACGATGTAAATTAATAATTTTTGAAGAAGCCTGCTTCAACTAAGAAACCGATGTAAACGCAATCAGGGATGGAACACGGGCGCAGAATTCATACCAGTATCAAAGTAAGAAAATTTTCTACTCCTTAAATCAACGATATTATAGTTATAGTAATTTCTTAAACAGATTCCGGTATGAAATCTGCGCCCGTGTTCCATCCCTGCGCAATTAAAACATTGTAATCAAAGAAGTTTATTGAATAATTTCATTGTTTCAAGAGTCAGAACAAAACCCTGTAAAACTGAGGAAATGCTGGAAAAATGTAAAAAATATTTGTAAGGTCAATGCATCTAAATTTATTAACCCATCATTGTGAAATGCTTTTTTATTGATAATTTTAATGCAAAAACCGCATAAAAATGCACATAACTAAAGTTCCACATTTTGAGAATGATCAACAAAAATTTAAACGGCATTTTAAAAGTTTTTGTAGGAGAATTTTTTTATTTTTTTATTTTTTATTTATTTATTTATTTGTGTGTATACGCGATATTCATTAGCCTTCTCCCCAAATTCTCTTTAAATGCTATGAAATATCATGAAATAAATCAATTTTACGCAATGGTCCTGCATATCTTTTACATATGTCGGAAGCATAAGTTGAAAAATATATCTTGAGTTAGAGGTGTTTAAAAATATTTATCTCATTTAGGTGACATTTTACTCCACAGACCTAATTGCAACAAACTGTTTCCTTTAAACAGAGGGTGGGATAACTTTCGATAAATAATGGAATTTTTTTTTTTTTTTTTTTTACTTTTACTTACCTAAATAAAATAGACAAAATACTGTTTTAGGATAATTTTTTCAAAATTGGGGGGGTTTTTTTCCTATGTGTTGCTGTTGTTATATTAACAATTTTCGAGGTCCCCTTAATTAAAAAAATCAGACTTTTAACGCATAACCAGTATGATTGCATGCCTGTCTATGTGTGAGCTTGTTAACAATTTACCTCTAGAAAAAAAAATTATGAAGAAGACCAAATTCAGCATTCTAAATCTAAATCGTATAGAAATGCTGTACCAAACTTTTCATTGAGCTTGGACGAATGGTTCCCATGCAGGGATATCCAACAGAAAACAAATAAATTACATCTATAAGATAAATATCTGACAGATACAGTTTAACATCTTTAGCCTGAATTAAACCAAATGAAATGAGCAAACCAATAAATTACTCAAAAATTAATTATTCAAATCTCAATATTCTCTTGTAGCCAACTATATAAGTATTTTATAAACTTGAAATTATAATTAAAATGAATTAAAAAAATTAGAGTATTATTGTAAGTAAAGATTGTTCAAATATTATTGTTTTTGTTGTTGTTTTTTCAATGCTACAGACACAAAAGTTATATAGCACATAAAAAAAGTACCTAGGGGCACTGTAAGATTTGTATAACGTGATATATTTGACACTATGCTAATAATTATATCGGGTTTTTTCTATTAGGAAAAAAAACTTTTCTTCAGTGCTATTAAAAAGTTTCAAGCGAAGAAAGAGTAATCAGATAGTGAAAGTGGGACAAATGCTTTTAGTTTCAATTGATCCACTCATGAAAATACCGCTAATATAACTGGAATGAGAACGTAGAAAATGAACATGAAGTATTAGGTCAAATTAATCCTGAAAACCTGTGACTTAAAAATTATCATCCAATAAGCGAAGAAAATATTTCTCTTAAATTAGTAATTAAAGATTTGTTAATGGCCAATGAATGTATTATGTAGTATAACACATTTTCTAATGTAATGGTTGGTTGGTTGAGTTTTACGTCACACTAGGGCTGCGCAATCGGCAATTGGCGACGGTCTAAAACTCACCCCTAGAGGTGGTCCTGAGACATGTCATCACAATTTTTATCCTACATGGAGAGGTATAATTTTGATGGGAACATGGAGGAGATTGCGGCCACGGCAGATTTTACGTGCACCAGCCACCATTAGTGTGCACGACGGTCTTTCTAATGTGATGAAAAATAAAATAAAAGCAACTCTCATGCGTAACATGCATTCTTGCATTTAGGCACTTTAAATATCGCATTTAAGTATTAGATATTGTAAATGCGATAGAAATGCTTTAAATATGACATACATATATTTTTTCTTGTATTATACAGGTTGCCTCTGAATTCATGGACCAAACTTTAAGAATAGGTAAAACGTATATAAAGAAACATATTTTGTATAGTAATACATGTATCCCCGAAATTTCCTACCAGAATTTTTTAATAGTGTTATTATTGGTAATTTTAAAATAAAGTTTAGCAATTAAATAAAACAAAAATTTAATTCGCAATTAATGGTGGGAAGTAAAATAAAAAACCCGAACCGCAAACATCCCTTGTAATATAGGGTCAGAAATGAAAAGTTAGGGGAAAACGAGAAATGCTGAGAAAATGAAAGATAGCTCTTTATTTACATCCTATTACAGAAAGTGTTCAAATGTGTACAATATTCGTATTAGTATAATCTAAGCTTTAAATAAATGGATTAGAAACATAATTGTTACTATGTTCATTGTTTTACGTAACAATTTCATGAAAAAAATGTTTGTTAAAAAATCCACATCAAAAGCCACTCCCACATCTGTTAAAAATACCTTCCCCCCCCCCCCCCGAAAAAAAAAAAAAAAAAAAAAAAAAAGCTTCATAAGAGTTAAGATGACATTTGCGGCCATGGATTCCTGTGTAATTCTGAATCCTCATGATCTGTCTATCTCCCCTTACAATTTGGCTCATAAATTCAGGGACACCATGTGCATAATATTTCAAATGAATAAAAACGCAAGTTTAGAATGAAAGTTTAATATTCATCTCTTTTCTTTTTTTTTTATTATTTATTGAAATATATAGCCTAAATGAGATAAACTTATCAGAAATCACATTACAGTGCCACGTCACAAAATCACGTCGTTTATTATTCCACAAGGATATTTCTTTAACAAAATTGTATTTTATAAACATCAAACTAAAAGTAGACATTTTATCTGGCATTTATCATTTAAATGTATTACGCGTATGTAATTGCGCATAAGCAATTAAAAACTTTATTTAAAAATATTTAGATAAAACAATACTGTACAACTTATCAGACATAATGATTATAAAGGATGAAAAATAATAAAATATATTTTTATTTAAATGTAAGCAATAATTAAAAATTTTATTTTATTTAACCAAAAGAGAAAAATCAAAAACATTAATTCACTGGAAAAGTCCTAATTTCCAGTAGAAGATCCCCAAGAGGGGAAAGAAAATTAATAAATGGATTTGTAATGCGTATTCTCAGTCACATTACAAGATTAATACCTATTAGCCATATTGCGATTAAATCTTCGTATTTTTTTTAGGTAGGGATTTAGTTGCATTAGGCTAATTAAAGATTCAATCTATGATTTGTTTTTCTTTGTTTGCGTGTAATTAAACGGAAAAATATATTTCGTTTTATAATATGCTTTTATTTACTTATATATATATATATATATATATATATATATATATATATATATATATATGATGCATTTTTTCTGTTCAATTAAAATTATAAAATAAAACAGTAAAAAACGTTATTTTTCATGTGATATTTTTATACGATACGTAGACATTTTTTAAATGTAACTGATATTTTCATGCATCTCCGGTTTTCGATAGAATAAGTAAATTAATGAATGAATAGTCTTCTTATTTACCCACTAATTTGTTTATTCTATCTAATTTACTTTTTTTTATCTTATCATGTTATAGTAACAATTAAAACTGGTTGGAGTAGGTAGTTTTTTTTTTTTTTTTTTTTTTTTTTTAACGGACTGCTTAAAAATCTATATTAGTACTAAATTCAACAAAACCTTATGATCTGTGTATTTCGCATAAAATTACAATAATTTTTAAAGCTTAAAAAAAAAAAAAAAAGAAAAACACTTATAAGGCTTACAAAAAAGAAATTGAACTACGGAAATAAACTTAAGCAACGAACACCCCATATTTCTTCCTATAAAGAAAATTATAATTTAACAAATTTTCACCTTATTTTAACAATACATAACTTTACTTTTCCGCATAAACAGTTGTTTTCAAAAAGGCCACGAACGAAGTAAAATTTATCATTTTATTTAAGTTTCCAATATCGCATCGCTTAGGAAAAGATATCACCAGACTGGGGGGAAAAATGTCAAACAAAAAGCACTGGTATTGAAAGAGAAGAAACAGTACTACTATAATAAAATTGTGATTTTTTTGTAGAGTATATTTATATATAAACACATGACTGACTTAAAAACCATATACACTGTTAAAAATAAAATAGTACTTTTCTCCAGACAATTGGTTCCAATTTACCTGCAACTAATATTTTGGTGTGCCATGCTTTAGCATTTTAATAGTGTCATTTTAGGAATAAGCTCTATTGAAATAGGCAAACATAGCACAACAATATTGATAGCAGCTAAACTGAAATCCTTTGTCTGTTGAAACGTACCATTTTGTTTTTAACAGTGCATGAGACCTTTCTCCTATGCAACATCAAATACAGTTTAAATAAATAAAAAAAATAAATAGTACCGTAACCGCTGCTAAAGAACGCAAGCGGCTAAACAGAAAGAAATTCCCAAAGAACCACGTTCGTTCTCTAGACATCTGTAAATGATCCGGATGATCCCAAACCCTCCTTTTCCTATGCTGGATAGCTACAGACGTCCTTCTACACGCACGAGAATGACAATCCACTGAATCTTTCCTCGGTTAAATTTGCAATCTTTCAATTAATATAACTCGAACTTTGTTTTGAAGCTTACGAAAGTTTGAAAAAATAAACTTACTTAAGCCTCTAATTGAATGTCGTTGGATCTTTATTATTTAACTGCCTATAAATTTCAGTTAATACTTGAGTCTCAACTTTCAAAACACTTCCTAAAAGAAACATAAAAAAAAAAAAAAAAAACAATAGATTAAGAGAATTTATTACTGTATCACTTAAGATACTTTCATTCAATTATGTTTGTATTTATATTATTGAAGTTTATTAAATATGTTCTTCAATTTATGATTTTTCATGACTTTGAATGCACTTTATTCACTGAATAAAATATTTCTGATAAATGTTGACTTTCTGTCGTTTTAACCTACTTGATTTTTTCGTATATATAATCAGACTATAAACTTCAAAACTTTTATAATTGTTTTATCCATATTATAAAGAAAAACACTTATGGTTACTTGATTGCTACACAATAATTTTCAAATTAATCCTATATTTGTAAACCAGGTATGAATTTTCTTGACTTCAGTCGCATTCGTGTTTTTTAAGATCATTCTTAAAATAACACAAGCAGAAGCATTACGTTAAAAGTTTTAAGAAAAAAAAAATATATTACAGTACTTTATTAACTGTATTAACGTGTATTTACACTACATTTCCATAAATGACCAGACATGTTTCGATTCAGACGTTTTGCCAAATAGCTAAAAAAGATCTTGATCAATTATCCTGAAATTTTTGGCATTTAAAGGGCGTATATTATATCATACATCTCAACAAATGTTTCGCCCCGAAAGTAAAATTGGACCAAGAAAAATTTAAAGAAAAGAGAAAACAAAAACATTTACCATTTAAAATATAATGCTAGAAATACATTTTGACTGTATCGTGTAATTATGAGGCATCTTCTAATTATCTGTATTTGTTTATTTGAGACTGACGCATATATTCATGGAGATATACAGGCTTCTTTTATTTATTTATTTTTATTTATTTTATTTTATTTTATTTTATTTTAATTTATTAATTAATTTAATTTTAATTTTAATTTTAATTATTTATTTATTTTTTTATTTTTTTTATTCATTATTATTATTTTTGGGGAGGGGGGTTGCTACAAATAAGTTTAATTTTGTAATTCCTGAATCTCGATACCTAGAAACTGTTAATGGATTTTCTAAAATTCTTTATTTTTTTTATTCTTATCTTTTTAATTCATGATACTTGATATCAAAATGTAAGGAGATAACAGCTGTTTCCAGTTTTTTTTTTTTTTTTTTTTTTTTTTTTTAATACATAGTATATATATACACTGCATAAAAAAAGTAGACGGACACTTCTTTACAATTTTTTAAAAACCCGTCTTTGTTTAATAGGAAATGTCAATTAAAATTCTGTAACATGTTTATACTTATCAATCTTCATATTTTTAAGAGACAAAAAAAAAATATTCAATTATTTATAATTTTAATGTAGGAAACTGCAGAAAAGAGAAAAGATATACATTTGCACAATATTCTTTTTTTTTAAAGTAGACGGACACTGGTCAAAAACTGCAATTATCTAAGTGGGTGCATTTTGCAGAATACCAGTTTTGCATGTACATGTACATTTGGCATTTTGCCAATTGCTAACGTGCTTGACAAGATGGTTTTACGTAGTTAAATTTCTTGGAGATGAATGCGCCATGCCACGAGGAATTCCTCTAACTGATTATCAGAAAGGACAGATTATAGCGCTGAAAAATGTTAATAAAAGAGTCAGAGAAATTAGTAGGCTACTTCTAATAAGCAAAAGTAGCATCAGCGATTTTCTACGTACTCCTGAAGCCCATGGCGTAAAGAAAAAGAGTGGCCGGCCAAAGAAACTTTCGCTTAGAGACCAAAGAAAAATTTTTACTGAGCTGAAAAAAACTGGAGCATCAATTCCCAGAGTTCGAATAAGCACAGGAATTACTAACGTAACTTCTCAGACAATTTATAACTACATTAAGCACTCAGAGCTCTTTCAATATAAGAAGAGAAAACATCATTCATGCTGGAAGGATCACCACGTGACAGAACGCCTACAGTGGGCTCAAAACCATATGTCTTCGACTACAGAATGGATATCTGTAGCTTTTTCAGATGAGAAAAAATTTAATTTAGACTGCCCAGATAGATATCAATATTATTGGCACAGTTTGGAGAAAGAAGACGAAGTGTACTCTACTCGGCAAGTTGGTGGTGGTGGCGTGATGGTGTGGCTAGCTGTTGGCTATGGTAGAAGGACAAATTTAGTATTCCTAAGTAAGACGCAGACCCACAAAGATTATATTGAAACACTAAGCAGTGAGCTTTTGCCATTTGCCTGTGATCTTGGAGGAGAAAACTGGATTTTCCAACAAGGTGGAGCGCCAATACACACCGCTAACAACGTTAAAAAATGATTTCATGAGAACAACTTCAATGTTTTACCCTAGCCAGCCAAGAGTCCGGATATGAATCCTGTAGAAAACATTTGGGCTATATTTGTTCATAAAATTTATGAGGGTGGACGCCAGTATGAATCAATTCACCAGCTCAAAGAAGCTCTTACAAACATTTGGGAAATTTTCTGTCAAAAAAAGATTTAGAATCTCATTGATTCGATGCCTAACAGAGTACACGAACTTATTAAAGCAAATGGGAGACGAACCCCTTACTAAAAACGTTTTATTTTAGAGATACAAGATGTGTCCGTCTACTTTTTTAAAGAAAAATTACAGTGTAAATATGCCCCATTTTTGTTTTCTGAATTTTTCCACTACATAATTCAAAAGGATTGAATCTATATCCAAAAAATAATAATATATGATGTCTCAAGAATATAATTATATTAGAGAAATGAACCTCATATCTCTAATTAAAGAAATAAATGGCTTTAAAGTATTACAAGTAAGTGTCCGTCTACTTTTTTTATGCAGTGTATATATATACAATAAGAGATACGCGCAGATAGGGATAGGGTATTTAAAGAAATTTGTACAAAACCAGTATATGATTTAAGATATATTTGTAATATAATAATGATTTAATATGGATCAAAATAATAATCACTAAATGATAATACATGATTCAATTACTATTAAATATAGATATTTAATGAAAAATTTGAGTTACATTTTCCATTATCCTTATTTTTATTTTGTATAAAATTTTGTTGCATATTTTTAATTTTTAATAATTTGATGCTGACAATTATTTCACATAAATGAATTTGAATTCAAAAGTATTGGTGTGACAAACTACTCTTGAATTAATAAGAATATCTTTTATTAATATATCATATAAACCAAAATAAAAATATAAAAAAATTCCGATTGTCATAAAAATTATTCATCCTTTTTTATAATAGAGTGCGAAAATAATAATAATAATAATAATAATTTTCAAGGACAAATTATATTAACAAAGAATATTTTTGTCTTGTTTTCTGGATGTTTATTTAATTTACGACAATTATTTTGACATATTCTGAAAAAGCCTCAAAACAACTGTCAAATTTTAAAAGTGAATGTTTTGGATTAAGAGAAAGATATTATCATTAAAATCAATTTCTTTCTTTAAATGTTTGTTGTATTTATTATGAAATTGTTTATTCATTGTGTTGATTGTTATTTATTATTTATTTATTTACTTACTTTTTGAACGCAGATTTATGAAATATTGTACTTATACATAAAGTCTGTACTTCTGTATAAGTACTTATACATAACTTATACTGTAGCTTTAACCTGATTTATGGTATATATATTTGTAACACAGCTGCACACTGTACAAAACCATGTAGATTTCCTGATGATGCCCTGCTGTTCAGGGCGAAAAGCTTAGAAATATGTAGTTTTTAATTAAATATATGTTTTTAAAACTTTTATACGTGTTTTAAAGTGTTTTATTTATTAATTTAAAATGTTACACGTGTCTTTTAAAAGTGTCTCCAAATGAGATATATATATATATATATATTTCTTAACTTTACTTTTAATTTATTTTCAATCTGTATAAATAATTATGCAGAATATATGTCGTTATATAATGAATTAATGGATCGATTCCATTTCTTTATCACAAGTTTTCTCAATTTTATTTTAATTATTTTAAAAGAAATGTTTGCACGTTCATTTATACATATATATATATATTTACATATTTACTTATTTATTTTTGGCATCAATTTATTTTTTCTTTTTAATAATTTTAAAATTAAAATGGAGTTTTTATTTAACATCTTTTGAACCAATTATCTGTGTGAGCATTACATACGGCATTAAATAGATTTCGTCCTGATTAATAAGTGTGACATTTTTTTCTAAAATTTAATAATCTTGGCAGATACAAGACAAACATTCAGCTTTATACATTTAAATAAAAACAAAATATTTGCACGTTCATTCAAGGTAATACATAAAAATTGGTGACGACAGCTAAATCATTGACTGAAAACATTAGTACTACCAGTTATACTAATAATATAAAATTACTATAAATTCTCTGTTCCAGGCAATTTTGATAATTCAGTTTTTTTAATGAAATGCATTTACAAAATAGACACTTAAAAAGAAATGTAACGAATAAAGCAAAGAAAAAAATTACGAACTAATAAGTATGCTTATTTAAAATTTGAAGTAATTGACATTGATAGTGATATATATAATGATTGTATAATTTATTCCAAAAAATAATTGGAAGAGAACGGAGCTAATATACATATGATTTTTTCCCCTCCTCTTCATCATCTTCTTTTTTTTTTTTTCGATATTCAGATGAAATCATCGGAAAGATTAACGATTTAGCTACAAAATCATGTAGACCCATCATTTAAACTCTTGTTTAAGCAACCCTCAAAGTAATTTTCCTAAGACATTGTAACTATGAAAACTAACCCTGTATGTGTCATACCTGTAGGGGCGAATTAACATAACCTAGTATGGATAGGGTATTTATAGAGAACGCAGCAAATTTCATGATAAAACATTTTAATTTACCAAAACATTTTATTTTAATAATATTTAACCAAAAATTAATGTTTAAATGAAGGAACCAATATAGAATTTATCAACTAAAATTAATTCTGCTTATTACAATAGCTACCTCTGATTATTCATATAGAATTATTATTCGTATGAAATCAACTACGATTGTATGAGTTATGCGCTCATTTATTTCTAACAGCAAAAAATGTTCCAGTAACGTAACAATCATATAATATTGAAACATTGTAAATATTTCAAAAACGTTTCGAAACGTTCAGTTTGCTTTCTGATTAGTTTCTATTATAAAACACAGAAATGTCCTGCTGGTCTTTTTTCATGTGACATTTTGGTATCTTTTTGAGATTCTTCGAGGTTCGTAGAACTGTTGAATAAAAACCTTTATAATCGTTTTGGCAGGAGGCTGAGGATGAAAACTCTTAATTTTGGAGAGGTTCTATTCAGGTTTTGAAATACAAGGAAAATAAAGCTATGCCATAGCTATGTTATAGCTATGTCAATTGACCACATACCTACACTGTTTAAAAAAAATACGTAAATTTACGTGCCTTTCCCCGATTAATTTTTACGGTCATGACCGTTTTTACTTTCTCTTACCCATAAGGTAGAGAAAGTATTGCTTTTGGGTCAAATTTTCGAACGCGAGTTTTTGTTATATTTACATGTTCTGAGGTCCCCTGAATACCAAAATCATGTTTTTAGTGTATGTCTGTGTGTATGTCTGTGTGTGTGTCTGTCTGTTATCAGCATATCTCAAAAACAAATCATGGCAGAAAGTTCAAACTTGGTATTCTAAATGTGTATCATATAAGGATGCTACACTAAACTTTTCGTTAAGATCAAGCAAATGGTTCGTGTACAGGGACACTCAAAAGTATTCAAATACATTACGTCTATGGGGGAAATAGCAGGTAAGTAGAGTTTAACATCTATAGACTGCACTAAACCAAATGAAACGAATATATATTTTTTGTAATAGAGATAGTCAACAGGGAAAATAAAATTGTGTATGTAGGAGCCTCGCCTCCCCCCTCGAAGGGAGTAAATTTTCATGATCGGTATCTTTCAAAAGGGCTCGCCAATACCTTTAAAACGAATGGTTGAACCATCGATCAGCGATAATTTAAAACAAAGTTATCGATATTTTTTACTTTTAACGAAAAAAAAACTTCGAAAAAAAATCATATTTTTTTTTTTTTTTTTTTTTTTTTTGAGAATAAAATGGACTTTTTTTTTTTTTTTTTTTGGATATTTGGATATTGTTATACTACTTCTCTAATATGGAAATTGTCTGCATTATCATAAAAGATAATTTTTTTAAATAATAATTTTAATAAATTATTTTTTAAAAACAGAATTATTTTTTAATAACCGAATTAAATTCTATATAAATGCAGGTGCATTAATGAAACGGGGATTTGAGGGGGGCGGTAGCCCCCCTCACACAGAACTAATTATCATATAAAACTCTCCCGAAGCTTAATTTGAATTGTTTAACATAGGTTTACATAACATCGTTATCTTACCTCTTAATCTCCAACCTCTATTTATAGTATTAAATTTCAGGGTAAGAGAAAGTCGTGTGAGTGACACACCAGATTATTTACCTACGAAACGGGCACACCACTATTTTCTGATATCACTTGATATTTCCCGCTATACCACAAGCCTCTCATCAGCCTTTTACCACTTTTTTAAATAGTAAACTTCATTGATCGTTTGTAGTACATATCTTCAAAGGAATAACACAAAAATTGATTTATATATAGAGTGTCAATCAAAATGATGAATTACAGGCAAAACATTACTTAATGGGTATTTGGCCATAACTTTTGCTGTCGGGCAAAAACCTGTAAACTTTGCTGCAATATTTTTACAGGGTAATTATATCAACCAGGCACACAGGGTTATCTAACATAAGAAGAATACCACATAATCCCAAATATCAGAAACAAGATTATGATACATGCATGCAACCGCAGTTAATCCCTCTTTCGAAGATCCCCATAAGCAGTGCCTCACTTTAAACCACAGATTTACCAAAGCAAAATAGTATACGATGAAATATGTACTTACCAGTCGAAAACAGAGAATTTTTCTTCTTCACGCTTTCAAGCATATTGAATTTACAGTGGATGGTGCACCTATACATCAACTTCACAAAAGTAAAATGACAGCGCTTTAGCTCCATTTTGTCAGGAAATAAAAACCGAGTGCAAAGTAGTATTCATGTCTTTCCTACTAAATATAACAAAGTGTAAAATTTAATTTTGTTCCAAAATGTGATTGAAAATTGACATGGATTAGTAATCAAATTAAATCATCCATTAAATAATGCATATATATATAATTATGTTCTATTAGTAAAACTTTTAAGTGCATTCTATTATACATCATAATATATTTATCAAACCTAAGTGTAGAAAATTTATTTTTTATAAAGAACAATTAATGTTCTAGAAAAATGTTTTAGGAAGTAATTGGATGTTTTTTTTTTCTAGGTTGTGTGACAAATAAATATTATTATAAGACCTTAGTATTTGAATAATCATGATATGAACTAATAGAAAAATGTCAAATTAGGTGTCAGAAACAAAAATCAAGGTATTTAGGAAGTTTCGAAGAATTCTACAAGTAAGATACAAACTATAAAAGTTTCATAAATCACTGAAGTTAAAATGCTAATACAATTAAGTAGCAGATATATTTTAATAAATATTAAGAATTACTTTTGCTGCTGTTATTAAAGGAAGTTCTTTAAAAAGTATAAATGAAGTTGATTAAATGAAGTTGATAAAAAAAAACATAAGTAGTTACAGAAAAAAAAAAAAAAAAAAAAAAAAAAAAGGAAAGCTAATTTGTTAGGGGATTAAATATCTTTACATGGTCGTTTTTAGTTATGAGATGATCAAAATAATTAGAATTAAAGCTTGAACTATAAACAGCACTTAAAACATAAGAAAAAAAATTGCCGTTGTTCATAAAAAGGAATATCAATATTTTTAGAAAAATTTATTAAGGGAAAATGCAAAAATATTAAAAGTGAAAATATTAAAAATCGGAAATTACAGAAGACGATAGTATGCCTCAATTATAACACTTGATCCTAACTTGATTCAGTAATAGTATTTTAAATAATTCAATAATAATGTTTCTCAATGGGATCAATGTTTTTCTATTTATCTGAAGAAGGGTTTTGGAAATTAAGATTGCGACTTAAATCGATAAAAGCTACAAGTAGTTGAATAAGAAGAAAATAGGAACGCACGCAATTAGGAGAAATTATTTTTTTTTATTATTTATTGTATAAGTGCTTCAAAACTGAAACTCAAATCGTATTAATGAAATGAGTTATAAATGAATATTATGAATGAATCCAAAATTTGTAAGTATAATTACAATCATACATATTATTAACCCTTTCAGGGGCGGTGGCTAGAGGGTCTAGCCACCTACTTTAGAAATTTTTCTCTAAGTGTGCAGTGGCTACTTTTTTTATCCACTTTTATGAAAAGTTAATGTGAACTTCTAAAATTGAAATAGAGATGGCAGAACTACAGTAACTTTAAGCAGGATGTGCCTGTGACTTTTTTAAATGGACAAGTTGCGCGAAAATTTTTTGAAGTTTCTTTTACATATTTTTATGAAAAATAATTTTTTATTCAAAAGTATTTGGTAATGTAAATATACTGTAATGCACCTTTTAAATACAACAGATTTACATATTATCTTAGATCATTAATTTTAGTTTGATTTTTAGGAGCATCTTTTAGGTAGATAGACGCAGTGGCTAGAACGCCTAGCCACCACCCACAAAAAAATCCCCACATGCTGAATTTTTTTTCTTCATCAAATATGACTTGTAGGGGATGTTTACTTTATGATATATATATATTTAAAAGGAAATTCAATCATTTTTACTTAGTGCCCCTGAAAGGGTTAATAGACAGGGTGATTCAAAATCAGGGTACAAAATTTTAGGGGGGGGAGGGGGAGGAAAATCATAAGGATTGAAAATTGCATAGGTACTCCCGGCCGTAAACATCATTTTAACCCTTTAAGAACTGGATGTTTTTGGTTTCTGTATACTACTAAATCCGCTTATTGTGTAAATTTTAAAATCTCGTAGACTTTATTATTTTGCAAAATTCTTCACAATGTCCGTATTAATACAATCAGTGAGATAAAATACATTTATAAAAAGCAGAATTTGTTTATTTATATAAACATCAGCATGTAGACACATTTTTTTAATATACAACATTCGAGAGTCACGCCCATAGCTAGAAAAAAAAAAAAAAATTGGTTCTTAAGGGGTTATAATGGTGTTTACGACCATGCGTTCCAATGAAAATTTCAATCCTCATATGTACCCTATGTCCCCTAAAAGATTTTACGTTGATATTTGAATCACCTGTATAATGTAAAGCTATGAGAGAGGTCGACGTGGCCAGTGCGCACTTATAAGATCGGAGGTCAGGAGTAGTGCTCGAGAACAGTGGCTCAAGGTAGTTGTTCAAAAGCAATTGTGGAATGCTACTTGAATATGTATGTTGATTGTTTTGGGCATCTAGGATAAAACACGGTTATTTTCTTTTGTTCTACTAAACAAATGTTTGAATTTTTATAACTCTTCCTAGGAATACCAACATAATGTCAATAGTACAAAATATTTCTAAATTAAACTATTTCCTATTAGCTACTAGCTTGCACTACGGTATGAACACCGACGGTTTTCTCTGAAAGTGAATAATTATTGAATTAAAAAATTCAAAACCTCTCCTACTAAAATGGGCAAGTTTGCATATCAATGTCTGAACCTGTGACTGGAGATGTTTTCGACAAATTTTTCTGGGTTAAACGTGTTATTTGTGTCAGGTTGTTGCAGCATTTACGAAAGTTGCACCATTTACAGCAATAAGTATATCGATTGTAAACAACGACAGCTTAGGTCAGCACACAAGAAAACATCGAAACTGAAAAAGACTGATTTTAAATTACACGTCTTATCTAGTAACTAAATATTTTTTTATAGTCTGCCTGAGCTTGTTTTTTCTAATTCTTTAATAATTTTCAAGTATTTTTACTTTTCTGATTCTTTATGTATTAGGTTGAAATATTCACTTCTAATACAATTATATTTGCGAACAAAAACCGTAAAACAATGACATTTAAGAGCATTTATTATTGTTGACAATTAAATTGCAGTTATTATTAATAACAATCTCTCCTATCCATGTGCTCAATCACATCAGCACTGTAAGGACAGTTCGCACAAAATAGCCCCTCTTGGTTTTATTACAGCCGTCGCATTAAATAAGAATAAAATAACAGAAAAAATGCATAAAAGATGAATTGACAAGCATTCATCGATAGATTAGCCAAAACTTAATATTTGGATTTTTTTATATTATTCTTTTAACGTCGGTACAGACTCTCTTAGTTTTATTTTAGGTAATATTCATACTAGGTATTCATTAGGTAATATTAGGTAATAAACATTCACTGCCATAAACATTTTCGCACCAAGAAGTGATTGTTGGACCATAACGAAACTTGGCATGAAGGTACGTGCCAGGCAGATATGTAAATGATTACAAATGCAGCGTGATTGCGCATTGCGTAATGTCACCAAAGGCAGTTGAACTTCGTTCTTCTCGCAGTATAAAACAGGTAAACAGAGCTGGTTTAGTGTTCATAATTTGTTGCAGAGGAACCCTTTTTAAATAGAGATGTCGTTACTCCGCCATCGAAGACAATACTAGCATCTGTCAGAGTCCGAGAGGGGAAGATCCATCGGTGTGATGGAATCTGGTTAATCATCTCGGCGAGTAGCCAGCTACCTAAGCCGTTCTGATTTTACTGTAAGGATGTGTTGGGACCAGCGGACAAGAGAGAGGTCACGCGCTCGACAGACCAATAATCGAAAAAAAGTCACATTATACGAAGCATGCACATAGCGCCAACTGTCTCGTTGTCCGCCATCCGGACGCATGCAGCACGTACATGACCTGTCGCTGTGTCTGTACGTACCATCGCAAGGAGCTTGGCTGAAGGTGATTTCCAAATGCGACGCCCATTACGTTATGCTGTCAATAATACACCCCCCCCCCCTTCCTCCGTTTAGAGTAGTGTCACGCTCCACGGGCTTGGATTGCAACCTAATGGAAACAGATCTTCTTCAGCGACGAATCCAGATACAATTTAGGCAGTGATGACAATCATGTACGTGTGTGGAGACACCGTGGTGAACGCCTCAAAGCTGCCTTTGATTTACAGCTGCACACTGCATCCACAGCTGGTAAGATGATATGGGATGACATTCCATACGACTCATGGTCATCCCTAATATTGATCTACAGCACCATGATATTCCAACGGTACGTTCTGAACGTCCTTCACCCATAGGTAGGGCTCACAGGACCCAATTTTCAACAAGACAATGCTCAGCCACACATAGCAAAGGTGTCACGGGACTGTCTCTGCCACAATATTACCCTTCCTTGGCCTGCTCGATCCCAAGATTTGTCACCAATTGAACATATCTGAGATCACTTGGGCAACAAGTTGGGCAGCCTATGAATTTGGACAAATTATACAACAAATTTGAACAGGATGCTGCATAACATCAGACGGGACTTCTATGCTTCTATGCCCGTCCGTCTCGCATCGTGCATTCACGCTAGAGATGACCCAACAGGGTACTAAAGCCTCCATTCTTTCGTATTTTTTTTCAGTAATAAATGACCACTTCGCTTTGATTTTGTAATCATTTATTTATATGAATGTTGCACTTACGTACGTAAAATTTCGTTTCATTATGGCAACCCTTTCCTGGTGCTTAAATTTTTATGGCAATGAGTGTTCATTCATGTGTGAATTAAAAAAAAGCTTTTCGTGCAAAAATATTTTTCAGATTTTATATGTAATGAATACATAAAACAGTAAAATGTATGTTCTTAAATGAGAAAGAAAAAGTAAAGATAACTTCGCTATATGTTTTTATCATATTATGATTCCTTTAGTAAGAATATAAGAAAGTTGTTTATTGTTAAAATATTTTTGCGTGGTTAATTCTTTTTAATTATCTGGTAATAGTTTCTCTTTCTTAGAAACTTTAAAAAAGATGGCAATATTTGAAGCACTGGATGAGGTAATTTAAAATATGTATAATATATATATATATATATATATATATATATACGAGTAGATATATCCTAACTCAAGAGATTGTGTAAAAAATATTGATAATCTTCACAATTTTTGATTAGCAAAAGGACGAAACTTAAGTATACCAAAACTTTAAAGATTATCCTGGTAATGAGAAACATTTGAATATCATGAGGAAATAATAATTAATGAAAATAACGACTGGAATGGTGAATTCCTGATTATTTATAGCTTACTTTTATAAATGAAATCATTTTGAACTTCTCATGATATCACATCAATATATAGGATATTTCATTAAGAGTGATAAGATTTTAATTGTAAAGAATTCAATAACGGCTCGATATAAAATTTCCTTTTCCCTTTATTTCCATGCTTGGTTAATGACGTTGTGTTCAGAAGAATATATCGTTCAAATGTCCACCTCGGCTTTGTTTATATTGACGCAGCAGATAGCTCCAATTTTTTATCACCCTGTCGATTAGTTGCTGCTATATGTCGGCGATCGTTTTACGAATATTGGCTTTTAAATAATTCAAAGTCTTTGGACTGTCGGCATGCACATGGGCTTCAACATAGTCCCAAAGAAAATAATATAAAAGTATCAAATCACTTGATCCCGGTAGCCAATTCCAAAATCCTCGTCACGAGAAGATCCAATCACCGCACTCATCCTTTAGCAAATGGAGCGTAGCAATAGCTGTGTGGCACGTAGCGCTATCTTGCTGGTACCACATTTCTTTAATATCGATGTTCTGAAGTTCTGGCCATAGAAATTCGAGTAACATGGCTCTGTAGTGGTCGCCATTCACGTCCACATCTCTTCCCTCTTCATTTCGGAACAAATAAGGACCTGTGAAACCATCATGTCATAAATAAATCACACAGTGAGTATTTCGATATGTAAAGAGATTTCATGTAGCACTTGTGGGTTGTTCTCACACCAATAACGGGCGATAAAGTTAACTCCTGAACAATATTTGAGCACCCACAACTGACTTTAAACTTTAGTAATAAATTTCAGTAATTTTTAGACTGTCGAGAAACATCAAATGATGCATAATGAAACGGCAATCTTTAATGAATATTTCGACACTTGGAAATAAAAAAATAAATATATCAGGAACCGTGAAATCTCTACTGACAAAACTATCACTCTAGTTGAAAGACCATATAAATAAATCATTAATATTAAAGCTTTCCTTGATTTTATCTTTTTCTTTCCCATATAGGCTGTGGCAAGGATTATTTTCGGATAAAATTTTCTATACTCAGTTTTTGCGATAACTAGACATTTTGAAATACATTGAGTCTGAAAAATCAGGTTTCTAGCAGTTGGTCTGTGTGTCTGTCAGTGTATCTGTCTGTGTGTGTATGGGTGCATGTCTGTGTGTCTTTTGACAACATAACTCAAAAACATCTATTAGCATGAAATCCTAATTCGTTATTTTAAATCTAACCTATGGAGATATTGAAACATTTTATAGATACTGAGAAATGTTTACAGGGACGTACAAAAGCTATAATTGTGGGTATATTTTAACACCTTTAAACTGAACTAAATATAATGTAAGCTATATATTTTTTATATGCGTAAAAGCATGTTTTATATAATGTATGGTATGAAGAGCCTTTCCCGTTCGTTGATGAAAGTACTTTACCGCAGTCTAAAACTGTACATAAATGAAAAATTCTTTAATAACTCACTACAATTCAAATAATAAAATCACATCCAAAATATTTTTTCTATAAATTCCTTTTATCATTTAAATTCAGTGGGGAAATTATACAATATTTAATCAATATTTTAAAACCATTTTTTTTATCCTGTTTAATTAAATACAAACGAAACAAAGATTATTCATTGAAATTTTAATAAGGCTATTATATCAAAATCCCTAGTTAAAAAGACATAAACACTAAAACACAATATGGTTAATAAGTATTAATCTTGTAAAAAAGAAAAGAAAGAAAGAACAAAAAATAATAATAATAAGTTTTAAAGATGAATTTATTAATTTTCTTTTCTCTTCCGAGATCTCCCACAGGAAGTAATTATTTTTTCTGGCAAATTTATGCTTATGATTTTCTCTTTCAGTTAATTAAAGGTAAAATTTGATTTATTGTTTAGCGTCTACGAGTAATAAAAGTATATGTTATCATATTCTTCCATTAAAAACTTGTGTCTGGTAATTTACAATCTTCTTTTATGTAAAAGATTTTTTAGATATAATTTTTTAATTGATTATATGCAATTAAGTATAAATAAAAAATCTTTTTTTTTAAATAACAAATTTCGTTCCTGTATTATTAAAGCAATAATTAAATAAAGGTATATTTATTTCAAATTTTGTTAAAAATTTAAATAATGTTTTTTTTTTTTTTTTAAATAAATAATTTTTTAAATGCTGAAATAGTTTTCACACGTCAATAAAATAACTATAAAAAAGAAAAAGAAATCATGCTATTAATGCAATGTAAATTTTTTCGGATTTCGATTCAGATAAGTTTATAATATTTCTAAAAAGTTATATAAATGTAGAAAGCAGGATTGCAGTAGTAATAATTCATTAAACACACACGACTAATAACTAATATCGAAGTGATAAAAAAGATTTTTTTTTTAATTCGGAATAGTACCAGATAAACGCATTTGGTTAATTACAGCACAATACTACTTTTTATAAAATATTATAACTGACAGCAGATTTGCTGCTGCTTACATAAAAAACTAAGAACGCACTCATTTTTTTTTTTTTTTTTTTTTTTTTTTTTTTTTTAATTATTATGTACATCCCACACTTTCTTTCTAAGGAATGCGCTTGAAATCGTTAAAAAAAATGTCATAGTTATGTTATAATAAAATTCAGGAGTTTGTGCTTGGGTTAGCGTTCATCTACTCCCACAGATAGTCCATCCTGACCGTTCTACCGTCCTCGACTGAAATTTAGCTTACTTGAACAAATAATCTGAAAATTTTGAAAAATACAAAGAAAACAAAAGAAATTTAGAATAAAAATGAAATAAAATCAGTGCAAGTTGATTAGTTATTCGAGACTTCATTTAACACAATCATTTGACTAGGGCTTCGTGTATTCTGGAAAAGGGATGTCTTGTTCGGACCTTCGTGTATTCTGGAAAAGGGATGTCTTGTTCGGACCTTCGTGAACACCAACATTTTCTTTTCAAAAACTGGCACTTCTTAAAACTGATATCTAAACCATATTCAGAGGCAATAGTTAGCACTTTATTTTAGTTTTTCAATTCCTTCCTCTTCGTCTTGGGTTGGAATGATTATGTCATCCGTGTAAATAACCACTGTATTGTCATGAAGGAATTTTCGGAACACTCTGTTTTATGTACCGTTTAAAGTGACTTGGTGATGTGCTCAATCCGAACGGACATTTCTAACTTTCCGATTCTCATGTTCTCCATTATGTGTAACAAATGCAGTATATTTCTTTCTCTTGTCGTCTATTTCGAAGAGAAAAAATCCGTTCTTTAGATCTGGAGTTGTAAAAACTCTGGTTTCTCCTAATGATCCAATACATCTTCAATTAATGGTAAGGGAAAGCGATCCTTAACAGTTTTCCAATTTATCTTTCGGTAATCTACTCACAACCGGGACAAGTTGTCTTTCTTCTTACAAAATACAATTGATGCAGCATAATCAGAATAACTAGGTCTAATTCTTCCGTCATGTAGCCATTGTTGAATTTGATCTTCAGTAATTTTCTGTTCTTTTAAAGGAAATATCATGGGAGTTCTTTCACAAGTATATTAACAGTCAAAATTATGCTCATCTTTAATTCCGTAGTTTTTGCTTTTCGTGGCATATAAACTTTTGATCAGTTTCTTTATTTCTCCTACGTAACCTGATTTTGTCAAATGACTCAAATCCACTTCCTCTAAATTTACGGCTTCCGCTAGATTAATCAAAAAGCTACTTTCTGGCAAGTTTTTATTTTCATGTTCTTTCTCTATATTCCCAAGGAAAGAGAGATTTTCATTTAAATCTTTATTAAGACTATTCAACGTATGCCATATCGGATTTATTTACAGATGTTTCCAGATTGGCATTTATACTTGCCTTGATTTTATTACATGAACATTGTTGCATCAACAAAACACTTATTTGAAATATATTTTTATTTTTATAATTCTGGATTCCAGATGATTTTTTATCTCCGTTTCCAAATTCGTTTGCGACTTTAATACAGCCGGTCCAAACATTTTCACGTTTGCCTAAAACTTTTAATCCTCTTTCCTCTATAAATAAGTTTAATTTGCTAATAATGTCAATTCCTAGCACAATTTCATGCGCTAGATCTTGTATAGCATAAACATTGGCAAAAACCACAATGCCGCCAATGCGCATTTCCGTTGGAAAATATCCTAAAGGTTGCATGACTTCTTTGGCGATATCTGATAATTTTACATCATCACACAATAATTCTGGAGAGCCAACTTTTATATAGGTTTCGTAATTCATGAGATTCAATTCGCTTCCTGTGTACACCAAACACATTGTATTCGTGCCGTTAATTTGGATTTCTTTTTCCATTTTGTTGTAATTTGGCGTAATGCTATTGAAATTTGCTTCCTGTTTAGTAAGTAAATCAGACGTTAAATTTCCGTCTTGATGAGAATTTCGACAAAAACATTGGCCACAGTTATTTCTGTTTGGGCACTGAGAATCTACGTGGCTATAAGAATCACACGCATAACACCTGATCTTTGATTTGTCTTTAGTTTTTCCTCCATAATCAAGGTCATAATTCTTAGCTCTCGGTTTATTATTGTTTTGGGAATGAGAGAAGCACTTTTACGTTGTCTGATTCTTTGACATGTGGTCTTTTGTTTGGATTTTCTGAATTCTTTGCGTTTCGATTCATGACTTTTTTTTTCTTAATCTATTTATATAATAGCGCCACCTAACTATTTACATGCAAATAAATTCAATTAATTTAGCTTCTTAGAATTTATAATTTATCTATCAGATTTCCATAATTTTTACCAATGAATTCTGATATATACTGATCTGAAAAATCGCATACTACAGCGCCTCCTATTGGAGGATGTACACCAAAGTTAAATCCGTATATATATATCTCTTTAAATACATATCTTGCATAAACAACTTCGGTACATTTACATAACACAGAAGCTGAGATATAGCACTCCCGTAAGAAGAAAACATTATGGCATAGCATCGCTATATGCTATCTGATATCCATCGAATTTATATCAGCACAGTTTTATATAATATCCATCTCACATATCCAGTTTTGTGCAATCATACACAATAGATGCTGAGATATAACTTTCAATTAAATGGAAAAAAATCGCAGTTAAGCAATACCACCTTTTGGATATATATTCCAAAATCTAGTCAACACCAATTTAAATGAAGGCCTAACCAAATATCAAGTTTATTTGAATTCCGGTTTGCAAGATACAGTGTCCATAAAATTTTTCTAACGCACAACACGTACAAAGAGAAAGATAGATAGTTTCAAAATATAACATTATCGATTTCAGGACACAGAAAAACGTGTAAATTTATTGAAAACCAGAAGTCAAAAATGTTCACGAATCCAATACTTTCTTTCTCTATATATATATGTATATAAAAAAGTAAAGAAACAAAATATGGTACAAAATAATAATAAATATTTATAATCACTGTTATTTCATTTCTTATGAGAAATTTTGAAATCAAATACAAGCTCAAAAATTTTTCATACATGTTCTCAGTAAAAATTAAAAGCTATTAAGTTTTTCCATGCAAAGTTAGATACTTTCCTCAGACTGTCAAATCCATTATCAAAATGTGAAACTTTAATCAGAACTTCTTTTTAATGCGAGTTGACTGTAAATTATTTTAGAAATTTTAAAATGAAATACATTTGAGAGACACAATTCAATAATGAAAAAGGAATCTAATACTGAATATGACAATATCGTTGAAATATTTGGACCTAACGCATTTAAAATTACACAATTACTTATAGAAAAGAAAAAAAATGCATTGAATACAAATAAAATTATCAACCACGACAAGAACTTTTTATTTAGATAGAATAGGATTTTTTTTTTTTTTTTTTTTTTTTTTTTTTTTAATGTAACCATTACCCTTTTTTATTTTCATTCTTTCTTTTTCTTTTCTTTTTTTCCCCTTTAATTAATAACTGAAAATATTTACCAAACATTTTTAATTCCATTATCGACACATAAAATAAAAAAGAAATTCTATATCCAAACGCAATTTGTATTTAGGAAAAAAGTAAATAATTTAATGTGGTGTTCTTAATTTTAATAAATAAATAACAAAATCACAAAACAATTTATTTGTGCTTGATGACAAGCATTATGTTCTTTATTTTCTAATTAGTTATTTAAACTGTCTATTACATATAAAACTGTTTCTGCACTCATATAAATTTATTCAAGATATTAATTAATTTTTCTTTTTTTTCTTTTTTTTTTTTTTTTTTTTTTTGACAAAGCATTTATATATATATATATATATATATATATATATATATATATTTTTTTAAACAAGTCTCATTTCTATAGATTGCTAGAAATATTACGTTTACTAAGTGATAAGTTATTTATTTTATAGATATGTATATAATTTTATTGTTTTTATTACAAAAACAAACATGTCTTTCACTTGTACACAAACAACAAACCATCTCAATTATATATATTAAAATCAAAAACTTTTTTATTTACGAGACAAATTTTTAGTTAAAATATTAAAAACAATTAAAATATACGTTTAAAAAAATTTAAATTTAGTATTTGTTGTATTGATACTGATGCGGAAACTCGGACAGGTTTCGAAAAATCTAAATTTTAGTTTGTTTTTAAATGTTTATTTTAACTCAAATTTTGTCACATAAATAAAAACTTTTGATGTCTTTAACTTATTTACTAACATTATTTTATTAAATTAAATTTTAATATAACTAACAATTTTTCAAAATCAGGTCAAACAGCAATTATTAGGCATAAAAAGTACATGCTAATTTCATTAAAATTATAGAAGACTAAAAATGTTAAAATATGGCAATGAGAAATTTTCACGACAGGCGTATTGCATTTCAATAAATTTGTGTTTCAATGTACACAAATTATTTGTCTGATCTCAATAAAAAGTTTCAAGTTCCCTATATAATATAGATTTTGAATAGAATTTGACTAGTATCCTGCGTGAGTCGAGTACATTTAATCCGTAATCGACCCCCAAAGAAGCAATGTTAAATATAAGTTAAGAGATATTAAATTCTATTAAACAATAGACAGTTACAATATTAGTAAAATATTTTTTTCAGATAATTATAAATGTAGTTTTTCAGAGAATAAAAAATGTAGAAGAACAATCGATTTCTGTAAATTATTTTCTGTATTTTTATCCTGGCTATTAGATTCTTATATGGATTTTGTTTAACATAATTTTCTTTAATTTCACATAAAAATGAAATCTCTACCGCTAATGCTAATTAGTAGATATAGAAAAAATTAGTAATCATGATTTCGAGAGTGAAAAAAAGTAGGACACTTACCAATTTTTTTTTTTTTTTTTTGGTGAATTGTGCACGAGTAAAAGAGTAAATATACAGAGTGTTCAAAAGTCCTAAACCTCCTCCTAACTCGAAAATGAATGGAAATTGTGAAAAATGGCAAAACACGCATTTAATGAATTCGAGAGGGACGTCTTTAGATGAAACAAGTTTGGGCCGGGGAGGGGGGGGGCTAGGGGGGCGCTAGAGAGGGAAACTTTAAAATTTCAAATGGGAAGGTATGTCTTGTGATACATCACTGAGAACGTCTTATCAAGACAACGAATTTTATATAAATAGTTTCGCCCTACGATGATTATTAAAGGAGATACATGAGTTTTTAGACTTTTGAAACGTGGATTTTACACTTATGTATCCCTTTTAATAATCACTGCAGGACAAAACTATTTATACTAAATCCATTGTCTTGAAAAGGAATTTTCCGGGATGTATCACAAGACATACCTTCCCAATAAAAATTTTAAAGTTGCATTCCCTAGCGGCACTCCTACCACCCCCTTGCCTGGGCCCAAACAGTTTTGGGCAAAGTATGTCTTGTGATACATGACTGGAAACGTCTCTACAAGACAATGAATTTGGTATAAATAGTTTTGACCTGCAGTGATTATTAAATGTGATACACAAGTATAAAATCACATTTAAAAAGTCTAAAAACTCATGTATCTCCTTTATCGTAGGGCGAAACTATTTATATCAAATTCAATGTCTGGAAAGACGTTTCCAGGGATGTATTCCAAGACATACCTTCCCATTGGAAATTTTAAAGTTGCCCTCCCTAGCAGCCCCCTACACCTACCCCGGTCCAAACTTTTTCCACCAAAAGAGGTCCCTCTCGAATTCATTAAAAATGTGTTTCGCCATTTTTTAAAATTCCGACTCATTTTCGAGTTAGAAGGAGGGTGTGGTATTTTTGGAACACCCTGTAGAATTTTCTTTCATTGCTTTTATTGAGGAAAACGTATTTTGTTAAAAATTGCATTGTTATTTTCTTTTCAGGCTGCCTAGAAGAATACCTTTAAATCACTCCCAAAAAGGGCAAATTGTTGCATGTAAAATGGTAAAGGTGTTAGAGCAACTTACTCGTATGCTGCACGTCAGCCTCAGTGCAGTTTCTAACTTTATTAGAAAGCCAGATTGAAATAGGAAAAGAAAGAAGACTTGTAGGCCTATAAAGTTAATGGCTTGCGATGAAAGAAAACTTGCTCGTGAGCTTAAAAAAGCAGTGTATGTAGCTCAAAGGCCTAAAATCATGCAGGACTTACTCATGTGTCGAGGCAAACAGTTTAAACTACATAACAAGATCCAAGTAATTCATTTTCAATAAGCGGAAGCGTCATCGAAAATGGAAAAAAACACATATTGATTACCATTTATCTTGGGCTAAGGAACACATGTCATAGACCTCAGATGGGACTTATATAATATTTTCAGATGAGAAGAAGTTTAATTTAGACGATTTAGATTGTTACCAATAATGCTGGCATTGTCTGAAGAATGCAGAAGAATTGTATACAACTCGACAAAGGGGGTGGGGGGAGGGGTGATCTGGTAAGCGATTGGATGTGTAAGAAGAACGAATCTGGTCTTTTTCAGTACGAAGCATATATATAGAGAGTATATTGAAGTGCTAAATTCTGAGCTTCTTCCTTATTCTCTGAATTAGAAGAAGAGTGGATATTTCAATAAGATGAAGCCTCCATTCACACCATTAGTTGAGTTAAAAATTGGTTCACTGCAAATAATGTGCAGATTTTATTAAGGTGCAGCTAAAAGGCCTGATCTTAACATAGGAGAAAACATCTGCTCAATGGTTATTCGTCAAATATAAAAAGGTGGGGAAAATTCTGAATTCCTTACTGAGCTTTGAGAAGCTTTCGATAGTTCATAGAATAATTTTATCCAAACAGGAACCCAATATTTGTATGATTCACTACCAAATAGAGTATTTGAAGTCATAAAAGCTGATAGGAAGAGTATTCCTTACTCATATCGCATGTATTTTATATTTTGTATTACTGTCCTACTTTTTTACAAAGTTTTAAAAAGTAGAAACTGTTTTTGTTCTTATTAATAATTTATTTGTAAAAATCATGGTAATGATACTAATATTTTCTTGTTAAAGGATCTGCAAAATGTTACACATAAAAATAATTTCATAAAAAATAAAAGATTCCCTTCTTTTCTAAAAATATCTTGTGTCCTTCTACTTTTTTTTTTTTTTTACACAGTGTAAATATTATATAAAAATTACAAGTATATATGTTTATTATTTATGTATTTTAAACAAAACTTCAATGATAATAATACAAATAATAAAATAAAAACAGCATATATATTTTTGTTTTTTTTTTCCGAAGGCACTCTCCACTTGCAAAGCGAGTGACACACGAATAAGCATGAGTACGCTACCCGCTGCAGGACTGATTTGATCTTCGTGAATTAATTATTGAGTTATATCATTAACAGACTCACAGAGAAACAAGCATACAGATACACAAAAGCGCTAAATATATTATTTTAAAAACGAGCGAACAGTAGAACATGTTATTATACAAAGGGCTCAGCTTAGAAAATGTTCCAAAAAGTTTCTTTTTCTACCATATGCGGATAAGTGAAGAAAAAAAATCAAACAATTTTTCTATTTCATTTTTAAAGTTTTGTAATCAACTTGCTTCAAATAAAATTTACATAAAAATCGTAAATGTCGACATAAAAAAAAATAACACCTTTAAACTCTAAATCTCAAAAAGTACTTATCTACCTTTATCATCAAATGTAAACTCTTTTTTATTTTATGTGTATTTTTATTTCAAAGTTTTGTAATATATAAACATTTTGTTGAAATGTAACCAAATATATCTTTTATGCTTTAAAGCAGAAATAAAATTCGGTCTTTTTTAAAACAATCGTTTCAAGGAATTTTGTAGAACTAGCTATCTATTCTTTAAAATATGTTGTTTTTTACTCAATATTTCATAAAAATAAATAAATAAATAAAAAGATTTACTGCAGCACATCTCAAAAGAAGTTTACGTTAAATACATTTATTTCTTTAAAATCTGTAGATTTAAGAAATTTCAAATTGTGAAGGAAAATTTAAGTATTATTAAATGAAATATTTTCATGGCTTCCAACTTTTACGATTTTTTAATATCACTATAATTAAAGTTTCTATTTAATTGAAGAAAACTGTTACAGAAACATATATGGTGGAACCAAAAAATACAGATTTTTCGAAGCAATGTTCGTGCCCTGAGAAGACGGTACCAAAAGGAACCGAAAGAAGAATTACGGAATTTAAATTTACTCGAATTTAGAAAGGCTCAAGCTCTTTACAAAAAGCTAAGCATTCAAGAAAAGAAGAAAAGCTTCAAGGGTTACACTAATTCAATTACCAAAAAGACTGTCCATAACGCTGTGATAGGCAAGCCAAGAAACCTCTAAACATAACAAGTATGATTAAAGAAGATGGAAATGTCACCATTAATAGAAATGAAAGCATAAATCTTATTCTGAAGCATCATTTTGGACTTAATTATAACTTATACAACAGTTCTTCTAAACCTATTGAAACAAATATTATTCCTATTACGGTTAACGAAGTTTACAACATAATCAATCAATTAGAAAATAATAGAGCTCCTGGACATGATGGTATACCATATGAATTATTTAAACATGTTTTTCATGCAGATAGTGCTTGGTTCGTTGTAGTTTTAAATTATTGTTTGAAGCTATGAAAGTTTCTTAAGACTTGGAAAAAAGCCAAAGTCATTCTTATTTTAAAAGAGTGTAAGCCTCCCGATCTTCCTGGAAGCTATCGTCCTATTTGCCTTCTACCTACCTTTGGAAAGATACTTGACAAAATTATCACCAACCGTCTTGATTACTATTTAGAGAGCAACAACATCATCTCGTAGTGTCAGTTTGGTTTCCGTAACTATAAATCTACTTCTATTGCCCTCAAAAGAGTTACTGATAAAATTAAGTCCATCAACAGTAACAGTGAAATAGCTCTACTCCTCTCGATTGATTTCAGTAATGCCTTCAATAGCATTTTTTGGAATACCATATATGATGCTCTTAATGAATGTAAAGTACCTCCAAGTTTATATAATATCATTCTAAATTCTCTCGATGATCAAACTGTATTTTTCGATGACGTGCACCTGAGTTACAATAGAGGTGTTCCTCAAGGCTCCAGCCTTGGCCCTAAACTTTGGAATATTGTTATTAATTCTTTTTTGGAAGACCCCGAAGTTAGGGGTTCTGTCCAGACTTTTGCTGAAGACCTTTTAATCATTACAAATGCTACAACATCTTATCATTTTAATACTACTGGTAGTAGTTATTTAGGAAAAGTTATTAAATGGGCCAAGGTTAGGGAACTGGAAGTTAATAAGAATAAATCAAATTTCACTATGATTCGTAAAGGCTCGAAATTGATTACCTATATCCCCAAGATTATATATGATGATATTAATATTAAGTACATTACTGCTATTACTTACTTGGGTGTCGTCATCGACTATAAATTTAACCGGACGGAGCATCTTATTTACCTTTATAATAAGGTGTTAGATTACACGGTCAGGGTGAAGGGTATCTCCAGGGCCACGTGGGGTTTGGATGCCATGTTATTAAAGTATCTTTATTTTATTGTTGTAGAGAAAATGATCTCTTACTGTTCCGAAATTTGGTTCCATGAATATAGATATATTTTTGATAAATTGAAAAGCATTCAACGTATATTTTTATTACTCATTACCAAATGTTACACCATGGTGTCCACCGATGCTCTTTGTACCCTGACTGGTATTGTTCCTCTGGGAATTTCTCTCAAATGCAACAAATACAAAACTCAAGTTCTCGACTGGAAAGAAGATGGGATTAATGAAGACTTTAGTCTTCTTGCTAGCGAGTTCACCAAAGAGATCTGTACTATATCTCCTCCTTGGGATGTATTTAATATCACATGGAGTTACTTTGATTATAACCTTCTCGGCAGGGAGAGTGATGTAAACGACTTCTTTACAGATGGTTCTAAACTGGATGGTAGAGTTGGATGTGCTTACCTCCATGTTTATAATAATACTATTTCTCACTCTGATAAATTTAGGCTGCCGGACCACTCTAGTGTCTTTGAAGCTGAAGCTACAGCCATCTTAGAAACTATTAAGTTCGTTAAGCATTGTCGAATTGATAATGTTACTATTATTTCTGACTCAAGATCAACTTTAATGTCTCTTGAAGGATTTATTATTAAAAACAAGTTTATTAGTAACATCAAAGATCTTTTGAAGGAATTGAACGATGTGAATATAAGACTTTGTTGGATAAAAGCACACGCTGGATACGAATTTAATGAGGAAGTGGATGAGTTGGCGAAGGACGCCACCCTCCTGGAAGATATAAATTTTAATCTACCTAAAAAGAAGAACCACATCAATTTGAAGTTTAAAGAACTGAAAATCAGAGACTGGCAACTAGAGTGGGACGGCTCTGATAAAAGAAGACATACATACGACTTTATTCCGAAGATTGATACTCGTAGAGTTATGGGAAATTGTTATCTTAATCAAATTCTTACTAATCATGGATTCTTCGGAACATATTAACATCGTTTTTTCAATAAGAGCTATTTATGTTCTTGTAATTCGAGGATCCAAGATATTAATCATGTAGTTTATCACTGCTCTCTCGTCGACTACATCAGACTTGAGCATTTTCCCAAGAACTTTAAAGATGTTCGACTGTATGTTTTGCTTACTAATCAAAGAACAAGTTATGGAATTTTAGAAATTGTGAAATATTACTGTAATGTACTATTTTCTAGTTTATGATTTCTGAATTTTTAAAGTGTTGCTTATATTGATTTTTAGTTTGTGCTTAGAAGTTTTAAGCTCTTTTATCTTATTCTAATAAATGTTATGTGTACTGTGTTATTTTGGGAGGGATACTTCATTACGTTTTCGTGAACAGGTTGTTCGTGCCCCTCACCTGGCTTTATGATTAGTTTTTAGCCTTGCCCCTGCCCCTTCCCCTATTGTCTGTAAACTTTAAATACATTTGTTAATCTTAGTTCTAGTATTAGTCTTTAGTTGTTTATTTGTTTTTGCTGTTCTCTTCATTTGTTGCCTTCTTGTCGGGGTGTCTCTTGGTGTGTTGTGGTGCCGTGCCGATTGCTGCGGCTGCGCCTGGGCTTTGCCTGGGTGTTCTGCGGGATGCGGTGCTCGTGTCCCGCGCTTGCTGGGGGAACCGGGCCTTCGCTTGGCTCCTTAGTTGCTCCGGATGGCATGGGCTGGTGTCGTTGTGGTGTTTGGGGCGTCTGGGTGTCGGGGTGTCGGGGCCTGTGAGGGCTCCTGCTGTGGGGATGCTGTCGTTTCGACGAGACAGATTGTTACTCGGGTGCCTTCGGGCGGGGTGAGTCACAAGTATTTTACAGAAACATATAAAAACTTCTATAAAAAATTTGCAGTATCAAAAAAACGTAAAAGTTGGTAGCTATGGATTTTTAATGAAGTATTTCAATTTCTTTTTAAACGCATTTCTTCTTTCTTTTTTTCTTTTTTTTTAATAAGAAAACATTTATCATAAAAGAAAAAAAAATACTTTATTACGACAATGGATAATTGTACTAAGTGAAATTCAAATATGCGAGGGATTTAAATTATTGAAATAATAAACTAATATCAACTTGTGATCTTATTAATTGTGTTAGTTTAAACGAATGAAACTAATATTAAATAGGGAATCTTTCGTAACAATTTTTTATGGGAAAACTTTTAACATAAAAAAAAAGTCAATAGATAATTATACTAAGTAAAATAACTGATAATTCCTAGTTCAAATGCTATTAATTTAGGTATTCTTGCAGTTATTTTGTGTTATGTACTGTGTAAAATGAAACACCATAGTTAAAGATCTGCAACCAGAATGTCACGTCGCATATGAGGTGAAATATAAAATAACACGTTTTCAAATCGTGAATTTTCAACCGTTTTTGATAAAAATTAAAGATTTGTTACAAATAATGATTTTCATTATACAGTCCAAATATCCCTTTAATTCAGTCAAAAATTGCCCCCCTGAGAAGAGTAAATATTTATTTAAACTTTCTTTTCCCTTCTTTTCCTAAAAAAGGGCCACAGTACTCTGATCAATAGAGCGTCAAACTCATAATTAGACGATCGCAATTTCAATACTCGAGCCAAGAAAAACCGTCGTGTACAATAATGGCGGCTAATGCACGTAAAATCTGTCGTGGCCGCAATGTTCTCCATTCTCCAATTCAAATTATACCTCTAGAGATCGTCGAAGCGGTGTAGCCACCCACTCCATGGAGGATAAAATTGCAGTGACTTGTCAGCGAACCATCTTTAGGGATGTTTTCCAGACCGCGTCCACAATTGCTCATAGCTTAGCACTAGTGCACTCTAAAATACATTTCATTAACACGTTTAGTTGCATTTTAGATCGCGATATAAAGCTGTTTATATATCAGGATGTAGTATTTTTAACATCACTCAGCCCTAGTATGCATATGCCAATGTCCGTATATCACCCTACGAATTGCTAAACGAAAAGAGGTTCAGAAGTTACCAAAAGATGGGAAATGATCTAAGGAATCCGATTTGATAGATATTAATTAAAAACATAATAATAATTTTAAAATACCTAAATACACCATGCCCATGCTATTAAAACAAAAATTTTATGCTTTTTTTATGTAAAAGAATTTATCTATTTATCTATATATAGATATGTGTGTATGTGTGTGAGAAATTAAAATCTGAAAATTAATTAAGAAATTCGTGAATTTTTTATATTCCCTTAATGAGAGGGCTCACCTGAAGAAAACCCTCGTGTGTTTTGGGATTGCTTTTCATTTGCTATCGGTTTATTATATATATATATATGCATGTGTATAGAAAGAGAAAGATAACCTTGAGCGCCTGGGGATCTCCCCCTCCCCCGAGGCTCTGTGGTGCCCTTTTTGCCCCTTTTTGCTCCTTAGAGCCAGGCGGGAGTAAGTTCCTGATAAAAAAAAATACAACCTGAAGAACTATGATGCTCACCACGAAGTTTTCTTGGGTTGTTTTCAAAAGATGGGTGCATGAACAATCTGTACAAAATAATTTTCTGAGGTTGTCTTCAAAACATGAGTGCAGGAACAAGTAATATATACAGGATACAGGTGCAGGAACAATAAATATAAGGATGCAAAACAATCTGTACAAATTAATTTTGAAACCGAAAATTCTCCACCTACTCCAAGAAGATATGCTGAGAAAACGAGCCTTAAAATGGAGACTCATCGTAAAGGCTGTGCTGTGTCGGACTTCACGAGATGGAAAAGAGGAAGTCATAACAAGATATTTCTCCAGAAAGAATCAAATTCAACTCATCCTCGATGACTTAGACGAAAATGTAGAGAAAGCTTTTAGCAAAATTATTAAATCCTACGAAGACTTCCTGCTACAAGGATCCGACTGGGTGTTAAAATACATAGTAGAATTGCAAGTGTCGACAGCAAGATATGCACATTTTTCTGGGAGTTCCTATATGGAGCTTCCAGAAAAAATTAAAAGAACCGAGGCCGTATTAAACATCAAGAATGACGATCAGAATTGCTTCATTTATTGTCTTCTAGTCCAAAAGATGAAAACAGGTCATGGAGAAAATCCACACAGAGTCCATCATTACAAGCCTCATTTAAATTTGATCAATATGGGCCCAGTAACCTGTCCAGTGGCCGTAACTAAAGTGCCGATCATCGAACGGCTGAATAATATGAGGATTAATGTGTTTGGGTTAGAAGGAAATGCCATTTTCCCACTCCAAGTTTCAAAACATCAAGACACTGATTGTATCAACATCTTATTAATAAGTGACGAGAACAATCAATATTACTGCTTAATTAAAAACATGTCAAGACTTTTAGCGTCGGAAAACAATCACAATGGTCAAAGATTTCCATGTTTAAAATGTCTTAATATTTTTAGTCGTGAAGATCTTTTGAAAGATCACACAACATATTCTAATAAACTTTCAATTCAACGTGTGGAACTGCCCTTATCAGACAAGAACAGTTTGAAATTTAGTAATATGAACTACCAACATCCCTTACCATACATTGTGTATGCAGATTTTTAGTCCTTACTCCTTCCCGAAGCCATTTCATCACGTCAAAAAGGCAAATCAACAGTTAGAATCAACAGACATGAAGCCTGTGGGTACGCCTACATTATCACTGGACCCGGCGGGAAAACCTTCAAGCCCATCTCTACCTATCGAGAACCGGATGCAGCCACTCATTTCCTTAAAAATCCAATTACCGAAATACAAGATTTAAAGCCAAAGATTTTCAATGTAAAGCCTCTACGCATGACAAAGGAAGAAGAGGAGCATTTTCAATCAGCGATACACTGTTTCCTGTGCCAAAACCAATTAGGAAAAAATCGTGTGAAAGAACATTGTCACATCACAGGACGGTATCGTTGTGCAGCCCATAATTCCTGCAATTTACAATTCAAGATGAGAAAGATTCTACCAGTTGTTTTCCACAACCTGAAAATTATGATGGACATATCATCGTGAAAGCACTGGCTGATTTCGAGGACTTTGATTATCACATCATAGGGCAAATTATGGAGAAATACATCACATTCGCTATGCAAGAGAAAGAAAAAGACGGCACTTATCAAAAAATCACCCTCCAGTTCACCGACAGTCTTCAATTTTTACCTAGGTCCTTGCAGAAATTCGTAAAAAATCTAAAAAAAGAAGATTACCATATAATGAAAGAAATCATCGAACATGACAAAGTGCCTCTACTTTTAAAAAAGGGTGTCTATCCATACGAATATTTAAACAATGAAGAAACATTTTCTGAGACAAAGCTTCCACCCAAATCAGCTTTCTTCAGCTCACTGACGAATGAACGAATTTAAGATGAAGAGTATCAGCATGCTCTCACTGTTTGGGATACTTTCCTGATCCAAACAGTGGGAGATTACCATGATCTCTATGTCTCGGGTAATGTTTTGCAGTTGGCAGACAAATTTCAGAACTTTAGGAAAACCTGCAAAAAATACTATGAAATCGATCCGGCACATCTACTCACTGCAGCAGGACTTGCATGGCAAGCATCTTTGAAGATGACTCGACAACCACTTGAGCTCTTCACTAGTCTCAATATGCACCTTTTCACCGAGCGGGGTTTTCGTGGTGTAATATACACAATCTCAAAGAGACACGCCAGAGCAAATAACCACTATTTCCCTAATTATAACCCCGATATTCAATCAAAATATATTCTCTATCTTGATGCGCATAACCTGCATGGTTGGGGTATGTCACAAGCCCTACCCTACGGGGCATTCAAATGGGAGGACCCGGATCAATTTTCACAAGAGTACATTCAATCCATTTCCGAAGACAGCTATGTTGGATACATTTTCGAAGTTGATCTCCAGTATCCGGAAAGCCTACATGATCATCACAACGATTATCCTCTAGCTCCGGAGAAAATAACCATCACAGAAGATATGTTGTCTCCCACAGCCAAATCCATTTTTGAAGAGAATGGAAATAAGAAATTCCACACCTATGAAAAATTAGTTCCAAATTTAATGCACAAAAGCCATTATATAACCTACTACAAAAATCTCCAACTTTATTTGAGTTTGGGATTAAAATTGAAAAAAATTCACAAAGTGTTATCCTTTAAACAAAGTGCCTGGTTAAAGCCCTACATTCTGTTCAACACAGAAAACCGTAAACAAGCATCATCGAAATTTGAAAAGGACTTTTTCAAATCGATGAATAATGCCGTGTACGGCAAAACCATGGAAAATGTAAGAAAAGGGAATCACATCCAGCTCATCAACAGCGAAGAAAAAGCCCGAAAAATGGTTGCCTGCCCATCCTATCTACATTACAAGCACTTTGGAGGAAATTTAGTTGCCATCAAAAGATTAAAAAAGAAAATTGTTTTAAATCGGCCATTATATATTGGACTTGTAATTTTGGAATTGAGCAACGTGCTCATGTACAAATTCCACTATCATTTCGTCAAGCAACAGTATGGTGACAAAGCCAAGTTACTATTTACCGACACTGATTCCTTGACAAATGAAATTGAAACAAGGAATGTGTAACAAGATAGGGCAAAAAATTCCAACCTATTTGACACATCGGACTATCCGAAGACTCGTGCCCTTTGCTCAGAAGTAAATATAAAGAAAATCGGAAAATTCAAAGATGAATTAAAATTTGGGATTGCAGTTCGTAGGACTACGTTCCATGATGTATTTCTTGTTGTCTACAAAAGGAGAGAAAAAAACTGCAAAAAGGGTGTCGAGAAGTGTCATCCAGCAAAAATTAAAACATGCCTGCTATGTGGAATGTTAAAAGAAAATATGATCAGAATTCAAAGTGAATGCCATAGTTTATTTACTATAAAACAGAAAAAAATTACCCTCTAAGCATTTGATTACAAAGAGTATATATTACCCTAAGCATTTGATGACAAAGAGTATATATTACCGGGCAATGAAAACACCTATGCTTATGGGCACTTCCGAATAAAGCAAGAAGAAGAAGAAATTACGTAGAGAAAACGAATGACTGCATTTATGTATATATATTGTTTTTTTGCATTTTTATATTTCAAAAAAATTGTACTGATTTTATTGTTCCTGCACCTTTATATTACTTGTTCCTGCACCTGTATCCCGTATACTAGTTCCTGCACCCATGTTTTGAAGAGAACCTCAGAAAAAAATTTTGTACAGATTGTTTTGCATCAATATATTATTTGTTCCTTCACCTGTATCCTGTATATATTTATTTGAATCTATGAAAGTTGTTCCTGCGTCCATGTTTTGAAGACAATCTCAGAAAATTATTTTGTACAGATTGTTTTGCATCCTTATATTACTTGTTCCTGCACCTGTATCCTGTATATATTACTTGTTCCTACACCCATGTTTTGAAGACAACCTCAGAAAATTATTTTGTACAGATTGTTCCTGCATCCTTATATTACTTGTTCCTACACCTGTATCCTGTATATATTACTTGTTCCTGCATCCTTATATTACTTTTTTCTACACCTATATCCTGTATAGATTACTTGTTCCTGCACCCATGTTTTGAAGACAACCTGAGAAAATTATTTTGTACAGATTGTTTTTCATCCTTATATTACTTGTTCCTGCACCTATGTTTTGAAGACAACCTCAGAAAATTATTTTGTATGGATTGTTTTGCATCTTTATATTACTTGTTCCTGCCCCTGTATCCTGTATATATTACTTGTTCCTGCACCCATGTTTTGAAGACAACCTCAGAAAATTATTTTGTACAGATTGTTTTGCATCTTTATATTACTTGTTCCTGCACCCATGTTTTGAAGACAACCTCAGAAAATTATTTTGTATGGATTGTTTTGCATCTTTATATTACTTGTTCTTGCACCTGTATCCTGTATATATTACTTGTTCCTGCACCCATGTTTTGAAGACAACCTCAGAAAATTATTTTGTACAGATTGTTTTGCATCTTTATATTACTTGTTCCTGTACCTGTATCCTGTATATATTACTTGTTCCTGCACCCATGTTTTGAAGACAACCTCAGAAAATTATTTTGTACAGATTGTTCTGCATCCTTATATTTACTGTTCCTGCACCCATGGAGTAAAGTTCCATGACGTCATGAAGTGGTATTTGACAGGAGATAGGTGGCAACAGCCAAGGAAGAGAGAACGGAGTTTTGGATGGAACGAGGGAATGACATGTTTAGTTAATTAGAGAAGAATATTTTTATTTGTGTTCTAAATGTTTATATATGTTTTGTGCGTTTTTTTTAGTAGTGTCTTATTAAATGTTTTCGTCTTTAAGTACGAGATGTTTTATTTCAAAGCCACGTCTGAATTTATTTAATATTAAGTGATGGTGTCTCCAATCAAGCAGAGACCAGGATCGAATTTTACTGGCGCAGCCGGTAGGATAGAAAACGATACCTAGGAAATGGGGAAGGTAAGAGCTTTCGTGTATATGCCCAAATATTTTAAGTGTACATTTTAAAAAATGTTTTTTTTTTTTTTTTTTTTTTTTTTTTTTTAATATAAAATGAAAATAGAACGTCAGTTCTAATATTTTTGAATATGTTCGATATTAGTCACGCCAGTGATTGTATAAGAAGCACGCCAGTGCTAATTCTGTGTTAAATTTTTTTTTTGCTGGTATTACAACGTAAAATTATATACATAATAGAACGCCAGTTCTAAGTTTTTGTTCTCAAATATATTCGAACAAAGTTCACGCCAGTGAATGTCAATTTTAATACAGTGTGAATGTATTAAGTGTATTATATTTTACGCTGGTAAATAACAGCTTACGATGTCACGCCAGTGATTGTTTAGTTTTAATACAGCGTATATGTATTAATTACATTTATTTACGGCAGTGAATAAAGGTTTAATATTTCACGCCAGTGAATATTAATTTTAATACAATGTGATTCTTTTTTTTTTATTTACTTCAATATCTATATAGTTTATTTGTTTGCTCTCCGAAATAAGAGTTAAAAGTATTTTGTGTGATGAAATAAATAAGAGTAAATATCGTATTTTGTTCCTGAAATTGGAAAATCTATTTTTCTTTAGAATATTTATATTTTAATGAATGTACCTAATATGAAATATATTATGAGAGTTGATTCATTTTAGTTATTAAGTGCTGAAATTACACAAATAGTGCTTTGTTTATTTCATTTAATAACGACCCATAATAAATTAGTTTGTTTCGAACGAAATAGCTAATGCTGACGAAAATCGTCTGCGTTATGATTATTTTTATTTTTTTGTTCCATTTCATTATTTTATAGAAAGTGTAATTTTTTTTCTTTTCTGTATTTATGCTTATGACACATGGAAATTATATAAAAAGTGTTAAAGATTACATTTTTTTTATTGTTTATTTTTTTTACAAACGTTGAAGTATGCTTATGATAGAAATGTTTGTTTATTCATTTCATATGAAATAAAAGTGTTGGTTTCAATAAAAAATAAATTGGATAAATAAGAAAAGAATTTTATTTTATATTTCATTGCGTAAGGAAATGTAAATATGCACGACAGTGTGTTTTAAATTATTTCTAATGTGTGAAAATATCATTCATGTATTTTTAAAGTCAATTTGATTCATAAGCTAAGTAAAGAAATTTATATAGATATCAATTGCTTTAGGTATAAATTATGGGTTTTGCGTATGGTATATAATTTTATTTCCATTAATATTTAACAAAGTGTTTTAATCAGCACCACCTTGAGGAATTTTTGCTAAGTTTCTGGTTCAGAAAATTTTAGGTGTATAAGATGGCATATTTGGGTTGCGCAAAGAAAGAGGATTTGAAATTGTTGGCTGTGGAGTTGAATCTTCAGGTCACGAATGAAATTACTGTAAGCGATTTACGCAAATTAATTACCAAAGATAAAGAATATGACGAAGAATTTACTAAGAATCAGCTCGAGATTATTATCGAAGATAGGAAGCTCCGTGAGGAACAAGATGCTGAAAAGCAATTCCAAGAGCTAGAGATTGAAAAATTACGTGAACAGCAAGAAAAACAAAAACGCGAATATGAATTTGAGTTAGAAAAAATCCGTTTGGAAGCTGAAAAGTTTAAAGTAGCAAGGATTTCTGAAGCTAAGAGTAGTACGCAAGATTTAACAAAAATCGTTCCAAAATTCGAAATGAGAGATGGAGATATAGTGCTGTTCTTGACTTTGTTTGAGCGTCAAGCCAAGAGAATTAATCTAGATAAATGTAACTGGGTGTCAGCTCTTTTAGCTCTTATGCCAAAAGAAATCACTCAATTAATAGCTCGTGAATCAGAAGAAAAATTTGACGATTATGATTATATCAAAGGTTTATTATTAAAACGATTTAAATTAGGCCCTGAACATTTCAGACAAAAATTTGTGAAGCATCAGCGAAACCCTACTCGGTCTTGGCGAGACTTTGTTTTCGAAATAACAAGAGTACTTTGAGGAATGGCTTGAAGGAGTTGCAGTAAATGATTTTGAAGGATTGAAGAATCTTATGATTACGGATCAGTTAAAAAGACGCGTTCCAGGTGATATCCGAGAACATTTCGTCGATGACTGGGCTAAGTTACTTGTTCCGGGTATTTTAGCTGATAAGTTGGATGAGTACGAAAGTGTACGATTGAATGCTAAGGGATCCGGTTGGGGTGATATGAAACATAGAACAACTAGCAATTACAAACCTGATTTTAAAGACTTTAGCAACAAACAAAAAGACGAACAGCCATCTCGGAAATTTAGGACATCATTTCCTCCAAGAACTGATCAAAATACAAGTTTTAAACCTACTTGTTTTACGTGTGGATCTGTGGGGCATTTATCTAGAGTTTGTCCCAAGAATTCCAAGAAAACATCAATTCGTAATGCCGTAAGTAATGTGGTTGAAGCCAAAGACGTTAAGCCAAAGACAGCGAACGAAGTTGTAACTGCGAAGGTGTCAATTCCTGTGTCAATCTCTATGCCGATTAAAGATGGAATTGATGATTTGAAATACGTAAATATCAAATGTGGAGAAAAGGTTTTGAAGGCAATAGTGGATACTGGAGCAAAAATTTCAGTCTTACGTGCAGATTTGGTCGAAACCGACTTTGGAGAAGAGGATGGAACAATCCAAATTATTTCGGCTTTCGGTGAAAAAGAAGTAGCTGCTCTAAAGATTTTTGACCTAAAGATAGATGATGGGAAACACGGCAATGTGCCTGTAACTTTTTCAGTGTCGAAGAAACTTGTGAATGATATGCTAATTTGTTCAACTGCCTATGAAGTTTTAATGGAGAATGTAGAATTAAATGGATGTATGAATCATGTACTTGCAAAATTAAATGAGAGCATTGAAAAAGAAAATCAGGAAGAACATGATGAAAAGAAAAACATCTCAACGTCCCTTCAACTTAATGCTGAGATTACCGATGATGAAAGTAATGGAAATAAAGAAGATTTTATAAAATTACAATTAGATGATGAAGATTTAAAGAAATCCTGGTTTTATGCCCAAAATGGGAAGAATTCATTTAAAATTAGTAATGGAGTTCTTGTCCATTCAGAATGCTTATGTGGAGAAAATGTTGATCAAGTTGTTCTGCCCACATGCAAAAGAAAAGAAGTTCTTAGGATGGCACACGAAATACCATTGGCTGGTCATCTAGGCGAACAGAAAACAAAGCAGAGAATAAAATATTCATTTTATTGGCCAAGTCTCAAAGAAGACGTTAAAAAATTTTGTGAATGTTTCAAAACCTGCCAATTACGCAGAACAGTTTCCTATAGGGATCGTATACCGATACAACCCATTGTTAGGCCAGAAATTCCATTTGAAGTCTGGAGTTTGGACTGTATTGGACCTTTAGAACCCCCGTCTCGAAGAGGACATAAATATGTGATTTGTGCAGTTGACTTATGTACTAGATGGGCTGAAGCTATTCCCGTGACTAACATCAATGCTAAAACAACTTGCAATAATCTGATGAGAATATTTACACAGACAGGGTTCCCCAAAGTAATATGTACAGACCAAGGTACTAATTTTACTGCTAAATTAAGTGAAGCATTTGTGGAACTTCTTGGAGTTTCTCCGAGGTTTGAAACGCCAGGTCATCCAGAAAGTATGGGTGCAGTGGAACGTTGGAATCGAACATTGAAAGATATGTTAAATAAAAATATACAGGAATATGGATCTAACTGGGATTTGCATCTTCCATATCTACTTTTTGCTTACAGAGAAGTTCCTCATAGTACGACAGGTGTTTCTCCGTTTCAGTTAGTTTATGGGCGTTTGCCTCCTGGACCATTGTCACTATTGAAAGACGTATGGACTGGTGAGAGGAAAATTCCCACTTCAGCTTCCGCATCAGTTGAAAAATATATATCAGAACTAGTTCAGAAACTAAGAAAAGCACATGAAATTGCATCAGAATATGCTCAGGATTCTCAAGAAAGATATACTTCGCGGTATTTCGCACGACTTGTACTTGCGAAAACCTGTGACATAAAAGTGACATCACAATAATTTTTAAATATCTTGAAGCCTTTTCAGAAATTTGAAGCAGAGTTAACTAGCTTTCTTCACAGAATGCAACGATTCTTACCAATAATTTTTGCTAAAATGTATAAAAGAAGGCCATCTACACTAGGTTGAATTCCATTAATTTTTGAGCAATTTTTGTCAATTTTGCCAATGAAAAATTCTGAAATAAGCTGTTGAATGCTCTTTCCAAACAAGTCATATTCCTGCTCTTCCGTGTATATAATCCAATTATCTTGGCTTTTGTGGTCCGAGAAATAAATTTATTCGTTTTTTTTTTTTTTTTCGGAAATATTCGTCGACTGAAACCTGTCTGTTTATTTATAAAATCACTTACCCTACATGAAAATTTTGATGTTTCCATAACAATATATATATATTGTAATGGGTGAATATGGAAGGCATGCTGCTCACATCAGATTTTTGTTTTTATTTATTTATTGTATTTGTTTACAAAATTCATTTAAATTAATGAATAAAACTAATCAATTAGTTCAAATCAAGTGAACCCTGAAATAAGTAATTTAATGTTCAAGATTACAAAAGTTCAATTTAATGAAATAATTTATTTAAAATTTGTCTTCAAAACTGCTTTAGGCAAAAATATTTAATTGTGTTAAAAATGTGAACCCTTCTGAATTTTAGTTAACTCTGTAAGCGCAAACTGTATGTATCATAAATCCTAGAATCATTTCTCCGAAGAAATTTAGTGTACTGCATTTAAAAATGATTGTTTTATTCCAAAATATTTTCCATTCATCACATATTTAAAACGAGCGAACACCCTGAGGAAATATTACAAAAGCATTATACACGTGTGACTTACTTTAACATCTGAGAATAATTAAGGTATAGCATTTACAGCCTCTTGACATTTCCCTCTAAAGACATTCTGTTAACCCTTAACTACAGACGTTTATTTTCTGTCACGTAAACACAGACGTGCGGTCTCTCAGACCGCGAGCTGTTTTATGCATTTTTAAAATACAAAATTTGAAGATAATAAATTCCTGCTATTTTATATGCAAGAATACACATTCCAAGTTATATTAAGGTAATTCATTCATTTAAAAACTATAAAATTAATATATTAAAAATATGATTTCTAAAAACTATATGAAAAAATCCAGAAAAATGAATCAAATAATGAAAATAAGGACAACTTACTTGAAAATGCGTACAAATGAAATTATTTAATAAATTCCACATGAACAGTGTCTGGATTATATAAAATAATGCAAAAAAGGCTATTATATAAAGAATATTAAAAAAATTTGTAATAATCCCGCATTTCCCACAAGCGAGAAAAAGTAACGTAATCGCAGACGTGAGGTCTATATGACCGCGGCACAAATTTAAAATTTATTTAAAAAAAAACTAATGCGTAGAATTTAATAAAAATTTAGAAGTAGTTATATTTAATGCCAACATGAAAGTACTGAAAAGAAGGAGAATAATTATATAACTTATAAAGAGTTTTGCAGTTCTAAAATATCGGAGCGGTCATACAGACCGCACGTCTGTGTTTAAGGGTTAAATAAATAAAATCGTTTTCAATTCATGGATAAGCTTTAAACAATTCACATTTGAAATAATGTTCAAATATCCTTATAATTGGTTTTCCGAAAATAAAAATCGTATTTATTACGTATTTATTGTTAGCTTAGACAAGAAAAAGGAAAAGAAAAAAACTTTTAATATTAAACCAAAATCATGCAATGTAATTAATTGCATGAATGTAAAATTTACTAATAATGCATCATTCACTTAATGGATTAAATACAGAAAAGGAAAATCGTTTCAACCAGAGATTAGAACACAATTTGTAGATTTTTTAAGGAAAGAAGTGGCACAAATTAATTTCTGTAGCTTGAAAAAATTCTCTGTTCAATCGGCAAGATTAGGTTAATTGGTAAAATTAAACAATGGTAGTATGAGTGCATTTCATTATAAATTAATGCGAGCAGTGGGTGGTAGTATGATAAATTCGTCTTTTCTTTCATTACAATATATTCATATGCAAATATTTTTTTTTTCTCTAATGCCTCAAAAATATGTTTCTTATTATTTAGATAATAACTCTGGCTTTAATAAATCCAAATTCCCCTTCATTGGCGTACCTTATATTAAGATATTTCTGGTTTAGAGATATTCTGATTGACAAAATTATATAGTTAAACACACATACATATATATATATATATATATATATATATATATATCGGGTGTCCCATAACTCTGTAGACATTTTAAAAAATCATAAAAATCGAAGGAATTGGTAGAATGGAATGCGGTTTGCAAAAAAATTATTTTTGTAAAGGGGGATTTTTTTTTTTAAATAAATAAATACGAGTAATAATAATAATAGTTAAAATTTTCGTAGATAAAAGGCACTGTATATGAGCAAATAACACATTTCTATGAAAACTATATTTATTTGCATGTAAATGTTTACAGGGATATAAATCCTATTCTATATGCTCGCCATAACTATAAATTATAGTTTGCAAACACGTTACAACATTACTAACTGCAGATTCAGTCGGCGGTTCTTACCTATGGGAAAACATCTTAACTAAAAACAGTTTTCAACCAAGTCAGCTTCGGAATTGAAACTTAATGTATGCGCATTAAGATTTTGCTGAGTGGATTTTGCATTTTGCGGAGGCAAAATAAAAAAAGAGATATGTTAATGGTAAAACCGTACAATTTATAGAACTTTGATTTGTATATTTCTCATTACGCATCCATGCAGAGCCCTCCATTGACGAAAATTTTAAGTATATTTTTCCTTTACGCCCCCCCCCCCCCCCCCCGCCCGCGAAAAAAAAAAAAAAAAAAAAAAATCCTGTTTCAAGAGAATAATTTTTTCGGAAATTGCTTTCAATTCTACCAATTACTTCAAGTGTTATTAATTTTTTTAAATGTGTACACACATATGGGACACCCAGTATATAGATTAAAAATAATAATAATAATAATAATGTAAGCTATAAGCTTTAGATGATTTAAATAGTTAAAAACTATTACAGCGAAAGATATGTTTATATATATGTTACCGTTAAATCTCGAAATCTGATAATGTGCAGATTACCTAGCTAATCTGCAGATGAACTAAAATGACCCGTTAAAGTGCGGAATCAAGAGTTTTCCACATTTTAACTAGATAATCTGCACATTTGCGGCTTCTGTATCGCTAAAGTTCAAATGTTTGTTTAGAGCCTTAGTTTTTATACATTCAGTATGACGTCAAACAGTCATGTGATACAGATACGCGAATGATCTTCAAACATAAACTAAAACTTTTAAATGTTTGTTCCGTTATGATAAACGGTATACGCAAAACGTGGAGGATAGAAAAATTTTAAAGTAACAAGTAAGTTATAATTATTTTAATTTTGATTTAATTTCTTCTCTTTTTTTATTCTGTCAATATAAGCTTGATAAGGGTCTGCATTTTATTAATGAAATCTAATCTTAATTAAAAGCTCTCTCTCGTGAAACTCTACTTTGAATTATAAATATTAAATCTACGACACAGTAATTATTTCCTCCCGAAAAAAAACTATTAAACCACAACTTTTTAAAGCTAATTTGTTTTAAAATTGATTTAAATTACTATTATTTACTGAAAAAAAAATGATGTGTTAATTTTTAACTCTGAAAAATATTATGGCATTATTTAATTAATACTTAATATGGCATTTTTGTGCATTTTTTAGAATTTCATTACAATATTTTTGTTTCTTTCTTTGTTTCTTTCAATTTCAAGTTTCCTTTATATATTTTATGTATCATGATTATAATTTTATTTTTATTTTTTATTTATTTATTATATTTATTTATTTATTTATTTTATGTTCGCTTTTTCAGATAATTTCATTGTAGTTTATTACATAAAATGTGTTAATAAAGTTTTTTTTTTTTTTTTATGGTAAAATTAATATATTTTTTAACTTGTACAGATATATATATATATATATGCTGCAAAATAATACTTTAATAAAACATTGGAAAACTGTCATTTTAAATTTCATGAGTTCTAAAAAATATTAAAACAGTTTTCATTATTTGAAGTACTTCTTAAATAATGCTTCTGATTTGTCAAATTTAATATTTCTTTAGTGAATTAAAAAACGATGCATATTATTTTAATATATAGTTATAGCAATATAAGTTGTTGATTATTATTTTGTTAATGGTTATTTTTATTTATTTATTTATTTATTTTATTTATTTATTATTTATTTATTTATTTTATTTATTTATTATTTATTTATTTATTTATTAAAGAAATCGTTACTGTATTACAATTATAACATTCATTTATAAAATAGAATTTATTGAAAGCTATTAAAGATATTACATTTCATATTAAAAATACATAACATCGTCAAACTTGTATTGACAGAATAAAAAAGATGAAATAAATAAAAAAAAAACTAAAACAAATATAACTTGAAAAGACATGAAAATTAAACCACATACAAATTAAAATAAGTAAAGAAAAAAACAGAAAACTAATCTTTTTTTTTTTTTTTTTTAATGTAAAAAATAAATACAACACAGCGTGCTTTAAAATTACAACACCCTCTTTGAAAATTTAAATACGTATTTATTTACAACACACTCTTCAAATTTAAGTACAAGGTACTGGCGATTTCTTTACCCGCACATTGTGATGTAATCTAGCATGTTCATTTTTTACAGTATGCTCCATTAATTACAAAATCTAAAGGGTTAGTTGTTAAACAATTGAAATATCTGTTAAATACTGGAATTTTCATTTGAAAATTACAAATATGCGAGTTAAAAAAAAAAAAATGAAAATGAAAATGTAGGCCTTAACCTATGTGTGATTAGTAAGAGTGGTGTAAACTTATGAAAACTATTTTTAGTAACATGTATTGAAAAGCTAATATTGTTATTATGTAAAGAACCCTAAAAAGGGAAATTTGCTCTATTCTATGTAAATACAATAATTTTTGCATTGACCCCAACCTATGTGGAAAATTTTTTATTATAGATTTAGAATAAGCAGGCCAAAATATGATATGTGGTAAATTTGCACGTGTGAATACCCAAAAATAAGCAAAGTCTCCAAATTACGTGGGAAAAAGAAATTAGTTAACTTTAAATGAAAGATTTTAATTAATTATATATTATGGAACTAAGTGTGTGCCTATATTTGGACTCAACCTATGTGGGAAAATACAAAAACCTCGTGACTGCAAACGTTCCTGTTGTTCCACCAAAGATCTTATTTTCACTTTAACGAGTGCCTAGTAGGTAATATGCAGATTAACGAGTGTCTAGCCGGTAATGTGCAGATTATCTAGGTAATTCGCAGATTACCTAGGTAATTTGAGAAATGAAACAACTTTCCTCGCTTTAACGGATCCCCTAGTTAATGTGCAGATTACCAAGCTAATCTGCAGATTAACTGATTTCTGCACTTTAGTGGTAACATACATAATTTTAATATATGCTTTCATTTCTGGATTTTAAACATCTTTTTTGTTACATCTTACATTTCTTCGTGCAATATTTCATTTATAGACAGATAGATACAGGTAAATAGAAAGATAGATAGATAGATGTAGGTAGGTAGATATATATAAATAATAGATAGATATATTAGTAAATTCTAGTAATTTTTAATTCAAAATTTGAAATCTAATGAATTTATGTTATTGATAGAATTTTAGAGAAAGCTTTTCAAATTATTTAATTTCATAAGAAATAACTTATTGTTATGTTAGAATTAAATGCAGGATATTAAAAATAAAATACTTATTATTCACATTAATTTTTTCAGCTCTATTAAGACATGACATTTCTATTTATATATACTGATAAAACATTTTGTATTCGTCACATAAATTTTTATTTCCCATCCCTCAAAATAGTAATAATAATAATAATAATACTATAAAGACGTCAACAAGAAAATTCCGGACAAAAAAATTTAAAGAATAAACTTAATATACAAAAAGTTCTACTGACAACTTTAGCAACAACTAAGATTAAAAGGAAAAGTAATTTAATTTAAAGTAGTCAAAACCATTAACAAAAGTTTTGCTATTAAGATTAATTCTGCCGAAAATTGGCGAACATTTCCATGAATAAATTGAATTGGATTAAACGATATGATCATATAAAGATAACCAAATCTTGTCAGAAAAAAAAGTTAAAATTGGAGAAAGACTGATGCCTTAAATAATATATTACACTCTCCATGAATGAAATTCCTTAAACAAAAGAAGAAAAAAACCCCGCAGAAATACAACATGTTGGAGTTCGAAAACAAAGCATTTTTCCATTTATTACTCTTACCAATAATATAAAAAGCAACTAAATATATATATATGTGTATGTATATATATATATATATTTATATATAATATTGAATTGATATAATATTTAAATCCCACTCACAACAAAAAGAAAAAAAAATTAATTTCTCTCAGGCTAAGAATTTATTGAGGGCTATCTAAAAATTTCCTTATGTTGCTGTATTTAAGAAAAAATACCTCACGTCAGTAACATTTATTTATTCATCGGATGAGTTGTACGGAAAATTTTATAGAACATTTGCTCTTTCTTTAAATTTCCCACACTGTAAAAACTTCTGTAAATTTACTGTAATAATTATCCAAAGTCTCTGTAAATTTACAATAGTTCTCAGTTAAAAGTATGTAATCGAGATTCTCAATCTTTATTCTGTATTTTTATCGATTTTTATCTCCAAATTCTTCTGTATAGTTCAGCCACATATCGTAAAACTAGCAGTGAGGATGCGTCCAAAATGCTTGAGGGATGTCATCTTGACCGACAGTTTCAAATTTAGAAAACATCCAGTAATTCCGCGATCTGTTATTGCTCATTTTCTCTGAGTCAGATGACTGTCACCCCTATTTTAGCATTTGACTCGTTCAGTTAGCACTTGCGCAGATGCTTCCATGGTTTCATGAACCGTGGCCGAAGAATACCTATTGTCATTCACTACGGTATGTTTGTGAATCTCAAGCTAATAAAAATGCGCCTCCATTTTAAGGTAAATGTCAGCTTTTTCATTTGTCTCTCTTTGGCTCAGGTGGTTAGAGCGCCACATTAGTAACGCTGGGGTCGAGCGTTCGATACCCCGAAGGTCCGGAGTGTTAATTTTTGCAGATAGTTAGTAGAAAAGATGTCAATTGATAAAAGAAAATTTTTCGTTGACTACACAGTATCCTAAGAATTTTTGAAGAGTTTTTTTTTTTTTTTTTTTTTTTTTTCTTTTAAGCCTTTTTTTTTTATGTTTGAATGCTGAAATTTAAGGCAAAAATTTAGTATTCAAACTTAAAAATGTTTTATAAAAATTAACTCATCGATAAATTCACAAAGTAGTACACAAACATACTTAATATATTTTTTAAAACTCAAAATTAAAAAAAATTTTTGCAGGGAGCAACATTGTATGCATATTTTTATAATTCTAAAATAATTATGCAGTTATTTACAAAAAAAAAAAAAATTCATATTTACGTTTGTAATGACCGATAGATGATACAACCAGGTGTATCGAATTTTCGACTGCCTTACCGCCTAGACTTTCATGGTTTATAAAAGAGTACAAATTTTTTTCCGCTGAAATTTATCATTTCACTTTGATACAAAAAAATTTGCAAAATCATAACTTCGAAAAGATTTATGTGATATAATACACTAAGAATTTGGGTTTTAAAAGTTTTTTAAATAGATTATTTTTTAATTTCTTAATAAAAATTTTAAATAAATGTTTATGATTTAGAAAAAGCATTTTAAGTCACAAACATATTCTTGCCAATAATTAATTAAATTAATATTAGTCATTAAAATAAATATATAAAATTTATTTTTTAACATCTCCGTTTATTTTTCTCTGTAATTTTACATAAGATTTAAGATAAATTATTACCAGTAATTTTCTGTTGAAATTTTTAACAGTGCAAACGCGTTGGGGACCGTGTGTGAAGAAACAACGCAGCTGAAACTTTTACATCAATTTTTGCCCGATCATCCTTCAAAAAGTAACAAGAAGCAGAGAAGAAAAAGCCCCACTGAGAGAAAAAGAACATCTTCCCTGCATCAAATAAGCTTTCGATCAAATAAAACCGAAGATAACAGCAGGGTTAAGCCATAAGTACCTGTATTATTTGCCTTATTCTACAAAATATGATAGGAGAGAAATAACCCCAAACCAGATCAAAATTTCTATATCCAAATCAAAATAATCATTTAAGGGGTTATAGAACCATAGGTACCTACCGTAATTTTCGGTGTATAATCCGCAGGTAAGACATGTCCTTCCTCCACAAGAAATCTTATTTAACAGGGAAAGCTCTATTTTCCTGAGGAGAAATTGTTTGTACAAATATCATTTTATCTGACAATTAAAATTTCTGGTGCAAAACTGGTTTAACTGAGACCTGCAGATTATACGCCAAAAATCACGGTACTGGAGTGCAAAAAGCTTGTTAAATTACTAATACTATTAAAGTAAAATATCTTTCTAGTGTTGTTACTATTTCTAATACCGATGCAGATTCTAAATATCTCACTCGTTTATTAAAAAAAAATACATCTTTTCACTTAAACGAGGTTGAAACGAATATTTGTTTTCCTCTTCTTGTTGACTTGATTTCTTAAATGAAGATAGGATCTTAATTTCTGTTTTCAGAAAATCTTTTACTTGGGGCTTGGCCATAGGATCCATCATAATTTCGTGATGAACGGACTTTTTCTTCTGATCCAACTTTCAACGATAGCATTATCTTTTTTCAATCTTCAAGTTTGATGGAGTTAGTGAAGTTTGAGTAGTTCAGTTCCATGGCGTGATTATCGTCATTATCATAGTATTTTAGTGTGGATATGAAATTGGAAATAAAAATCAACATAGAAAATTATTCTTTAAAACTTTATTATTTATTAGCAGTACATAGAAAAAAAATTTTACGGCGAACGTTGGCTATTGTAGAATAGTAGATCTAGTATAGAAGTTCGTGGTTATTACAACTGGTTTTGTACCAACAGAATTTCGTGTAACTAACAAAATTTTTGTTGCATTTGCATAGCTTTGTAGAACAGACTTTGCAAGTACATATCACAATGGAATCACCAGTAGCCCATTACTAGTAGTAATCGATATGAGCAATGAATCATTAGCTAAGGTGCATCCAAAATTCGTAGCTATAATGTATCTTCTTGTGTTTAAAACTGTCAAGCACAAATACTACATTAAAAAAATCTTTATAAATAATGTTTTGAACAAGAGCTCGTTTAAAGTAATTGTTGCAATGTACGAAGACATTTTTAATTCATTTCAAACTGAAAGGCGCCAAATGTCTCTTCAGCAGAAAATGGCTACCTTGTTGAATTCATCTTATTTTAATATTTTGTGCAATTTCATTGATTTATATTTCTTTTGAAATTTTTCATACTCGTAATTGTGCGTTTTCTCCTGCTGAAATTTTAAGCACTTTTTTTTTTTTTTAATGCAATTTTACGCTATGCAGTGATCTATTTGGTTGATAACAGAGCCCTATGATATTTTAATGTTCCACTCACGTTCCTACTCTTCTTTCGCTTACATACATTAACCTTGTGTTTATTTTCTTTGTAATATTATTGGTGTTAGTTTCTTTGAACTACATATACATAAACATATCATTTTTTACATATTAACTCTAATTTTTCAAAAATTTCTAAGAAACTAAATTATTTAAAATCACTTTTTTTAAAGTAGAATCTCTCCGTAAATGTTGAAACTTAGATCAGATTATCTAATTCTAAACGTTCAATATTAGATTTTAATTTTACTTGAATATTATATTTATTGGTTTTACATTTTTATTCTCTCCTTTCTCTAAAAATATCTAAAATTCTTTTCCTTCTTGGTTTCAAAGTCTCTGTTAAATTTAACAACAAAGATTAAATTGTATTCTCCTAAATACCTATTAAACTAAGAACTGCTTAGTAAGTTTAATCACCCTCGTGTGTAATAGCCTTGTAAATATCAAAGATATATGCTAGAATTCTGTGTTTTCTTTCCAGAAAATTCAAATGTCATCTCAAAATTTGGAAAAAAAAATGAACATATTCAAGTGTTTCAATCTGATTTTCAGAAAAACAAATCTATATTACGTTCCACATTTCAAATTTGGAAGAATACAGCCATATATTTACTATTGGTTCTCCCTTAAAAATCAAATAAACCAATTGTAGACAGGATTTTCCTACTGGCAATAATGACATATTCAAATACTAGTAGTAGACATCCATACAAACGTTACATTTTATTACAAAATTAGATTTTTAGCATCATAGGTATACTGTGCATACTTATTTCAGCCTTCATGAAAGCAGCGGGTAAAATAAGCACGAAATAAGTAGATATAAACTAAGCAAATTTTGGTTGACCTTATTTAGCATAACAAGAAATACCGATAAATTTTCTTCCCTGTTCGAGTGAAAAGGTTTCTCTTCTAGAACTAACGAGCTTTGACCGCTTCGCTGGGAACTACATTTAACTGATTTTTTTAAAAAGAATTAAATAATTGAAGCGTTTAATTAGCGTTTAATACAATTTCGGTTGGTGAATATATTCAGCAAATCAAAACTATGACCAAGTACCGTGATATAAAGCCGTTAATTAGTTGTACAAGACATTTAATTATCTGAATTTCATTATGTTAATTAAAAACATGGTTAATTTAAAACAAGCTGAAACCCGTCGAATTCGACGATCACTTTATTGACTGTAATGTTTCAAAAATCATCGCATCATTATAAATGTATTTCAAGTTAAAATATGTAATATAATTTACGACATTTCACTTAAAAAAGAGAAATTCGGAAAAATACTTATAAATAGAAATACTATATATGACATCACTTTCTACAAAGTACTGTCAATGTGACGTCAAACTGACTCCAAATAAACAGTTGCTATCTTTTATTTTCTATTCCGTTAAATACTACATGTTAGCTGACCCGACCGGCGTTGTTCGGGCCTATGGTAATAACCTTAAAGGAACTTTAAATTTGTATGGTTTTACATCTTTAACTCGATTTTGTTTGAATTTCTATTTTTAAATAAAAACATCGCAAAAAATAATCAGCTGTAACAAAAAAATTACCTCGAACCGAATGAAACTCTGCCTTGTGACACCGGTGCCTTCGGCAGAGCATACGCCGGTCGTTAATAACATAAAAATATTCCCAAAAATTAATCTGGAACCAAATGAACACGCTCGCTGTTGCCCGGGCCTATGATACCTTAAATGAACCTTAAATTTCTATGATTTTATACCTTTAACTCGATTTTGTTTGAATTTCTGTTTTTAAATAATAGCATCACGAAAAAAATGATTAGCTGTAACAACAACAACAATATATATATATATATATATATATATATATATTACCTCAAACCGAACGAAACTCTGCCTTGTGACCCCGGTGCCTGCGGCAGCGCATACGCGGGCCGCTAATAACATAAAAAAATTCCAAAAAATTAACCTAGAACCGAACGAACCCGCCCGGTAATGCCCGGGCCCATGATAATAACCTTAAATGAATCTTAAATGTGTATGGTTTTATATCTTTAACTCGATTTTGTTTGAATTTCTATTTTTGAATGAAAGCATCATAACAAAAAAATAATCATCTGTAACAAAAAAAAAAAAAAAAAAAAAAAAAACCTCAAACAGAACGGAACTCGGGCTCGGGACCCGGTGCCTGCGGCAGCGTATATGCAACCCGCTAATAACATGAAAAATTCTCAAACATTAATCTTGAACCGAACGAACCTCTGACTCGTGTTACCGCTGCCTGTGGCTGCGGCACCGTATAGCAGGCATGCTACGCACGCGCTGCAAAATCCACTTTCCTCCGCCAGGGGTGCAGTATGTTGTATACGAACATCACCAATCGCCTTGAATTTCCAAGACTTTTCAAATAAGGTGTCACTGGTGGGGTCAACTGCAAAATCCTTTAGTTACACTTTCCACCGCCAGGGGGCGCAGTGTGTTCTGTACGAACATCACCAACGGTCAGGAAATACCAAGACCTTTAAAATAAGATATAACATGATAGGGTCTACAGCAAAATCACCTAGTTCCATTTTTCACCTCCAGGGAGCGCACTATATTGTACACAAACATCCCCAATCAACATGAAATTTCAAGACTTCTATCACCAATCGCCTTGTATTTCCAAGACCTTTCAAATAAGGTGTCACATGCTGGTGTCAACTGCAAAATCCTTTAGTTGTACTTTCCACCGCCAGGGGGCGCAGTGTGTTCTGTACAAACATCACCAACTGTCAGAAAATACCAAGACCTATAAAATAAGATGTAACATGATAGGGTCTACAGCAAAATCACCTAGTTCCATTTTTCACCACCAGGGATCGCACTATATTGTATACAAACATCCCCATTCGTCATGAAATTTCCAGACCTTTAAAATGAGGTGCTACATGCGTGGGTCTAGAACGGATTTCCCTCTCAAACTAATTTCCCCCCTCCCCCCCCCCCCCCTCCAAATCTACTTTCCCCCTTTTCCCCCCCCTTTAAAATCGAAAATTCCAAATTCGCAGAAAGTGATTTTTTAGTATTCGACTCTAGTCCCCATATATACAATTTCTTCACCGTGAAGTAATTTGGAGCTTAGTTAAGCTCGTAAACGTGTTTTTAACCCGAAACGGGTGGGAAACGGTTTCCCACCCGTTTCCACCGGGAGGGAAACCATTCGACTTTTTTTTATTTTTCTCTTCTCATAGCACATCTACAGACCAAGACCTTTCTTTAGACACCTCAACCAAATTTTTGCACCAAGTAGTTCTCTCAATATTGTGGAGACAGACAAAAACATGTTTGAAATTAATATATAGATAAACTACATATGCATTTACAATACGGAACAGCTTTATTGTAAGACCCTCTTGTCGAAATTTGAAATTTGTCACCGAATTAGCTCGGATTTTTCTTGCCAAGGTCTTTACTTAAGAAAATGCTGTAGCCATTTTAATTTTTCGCCCAAATGGCAAAAACATTGTCAAGGGAGTCCTATACTAAAGCTATAACCATATTACTTTATGTACGACGACAAGATCAAGGAAAAAAAACATGTAAGAATATTTCATGATTTTTTAAATTAATATTTTAAAAATAAATAAACAAATAAATTATCTTAATGTTATTATGACGTCTGTTTCTTTTATTATTATTATTATTATTATTATTATTATTATTATTATTCACGTGTAAAGCAATGTCTCTTTTTATGTTAAAATAAAGTAAATGCATTTTATTTAATTGGCAAAAACTTAAAATTACAAGTCAGAGAAAAATGTCGAGAAAAATTTTATTAAAATATAAAATTTTAAAGAATCTAATAGAAATATCGAAAATCTAAAGGTATGTTACAAATCTCCACGCATTCCTTCGTCTAGAGAAAAATTTTCAGAACTGTGCGTACCATAGATTTTTTTTTCTTCTGTATGCTGCACACAGAGAGACAGATTGGCAGACAAACACTTACTTCTATTGTATAGACGACTGATGTTTTAAAAGCTTCATAGTTCAAGGCCTTGATAGTAGAGAGTAAATACCATCAACGTCAAATGCTAGACGCAACTAGGAATATTATAGAAAGCTTATCTTTAGAATATAAAGGATGAGGATCCATAAGAGGGTTTTTTGGACTTAAAAAGGAGGGAAATATAGAAGTGCTCGGCCGTATGAAATTTTTGCGCTTAATTGTATTATAAGATATATATTTTAAATTTTTATCAATATTATTTATACTACACTAGTAATTATGTGCGTCCCACGTGCCCAAAGATTCAGAGTTTTGCGTAAAATCACCGCATTTTCTGGAATTTGACCTATTTTTTTCATATGAGCGCAAGGAAGCAACATTTTCTAATTGAAATATTTTATGTAATACGCTATGACATAAATTATGCATAAAGATAAAAGTGTTGCTTTCTCGCGCTCATAGTAAAAACGATTAAAAATGTGTCTGTGCGTGTGTGTTTCAAAAATTTTGTGGACCCTGTATCTCACGAATAAATGAACGAAATTTAACGAAATTCGGTATTTAGTTGTAACTTGACCGAAACTGAGGCTGATTAGATTTGAGGATCAATCACTCAACAGTTGGTGCTCTTATCACAACTTTTCATAATTTTTAACAAGGCAGTATAGGACAAAATTTCGTATAAATATACATAATGTGAGTTATTTTAAACGAATGTTTATAAAATTAATATGCATTATTGATAATACTAGTAGTACGCAAGGGAAAAATTGCGTGCATGTAGGGGCATCGCTTTTACCCTGGGAGGAAAATACCCTTCGGGAGGATGAAAATTTTTAATATGGGTCAATACTCATATTAAAAATTTACATTATAAAATTATATTTTTACATAATAAAATTTACATATTAAAAAATTACAGTTAAAAGAACATACATCAATACATTTAAAACAAATGGTAGATCCATAAATCTGGAATAATTTAAAACAAAATTATCGATTTTTTTCATTTTTAAAGAAAACAAAATCTCATTTCCTCTGATGTCGGTACAAAATTAACTTTCTTTCATAATTTAGTGTTATATTTCTCTGGGATAAAAATTGTTTTCATTTATCATGGAAAATTATATTTAAACAAATACTTTGATTACAAATAGTATAATTATAGTATAAATCAATTTGTAATATAACATGAATAAAGAGTACTTAGTTCTAAAATTGTGTAAATTATAACAGTAATGCCCACAAGAGGGGCTTACATTAAACATTATGACAATAGTGACTCTTTATGTAAGGGCAGGAATCGGCGTGGTCCCTCTTCTTTAATATATCTATTTTTATAAAGAAATATCTGTATTATTTAATCGGAGACAACTGCTGCATGTCATAAAAGTAGAGGTATTGATAGTGATCGCAACAAGCGGGTCTCAGTAAATGTTATACTGGTTTTTTTTATTAATTCGTACAATTCTTTATTTATAGTAGTATAACCATTCACATAATAAAATAGGAGCTTGATATTCCATGGGGCCAAAAAAACCCTCTTATGGACCCTCATCATTTGAATTTGGCCCATTGTTGGTACACTGTCTACCACTGGTACGCTTATCTTATATACGAACATGAAATTCGAATTAAGTGTTTGTTATAAAAATATTTATTATATTTTTCATTACTTTAGCGATATTCATAGAATACAAATTAAAAATTGTAGATTTAAAAAAAAAAAAATGCATTATAGAATTAAATATGAATGGAAAAAAAAGAAAACTTTGCAATATAACATTTAGAGAAATATGTATTTTTATTTAAATCTAATATGATCTCAGTACAATAATTTATTTTGTTTCTTCTCTAAAATAATACATTGTCTTTACTTTCTTAAAGCACTTTATGTTTTTTTAGTGAGAATTAGAGATATTAGAGATAAAGAAATCATACCAATTTACAAACTGTTTCCGATATCAAAATTACGCATAATGCAACTGTAGATTTCATAATAATCATCTCATCTCCAAATTTTAGGTTTATACGTGTTATCAGAGTTATTTTTTAAGAATTATACGTAAAAAATTATATAATGAGAAACAGGTTGACTCATAGCTCTCAGAAAGCAATGTATGTATTTAGATATCATACAAACTTTCATATTTTACAGTTAACTGGATATTTTTACATTTTTCATCATAACTTGTAATTTTAATTAAGTAAAAGTACTAAATATTTCTGCAAGATGATTTAAATTCATAATATTCAATTTTAAATTGTAATTTCTATACAGAATTTAAATTTTAATTTATATACAGATACTATTTTGCTCATCTCTAAATTTTAAAATCAATGTCATGCAAAATTTCAAAACTTGTTAAAAGCAGGATGACATTTGTTTGCATTTCTGTTTGAGAGAATGCACAGGAAAAATCCAATTGTAAAGTAATACAATAAATTAGTTCAAATAATTTGACTTAATATTTGCCGTTCATGTTTCGTATATCATTTCTGTTTACTTTGCGTCACATTTTAGGTGAGAAATATTTAAATTTACTGCAAAATAAATTACGTTGTAGATCGTAATATTTTTTTACATTAAACCTCGTTTATTCAGCATAAGCGAATGAACGATCATTAGTGTTTTGTTTGACAATAACACAAGTTAGCAAATTTGAAATATAATTTTGGAAAATATTTTATGTTGACATTCTTCATTAAGACAAATTGTAAAATTATAAACAAATTTTTCTTATTTTTGATACTTTTCCCTGTAGATCAAAAGTTTTAACGAATAATGATTCAAATTAGTTATACAAGCTCAAAATATTAAATAAGAGTCGAAAATCACATATATTAAATATTGAATATTTAGAAACCGCAAATAATGATAAAATATAGTTTTACGGTTAAGTATAATTCCACGTAAAAATTCTTAATTTTATGATTGTTTTCTAACACTCTAATTTACAATAACTTTAGCAATATAAAAGCTGACTGTCAAAACTAAATACGTTAAAGATTGATTATTTAGATATCGCAAGTGGTGAAGTAGAAAATATTGATTTACGGTAAAAATAATTGCAATAAAATTTTTTAGTTGTATGATTATTTTCTAACATCCTCTTTTACAATAATTTAAACAATATAGAAGCTCATTCTCAAAACCAAATAATTAAAGATTGAATATTTAGACATCACAAGTAAGACCGGGACCGGTTGCTCTTAGAGGCACTGTGGCCCAATCACGATATTTTTTACACCTTACGTCAAATGTCATTGTCATTCCAGTCAAAGATGTGTTGTCTCATCTTCTTTCTCCCGTCATTGAAAAAGGAACATTCATTAAAGAACCTGAGGGACTTTTCAGAATGTTGCCAAGATTAGTAAAGTTTCTCTCTCATAAATAATCGTATTTTATTTGTTTGTGTATTATATTTTAGATTTTGTAGATTAAATTTTAGATTTCTAAGTAGTACTCTACCGTTCGAATTAGTTGGGGCAAATGGAAAAAAAAAATGTTCTTATCTGAAACCTTAGATTTGAGTCATTATATACCTTAAGTAGACTGATAAATCTGTATATTAGTACGAAGTATGTCCTACTTTAGCAGAAATGTCCTCTTAAACACGTTTTGGCATTGACTCTACTAGTGCAGCGCACATATTCTTGACTTCATCATCGTGGAACCACACTTGTATAGCACGTTTTACCATTTGTTCTGTTGTCGTGCAATTCATCTTAGCTAAACGATTCTTCAGAGTATGCCATAAGTTTTCAATGGGATTTAGGTCTGATGAATTACCAGGCCAATAAAGTACTTTTATTTTACTTTCCCACATAAAAGTCTGGACCAGTTTCGAATTGTGACAAGGGGCCAAATCGTCATGTTGAAATGTTCCGTCAAATGTTTCCATGAATGGAACAATCCTACTGCGTAATATTTCTATGTATTTGACAGAATTCATGATGCCTTTAAAAGGACCTAAGTTTCCAGTGCCATTTATTCTGAAAAATCTCAAAACATCTGTTTAGAAGGGTGTTTTACAGTCTGTTGGTATGATCTGGTCACAAAATTTGACCTTCACTTCGTCTAACTACTCTTGATTTATATCCCTGTACAAATAAATATGTTCCATCACTGAAAATCACTTTCTTCCAGTCGTTAACAGTCCATGATCGGTGTTTTTTTTTTTTTTTTGGCCCATGCGAAACGTTTTTTCATCATTTTCTGAGTTAGAAATTAATTTTCCTCGGTTTTGTTGCTTTACAGCCAACTTCCAGGAGCCTTTTCCGTACACTGTTAAAAATATGTCCTATTTGCTGCCAAAAATTCTCTGTAATTTGAGAAAATACGCGTAACGTACGAAAAAACAACATTGTTTCTGGCAGAAAATAGGACATATTTTTTACAGTGTACAGTTGAGGTACTCACTTTAATACCATAATCCAATGTCTGAGCTTGTCTTTCTTGGATTTATTTTGCTATTTCTTATTAGAATTTTATCAGTTCTTGGAGTATTTTTCCGTTTGTGCCTACTTTTTCCTTTTCTTTTTGGAGACAATGATCCCGAATCTTGAAATGTTCTTAAAATTCTTGAAACACTTAAATTGCCCACAAAAAATGCCGTAGCTATACCTGTCACAGTCATAGAAGTGTGTTCATTAAGAGCGATTTTTTTAGAATGCTTCCTCCGAATAATATCCATCTTTGAACACGCGAAATTATAACCACCAGCTGCCACACTGAAAGGCTCACAACTGAACTACTGATAAACTAAAACGCTAAAATCAGTCAAACGAGTAAATTATTGTCAAGGTCGATCCGTCACACTACCTCTACTCAGATATAACCGGTTTGAGGTGGTTCCGGACATCACTGGTAAGCACATACCAACTCAGACAAGAAAAACATGTTTGTCCCAATTGATTCGAACATGCAGTGTGCGAAAATGAAGAAGATCAGGACAATTTGTATCTTTATGTCTTAAATTGTTTGAAAATAGTAAAACGGGAGAACAAAGGGCTCAATATAACATCTGCAACTGCTAGGCTCATGCATCATGTATCACTGCTGAATAAACGATATTTTATATTTGTCTTCATTGATATAATATCAATTAAAACAATTAATTCTGTTTATAATTTAAAATTTACTATTATTATTATTATTATTTTGATTTGTCTTTTTATATCCCCACACATATTTTTTCATACTTAAAAATTTATGGCTGCATTAAAAAATGTTGTATGAAGTATTTTCTTTAGATTATATTGGGTTTTCCTTTGCACGATATAAAATTAAAGTTGGACACAAGTTTTAAATATTTATTTAACTTCTCTAACATATTATGTATTATTACATATTAACACATTTCTTTAACTTCTCTAACAATGAATTAATAAAATGACAATTTCAAATAGAATCAGAATATCAAACAGATGACGTGGGCTGACTTTCCTCGATATCGAGGCAGGTTGGCTCAAGCGACCTAGTGTCAGTTTGAGCTTCTAAACTATTACTCACAGTTAATGCATTCAAATTTTATCATGATGACTTTTTCCGGAAGGTACAGTGATACTGTTAACATCAAAATAAATTTAAAAGAATGAATTATAATTAAAAAAGCAATTTAGAAGAAAAAGCTGGCTAATTAACCCTGATCTTCCTCAATGATGAAAAATATACATGTATATAGATTACGGTAAGAATAATGGCATGTAAACATTTTCATTTTCTATGATTCATTTTCAGACCCTAATTTTATTTTAAGTACATAACTGAACAGTAATACTCGTTCTCAATACAAGCATAACCTAGAATTTGAAGTTCTTGTTTCTATTGATCGTTGAGTCATTTTGATACAAGGTAATTTAATTTCGTACATTATGTCATATTGAATTAATAAAATGATAGTTTCAAATGAATTACCTATGAATGTGCGAAGTGTTCGTATTACAATTTATATAAGTGATTTCCCAGTAATGATTGTTGAAGAGAATTTAAGCTTTTGCAGTACAGTTGTGAAATAAAATACAAGAATTTATGTAGAATACTATGAATTTAAGGGTCGAATAAATCATTCAGAGAACATAAAGCATCTCACTTGAAATATTATCCTGTTTGAAATTACATTTGTTATTAAGGTTTATTTTGTTTATAAAACAAAGATTTTTTATTCATATACAAGGTGACCCACAGGTTGGGTTACAAATTTCAGAGATAGGTTAGTCACTTGAAAAAAAAAAAGAAAAAAAAATTGAGAATTGAACTGTATATAGTGTAACCACGTTTTCTAAGATTAACAGTCAGGACGAGTCCAAAATATTGGAGGGGTGCCAAATTGGCCGTCAGGTTAAGATTTAGCAAACATCTAGTCATTCGGTGTTCCCTTATCGCTTATTTTCTCTCAAAGACATGGGTTATCACATTTATTTTAGCACTGTACTCGTTGTGTCCGCACTTCCGCAGAGGCTTCCATAGTCGCAATAAATGTAGTTAAAAAATAAAAATTAATGACCGTAAATGCTATTCAAAACGTGAAACGAGAGGAAAAATAACATTGATTAGGAGAAACACTCATTTACATTTTGGAAAATAACTTTAAAAACCTGGAGTGACTTTAAATGTTTTCCCGAACATCTAATAGTTACCAGGCTTTTCCGGACAATAAAAGAACAATACTTCCTCTGTGGATTGACTGAATAGCAGAATTCCGACAACAGCCTAAAAGGAATTCTTGTAGCAAAACATCTGTTTGACCTTTCAAAGAGTGAGAGTCGCATTATTCCTGCGAGAATCGCCAGATGTAAGCGATAAAGTAAGGATATGAAGAAATATGAGGTGTTAGCAACCGTAGTCTGGTGACATGCATTAACTGGTACCTACAATCAACAGAGGTTAAGTCTTCTGATATTTTAAAAACTGATCTGCTCAAGAATACAGAATTAGAAGATGAACAGAGACGTGCTGTATAAAAGCTAATCCGTGAATTTAGAAACCTGTTTTCTCGTACACCTGATGACGTCGTGAGGACGAACATTACTCAACACAGAATCGACAAAGGAAATTATCTTCCCATTAAAAGACATTCAAGACAATTTCCATTTGCTAAGTAGAGAGAAATGACTGAACTACTGAACGGGATGTGCGTAATGACGTCATTGGACCATCTTAACGTCCTTGTCCCTCTCCTATAGTTTAGGTGCTTTAAAAGATGGTTCAACGAGGTTCTGCTTGGATTCTCGTCGCTTGAGTGACATCACGAAGAAGATAGTTACCCTCTTGCTAGAACTGACGACACTTTACAGACACTGTATGGCACTTAATAGTTCTCGACATTGAATCTGAAGAGTGGCTTCTGACATGTAGAGTTACATGCTCACGACCGTGAGAAGACTACATTCACTACAGGACAAGGAAGGTGGCAATTTAATGTGATGCTGAGAGCTTATTTAATGCACCTGGAACTTACAAATGCTTGATAGAGACAGTCTTAAAAGGACTTTTCTGTGAAGTCTGTATAGTGTACCTTGACGAATTTTTCAATATCGGGTAACTTTTGAAGAACATTTAACAAACAACCGTAGGGTACTGAAAAACTCAGAATGGTTAACCTTAAACTGAATCCTAGCAAGTTCAATTTGTTCTGTCGTGAAGTAAGTTATCTCGGCAATATAATCTCTGTTGAATGCGTGAGAACTTTCCTCAGTAAAATCTCCGCAGTCGAGAACTGGAGTCACCCTGAGAAAATCCATCAGTTGAGAAGTTTCCTAGGATTATGTACATACTACAAGAAATTCATGAGTGGTTATTCATGTTTTGGCATTCCTCTGCAAATGCTGATGAACGTTGTGTGGTACAGTTTATGCTGGGATTTTTTTATGTTGTCAACAATTATTACGCTGTATTTTCTGGGGAAACTGAAGTTGATATTTGTTTAACAGACTTGTAATTTTCTGGAATATTCTGCAAATAAACTTTTGAGACTTTTCAAGCCCTTTAATACATTCACGGACAATTCATGAACCCCGAGTTCGCAAGAGCATATTAATTTCATTCTGTTGAAGGCAGTGTAACAAGATCAAAGTGCTTTAAACAGTATTCTGTCGTAGGCTGCAATGATAAGAAATACTTTGGTATTTTCCTGTTCATAAACCATAAATAATGTAGACACTAAAAAATATGTAGCTAATATTCATGACCCAAGAACATGTGCAGCAATTTGCAAGTAAAACGAGTAATTTTTGTCTCCGCTGTCATGGTGCATACAAATTCGTCCAATCCTCATAATGATAAGAAATAATCAAGCATGTTTGTACACAAACCATAAAAAATATACACACCAAAAACTGTGCAGGTAATTATGTATGGTGCACGATTATGTGTACTAGTTCACAAGTCAACAGAGTGATTTTTATGGATACTATTGTGGTTCACACAAATTTTGTCCCTTGTCCGTAATGATGAGAAAAAATTTAGTATGCCCCTGCACACGAATCATAAAGACAATGCATACTAAAAACTACACAAGTAATTCTGTGGGGTTCATCAACATGCATAATCAATTTGTAAGTTAATCGGCTGACATTACGGCGCTCTCGCAGTACACACAGACACCTGAAACTCTTTGTGTCTCAAGAGAAAGGCCTCCCTAACGTTGCGGCAATGATGGAGAATTTCTCCCCATCTGATAAATGCGTGCAGTGTAACATAATGTACCCATATTTTTTTATGCTTCCTTCTAAATTAAATATAAATTTTAAACATTTACTTTCCAGAAACTTCACTGTAGAAGAAAACTGAGTACCTATATGTTACAACAGTAAACATAATTTACACACACGTGCACGCGCAAATTACTTTATGTGTTGCAATAAACTCGCATGGCTATGACTATAAAACATGAAACGCTTCGAGAAAGTTGCCATGCATCATTTCTCATGCGAAGTTTTGATAAGGCAGGTCCTCTTGCTTGGAATTTTTGTAAGGCATGCCGCCTTCCCTACGACTAGAAGAGTTCTAATAAAATAGATCCCTTTGCCTACTCACAGAGGAATTTTGATTATGTAAGTCATTTTGCCTATTGCCAGGGGGAGTTTTTATTATGCAGTTGCATACTGCAAAAAGAGTTTTGATTATGCTCCCTTGCCTTCTGCAACCTAGCATTCAAAAAGAGTTTAGTTTTTTACGCTACGATTACAACAATTATTTTTAAAACGTTCATTAATTTCAGGAATTTTTTTCTTTTTTTGTGAAGATCTGGCGATATAGAAATTGGTTGACTTTCATTAGCTGGGTTCACTAAATGAAAAAGAACTGATTCCCACTTCGATGTGAAATGAAAGTTCGCCTATAACAGAATCAGGTAGCAATACCGGCTATTTCCATCAAGAGTGTCCACTACGTTCGAAAGAACTGAATCCACTTTGACTTAAAACAAATATTCGTGAGTAATAAGATCAGGGAGTGAAACAGCGGGGATTTTGTGTAGCTTTTTTATATATAACCTAGGATGCTTGTGAGGACGTCTATTTAAAACCCAATTTGAACAATTGTTACTCCTTAAATCACTACGTCCAACAAAAATGAAAGTCGCTGCACACACATAACTTAAGCGAACATCATCCTTAGGATGAAACTCGAAAAATTTGAAAATAGATCACGTAAGAAAATTGTGTACAATGTAACTCAAGGGGAAAAAAGACTAAGAACAGAAGATATGCTATTCTTAGATATGGGTTAGTAATTAGACAAGAATATTGTTAAAACTGAAGCTTTTTATTATTGTAAAAAATATACATGGATGCATTTTTTATATTGTTTAATAAAAGATTGTTGCAGTGTTCTTTCAATTATTAAATTGCAATATTAAGTTTATTCAGGGAACCGGAAATCCTACAATATACGCAATTTTTCCCAGCCGAAGATCCGCATTCAAACATTCCGCTGGTCCCTGCAGATTTCCTAATCTACAGACAATAACTGTTATGATTATTCAGCGTAAGTTAAATCGTTGAGCTATCTCATTACCCCTTTAGGATCAGCAAAAATATCTTCTGCTGAAAGTCCTCCTAAATTTGACTCTGAATGTTCGATGAATTAAATATATGACTGTAGTGTCATTTCATTTTATATACTGAGTTCTTCAGTTTCATTCCTTTTTATTTCGGATAAATTTATTTGGAAACCAGGTAGCCTTTTACTAATTTCTGTATGTCAACAACAGATTATTTTTCCCAAACATTTCAACCAACATAGCGGCGGAAAATTTAACAATTTAGCTATCGATCGCCAGGCATCGGGTTCAAGTACTAGTTAATGCATGGTTAATCGAACTAGTGCGGAATTCTCCCTTTAAGTTGCAACTCCCATCTAATTAGTGTTCAAAAAATGACTGGAGAGCAATAAAACCAGATCAGATCCCAAATTTTTCATATACAGCATATCCTACAGTATTCTTAGGCCATTTAAAGAAAATTGGAATATAAGATTTAAAATGACAAAAGATAATATTTTTGCAACAAATATTTGATATTATTGAAAACAATTATATACGAAGTGTGACTAGAAAATGAGTTTTTACATTTTTAGTTAATATCACCTTCAATATACAACCTTATTTTATCCCTACTATGCTTCATGCGGATTTTTAATTGTTCGTAACAGTGATGGAAGTCTTCATGGTACTACTAGGTTAACCCACAGCCTTATTTGGCAATTTTCTTTTGGTGCCTTTTTGAACGATAACGATATCTTTCTGAATTATTTACAGCATGATATGGCAACCTGTTTGCTGTTTATTTTTTTATAACCATGGCAACAAGCATTCTAATTATTTATTAAGATAATTTGATCGATATATTGAATATTCAGTAATATATTCTATTTTTGCATATTTATTTAACGAAAGATAGGCCTATTTTCGGAAAAGAAGGTGAATGTTCTTGATATATGTGTTTTTTTTTTCTTCGAGTGAATTGTTTAGAGAGAGAGAAATGTTTTTGGAATTTTTGAAAAATGGAATGAAAATAAGCTTAATTTATTTGTGTACATTACAAAACAGACGCTTTTTGATTGGTTGGCTGGGTTTTTCGTCGCACTAGTGCTGCGCAGATGGGCAATTGGCGACGGTCTGGTACTTACCCCTAGAGGTGCTCCGGAGACATGCCATCACAATTTTGATCCTCCACGGAAGGGATGGCTCTCCCGCTTCGATGACCCCCAGAGGTATAATTTTTGATGGGAACATGGAGGACATTGCGGCCACGACAGATTTTACGTGCACCAGCCACCATTAATGTACACGACGGTCTTTGGCCGGCTCGAGTACCGAACCCGCAATCTTCCAATTACGAGGCCGGCGCTCTACCGACTGGGCTACCGCGGCCCCAGACGCTCTTTGAAAAAATACGTTTTCGGCGTATTTACGTTTGGAATCCATTCCAACCATTTCCGAGGCCGCGGTAGCGGTAGAGCGTCGGCCTCGTAATTGGAAGATTGCGGGTTCGGTACTCGAACCATCCAAAGACTGTCGTGTACAATAATGGTGGCGGGTGCACGTAAAATCTGTCGTGGACGCAATGTCCTCCATGTTCCCATCAAAAATTATACCTCTGGGGGTCACCGAAGCGGGAGAGCCATCCCTTCCGTGGAGGATCAAAATTGTGATGGCATGTCTCCTGCGCAGCACTAGTGCGACGAAAAACCCAGCCAACCAATCAAAGAGCGTCTGTTTTGTAATGCACACAAATAAATTAAGCTTATTTTCAATATTAGTAAAAAATATTTAAAATTAACTTGCCTCACTTTGCAAGAAAAAATAACTACATGAAGTTCTATACTGCAAGGGTCATCAATATATATATATATATATATATATATATATATATATGCTTTCCGTACATTTACATCATTTAAATTTTCTACAGTTACACAGTTACGTTTCCGAAAAATTTCATTTCGCCATAATCACCAAACGAAAATCGCTAAATAAAGTTGTGGACCAATTTGCCAGTTGTTCCTTTTTCTTCCATGAGCTTCTTCATAATGTGTGCCGCTGTTTCTTTTATAGATTCAACTGAATGAAATTTTGTTCTTTTTAATGCAAATTTCACCTTGAGAAACTATAAAAGTCCCATGGTTCAAGGTCAGGTAAATAAGGCGTATGGTCTAAAACTTGGATGCTGTGCTTGGTTAAAATCTTCTTGACAGACAATGCAGATTGAGATGGCGCGTTTTCTTGATGGAGAACCCATGACTTGTTCTTGAACAAATTGGATCATTTTTTTTTTTTTTTTAATCAATTCCTATATTTACAGCAATGGGAAGAATAGTTAACTGACATTCAAATCGAATTAGATTACCGTTGTTTTCAATACTTTTATACGTTTTTGACGTATAAAGGCGATCCTTATATGAATCATCTTTTGCCTGTTCAGCCATTTTAGAAACGCTTAAATCACTAAATAAACTCGCGTTTGTGATAAACATTCATTGCCACAACTTCTTTTAATAAAATATAAGCTTCAATAGCATGCTTTTCATGTCCCGTATGAAATTTTAAGACAGTTCATTGCTCTATTATGAAACTAATTATTTTTCCAGCAAAGCAAAACAACAGCTCTTGTTACAAACAAAGCTGATGACCAGGCTAATTTGTTTACAGGCACGTGAGGCGCCACAGTCGAAAGATTGAAGCTACACAGCTGTCGCGTTTAGGGCATGCGTACTTCTTCAATGGAAGTATGAGTCTCGTTATTTTATAGCCACACTTCCTATTTTGGAAAATTTATTAAATAATTAATTTTAAAAAATACATATAATTCGAATACATAAGCGATAAGTTAATTTTAAACTTTTTTTTTTTTTTTTTTTTTACTATTTTTACTTTTAATATACTTATACTTTGTAATTACATACTTTTTTAAGCACTTTATATAAAAGGAGAAATAAAGTGATTTACTAAGTTTATAAGCTTTTGTATATTTATATATTAACTCAAAGATACTAATATTAAGCTTATGATTTTTTCTTTTCTTTTACTCTTTTGTTTTTCACATTTATTTAAAAATATCTTACAATACTGCGAAATTGTCCAAGTACGAATATTCGAATTTCTGATCGTAAAATAGAAATAATCTACAACTATGCAAATATCCACGTTATAAAAAAGTTTTTATTGCAAGTTTTCATTATCTACAGTTTTGATTTCTTTCAAATTTGACAGAATGAAGTATTTTGCTCACCTGCTGATCCCAGTGAAATATTCTCATATCCCAGAGGTATGACAGGGATGATTGCCAAGGAATGTTTCAAATGGATTTCACTATGCGCTTCACGCAATCTCCATGGGAACGATTTTGCAAGTATAGGATTTCTCAGAGTGAATTTATTTTCTTTCTTCCTTCCATACATTTATCACTCTTTTTCTGTTTACGCAAAAATATGTTTATTTTTTCTATTCAAATCACACGGTGTCTTTTCGCCTTAAAAAATATTCAGCATTTATTTATTTATTTATTTATTTATTTTTATTTTATATTTGTTTAAGAGTATATCTGAAGAAGGATATTGTTGCACAAGGTTTTAAATATACATATAGTAGTTTATTATTCAAAACATTATTAAATTTAACCCCTTGAAATACTTCTTAAAAATGCATTGTAAAAAGGTTTGGTACCGTTAACTTTATATAGCTGAAACGTTGCTGGGTTTTGTAAATTATCTATAAGTTCCTGAGAAAATGGGTTTTTCTCTATAAAATGTTCCTCGTATTTCGAATTTAGTATCTTTTTACTGATGTATATATTCCTTTATTAATATAACATAAGAGCATTACTAGTAAATTACGGCTACTAAAATATTCAATATTTTCAAAAAAATGTTCCTTTTTTTTTTTTTTTTTTTTTTTTTTTACACTACACACGTCATAAAAACCGAATAACAACTAAAGTGTACAGAAAACCGAATAGTAGTAATGAAATTATCCATAATAATAGTAAATCTCCGTTTAAATATAAAATTAATGCCATCCAAGCTTATATCAATAGAATAATAAATGTTTGTAAAGAACCAAGTGGCCTTATCAAGAATTAACCATCATAAAGAAACATACCAAAAAAGCAGGTTATTCGGACAAATTAATTGATAGGCTTTATAAAAAACGTATAAAAAACCTGGATTTAATTAATAATTTTCAAAAACCAGAACTTAAGTTTACCACCTCAATTCTTTACGATCCTGCAAGATTAAAAAAGTAGCTTTCAAACATAACGTTAACATTCCCATCAAACCCAACACAAATATTTTTCAGATCATAAGAAGTTATAAAGACCCAATCTATCCATTAGAAACTGCAGGAAGTCCCTTACACTGACAGCGAAGGTAACGAAAAATATTATATTGGTAAAACAAAAAGAAAATAAAGACAAGAGTTAAGGAGCACAGCCATGACGTAGCCACCGGTAAAATTACAACTGAGTTAACCCATGTAAATAAAAATGAAGAAATAAATATTATATTTGAAGTAGTCAGAAAACTCGCGAATCATCAAAATCATAAATATGCTGCATTCAGAGAATCCATTGAAATTTTAAGTTTTCCTAATTCGTGTAATGGCAACGATGGAGCAGGGCTAGATCGACAATGGCGCCACATGCTTAAAAGTAGCGGCGGCCAAGAAAAACATTACAGTTCCGAAACTTCAAGCACCAGATTGCCATCGAGAAAGCTGGGTTTCCCCAGCAAAAATGTTCCGGCCAAGTGAACATGGAGTTTTTAAAGGTTGTATTTTAAATTAAGTTAATTATAGTACTTCATGAAATGTCTTTTTGAAGATTATGTAAAACTAAAAAAATTCAATACGCTTGCAACTATATTAAGACAGCTTGAGACTCTTTCGAGAAGGCAGAAGCTCTATTGATCATTTGATGATGTGTCTGTTTGGTCTGGTTGTTATGCCTGATATTTTCTGAATACCATAGCAAGTAAAATACAGTCGGTACAAAAGTGTCCGAACACTAGCAAAAATTCCTATGTAAAAAAAGTACGCTTAATACAGTTTTGCTAAATAAATCCTTGTCGAATCCTGTTCTTAGACTGACGAAGAACGGGATTCGACAAAGATTTATTTAACAAAACAGTATTAAGTGTACTTTTTTTATATAGGAATTTTTGGTAGTGTTCGGACACTTTTGTTACCGACTGTACATTCGAACTATACCATTTACTTTAAAGACGATTATAATATATATATATATGTATTTACTTATTTACTTAAGGAATGTTCATTGCTTAAAAACCTACTAATCATTTTTTTTTTTCTCCTTTACTAATTGCAGTGAGGTAATTCCATTTCTTCTTATCTTTTAAGTGAATGGAAGTCAACTCGGTCTTTACTGCCCACCAGTAGACGTTCCAAATTTTATGATGGGAGTTAGGGGTTTTGTCTGATACTAATACTATTTCCTTTATATATATACATATACATATATATAATATAATTAACTTTATAGAAACTCTGAATTGCAAAAATGCTTCATTATTATATGATTTAACTTGCTATTATTCTGTTTTATGAATTTTATAAAACAAAATTACTTTCTTACTTTATAAAACATTCTTTTTCGTGGAATCGGTGGGCAGTTAGAAAGTGTTACTACAAACAGACATAAATATGCGGACGGCAGGCATATTAAAGTTGACTACCTCTGTTTTAAATTATCAATCGTTTATGAGGAATTTCCAATTTCCAAACAAAACACACTATTCTAAAACTAATTAAACACTGCGCAGCATAATATATTAAAGTATACAGAAGGATGTTCTCACTTTATGGAAATGATCTGAGGTTTAGTTGAGTGTTATGTACAGTCGGCAGCAAAATTATTGAAGCTCTAGCAATAGTTCGTATTTAAAAGCTGTACACCTAATGCTGTTTTATTAGTAAATATTTCTCGAGTCATGATTTTAGTCTTTATACTGTTTATAAAAAGTAAATTGATGATAAAAATTAACGATCAAAGTAATATATATATATTTATATATATATATGACAAATGTGGATGTGTGCTTCAATAATTTTTCAGCCGACTGTATAAATGCCACATTTTTTGCGTCTATTTGGTAATTCATGGTAACATATTTCATATTATTTGCACCTAATACAGTTCTGTATTTATATTTTGAATAGAGTAAAATATATTTCGAACTAAAAACTTTAACACCATAAAACTGAAGTTTTATGGTGTGTGAAGAAGTTTTTAGTTATATGAATATTGATTATATACCAGTTCTGAATGTATATTTATATATAGAAAAAGAAAGTGAAGATAAGATCTGAAAACTATTCGTAACAAGTGAAAAATCAAACATATAAAACATAAATAACATATCAAAAGAAGATTAATCAAATGTAAATAAGAAAATACTAGCTGGAACACGTCAAATTCGACGATCATTTTACTGACCGTAATGTTTCAAAAAACGTCGCATCATTATTTAAATGTACTTCAAGTTAAAACATCTAATATAATTTACGACATTTCATTTTAAAAAAATCTGGAGTGACTCCACTCGACTTTCCGAACATTGAGTAATTAACAGTTTTGTAAATAAAGTAATAAAAGAGGTATTGTTAAACAAACAAAAGAGAGAAAACCATAATAGAGTGCTTGAGTATTTTTCTCCATCTATTACACGATGTTTTATTTAACGCTACTGAACTTTGAGCCAATAGATCATAATGATAAAGAATTTTTCGTTGTGTCCCTGTAAAAACCTATAAATGCTAGATTCACCAAAATGCATATAGTTAGTGCAACAGTGATTTATAATACTCATATAAATTTTCAGCTCAATTGAATAATGCGTTTAGATGCTATCGTACTTTTAAAAATTTAGTCCCATAGGCCATAATGATAAAGAATTTTTCTTTGTGTCCCTGTAAAAAAACTGTAAGTGCTAGATTCACCAAAATCTATACAGTTGGTTCAACTGTGATCTATAACATGTGTACGAATTTTTTGCCCAGATTAATAAGGCGTTTAGACGCTATCACACTTTTAAAAATTTGGCCCCATAGGCATAGTGATAAAGAATTTTTCTTTGTGTCCCTGTAAAAAAACTATAAGTGCTAGATTCTCCAAAATCTATACAGATTGAGTATTTGTGACTTATAAAATGTGTATAAGTTTTTTGCTCAATTGAATAAGGTGTTTAGATGCTATCACACTTTTAAAAATTTGGCCCCATAGGCATAATGATAAAGAATTTTTCTTTGTGTCCCTGTAAAAAAACTATAAGTGCCAGATTCTCCAAAATCTATACAGATTGAGTATTTGTGACTTATAATATGTGTATAAGTTTTTTGCTCAATTGAATAAGGCGTTTAGATGCTATCGCACTTTTAAGATTTTGCTCCCATAGGCCATAATGATAAAGAATTTTTCTTTGTGTCCCTGTAAAAAGACTATAAGTGCTAGATTCTCTAAAATCTATACAGATTGAGTATTTGTGACTTATAATATGTGTATAAGTTTTTTGCTCGATTGAATAAGGTGTTTAGATGCTATCGCACTTTTAAGATTTTGCTCCCATAGGCCATAATGATAGAGAATTTTTCTTTGTGTCCCTGTAAAAAAACTATAAGTGCTAGATTCACCAAAATCTATAGGGTTCGTACTATGGTGACTTACAATATACGTACCAACTTTCAGGTTATTCGAACAAAGCGTTTAGACGCTAGCGTGTTCACTCACAGACATACACACATACATACACACTTACACACATACACACACACATACATACATCATCACAAAAATAGTGAAAACGGACTCATTGGACCTCGAAACGTATAGAAACATCAAAATCTCAAATACGGATTTTTGACATGATTACAATACTTTCCTCACTATAGTGTTCGGAAAGTAAAAAGAAAGTCAGAAAAAAGCTTATAAATAGAAATACTATATATGACATCACTTTCTACAAAGTACAGTCAATGTGACGTCAAACTGACTCCAAATAAACAGTTCCTATCTTTCAATTTTTATTTCGTTTAATACTAAGACTACATGTTAGCTGACCCATCCGGCGTTGCCCGGGTCTATGGTAATAGCCTTAAATTAACCTTAAATTTCTATGGTTTTACATCTTTAACTCGATTTTGTTTGAATTTCTATTTTTAAATAAAAGCATCGAGAAGAAATAATCAGTTGTAACAAAAAAAATTTCCTCGACCTGAACGAAACTCTGCCATGTGACCCCGATGCCTTCGGCAGCGCATACGCTGGCAGCTAATAATATAAAAATATTCCCAAAAATTAACCTGGAACCGAACGAACCCGCCCGGTGTTGCTCGGGCCCATGATACCTTAAATGAACCTTAAATTTGTATGATTTTATATCTTTAACTCGATTTAGTTTGAATTTCTGTTTTTAAATGAAAGAATCACGAAAAAAATAATCAGCTGTAACAAAAAAAAAAATTACCTCGAACCGAACGAAACTCTGCCTTGTGACCCCGGTACCTGCGGAAGCGCATACGCGGGCCGCTAATAACATAAAAAAATTTCAAAAAATTAACCTGTAACCAAACGAACCCGCCAGGCAATGCCCGGGCCCATGATAATAACCTTAAATGAACCTTAAATTTGTATGATTTTATATCTTTAACTCGGTTTTGTTTTAATTTCTATTTTTAAATGAAAGCATCAGAAGAAAAAAAAAAATCATTTGTAACAAAAAAAAAAAAAAAAACCTCAAACAGAACGGAACTCGGGCTCGTGACCCAGTGCCTGCGGCAGCGTATATACAGGCCGCTAATAACATGAAAAAATTCTCAAAAATGAACCTTGAACCGAGCAAACCTCTGACTCGTGTTACCTCTGCCAGTGGCTGCTGCATTGTATAGCAGGCATGCATGCTACGCACGCGTTGCAAAATCCACTTCCCTCCACCAGGGGATGCAGTATGTTTTAGATGAACATCACCAATCGCCTTGAATTTCCAAGACTTTTCAAATAAGATGTCACTGGTGGGGTCAACTGCAAAATCCTTTAGTTACACTTTCCACCACCAGGGGGCACAGCGTGTTCTATACGAACAACACCAACGGTAAGGAAATACCAAGACCTTTAAAATAAGGTGTAACATGATAGGGTCGACTGCAAAATCACTTAGTTTCATTTTTAACCACCAGGGATGCAGTATAATGTATACGAACATCCCCAATCAACATGAAATTTCAAGACCTCTATCACCAATCGCCTTGGATTTCCAACACCTTTCAAATAAGGTGTCACATGGTGGTGTCAACTGCAAAATCCTTTAGTTACACTTTCCACCGCCAGGGGGCAAATTCGCAGAAAGTGATTCCAAATTCGCAGAAAGTGATTTTTTAGTATTCGACTCTAGTCCCCATATGTACAATTTCTTCACCATGAAGTAATTTGGAGCTTAGTTATGCTCGTAAATGTGTTTTTAACCCGTTATCCCCACTGGGGGGGGGGGGGGACCGTTCGACTTTTTTTTATTTTTCTCTTTTCATAGCACATCTACAGACCAAGGCCTTTCTTTAGACACCTCAACCAAATTTTTACACCAAGTAGTTCTCTCAATATAGTGGAGACAGACAAAAACATGTTTCAAATTAATATATAGATGAGAAATATTTTGATTTTTTTTTTCTTTTAATAAAATCATTAACAATGGAAAATTATTTCAAGAGGGGAAAAAAAATATGATTTTGATAATAATAGCAATGATTTAAAAAGAAACACAATATCGCTAATTTACTCAACATCTCTGTAAAAATACGAGGGGTTTCAAAAAGTATGGAATTTTAAAGTAGACCCATTCAGAGAAAACGTTTATTTAGCAAAAAAATGTACAATGTAGGAAGGCACAGGTACATATTACTTCTCTATATAATTACCATACTTATCGAGACATTTGTTCTAGCGGTACAGAAAACCATCAAAACCGGTATCGAAGAAATCAGTGTCAGGGTTGTGCAGCCACATCAAGACGGCTTGCTGAACTCAGCATCTGTTCTGAAATGCTGACCTCCAAAGTGTTTCTTTAATGATCCGAAGAGATGGAAATCACTTGGGTGCGAGGTCAGAACTGTAAGCAGGGTGGTTCAATGCTTTCCACCGAAAACACTGTAATAAATTATGCGTAGCTGCAGCCGTATGCGCGCGGGCATTGTCGTGCAACAACACGACGCCTGTTGAGAGCAGTCCCAGTAGTTTACTGCGAATTGCCTCTTTCTATCGACCCGTCGCGGCAAATAATTGGCAGCATTCACGATTGTTCCATGAGTGAGGATTGTTCCATGAGTGACTTTGAGCCAATAGATCATAATGATAAAGAATTTTTCGTTGTGTCCCTGTAAAAACCTATAAATGCTAGATTCACCAAAATGCATATAGTTAGTGCAACAGTGATTTATAATACTCATATAAATTTTCAGCTCAATTGAATAATGCGTTTAGATGCTATCGTACTTTTAAAAATTTAGTCCCATAGGCCATAATGATAAAGAATTTTTCTTTGTGTCCCTGTAAAAAAACTGTAAGTGCTAGATTCACCAAAATCTATACAGTTGGTTCAACTGTGATCTATAACATGTGTACGAATTTTTTGCCCAGATTAATAAGGCGTTTAGACGCTATCACACTTTTAAAAATTTGGCCCCATAGGCATAGTGATAAAGAATTTTTCTTTGTGTCCCTGTAAAAAAACTATAAGTGCTAGATTCTCCAAAATCTATACAGATTACATATTTGTGACTTATAAAATGTGTATAAGTTTTTTGCTCAATTGAATAAGGTGTTTAGATGCTATCACACTTTTAAAAATTTGGCCCCATAGGCATAATGATAAAGAATTTTTCTTTGTGTCCCTGTAAAAAAACTATAAGTGCCAGATTCTCCAAAATCTATACAGATTGAGTATTTGTGACTTATAATATGTGTATAAGTTTTTTGCTCAATTGAATAAGGCGTTTAGATGCTATCGCACTTTTAAGATTTTGCTCCCATAGGCCATAATGATAAAGAATTTTTCTTTGTGTCCCTGTAAAAAGACTATAAGTGCTAGATTCTCTAAAATCTATACAGATTGAGTATTTGTGACTTATAATATGTGTATAAGTTTTTTGCTCGATTGAATAAGGTGTTTAGATGCTATCGCACTTTTAAGATTTTGCTCCCATAGGCCATAATGATAGAGAATTTTTCTTTGTGTCCCTGTAAAAAAACTATAAGTGCTAGATTCACCAAAATCTATAGGGTTCGTACTATGGTGACTTACAATATACGTACCAACTTTCAGGTTATTCGAACAAAGCGTTTAGACGCTAGCGTGTTCACTCACAGACATACACACATACATACACACTTACACACATACACACACACATACATACATCATCACAAAAATAGTGAAAACGGACTCATTGGACCTCGAAACGTATAGAAACATCAAAATCTCAAATTCGGATTTTTGACATGATTACAATACTTTCCTCACTATAGTGTTCGGAAAGTAAAAAGAAAGTCAGAAAAATGCTTTTAAATAGAAATACTATATATGACATCACTTTCTACAAAGTACAGTCAATGTGACGTCAAACTGACTCCAAATAAACAGTTCCTATCTTTCAATTTTTATTTCGTTTAATACTAAGACTACATGTTAGCTGACCCATCCGGCGTTGCCCGGGTCTATGGTAATAGCCTTAAATTAACCTTAAATTTGTATGGTTTTACATCTTTAACTCGATTTTGTTTGAATTTCTATTTTTAAATAAAAGCATCGAGAAGAAATAATCAGTTGTAACAAAAAAAATTTCCTCGAACTGAACGAAACTCTGCCATGTGACCCCGATGCCTTCGGCAGCGCATACGCCGGCAGCTAATAATATAAAAATATTCCCAAAAATTAACCTGGAACCAAACGAACCCGCCCGGTGTTGCTCGGGCCCATGATACCTTAAATGAACCTTAAATTTGTATGATTTTATATCTTTAACTCGATTTAGTTTGAATTTCTGTTTTTAAATGAAAGAATCACGAAAAAAATAATCAGCTGTAACAAAAAAAAAATTACCTCGAACCGAACGAAACTCTGCCTTGTGACCCCGGTACCTGCGGAAGCGCATACGCGGGCCGCTAATAACATAAAAAAATTTCAAAAAATTAACCTGGAACCAAACGAACCCGCCAGGCAATGCCCGGGCCCATGATAATAACCTTAAATGAACCTTAAATTTGTATGATTTTATATCTTTAACTCGGTTTTGTTTTAATTTCTATTTTTAAGTGAAAGCATCAGAAGAAAAAAAAATCATTTGTAACAAAAAAAAAAAAAAAAAAAAAAAAAAAAACCCTCAAACAGAACGGAACTCGGGCTCGTGACCCGGTGCCTGCGGCAGCGTATATACAGGCCGCTAATAACATGAAAAAATTCTCAAAAATGAACCTTGAACCGAGTATGTTTTAGATGAACATCACCAATCGCCTTGAATTTCCAAGACTTTTCAAATAAGGTGTCACTGGTGGGGTCAACTGCAAAATCCTTTAGTTGCACTTTCCACCACCAGGGGGCACAGCGTGTTCTATACGAACAACACCAACGGTAAGGAAATACCAAGACCTTTAAAATAAGGTGTAACATGATAGGGTCGACTGCAAAATCACTTAGTTTCATTTTTAACCACCAGGGATGCAGTATAATGTATACGAACATCCCCAATCAACATGAAATTTCAAGACCTCTATCACCAATCGCCTTGGATTTTCAAGACCTTTCAAATAAGGTGTCACATGGTGGTGTCAACTGCAAAATCCTTTAGTTACACTTTCCACCGCTAGGGGGTACAGCGTGTTCTATACGAACAACACCATTGGTAAGGAAATACCAAGACCTTTAAAATAAGATATAACATGATAGGGTCTACTACAAAATCACCTAGTTCCATTTTTCACCACCAGGGGGCGCACTATATTGTATATAAACATCCCCAATCAACATGAAATTTCAAGACCTCTTTCACCAATCGCCTTGGATTTCCAAGACCTTTCAAATAAGGTGTCACATGGTGTCAACTGCAAAATCCTTCAGTTGCACTTTCCACCGCCAGGGGGCAAATTCGCAGAAAGTGATTCCAAATTCGCTGAAAGTGATTTTTTAGTATTCGACTCTAGTCCCCATATGTACAATTTCTTCACCATGAAGTAATTTGGAGCTTAGTTATGCTCGTAAACGTGTTTTTAACCCGTTATCCCCACTGGGGGGGGGACCGTTCGACTTTTTTTTATTTTTCTCTTTTCATAGCACATCTACAGACCAAGACCTTTCTTTAGACACCTCAACCAAATTTTTACACCAAGTAGTTCTCTCAATATAGTGGAGACAGACAAAAACATGTTTCAAATTAATATATAGATGAGAAATATTTTGATTTTTTTTTTCTTTTAATAAAATCATTAACAATGGAAAATTATTGCAAGAGGGGAAAAAAAATATGATTTTGATAATAATAGCAATGATTTAAAAAGAAACACAATATCACTAATTTACTCAACATCTCTGTAAAAATACGAGGGGTTTCAAAAAGTATGGAATTTTAAAGTAGACCCATTCAGAGAAAACGTTTATTTAGCAAAAAAATGTACAATGTAGGAAGGCACAGGTACATATTACTTCTCTATATAATTACCATACTTATCGAGACATTTGTTCTAGCGGTACAGAAAACCATCAAAACCGGTATCGAAGAAATCAGTGTCAGGGTTGTGCAGCCACATCAAGACGGCTTGCTGAACTCAGCATCTGTTCTGAAATGCTGACCTCCAAAGTGTTTCTTTAATGATCCGAAGAGATGGAAATCACTTGGGTGCGAGGTCGGAACTGTAAGCGGGGTGGTTCAATGCTTTCCACCGAAAACACTGTAATAAATTATGCGTAGCTGCAGCCGTATGCGCGCGGGCATTGTCGTGCAACAACACGACGCCTGTTGAGAGCAGTCCCAGTAGTTTACTGCGAATTGCCTCTTTCTATCAACCCGTCGCGGCAAATAATTGGCAGCATTCACGATTGTTCCATGAGTGAGGAAATTAACCAGCAGTACTTCTTGTTTATCTCAGGAAACTGTGCCTATAGAGTAATGCGACGATCACCTTGAATCAACGCTTCGGCAGGGCAAACATTATCAACTGCAGTGGACGTGCTTGGTCGCCCTTCATTTTCTTCATATCACACATCTGTTCTGCCTTTGCCAAATTTCTTGCACCAAAACCACACCCTGTTTTGGTGACGTAACATTTGTACCGTGCACTTCTACCAATTGTTAATGAATTTAAGCTGTAGAGATTTTCTTTAAACGCAAAAACCTTATCACACTTCTTATTTAACTCACGGACCATGTTTCTGTAAGCGCATCCTAATTGAGATTTAGTCATGTTACTGGACAACCAGATCCATCTACCGGGACCATTTCATTCCTGTGATCATCTTCATTACCTTCAGAGGGATTTTTACTGATACGGATTATTTACACACCTGTCAGAGCTCTTGTTACCTTACTTTTTTAAACCCCTACGTATTATTTATTCGCTTCTAATTGTTAAAATTTCCTATCTATTTTCATGAGAACCTATAATTCTGTAAGTAATCATACCTTTTTTCACTTTAAGTTAAATCCCACAAAGGATCTTGTAGAATTTCTTCTTTACCAGACATGGAAATAGTCATTATCGCGATCCGCTCGAAATTGTTTCGTCTATAAAAAGACGGGGTAGAGGGGAGAGGATTCGAAATTTGTAGCCTACAACTCTGCCAGAACTAGAAAAAATTATTTGTGATATTTGGTGCATTGAAATTTCTGAAATTTATATTAAAACACTGTATAAAACTATGCCATTGCGCATTAAAGCAGTAATTCCATATAAAGGTGGTATTAACCCAATGCAAAATACATATTTTTAATAAAAAATTGCTTGGATCTAACGAATAAATAGTTTTATTTCATATATTAAAATATAACTTGTTTATTTTATATAATAAATCATAAAAGAATACAGAGTGTACGGTTACTGCATTATGTTTAAAAAGAAAGTTTTATGCAGATTTTTATAAAGTACTTTGTAGAGTGCTTTAAAGTGAATTATTAAATCCAAAATGAACATAGGTATCATTTCATCCCTTTGGTATTATGTAAACAAGACAGTTTTATTTGTTTCAAAGATTAATTTCAAAGTTATTACAAATGAAAAAGGTGACATTTATTTACCAGTGCGGCTTTTTTTTTTTTTTTTTTTTTTTTTTTTTGTCGCTTAGTATATATATATATTTTTATATATATATATATATATATATACAGTTTGATCGCTAATTTTTATCATCAATTTACATTTCTGTAAACAGCACAGAGACTAAGATCATGACACGACAAATATTTAACAAAACAGTATTTGTTGCACATCTTTTAAATATGAATTATTGCTAGCGCTTCAGTAATTTTGCTGCCGACTATAAATACATGCATTGTTTTATTCTTCTCAAAATTACGCACAGTCTTATAAAACGTTTCTTACATCTACTACTCTACTATTACTGGACATTAAAATATTTCATTTTATTATTATTATTATTATTTAGTTATGATAACAGTAACGACATCACAGAAACACCATACAATATTAATAATAAACATTTAGAGTTGTGTTTTGTAATCTGTTGAGCATCTTAACTTACTTCTTGAGAGACAAATAAAGCATCCGAAGTAATCCATCTTATTCTATTAACTGTTGACGTTGCTGAATTTAAGAGCAATTTGTTTTCATTTGTATTACGTTATTCGATAAAAGCGATGAAAATTACGTTTGTAATAGAAACAATCTAATATATGACAATAAATACGCACTTTCTTCTAAGCAATCTTATCTTTACATTATCTTAATGTAAAATAATAATAAGAAAACACGGATTTTAATCAAACAAGATTCTTTTCTAATGGAATGAAATAGTTCGTTAGCATTGTTTATAAAGACAACAACTCTGTTGGAATTCTCCTTGCGGAAAACTAACGTTTGTAACGAAATTAAGTAATAGGTTACATATATATCTGTTAATACTAGCCAAGAGTAATGCAAGTAAAATCGATCACTTATCTAAAAACTTTTAATTTTTTTCTAAAATTAATGTATATATATATTTTTTTAAGCTTTCGTTTCATGAAATATAAAAAATTAGTTTAAAATACAAATTAATTAATCAATTAATTAATCAATCAATGTTGTACAGAATAATCAAACGTATTGGCATGGTACAAATTATTCCTAAACAATATTTCGTGTTTAATTTGTAGGCAATCTCTTACAATAAAAGGTTAAGAAATAAAAAAGTCAGCCATGCTTCATTAGAACCTTTTTATTTTAAGTATAGGTGAGGGCGGAGCACAGTGGACCTAGGGGAACAGTGAACCACCCCTATTTAAATCTATTAATATTCAACTCTTTTAGTTCATATGAATACTCATGTATGGCAACATGGTACTAGCTATATGCAGCCAAAAAAACCACATGGGAAATTGTAAGATAACCATTTTGAGCAGTTTTTATGTTTTGAGCTGCTCAAAGTAACTTTTCCACATTGAAGTTTTTAAAATTTTATAAAGATTGAACTAGAGACTATAAATACTATATGGCTGTTAAAGGAAGGCAAGATATTGCTCTTTTTAAATTCCTAAAAATTATTAGCATATTTATATTCTATATACTTTATTATTATTATTATTTGTTTACTCTGGCACGGGCACAGTGGACGACCTTCCAATATCCCTAAAAGTACAAATTAGATTTAATACTTATATTTGTTTTAGTTAAATTTATAGATACAAATATAATGTAATGTATTAATATATCAAAGTAATAAATATCTTAATTTTATAATAAAAATTATAATAAATTTATGAAAAGAATAAATATTTGAACAATAATATAATTATTATTAATATATAAATGTATTAATTATTTGAATTATATAGTATTAATTTAAAAAAATATATCTAATTTAATAAATAGTAGGAATAATTTATTATTATTGTTGATTTTAGTGATCATTTGTGAAAAAGCAAAAGAAGTAGCTTAATATGTTTTAGTTAAATTTTTTCTACAAATATAATGTAAATTAATTATATCTCAAAAAAATTAAAAAAATATATTAAATATTTGAACAGAAGTATAATATTTATTAATATCTGAATAAAAAATGTTTGATTTATATAATATTAATAAAAAAATATAAAGAACAATATATTTTAACTTAATAAATTTTCTAATTGAAATTTGATTTCTTATTAATTTAATTTTGGCTATTTCATTTAATGGAAATGCTTGAATTATGTTATTTAGACTAAAATAGTATAAAAAAAACTCATTTTAGAGGGGGGAAAAAAGTAATTTATATCAATTTAATAAAGACAAAAGAGGCTTATCCACTGTACCTCGGTGATAGGTATCCACTTTGTAAGTGCTCACAATTTATTTTTTCATTCATGTATTGGAAATATTGTTATAAAAAAATTAAGACATGTTAAGAAAGGCTTAGAGATTGTTCCCTATTTTTTCTTTTTTTAATTAAGAGTGTAAAAGTGGTGTGCCCCGGTCTCCCCTACTGGTATTTTTAATTAAAGTACACTGCTTGTTCTTATTTTATATTTTACACTATTTTGATTATTTTTTCACACAAAGTACATGTGTTTCAAGATATCTCAAGAAAATTTTAATTCAAATTATGTAGTTATGGACTTGGACGCATTTTGTGATCACAATAATGCATGTTATCACCTTTTGAAGATTTCGTATGAGAAAGTTGACACAAAGAAGGTAATAAAAAAATAAATAAATAAATTCTTTGTTAAACAGCTGTTGAGAATATAATTAAAATGTCAAGAATGTAGTGGAACTCTTTTAAATAACTGAACTGAATGTTGGATCTACCATTATCATCTTAATATGAGAAAAATTATGATGTGTGTTACCTAAATTTTTATTTTCATACAATTAATAGTAATACATTGTTCTTGGCAGAAACAAACTCTCATGCCACACTGATTAACACGGTATATCAACATTTTTTTGGCATATTGTTTGAAGCAGTTGTTACAATAATTTAAGCAATTGGATTATGGTAAGTGTCGTTCTATGACTTTTGCAATGCACGTGATTTTGAAAAAAATCTACATATTATTTAACAGACTATTATTTCAGAATTATACCACATATTGCGTAAGGAATTTGTAAGCTATTCAAACATCCCCTCGGCAAAACTCTCAATAAAAGAGCTGAAGGATATGATTTCACTTGGTAACCATGAATCGTACATTTCTTTAGTTTCCTTGCCCATGTCTCCTATTCTACATAATAAAGATAATGAATTTAGTAATATGGATATATTCTGTCCTTTTATAGTTGTAAAAATGTTTAAAAAAAAAAACTAAATTTGAACGTTTTTTTAATAGTGTATTTAGAAGTAGCTTTATTATCCCAAGCTATAGCCAGAACGCATTTTTAAGAGCGAACAATATCTAATCCCGCAAATAGCCGTGGTCAGTGTTATCCCATGGGAAAATTTGTATCCATAATTACTCATTGCCCAATTCTTTTTTTTTTTTTTTTTAATTCCGTTTTCAAATTCAGAAAATTAATAATCGCTAAATTAGTACTCATTTTCCAAAAATGGTGGACCCACAAGCGGCCGAGCGATTCTAAGCTCAAAGTTGGTAGACGTGAGGAGGTTCGATCCCAAGTCAGTTCGTCGGCCTAGTCATTCGGAGTTTTCCGTGGTTTTCTCCGAAACGTGCGCAAATACGGGCTAGGACCCCTTAGAAAGACCCCACGTAGGGCAATCCCCTTCAGGACTAGGACCCTAGAGCAGCCACTAGGCTTTAATCTCCACGACCAAAGAAAAATGGATTTTTTTTTTTTCATTTTTTAGCCACAAAATAAAATACTAAAAATTTAAAACATCTTTTTTTTGGGAAATAAGTACTAATTTAACGATTATGAATTTTCTGAATATGAAAACAGAATTTAAAAAAATACATTGAGTAATGAGTAATTAAGGGGGAAAAAAATTCCATTGAATAGCATGGACCTCGGATGTCGGCAAGATTAGGTATTAACAGCAATTAACAGGGAGGAGAAGCCGCTCACCACTCCAGGAGTGCAGGAGTGGTGTCGAGCTATTCTAGCTATGCTAGACCCCTCCTCCGGAACGTTTATTTAAAAACTAAAAAAAAAAAAAATTACAAGGGCCGCTAGAGACAGGTCTCCCACGCGACAAGGAGTGGCGGTAAAGATGAAGAGAGCTTGGAAAGACTTGATGTCGAAAGCACAAACACTGCAACTTCAGGCCACTGGAGAAATGGTTCTTTTTATAGGGATGTCAGATGAGTGCCAAAGTTGTTTTACCCGTCTGCATTGATTGTTCATAAGCAGGTGATAATGTAAAAGTCATATTTCAATTTATTACTGTGCAGTAAGTACACTATGATGAAGTATAGTAGGCGCCGAGCTTAAACTCATCACGACAAGTGGCACCAATGCAGAGCAGAGATTGGTTAAGACAGTGCCAGGCATAACCCTTCGCGACAAGGGGCACTTATTCAGGATGCTGTTGAATTGCAGGCAAAGATTTACTGAAATTGCTTATGGTAAAATTGTGATATGTGCATTGAGCCAGTAGTAATTGAAAACCAGTAGAGGAGTAGAGAAGAAAATTGAAAAGAAACATAAGCAGTATTTAATTGACTTAGTCTATTAAGTTTGAAATTTCCATAAGAAGAGAAAAAAATTCGTTTAGCTTTTGAATTAAAGAGGGTCTAGTAATTATGTTCTCTAACCAGTTGGGAGGTTTAATAGGAGGGTTCCTCAAGTGATAGGAAGAGGTAAACGGACAAATGTAATAATAATGCAAAGCAGTCCCTTTCTGACCACAAGAACACAGGGATGAACGTCGGCGACGAAACTTGTTAATATAAGAGGCGAAAGGGCCATGGCTCATTAGGAAGGCTGTAATTTGAGGGGGGAGAGACCAAGAATTTGAAGAAACCGTTGGAACCAGATTAAAGGTATGTCTCCCTTTTTCAAAATAGTCTCAAAGATTTAGCCAGTTTTGTTTGAGAGATGTTTTTAGAGTTTGTTTTATATATGATGATGGAGCTGGGAGTATTGAATATTGGGACTTTCTGTTGCCTTTTTGGCCAGTTGGTCTGCCATTTCATTGCCAACGACACCCCTGTGGGCAGAAACGTATGCCACGGTTAAATTATTTTTTGAAAGGGAAATTTTGGATTTTATTTCTAGAATTAAGGGATGTCTACTCCTGTAGCGGGCAATGGCCTGCATATCCGAGAGACTGTCGCTGTAAATATTCATTTTGGGAAACTTATGAATATTTTCTTCCGTCCAGATAACCGCCTTTAAAATGGCGAAGAGTTCTGCCTGAAAGACAGAGTTGTAGTTCTCGAGTCTGCACGACCACTGGAATATGGGGTCATTGTTGTTAAACACGCAAAATACGGCTGTGACACCCTGTTCGGTCTTTGAGCCGTCAGTGAAAATCTCCACATGAGCAGATGGAGAGAAGCTATTAATATTGCAATTTAAATTTGTAGCCGCAGCATCCTGGGCAGGGTGAATTTTACTGCTGAAAGAAAGTTGTTGAATAGTTATTTTGGGGGAAAGGGAAGATGCTAGATCAGAATTTTAAAGCTGGAGTATATTAGATTTTTGATAATTATAAAGAAGTTGCAAATGAGCATGGGGGATTCCTGTGATAACACTCAAGGCGTTAGTAGAAATGGTTCTATAACCCTTAGAAATTTGTAAAAGGAAAGGTCTTTGAACGGAATTTAAATTTGTTTTCTTTCCTCAGTCAGATGGTCTCCCCAGATGCCTGCACCATAGGTTATTTTTTTGTCGACTATGGTATTGCACCAAATTTTGAGGAAGGAGGTGGAGATTCTCCACCTCTTTCCCACCATTTTTGCTGCATTATGAAAATGCACCATTGTCTTGATCTTGAGTTCGTTTATATGAGCAGTCAATGTGAGGCCCCTGTCCAGTGTAACACCCAAGAGTAGCTGTTCCACATGTTTCACACTGACACCATTGATTCGCATCATAGGGAATATTTGAAAGGAGATGGGGAAATTAAATGTCAGTGCCTGGGTTTTTGAATTTGATAAGGATAGGTCTAGGTCTAACAAAATTTGATTAAAAAGAGGGAGAGCTCCTCTGGCCTGCTCCTCCAGGTCTTTCCTCGTTGGACCCGAGAGAATCACCGTAAAGTCATCAGCATAGGAACATGTTTCAAAGCCCTCAGAGTTCATTCTGGTTGTCTAACCTTGAGATTATCTCAAACATTTTGTTAATTCTTTAAAATTTTACTACTCCCCATTTTCTCTTCCGGGAAAAAACGTTCGCTGAAATATATGTGAAACTAGCCACCTTCATCGACCAACTAGTTCGCGAATCTTGGAAAATCCCATTGAAGTAAACTCTTCCCTCCCAAACAGTCAGTTTACTTAACTTAAAAACAACTTTAGAAAAATATAACTGCAGAAAACTTCTACTCGGTGGTGTCTAAGGTGGCCTTCCCACTGACTCAAGCATTTACAATAGCCTATATGCACCCCGTACAAGTAATCTTAGAAAAATATGACCGTCCTTGTCCTTTTTTACCGATTTACAAGGCTTGTTTACTGTTCGCCTCATAAAAAAATATTCGGATAATACGAAAAAGCCTCAAAATCACATTCTACCGCAATATTTCCCATATTTCTTTTTTGACGGTAATTTCAAATATTTTCATTTTCCTTAAATATTTTATTGGTTCACCTTTTGCTTTCTAGGCAAAACTTTCACTGAAATGTTTGAGATATAACATGTTCTGTACAATCTGGAATTTTCAAGAGGATTTGTCCTGTATATTTTGAGATATTTAATGAAAAGTCTGAAATTAGAAGCGTCCGGTCGTTTATGGAAACGTAGAGTATCTGCACGATATTTTCTTTAAAAAAATATTTAATTAATATTTTCTGTCAATATGGCAGCTTATTACAATTTTACTACACAATATGGACTTTACTGATAAACTATTCAAGTTAAAAAAAAAAAAAAAAAAAAAGAATCGCAAAATATTAGTAATAGTCCGTTATGGCAGAATAATAAAAACAATTCAACACAAATAAAAATTAATTGATAAATATTGTTTCAGCAACGTTATTTTGCTTGATTATTAGATTCATGTTTGCTTGAGTAATTTATTTTTGACATTGTTTTTCGTTATTGGCTTACCCAGTGTCGTTTGTTATTTTAGTCTCTTTTTGTTTATACTATAAGGCTCAAAAGAGCTAAATTACTCCGCAGCTGTCATCTGAGCTCTCTTATTAGTGATGATTTAAAAATGATTTTAATATAATCGTTAAAAACGAATATATAAATGTAATTGTGTGAGTAATGCAAATTTATAATATTATATAAAATTATAAAATTAATTACACTGCCATAGTATTATATAATATTTCAGCATATACATATATAATATCATGGTATAAAAGGAAAAAGATTTGCTATGCTTATTGAGTGTTCAATAAAATTTATTAAATTAATAAACAATCCATTATTCCTTTAGCTAAAATTTTCTACCAATATTTTAGCTTATTGTCATTCCAGCCATTCCATACACATAATAAATATTTTACAAACAAAATATTTAAATTACTTCAAGAAAAACCCCCACAAAAAATTAGTAATATTTCGATATGACATATCGATAACAACAATGCAACACGAATAAAAATGTATTGATTAATTTCATTTCGTTAGCCTTATTTTGCTTGATTATTAGATTTCCGTTTGCTTGAGTTATTTATCTTTGACATAATTTTTTATTACATCTGAGCACTGTTTGTTATTAGTAGCTATTTTACTCACATTATAAAACAAAAATTGGTTAAAATAACTCAAAGCACCTGGCTAAACCCACTTAGAAAGTGAGAATTCGTGATAAACTTAAAAAACTAAAAAATAATAGTCTTTAGAATAAATTTTTAAGTGAATTTAAGTTAGGAATTCCGTACTTGGTCTGAGCAGAAGCTATCAGTGTAAGTCAAAATGCATGAAAATTAACTTATGCATTGTGAACTAGAATTCCTCTTCTAGTGGAGATAGAGAATAACAAATTCTTTCATAGGAACAAACAAGTAAGTGAATTTCTTTATTATCTGTCAGATGGCAACACTATCTGTGCGCACTGATCTAGTGGTAATTGATCTATTGTAATCCTTACGTATATAAATTACAATGTTTGTGGGAATGTGTGCGTGCGGACCACGCAGCGCAAAGACGGTAGCTCGGACAGTCACGTAATATGACACAAAGGTGCCCCCCAAGGGGTCCTTGCGCAGCTCAAAGCCCGATTTTCGTATTTTTGTTTAGTTTTCTTTTAATTGGCGAAACGTCAGAGGAGACATCACTGTTGACACTCAAAAAGATTTTGGGTTCCGTCTGTGTGTCGATTTGTATGTTTGTCTGTTTGTCGCGCGATAGCGACCGCTAAAATCACGCTATTGACTTGCAATTTGGTACAATGTTCAGGAGCCCCATGGAATTAGCTGTATAGTTTTCGGTGTACATTCCATTTGTAGTTCATGTACAGGGACACGCCAAAGTTTTTCTTATCATTACGGCCTATGGGAAGAATTTGTATGTACCACGATAGCGGCCGCAAAAATCACGCTATTGACTGAAAATTGGTACACCTGTTTGTGAGTCACACGGTATTAGCTGAATAGTTTTGGTTGTATATGCCATTTGTAGTTTGCGTACAAGGGCACACTAAAATATTTCTTATCATAACGGCCTACGCGCAGAATTTGTATGTACCTCAATAACGGACGCAAAAATATTTCGATTGACTTGCAAATTGGCACACACGTTCAAGCTCCGTACACAAATAGCTTTATAATTTTTTTTATGTCTATATTGTTTATGAATTGTGTACAAGGACACGCCAAAATTCTTACCATTACGGCATATGGGGTGAATTTTGTTTAAACGCATTTTAAAATCATTACTTTGCAATCAACAAAATGAAACTAGCATACATTAGTGAGATGTTTAAACTTATGTTTTCTGCAGAAAATATGTGCTCTTAGGCTTCCTAATTAATGTACAGGACCTTACAAAAGTATTCTGACAATGTCACGTAATAATCTAAATTATATCAAATTTCGAACAATTATTCATGAAAAATGTAGAATAAACTGAATAGATTTTACTGGTATGTACAATGTTTATGGTTCGCTTACAGGGGCACAAAAATAATTTTGTGACATTAGAGCCTATGGACAATTTTTTATTTAAGCCCACTATGCTACGTTTATGTTTCATTGTGTATAATGGTATAACCATACATTATAAAGATGCCTAAAAGTCTGTTTACTCTAAAAAAAGATATGTATAGACTAAATAATTTATTTATGGGATCACACAAAAGAATTCCGATGACGTACTGTAACCATACAAATGATGTCAAATTAGTTTGAAAAATTAATGAGTTATAATTAATTAGGTGTATTCTTATTCTTGGAGTATATAATAACTGTGGCTGCCTTCCCACCATACATAAAAGAATTTCGTACTATTACGGTCTATAGTCGGTATTTCTTAAATTGTATTTTAACATGGTTATACCCCATTAAATATAGTGAAATTTCATTAGAATTTTAATAACATGTTTTTTCTGCGGAAAGTTGTTTGCATAGAATTGGTAATTAGTGTAGAGTGTTACACAAAATAATCCCGATATGCTATGTAATCTTTTTGCATGAAATTTGGTTTACAAATATTTATGAATTTAGAGGATGTAATACAAGATTGTAAGTTAGTAAGAATACATGCATATGATATAGAGATAGTTATATAAGAGAGACACAGCGGGGATGTGTGATTCATGTATAGTACGTTGAGGCTCCTGATCTGCAGATCCACTAGCTAATTAAAATATGAAAATAATAACCTCATAATAGCTTTAGAAATAGCCATTTAAATTTTAGCTATAATTTATTTGTTGCCAAAAAAATTAAGAGGTTATTTTCTTTTTCGACATAAAAATAAATACATTAAATTTAACAATACAAAAATTTAAAATATTAAATTATGCATCTCACAAAAATTGACGTCATTATCACTTTAAAAATTTTATATACATATTGATAAAGCGGTAATGCTGTTTGTGATGCGAATATATGTTGTTCTAAAAGGACTTTTTTTTTCTTTAATTATAATTCTTTATACTTTTACTGCCAAGTTGAAAAAAATAAAATAAATAAATAAATAAAATAAAATAAATTTAAAAAAAAAAACCTGCCTATGACGTCACATACACGGCGTTTCTTTACTACTCTAGACTGTATGATCATAAATTTATTTTAATTTTATCCGTTTTATTTATAAATCCTCATAGGCGATTTTTTTTTTTTTTTTTTTTTTTTTTGTGCTGAAGTACACTGAATATTTTTTGCCAAGAACATTAATTTGGAATTTTAATTGTAACATTAATTGTAAAATGATTTCGATATTTGTTAATATGTTAGTTTACAACAAATTATGATAAATAATAAATTATCTAATTTTTTTAACTTAAATTTTTTCTCTGTACTAGTGTTACTCACTACCAGCTCTTATCTACACAGCATATTTCTCTAACAGAATATTTAAATTATAAGAACAAATTAAAAAATATTATTAACTCTTTGTAATGACATAGTAAGAAGAACAAAGCAACATGAATAAAAATTAATTGATAAACTTCGTTCCGCAGCATTATTTTGCTTCATTATTAGATTTCTGTTTGCTTGAGTTATTTATCTTTGACGTACTGCGTTATTATTGGATTTCTCAGACTATTTTTTATTGTAGTAGCTATTTTATTCATAGTATAAAACTAAAAATGGTAAAACTACCCTAAAGCTGTTGACTGAGCTTTCTTGCAATGGGAAAGTGATGAAATATAAAAGAATTTATTATAAACATTTTTATTATTTTTTGAACACACGCATCGAAAATGAATAATTATGTAATATTTATATTATATCTCTTTTCATAGCTTCATATAGTTCTTCTAATAGCTTTATATAATACTTTACTTCATATAGCTTCACGTAGTACTTCATATTCATATAACTCGTTCTTTGTAATTAGAAAATAGGAATATTAAATCAAATAATAAAAATAATAATGAGATTTATTTTAGGTATGGGAATTTACTTAGCTTTGTTATTCCTTCATTATAAAGGGAATAATAATAATTAATAATCGCTTTATAAATATCATAAAGAGAATAATAACAATGTTATTTTATAGAAAGGACATAAAATAGCTTTTAATGTTTGTAGTCATTTATAGAAAAAATTAATAAACCGAATGAAACCAGATTTCATCTACAGACTACAGAAAACATTCGGAGATGATTTCAGCAAATAAAAAAAAAAGTATAGTGCCAAAACTAACCGACAGGGGATATGTTGGCGTTTTCACGTGCACACAATTGAATATGTACAATCCAAGTAGATTATGCAAATTTCCTAGAGCATATGTGATTTTGGAGCTGTTGAAAACGAAATAAATCAATAAAGGTTGTTGTTGTTCTTACCTATGCCACTCGGAAATTCCGCACTTTAGTAATGACACTACCCAGATTTTGTTCGGCAGAGGAGCATCTCCGTTTAGAGAAGCATCACTAGTAGTGGAAAAACGCCTTAGCTCGAGAAATTGCCAAAAGACGAAAGCACCAGCAAAGAACAAGAGCTCGAATTTTGATCCAGATTAGGACTCAGTAAACCCCATAATCCAGTATCCTCAGAGGTATAATTTTGATGGGAACATGGAGGACTCTGCAACCACGACAGATTTAACGTGCACCACTCACCATTAATGTACACGACAGTCTTCAGCCGGCTCGAGGACCGAGTCATCAATCTCAATTATGATCTCGCTTCTCTTACCGACCAGGTTACCGCAGCCCTAGTCAATAAATAAATGCACGAAAATGGATTATGTAGGGTTTTATAAATGTTCTAATAAAGCGCATTTAAAAATGTATGATATGCCGTATTCACACCATTTATTTAAAATATTGACTTATTTTCTTTTTAACATCTAAATTATTCTAAATTTAATTCTCTAAATTAACTAGTAAATTATTATTATGTTTCTATAGAATAATACCTTAGCTTCCAACTATATATATATTCTAAAATAAAAGCAAAATAATTCCACATTTATTTTTCTAAAATTTTGAGGCAGGTGTTCGAGTTGAAATTCGGTATTCAAAGTCTGTATCACGTGAAGATGATACATGAAAGTTTCATGTCAAAATCGAAGAAGCGATTCGTGTTCGTGTACAGAGACACAAATAATAATATTAGAGAAAGTTGAGACTTGTTGCAACATGGACTACCTTACTTAGGTAACACAAAAATATTGGCCAATGTCCTATCGATATTGGATGACATTTTGAACGCCACTGATACCATACGTCAAATTTACAATATTTATTTGATATTCTCAGAAATGATTTAAAATTGTTACGACAAAAATGCATTTAAATAAATTATTTTCATTACTTATGACTGTTATGATCCGAAAACAATATTTAAAAAAATAAAATTTTATAAAATAATAACTTTTTAAGAAATATAATTTTTTAATGCTTTATTTTTAATATTTGTTCATATTGGCTAATTTCGTAAAAATTATATTGTTTTAACAACATTCTGTGATTTCTGTCGACATTCCAAAGGCAAGATCAGTTTTTGGATATTGAGAGATATATATCGACATTATGAAAAAAATTAAACGTGGTCTTTGAGAATGCGTCGCCTATGAGATGTCAAAAAGTGATATTTGTTACTGTCAGGAAATATTAGCAATATTACCAGATATCAGAAAACAATATTTATGAATATATTTTAGACAGGGTCATTTTATATTCTTCAATGTTGCATTTTCATATTAGTCAATATCTTTGTGCTACGAAAGAGAGCACAAAAAAATTCTGTTTCAATTTTGAAAACAGAAATTAGTTTTGTTAGAACACCGTAGAAGGTTAAAATTGTCTACTTTTCTCTGTTTTTAGAACCTTCAAATTTCCAAATAGTACTTTGTGTGTGTGTGTGTGTGTGTGTGTATGGGAAAGGTGCAGTTATATTAATGTATTGTTTCATAAGCAGATACTTTATGCAAACTAGTATGTTGTGGCCAGCACAAGAATTTCTTCTATATTTTCCTATACAAATTCACTCAATAACAATATTTAAAAAAAAAATCCAAGTTTTTTTCGTTAAAAGTAAAAAAATCGATAACTTTGTTTTAAATTATCACATATTTATAGTTCAGCCATCATTCGTTTTAAAGGTATTGACGAGACCTTTCGAAAAATACCCATCTTGGAAAATTGCGATGCCCCCACATGCACATTTTTTTTTTCCTAATTAACTACTACTATTATCAATAATTCATATTAATTTTACAATCACAGGTTATGAATAACTCTCATTATGTACATTTATACGAAATTTTGTCCTATACTGCCATGTTAAAAATTTAGAAAAAATATGATCACAGCGCCTCCTGTTGAGCGATTGATCCCCAAATCTAATCAGCACCAGTTTATCTCAAGGGCCAACTAAATACCAAGTTTGGTTAAATTTCATTAAAAATAAATAAATAAATAAATAAATAATTACGATTTTTTTTCTAAGTTTTTTTTTTTTTTTTCGTAAAAAGAAAAAAATCGATAACTTTGTTTTAAATTATCACAGATTTATAGTTCAACCATTCGTTTTAAAGGTATTGACGAGACCTTTCGAAAGATACCCATCATGAAAATTTACTCCCCTCGATGGGGGACTTCCTCCATCTCCCCCCCAGGGGTGTTGACGAGGCTCCTACACGTACAAAAAAATTTCCCAGTTGACTATCTCTATCATAAATAATTCTTGTAAATTTCATAATGATTACTCTAAAATAATTCTCTTTATGCACATTTATACAAAATTTTGTCCTATATCACCATGTTAAAAATTTAGAAGAAGCGGGATGGCAACACAACCTGTAAGACAATTTTTACCAAAAGTTGATAGGCACTAATATGCAAGGTGCAACTACATACCAATTTGTATGAAATTCTGTGCAGTAGTTCCTGAGGTACAGTTGCCACAAAATTTTGTCACACACACATAGACAGACTGACAGACAGACAGACATTTTCTAAAAATGGTCACATCGTGTTCTAGAGCTCTCAAAACGTGTAAAATCCATCAAAAACCCGAGGTCGAAAATTTTTACGAATCCAGTACCTTCTTCTATTGAATATAGAAGAAAGTAAAAAGGAAATGGAATAATTTTAATGAAAACATGTGTTTCCTAAAAGTTTTAATGTTAAAATGGACATCGTAGTTTTAAGGCTAACTTTCTTAAGTGTTATTAAATAATAATGATTTAAGTAGAGAAGACTGGGACAAAGAATTTTAGAGTAGATCGGGACACCATTCTAAGTTACCAATATGCAAATGCTAAGAAAGTACATTTTCATAACTTATTCACAATTATTATAGCTTCAATTACACTAGATTGTTAAAATGTCTATTTTAATCAGAAAATGTTTTTACCTTTTTTAAATAAATTATAAAAACAAAATTGAGGATATACAAGAAACAAACTTAGAAATTCCCTGTTGTTGGGGGCATCTATCTTGACAACAGCTACAGAAAAAGTTTTAAATTCTCTAAATTAAATAAAAATTAATTAATTTTAGTTAGTATTCACGTTCATTAAAATTGTATTGTTAGTGTCCTACCTGCTTTATGAGATACAGCAGGTTGCCATATTGTAACTATTTTATTATTATTATTTAATTAGTGTAATTTAATTTGTAGTAATAATGCTTTGGTATGCATTTTACTTGAAACAAAATAGTCTAAAGTACATGAAAAATTTATTTTGATAAAAAATAAATGAATAGATACGAGTAATTAAATCTTTAATATTCATTACCTAAGAAGTGTCTAAACTCCAATTTCGCCTAGCACAATACCTATATAGGCGAAATTTCCCATATAAGTATAGTTTAAAATTTTTAGACTGCTCAAAACAAAAATGAAATCGATATATACTTTTTATATACATAAAAGCATGTTTCAGGTAGAATATTGTATGAAAAATGTCTATCGTTCATTTACAGGGCCACACACAATATGCTTTCAAGTAACGTCATGCACATTTTCTCCTTTGGGCTAAATTTAAATACACTGTATCGTGTGTATATAATTTAGTACACAATATACAAAGGTATTCAAAATTAGTCGAATAATTTTAAAAGAATAGTGTGGGCGACAATTCTCTGAATAACTTGAAATATATTTTAAAATTTGAAAAGAGCCTTAATAGTTTTATGATTGAAGCTGCAATATTTAAACGATTAGTTTAGCTGTATCAGTCCTCACCCCACCTCTGATACAAAAATGTGTGCCAATTATCGCCCATACAGTATTGAATGTTTCAGTTATGTTGCAAAAAGCTTACAATCTTTCATAAACGTAACACATTTAAGTACACCAATACCTTTCTGAAAAATTCATCCTTTATTTTGATTTTCTATTTGTTAAGTGATTGTAACGTTTCTGTTACGTATCTGATTTTTTGCTACGATCGCGGACATTTCTACGTTTTTGAAACTAATCGGTAAGTAATCTGAAAGATTTTAAACGATTCTGAAATGTTTATAATGTTTCAATGTTATATGATTGTTACGTTTCTGGAACATTTTATGCTGTTAGGGCGTTAATATCTGTTAACGATTACTGTATGCCAATTATCGTTAATCTGATTATACAATTATCGTTCTCTATTGTTTAAGATACGTACGAAATATTCAAATGTATACCTTATTTCTTATACCAAAAACTGTAATACTTTGGCTATAGGAATACACGGTAAGAAAAAGGGGTATTAATTATGCTCCAGAATACTTATTATAATTTTTAAGCCATCCCTAAATCCTGAAGATTGTATTGAGTCGTAAAATAAATTATGTATCATCACATAAAGCAAAAACATTCCTCTCTTTTATTTTATTTTTTAAACTACTATCCAAAATAAAGAAGGATTTTATATAAATGAAAATACATAACTAAAATAAAATGTTGACAAACATCTTATTGATTGGTTTCCATTTAAAAGCATGAAGATGCTTCAAAATAAACATTGAGTACCTACAGCTACTTTAAACAAAGGAATTTATTTTTCATTATTCTGTTACAAATTTCCTTTCTATTTAATGTCTACTAGTGAAATCAATTGGTATTTTTCAAAAACAATACATTTTCTCAGTACAGAAATTGCCTAGGGCATTGTAAAATCCTTTTAGTTCACTTGAGATGTCGAATATTCTTCGATTACATAAACTTTGTATTTCTTGAAACAATTTATCTTTAAATTATTGATACATTTCAAAGAGTACGAAAAAAACGTTTGTTTAATAATTCAAAAATAAATTTTGAAGCAAGATGTAGAAAATGATTTTAAATTCCAGTGTACTTAAGAAAAATGTTTAAACTATATATATATATATATATAAGAAAATCCTTGGTCAGTCAAAAAATTAAAAAGTTCCTTTCGTAAAAAATATCTTAAGAAAGGCTATTTTGTTGAAACTTTGTGGCAGCATTTTAGATATTTTTAGTTAACACATTCTCTAGACATAACATGCTTTTGTGCGTATAAAAAAATTATGTTAATTTCAACATCTGTAATTTCCAACGGTGTCAAAATATGTAAAGCAAAACTTCCACACTTAAAATTATATATCTGAATAATTTTGAATATCCTTCTATATGACGTTTAAACCAATATAACGTTTAAACCAATAAAAATTGTAAGTAAATATTATTTTCTAACACAGATTCAGAATACCAGTTTTAAATTCTGGTAGGGGAGAGTGGGTCACCTTGGGACATGGCCCACATTGGGACACCTTAAATTTTAGCTTTGATTTTGTAAATAGGAATTAGTTTTCTTAGGACATCATAATGGGCATCACAGTCTACACTTCAGTGAGCTTTGGAATTTCTCACATTAGCAGCTAAGGACTAATCCAATTTTCTTTGTTTTGAAACATTCAAAGTTACATTAATGGGTGATTTCATAAATAAATTTCCTGTGCAAGAAATGAAATAATTTAAATCTGAGCATGTGAGAATTAAAATATAGACTTTTATAATAATTTTAATGTTAAATGTACATTGTACTGCTAAGCATAATTTTTTGAGAGTTACATTATGATAATGATCAGAGTGGGGCAGGTTGGGACATTCTTTCACCCTGCCTCATTACAATGTCATGCAAAGAAAGCAATATTTGCATTTACTATATAAATTTATTGTGTTTTTAAATGTGCTAAAATTAGGAAAATTGTTTTCGCTTTAGTTAAAATATTAAAAGAACAAAAATGATGAGATCTAGGAAAGAAATTAAGAAGTTCTCCCTGTTGTTGATGCTTCTGCAGTAGAAACAGCTGTAAAAAATGTTCTAAATAATATGATGAATTGGAGAGTCTGTAAAAATATATGGTTTGAGTAAAAGTACTCTTGCCAGCATATTGCCAATCTCCCAACCTGCCCCATTAGATGGGGCTGCTTGGGACATTGTAAAGATTTTTAAATTTTTTACTTAAATTAAATTTGATGGAATACTGCATTGGAATAAATTTTAACTGAAACAGAAATGTTTAAACTTAATGTCAAACTGAGTTTGGTGAAAACTGGATAAAAAATTTATTTTCTAAAAATCATTATCTAAAAAGTGTCCCAAATTTCCCCTACCATTTATTTTCCGATTCAACTCATAAATAAATAACATAAAGGCAATTCTACTCTGAGAATATAATACAATCAGTTTTTAAGTTAATCTAATAACAGACACACAAACCAATAGCTAAAACCCTGAGTTTTATACACAGTGGACCTCAAAACATGTAATTGTAACACAAATACAAATCTCGAAAAAAATCAACCCTAAATCAATACTTTCTCAACCATATTGTAAGCCTGTGTAATTGGAAATAATAAAACAGCTTTAACATAAAAAAAAAAAATGCATGCTAAAAACAGTATATCTATATACTATTAAATCTTATCTAATTAAGTCCGGAAGAATAATATATATGTGATAACTCATTTCAAGTTATAAATGATCGTTCTCTTATGAAATATTAAAATGTAAAATATTTAGGAGTTTGCAAAGCATCTGAACTTTATACCCCATGCAACGTTTGCATACCTTTTTATAACGAAGAAAATGCAACGACTGTTTTTTTTTTTTTTTTCGAATGATTTTTAAAATAAAAATACATAATTTTATGCAATAAACCTTTATGTTTTTATATATAAAAGAGAAACTATTTGCAATCTGGTGTATTTTTTTTCATCACGATTTCTTTTCATGGTATAAGTTAGAGTGAAAAAAAAACTTTAATAAATCCTAATTTTCTCAGGAATAAAAAGAATGTAATAATGTAAAATACTGCCACGACTTAGCAAGTCGATAAAGCATGACATTATTTAACACAGGAAAAACTTTCATACCACTTAAAGAAATTCGACTAAAGAAGCTTATTTTGAGAACATTAAAAGAGAACAATGGGCATGGTTAGAACAAAGAACACTAAAATATATAACAGTTTTGATACTTCACAACACTGGTTACAGTGTAAAACTCATACAGTGATCAAGCACCTCAACTCCCTTCTAGAAACAAAACGTTGACTACTTAACAGTAGAAGCAAATATTTCTGCGGATAACATTTTGACAAACATAGTCCAGAGAGCACTCCTGCCCTCTTTCAGAATCAACCGTCAACTACGACGACGAAAACAAAAAACCATTTTACAAAGAACAGAGAGCATGTCAACCCTCTTCTCAAGTCAAACGTCGACTCCTCACTACAGCAGGAACACATTATATTGAAATTTATATTTTAAATTACTTAACACAGAGAACACATCTGCTCTTCTCGAGAATCAAACGTCAACTAACAACTGCAGAAAATAATAATAATAATAATAATAATAATAACAAAAAACGAATTGCTATTCAGACGAGATATCAATCATTTGTTTCTGATTAGTTTGTTTCTCTTTTAATTATTTTACGTAAGCATACGTATCTATGTAGAGCACGATATTGTTTAACACAGGGAATACTTTCATACCACTTAAAGTAATTTGACTAACGAAGCTTGTATGACAGACACAGTTCATTGTGAGAACATTAAAAGAGAACACTGGACATGGTTAAAACAAAGAATACTAGAATATAACATTTTTGAAACTTGAAAACACTGGTTACACTGTAAAGCACCTCGGCCCTCTCTTAGAAACAAAACGTTGAAAACTTAACAATAGAATCACTTACTTCTGGAGATAACACTTTGATTACTATAGTTCAAAGAGCACCCTACCCTCTTTCAGAACCAACCGTCAACTACGACGACGAAAACAAAGGCATTTTTACAAAGGACAGAGAGCATGCCAACCCTCTTCTCAAGTCAAACGTCGACTCCCCACTACAGCAGGAACACATTATATCGAAGGTTACATTTTAATTTACGCAACACAGAGAGCAACTCTGCTCTTCTCGAGAATCAAACGTCAACCAAAAACCCTAGTATCAGGCTTATCAACTGAACTTTTCTCAGTCGCGAGTTTTGAACCTTCCTACTATTGAAATGTTACTTTTTTTTATTATTTATTTTTACCAAAATTTCCTAATTTCCGGATTGTTTTTTATTATGTGGCTTATTTTTCATTTTTTTTATTAATTTTAATGACTTGTGACGTAGAATTCTGAGGTCTTCTCTCATTGGTCGATTTTCTGGTCTGTGACTGGCTTTCAGTTTAAGGACAAAATCCTCTGTAAAAATTTTGTTACACTTTCAGAGAGGTTTCATTTTTTATTAATTTTAATGTCTTGTGACGTAGAATTCTGAGGTCTTCTCTCATTGGTCGATTTCCTGGTCTGTGATTGGCTCTCAGTTTAAGGACAAAATCCTCTGTAAAAATTTTTTTACACTTTCAGAGAAGATTGTGAGTGTTATGTGGGTCTCTGAGAGGTCCGCGGATCGAGCTCAGAACTAGTTTCTGGCTGGACACCGAGATTATCGTAAGTTTTATGCATGTATTTCACTTTTAATTTTCCTGAATTTTAATAATGATAGGGGGGAGGAAATGTATGGCCCTCTTCTTTTATATTAATTGCGGGACTCTGAGTGATTTCCAGTGCCCCTTGGGGCGCCCTGTTTAACTCTTAATTCCTTTTCGCAGTCCAGACCTTCTTGTCAACACACGTAACAGTTTTCCCTGTTACACTTAGGTTTCTTAAAGGAGTTATTTATTTATTGTTTATTTATTTTTGTTTTTTTAACTCCTGGTGCTTCACTCTGAATGATTTCTGCTTACGCGGAGATTTATTCAGAGACTAAAATTCTAAATTCAAATTTTTTGGCTTTTCTTTTATTTATGGAAAAATATTTTTAGGTTTTTCTTAATTTCCTATGGAGGTAAGCATTGGTTGCGACCAAATGCAGGTACTTTGAAGCATCTCGTTGATTTGGCTAACAACTGCAAAGAAAAAAAAACGCAAAAGGCATCTGTCAATCAAGCGAGAGAGCAATCATTTGTTTCTGATCGGTTCGTTTCTTTTTTTAACTATTTTACGTAAGCACTGAGCTGAATAACAACTGGAGCAAATCCTTCCAATACCTCCTTCCAATTCCTTTTTTACACAGTGTTCGTGCGTGCCAGTTTTTCTGCAATCATTTGCCGTGCAGAGTCAAATCTTGCATGGCAGGCAACATTTGTCGGGTCGTCTATTACTATTATACTCTTTAAAGAATTAAAATTTAAAATTGTAATATCATGTTTAGCATATGGTTGTCCGAACAGACAACCCTTACACAATTTTACTTTGAAATATAAACATATCAAATGCTTTCTGCCGTGCAACGCTCGGAAGACAAACCTTCCAAAAACGGCGCGCAAAAACCGGTTTAGCATTTCCTCCAGTTGTTCTTCAGCTCAGTGTACGTAAGCATGCGTATCTGCATTAATGTTGCCACATATATTTCCATTAATGTTGCTACAATGATAGTTTTGATACTGGCATTATGTATTTAAACTGTATTTTCCAGTTGTTTATCAACATTGCGTTACAAACAATTACCTATTTAATTGTTACATATTGAATTTACGTATCTATATATATATATATATATTTATATGTATTATAATAACTTCTGAAACATAATAAATAATGAAAAACTGTTTGATTTAATGTAATTATTCTTTATTTCGACATATACATGAAACATAGAAACTATTAAACAGGGTCTATATTGTTGTTGTTGTGTACACCCCCAGTAATGTACATTTTAAAAATATTCCAAACAAAGTATAAGAAGGATACTGTTAAATATATTATTTGAAATGTACACGTCTTCAACAACGATAATCTCAAAGTTTTATTTTTTATAATATTTTATTATTACTATTATTATTATTATTATTATGTGTTACATTTCAACGTATCAATTAATTTGAATTAATCAATTAGAAGATTTAATGATTTGTAACTGAAAAAATACGTAAATTATTATAATTTTTTTTAACGACTGTGTTTACAATAAACTAAAGCTAAATTAGTCTTAAATAATATTACGAAGCAAACTATCCTACTCTGCAAATTTTTAATTGGGATAAAGAAGATAAAATAATTGGAAGAGAATCTGACTTCTTTATAAATGTTTCTCAGTGTTACCAAATTAAATCTTTATTTATTTATTTATTTTAGTTTGACATAATAATAAAATCTTCTGTTTTTGCTTTCATAATTCCATTTTTAATTAAAAATGAAATAAGAAAAAACTTTGAATAATAAATAAAAATTCTGTTCTTTAAAGCCACTTTTTAAAAAATGGAAATGTAAATGAGAAACAAGTGACAAAATAATTAATAATTGTATTCGAATTTACAAAAAGTTTATATTTAGAAACACAATCAATATTTTGATTAATTTTTGATAACGATATATTTCTTAATGATAAATATTTTTTAGTATGATACAGTTATTTAAAAAAAGTGTTGTTGAAAGAGATTGTAAGAAAACAGTCCACTTTATTAAGAGATTATAATCTAAAAATAACTTAAAACCTTTGAAGAAGATTATTTTCTACAGATATCAAAAAGCATTAGAAAAAATAAGAGCGTTTATTTACAGGAAAGATATACATTTTCAAAAATATGTATTTTTATATTAATTACAGCAATATTTTGTCAGTGAACAGAAAAAAACGGCTTAATATTTCATAAATAACACAAAACATTTGTTTAAATCATACATTAGTTTTTCAGTTAACATACATTTATAACGGTGATTTAAAAAATTCATTAGCATTTTTTCAGCATATGTTCAAATGTAAATTTTAATTAAGTACATAGAAAAATTTATATTCCTTTTATTTTCACATTGCAAGCAATGTACTCTACTAAGGACCTGAGTTCTTGTTTGTTAATTTGCACTCAAACATTTTTCAAACGCTACATCGTTAATCATTATTAACATTAGATTGTTTTAAATTAGGTGTCGGTGTTGGTATAAAGGTGAAGGCCTATTGAGTGTACGTGGCTAAAACTCCTTCCAGAGGGTGTTTTTAAGGGGTCCTCGGTTGTATTTATGCGTGTTTCAGAGAAAACCACTGAAAACTGTGAAGGGCTAGGGCGATGACCATGACTTGGGATCGAATCCTGTACTCCGCATCTACCAACTATGGAAGTAGAACGTCTTGGCCGATGATAAGGCAATGTTTAGTTAGGAATAAAGGTAATACATGAGTCACATGTATTGTATTAAAAAGAAACTATAACCCCTTATCACAAAGCAATTTCCTAATAACAGACTCTATTGGTAGGATGTCATAATGATGTAAATTATCGCAGAATCACTAAAATAATGTGTTAATTCTTAAAATAACTCCAAAACACTTCTGAGAAAGATCAAGACGATCCTGTACTCCCCATATTTCCAAAATATAAGGGATTCATATCTGTTCAAAATACCACTGCAAGTTTTTGACAGGTTTCAAAAGATTTTTTTTTTTTTAAGTTTTTATGGATGAAGTGATATAATGATCAAAATTACATAGTTATTATAGTTATTATAGTTATATAGCGATGAAATATTTTTGAAAATTCCTTTAAATATCGTGAAAATTTCTTGAAACAAAATGAAATTTCCTTGAAATACAACGAAGCAGGTAAATCCAGCTAGTTATATTTACATGACATAAGGAAAATTTTTAAATGAAAAATATGCTTCTTATATTTGAATACCGTTAATGAAATTCATAGTCCTTTGAAATATTTATTAGGATTCAATAGATGATAATATATTAAAGCATATTTTATGGTATTTTTAAATTTTCATATATTACAGTATCAACTTCTTAAAACATATACACTTCTACCTAGTGCATCAATATATCCAAATTTCCGTATAGTTAGTAAATATTTATGAAACTTTCTCTCTGAAGAATACAAAAAATAACCAGGTAGACAAAAATAACAATTTCGCTTCTGAAAATAAGGCTTTTGAATTCATATAAATTAAATATATTATAACCTCATTTATCTCTCTTATATATATCATAATATGACTTATTCAAAAATTATACTTGAACATCTTGTAAAGGATGTTCTTAAACATAGATTAACTTGAATATATTGTAAATGGAATACATTACCGAACTGAGTGATAAATTTGAAAAAGCCTGTTGATAAAAATTGTTATTTAAGAAAATAGTAATAATATGAATAATATTTAGACTTAAGGGAATATAAGTAAATAAATGGAGAGAGTTGGGAAAATTTAATTTGCATACAAAAATATTATATTATGTAAACGGATAATATTCATTTATGCATTTTTTATATTTGTGCATTATTTAAATATCTACACTACTGGCCATTAAAATTGCTACACCAAGAAGGAATGATAATTACGGAAGGAAATTTGTTGGACACATACATTATAACAGGAAGAATAATTGATTAAAATTTCAGGAAATTTCGAGTTATATGTACTGAGAAAACAGTACATAAAGCAGCGACCTCTGTGAGCAATAATAGCACTTATTTGCCTAGGCATTGAATCGAACAGCGATTGGATGGCATGTACGGATAGAGCACTTCATGATGTTTTAACACGATGCCACAATTCATCGATCGAAGTTACTGGTGAGTGGTGGGGGGCCAGTCACTTTTCAACGATTAAACAGTCATTTTCATTGGTGCGAGATCAGGAGAACGCGCTTGCCAGAGCAACAGTCGATAACATTCTGTATCAAAGAAGGTCCGAACAATACAAACAACCTGCGGTCGTGCATTATCTTGCTTAAATGTTGCGTTTCGGAGGCCTTGAATATAGGGCAGAGCGATGGGCCTTAACTCGTCAGAAATGTAATGGATGGTATTTAGAGTGGCCAGAATGAAAACAAGAGGTGATCGGGACGTGTATCCAATGGTACCACATACCGCATGACCCAGTATGCGGCTACCAAAATTCTGATTACCCTCAAAACTGCATCATTGATATGGGCGCCATTAATGTGTGATCAACGATGAACCTGGACGCTGGAATGGCGTGAAGTCACCTTTCAGACAAATCACAGTCCTGTTTACAGCATCAAGATTCCTTTATCCGTATTTAACGTCATTATGAATAATGCACATTACCAGCTGGGATTCGACATCATTATACTGTCCATCATTCCCAATTATGTTATGGGTTCCCATTGGATACACGTCTCGATTACTTCTTGTTCGTATTCCTGGCACACTGAACAACGGCCATTAAATTTCTGATTGGTTAAGGCCGTCCTTCTGCCATGTATTCGAGGTCTCCGTAGCGCGAAAATTAAGCAAGATAATGCACGACCGCAAATTGTTTGTATTGTTCGGACCTTCTTTGATACAGAATGTTATCGACTCTTGCTCTGGCAAGCGCGTTCTCCTGATCTCGCACCAATGAAAATGACTCTTTAATCGTTGAAAAGCCACTGGCTCCCCACCACTCACCAGTAACTTCGATCGATGAATTGTGCCATCGTGTTAAAACATCATTAAGTGCTCTATCCGTACATGTCATCCAATCGCTGTTCGATTCAATGCCTAGGCAAATAAGTGCTATTATTGCTCACAGAAATCGTTGCTTTATGTACTGTTTTCTCAGTACATATAACTCGAAATTTCCTGAAATTTTAATCAATTGTTCTTCCTGTTATAATGTATGTGTCCAACAAATTTCATTCCGTAATTTTTATTCCTTCTTGGTGTAGCAATTTTAATGGCCAGCAGTGTAAAATAAATCATCATTATAATAATTTAGAGTTTTTAAATACATAAAATAGAATTATAGAATATTTCCATAATTATTATTTTTAGTTTTATGAATATTATTGTCAAAAATTTTAATTCAAAAATACATAATGAAAAAAATATTTTCAGATTTATTTATTATAAACAATACACACAAAAAAAAAAAAAAAAAAAAAAAAAAAAAAAAGTCTTATTTTAACACTTAAATAAAATTCTTTTAATTATATGAAGCACTTGAAATGTATTATTTATAAATAATTAAAATATATCAGTTAAGATACTATTTTAATAGTGTAAATAATTTTAAAATATTACATTAAATAAAATTCTGAAATGAAGTTTAAATAAAACCATCTTTAATTAGAATTTTTACGGTAAGGTTCCTTATTTCTTATGTAATTCATATTCAGATAATAAATATTAAAAATTTATCATTTTAATATTTTTTTAATCTTTTTATAAACTAAACTGAAAATGACTTGGACCTCAAAGGGTGTTTGATCTTGGATGCACCTGTGACCAATGATACATATGTTTCATACTGTGACACACTCGGTATATGGATATAGGCAACAAAAGAATCAAGAAAATCAAGATACGATATGATTAAATGAATGGAAAACTTTGTATATAAACACCACAAACTCCACCCCCCCCCCCCCCCCAAGAAGAAAAAAAAACTTGCTTTGCATATAAAATTTGCTTTTGTTCACAAGCAAAAATACTCACACTATATACATAAACACCATAAATATATATATTTTTTTTTTAATGTTTTTTTTTTTTTTTTCGTAAACATCATAAATTCCAAAAAAGACGTCACTTTGTATGAAAGCACCATATATTGCAAAAAACTTGCTTTCGTATTCAAACACCACAAACTGCAAAAAACTAAAGCTTTAAATATAAAAACTTCTTATATAAACACAATAAATAGCAAAATTTCGTTCTTTGTACATAAACAAATTCAAAAACTCGCTTTGTATGAATACATCATAAATTGCAAAAACTTGCTTTCGAATCCGAACATCACAAATTGCAAAAAACTAACGCTTTGAATATAAGTATGATAAATAGAAATAAATATTCTTTTTTTTAAACACCATAAATTTCAGAAAACTCCCTTTGTATATAAACACCATAAACTGCAAAAAATTCGTCTTTCTAAAGAAACACCATAAATTGTGTTCTATATAATTGTGTTTCTATATAAACACTATAAATAGCAAAATAATTCGTTCTTTGTATATAAGTACCACAAATTGCAAAATCTCGATTCGTATATAAACATCAAAAATGCAAAAAACTTTTGTATACGAACAAAATAAATTGCAAAAAATACTCACGATTTCTACATAAACACCATAAATTGAAAAAATATTTGTTCTCTGTATATAAAAACTATAAATTACAAAAGATTATTTTTGTACATAAAGAGTATTTTATAATAATAACTAGCAGGCTTTGCCCGCTTCGCTGGTCATTATATTGAAATGAAGTCTCAAAATACCATATCATTAATAATAATAATAAAGAAAAAATCATTGAAATCAGTGAAATCTAAGTTAAAGTTCTCGATACCTTCAATAGCGGTTTTCCCACTCGCCACACTTCCCGAAATCTCTATATAGTGCATGTTGCATACACATACCTAACCCACAAATTAAAAAGTTGGGATTCTAAGATTATTTGAAGCAAAGTTATGTTTTAAAACGTGTTTTTTTAGCCCCCTCCCCCCGCCCTTCCGCCCTAAGAGGAAAGACGGGGGGGGGGGGGGGGGATTTTGCAAAATACTTTTATATTATGAGTTAGATACATATAACTGACCCACACATCGAAAATTTCTTTCATGAGATAATTTACTGCAGAGTTACACATGAATACATGTTCTTCCCGCTCCTAAGAGGAGGTCGGGTGGAGTTTCACAAAATCACTTTGTAGTGTGTATTGAATGCGTATAAGTAGTCCACACATGAAAAATTGCCATTCTAAGATAGTTTGGAACAGAGTTACGTATGGAAACATGTTTTAATCCCCTCCCCCAACCTTCAAAAGGGGTGGGGGATAACACGGAATTCCAAATAATTCCTTTGTAGTTTGTGTGTGTTGAATACGCGTAACCAATCGACCTATCAAAAAATCTTTTTTCTGAGATAATTTGGAGCTGGGTTAATCTTGAAAAAGCGTTTTGAAACCCCCCATCACCCGCCCTTAAATGGGAGGAAAAGGGAAATTTCACAAAATCCCCTTATCGTGTGTGTTGGGAACGCATAACCAGCCTGCGCATAAAAAATCGCCTAAGATAGTTTGGAGCAGAGTTACGTATGAAAACATTATTTTGTCCCACCCCACCCCCAAGGGGAATAAGATGAAATTTTACAAAATCCCTTTGTAGTGTGTGTCTTGAGTACGCATAACCAATCGACATATAAAAAAATAGCTATTCGGAGATAATTTGGAGCAGAGTTACTCTTAAAAACGTTTTTCCCCCCTCCCCGCCTTTCAAAGGAGGGGAGGGGGGATTTTCGTAAGATCACTTTATAATACGTGTTGGGAATGCATAAACAACCCACATGTAAAAATTGATCTTAATGAGATAATTTGAAGCAAAGTTATGCTTGGAAACATGCTTTTTGCCTCCCCCCATCCCCAAAAGGGGAGAATAGGACGGAATTTTACAAAATCTCTTTGTAGCATACGTCTTGAGCACACAAAACCGATTGACATATCAAAAATTCGCTATCCTGAGATAATTTGGAGCACAGTTAGACTTATAAGCGTGTTTTTGCCTCCCCCCCCCGCCCTTTAAAGGGGGGGTGTGTGTGAAATTTCGTAAAATCCCTTTACTGTGCGTGTTGGGAAGGCATAAACAACCCACATATACAAATTAATCTTGCTGAGATAAATTGAAGCAAAGTTATACTTGGAAACGGGTTTATTGTCCCTCCAACCCCCACGGGAAAAAGGGGGGACTTTCGCAAAATACTGTTACAATGAGTGTTGGATACACGTAAGTAAGCCTCACACTAAAATTTGTGACCTCAGTTCTTATGGATTTCAACGGATGAATTTAGTGCTAAAAGGGGGACTCGAATTTGCCCCCTCGTAACTCACCCCAAAATCGAAAATCGCAAATAATCAAAAATGAGTTTTTGGAAATATCCTCAAGAGGACTCTTGGCGATTTTCTATATCTCTGTGATATTATTGGTAGAGTTTTACTCGAAAATACGTATTTTTCTAAATTTGCCTCCGAAAATCGTTTTTACCCCCTCCCCCTTAAAAATCCAAAACTTCAAAATTGTAGAAAATGCTTTTTTTGTACTTAACTCTAGTCTCTCTCTGCAATTTATTAACCGTGAAGCAATTTGGAGCCGAATTATGCTTATAAGGGTTTTTTGCCTTCTGCCCTCCCAGGGGGAACGGTAGGATATTTCGGAAAATCCGGTCTTAATGGGTGTCAGTGTCCTAAAACAAACGTGCTCACCAAAATTTGCGAGTCTATCTCTATAGAATCGCCACGGCTGTGTTGAGTCAGTGAATCAGTGATTTTACTCTTTTATTCCCCACCTATAAGAGGGTAAAGTGGGGGACTTTCACAAAATCGCGTTACAATGGGCGTTGGACACACGTAAATAAGCCGCACACTAAAATTTTTGAGCTCAGCTCCTGCAGATTTCCACGGACGAATTTAGCACTAAAAGGGGGGGGGGCGAATTTGCCCCCTCGTAACTCCCCCCAAAATCGAAAATAGGAAAAAAATCAAAAATGAGTTGTTTTCGCAAATACCTTCAAGAAGACGCTTGGCGGTTTCTTTCTTTATTTATTTATCTTATAGCTTTGAGTTATTACTGCTAGAATTTTACTCGAAAATCCGTTCTCCGCTAAATTTGCCTCCGAAAATCCTTTTTACCCCCTCTCCCCCCTTAAAAATCCAAAAATCCAAAATCGCAGAAATTGATTTTTTTGTACTTAAGTCTAGTCTCTCCATATGCAATTTCTTCACCGTGAAGTAATTTGGATCCGAGTTATGCTTATAAAGGTGTATATACCTTCTGCACCTCCGAAAATCATTTTTACCCCATTCTCCCCTCTTCAAAATTCCAAAATCGCAGTTTTTTTTTTTTTTTTTTAAATCAAATCTAGTCTTTCCATCTGCAATATCTTCACCGTGAAGTAATTTGGAGCCAAGTTATGCTTATAAAGGTGTTTTTGCCTTTTGCGCATCCGAAAATCTCATTTTTACCCCCTCCACCTCTTAAAAATGCAAAATTTGAAAATTGCTGAAAATGATTTTATTTGTATTCAAGTCTAGTCTCCCCTCTGCAATTTCTTCACCGTGAAGAGTTTTGGAGCCGGGTTATGCTTATAAAGGTGGTTTTTCCCTTCTGCCCCCTCGGGGGGGGGGGGGGGGTATTTCGCAAACTCCCGTCTTAGTGAGCGTCAGGATCCTAAAACCAACCTGCTCACCTAACATTGTGACTCTTTCTCCCATAAAATCGCCACGGCCGTTTTGAGTCAGTAAATCAGTTAATCAGTGAATGTACTCTTTTATATATATAGATAATAATAATAATAATAATAATAAATATTACTTATTTTCAACAATAATTCTCTGAAGCATTTTTAAAAACTGCGTGATTTGATTGATTATTATAATGTGTATTTAATTATATATATATTATTTATTTATTTTGTGAATATCAATCATTTAATAAACAATTGAAAAAAAAATATTTCTAGAACTAACTTTCTTAAAATAATAAATTTATCACTTACATTTTTTTTCTTTTTCTCTTCATAATATTAACATTCATTATAATTCTTTTTATTTTAATGTAAATAAATAAATAATTCATACAGTATTTTATACAATTGTTATTGCTAATTTAATGACTTGTTTATTTAAAACATTTCCTTTAGAAATTATATTTTTCAAAGTTTCTGTAGATTTAAAAATAATCACAAATAAAGGATCTAATTAAATTTCGTAATTTAGATAATACACTGCGTTAACTCTTTTGTACGAATATATAAAATAATTTTAATTTTTAATTAAACAATATAAAAATGAATCTTTTTCTTTGGAAAACTGCATTTCTTTTTTTTCAACTGAAGAAATTTCATTGTTCTCTCAATTAAAAATAAATGTGATAGAGAGATTTAAAAAAAAAAAAAAAAGTCTCCATAGATATATACACAAAATACTTTGAACAAAATATAAGTGAAAATGAAATGAAAAAAGAGAGAACAAGAAAAAGAATCGTGATAAATAAACAATATCCTCGATTAACGCTAACACACACACACACACACAAAAAAAAAAAAATCGTTATACGTAAATATTTATAATTTTATATATAACATAAATATTTAAGTAAAAAAAAATTTTTTTAACAGTAGAAGCTTTTTAATGTGGAGCCATAAAAATCATAAAATAAAAATTTATTCTTGCAAAAATATGCTATAAAGAAATGAATGTTTCAGCACTAAGAAAATTCTAGAGAAAAATCCAGATATTTCTCCTTTACAAGAAATGAAAATTTTTAAATATTAAAAATATTTTTAAAAGCATTCGAAACCAGTATTCTTAGTTATTAGTTTTTGTAAAAATATTCGTTAAGCCATAAATTGCAATGGTCTCGAAAGCTTTTAAAAATATTTTGAATATTTAAAAACTTTGTGTAAAAGAAAAATATCATGTAAAAGAAAATGTAATGTAAAAGAAATGTTTCATGTAAAAGAAAAATATCTATATTTTTTTCTCTAGAATTTTATTAGCGCTGAAACTTTCTTTTCTTTATAGCATATTTTTGCAAGAATAAATTTTTATTTTATAATTTTTAGGGCTCCCCAAATAAAGCTTCTGCTGTTAAAAATGTTTTTTTTTTTTTTTTTTTTTTTTTTTTTTTTTTTTACTTAGATTTTTATTTTGTGCTTTTTAGTTACAAAAAGAAAAAAGAAAGCTCGAAAAAAACTAATCGTAAATTCTTAAGACCCTGTGTAGACACTGAAAGATTTTCTTTTATCAATTGATACCTTTTCAATTAATTATCTGAAAAATTAACTCATAGACCCTTGTAGGATCGAACCCACAACTATCGAGTTAACAGCATGATGCTCAAACCAAAAGTCAAAGAACAGTGAAGAAAAGTCATACAACAAGCAAGAAAAATCTAACAAATACATATACAAAAAGAATATTGTTCTCAAATGCTTTTTAAAATATTATGAATATTTAAAAATTTTAATTTCTTGCAAAAGTGAAATATCTATATTTACTTTAATATTTTTTTATTCTTGAAACTTTTATTTTTTGTTAGTGTGTTTCTGGAAGAATAAATTTTTATTTTATGCTTTTTAGGGCTCCACGATTAAAAGCTTCCAGGTAATTTTTTTTTTAATCTAAATTTTTAGCTTGTGCGTTTCAGTAACTGAAAAAAAAAAGAAGAGGCTCATTAAAAAGCTAATTAAAATTTCTTAAGACACAATGAAAGATTTTCTTTTATCAGTTGACATTTTTTCAATTTATTATCTGTAAAAAAGTAACACATCGGCCACCGAGGATCGAAACCACGACCATCACGTCATTGACACGTCGCTTTAACCAACTGAACTAACGAGTGACGAAAAAGGTTGCTTATATTTATATAAAAGTGTTATGTAATAGACTTTCACGTACAGCGCCCTCTATGGACGAAAATTGTAACTACTTTTTTTTCTATACCAAAAAAATCTTCCTTCACGAAAATAACTTTTTCACAAACCGCTTTCAATTCTACTTATTCCTTCAAATTATTTATAAATTTTTTAACAAGTAAAAGAAGCCTTTCAGCTTGACAGAAAGTCACGATGACAAAAATCTAATTTCAATAAAAAACTTCTAAAAAATGTTCTTTTTTTTTTTTTTTTTTTTTTACTTAAATTTTTATTTTGTGCTTTTTAGTAGCTAGATAAAAAGTTGTTAAAAAAAAAAAAAAAAAAATCTTAGGATACTGAGTAGACAATGAAAAGTTTTTTTTTTTTTAATCAATTGTTTATCAATACGTTTTCTGTGAGTTGAACATTTACACCTCTGCAGTGGCGGCTCGTGAATGACGTTTTGGGGGTGCTGCATCGAAGCGTCTAGAAAAAGTACATGGAATGGAATCTTTATTCGTCTTATTGGCTGACTCTTTTATTTTGAGAATCAACGTAATACATCGACACTTCAATAGCCAATCAGAAGAAAAAGCTTTCCATACTAATAAAGTGTTTTTAGTCAGTAACTTGCAGCCCACCCAATACGTCATTCACCAGCCGCCACTGCACCTCTGCCCTTCGAGGATCGAAATCCCAACTCTCCAGTTATCGACACGACGCTCTAACCAACTGCACTAACAAGAGACGAAATGTATCGCTTACATTTTTTTTTTTTAAGTGGAGGCACCTAGATTTTTAGCATGACACGAAGACACGATGACAAAATTCCATTTCAATAAAAAGTTTCATTTATTATTATTATTATTATTATTTACTTTATTTTATTTATTTATTTATTTATTTTACTTAAATTTTGTGCTTTTTAATAACTAAAAAAAAAAAAAAAGCTTCTTCGAAAATTCTTAGGATACTGTGTGCACAATGATTTTAATCAATTGACATATTTTCCATTAATTATCTTCGAAAAGTGCCCCATCGGCCCCTCGGAGATCGAACTCACGACCATCACGTTAGTAAAATGGCGCTCTAAACGACTGAACTACCAAACTACGAAAGGACATACTTACACTTTAAAGTGGAGGTGCCTTGTTTTTTAGCATAACGTGAAGACAGGATGACAAAATCCAATTTCAATAATAAGCTTCTAATGACTAAATATTTGAACTATTTAATTATACAAGGGGTTGTACTTTTTCTAAGATTACAAGAAAAAACTCGTTTTTTTAACCAAAAAAAAAAAGTTTTCATCCATGAAAACTTGTTATAGTGTAACCACGTTTCCTACACCTAACAGTGAGGATGGGTCCAAAACCTTGGAGGGATGCCAAGTTGAACGACAGGTTGGGATTTAATAAACATCCAGTCATTTTATGTTCTTTACATCTTATTTTCTCACAACGAAAAAATTATCTCGCCTATTTTAACAGTGGAATCGTTGAGTCCGCACTTGCGCAGAGGCTTCCATGGTCGTAAGAAACGTGGTTAAAGATTATATAGCTTTATGTGGGGTTCTAAACGACTGAACCACCGAACGACGAAAGGACATATTTACACTTTAACGTGGAGGTATCTTGTTTTTTAGCGTGACGCGAAGACAGGATGACGAAATCTAATTTCAATAATAAGCTTCTAATTAGTAACATTTGAACTGTTTAATTATACAAGGGGTTATACCTATTTTAAAATTTCAATAAAAAACTCATTTTTTTACCAAAAAAGAAAAGCTTTTATTCACGAAAAAACTTGTTATATAACTTTATGTGGGGCAAAGTTATATCTATATTTTACAAAAATTAACTAAATAAATAAAACACCGATGCACGAAATACTGCAGTGTAAATTTACATTATGTAAATCTGTGCATGAAATAATTTCCCTCATATATAATCTGTAATAGAAAACGTAAAATAAATACAATAAAATATGTAATAAATAACGTACTTATTGTCAGAATTGCTCTTTAATTTATTTCATCAAAAATATAATAAAACAAGGAAGAAAAATCTTACGAATTGCATATATAAATACCGGGTGCGCCTTAAGTCTGTAGACATTTTAAAAATTCATAAAAATTGAAGGAATTCCTAAAATTGAACTCGTTCTGTAAAAAAGTTATTCTCATAAAAGTTTTTTTTTTTTTTTTTTTTTTTTAAGAAAAAATAATAATTAAATTTTTCTTCGATAGAAGCCGCTACACAGATGCGAAATGAGAAATATACAAATCAGAGTCCAATAAATTGCCTGGTTTTACGATTAACTAAGCTTATTTCTTATTTTGCCTCCTTCTTGCGCATACATGAAGTTTTAATTGCGACGCTTTTTTAGTGGATAAAGCGTTATTGGTGAAGATATTTTCCCTCAGATAAGTACCGCCGACTTAAGCTGTAGTTAGCGATGTTGTAATTTGTTTACAAACTATAATTTGTGGTGATAAAGGATACATAGAATAAAATTTATTTGCCTAAAAACATTTGCATGTAAAGAAATATCGTTTTTTACGGAAATGTGTGGTTTGTTCACGTACAGCACTCTCTATGGACGAAAATTTTACTATTATTTTTTTCTGTACCAAAACAATCTTCCTTCAGGAATACAACTTTTTTTGCAAACCATTTTCAATTCTACTAATTCCTTCAATTTTTATGATTTTTTATAATGTCTACTGACTTAAGGAACATCCGGTATATGTATCTATGTGTAGAAAAACCATACAATAGATTGCTCTTGTGAAGCCGCATATATTATCTAAAACAGCAAAGATAAATGTGTGTGTGTGTATATATATATATATATATAACTATGAAATATGAAATCAAATAAAAGCATCTTTATACCTTCATTTTTGAAGAAAAAGAAACAATAAAAATGTTGCTTTTTGAAACCCTGTATGTCATGATAACTTTGTATACCCATTATTTAATATATTAAAAAATTCCTCATATCACTGAAAATTTACATTGACCAATTTTCCTTTATATCACATAAATTTTCCAGAAAAACCTTTTTCGGGACTTGTAAGCCAATCCATTATGTTAATCATACCTTGTTTTATAAGAAAAATGGTTTTATTATAAATTAATAACATATTTTATTTACATTAGATTCTGTGTAGTATGAAAATGAGCTTTTCAGATATTTAAAAATACTTTAAGTCACATTAATTGAGAATTAGGTTTAAATTAAATTTATCTGTTTAACAAAAGTTATTTATTTTAATTAACAAAAGGCATTTAATAATTTAGAATAAAATTAGATATATTTAAATAATATGTTAGATACTCGCTCACATTCCTTACGGGCTTAATTGATACTATTTTTGAAAGACTCTCTGAAACTTACTATTGATCCTTCGGAAAGACTTCCTGTCGTCCATTTTCACAAATATTTAGTCTCTTACACCAACAAATAAAAGGAATTACCAGATTATCTGCCAGAGATTGCATTGGAAATTCTGAACAATATTCCGTCTGATGCCCTCCAGATTTTCACAAATGCCAGCAAACAGGAATATGGGGAATGCGACAGTGGTGGTCTTAAACAACTCTGTTTTTCATTCAGAGCTAATCGCAACTGAAAAGAGTCTTAAGGCTACAGATATTTGCACCATCCATAAATATATCTGGAATTTGATTAATAACCATAGCTCTATCCGAAATCTAGAAAACTGGTCTAAGATCTAGAAAACTTAAAATGCTGTTCCAGGAAAATAGAGCCTTAATATGTCCGATTGTTTTCGTATGGCACTGTGAAAGGCTGGTGAATGATTTTTACACCGTATTCTATACAAAACGTGCTTTTATTATAATAAAAAATGTATGATTTTTTTGTTTTGTTTTATTCAGTCTAAATATGTTAACAATCTGACCGCCGATGACGGGTATATCCGGTCACTGGTCTGTTCTTTTCTCTACAATACACTTATAATTCAAAATTATATATTTATGGATTTTTAGCTTTTTTTCTTTTTTTTTTTTTTTTTTGCCAAGTTTGAAGGTCTTAAAAGATATTCATGATTATTAAAATCATGTACGTAGTTAAACTTTAAATCTCAAGTTGAAATAAGCATTATTTTAGTACAATTAAAAAAAATTACGCAGTGAAAACAATATTACAATTTTGCCCTTTTTAAAGGTGGTCAGAGGGGCTGTACATGCAAGAAATTTTACCCATAGACGTCATGTATTAGAATTCTTTCTCTTCCCTGTACACGAACTGTTTTTGGCGGATTATAACAAAAGGTTCTAAGTAGCATCTTAATATGATAAACACTTAGAATATAGAGTTTGGTCTTCTTGCTGATATCTTTCTTGAGTGATGCTGGTTACAGACTCACACACAAACAGACACACAGACCAATAGCCAAAAACCTGTTTTTCAGATTCAAGAAACTTCAGTTCATGTGAATAAATTAAAATCTCAATTTCAATCAATGAACTCCAAGATAATATTTTCTGCACATTATAAGGCTAAGAGAAAATAAAAATTGGTACGATATAGTCTACTTTATTTATTGCAATTTATTTATTTATTTTTATTTAGTTAGTTCCGTTAGATTCAACAGTAGTATCTCTGTTCCACCTTTTATGATTTCATTTAATACGATGACTGCAGTACGTAGAAAATTTTAAATTGAGAAATATTTCTTTATATCTTTATTTATTTTTGTTTCATTTTTATTAGTACAATACTTATTTAGTGATTCAGTGTCAGTTCAGGGTGTAAAATCGCTGCCGGTAAAACTTAAAATTAAAAAAAAGTCTGCTTTTTCTTCTTCGTTTCCAGTTCTATGTAACATTTTTAACAACTTAACTTATTAAAAATCCAATATATTCCTTTTTATTTAATTTTTTTTCGAAAAAGTACTTAAACTTTATGTTTCCTTATGAAAAAAGAAAAGAAAAAAGTACACAGAATATAACTTGTATCTAAACGTTTCAAATAGCTCACACTGTAAAAAGAAAGATATAAAGTAAAATAATGTTTATATTCCGATAATATTTCCTTAAATTCTAAATTAAATGTTTCTCATAAATTTTTAATACATTGCAATTAAAAATCTCACAAATAAAACTTTCTTTTTCAAGCGTCACAGCTTTAATATATTTTTATGTGCATTTCATTCGTCTGTCACCAGTGATTCAGAACAGTATTTTTTTAAGTGATATTCTAGCATTAAAATCTTCAAGAAAAAATTAATTTTGAAAGCGGAGGTAACAATATAATAAAACGTGAGTAAAAATCCAGGAACGCTGCGAGCCCTGCTTTTCATATTGGATGAATAAAACACTGCAGATAAATAACAAAACGCAGTAAGAACATTTTGTAATTTATTAACAAAAAATAAATAAATAAATCGAGATGTTTTACTAATATAAAGATCAGGGTGGTACTCGAGTGTGGCTTTCATTCCATTTTTATTAAAATCACACAATCAACTGTTTGGAAGAAAATCATATTTAATGAAATTTTATTTTTCCGATTGAGTGAAAATAAAGCTCAATTGGTAGAACCTTGCCCTTGTAAGTCAAAAATCCGGAGTTCGACTCCCGGTCCAGGCATTATTTTCCCTCAGTCGGAAAAATAAAATTTCATTAAATATGATTTTCTTCCAATCAGTTGATTGTGTGATTTTAATAAAAATTGTATTTCTTTCTCCCATTTGTATAATGGTGTTTTCCTTTACCCGCGGCTTATTTCTGTCGAGCTATCTACATGATAGACCAGATGTTTCTGCCTAAAGGTTGTCTGAGTGAGTGTAATGCTGACCGGTTGTCGGCTTGGATAGCTCAATTGGTAGAGCCTTGACCTTGTAAGTCAAATATCTGGGGTTCGACTCCCGGTCCAGGCATTATTTTCACGCAGTCGAAAAATAAAATTTCATTAAATTTCATTCCATTGTTTTCACAAAGTAAAATTTTATTTATTTATTTATTTTAATGTAATTTAATAAAGGAAAATTTATTGTTCATGAATAGTAGTGCCAACCTCTCTTGTTAATCACGCCCTTGTAACCCTCACAGCTTAAATTTCCGTTTTCCGATGACAATGGTAGGTCCCTTCCTAACGAGTCTCAATGTGCAAAATTGCATATTTTTCAGGTTTAGTTGTCTGCTTAGTCATAAATAGGGACAATGGCAGTGACAATAACGTGATAACATAAGGTAAGAAGGCAATCCAGGATATAATGAAATGAGAGGTTGAACGTTTACCACAGATACACTGTGTGGAAAATCATTTTCCAATTTTATATAGGTAGGATTGGAACGGACCATGGTTTGTTAGAAATAAGAATAGAAATCTGTTATTTATATTAAAAACATGCTTTACTTTTGTAATAAATTTATAGGTATATATTCCTGTGTCTATTGTGTCCCATGTCATTTGCCATGCTTGAGTTAGTTGATTTTTTAATTTATACTTTAAAGAAGTTAAAGAGAATGGGACGAAAAGAATGTTTTCCATTTACATTCTGAATCGCTCCCTTTGCTAGATTATCCACTAGCTCATTACCGTGTTCTCTCATAAGAACCCTTACCCAGTCAAAATGAACTTTTTTATTTATTGTATAGATAAATTGTTTTATTCCTGTTATTAACAAATCCTGGGAGTCATGTTATTTGAGAGCCAGGAAACCCGATTGGCTATCTGAGAGAACTATGACTGAGTGAAATTTGGAAAATGGATACCACTCTACACAACATTTTATTGCGAATAATTTGGATTTTAAGATGGAGTTCTCACCCGATAATCGGCCATTCACAGAATAACTTAATTTCTCACTTTTCAGTAAGCAAAAAGCCAGTTCCTTCCCGTTCTCCCATTCTAATCGTATACAACTGGACGTGAAAAAACCCACTTCTCAATTTCCTCGACACGATTAAACAAAATATAGTGATGATTTAAAAAAATCAAACAACTCGCCATTGTTGTTTTCTTCCGTGATCTTCATAAGCACGAAATTCATTATTTGAAAATTGCGCACATCGTCATTTAAACGTGAATTAAATCAGGGGCAAAATGCTTCCGAATTTCGGAAATTGACCGCAAAAATCTCGCATACTTGAAAAATTAAACACAAAACAAGAAGCAGAAATTTTGTTGATTTGCAGTTAAATAATCATGTATTTTCAGAATAAGCGTTGGAAAATTCAAATTTTGTTTATAAATGGCAAAAGATATATTTTTTAAATCAACACTTATTTTTTTTTTAATCTGCAGCGAAAACAAATTATGCATATCTGCAATTTGTTGTGTATAAATGCAAATTAAATTAAACTTCGTCAATTGATCAAATATTTCGGAAATATGAAGCATATTTTTTTTTCTTTTCGGTTGTAAGATATAAACAAAAGGCTGGAATTTTCATTGTTGATAAAAGAAGTATTGGCGTATTTTGGATTTTTTTTAAAGCGTGAATTTTGTCTATCTATATCATTATATAAAGCGCAAAAAATTGTTTGTTTGTGGAGGGTAATCTCTGAAACTACTGAACCGATTTAAAAACTTCTTTCACTGACCGAAAGCTACAGTATGCCATATTGTTATAGGCTATATTTAATTTTGATAAAATGAATTTTAGTTTAAAATCTGAGCATTTTAATTAAAATCCCCATAGAAGCCGTAATAGAAATGGAAATAATGAAATATTAAAAAAATTAGCTGCTGCCAACATAAAAGAAACATTTACATATTCATTTCGTTTTTAAAATATCTTGACGTGAAAAGAAAAGGAATATATTTGCACGTGCATTAAATTGAAATACATATAAAGCTTTTTCAATTGTTAAACTTACACGTTAAATCTGACGTCATTATAGAATTAAAAGTGTTTATTTTTCTAATAATTTAATTTGATATGATATGATATGATATCTAAGCATCAATGTTTAAACCACGGAGTCTTTATTACTCCGTGGTTTAAACTGATGTGTGTAAACGAAATTGGAATTTAAAAATAAATAAATAAATAAAATAAAATAAAATAAGAAATTCTATTTTATAATATTATTTATTTTAATTTATAATTGTCGCCAAAAAGATTTACGAATTAATTTATTTTTAGACATATAATAAAATATATTTTTACGCGAACAATAATATAAAAAGTGAACTGGATTTTTTGTAAAAAAATAATAAAGATCGAGGAAAATTATTTCCCCATTTTAATCCCCATATTTGGATATAGATATGTATTAGTTATCATGTGCATCCGTTAGATTAAATTGATTTTGTTGTAAAATTGATAAAATTGGAATTTTAAATTTCAAAACTCTAGAAAAAAAAAGCATTTGCACTCTGGGAGTGCCGACAGAAGTGAAAACGTGAACATTTATCGTCAGGAAATATTTTATTATGCAGGAAATACTTTTAAATGAAGTGTTTTTTTATTCATTAATATAAACTACTACTACAAAAATTATATTACAATTTCATTTAATGCGTTAACGGCAATAGAGACAGTGTCCGGAGATGAGAGAAGTCGTGTACAGCCGCACCAGATTGTAAAAACGTGAGAAAAATGGCGGCTTTGTCCTTTCTCACTGTTTTGTGAGGTCGAACTGCGACGTTGCCGGCTGCAATCTTTAAGAGACAGTGTCCGGAGATGAGAGAAATCGAGTAGAGCCGCACCAGATTGTAAAAGCATGAGAAAAATGGCGACTTTGGCCTTTCTCTCGGTTTTGTGAGGTTTAACTGCAATAGAGACAGAGCCCGGAGATGAGAGAAGTCGTGTAGAGACGCACCAGATTGTAAAAACGCGAGAAAAATGGCGGCTTTGGCCTTTCTCACGGTTCTGTGAAGTCTAACTGCAACTATTCCGGTTGCAATCTTTAAGAGACAGTGTCCGGAGATGAGAGAAGTCGAGTAGAGCCGCACCAGATTGTAAAAACATGAGAAAAATGGCGGCTTTGGCCTTTCTCTCGGTTTTGTGAGGTCTAACTGCAATAGAGACAGTGCCCGGAGATGAGAGAAGTCGTGTAGAGACGCACCAGATTGTAAAAACGTGAGAAAAATGGCGGCTTAGGCCTTTCTCACTGTTTTGTGAGGTCTAACTGCAACGTTTCCGGCTGCAATCTTTAAGAGACAGTGTACGGAGATGACAGAAGTCGTGTAGAGCCGCACCCGATTGTAAAAACATGAAAGAAATGGCGGCTTTGGCCTTTCTCTCGGTTTTGTGAGGTCTAACTGCTATAGAGACAGTGCCCGGAGATGAGAAAAGTCGTGTAGAGCCGCACCAGATTTTAAAACAATATACAGTATATAATTATTAACATTTCACATTAGCAAGTTAATTGTATGATACATTATTTGTATCATACAAGGATGGAAAGCGTCAGCTGACGATGACGTGAGTTCAATGATTTTTGTTCACCCAAAAGTTTTCACTTCAAATGGAAAGCGTCAGCTGACGATGACGGGAATTCAAAGATTTTTGTTCACCCAAAAGTGCTCAACGCGCCTAAAGAAGTTTTCACTTCAAAAAATGGCAAATTTCCATATTCGATTGAAAACATAAACATTTCATTTCAAAGGATATTTACACAATAAACATCCAACTAATAAACTAATTAAAAGGGAAAGGATAAATATTCTATCATAATTTGAAGTCAAATTTGTTTTCAAATGTCTAAATAAAGTATCTGATATAATATACTAATATGTTGCAGCGGAATAGATTTGATATCCGTCATCCTTGGCAGAAAAAAAAAAATATCGCCAAATTATTTGGCGAATATAATTTAATTCCTTTCAAAAATCATGGTTATTTTAAAAACTTACATTAAGAGTGTAACGAATAATATGAAACAGTATTTCGTACAATACATATTACGAAAATATACATCTGGCATGTATATTTTCGTATTACGTTTTTGATCGCCAAATACAAAAAACGCCAAGGGTGACAGTTTTGAAATTTAAAATAAAAATTTTGTCAATTTGACAGCAAAATAACTCAATCTAACGCATGCATACAATAACTAATACATATCTGTACCCAAATATGAGGATTAAAATCGGGAAATAATTCTTCTAGAATTTTAATAAAAAAAAAAAAAAAAAGAAAAAAATCCAATGAGCGATTAACATGGAAAATCTTTTTCTTGCATCCACGGGCGGTCAGTGATGTCATACTTCGCTTGCGTATTGAGATGTTTAAATTTATTTGGCGACTATTTTTAGCAACTAACAGTTATGGCAAGTAGCTCAATATACATAGCGCATACAGCCATTACTGAAATGTAAATAGCATTTAATTATTTGAGTTACATTATGTTGACTGGAAACCTATTTAATATATCTATGCTCTATAGCTATACTAATATGAAAAAAAGAAAGGTTTATATGCATATGTAGAGAACGATCGCTAGAACTAAAAAGCCGATTTTTTTTTTTTTTTTTTTTTTTTTTTTTTTTTTTCTTTCAATAATCAAAAGTTACACTGTCTCTCTCTAAGTGCTAGAAGCTATAATAAATTTTGGTAAAATAAATTTTTAATTAAAATTTTCAATATTTTAATTGAAAACAAAGCATAGATTTGATATCTATCGTCATAAGCGATTTTTGTATTTGGCGATCGAAAACGTAATACGAAAATCTGTATATTATCGTAGTAAATATGAGATGTATGTGTTTACTTCAATTACCCTACTACCGTAGGTAGTGGAAGTATTGTATAGGTTTTGGCAATTGGTCAGTGTGTGTGTATATGTGCACGTGTGTGTGTAATCTTCTGGCTGTCATATCTCCAAAACTAATAAAAATAGAACTACTAAACTTCACAAGTGATTCAGGTCTGGTGTACAGATAAATTTTCCAAATTTTCGTGAAAATTGAAAAACCTGAATTGGGTCATCGAAAACCAGAAATGGGACCCTAAGCCCATATTCAAAAACACCTCTAATGATTTTCTTCAAAGTTGCTATATAAATAATATATTAGATGCCCTTTCGATTGAAAAGTTGCTTAGTTCAGGAAAATTGATAGGCGTCCTCTATAAACAGCTCAATTTCAGACTTCGCAAGTGCGTTCCTTTAAAAACGCCTGTACGGATTTTTTTCAAACTCGCCATGTTAACTTCCTATTAAATATCCTTTTGTATGTAATTATTGTTTTTAGGTCAATAATTGAGTATGTTAAGTTTTGGTAAAAGTTGGTATCTCAAAAACGACTCTAACGTATTCTTGAAAATTTTTTCTTTAATTCAATTTAGATAACCTTTCTCAAGTATTACGTGCTTATTACAGGAATATTAACGGTCATCCTGATTAGGTAGTTCAGTTTTAGATCTCAGAAATTCGTGTTTAAAAAAAAAACTATCTATTTTTTTCCCCTTATTTTTTAACTCGCTATGCAAACTCTGTTGTATGTGTCTTTATACGTGTATCAAGTTTCTCTTACTCGAAAATCTCAAAAAATGCAAGTAATATCTCCAAAAAATTGTATATATTACGTGTAATAGTGGGTAATGGAAGTCGTGTGGTTGTTTCACACCAGATTCTGTAATAGTATATATTGTACGAATATTGTTTCATATTATTGATTTCTCCTTTAATATACATTATTAAAATAATAATCAATTATGGAAAAAATTAAATATATTTGCGAGATGAACAAATAAATAATAATTAAAGCTATTATGACGTCAATTTTATCAAAAACATTTTCATGTCATTTGTTTATTTTTCAATATTTTTTATTCATGAGTAAAGAAATGTTTCTTTTTATGAAATAAATAAAAAAATAAATAAATAGCATTAAGTAAAAATTGCCAACATTTAACAACTAATGAAAAAAAATAATTGTAAAATTATATTTTGACTTTCCAGTTAATAATATTGCCTGACTATAACATATAAACTGATGTATTTCTTGATTTTTTACATATCAATCCATCTTTAACTAAAATTTGTTCATCAGTGCGAAGCCGGACGGGTCAGCTAGTTATTCATAAAATTGTAGACTATTTTATGAAACATCAGACAGAATAATTACATATCTTAATAACAAGCTGCAAATATTTTTTTTAATTAGCAGCGAAATAATTAGGTGTTTCGGAAAACAGCCACAAAATTACCACATTCTATTTGTCACTCGTTAAAGAAAATGCGCAAAATTTATAGATTATAGAAAAATGAGTTTTTTAAAATCTATCTAGTAAAGCGAATTCTTAACAAAACTCGACAATTTTAAATCTGATCTTTTGCAACATTCGGAAATTTTGAAAAGCTTCTTCAATTATATTGAACGTGGAAATTATTGTGGTAATCAGCCGGAAAATAATACGAAAAAGTGGCGAGTAATCTAAAAGAATCTACCGGCTATTGACACGTAACTTAAATTTTAATTTTCCTATCTAGTGACAGCGCCAAAATTAACCCGATGCCAAGCAATTAAGCAATATGTTAAATAAGTTATTTCTGCTTTAAATCAACAAAAATTTAAATAGAAATCTATTATTTTTTCTAAAAAAAAAAAAAAAGGGGGAGTTAGTGTAAAAAAAAAAAAAAAAAACTTTAAAGAAAAATAAGTTTTAAATTTGTCACATTACTCTAGATTTAAATTATCGCAATAAAGCTATGTGCATTGCAATATAACTCATACCGAATATTTCTATACTTTTAAACGACATTTCCTGTTTCAAAAGAGCTATTTATCTATTGAATTTCGTTCGAAAATAAGTTAAAACCTTTAAACTACGGAATATTATTTTAAATTTAATAACATATATTCGATTTAAACTTAAATCTAATTTTCTGTAACAGTGTTTTATGAAAACTGGTGGAAATTAAAAACTACCTCATTAAAAAATCTTTTTTTTTTTTTTTTTTTTTTTTTTTGAGTGTTGTCTATTATTTCTACAATTATTAAACAATTTTCACCAATACTGAATTATATTTTTCTCTTTTGCTTCACATTTTTAAGTTCTAATTGTCTTTGCTCTATTTCATTAAACAGAGTTTTTCAAATACTTGATAACAGGATTTTTAAAGACTTTATTTTCTAGCTCACGTAAAAAATATAATAAAGTAATAAAAGAAATCATACTTTGAAAAGTGTTTTTTTTTTTTTTTTTTTTTTTTTTGCAATTTAACTTAGCGCAACAGTTATTTCCTCTCGTTTTTCTGTGCTTTGATTAGACATTCTTTACATTTACGCATTATTTTCCTTTTAAATATAAAATATTCATACTAATTACGTCTATTATTACTTATAATCTAAATCGTTAAATATATTTAATTTCTGTAATATTTTCGGCTCCAGCAAAGATTGCGTTACCAGTGTGAACAAATAATTGAGAATAATAAATATTCCAGGTCTCAAAAACTTATAAAATTTCAGATTAATTTCTAATCCTCTATTATTATTATTCTTTTTTTTCCAAAATGTAATAAAGCCATCTGATGATTTAAAAATAAGTCTTGATTAACTTATGGAATGACTATACTTCAGTTTCTGTAGAATAAAAGTACATCATAGTTGATACGTGAGATAGCTATTACTTGAAACTCCTCATTGAATTTGAGTGTATATCAGTGAATAAGTCATTTTGCTAATTATTCTATGTATTCCATTTGGCTATATCACCATCTACTGGTATAATTCTTACAAAACTGTATATGTAAAATCTTTATTGAGAGAAGCTATGTTGATTGATTTTTTTATGCACATTAAGCCAAAGGTAGCGCTGTTATATAGAATGATATAGGAGAAAGTTTTGAAATGGCCACAGCGTACTAGTTTGCTTTTACCTGTAATTACAAATACACAGATTATCATTACTATCATTATTATTTACTTAAAAGAGATAATAAGAAATTTGATTTCAAGGTTTAAATACTTTATATTCTGAAAATTAATAAATATATAAAGAATAACATATATAACATATAAATATACCAGGTGTATAAGCTTAAATCCGCTGTTTTTTAGTAATAAAAACACATTTATTTTTTATATAAAGCAAAACAAAATTTTATTCAAAATAGTTTCCCTCGCTAACTATACATTTTTCCCATCTTTCGGGCAATTGGTGAATTCCACGCCAAAAGAATTCCTTATCTTTTGAGGCAAACCACTCGTCCAGCCATTTTCGAACGTCTTCGTAAGAAACGAAGTGCTGTTCGGCGAGTGCATGGCCCATTGATGAAAACAGGTGATAATCAGAAGGAGCCAGGTCTGGTGAATTAAGCGGGATGGGGTAACACCTCCCAGTTAAGTGTTTTGAGATAATTTTGGACCAATTTTGACGTGTGTGCTGGCGCGTTATCATGAAGAAAAATCAGTTTGTCATGTCTTTGTTGATAATAAGGCCTTTCCCATGGCATGTAGACGTATAGAAATGGCTGGTTGAGTGACACCTAACTTCTCGGCAAGCATTTTTTGCGATTGGGTATCATCTTCGTCCAAAAGAGCCTGTAATTCATGGTCGTCAAACTTTCGGGGCCGATTTTCACGCTCTTTGTCATTTCAGTCAAAATAGCCATTTTTGAACCGACGAAACCAGTCTCTGCAAGTTGTTTCTGACAAAGCACTGTCACCATAAGCTTCCACAAGCATTCTATGCGATTCGGCAGCTGATTTCTTCAAATTGAAGCAGAAAAGCAGAGCTTCCCGCATATGCTCTTTTTTTGGTACAAAACGAGACATGTTTACACGAAGAAAAATTAATGTTTTTATATGAAATCACTAACGATTTGCACTGATTTATGTGAACAGACGTCAAACTAATACAAAAACAATAAGACATTTAAATGTCCGCTGTTAATACACTCACTAGCGCCATCTATACGCAAACAGCGGATTTAAGTTTATACACCTGGTATAAAGAATATATAATAAAGATATAAAGATATAAAGATATAAAGATAACGGAAAATTAATAGGATTTGAAATTTTTATGATGAAAGACAAATCTGTATAATGAAAGATTGAATAATATTTTAAAATATATTATAAACCACATATCAATTGAATTTTTTATAATCATATATCCATATCATAAGATGATGCATACACATACTACTTCAAGCATTTAAGAAGATTCTTCAAAAAGCTTGAGGTCGAGGTCAGTTAATAAAAATGTTCCTAATGGATTTGCTGTAAAGTTTATTTTTGTAAGTATTATAAATTTCAGAACTCTATGACGACATGTTAAACACAATTTGAAAAATTGCTGTTAAGTAATGGAATTGACTCTTTAGATTAACAGCTAGCAATGTATCTCAAGGAAGCATTTTGTTGACATATTACTTTTATTTTTTATTTTTAATATTTTTAATAGAAATAAAATTTCTTAATGGGAACAGAAAAATCTGAACAAAGATTTTTTATTAATAGTAAAAGAAGATTTACTATTAAAACTATCTTGGAAATTGAAAATTGTCTTTTTTAATAGTCATAAAATGCATATTTAATTTAAAAAATATTAAAAATAATCCAACAACTAGACTAATTATAAAATGAAAAATGAAAACCAATCAGAGCAAAAGAACTGGTGTCCAAAAATATATTATATAATACATCACGGAAAATTTGGAGTAACCTTCTTACACATTTTAGTTTACATTAGAAAAAGATTTTTTTTTTTTTTTTTTTTTTATGTTTCACAGTTGTTACTAGTGTTCGCTATTGAACTAATATGGATGAAAAAAATATCAGGTACATAAAATGTTATGTATTTTCCTACTACAAAATCCGAATATTAGTTGCATTTCGATTTTGAAATAAGATTATTCGGTTAGCTGGTCGCACTAGAACTATGTAATAAGTTATTAGGAGTCGATTCTAAGGGTGATTCGAAGATATGTCATCACAGTTTTAATCTTATAACTAGGATATGGCTCCCTCCTCCTATGGCAATTTGACGACCCTTTTGAAGTTATAAATCGCAATAAAACTAGAACAAATTTTATCATTCGAAAATAATAATAGAAAACAGTTTTACATTTTTGTTTACGCGTCCACTTAGATTAATTTAGCAATTATCATTGATCTTCATGTGATATTATATATATCATAAAACAAGCATATATTTGATATTATTGAAAAATATTAAATAAAAAATCCAAAAAATAAACTGTCTCCCATTGAAAAATAATTGGATTGTCAATGAAAAAAAAAATATGTTGGTAAGAATGCTTTGAAAGGAGAATTTCCAGTTTTCACTTTTCATGTTTCGAAATTAATGAACTAATTACCCTCATTCATACAAGCTACTTTCTGTTTTCAGTATGCTTTCTAAAAGCAATTCGAAAGAGTTAGTGACGGAAAACATTTTATCCTCTTCATTATGTAACTTTTACAAGCACCGAAAAATCCAAAAGTCACAGAAAACATAAAAGAATTATTATTCAAAAAGTACTAACTGTAACTTTTTGTGGTTTTAACTGAATTCAACAGAAAGGGTATGGGATTTTTTATGTATATATACAAATATATATATATATATATTAGTTACATTCTACACTGACATATCGTGCTGTATTTGCAATAAATATCCTTTCATATTTTAAACAGATTCGTCCGATCAAATGAAGCCATATTTCGAATACTGAAGTTTTTTTTTTTTTTTTTCTTTTTTAGGACTGAGGACTATTAGTCTGAATCTGGGATTTTTCCGGTGTCATTTTTCGATAGTTGGACATTTATCGAAATCTAAAATTTATCGAAAATATAACTGAATTCTTTGAAAAAAAAAAAAGAACTAATAGTCCTTCGTCCTAAACTAAATTCTGCTTTTGCCAGAATTTCATCAAAATCCTTTTTTTTTTTTTTTTTTTTTTTTGAAAGAAAAAGAAAAGAAAATTAATAATAATCAGTATTGAAACAAACACTATCTAAAAAGTTTTTTTTTTTTTATATATATAATTTTGAATTAGGAAATAAAAAGTGCGCGTGCAAAATGAAATAAAAATAAGTAAAAAAATGAATTATTTGATTTAATTTTTATATAAAACATAATCGCGTGCTATCTTAAAAAGTATATGTAAAATTGTTTGTGTGGTGCATGTGGCATCTATAAAAATTATTTTAAGAAATTTTAAAATTATTTTAGAATAGAATAAAGAAAGCACCGATGTTGGTTGCATTTTGTTATATAGTTTGAATTTTTGAATTTTATAGAAGTAATGTCTACCGTAGGAATAATTTCTTATGTTAAATTTATAGGGAATTGTGATGCGAGCATAAGCGATGCTACTTTATTTATTTATTTATTTTTTAAGAGAATTTCCAATGCACAACACCTGACGGTCATTCTCATGAATGATAGATGTCACATTGAGTATTTATAGTCTTAACGATGTGAGTGTATTGTGGCACTGTAAAAACGTAATCTTTCATTTAAAAGACCACCTGATAAAGGGAAATTTAAACTAATTTGCTAATAAATGTTTTCTTACCTAAATCCCATGTTTTTCTGTGCATTTCAGTAACCCCCGCATAGTGCTACGGTCTATGCTTTTTGAATGATATATTTTTTTGTTTTTTCTGTGTCTTTCCGATCATCCTGTATATGCACTATTGAGAATGTGTTGTTTATGTGAATTTTTTTTCTCTCTTTTTGGCTTTTGTATGCTTATCAAATTTGATAAGTTGACAGAACTTTTCCTCTCATTGACCATATCTCTTATTATATCAACGGATTTTTACACAACGAATTCAATTTACAAAGTTATACGAAACTATTCAATTCCATCACAGAACATTTTTTGTACTACGTATTTAACTAATGTTCATCATTGCTGCTTACAGTAATTCTTTTGTAGAAATGTATATAGATAATTTTGAACTCAGATATTAGACTTCGTAATGCTTGGTTTGTGAGATAAAGTTATATTAGCGTAATGCTACAAACGAAGTTCGCACTTTATGAACAACACGTGAATGTGAAGAGTTTAGGATTCAGTTGATGAATGGAGTTAGTTCCTATGCTAAATTAAATTGTAATATGCTAATATTTTGGGAAGTGAATTGCATAAAAGGAGAAGGAAGATTGTTTTTGGAAGTTAGTTGCGTGCGGCTTAGAAGAGGTAGCCGAGAGAGAATGGTAACTGCTTAGGGGGAAGTTAGTTGTTAGCGGCTTAGACAGAAGTAGTAGGAGGCTAAAGGAGCTAGTAGCGAGCGGCTATGTTAGAAGATAGTTAGTCAAGTAGTATAGTGGCGTAAGGGAATCCTCCCACTTACGAAAGATTAATAGAGTCGTGAAAGTAAGCGACGTTAAATGAAGTAGTTGAGATTAATTGTGGCTAACTATTTAAAGTTAGAATATTTATGAAGGCTGCCCCTTTAAGTTTATATAGGTACTAAATGTGATTATAGTCCAACGCCCACCTTTTCATTAAGCTCAAAATAAAAGCTCGTTATTTATTTTATATATCTGACTTTGTCATTACTTCATAATTTCATTAAGGAATTAAGCTAAAATCCTAAGTTAAAGGATCATGACGACCACTCGGTCGTCACAGGTTTACTTCGTCAACTTGAAGTCCTGTTTCATTCTTGACTATCAATAGTGTAAATAGCAATAGAGAGAACGAGATACTTTATCACATTCACTTTTATTTCAAATTATAGAGGAAAAGAAGGGTTCGGGACGTGGATGAACTCTTAAATATACTTAATTATACAATAATGCAATTTAGAATACATCAAAAACGTCCCTCGCCACTGTAGCAGATTGTGCTATCACCAGCTGTCACTCGGGAGCTTTAACCTTTCATAAAGAACTATCGCCGGCCGAAACACTTTTTAGATCGCTTTCTATTAAAAAAACACTCCATCAAAAAAAAAAAAAAAAAAAAAAAAAAAAAAAAAAAAAACACCCCATCAAAAACGCACACTAAGTGCTCCGTTAAGCACTCTATATTAATGACCATCCCATTCTCAATCAAACATTTTATCTGGACTCGACATTATCACTTTAGACTACTTTCAATACTAAATTCAACTAGCGACCTTTACCTTTTCAACCCAATATTCTAATTCATCACCATCATTTGCAACCCCCTCCAATACTGAATTCCAATGGCGACCTTTACTTTCTCAACTCAACGCCACACATACCTTACAATTTAAAAAAAAAAAAAAAAAAAAAAGTACTTTGTTAAGCTTGTTTTTAGCATTATGATTAGGCATTTTATTTTTTAAAATTTCAATTCTTAAAGCGTTAGCTATGAGTCTCCCCTCAATTTAAAGAACTGGAATTTAAAGTGTTCATGTACCCTGTTAATATAGTTCATGGTACTGTTCATGTACTGTTAATATAGCAAATATTTTCAAATCAAGATGAATAATATGAACTGAAATACTATAATTCCAAAATTTATCAAGAACAGATTAAAGTGTACTTTTTACAAGCTTTTATTTTATATGGGATCATATTTATGTATGAGGGTCAAATTTACAAATTGAATTTTCCCCCATTTTCTATCATTGAAACCATTGGACAGCCCCTGCCTGCCTGGACGTGCCAAGCTTAACGGTTTGGATGCTGTCCGCCGTAGCGAATTAATCGCCAGATCACTGCATGATAGCTGCCCACTGCCAGATAGTTATCTAGTCGCTACATAGAATGAGCTGTGTCCGATGACTCGTTCAGGCTTCTGACTTCGAACAGGGGAGACTGCGGCTCCTTTTCTGCTAGGCAACAATGTGACTTCTATAGACAGCTCTGGAATGGCAGGGTTGCGACTTCTGCTTTTTGATACATAATGCTCGACTGGCACACCACACCTCCAGATTGCCCAAGGAACGGAGCGTACAGACACGCTTCCATAATTTGATGACTTGGCTCCATGAGGGTGGTAAATCCACTAGGGGGGCCCGGCGGGCCTACTTCCTAAACTTAGCCGCACATTTAGCTAAAAATTCACTATCAAAAAAGCGTGCTGCCTGCTGCAGAGAGAAACTGAAAATGCCCCATTTTCTATCAGCGAACTGAGCTGAAATTTTCCGTACTTGTATAAATCCGATGACGACACACGCTTAAATAGTAACGGTTGGAAGTCAGGAGGCCCTACGTTCTGCGTCCCCAACCTTAGTTTTATTTATTTATTTATTTATTTTTCGAATTTTAAGCCCTTTACTATCGTTCCATTGAGCTGAAAATTTGAATAAATGCATAATACATTCTCAAGTAATAACGGATTTAATGAGACTTTAGAGTCTGAGCATTCAATTCCAGTTTACAATTTGTTTTTGATTTTTAACCCATTTCTTATAATCCTATTATTGTGCTAAAGTTTTGCATACTTATGTTATTTATTACTTACAGTCGGCAGCAACATTATTAAAGCACACATCCACATTTTTTTTTTTTTTTTTTTTTTTTTTTTTTTTAACTTTGGTCGCCAAATAGCATAAAGACTAAAATTATGACTCGATAAATACTTACATTACAAAACAGTATTAAGTGAACATCTTTTAAATACGAATTATTGCTAGTGCTTCAATAATTTTGCTGCCAACTGTATATTACACTTAGATTTGTTTATGTTATTCACATCTTCTGAACTGTAATTTTTAGAATATCTTGAAATGTAAACGTGTTTTTTACTTTTTATGTCTTATTTTTAAGTATACGAGACGTAAGTTCCCTATTTTTTTATAATTATTTATTGATTAATTTTAGACTATTAACCTGCATACATTTTACTCATACAACAAAGAATTGCTCAAGCAACTTCTAAACTGACGTGAACACTAATTTTTGAATAAAATTTAAATGTGATCTCATATATAAAAATACAATTTTAAAATAAGAATTAACAGCATTCTAAATATGGGGGTGAGTAAATTTTACACAGGGATAGCATTAATATATAAAATATAAATTTTAGTAATTTAGAGTTAAATAAGTAAGACCGTATAACATAATTTAAAGGAATATATCATTATATGACTTAATTATTATATGATTTAATGATTATATGACATAAATAAGTAAGATTATGATAATCTTATAAAGTTTCGATCTTTTACTGTTAATGGACTTCTATATTGAATCTGCCCTTTGAAAATTCAACTTCAACCATAAGGTTGTTATTATGAACAATTTTCAAAGCTTTTTTCCTGTTATAAATTTAAGGTCAATGCAATGGACACGTTAAGTACAATTTGAGAAATTGCCGCCAAATATTTGGAAAGAAAAGTTTGTAAAATTAATGACAACCTATAGTACCTTTCCGAGGATACTTCTTTAAAAGCTTGCTTTTATTACCAAACTTTAATCATCTTTCTATACTCTTACCAGAAAAACTAATGTCGATAAAAATAGTCTTCAATCTTCTTTAGAATTTATTACTGACTTTGAAAATAAGATTTACCGTAGAGATTTTTACTTTACGAACATACATATGTAAGGAAAGTATTGTAATCATATCAAAAATCCGATTTTGAGATTTTGATGTTTCTATACGTTTTGAGGTCCCCTGAGTCCGTTTTTACTATTTTTACGATGATGTGCGTATGTGTGTGAGTGAACACGTTAGCGTCTAAACGCTTTGCTCGAATGAGCTGAAAGTTGGTACGGAGATTGTAAGTTACTGTAGCATGAACCCTATTGATTTTGGTGAACCTAGCGCTTATAGATTTTTACAGGGACACCAAGAAATATTCTTTATCATTATGGTCTATGGGGCCAAATTTAAAAAAGTGTGATACCGTCTAAACCCTTTATTAAACTGACCAAAAAATTTATACACATATTATAGGTGACAGTTGCACGAACTGTATAAATTTTGGTGAATTTAGCACTTACAGTTTTTTTAGAGGGACACAAAGAAAAATTCTTTATCATGATGGCCCATGGGGCCAAATTTTTAAAAGTACGATAGCGTCTAAACGCCTGATTCAATTGAACTGAAAATTTATATGAATATTATATGTCATTGTTGCACTAACTAAAAGTATTTTGGTGAATCTAGCATTTACAGGTTTTTACTGGAACATAAAGAAACATTCTTTATCATTATGATCTATGGGCTCAATGTTCAATAGCGTTTAATTAAACGTCGTGTACTGTATGGAGAAAAATACTCAAACACCCTATTTTAATTTTCTCTCTTTTGTTTATTTAACAGCTCCTCTCACTTTACTTTATCTACAAAACCATTAATTACCCAATGTTCGGAAAGTCGAGTGGAGTCACTCCAGATTTTTTTTTTTTTTTTTTTAATAAATGCATAAATAAAAATTCTAATAGATTTTGAATAGCAGGTGTTAAAAAATATGAGTTTCGCATAATAATAACAAAAATTAATAAAAATAAAAATAAAATGGTCAGAAGTTATATACCTATATGCCTATAGTGTATACTAATATGAATGACTACCGATAACCAGACACAATGAATAACTCAAATCTGTTGCAAATAAGAGAGAATAAATAAAACAAAATAAAATAAACTTATAAACTCTTTAAAGAAATTGTAAAAGTTGTCTCGTTTTTTTTTTTTTTTTCCATTTAACTAAATTATTATCTGAATAATAATCATTGAATTTTATTAATTCGATATGACTGCTAATGTTCAGATCTAGAATAACTAAGATTGTTGTCTCAAAAAATTCTCTTAAACATTTTTCAATTCAAACATTACAAAATTTCATTACAATTCACTTTATTATAGAACAGACAGCTCAAGATAGAACTGCGTTAGCATCTACCAGGGCACACGTATACATAGGAATTTTAGCGTAAATGCAGGCTAGAACTCCTTAAAACGGCCCCCACAGAGAGCATTCCTCCCACGTTTACGACTCTAGTGTAGGCAATCGGCCATAATCATAACAACTATGCCACATAGGAAACTTCCGAAATCAAACTTACGCATCATATGGGTGAATGGTTCATATACAAGTTTACGACATTCACGATTATGTAAACGTTTTCGACAAAGTAGAGGCGTAAACTTTAAGTGTGTATAAACTTCAAAGGTTTTGAAACAAAATTAAAGTTAGATGAAATTATCGTCACATATATTTACATGAGGATTATCATTTATATTTCGATTTAAGACTTCTTGTGACTTCTGGTTATGGGGCTATTTGAAGGCACGCATTCTGGTTATGGCACGTGTGTATAGAGATCGGCCTACGTCTTTGGAGTAGTTAAAAGAAGCTATACGCGACCATGTGTCAGGTATATTCCCTGTGACATGCTTTTTAAAGCTGTGCAGGGTGTCTTCAGTCGTCTGACGGCTGTAATTATCAGTGATGGAAATCACATTGAATAGTTATAGGTATTTGAACACCTTTATTCATCTAAATGGACTGTATTGTAATTTTATAAATCTATTAATTAAACTCCAGCGCCATCTTTTGGTCAAAAATGTAACTAATATACAATATATTTTTTTCATTTAAAATCAAAAATCCCCCGTATTTCTCAGCATTTCTGTCTACACCGTATCATTTTATTGTACATGGTTTAATAATTATAAGATTTTAAAAAATGTACTGACTTTTGGATCACCCGATATATATATACGTAGTACTACTACTCCGATTCAAAAAATTAGAATAATGTAAAAAAGAATGAGTTTGATGTTGCTAACGCGTCAATTTGCATACTGCGTCCAGGAAAAAATATATTAAAAGTATCTAATTATCTTCAGAGCATTTATAAATATAACATAAATATTTATTTTTATCTGATATATTAATAATTAACTATTTAAAAAATATTAGAATAATTCAAAGAAATAGAATACCTCGATAGCATGGTTCAAAAAATTAGAATATTAAAATTTTTCTTATAAGTTGAGAGAACGGCTGCGGGATTAACATCTGTGGGACTATAAAATGTGCTCCGTTGAAAATGAAAAGTCGTTTGGCATTTGATTGTAGCGTAGTATTTGCTTAATATGGGACGAAAGAGCGATTTATCTGAGACTGTGAAATATCGTATTGTGTACTTGCACGAAATAGGAAAAACACAACTTTTTATAGCAAAAGAAGTGAAATGCTCTCAAGCAAGTGTGAGTAGAGTTTTGAGAGAATATTCTAATAATAAGTGTTTTCAAAATAAACACTTTAAAAGTGGTCGAAAGCCAGTAACTTCAAGAAGAGATGAAAGGCAATTGAAAAAGATTGTGAAGAAACATCGTTTTCGGAGTGTGAGATATGTGCATAGAAAATGGAAAGAAATGGGTATAAATGTCTCCAAATCTACAACACTACGCCGACTTCGCAAATTAGGTTTTAGATCACGTGTGCCTAAGATAAAGCCATTCTTATCATCTAAGCAAAGGGCTGCTAGAGTTAAATGGTGTAAACAAAGGCTATTTTGGGATCACGACGATTGGAAAAAGATACTTTTCAGCGATGAAAGTGTGTTTTGTGTGTCTCACGGAAATCCAGGTATACGTGTCTGGAGACTCAAACATGAAGCTTATAAGAAAGAATGTTTAAAACGTTCGTTTAAATTTGCGACCTCTGTTATGGTATGGGGCTGCATGACTGCTGAAGGCCCAGGCAGGTTGTGTATTGTTTCCACAACAGTCAATTCAGAAGTCTATCAAGAAATTCTTGAACATTTCATGATTCCTTCAGCTGAGGATTTATGTGATGACGATTTCTTGTTTCAGCAAGATTCAGCTTCTCCCCACACTTCCAAATCAACAACTAAATGGCTCAAAGAGAAGGACATACCTGTACTCCCTTGGCCTGCAAACTCACCCGATCTAAATCCTATCGAGAATTTGTGGGGAATTATGAAGAAACGACTTCAAGAAGTTGCGCCTAGAGACAAAAAAGAACTTATTTCTAGTATAAAGAGCATATGGGCGAATTTGGATAAAAAAGATTGTGAACCTTTAGTTAAAAACATGCCAAAACGTTTAAGAGCTGTCATTAAAGCTAAGGGTGATGCAACAAAGTACTGATTAGCAAGTAAAAATACTTAGAGTTTAAATTATGTTCAATATATTTTCATTATTCTAATTTTTTGAACCATGTTAGAAAGTATTCTAATATTTTGAATTTTTTGTTGTTAGCTGATTTAAATATATTTTCTATTTCATTGTAATGTGTTTACATTTTTATAATCTGCAAAATATGCAGATTCATATTATAGTACTTTATATTTGATATTGTTGATTATTTATTTGATAAATTCGATTTTCATTTCCCTTGACCATATTTCTTTTCATTATTCTAATTTTTTGAATCGGAGTAGTATATATATAACATATTTTTTATATAATTCTTCTCCTACGTATCATGAAAATTCGCACAAATCTGAAAAGCAATCCAATGTTTTTAAAAGTCAGTTTCAGTACTCAAAATAGATGCTTAAAAACTATGAAAATTTATAATATTAAAACTTATAATGTTAAAACGTATTTGTAAACTTCTACAAATTTATAATGTTAAAACTTATTAATGATGTTCACCATTTAACAAAGGAATAACTTGTGCGTCTCTTTTTGATTTTGAAGAAAAGAAAAAAAAAAAAAAAAAAAACAGTATTTTCTGTCGTATTTTGAAATTATTAACGCTTATTACATACCTTTTATTTTCAAATACGTCATACACTGACTGATTAACTCATCAACGAACAGCAAAATCTACTGGATCCACTGACTTGAAATTGGGTCGGATTATAGAGCATATAGTGAAAGCACCCCCTAGGAAGGAATTTTGCAAAATTCGCCCCCAAAGGAGGGGTTGGGGGGGGGGGGTGATGTGACTTCACAAAAACGTTCATATCTCAAGGAAAAAAACAGATATCTGTAAAAATTTTGCTTTACAATATAGCTAATACAAATGCCTAAAAAGCAATTTCTGGAATTTTAAAAATTCGGTCCCCAAGGAGGGGCGGTGGTCAAAACGTGATTTCACATGCACAAATCATGATTTCACGAAAAAAAAACTTCATATCTCAAAGAAGAAACAGATATACGTGAGATTTTTGTCTCTAAATATAGCTAACATAAAAACATAAAAATCTATTTCTTGAATTTTAGAAATCTTCCCCTAAGGGGGTACAAGGGGCAAAACGTGATTTCACAAAAATCTTTATATCTCAAAGGAAAAAAACAGATATCCGTAAAATTTTTGCTTTAAAATATAGCTAACACAAATATCTAAAAACCAATTTTCGGAATTTTAGAAATTCAGTCTCAAGGGTAGGGGGAGGAAGCAAAACATTATCTATATTATATCTTCTATATAATTTTGATATTTTTTCTATAAAGCTTTAAAATTAGCTTTTTAAATTTTTAATTGTTGCCAAAAAATTTACTAGTTAATTTTATTTTTATCATATAATAAAGTATATTTTCACGCGAATAATAATAATAATATGTATATATTAAATTTCGTTAGGCATATGACAAAATGTCGTCATAATCAAAAATAAATAATAGTAATAAAAATCCAGCATGTTTCTTCAAATTTTGTTTCATAATTTTTTTGGCACGGATAGTAACGCTTGTCATGAAAGCTAATTTAGCATTATATTAAAGAGCTTTACTTATTGATAATCCTGAGTAACGTTTTAAATTTTGATGCTGAAATAAATAGGACATTTTTCGCCAAGGACTCTACTTTCGCGACAGCTACTTTAAGCCAAGTAGCCCATAAAAAATATAAATAAATAATGTATAAAATATTGAATATATATATATATATATATATATATATAGGAAAAAAAACGAAAGAAACAGAAACAATAATTTCATAAAATATGTACTTTTGTTTAAAATGGTGTCAAAAATTCAAAAGTCCCCAAAGGGAGCTATGATCAGGTTACATATGTATTTCTTTCTTTATTTATTTTTATATATACCAACCACTATTAACTAACTATGAAATACATATAATCACAAAAAATTAGTTGTCTCTTACGATAGACATTGCGCTCATAGCATATTGTAATACTATTATATTTGACGTGAAATTGCTGTCATTTTATGGTCTACCGGAAAAATCAAATAAATATAGGAAATAACGTTAAAGTAAATATTATGTACAGTGCGTATAGTGTTGTTTATATGTAATTCAAATTCAAATATGAAAGGGCTCTTTCAATTTCTTTCGATACTGTCTGTTTCCAAACTGTTAACTGATAAGTACAAAAATGGAAGCCCATTTGTATGGATTATCGCGCAGAATAGGGACACATACCCGATTATGCGGATGAACAAGCAATTGCCGAAGGCAGTGGTGACCCGAAGTGAGCTTTTGAGCAATTTCAATGGATCTTCTTTTTATTTTTTATATTTTTTTGTCTATAAAGCGATATAGAAAAGAGTTCCCTTTAAATATAGTGACCAGCCAAGCGGGCAAAATTAAACCGGGGAAATCCATAGGAGTTGAGGCCGCAAATTTTAGTGTGTGGCTTATTTACGTGTATCCAACATCCATTGTAACGGGATTCTCCTGTTTCCAAGCATAATTTAGCTCCTAATTATCTCAGTAAGATTAATTTTTATGTTCGGGTTGGTTATGCGTTCCCAACACGCACTATAAAGGGATTTTACGAAAATACACCGCCAACTTCAACATCTGTCCAAGGTATGTTTTAAAAGTAAGTTGAGACGAAAAAGTATTTAAGCGTATTTGTAAAGTTCCTCATTTAATTTACTATTTTTTTTAAATTATTACTTATACATTGAAAAAAAAAATAATCTAAAATTGTTTACATTACCTACGTAAAACTGTTTTTATTCGTTCTTTTTTCAAAGGGGATAAGAAGACTTTAAAAACCTATTTCCAATATCTCAAGCTATTTTATGTTAACCCCAAAATCTCAAACTTTTCTTGCAAAAGTTTGACAATTATTTCTTATATAATTCTTTGATATATAGATCTTCTTATACAGTTTTTCTTATATACTTCTTTGGTAGTTACTTTGATAGTTATTTCTTACAGAAGTTTGATAGCAGAGCGTAGAATTTTACATTTACCATCTAGAACTTCTTAAATAACCTTGTATTAATATTTATTAAAAAAAAAAACACGAAAATACCTTTTTGATTTATATGAAATAAAACTTTATAAATAGAATTTCGTAAATAAAATATTACACTACATAAATCATACAAAATATTTCTCTGTTAAATTTGTTGTGCCAATACCCGAAATGGTGTATCAAATTTCTGGTCAATTTTAATTCATGAAGTTTAAAAAATAAACAAATAATAATAATAATAATAATAATAATAATAATAATAATAATAAACTTCTATTTGCAATGCTGTTCTTATCACAGGTACTTAAATTCTAGCGAGTTCCTATTCATATCAAATTTCAATGTCTTTTAAATCAGTTTTTTCAATGAAAATATTTGTCTATGAACAAAATAATAAAGCTGAATAAGATTAGTTATAACAGAATATGAATTTATCATAGCAAAATAGCCCAAATTATTTCATTATTACAGAAATTCATTTCCTGCCTATCCTTTCAACTACATTATTGGGAAACTTTAACCATGAAATCATTTTTGCAACATTAATAAGTGTCAAAATATTATTAATTTTGTACATTATTACGCGGCCGATTATTTACATATAACGCTTGTCTTTAATTGCCTTACATTTGCAGAGGGAAAAATGCACAGCATATCAGATTTTTATTGTAGTTATTTAATTTGGAGGCAGTGAATAAGTGATAGTTTTTCTATTTGTTTATATTCATGAACAAAAAATATTTTTTTTTTTTTTTTAAATAAGAATCAAAGTAAGTCATACGAAAGATAAAAGTAAGATCTGCTAATTATTAAATCAGAAACTATAAACATTTTTCTTTTTTACAAAAAATTAAATAAATAAACAAATAAAATGTGTATATATATAATTAATTAATTAATTACACTTTGAATAAAATAACTTTTATAAGTGTATTATTAATCGATAATCCCATGAGACAACTAGTATGTTGTGGCCACCACAAGACTTTCTTCTATATTTTCCTATACAAATTCACTCAGTAACAATATGAAAAAAAAAAAAAATTACAATTTTTTTTTCCAATTTTTTTTTTTTTTTTTTTTTTTGTTAAAAGTAAAAAAAAAAAAAAATCGATAACTTTTTTTTTATATTTAAAAGAAAAATACATTTTTTTTTTTTTTTTTTTTGTAAAAGTAAAAAAAATCGATAATTTTGATATAGTTCAACCATTCGTTTTAAAAGTATTGACGAGACCTTTCGAAAGATACCCATCTTGAAAATTTACGCCCCCACATGCACAAATTTTTTTTCCTAATTAACTACTACTATTATCAATAATTCATATTAATTTTACAATCACAAGTTAAGAATAACTCTCATTATGTACATTTATACAAAATTTTGTCCTATACTGCCATGTTAAAAATTTAGAAAAAATACGGTCATAGCGCCACCTGTTGATCGATTGATCCCCAAATCTAATCAGCACCAGTTTATGTGAGGGGCCAACTAAATACCAAATTTCGTTTAAAAAAAAAAAAAAAAAAAGTTTTTTTTTTTTTCGTTTTTTTTTTTTGTTAAAAGTAAAAAAAATCAATAACTTTGTTTTAAATTATCACAGCTTTATAGTTCAACCATTCGTTTTAAAGGTATTGACGAGACCTTTCGAAAGATACCCATCTTGAAAATTTACTCCCCTCGAGGGGGGACTTCTCCCCCCCGGGGGGGGGGGCAAAGCTCCTACACATACAAAAAAAATTTCCCAGTTGACTATCTCTATTTTAAGTAATTCTTGTAAATTTCATAATGATTACTAAAAAATAATTCTGTTTATGCACATTTATACAAAATTTTGTCCTATATCACCATGTTAAAAATTTAGAAAAAGCGGGATGACAACGCAACCTGTAAGACAATTTTTACCAAATGTTGATAGGCACTAATTTATGTCAAGGTGCAACTACATACCAATTTGTATGAAATTCTTTCCTGCAGTTCCTGAGATACAGTTGCCACAAAATTTTGTCACACTCATACGCACACACACAGACAGACATTTTCTAAAAATGGTCAAATCGTGTTCTACAGCTCTCAAAACGTGTAAATCTATAAAAGCCCGAGGTCAAAAATTGTTACGAATCCAATACTTTCTTCTATTGAATATAGAAGAAGGTGATAATTCTTATTTTAATCATACAATGTGCATTTTTATTCTAAACCAGCAGACTTTGCCCGCTTCACTGGTCACTACATTTAAAAGACTTTCAAAAAAAAAAAAAAAAAAAAAGAGAGAGAGAGAGAGACGTTTAAATAATTCTATTTCGATTGGTGACTGTTTTCAGAAAATCAAAATTATGGCCAAGACCGTGATATACAGCCATTAATTAAATGTAAATAACATTTAATTATTCAGGTTTCATTGTGGTGATTAGGAACACGGTTAATTTAAAATAAATATGCACTCACATTAGGAAACAGCTTTAGTATAGAATCTCCTTGAGAAAATTTGAAATTTGACACTGAAGTAGCACGGATTTTTCGCCAAGATCTTTACTTACGTAACTGTGATAGCAATTTTATTTCATCACCAAAATGACAAAAAATATATTAAAAGTCTCCTATACTAAAGCTGTACTGACATTACTTTGACCACGATAAAATCAAGGAAAAAATATATAAGACATTTTGTTTAATTGAATTATATTTTAAAAATAAATAAATATAACTAAATATTTTAAACCTAGTAGGACGTCAATTTTATCAGAATATTCCGATGTGATACTGATTTAATTTTTAATTTTTTACATTCTTTTATATATTTTGGATTCATGAAAATTTTCGATGGATTTACACGTTTTGAGTCTTCCTGAACATGATTTCACTGTTTTTAGAAAATGTATGTCTGTGTGTTTATCTGCATGTCTGTGTGTCTGTGTATCACAAATTTTGTGAACGCTGTATCCCACGAACCAATGAAAGAAATTTAACCAAAGTTGGTATTTAGTTTTAAACTGACATAAACTGGTGCTGATTACATTTAAGAATCAATCGCTCAATAGGTGGCGCTGTGATCCCTTTTTTTCTAAATTTTAACATGGCAGTATAGGACAAAATTTTTAATAAATATACATAGTGAGAGTTATTTTTAACGTGTGATTGTAAAATTAATATGAATTATTGATAATCGTAGTAGTAAACTAGGGGGGGTGGGATTGTGCATATGGGAGCACCGCTTTCCCCCTTGGGAAGAAGTACCCTCCCCGGGGGATGTAAATTTTCAATATAGATATGTTTCGAAAGATCTCATCAATACCTTTAAAACGAATCGTTGAACCATAGATCTGTGATAATTTAAACCAAAATTATCGATTTTTTTTCCTTTTTTAGTGAAAAAAAAATTTCTTCTGATATTGGCACAAAATTGACTTTCTTTCGACATATAGTATTATAATTCTCTGAGATAAAAATCATCTGCATTTATCATAGAAAATAATTTAATGAACAATTTGCACTGCATGAATTTGTATAGAAGAAAGTCTTGTGGTGTCCACATCATACTCATTTATTCACGTGTGAAGAAATGTTTATTCTTATGTTTGAAAAGTAAATTAAATAAAAAGTTGTAAGCATTTAGTTCTATTGGCTTCAACTTGAAATTACAACTTAAAGAAAAATATCGAGGGAAAAAAAATGCATGAAAAATAATTTTTTTTTTAATCTAAAATCTTAAATATGTTTCAAATCTATTCGCATTACTTTATCCAGAAAAAAAGAAGAAAAAAACCTGTAAGTGTACAGTTTTTTCTGTACATCGCACACAGAGAGAGAAACACTTTCCTTCATTTAGTGTAGATTGTCATTAAATTAAAATGCATTTGGTGTTACATTAAGTTAGTACACATGTAGTAATAACATTAAGTTAATTTAAAAATTTATGAAAAATAGTAATATTTAAATTGATAATTCTTTTAAATATCATAACAGAAGTATTTATTTTCTATTGTATAACTTCAATATGAGACAACAAATTCAGTTAAAATAATTCTGACAGCATAAAAGTGTAAAAGTATATTTCACAATGTAAAGTAAAGTATTACACAGTTTTTTGTTACATTGAAAATTTACATAAATAAATATCAAGCTAATATAAAGGTATGTATTATTGCTCAGGACATATAAAAGTGTAACAAAAATCAATAAATGAAAATTCCGTATTTTTAATCATTATACATTTTACATTATTGAAAAGGAACATAACGTATAATTCTATACTTTCAATAGATTTTTAAATCCGTATAGCTCAGTCAAATAGCAAAGAACCATTTACCTAAACATAGTAAATCTTTTTCCATCATTCTGCATTAACAGATTCTATACTCTCTATGACGTAAATTACTCCACATTTTTCGCGTGGTATTAATTAAAAATCACCCACATGTTCCAGAAAAATTAGTTATTAACTTACTCTCATAAATGTTTCCTATATAAATCATAAGTGAATTGCCAAAGAGTTAAAACATGTTCGTTGCATTACAAATCTAAACTAATTGCAAATATTTTCAGGTGGCATTGTTATCGTTTTCAGATAAGTCGAAGTCTTTCAAAACTTTATAGTTATATAAGGAAACATCAAAGGTTCTTTTAAGTCGTCATCAGAGTATTTAAAAATAAACTTGTTCTAAAACAGGTTATTTTTATAAATACATTTAAAGGATGGAGGTACATAAGGTGATTTTTCGGCCCTGAAATTGAGGAAAAAAACGAATTGATCACACATATGAGATTTTTGAATTTAATTATACTAAAACATGTGTATTTTAAATTTCTGTCAATAATATTTGTAATATTCTAGTAATTGATTGCTTCCCAGAGATCCAAAAATACGCAATTTTGAGTTTTAATCAAGCATTCCCCCACTTTTAGAGACTTGTCCATTATGGAGTACATTACGACATAAATTACACATAAGGGTAATAATCTATTTTTAAAAAACTTTTAAAACCCAAATTCTTATTATAGCGTAAAAATAATAATAATAATAATAATAATAATAATAATAACTTTTTTGTTTATTAACCAAAATTGGGGAAATTTGAACTGTTTTAAGAAAAGATAAATTATTTCTTAAAATTCACAATAGATGGCAGCACCACACGATTGTCTATAATTTTTGTGATTTCATTTTCTGATTAAGGGCCAATATCTGCAATTTAATTATTCGTTTGAGGCACCTTTTTATTATTATTTTAGTTTATTATTTCTTTTATATTATAACTTAATATTTTACTGATTTGGTTAATGTTTATGTGTTTTCAATAATCATTTTTAATTTGTATTGTTAATTGTTTCATTGACATTTTAGTGAATATTCCGCCCAATAGAGAGCGCTTGTATTACACAAAAAACTCTTTTTTGCTTCTAAAAAGAGATGTAAGATATGAAAAAGGCTTCTTAGAAAAACTCTTCAAAAATTCTTAGAATACTGTGTAGTCATCGAAAAAATTTCTTTTATCAATTGACTTCTTTTCTACTAATTATCGGCAAGAAATAACACTCCGGGGTATCGAACGCTCGACTACCGTGTTACTAATATGGCGCTCTAACCGCCTGAGCAACGGAGAGACAAATGTAAATGCTTATATTTGCCTTAAAATGGAGGAGCATTTTTTATTAGCTTGAGATTCACAAACATACCGTAGTGAATGACAGAAAGTACAAAAGAATTTGGGAAAAAGGCTCCTTAAAAATACTCTTCAAAAATTCTTAGGATACTGTGTAGTCAACGATAAATTTTCTTTTATCAATTGACATCTTTTCTACTAATTGTCTGCAAAATTAACACTCCGGACCTTCAGGGTATCGAACGCGGGACCACCGGATTATTAACATGGCGCTCTAACCACCTGAGCAACGGAGAGACAAATGAAAAAGCTTGTATTTACCTTAAAATAGAGGCGCATTTTTTATTTGGTTGAGATTCATAAACATACCGTAGTGAATGACAGTAAGTACATAAGAATTTGAGGAAAACGTTGCGTTACTGCGTAAAAAAGGTAAAAGAAAATTTCGGCATTGATTACAGTGAGTACTTTGCGGACGCTTCTACTTCTCACAGGTCGAAAAGTGATGAAACAGATGAAATCGAATCTATCTAATTAAGTTCTATTTAAATGTCACTATTTTTAGGCTAAATATTCTTGAAAAAATATTTTGAAACCTACACTGTTAAAAATAAATCACTTAAAAACAAGAAGATGAGCCTCCTCATATCTTTTTGAGAGAATTTTTCTCAAAAAAAGCCGTTGCTTTCTCAAAAATGGGAATATAAGTAAAAATAAATATTACTAATAATTTAATTTGATGAAAGGCGTTACGATAAATGCTTTTGATTTGTTTTATAAATCCCTTGAATAATTTACACCGTTTAAACGCACTTCTCAAAAATAAGCAGGATCTTCTACTTTTTGAGAAGTTTCATTTCTTATAATAGCTCTGAGTAAGATTTTCTCATTTTTAAGAATTTCTTTCTTTCTCATTTAACCATTCATTTCATATTCACCTCGTAACGAAATGTGTATTGCTTGTGAACGTCGTGGCTCCGAGGTAAAACATCGGGCTGCGAAACCAGTTTGTGGGTTCAATCCCCATTAAGGGAAATTGTTTAAAAATGGTTTTTGTCTAAATCTAAACTGTTTACTTTTCATTCATTTATTATGTCATTATGTTAATTATTCAGTAAATGTTATACAACTTCTAGACTTTTCGAATTCTAGAATATTCTGTTCTAAAAAATTCATCAGCTGTATATGAAGTGATGTAAAATTTGAAAGAATATAGTTAAATCAGGAAAAAAAATTAAATGAGAAGTTTCTACTCAAAAGGGAAGTATGGATCAATAAAATTCCTATTGAAACCAAACCAAGCTTAAATTAAAGAGCATGCGCAAAAACATAGGGTAGAGGAAATTTGCTGCAACAACACCCCAACGGAGCGAGAAAATGACCCTAAAAATTTTAGCTGTTACTGTAAAAACAAAAATTGTTGTTAAAAATGAAAAAAAAAATCGATAATTTTATTTTAAATTATCACAGATCGAAGGTTCAACCATTCATTTTAAAGGTATTGGCGAACTCTTTAAAAGATACCCATCTTGAAAACTTATTCCCCTCGAGGGGGGACTTCCCCCCAGGTGAGGAGGCGATGCTCCTACATATACAGTTTTTTTCCAATTGACTGTCTCTATTATAAATAATCCTTGTAAATTTCATTATGATTATTAAAAAATAATTCTGTTTATGGATATTTATACAAAATTTTGTCCTATACCACCATGTTAAAAATTTAGAAAAAGCGGTATGACAAAGCAAGCTGTTGGACAATTTTTACCAAAAGTTGATAGGCACTAATTTATGTCATGGTGTAACTACATACCGATTTGTATGAAATTCTGTGCAGTAGTTCCTGAGATACAGTTGCCACAAAATTTTGTCACACGCACAGACATTTTCTAAAAATGATCAAATCGTATTCTACAGCTCTAAAAACGTGTAAATCCATCCAAAACCCGAGGTCGAAAATTTTTACGACTCCAATACTTTCTTCTATTTAATATAGAAGAAAGAAAAAACCGGCTACTCACGATAACAGGATTACAACCAAGACATGTATAATTTTTTCAGGAATGGTACTCAATGGCTTACTATAGAATCTTTCATTGGCTTCACAGCATCACAATCATCACAGCTAAGAGTTCAATATAAATCCTTCGTGTGTAGATATGTTTTTTGTTCCCTTTGGCGAAAATTAGTAGTGAGAAACGGTAGGGTAGGTTGGTCTAAGAGTACGCACTTAAAGTTCAAACTGTTCTAAAATAAAAAAACATATAATTCTAGATAATCAGCTTAACTTTTATTTTGTTCTTAATTAGCACATTTTTCATAAAATAACATAAAACGTAAAAAAAAGATACCACACCTTTGAAAAAATTAAAAAATAACAAAATTAAGAAATGCGTACTCTTACAAATGCTGTTGGATAAGTGTACGCATGTGAATTCATAAGAGTACGCAGGAAAAATTATCTGAAAATTCGAGTCTATGTTACTTGCAATGGTCACAAATAAAGTTTACTTCACCTTCACAGCTCATATCAGCTTCATGCCCCCACTCCTCGCATTTGGAGCATCCTATCCAGTCTTCGTCTGGGAGGTCAAAGTATACTTCACCACATGGTGGACATTTCCTTATTTTCTTTCAGTGTGTCTTCTTTAGAACTTAAAACCATTTTTTGGCCTCTTTAGTAGTTGGTAGACCTTTTTCGTTTTTTCTTTAGTACCTGTTTAGAGGCCGAATCCTCTTCGAGAGCCAACTTGTACAAAGACCCACTCAAAATGTCTGATTTTGCTCTTTTGTGACTAGACCTTAAGAATACTCCACCTTGTAGTCAGAGCCTGATTATGACCTGCTGGGGCCCAAGGCCCAGGACGATTTTGGTGCCCCCCTCCCAAAGAAAATAAAGCTTTTTTTTTTATCTAATTTCTCCACTAATTTTGAATGCTGGCAACGAAGTTAAGGCATCCTCTTCATAAGAAATTAGTTTTTACTTCTTTTGCCAAGAGACCTCAAATCATTATTTATTTATATGTTTATTTTATTTATTTATTTATTTATTTTTTTTTTTTTTTTGGTAGTGGGGGGAGGGAGGGAATATCTTTCTTCTATGACTGTTGGAATTTATTTTCATAGAAATGTAATTTTTTACAAGGTATTCTTTATAATGCTGTTTTCTTTTTTAATCCTGATCTATCTCATGCATACCATAGGAAGTCAGCGGGTATGTAAATATTAACAAATGACCAAATACTATTGAAAATGTAAAGGTATTTTCCATTAGGATCTACAAAGTTCTTTAATTTATATATAACTGTATATCTGCCAGTGAAATTTTCTCTGGATTTTTTGGTCAGCTGTAAAAAGTTATATCATTCAATCGATCTCCACAAAAACTGGTACATTTCATAATCTAACTAATGCTGTATTTTTTAATTTAATAGGATAATTGGTCAAAAGATATTAAAAAAATCCCTATTTTCAACTAAAAATTTTTTTCGTAAGCTAATTTTCAGCTAATTTTTTTAAAGAAATTGTTTCCAAAATTAGCACTTTAAATTAAAAAATTATTTTAGTGCCCCCAGTTAGAGGTGCCCTAGGCCAAGGCCTAGTCGGCCTGTGCGATAATCAGGCCCTGCTTGTAGTAGTGAGGCTACATCTACAAGCAGTACATGAGGCGATTTAATTCCTTTATTTTTAATGCAGGCAGGTGGTGTATGCGTTCTTTCTCTCAAAATACTTTGACTATCTTTAAGTGATATGTTATCACCCTGCAGTTTGCTCGATATTTCATTTATTGTGCATGAGGACAGTGTGATGAATTGCACGGTACATTGTTGTTACTAGCTAGAACAACAATTTCCTTTGATGTTTCATTGATAGTTTTGCTCTGCTCCTGGTTAGGATTCTCAATCCCCCTAACTTGCCTGCCTGAAGTTGCTCTACCACCTCATTAGTCTGAATTCCATTATCTTCGCCAACTACGTCAGATGTAGTGTTTTCCTAACAATCAAAGTTTTGTACTGCATTATGCTCTGGATGGAAATTTTGTTTCTCGAGTTTCCGGCAAAGGCCTTTCTTTCACTGCACTGGGTTAGAAATCGTCTTCTCCAAAAATGTCCAGGTTTAATGGGTGTATTCCTGATACCTTGAAACCTTGTATGGCATTTGCGGAAGTAGCTGCTTTGCGGTAAGCAGGAGTTAAAATTTCAGTAATTTGGTAAACTGTTATGACTTGACCAGGATGATTACGCATCCAGTTTTCACATTCCGATGCGTAAAAGTTCTTGAGACTGTTATAAATGCAGCGACCATGTGGCTGAGTTTTACAGCTGCTGTGAGGTGTAAGAGCATGAATATGCTTAGGACGGAAGAAATTCACTACCTCTAAGGTGCAGCGTGACGCATGGTTTTCTAATATCAATAGTACTTGGATTATCTTTGCTAAGCCTTGCGTGATCTTTAAAATGAGATAACCAGTCCAAAAATACAACATTGTTGATGTAGCTTGTGTCTGACACCATTCCTATAGAAGCAGGTGGAGCTCCGTCCAAAAGTTCGGCCTTCATACGCTTGCGAGGAAATATGAATGCTGGAGGAATAATATTCCCAGAAGCATTGACCGCATTTACGAGTGTTACGTTGATACCACGTTCAGCACCGGAAATTGTATTTTCCCTTTGTTCAAATCAACTTTGGTGGTTTGTTTGGCACCGTGGAGAACCTAGTCTCGTTCATATTGTAAACTGCGTCAGGATGGAACTTGTACAGTTGTTAACAAAAGTGTCCGAACACCAGCAAAAATTCATATGTAAAACTAGTTGGCATAGGTAGACTCCGCGCAGTTCCCCATCACGTACTTGTTTCCACACATTTTAATTATTGTTAAAAACTATCAAAGTAAAATTGACATATCGCATCTCGGCAAGAAAAAGGACACAACATAAAAATGCAATATTTGAGAAGAATCAACTTATAGATGGTACAAAAAAAAAAGAAAAAAAAAACTTGGCTATAATAAAACTAACATGAATGCCTCTCAGGTGGATGAATTGAAAGTTATAGATGTGACATTTTCCGCACCCAGTGGGGACATTTTATATGCACTTTTCAAGACATAAACCCAAATTTGCCCTTTTAGGTTAATTTCTTTGGAAATCAAAATATTCCAATCACTTCGTTTATCTTTCTCTCTCTATATATATATAATCGAAATCTTATCACCATGGTAACTCCCGAAATAATACTCCAAATCGAACCAAATTTGCACAGCGAATTTATCTTATAAATATCTTGGATAAGTTCGTTAACCAAGTTGCTCAACAATTTTCTTTTCAGGTGGCGATCTATGCATAGACCATATAAGGAACTCAATCAAGTTTATAAATGAATTTTATTTGCCATGATATTTCCAATCGCTTTTTCTCACCAAAAAATCCCTAACTCCAAACTTTCATCAAAATCACTATGTCCAGTTTCGTGTAAACCATATTTCTGCAATTGGCCTTTAAAGATTTAACAGCGAACGCAAAAGTTTCTGAAGATGAAAATATTTCCAATCATTTATGAACCCCTAAACTTTCATCTAAAATCTCTATATCGATTTCCGAGTAAACCCAATTTCGGCCATATGTTGAAATTGGCCGATAAAGGGTTAACTGAGAACGCAAATTTTTCTGAAGATGAGGGTAAATCCAATCATTTTAGCACCTCTCCGAAAACACTTAATCCCGAATTTTCAGCAAAATCGCTATATCCATTTCCGAGTAAACCCGATATCTGTTGTGTTTTGCAACTGACCGATAAAAGGTTAACTATGAACGCGAACTTATCTAAAGATGAGATCCAATCGTTTTTTCACATCAAAAATCCCTAACTCCAAACTTTCATCAAAATCTCCTTCTCTATTTCCGTGGAAACCCAATTTCTGCCCTACGTTGCAATTGGCCTTTAAAGATTTAACTGCGAACACGAATTTTTCTGACGATGAGGACAATTCCAATCGTTTAAGCACTTCCAAAAGCACTTAATTCCAAACTTTCACCAAAATCCCTATAACCATTTCCGAGGAAACCCAATTTCTGCCATTTGCTGCCATTGGCCAATAAAGGGTTAACAGAGAACGCATTTTTTTCTGTAGATGAGGGTTAATCCAAGCATCCTGAAAAACACTTAACTACAAGCTTTTTTGAAAATCGCTGTATCCATTTCCGAGTAAACCCATTTTCTGCTATATGATACAATTGGCCGATAAAGGGTTAACAGCGAACACTAATTTTTCTGCGTTGCGAAATTTTCAAAGTCGCATGTTTATAGTTAATGATGTTCATCCTGGCATCAAAACTGATATTTAAGAGCTGTTCTTACACCTTTACGATAAAAATATTTCTTTTCATGCACGTTCAAGTGAAATTTTCCCCTATTCTCCCATGTTAAGAAAATCGTAAATTTCGAATAACTTCTGAAGTTTTTTAATTAGAATGTTGCAAATAAATAGGGTTCTTACCAGTGTCATAAATAATATTTTAAAACTGGTCTGACCTCTCTGCGATCATTTGTTCGCGAGATATCGTGTAAACAGACTAACAAACTAACGGACTAACACACTAACGGACTAACGGACTAACAAACTAACAGAAACCTTACAAACTGACACCATACAAATTTTGTCATTTTCGGATTCCTCACACCTGAAAACATATAAAAAAGTCAAAAAACCAAGGTCGAAAATTTTTACGATTACCTAAGTTCCCCTTACCTATAGCATGATGGGGTACTAAAAAGTACACTTCATACGGTTTTTTTAAATAAATCCTTGTCGAATCCTCTTCTTAGTCAGTCTAAGAACATGATTCGATAATGATTTATTTAACAGAACCGTATGAAGTGTACTTTTTTTACATAGGAATTTTCGCTAGTGTTCGGACACTTTTGTTACCAACTGTAGGTATCCAACAACTTAGTCAGATTTTCAAAGTAGCGATCGCATTGAGGCCTATTAAAGCATATCGCTCGAGCAACACTTGTTGAAGTTAGTGTACGCAACGACAATTCTGGATGCCTTTTCATAAATAGCCGAAGCCACTCCATATACCACCCGTTTTTTTTTGTTTTTTTTTTCTTTATTAAAGCGATTTTATATTCATTAATCTCTGCAAAACTAAAAGCCACTTCTCGTACTTATTTAGTGGTTAGTCCGTACAACAAACTATCTACTTTTTTAATGTACTCACACAGTTCTATTTCCATTTCCGGAGAAAAAGTTTGTGAGTATCTGTCCGAATTTCTGGTTGCAGATGACCTTTTTAATCTCTTTCGCAAAGTTGCTTCCTAATGATTTATTTATCGTTCTCTTACTTTCGCCTGCCTCGATGAGTGTTTTTCCATCCAACCATTGTCCTGGAGTACAAAAACTACTTTGAGTACTTCTTTGTTGCCTAGACATCCTGTTAAAAAAAAAAAAAATTACGATGTATGTAAAAACTATTCTAAACTTGCGTGTAAGAGTTCACGCGTACTCTTGTAACATATACAAGTGCATACTCTTGCACACATTGACAATTATCTAATCAAACGAAGTGCAACGCCATTTATTGGCATCGACCTGAATCGCTTTCGCTGTGAGGCTTAGATTATAGTTTCTTGCAAATCTAACCGCATAAAATTTTCTTTTTAAATATTTGTAGTTTTATCATAATAACACTCCCAAAATGCTGTAAATTATTAGAAAAATGGGTAAAAATATTTAAACTTATATAATTTATGCTTTTTTTTAGATTTATATATATATATATTTTTTTTTTTTTCGCACAGCACCTCCAATTAGCTTGCACTTCAAAATAACACTGAAGTTAGACGCATATCACAAATAACATCATGACTGTTGGGATTGCGTACTCTTAGACCAACCTACCCTATATTTTACCAAAACAATTAACTCCGTTAAAATTGAGAAATGGTTTACTGATTCTGGCTTTCAGGAATTAATATTGGCCACCAAACTTGATCGCTAATTTCGCCAAGCCGCTAAGTTTGTAACCAACGCAGATTTTGATCTTGAAATCGATTTTTTGCAATTTTACGTCGAATAAAGCAATTCGGCATCCGAATTTGGCGAAAACGTCTGGTTTAGGGTTCCCAAAATTTCGAAGTTGTAAGTTCAATAAGAACGGAGTTCTGGAACTTTCCGAAAAGATTCATTGATTTCTAGCACAGAACTACCTTATTTGGAAATTCTATAAATGACTAAAGAAACTATAAAAAAAATAAGGGTCATTATTGATAAATGTAGACTATAACCTGTTACTTTCTTTATGTGCGTCTTTCTACTTGATATTACAGTAACAGATAGCAGTTTTTTAATTTCCACGAAAGTGGGAATTGACTTATCGTCAAATTAGGCATTCAGGTGTGGCGAAGACAAGACTCCAATATTGCCCTATTCATGGAAAGGAAAGATGCCAGAGCCTCCGAGGAGGTTCGACTTCTGAACCGATTATACCCCCAGGCACTGGGTACCCATTTTAGTCGTCTTTTACGACATGCATGGGCTACAGTGGGGCAATTCTAACGCGGTTCCATACGGGGGAGCAGTTGAGGCGTAAGCTTATTGAAGCCAGCGGCAGGGTTGAGGAAGAAATTTTCGCCTGTAAACAAGACAAATGGATGGAACTTTTCGGCAGATTTGACCCAAAGAACGGAACTTCCCAATATTCTTATCTTGATAAAGGTTGTAATTAGCTCCAAATATTCTCTCCAAGAGATTCCCTTGTCGAACGTCTGATCTTCTGGTGATGTCATTGCCAAAACAAATAGAACTACAGCAAATATGCTTGCCAAACACTATGAAAATGCAAGTAGATTGCTGTATACTTTAGAGGATAGAAAATACTACAAGGCCTACAAATCTATCATTAAACTAAACAAACAAATATCAGATGACTGCATTTTCACATCCGATCTCACACTTGATGAACTGGAAACAGCCATACGGCGTCTTGATCCTAGAAAATCTCCAGGGACCGACCTTTACTACGGTCAAATGTTAAAGCATCTTAGCCGGAATGCGAAAAGATCATTGTTTCACATTTTCAACACTTCTTGGCGCACAGGCAAGCTACCCAAAATTTGGAAGAACTCAACTATTATACCTATTCTCAAGCCTGTGAAAGATGCTACCAACTGTAAAAGTTTTAGGCCCATTACGCTGACCAACATCCTCTGCAAGACGATGGAGAGAATTTTCAAACAAGATTGATGAAGTGGCTCACAGAAAATAAGATCCTGCATTTTTACCAAACTGCCTACAGGGCCAAGCATAGCACAGTTGACCAGCTATTTTACCTATGTCAATCTATTATTGATGGCTTCCAAAATAAGCCTCACAGAAAAACCACCGTGGTATTCCTAGAACTTTCAGCGGCTTTCGACAGAGTCTGGAGGCAGAAATTAATTGATATCATCCATAGAACAATTATCATGGGTAACTCTTTCATCTGGATCAACGACATTTTAAAAGGAAGAAAATTCAGAGTAAAAGTAAATGGTACTTTTTCAAAAATCCATCGCACTTGGGCTGGAGTCCCCCAGTGCTCTGTGTTAAGTCCTCTTTTATTCCTCCTCTATTTAAATACCATAGACTCCCACATCAGCAAGGAAGCAAGGGTGGCGTGTTATGCGGACGATATTGCTATACGGCATATTCACTCTGACATTCATAGGTCACAAAGGATTATAAATCGATGTATGCAGGGCATTGAAAACTGGTCAAAAGAGCTTAAGCTCACTTTAAATCCTGACAAAACAAATTATTGTAGTTTTTCAACTGACCGGAAAAACAGATAATCCTTCCAACTTACTAAAAATCTTTGTGGCTCTGGAATCAATCGAACTACACATCACAAGTACCTTGGCCTAACTCTTGACGATGAGTTGAGATTTTCACAATACCTTGAACAAATCTCTAATAAAGCCTTAAAAACGCTAAATCTCCTTAAAAAATTATGTGGCACATCTTGGGGATCAAGACCAACAACTCTTCTTAACACCTATACCTCGTTCGTCAGGCCCATCCTTGAATATGCTGCCCCCATCTGGGCACCTGCCTCATCTTCTGCAAAGGATAAGATCGACACTGTCCAGTACAAAGCATCCAAAATCATTATTGGCGCTGTGTCATCAACTAATAACAATAAAGCAGAAAATGAGTGTGGTTTAACCCCCTTAGAAAATAGAAGAAAATTGACCACCATCACGTTCACGAGCAAAATCAGAAGCCTAACATATCTCCATATTTCTAACAAAACCTTCAAGACGTGGAATGGAAAAAATGTACTAAAACGGTCTTCCACCCTACAATTCGACAATGAAATTAGGAGGTAAATTGACTTACGTCACGAAGATACTGATATTGGTAAAGAACCTCTTCTTTCTATCAGTCCCTCCCCGCAAGTAGTCGTAAATCTAAACCTTTCGCAACCTTGCAATAAAAAAGAGCCAGCCACAATAATCAAGGAGAAGGGCATCCACACCATCAATGAACTCTCGAACTCGGCCCAAAATCTGGCTATTGCATTTACAGAGAGTTCCTCCGACTCTGACGTCGACAAAAGTGGTGCTGGCATCTTTTTCACTCATGCAAATGGCGATTCTGAACATCCTACTGGTAAAATTGCCTCAAATTACACCTGCGGGCTTGCAGCAGTCAAAAGAGATCTAGAAATTTACCACTCCAAGGCAATCCAGAATTCTAGTGGCCTCTGATTATTCTCTGACTTTAAATCTGCGCTCCAGCCCATACTACGGGGCAACTCTCAACTTACCCAGGATATTATTGTGCTCATGAACAAAACTATTGCAGCCCAGAAGACATGCATACTGCAGTGGATACCAGCACATATTTACGGAAATGAGCAGGCTGACAGCCTCGCCAAGGAAGCAAGAAATAGTTCTCAAGTTTCCAACAGCTTAACTCTCTCCGATGCTGACGCAATAGCCAGCCGTAGACTTTCCTCCCAGCCAATCAAGAAGAATTTTTTCCTGCCCTAAATTGTAACCGTGCCATTTCATCTATTATTGCCAGACTGAGGACAAAACACTTCAGGGGAAGGAAAATTTCCCCTGATTGTGAACGAAGTTATATCTACTGCCCTCACTGTACTGACATTCAACTTTCTCCTGAAGACCTTTTCAACTGTCCTGCTATATTGGCTAAGCTCTTCTAGCTCCCTCGCACCAACTCCTCTATTCTTCAAAAGTCGTTGATGTCGCTACGGCTGTCCTGGATACCTTCGGTCCTATTTGACTCCTTTGCACCAACTTTTTGGACAAGACAACAACAAGAGATATGGCGAAAAGTGGCCGTTTAGGATTCCAAAATTTGGTGACTAACTTCAATAGGAGTCGAGTTCTGGAATTTTTTATAATTCTTCTATTGTTTCTAGCGCAGAGGTACGGCCAATAAAATTCTTTACACCACTGACAATAAATACTCTCGACGTATTCAAATTTCATTCAGACTTCGAAATTTTCGATTGTTCCTGAATTAACGATATTTCTGCTGTATAGTGTATTTAATATTGTTTATTTCATTTCTGAAGTAAGAATGACTATTTCAGGGGATTTTTTAGAGAATATTCATTGATTATTGATTTTTGTGACACAAAAATATGTTATATAACTATTTCTTGAATATTATTTTAAATAAAGTGCATCCATCAACTAGAACCTGTTTCTATATTTAGGAATAACTTTCTAAAGCGAAAAGGTCGATAAATTTTACAATAATATAATTGCGAGTTCTATATACGAGCTGAATATTTATTAAATACAGTGCATTCATCAACTAGAACCTGCTTATGTCTTTAAGAATTACATTCTACCCGTGAAAATGTCAACAAGTTTTAAAACAATATCGTTACGGGCTCTATCTATTGGCTGAATATTCAGTAAATAAAGTGCATTCGTCGACTAGAATCTGCTTATGTTTTTAAGAATTTTTTTCTATACTCAAAAATGTTGATAACTTTAATAACAATTTCATAACGGGCTCTTGAATATTCATTAAATACAGTACATTCGTCGACTAGAACCTGCTTATGTCTTTAAGAATTACTTTCTACACGCAAACATGTCGACAACTTTCATGAAAATATCATTACGGGCTCTATCTATGGGCTGAATATTCATTAAATAAAGTGCATTCGTCGACTAGAACCTGCTTATGTTTTTACAAATTACTTTCTACTCACAAAAATGTCGACAACTTTCATAACAGCATCATGACGGGCTCTGTCATTAGCTTCTTTTGAAATCTCTATGATGGTAGGTCAAATATTATAACCAAATCCTTTGTATATTTGATCATTATATGAATATAATTTTCGTAAATATGTCCAAAACGAAAAGTCATAGAAAGACCAAAAGGGGAGGTGCACAACTAGATGTTATAACAAACCTATACACCAATTTTCAACATTCGTTGAGTTATGCGAGATACACACACACATACTTACATACAGACGTCACAAAAGTTTTGTAAAATCGCAGTCTCTCTAATTATAAGCAATTTCAAATTGACAGATAAAAATTTTAAGAAACATTCCTTCAAATATTATAATACATTCATTCAAATATTATAAATTTAAATAATGAGGTTATAAAATCTATTAAATAAACAAGAGAAAATTTTCTATTTATGATGTCATATATCATGAAATAGTTTTTCAATAAAAAGCTATACTGAAGGTAACTTGTTCATAATGTCAAACCTGTCATTCAATAGGGCGGTGTAATTGAAAGAACTATTGTACTGAAAACTTTCCTATATTATGGTAAATGAAAACGACAGAGATCAAAATACATTTTCATTAAGTAAAAACTTATCCACTCTGATATATCCTCAAATTAAAAATGTTTTAGATATGTCCATTGTAATACTTAAATTAGATAACTGATTTGAAAGCATAGGTTTTTGTTATTTTTTTCATATGCATTAAACGATGACCTTAAACGTCAGCCCTTTAAAATATTATTGTATTTTATTTTTTAAATCTTAAATTATGAATTTCAACTATTGAAAAATTAAAAAATATAATAATAATAAATGACTCCTTAATGACTTTTTTTTGTGTGAGATTTCCACATAAAATACTACCTAATACATGGTTATAGTGGGAAATTTTTAAACTATATACTTGATATTCCGCAATAAAATGAAATTTACCATAATTATAGTGGTAAATTTCGTTTAAAAAAATTTATCACTGTTTACCACGTTTTAAGAAATTTAAGAAATTTACTACTTTTTAGAGAAATATGAAGCACTCTGCATATTTCTCTAAACACAGTGTGATATTTATAATACATTTTTTCTATAAAGAATTTAATGTATACCAACTAATACCATTTATAATTTATTACTTTCCGAACACTATAGTGAGGAAAGTATTGTAATCATGTCAAAAATCCGAATTTGAGATTTTGATGTTTCTATACGTTTCATGGTCCCCTGAGTCCGTTTCCACTATTTTTACGATGATGTATGTATGTGTGTGTGTATGTATGTGTGTATGTATGCATGTGTGTGTATGTATGTGTGTGTGTATGTCTGTGAGTGAACACGCTAACGTCTAAACGCTTTGTTCGAATAAGCTGAAAGTTGGTACGTATATTGTAAGTCACCATAGTACGAACCCTATAGATTTTGGTGAACTTATAGTTTTTTACAGGGACACCAGGAAAAATTCTTTATCATTATGGCCTATGGGGCCAAATTTTTAAAAGTGCGATAGCGTCTAAACGCTTTATTAATCTGAGAAAAAAAAATTTACACATGTTATAAGTCACAGTTGCCCGAACTGTACAGATTTTGGTGAACTTATAGTTTTTTTTACAGGGACACAAAGAAAAATTCTTTATAATTATGGCCTATGGGACCAAATTTTTCTAAACGCCTTATTCAATTGAGCTGAAAATTTATATATATGTTATAAATCACTGTTGTACTAACTATAAGCATTTTGGTGAATCTAGCATTTATAGGTTTTTACAGGGACACAACGGAAAATTCTTTAGCATTATAATATATGGGCTCAATGTTCAGTAGCGTTAAATAAAACATCGTGTAATACATGGAGAAAAATACTCAAACACTCTATTATGGTTTTCTCTCTTTTGTTTGTTTATCAACTCCCCCTTCCTTACTTTATCTACAAAACTATTAATTACTCAATGTTCGGAAAGTTGAGTGGACTCACTCCAGATTTTTTTTTATTATTATTATTATATTTTTTAAGCATATTATCTCAAATTTTTCTTGATAGAAGTCGAAATATTCTCAATGGAGTTGCTGAAATCTGAGAAATTTCCAGGCCAGTGCAGGACGTGTATTTAAAATAAATAAATAAATAAATAAAAATCTTTAACCTGAGATGCTGACTGAGCTTGAACCCTGAATGCGTTTGTCGATCTATCCGTTCAGAGTTTACAGAGACTTTCTCGCGGAGGGCACATCACTCCGATCTAGATGCCTAACACACATAAATGTCTTTAATTCCAACACCAAAACTTTTTGAATATATTTGGGCTTTAAAATTCAAATATTCTATTTAAATATAGGTAAAGCATTTATACATTTTTAACAAAAGCTTTAATGTATAAATAAAATAAAATTAATTTTCATTTTTTATAAGTTTTTTGAGTTTCATAGGGAGTTCTTGATTATTCATTTACTTATTATTAGATTAAGACATCAAGTGTATTTTTTAATACATAAAATAACACTTATTACAATATTAATGACATATATCTTATGCTTAATATGCATATTTAAAGCGTTAAGTGGCTTTATGCAATTTCGTGTAATATTCTATTGGCTTATAAAGAAAAACATCAATTTGTGAATGACTTCTAAAGAGAAAGATACTTTCAATCAGTAACTGAAAAAACTATTTATTTTTTAATAGAACAACTTTCCTAATTTCAAAAATAATCATAATATAATGGTGTTTTGTTTAACAGGCTGTAAAATACAAACATTTTATCCGTCGAAATTTTTGTTTTAAAAGTGGTACATATTCAATAAAAAAGAACTGTGATATATATAAAACTTGATTTCAATCATAATTTTAAGTAAATCACTTACATTACTGGTTAAGTATAATTATAATCTAAATTAAAATTTGAATTAAACATATTATTTGGTTTAAATTCAGAAATTACTTTTAGCTAACTGAGAATTTATTTACTCCTTAACCAGGAAAATGTTTTATTAACGCCTTTCCCTGCTAATATTTCATTCGGTTAGCAACACAATTACGAAATTTCAAGATAACCTCGTGATGAAATAAAGAAAAAGAAATGAAAGAAAGAAAATGTGGAAATATTTTGTCTATTTCCTTCTGTATTCAGATGTTTATATGCCTAGAATACTTTGTTGTACTCAGCTGCCATCGTTAACCCTTTCAGGAGCACCATTTGCGTAGTGCAAACGGAAATTTTATTTTCCTCTTGCAAAATTCTAAATTTTAATTTCCTATTTGCATTTATCCCTGGAAATTCTTTGTAAAATTTTGCTGTTAGAACTTAGAGGAATAACTTTATTTATTTCTTCTCTTTTAATATTCTTGATAAATTCTGGTGTCTTTTAATTTTAAATGAAAAAAAAAAAATTGGCCCTGAAAGGGTTATAAGATCTTCTTGTCACTACAGAAACCGAAATTTCTGATGAGCAAGCATTAATGACACACGTTATACCGGCCTATGATCCGAGATTTAAAATATTTGAACATCATGCACCAAACTGTCGAGCATACATCACCTGTTTGCTTTACACAATTCCCTAGGTCATGTACCATATATGTGCGGTGCACACTATATCAATTAAAATCTATCTTCTGATTAGTCTTTGATCTACACTGCTTTCTTCTTTTGATTTCATGCAAACTTATCTATTTCGTATTTTTTTTTCCCTTCATTAATATCGTTATTTAAACTTTATGAACTAACCAGATATCTATAACATTACGACATTTACTCGTATCCGAATCTAAAATGTTTTAAAATTAGATTCTGCTCTCTAAATTATAATTGTGAGTTAATCTTGGAATTGGTATATGCGTATATAGGCCTTATTCCGAAGTGTTCATTAATTTTTTTTCAGTATTTTGATAGTTTTTAAAGAAGTTCGTATTTTAAAAATAAAAGTAGAGTTTAGTGATAAAAATAAACATATTAAAAAGAAGGTGTTTTTTTCTTTCTTTCAAAACTTGTGAAATTCCAAAGGGATCTAGCCGGTCAACTTATTTAAAATTTCATTTGAGTAGCCTCTCACATCCAAAATATAAAGTAGTTCAACTCTTTTTATTTTAATTTAATAATATTCGTCTACTTACACACACACACACAAAGAAAAAAAAATAATCAACACTAAAAGACTAATAACAATCTCATAAAAAACATACTATTGTGAAAGTCACCCCGCCCAGCAAAAACTCTTACCTTTCTTTGGCAGCTAAAAGGATTGATATCAAAATTCTCCGCCGCTCTTAATTACCGGGAATTCAATGTCTTGCTTAATGAAGATCTTCCAATAAATCTGCATATAACTTTCTAATAAATCCTAATTGCTTTCAACATTCCTTGTTAGTTGTATTAGTTTTTTGGCTGCATTATAAGTTATAATTTAAAGTGTTTTTACGGCGGGGTGCGTAAATAATATTTTACTCTTTATTAACTAATTTTTTATTAATTAAAACTTCTACATAAGGTACGCACCCCACCGTAAAAATACTTTAAATTATAACTTTATAAGGCAGCCAAAACACTAACACAGCTAACAAGAAATGTTGAAAGCGATTAGGATTCATTAGAAAGATACATGCAGATTTATTGGCAGATCTTCATTAAGCAAGGCAATGAAATTCTGGGAATTAATAGCGGCGAAGAATTTTGATATCAATAATTTTTTTGGCTGTCTAAGAAAGGAAAGAGATTTTGCTAGCCAGGGTGACTTTTAAAATAGTAGTGTTTTGTATTTGCTTTCACGTCTTTTTGCAGGTTATGTATGTGCTTTTATAAATGTAACACGTATGCATAATGGGTATATTTGTGTAATCCCCTATATTATTAAAATAGATCTGTAAAATTCGTATGTTATGTATAGATAAAATACATTGTTACGAACTTGAAAATAATACAAGTTATTTTTATGTGATTTCTTTCCAAGAGGTTTAGTCAGATTATAAAATGTCAATTTCCTTCATTTCTAGCTTGTGTCCGCGTTAAAAAATGTCGTTTTTCCTTTAAAAGCTGTTTCATCAGGTCACGTAATGGGCTTGGCGACAAATTTTAGCGACTTTATCGCTCCTTGACGACATTTCACTCACTCATTTACACGCACACATTAATCGTATATTTATTCAATTTCCTGTATTTTATGTTATAGTGACTTCAAATATACATATTAATTTTTAATTCAATGGAATACAGCGTTTAGACGCTATCGTACTCATTCACTCCCATGTATATACAAATTAGTCCTATACTCATGAAGCTATTTCATGCGATGGTGATCTATAAAATGAAATATATTCGAATGCAATCGTATTTAGTGTTTAGGCGTTATCGCGTTCAATCACAGACATACAGACACATATAAATGCAGGCATCACCGCAAAAAAAAAAAAAAAAAAAAAAAAAAAAAAAAATTAAAATTAAAAAAAAAAAAAGCAAATTTGAATTCAAAAAATCCTCTAAAATTATTAAATGAACTTCAAATAATTTCAGACCATAAATCGTTACGTATAACAATTCTATTTTGTATCTGTGTAAAGAAGAAAAAAAAACTAAATTCTACATCATTAACCCTCGCTTTCCCCAAGATCAAGGCGTTACTGCAGAAAAATTGCTTTCAGGTGCCGCTTGGCACGTTTGGCGAAAATCCTCAGCACCGCGCCTTTTCGTATCTTAAGTTGCAACATTCCACTGGTTACGTTTGCTATCTCTGGCAAATTAGCGCATTTTTTGGAAGAAGCCCGGCTTAACTAAATTTCAATTTCAAATGGGGTCAAAATGACCCCATCTTGGGAAAGCGAGGGTTGAAATCTATGTACTTGTGTGTCACCCGTAGCATATCTATCGAATTTGAGCTGAATGAAATGCAGCGTTTAGACGCTATCACTCATACGCATACAAGCATACCTTCACCACTATCAAAAATGAAAAATGAATTCAGGAAACCTCAAAACTCACAGAAACACTAACAAATTTCGATTTTTCCATGATAGCAATATTTCTCTTACAAAATATACGATCGGAATTTAATTGTACGCTTTCTTGCATCATCCGTAATATTTTAAAGCTAACGAATCGCTCTTTTATTTAATCCTTCACATTACTTTTGTTAAAAGTCTATTTAGTGCATCCTTTAAGCATTTATTTATTACAAAATTTGCCAATAAAAATCACTTTGCGAATTTTAATTCAATTGTTTTTCTTATTAATAAACATGTTTCTTGTAAATATTTTAAAAATTTTGAGAAAAATTGTCTTTAATTAATTTAATTCTATTCATTTTTGCAAAGAAAAAGTAAATAAATAAAATAAAAAACAGTATTTATTACTATTTAATGTCTCATTGAATGTCAAAATTAAATTTATTGAAAACGAGCGCCATCTCTTGATGATTTTACGAAATTTTTGCGTTTAATATTACAAAATTCAAAGCAATTACCCTGTATATTGACGAAAAAAAATTTTGATTGCAAAAGGCACTAAAACAGGTCAGAAAGAATGTCCATGCAAATTTTTAATTCAATAGCTGTAGAACTCTAGTCTTTATGCTTGTCTACTTTAACAAGGAGAAGAAGAAAGTAACCGGCCAACTCCGGATTTTCAAAGTTGTATTACTCAGTCCCCTTAATTCGGAACGACATGCAAATTTCTATGTTTTGTCTTTAAGTTATGCTCAAGGCCTGTGCGAAAATTTTAGGTCTTTGGGACCAGGGAGCTGAGATACAGGTAGTCAAAAAGTTCGAGATGCTATGTCGACATAATATACACATGTAGTGTTTTGCCATTTACTTTCCTACTTTGTAAATTTCATTTGTTTTTCTTAATGTTTGTTTTGGCTAGGCGGAGCGCAATGCTACCGCGTTCCTAGGTATTGTTTATAAGTTAAAATTTTTAAACTTGTCATAAAAAAGGGGAAAGAAATGTAAACACGCTAGAAAAATTAAGAAAATCAATAAAGTAAAAACTAGTAATAGTAGTAACAATTAGAGACAGTAATTTTATTTCTCATTTTATATCTAAAAATTCAATGGTTCTAATACAGTGATAATGTAGCAGATAATAATTCACATTAAATAGAAAATATAATATGTATAATTTTCTTACGTAGATTGGAAACTTTATCAAGAGTTCTCATATAAATTTAATTTTTCTTAATTTGTTTTATTTACAAAACTAAATTCCTTTTTAACAAATGTGAATATAAATATGCATATGTAGTAACAAGATAAATACACTACCTACCAATAAGTATTTGGACACTTTCGAATTTAGACATTTTGTCAAATATCTAGACATATTCTTTCGAAATCATCTTGAAACTTTGATAGCGTAAAGAACATGTTATACCTCATAAATATCAGCAAGAGATGTGTCGTGAAAAGGAAAAGGGAACCATTAAAAATCAAAATCTTTTGTATCAACCTGTAAAAAGTAATTTTTAAAATGCATTTTGACTGTAACATATGATTAAGAGGAATTTTCTCATTATCTCTATAAATTTTTAAGAGACTACTACACATTCATAGAGATATAACTTTTTTTTTTTTTTTTTTTTTTTTTTTTAAACATCGCCAAAAAAAAAATCTTTTTTAATATAACACATAGGGTATTAGACCCAGAGCAAAGACATTTTCAGAAAATATCATTGTCATACTTTATTAATAGGCCTCGCAAGTGCGTTCCTTGAAAAAGGCTTTGCGGATTTTCTTCAAACTTACATTATTAACTCCCTGTTATTTATTTAAAACTGTTCTTTAGTTTTGTTGCCATTCTTTTGTCATTAATGGTCCTTTTCACTAAATTGAACAATTTGAACATTTTTCTTTTAATGTTATATTTCTTCCTATAAAAAGTGAATATATTGAAATTATACAGTCTTTCTAAACAATAAAGTAGAGTCAGAAAAATATATTTTTAGGGTAATGAACTTTAAAATTTAATTTTAAAGGGTGGGGTTCCATAAAGGGGCTTTTCGTCCTTAAAATTGAGGAAAATATTAAATTGATCACTTGTATGAAATTTTGCATTTAGTTATTTTAGAACATAAGTATACTTAGTTTTTGTCAATATTTTTTATACAATTCTAATAATTGTTTGTTCCCCAAGGACCCAAAAATTCACAATTTTGCATTTTTGGCAAAAGTTTCCCATTCTTAGAGACTTGGTCTACGCAACACTTTCTAATTGAAATATATTAGGAAATGCCCTATGGTATAAATTATACGTTAAAATAAAAATGCCTGACCACTGCTTTCTTATAAAAGAGTTAAAATTAAAAGAAAATAACAACATTTATTATACAGTGAATACATTACAAAGGTTACTACATCTCACTGGTTGGAGTGTGATGAAACTGATAAAACCCAACCCAAAAATTTCTTCTTAAATTGAACTTTTGTTACCCTAAATATTCTTTAAAAAAATATTTAAGTCTGATTTTATCTGTACAGTTAATATATTAACACTTTCAATGCGGAGCATAGAATCTACAACATTTGGAATTTTGCAACTCCGCCTTTGGCGTTTCTTTTGCAATCTGTATAGTACAATATTTCTTAAGAATATACCCAATATTCGTCTTTATGCAATCAGTATACTAATGGATGCAAATACTTTAATTAGAAATAGTACAGTTATAACATATATCCATTTGTAATACAAACATGAATACAGAAAACCCTATTCTAAAATTATGAGACTTGCAACATTAACTGAAATTTTATTTTTTCCGACTGAGTGAAAATAATGCCTGGACTGGGAGTCGAACCCCGTATCATTGACTTACAAGGTCAAGGCTCTACCAATTGAGCTATCCAGGCCGACACCCCGGTCAGCATTACTCACTCAGACAAAAAAAAATTGCAACATTAACGCCCACAGGCGGAGCTTACATTTAACATTATGCCAACAGGGACTCTTTATGTGAGCAGTATCTTCCCATGACACTGATATGTCCTATTTCATCACAGTTATACTGAAATTGTTGAATTATATAATGTCATTTTTTATTTACAGTAGTCTAACCATTCAATATAATAAAATAGGAACTAAGTGTCTACAAATAATTTTATGGACCCTCATTCTTTCTGGTCGGCAATAATAGAAGGCAAAAATAGTTATTTAGGAAAAATATTTCAAGTGTTTAAGATCAATATTTATAGAAGAGCTGAGGTCAAAGTTTTTCAAAATTTTTGTATACATGAAAAAGAAAAGTATTTAACAATTTACATCTTCGATTTCGTCCATTAATCTTCAGAGACACTGGGGATCATTTTACGACCTTCTTTCTCTGACCTTTTCCCGAAAAACTGAAATACTGCCAAGGGATGTAAAGATAAAAGAAAACATCTTAGCGTGGGAGACAAAATTTATATCAAAAGAGGATTTTTAAATTAAGAGATGAGACTCCATTGTATAACTTCGGTTGGAGTCGTTAAATGTTTACGTAAATGTCAGAAATTTTGTTTTGTAATTCTGAAGATGGTCTATTAACTATGACATTTTACGATGAAAAATGTTATTTATGAATTTTATTAACATTATTTAAAATTATTGTATCTTTATAGTACTTTTATTACTTTAAGGAAATCAGTAAAAACTCTTTATGCTTCAAATTTGTTTATAGTTTGAACCAAACAAATATTTATTTATTAACCATGACCTTTTATTATTAAAAACATAATTTGTAAATTTCACTAATGCTATTTTAAATAACTATATCTTTACTGTATTTTTATTACTTTGACGAATCAGACAAAACGTTTTAACCTCCAAATAGTTTGTATTTTAAATAGCGCTATATTTTAATTCAGACAATTGTGTCTGCTGATATGTGCATTATAAAACAGTTTAAATAGCAATAAAATTAGTAAAATGTATGAATTTGCATAAATATTTCAGTGTCATACCCATAACAATGTTTTATCTCGTATCTAAACAATTAATCTTTCAAGTGGTTGGAACAACAATTAATGATGTTGTCATTTTATAACCTTTTCCCCTAAAAACTGAAACATTGCCAAAAGATAAAGAAAGCGTTTCAGTGTCAGACTAAATTATTATTGAAAATAAATTTTCTTCATTCGTAATAAAAGGGTGACATTGAGGGTTTTTTTCTAAATGACTTTGATTTAAATAAATTATACTAAATCTTGAAATAATTTATTTAAATTGTATTTCCTGTTTTTTCTTTTTTTTTTTTTTTTTAAGATGTATTTTAACTGTAACGAGGTGTTAATGAAAAGATATTTTTTATAAGAATTATGTACTTTTATTTTGACTAATAGTTACAAAAACTAGTTGGTGCTGGTAGACTCTGCCTAGTTCCCCATTACATATTTGTTCTAAAAATGACTGCCTTCCCTTAGATCATACTATAGTTATAGCAAGAGCAAGGTACCTTGCATATGTTAGATCCATACTTGCCATACTTACAGGAGATTGTTACTACCAGCCCTTTTTTTCCCACCAGTCCTTTTTTTAAGTATTTTTCTTCTTGTTTAATCGTAATTACATTCAAAGATTATTTCTCTAAAACTAAAGTGGTGTGGAAAAAGGGGCGGATTCTAACAATCTTCCAGAATATTAATTAGTAAGTTGGGATGTATGAAGATCGGTAGGATGTTGAAATACCTTTATTACTTTTAGCGATTTGATACATTTACTTTATCCGAATTTGTAGTGTAATTTCATTGATGACGGTTTCGTATATTAGTTTTTATGCAATTTTATGTTATAGTTCATGCAATAATTCCTATAATGTAAATTTATCTGAAGTATTACCCTATTTCGCTATGTTATGAAAAATTTTCAACTTCGAATAACGTAAGAAGTTTTCCATTAGAATACTGATACTTGATAAAGTTCATACCAGTATTATAAATGGTATTTTATAGCTATTCCTATTTCTTTAACAGGAAAACAATTATCATAGTACATGTTTATGTGAAATTTTGTCCTATATTGCCAAAAAAAGAAAATATTAATTTTCACATAATTTAACGAAATTTTTCAAGTAGATGTCACATTTCAATGGAGCTCTAGTTTGTATCATAAATGATATTTTAAAACAGTTCTAATTTATTACGAAATTTCATTCTTGAGTAATGCCTACATAGACTAACAATCTAAAAATCCAACAAATTAACTAGTAAACAAACAAACTGACTTATACCGCATGCATTTGGGATTGTCATTTTCTTCATACTTTAAAATGTGTAAAAGCATAAAAAATCGAAGTCTGAAATTGCCGCAAATAATCCAGAATTCTTCATACTTATAATATGATGGGAAACAAATAATAGTACATTGCTACCTGTTTATTATACAATGGGTATTACAATGTTTTCATTATATTAGTCTAACGCATTTCACTATTAAAGCCATCTCACTAATGGAAGGGTTTAAATATTATTCTCGTTCACCCAATATAACCTCACTATCAAATTCAATATTTATGGGGTGAATGAACTCATGTGGTTAGTTTAGATTATACCGTGGACCCCAAAAGACACATAAAATATAAAAAATATATTATTCAAAAAGCATTGACCGTAGCCCTATGCAGTTTTCACTGACATGCGCAGGAAAACATGGGATTTTTTATGTATCAGAAAAAAAATAATAGCTACATTTTTCATCAACATGTGGCGCTGTATTCGCAGTATTCTCTCACAATTTAAACAAATCCGTCTTCTTAAATGATGCCTTATTTCGAATATTGATTAATCTGACTTTGGCGTGTTCATATGATTTCAGTTTTTATCAAATATTTAAATTAATTATTCGTTGCTTATTACTTCTTTCAATCGTTCTGAAAAGAAAATTTCGATATTTCTAAGAGATAAGGTACTGTTAGCAGTATTGCCAGATCTGGCGGATTTTTTATTCAATACTCACCAGTAAGTTTGAGAAATGATAGTATATATATATATATATATCTTTATAGATATATTTCTTTTGTGCGTGTGTATGTCACTGAACTCCTCCTAAACGGCTGGACCGAGTTTAATGAAATTTTTTGTGTGTCTTCAGATGAATTCGAGAATGGTTTAGATTTACAAATGAAAGTTGTAAGCAGTGTTGTGCAAGTTCACGAAAAAAACGAACTAGTTCAAACTCAAGTTCATCGTGTAAAAAACGAGCTAGTTCGCGCTCAAACTCATGTCTGAAAGAAATGAACGCGTTCAGTTCAAGTTCATTTTTAAAAACGAGCGAAGCTCACTAAAAGTTCATTTTTACGTACATTTTTTTTTTTTTTTTTTAATAGATCTTATCCTCTGTGAACACTTTCATAGGTAATTTCCTTTTTTTTCTAAAATTACCAATTACCATGAAAATTGTTTTTAATTTTACGCTTAATTAAACTTATTAACTTATAATTCTTAATTATAACTTATTAATTTAATTGTAGTAAAAATTTATTTAGCAAACACTTCTGAATAGTGTACCCACTGTTTTTGAATGGTTTTTTATTCTCAAATTTTCAATACGTTTGTTTATGCGCATGAGAACTTATTAATAGGAGACAAATTCTATCATTTAGAGGTTCCGTTGTTTTAAATCAGTGTTGTGCAGGACCGCGTTCATGAGTTTAATTAAAGCTTTTTCAGTTTTGAGCTGAATTTCGCTTGTTTTTTAAATTGTGAACTTGGGCTGAGCAAAGTTCGTTTTCTCATGAATTTGAGCGGGAAAAGTAACTCAAACTCATATGAATTTTATTCCTTTGGGAAAAAATTTTATATTCTTGGTAGCAATACTTTCTACCCTGTTAATCGCAAGAGAGGACGCATTTCTCACAAGAGAGAAACGCATCGGGTCGGGTAATCGCTTATTAACTGCTTTGCTGGTCGGGTGCAGTTAAAATTTGCATTAATTTTTATTCACAAAATGTTTTCTCCGAAGATTGTTTTATGCTTTACTTATGAATCTAAACTTTTAAATGAAGAGATTGGATGGCATTGTCTTCCTTCCTAGTAATTTAAAGACATGACTGATAACATGAATTTAATTACATTTACCTAAATATTAATACTTAACGTTTAAAGCTTTATATGGAAAACTATTTTTTTTTTTTCGACCTATATTTGCTTCCTTATTTTACTGTCAAAATACTTGGAACAGTGGATTTTTTAAATATATGTTTTAATATAGCTAAAAGTTTGTTTATAATTAGATAAATACACTGTTGTAATATTTTTATACCATATTTAATTGTCTGAAAGATTTCTTCAATAATATAATTGTAGTTTATTTAAAAGAACTTTTATTCAGTTTATTATATAACACAATTTTAACAATATAGCGGGTCAGAAGCTGCAGATTCAGAAGGACAAAAACCATTTTGCAGTGCGGGTCGGCTGTGAGTCAAGTTTACTCGAACTACGCAGGACTCTAAGCCAGTCCTTTCATAAGAAGAAATATAAATTCCGCTGATCTCCTAATACGATTGAAGACTTAAATGCCCTATCCAGTAGGCTACCCTTTTCCTTGCTACTATAATTTTTTTCGTGCCCAGTTTTCCACGATATTGTACTGTTGTCAATTTTGTATTTCAGTTTTTTCATGCAAGCAAATCCATGCTATTTTAATAATACAAATTTTTGCGAAATACCTCCTATTATGAAAAATTATGGAAGTTCTAAGAGTAATTTAAGAAAAGTTTTAAGAAAGCCTTTCATTATAAATAAAAATATAAAGATTTAAAAGTATAATATTAAATCCCAATAATTAAATCCTGTTTGCTAGTATCATAAATGATATTTTAAAACTAGCTGTACATTAAAAAAAAAAAAAAAAAAAAAAGAATCTTTAGTTCAATACACGTATGTTTCAATATTTGTGGATGCATTCGTAGATATATATATTCATAAAAAAACAAAATAAGAGAATTTAAATTACATTATAAATAGCTTGTTGTAATAAGGAGGATTATTATTCTGTTTTTATTTATATTTATATTTATCTTATTTTTTTATTTTATTTACTTATTTTTACTTATTATTATTTGCATTTACCAGAAACCGCTGAAATTAAAATAATCATTGATATAAAATCTACATCTCTGATATGAAATTATTTCAACAACCTGAATACATTTTTATTTTTAATATTAAAAATATAAATAATCATTAAAAAATATACTATTATTCTATTTAATCTATGTGTAACATGTGTTAAACCAGTAATCTTTGTTTAATCTTTTATATTTTAAAGATGCTTATCTTTCAATGCAAGAGTAAAATAAAGATAAGAATCATTTTCGCAAATAACAGGAATCTCATTTTTAAAGAAAAAAGAGAATCTGTAAACATGGATTCACGCCTATAGAGCAAGATATGATAGTAGATCCTTTCATTGTTTGCATCGTCTATCAGCGAAACGAAATGTCCATTACTTTTATGACAGGCGGGCAATTTGTCACACTGCCTCAGGGCTAGCTCTGGGAGGTCTTGCCGAAGATCTTTGCATCGTGGCACCAGCAGCAATGTTACTAGTATTTATAGTATTGTAGAATGCAGAACGTTGTCTGCAGCCGAAGTATTGTACTACGTAACAAAAGGTTCTCACGCTTTTTTCTTTTGAATCCAATACAATGTTGCTGGGTATCCTCTTACTAATTACCTTTAACCTACATGTTCGAATTGTGCTGAAAACACTAAACAAATCCCTCTCTTCAAAAATGGTCAGGAAACTTACCATATAACTGTTATTTATAAAGTGTATTTATTCGCAATAATTTCCAAGAAATTTTATAAACATGTTTAATTTGTTGTGAAAAAAAAAAAAAAAAAAAAAACTTATACCTCAGATTTATCAATATATATTACTATGTAAAAAGATGCTTTTTTATTTTATTTTATTTTTTTTTAATTCTTCTAAGCTTTTATTAAGATTTATTTTTAGTTCTGTAATATACATTTAATAAAGTTTGAGCTTTATAAATCAAAGATTAAATTTTAGGATGTATATTCAAGATGAGGTTCAAGATATGAGGTTCAAGGTATGAGGTTGAAGATATAACACTTTCAGATCATTATCAATTGATATTTCATGAATATATATTCTAAAATTAAAAATGGTTTGAATTAAGAAGTTTTGTTTATATAATTTTGGAACAAATTAAAATAATAATCTAAAATATTTTTCTTGCTATAGTAAAATTTTCGTGTACATGCTATTAACAAAAGCAGAGATTCAATTCATGAGTGAGAAAATCGTGCATTTGAAACTATTAGATAGTCCTATGAACACCTTTTAAATTGATTTCTTATAAATATGTTTAGATTTTGATACCTAGTAATTCCACGAAGATTTGAGAAGTTTACAAAAAGTACGCATTTTTTCTCGCTAATATTTCTGAAGAAATTGAATAAATCTTAAAAACTATTAAATAATCTGGTGTGTCACTCACACGACTTTCTCTTACCCTGAAATTTAATACTATAAATACAGGTTGCAGATTAATAGGTAACATAACGAGTACTGTTATGTAAACCTATGTTAAACAATTCATATTAGGCTTCTGAAGAGTTTTATATGATAATTAGTTCTGTGTTAGGGGGGCTATCGCCCCCCTCAACCTCTCGTTTCATTAATGCACCTACATTTATATAGAATTGAATTCGGTCATTAAAAAATAATTCTGTTTTAAAAAAATAATTTATTAAAATTATTATTTTAAAAAATTATCTTTTATGATAATGCAGTCAATTTCCATATTAGAGAAGTAGTATAACACCAAATATCCAAAAAAATGTCCATTTTATTCTCAATATTAAAAAATAAATTAATTAATTAATTAAATAAAACAAATACGATTTTTTTTTTCCAAGTTTTTTTTACGTTAAAAGTAAAAAAAAAAAAAATCGATAACTTTGTTTTAAATTATCGCAGATCGATGGTTCAACCACTCGTTTTAAAGGTATTGGCGAGCTCTTTTGAAAGATACCCACCATGAAAATTTACTTCCCTCGAGTGGGGACTTTCCCCCCAGGGGGGGAGGCGAGGCTCCTACATACACAAAATTTTTTTCCCAGTTAACTATTTCTATTACAAAATATATATATTCGTTTCATTTGGTTTAGTGCAGTCTATAGACGTCAAACTCTACTTACTTGCAATTTCCCCCATAGACGTAATGTATTCGAATTCTCTTCATTGTCCCTGTACACGAACCATTTGCTTGATCTTAACGAAAAGCTTACTGTAGCATCCCTATATGATACACATTTAGAATACCAAGTTTGAACTTTCTGCCATAATTTGTTTTTGAGATATGCTGATAACAGACAGACACACACACAGACACACACACAGAGAGACACACAGACACACAGACCATTTGCTAAAAACATGATTTTCGTATTCAGGGGACCTCAAAACGTGTAAATATAACAAAATCTCGCGTTCGAAAATTTGAGCCAAAAACAATACTTTCTCTACCTTATGGGTAAGAGAAAGTAAAAAGTGAGAGGGGGGGGGGAAGACCAATTCTATTTTTAATACGTAGTATTTTGTAGACGAAACTTATACAAAAATTTTGCTCATTTTTTGAAAGAAGACTTTATTTCATGTTTATTGGTTATTGATATAAAGCGATTTCTTTGAATTTCTGGAAAATGCAGATAAAGGCAAACTCATCGTTTTTTGTCAACGCTTGCTAACGAGAAGTAAAAGTGAACCTTCATCCCTCCCCCAAGTCCTACACACACAATGTTAAAACAAACTGGCACATTTGGTAAATTTCAAACTTAGTTGGCAAACTTTTTAAACACTTTTCAGTCAAAAACTATAATGCATTTACAGATTCTAATTTTGCATTTCTTTCCCCCTCCCCTTTTTTTACTTTATATTCAATAAAAGAAAGTATTGGATTCGTAAAAATTTTCGGCTTCCGGTTTTCGATGAATTTACACGTTTTTAAATGTCCAGAACACGATTGGACGATTTTTAGAAAATGTCTGTCTGTGTGTGTGCGTCAAAAATTTTTATTTTTGGGGACTGTATCTCAGGAACTACAGCACAGAATTACGTGTAAATTTATATGCAGATGTACCTTGACTAAAATTAGCGCCTGCGAAATTTTGGTATCAATTTCTCAACAGGTGGCGCTGCTAGGCCGCGATTTCCACAGTTTCATGGAAGGCTATATCTCAGGAACTGCTGATCGAAATTCATATAAATTTATAAGCGGACGCAGTTTGATCCAGGTTAGTGCCTTTCAACTTTTGGTGATCATTACTCAGCAGGTGGCGCTGCTATACCGCGATTTCTACAATTTCAGGGAAGGCTATATCTCAGGAACTACTGCACGAATTTGCATATAAATTTATATGCAGCTCCACTTTTTCATTAAAATCACTAAGAAGGTAATATAAAGAAAATTATTATCTTTCAATCTGCTCCTTGATTCCCCCTTCCCCCGGGTATATTACTAAGTGAAAATGGTAACAATTTAATTGATTGAAATTTCTAAAAATATATTATGAAATAATTCTTTAAATTTATTCTTTGATGTTTATTATTTTTGCAAACTGCAAAAATGCCCTTTTTTCCAGTGCTCTTTTTTCCGGGTGTCCTTTTTATGAGTGCCTTTCTTTCTAAGTGCCCTTTTTTCCTGTGCTCTTTTTTCCGGGTGCCCTTTTTATTAGTGCCTTTTTTTCCAAGTGCCCTTTTTTCCGGGATCCATTTTGCACAATTATTATCTTTTCTGTCCTTTTCTTCTTCTACTTTCCTTTTTATATTTCAGACAGAAATATTTAATATGAGTTTGAGCTTGAACTGCATTTTCACGCTCAAGTTCGTGAAAAAAACGAGTTTCGCTCAACTCAAGTTCACAATTTAAAAAACGAGCGAAGTTCAACTCAAAACTCAAAATTTTTGAGCTACGCTCATGAACGCGTTCAAATGAACGCGTTCGTGCACAACACTGGTTGTAAGTTAATTAGTTCTTTCTTAATTAATTTTTAACCAACAGTTTCAACAACTTTTCTACCTAGATGGCGTGAGTTGTCCATAAACACGATGTCAGAATTTATTTAATATTGAAATGAAAAATGAATTTTTAACCGTATCTTACGAAGTGTTTAAAATATTTTTTCAAAGTTAATATTTTTAGAATCGTAACCGTATCTTACGAAGTGTTTCAAATATTTTTTCAAAGTTAAAATTTTTAGAATCGTAAACACGATGTTAGAATTTATTTAATGTTGAAATGAAAAATGAATTTTTAACCGTAAGTGTTTAAAATATTTTTTCAAAGTTAATATTTTTAGCCTGAGGATTAAAATGGTATATTCTTTTAAAAAATTCGTCAATATCCGACGGAGTTATTTTATGTTAAAATGAAAAATGAATTTTTAGGCCATTATTGTTTGTGCAGATGGAAAATGTACTAAAAGTTTTCGGAAAAATTTCACTAACGATACGATCACAAATGTTGACGGATATCCAATATATCGTCGAAGAAACCCCGGTAATGGCGGACAATCTTATCATCTATGGCGGTCATCTATGTCAACAACATAGACATTGACATTGATAACCGTTGGGTGGTCCCATATTCGCTCTGCTGAGCAAAACATTCAATGCTCATATTAATGTTGAGTTCTGCAGTTCAGTGAACAGTATCAAATACATTTGCAAGTATGTGAATAAAGGCAGTGATATGGCTGTATTTCGAGTTGAAAATACCAATGTGAATGCTCCTCCGGTGAATAACAACGATGAAATAACACTTTACCAAATTGGCCGGTACGTCAGCTCCAATGAAGCTGTTTGGCGTATCTTTGGTTTCCCAATTCATGAACGGGATCCAGCAGTTCTTCATTTAGCCGTCCATCTTGAAAATGGCCAGCGCGTATATTTCACGAGCGAGTCCTAATTGAAATATTACATCAAGATGTAATTAGTGTTTGAAGAGTTTTGAAGTGTGCATAAAAAACTATACATTTTGCAAATTTAGTGCGGAATTGGACTATTATTTTATATAATTTTCTATCAAATTTACACGCGCGTTGATTAACAACCACCCTAACCTACAAATTTATTTGTGTAGCTAATTTATTATATTTTATTTATTTATTTTTTGAATGGAACACCTTTAATATCGGAACCCTTTGGCAAAATTTGAAATTTGGCACCGAAGTAGCTCGGACGCTTCTCGCCAAGATCTTTATTTCCACAATTGAGATAGCCATTTCAATTCATCGCAAAAATGGCTTAAAATATTTAAAGTCACCAAAGGGGTCCCATACTTTTGTGCGTGTGCATGTCACTGATATTTTATTTATTTATTTTTTGTATGGAAAATTTGGCATCGAGGTAGCTCGGACGCTTCTCGCCAAGATCTTTAGTTCCATAATTGAGATAGCCATTTCAATTCATCGCAAAAATGGCTTAAAATATTTAAAGTCACCAATGGGCTCCCATACTTTTGTGCGTGTGTATGTCACTGATATTTTATTTTTATTTTTTTTTTTTGTATGGAACACCTTTAGTATCGGATCCCTTTGGCAAAATTTGAAATTTGGCACCGAAGTAGCTCGGACGCTTCTCGCCAAGAACTTTAGTTCCACAATTGAGATAACCATTTCAATTCATCGCAAAAATGGCTTAAAATATTTGAAGTCACCAAAGGGGTCCCAATTTGTGGCTTAGATTTAGAAAATCCGTGCTTTTCTCACGGCCAATTATATGTTGCGTGTTCCATTGTTGGAAAACCTTCGAATTTGTTTGTGTATATTCCTCAAGGATTAACCAAAAATATTGTACATCCAATGGCATTACGATAAATTAAGTTTTTGTAGATTAAAAAAATATACCTGTTATAAAATAAATTGAGTTTCAACTTTTTCACCTTTAATTAAAACGAATTTAAGTTTTTATTTAATACGAACTCTACTTTTCACTTCGCTCATACTATACACATACTCACATGCATCGATTGATTGAATTGTGATAAATGTACATGTAATGATGTTAGATATTGTAATAACTTTTTGATAAAAATTTTCATCAAATCGGTCCAGATTGTTACAGATTATTTAAAAGAGACGGAATTTTCATGTGAAATTCGTTGCTATCAGAGATTCTCTCTTAAATTGAAATATTTGCCGTATGAAATAAAATTTTCTGCTGTTCGACATTCAGCGAAGGTTTTAAATAACAAGTAGCAAGTAGAAAGTACCAAGTAGCAAGAAGAAAGTAGCGAAAGTTTCGGTAATTATGTCTTTTACGTTATAATAGGAATTCACAGTCACCGTTCACAGCGCTCCATACCTGTTTCACTTATATACCACATCTTTACACACGTACAATAAGTTAGTTATTTTTTAATAGCAAAATATTCTCTAGAAATAATTTATATGACAAAACAACGTTTGTCGGGTCAGCTAGTATATATATAATAGACTATCGATGTTCGAAATGATTAAGCAAACGTTACAATTAAAAATTATTGGTGATTATTGAATAAAATATCCGCCAGATCTGGAAACACTGATTGTTCATTAAGTTTATTATGAGATTTCCGAATGCGCAACGCCTGAAGGCCGTTCTCATGAATAACGGCCGTCATATTTACAGTCCTAGTTCCGCTTTTGAATTAACTGCGCCACTGTAAAAAAGTATTTTTTTCAATTACAGCCCCACCTAATGAAGAAAAATTAAACTAATTTGGCAATAAATCTTTTGTTACTTCAGAAGGAAAAAAAAAGTGTTTCTGTGCATTTTAGTGGAAACCATATAGTACTACGGTCAAAACTTTATATATATATATATATTGTGACTTGTGGATCACGTGGTATATTGAATCAAAAATTAACCATCACATTTATTGATATCTATATATTTTGTACCTCGTCATAACTCCTTTTGCTGTATTATTTTGATAATTCTGAGTAACATATATCTGTTTCATTGTATTAATATTTACAAAAGTGGTAGCCGAATTAGTAACCACTGTTAATCTTTTCTACTTTATTGGAAAATGTTTTTTTTTTTTTTTTTTTTTTTTAAGTATAATGAAGCAGCGTCTTCTGTTGAGTGTTCTAAATAAAAAGAAAACCACAGTAGTACTTGATTACAATCATTCCGCACATTGATATTGTAGCGAATTTATATCATAGAATATATAAGAGATTTCTTTTTTGTTGTCGTATATGTACTAAAACTGAGTGAGTAAAATTTCATATAAAACCATCTTACAATTCAAATTTGCCGGAAATCCATATCATAACTTAAATGTAGGTATCAAGAAAATCGTGAAAAGACTGATATAGAAGCCCGACCTGTTATATAACGTGCATAAAAATCTATAATCTGCACCAGAGCCCAAAAACTAGATCCTAAGAATATACAAAAATTATTGTTAAATTATTTATCACACCATCACCTAAAACAATTCCGACAAAGATGAAAATTATTAAAAATACGTCTGTAATACTTGGTAAAAAAAATTTACATGGACCACAAGTCAATCTGATTTTTTTTTTTTTTCTTAAAAAAAAAAACTTAACGAAAATATATATATTTATTTATTGTTTCTTTTCAAAGATCATACCTACATATAAAGTGTTTAATAAAGATTATATTTTCAGAATCTTAAAATATATTTCTCTTTTAAGATTTTCATAGTAGTATGAAATGTTCCCTTATAAGTTTTTTCCTATAGTACACAACTCACATAACTTTATTTATCCCACTGAATGAACGATAAATATTACCTACAACTTTTTTCGATAGGGAACATGTTTTGTTATATTTCATTTCAACGTCTTGCATCGTTTTCAAAATGTTCAATTTAGTAAAACATTAAGAATGTTATTTCTTATAGTTTCTCACCACAGAGTGTAATGAAATCGATTTATTTTGTAGGTCCCAGTAAATAAACGATGACTACCACAATAACGGGTTCTAATATGCTAAGCATTACTAACAAATATGAATAGCTTTTTTTTCTTTTTTGTTAATTTGATTTTGAGTATCTTTATATTTTTACGTAAGATAAAGTATGGATAGACAGACCGACTAGAGCTAGAATCAGAACAACTTTTCAACTGCACTAAAAAATATTTTTTTTTTTTTTTTACCTCTCTTTCTTTGTAAAAGTGTAGAAAATTCTTTTAAGCTTATGATTAAATCCAGCATGTTTACTATTTTTATTACATACAATAATATTATACACAGGGATGGAACACGGGCGCAGAATTCATACCACTATCAATGTAAGAAAATTTTCTACCTATTAAATCGACGATATTATAGGTACAGAAATTTCTTAAACACATTCCGGTGTGAATTCTGCGCCCGTGTTCCATCCCTGTATACATTATTACTATATATTATTACTATATATTATAAAATATAATATAGTATAGTTTCATTTAATAATAGTTTTTTAGGGATTGAAATTTATATATTACATTTAAAAAAAATTAAACCATGTGACGTACCTTTTTTCAATCTATCAAATATTCAAATACCACAGTATAAAGTTCAACTTTTATAACTTTTTCATAACCTTTAAAAAACATAATTAATAGATTTAAAGTGAAAATCCTCCTTCACTTACAATAAAATTTCAGTTAACAAAATGATAATCTATGGAACAATAAATTTGCTGCTATATATATATACTAGCAGGCTTTGCCCGCTTCGCTGGACATTAAACTTAAATGAGTTGTCAAAATGCCATAACTTTATTAATAACCTAAGTTCTCGCTGTGATTGGTAGAGGTTTTCTCGCTCCCAATATGAGGAGTCTGGGTCCCCACTGTCTTCGGCACAACTTACCCACTTCTTTCTTCCCCACCCTCAGCGGGTGAGTTCGAAGTTTTGCAAAATTCCACTAATGTACATAATGCGTACACTTAATCAATATCCACACACCAAAATTCGCCATTCTAAGATAGTTCAAAGCCAATTCAAACGGAAAAACATATTTTTACACATGTTTATTGCCCTCCGACTCCGAGAAGGGGGGGGGGGATTTCGAATTTCGTGAAATGCAGTTACAATAAGTGCCGATGCATACAAACAATTTACACACCAAATTTCTATTACATATTGACAAAAGTATTATTGATAAATATTTCAATTTACTTCTTATATATTTTATAAAAATAGTTCAAGGTTTATAAGGTAAGTAAAATGCACTCACCTTGGTTGTGAGTATCCTCTTTTATTTCAGCTTTCAGTATCAAGATGTTGTATTTTGTAAATGAAAATAAATCCATTGGAGTATCAGGAACTATCAGTTGACTGATGCTGTTTAAAATATATAATTTGATATTAATTAATTAATGGTTTTAATTGAATTAAACCAGCCTTCTTTAGCTTGGTTTATGAATAGGAAAAAATATATGTGGGAATAAAAAGAAGAACCCACATGTGTTCCTTTTAATCACATTTTTATTATAAAACTGAACATCGAAGAAGGAGAAAAATAAACGAAAAATACAGCATTACATGTACATAGAAACACAGACGGCCAATCAGAACAAAATGCGTCACACCGACGCTCCAATGAATGTATATATGCATGAAGAAATAAAAGAGTCAAATGAAATGTTTTTAGAATAATATGAAAAAAGAAAGTTTTTGTAATTATTGAAAGAATGTCATTTTGAGTTTATTTCTCACCAACACCCCTGCGTAAACTCGATGACATTTAATCACAGTTCAACAAGGAAATTCGCAATTTTCGAAAAGAATGTCTCGGCAGAGGCTTGGTGAGCACGTCTGCTATCATATTATCCGTACTTACATACTCAATCTTTATTGTGCCTTGCTCAACAAGGTCTCGAATCAGATGGTACCTTAGCTCAATGTGCTTAGTTTTCTGTCGAAATTTGTCATATTCGGCCAATTTGATGCAAGAAAGATTGTCTTCATAGAGTGTAATAGGACAATTTTGTTTCATATCAATTTCTTCAAAAAGGTTTATAAGCCATTTTACTTCTTGCTCGGCACTTGCTGCAGAAATATATTCCGCTTCCGCTGATGACATTGATACAGATTTTTGTTTTTTGCTTGTCCAGTATACAGTATTTGCTCCTATGCAGAACAAATTTCCTGTTGTAGACTTACGATCACTGGGATCGTTTGCCCAGTCGGAATCTGCATATACCCTCAAGACAGGCTCTTCAATATTATTATATGTCAATTTAAGATTAATTGTACTTTTTAAATATCTCATTAATCTTTTTACCGCTTCCCAATCTTTTGCTCTTGGGCGCTCATTTCTTCTACTCAAAATATTTACCGCGGCGCTAATATCCGGACGTGACACGGTTGAAATATATAACAATGCGCCTACAGCCTGTCTATATTGTGTATTTTCTGGTAAAAGGTTTTCTTCGTCATTTAATTTTATGTAACCTGTGTCCATAGGAGTGTCTGTAGGTTTTGAATTTTCTAAACCGTATTTGACTATAAGTTCTTGTATTTTGTGTGTTTGATCAAGAGTCATTGTATTTTCATTAGGGCGATTAATATTTATCCCAAGATATTGTTTTGCTTCTCCCAAGTCTGTTAACGGGTATTCTTGTTTTAGTTTGTTTACAATTTCATTTATTTGTTGATCATACCCCGCTATTAACAAATCATCGACAGACACAAGTACATAAGTAGTTACATCGTTTTGTTTACGTTTATAAAGACACTTGTCGAATTGACTTTGAATAAAGCCTAAGTTAAGTAATGACTCATTCAATTTTAAATTCCATGCTCTCGCGGCCTGCTTTACCCGTATATTGCCTTTTTTAATTTACACACCTTATGTTCTTCCCCGGTTACCACGTATCCTTCTGGCTGATGCATATAAACATCTTCACTCAATTTACCGTGTAAAAATGCAGTCTTGATATCAATATGTCTAAGACTTAAATTCTTATAAAGACTCATTGCCAAAAAACTTCTCAAAGTTGTGTGAGACGCCACTGGGGCGAAAGTCTCATCGTAGTCTATTCCATATTTCTGTGAAAAGCCCTTCGCAACCAGCCTAGCTTTGTATTTTTCAACACGGCCCTGACTGTTATATTTTGCTTTGAATGCCCATTTGCACCCTACTATTTTCATCCCTGGTGAAACCTCAACTAAATCCCAGGTGTCATTCTGCTTGAGTGAATTTATTTCATCTAATGTAGCATTGATCCAATTTTCTTTTTCTACAGGGTTTTCCATACTTATTATATCATCCCAGCATTTTGGTTCACTTATTCTTTCATTGTGTAATGTGAATGCGAATCTATCTGGTGGTACCCCTTTATTAGATCTTTGTGATCTACGTGGAGTATTTTGAGAATTATCTGACACAACACTATCATTAGTTTCATCTATCTCTGAGTCTATTATTTGCAAATTTGGTGATGGATTTTTATTATCACTTTTCTCATCATTGTTTTGTGATGTTTCATATTTAAGTATCGCTTGTTTTTCATTTTCTACAAATTTTACGGTTCGACTAATAATTATGTTTTTCCCATTTCTGCAGATCCTATATCCTTTACTTCTGTTATCGTACCCTACGAATATACCTTCCTGTGCCGTATTATCTCATTTTCCCCTGTGTACCTTTTGTACGTATGCATAGGCACGACAACCAAATCGTTTTAACATCGATAGGTCAGGTTTTCGACCTGTCCATAATTCATAAGGTGTCAATTCACACGAAGATGTTGGGAGTCTATTTTGCAAGTAAACTGCGGTATTTATTGCCTCCCCCCAGAAAGAATTTGGTAAATTGCCATCCTTTAATAAACAACGTGCCATTTCAACTAACGTACGATTTTTACGTTCAGCAGTTCTATTTTGAGAAGCTGAATAGGGAGCAGTGAATTGGTGGTCTATACCTAATTTTGTTAAGTATTCATTTAATTCTGTCCCGGTATACTCCCCTCCGTTGTCGGAGCGGATTGCATGCAAAGTTCGTCCGAACTTGTTTGATGTCATCGCGATGTATTCCCTCAATTTTGTGAAAACTTCATCCTTTTTTCTCAGTAGGTATATAACTGTAAATCTACTGAAATCGTCAATAAAAGTTAAAAAATAGTATTTTCCACCAACCGTGGGGGTTGTCATTGGTCCACACAAGTCAGTGTGTACCAACTCTAGTGCTTTAGTTGCCCTAAACTGAGCCTTTTTGGGATAAGGATTGCCCGTTAATTTAGTTAATATGCAAGTTTCACATGCATTATCATGTTTGCAGTTGTCTAGTTTTATCCCAACTGCCATGTTGTTGTTTACCAATTGTTTTATATGACTAATGTTTCTATGGCCTAATTTAATGTGCCATTTATCAATGCAATTTGTATTTTCACATATTTTTACCATGTTTATAGTGTGTGTTGTATCATAGTTAACTTTGCATTCGTATAAATTGTTGTTAATGTAACCTTCAATGCATGTTTCTCCTTCATGCATTATTTTGCATGATTTGTTTTCAAATATTGCTACACAACCATTTTCAGTAGCCTCTTTTACAGATATGAGGTTTGTCTCTATCTCTGGTACATATAAAACATTTTTCAATATTATAGTATTATGTGTGTTATTGGAATTTATGGTGTTTAATTTCACAGACCCATGACCCAGGGATTCTATCTCCTGTCCATTCGCGATTGTTACGCGTGAATTATTATGATTAAATTCATGAAATTTACTCCTATCATTGCATACATGCGTTGAACAACCTGAGTCTACATACCAATTGTTAGATTTCTCACCGATAAATAGAGTGAATATTTTATCGTTAGGTTTTTTATTTTCACTCTCAGTAATAAGAGCCCTATCCGCGTTATGTCTGTCTTGAGAGTACATACCAGATTTGAAAGTTGATCTGGCATTGCTGGCTTTTGTTTGTTTCGGAGTCTTTTCTTTATTTTTATTTTTAAGATGCCAGCATTCTTCAATTGTATGCGATTTTTTTTTTTTACAATAACGGCAGAACTTTGAATTTTCTGGTTTCGGTTTAAATTTAACCTTTAACACTGAATTATTTTCAGATTTGTTTTCTTTTCTTTTAGAAAATTCATCAATCAATTTCGAGCGTATAAACTCTGGTACAAGATCCTTTTCATCACGCGATTCTAAAGCGGTGATTAGTACATCATAACTTGGAGGTAAGGAACAGAGCATTAGGGCTGAAAGGTGCCTGTCATTTATTTCTTCTCCGATTGATACTAACTTATCTCGTAATTGATAAATGTACGTTAAATGATCGATCATATCGCCACCCTCAGTTAATTTCGTAGAGTAAAGCTTTCTAAGCAAAAATAGCTTACTGCTGAGGGTTGAACGCTCATGTACAGCTTTTAAAGCGTTCCAGCATTCTTTAGCGGTCTCGAGATTTTTGACATGGATTATTTGATTATCCTCTATTAAGAGGTTTATAATGGCGCGTGCTTTCCTATTTTTGTTATTCCATGTGTCCGTAATGGGATTCGGAGCATCGTTAATAACCACAGAATATAAATCTTCTTTTTGGAGAAACATTTCCAATTTAAACTTCCACACATCATAATTTTCTGCGTTAAGTTTTTCAATTATAGTGTCCTTGAGGATACTCATTTTAATATTTCAATTTTGTTTTCTTTCTAGTTTATAATAACTACAATTTTATATTTAATCATTCATATGTTTATTTTAAACATTCTTTTACTTCTTTCGTTTTTAATGTTTATACAGATTTCTATACTTTCGTTTTCAAGAAACAACAAAAAACATATTTATTTATTTTCGCTTACATTTTTTATCATTATTATTATTTTAAATGTAGCAAAATAATATTACTTTAAATGTAGCAAATGTTTCTTCAAATATGCAAAGAAAGAACTTTTGTCAAGAATAAATTTAAAAACTCAATTTAGCGCATCAGATGACATAATCTATTACATATTGACAAAAGTATTATTGATAAATATTTCAATTTACTTCTTATATATTTTATAAAAATAGTTCAAGGTTTATAAGGTAAGTAAAATGCACTCACCTTGGTTGTGAGTATCCTCTTTTATTTCAGCTTTCAGTATCAAGATGTTGTATTTTGTAAATGAAAATAAATCCATTGGAGTATCAGGAACTATCAGTTGACTGATGCTGTTTAAAATATATAATTTGATATTAATTAATTAATGGTTTTAATTGAATTAAACCAGCCTTCTTTAGCTTGGTTTATGAATAGGAAAAAATATATATGGGAATAAAAAGAAGAACCCACATGTGTTCCTTTTAATCACATTTTTATTATAAAACTGAACATCGAAGAAGGAGAAAAAAAAACGAAAAATACAGCATTACATGTACATAGAAACACAGACGGCCAATCAGAACAAAATGCGTCACACCGACGCTCCAATGTAGATGTATATATGCATGAAGAAATAAAAGAGTCAAATGACATGTTTTTAGAATAATATGAAAAAAGAAAGTTTTTGTAATTATTGAAAGAATGTCATTTTGAGTTTATTTCTCACCAACAATTTCGTGACCACAGAAGTCTTTAATAGACAGTATTATAAATAAATAAATACAAAAAGCACAGCTTAAGTATCGGAACCCTTTGGTGACTTTAAATATTTTAAGCCATTTTTGCGATGAACTGAATTGGCTATCTCAATTGTGCAATTAAAGATCTTGGCGAGAAACGTCCGAGCTACTTCGGTGCCGAATTTCAAATTTTGCCAAAGAGATCCAATACTAAAGCTGTTCCATATCGAATCTGGGTTGAAAACGGAAAAAGGGTAAAATAAATTAGAAATATCAGACCTATATTTATAAATTTGATACCGAATGAAAGGGGCGATTTTGCTGAATCTAGGGGTGCAAACAGTTTTTCGATGCGACAATTAGATTTTTAAAAAATAACTAAAGTATGAAATTTAAGTGGCAACGGAAAAACGGATAAAGGGAAAAATAAATTAGAAATATCAGACCTATCATTACAAATTCAGTACCAAATGAAAGAGGTGATTTTTCTGAATCCTGGGGTGTAAACAGTTTTTCGATACGACAATTAGATGTTTTAAAATTAACTAAAGTATAAAACTTAGATGGCAACACTTCATTTCAATCTTTTCATAATTTGTAGTGCGAATCACGCGAATACAAAAGTCTTTAACTTAAAAAATTATTTTTATATTTTATTTTTCCATTCAAAGCATTTTAGTGGAAAAATATTTATGGCGCATGCGCAGGCGTTTTTTACCCACAATTTAAACACTAATCATAATTTTGAAAATTTCTATAGATATAATTTCAAGTTGGGTGAAGACCTAAGTTTCTGCCAAAAGCCATTGAATTCCGTCCAGCCGTTCTCGAGTGATGCCCGGACAAACGCGTTTTAGTCTTTTACCCCCTAGGGGGGAACGGGGGGGAATTTCTGAAAAGTTGATAGATATAATTTTAAGTTGGGTGAAGACCTAAATTCCTGCCAAGCGCCGTTGAATTCAGTCCAGCCGTTCTCAAGTGATGCCCGGACAAAAAAAGCGACATTCGGACACGATGACACACACGCACGCACACATACACACACACACACAGGCAAAATTTTCTGAAGTCATTTTCGGCTTTCATGAGGTGTAAAACGTGAAGATATCGCAAAATTTTTTGATTCCGACAAATTTACAGACAAAAGTCTGATTTTATTAATATATATATATATATATATATTTTTTTTTTTTTTTTTTAAGGAGAGAAACTTCTCGTTAGGTTTAATTTATGCCTGTGAAAGTTTCAATTTAATTCTTTAGTTTTGCAAAGCTGCATATTTCTGCCAGTGATAAATAAATTATAGTTGCCACGCAAATTTTTCAGCAGTTGCTTTCGAGTCTTATAAATTAATTTTTATAAGCACTTATAAATTATTATTTTTTTTATTTAATTTTTTTTATAAAAGCAATTTTTACTTTCTCTTACCCATATAATGACGGTAGAGAAAGTATTGTTTTGAGGTTGAAATTTTCGAAATTGAGTTTTTGCTATGTTTACATGTTTTGCAATTTCCTAAATCAGAAAATCAGATTTTTAGCGGTTAGTCCGTAGTGTACGAATCTTTAATCAGCAGTACTCAAAAAAAATTATTAGCAGGAAGTCCAAATTATATTATTAGGAAATTCTACTTGTAAACTTTTATTGAAATCAGGCAAATGTTTTGCATAGAGGACATTCAAGAATGTTCAAATACATTATCTATTTGAGTGAAATTTCTTATAGGTATACTTTAACAAATTTAGGCTATAATAAACAAAATGACATGAAGATATATATTTATACGCATACATTCATATCTAGTATGGAATGTGGCATGAAACATATTCACCATTCGTTTACAGGTTCTGTTAGGATTACAGTATTTAGAGATTTAATTAAAAACTTACATTTTCATAGTATTTAACATTACAGTACTTAATACACAAACAAGAAAACATTTATTTCTCCTCAAGTATAAAAATCTAAAGAAACAAAATTCAATTTAAATTACATTATTTTAAAAAATAATAATTAATAATAGTTTTAACTTTATGGCATTATCCGTGTAATTTGAATAATATGTTTCATTAATAATTTTAAATATGTTATTTATTTCAACAATGGATTTCTCCAGGCCTTATAAAACGAATATTTCTTTTCAATACTTTAAATAGTACTTAAATATTTCTCGTGGATTTATAACTCTGTGCAAATCGTTGTTTACCATAAAATATTAAATTCATGAACCATGTTATCAATACAATGAATTTCGTAACAAATAACTCTTCGTTTTATATAGATTAATTTTAATAAACTACGTCGGCAACTGCTCTCAGAGATCCAGATATTTTAAAATCATTTCCTTTCTTTACTTAGGCAAACTTTTGAAATAAAATTTAATTTTATGAATCCTCTTGCTTCTTTATTAGATATTTCCGTTCATATCAAGACCAATACAAACAAGCCAGATGGACATCGAAATTCTTCTTCTTCTCTGAGTTGAATTCGCTGGTCGAAATAGCTCTTTCCTGAACAGTTTTAGGCTTAATGCCTACGTACAAAATAGTTTAAGGACATATATTACTGTAGACATTGTGGCTGCATAATTTAGAAAACTAGATTTGTAAAAAAAATTTATGCTGTATTAGAATAGAAAGATATTTTAATTTAGTAAAAAATTTTAATTACTATTTGCAAATTTAATAAAACATATAGATCGATTCAGTTTATCAATACTTAGAAAATTAGGTGCTAGTCATTATTCAAATGTAAAAAAAGTAACTGTGTAAGATGAAATAAGAATTTCATTATTAAAAACTAGTATATTGTGGCCACCACATGACTTTCTTCTATATTTCCCTATACAAATTCACTCAGTAAAAATAATTTATTAAAATTATTATTTAAAAAAATTACTCTCCATGATAATGCAGACGATTGCCATGTTAGAGAAGTAGTATAACACTAAATATCCAAAAAAGTCGAATTTATTATCAATGTTACATTTTAAGAAAAAAAAATTAAATGAAAAAAATTGATAACTTTTTTTAACTTACCGCAGATCGATGATTCAACCACTCATTTTAAAGGTATTATCGAGTTCTTTTGAAAGATACCAATCATGAAAATTTACTCCCCTCGAGTGGGACCCCCCCCCCCCCCCGCCAGGAAAGGGGAGGCGAGGCTCCTGCATACACAATTTTTTTTCCTAGTTGACAATCTCTATTACAAATAATTATTTTAAATTTCATAATGATTAGTAAAAAAAAACTCTCTTTATGCACATTTATACGAAATTTTGTCCTATACCACCATGTTAAAAATTTAGAAAAAGTGGGATGGCAACACAAGCTGTTGGATAATTTTTTGATAGGCACTAATTTATGTCAATGTGTAACTACATACCAATCTGTATGAAATTTTGTGCAGTAGTACCTTAGATACAGTCGCCACAAAATTTTGTCACACACGTGCAGACAGCCGGACGGACATTTTCTAAAAAGGGTCAAATCATGTTGTACAGCTCTCAAAACGTGTAAATCCATCAAAAACCCGAGGTCGAAATTTTTTACAAATGCAATGCTAATATCCCAAATACTAATATCCATAATTTAATAAGTAAATGCTACCATTTACTTATTAAGGGGTTATTATTATACAATGTTTTCAATTAAAGCCATTTCATAATAATAATTTTTACTTTAAAAAAAAATTATGAAAACGCAGCACAAAATGTAGTGTGAGCGTAACACAAAATTATTCATATATATTGTAAAACTTATTACTTCTAATGAAATATTCGAAGCTATGTCATATCATATTATTTAATCGGTTCCATATATTAAGATACACTAGAATTATTTATTTACAGAATCCATTTTAAAACGATAGTAGTTTTTTATTTATTACTTTTATTATTATTATGGTAATGAAATTATGCAAAATTACTGAACGAAAACTTGCAGGAATAATGATATTCTTTGAAAAAATGTAACACTTTAAATTATCCAAAAAATATAACAAATCGTGAAGAATAACAAGTTTAAAAAAAAAAAAAAAAAAAAAAAAAAAACACTTCCCCATTCAGAAAATGAAACATAATTTTAAATAAAACAATACATATGTTTTTTTTTTTCCCATAATCATCCTTGGAAAAAGTTAAACCACTTAAATTTGAATGTAAAAAAAGAATCTAACACGTATGTGAATACAATTAATCATTGCGTACAATGTTTTTTAATTATGATTGGAAATTCAGAAAATTAAATTATCTACCTTTAAAAAAGTGCTCATGTAATTACCTAGAAATCATCAAAGGCTTTTAGAATATTCGGGTTAAAATTCTGATGAGTATAATGGGAACTTGAAAAGAAAAGAACAATTTCAAAAAACAACTCTAATTTAATTTATTAATTTAAGGAAAGACAAAATATTTTTGGAATTAATAAATGTCTTTAATTCTTAAAACGCATTTTACACTTGAAATTTTCAAAGGAAATATCTCACATTAAATAAAATTAATTTACTATAGCTGAATGATTCATATATCACATTGTATTTCAATTCTAAAAGAAGTTTTTTTTTTTTTTTTTTTTTTTTTTGAAATACAAATGTTTTGTTTGACAATGGACGCTTTTTTCAAAGCTTTATGCTAATAACAATTTAAATAATTGCGCTAATTTTATTCTAGTAAAACTTTCTGATAAATTAAAATGCATATATTAAACCGGAGAAAGTGTATATATATATATATATATATATATATATATATATTAATTCTAAATTAAATCTAATGAGGGTATTATAATTTACAGATATATAGATGATCTGATCGCATTTACTAGTACAAATTATGACACTAAAATAAAAACAAATTTTTATCCTTCTTATTTAAAACTCATTAGTACTAATTTTAATCCTTTAAAAGCAAATTTCATGGACTTGGATATAGATATTGTGAATAATGAAATGATTACAACTATTTTTGATAAAAGAAATAATTTTAATTTTAATGTGATTAAATTGATTCATTGGAGCTCTAACATTAGTAAACTTATCTACAGAGATATAATTTTAAACTATCTTAAACGTAATAAAAGATTAATTTCTAATTATCATGACAAAATTTAAAATATTCAGGTTTTCTTTAATAATGCTATTGAAAGTGATTATCCTATAGATTTTTTACATAGTTATATGTATTATAGATAAATATTTAAAACATTTGAAATATAAATGATTTTTAATTTTCCCTTTTCTTTATTACTTATTTTTCGATTTAGCTATAATTACTTTATTTATTGATTTAATTTCTTTATTTTAATACAGATGGCGTTGTAATATATTTTTTCGTTTGTTCCGTATTCTGGTTAGCTGTCTTGTTGGAGTTCTTATGAAATACACGCTACTGTTTATGTAAATGTTTGATCAATTTTCTGCATAATCCGTATAAGTTTTTGTCTTTTCCATATTATTTTATTCATTTTATTTTATCGATCATTTATTTAGCCATATATGTGCTTTTTTATTAAACTGTCTGCCTAGGGGAGAGTTTGATCAATTAAAAGCATGCTTAAACTCCACACATATGTCTCAAGTCATATGGGGCATTTTTGACAGTTTAAATCATTTATTTTATGTTTTTGCAGTAAGTTTTTCTTATGAATTTTTCACATTAATTAATTTTCTCGTAAGTTTTTCTTTAGTTATTTTTGTTACTTATTTACAACTATTATGACTGAAAACATATATTATAATTATATATATATATATATATATATATATATACTATTAATATGAAATCTGGATAAATTTTTAATTAACTTAAATTAGAGCCACGTTACTACGTTTTATTGACAGTATCGAAAATTTGATAATTTACCAACCTCCATCAAAGTTAAACATTTTAAATTGTTGTATTTTATCTAACAAAAGTTTTTTAATGTAGAATATAAAAAATTAATTTTTTTTCTGACTTACATATTCAATCTTAGCGAAAGTGTCTCAAAAAACTTTGTAGGTTTAAGTATCCATTATTAATATTAATTTAAATATCCATTAATTTTAATTATTCTCATCTTTCACTTTTATTCCCCAAAGGCTATTGCTTTAAATATACTATGAAAACGTAGTTATTATCACCAGTGAATCACTTGATGTAAAAGAGAATGAAATAATATTCCGTTTTACAGAATATAGTTATAATTATTGATGGCCGACATTGCAGCTAAGTAGTCAATAAAAACAAATTATTGTTTTAAGTAACAAACAAAATAATATATATATATATATATTTAAGAATATGATTAAACTAGAAAAATGTTTTGTTTATTTATGTTTAAATTACACAATTAACTTAAAATGCCTTTGACAAAATTAACAGTTATTAAACAGCAACTTAAGTGAGGTCACTCGCTCAGGAGCACATACATGCCCACACAACTACCAAAGTTTTCTTTCTTTTCTTTTTTTTTTTGCCTAGTTCAAGAGCAAAAGTCAGAGTCCTTCATCTTGCAATACCTACGAATCTCATACTTCGATGTCACGCATAGAAAGAATTTTTTCTGAAACGATAATGGTCATTCTGATTCTTCTGACTTGGGATGATAGTCATTCCGACTTCATTTCCGACTTGACTCCGGCTCCAGGCCAGTCTGTCCCTTCCCTAGATCGTTCAAGTTCATCCAAGTCAGAAACACCATTCACGAGACTCGTGATGCTCATCTCCTGAAAAGAAGCTTAGAAAACAACAGTTTTTTGTAATGCTAGAAACGAAGTCACCATGAAGGCTTGCACGAAGACATACTTGGAGAAGGGGATTCATGATATTATACCGACATAAAAAATTTTGTTTTTAACCAAAAAAAAAAGTAAAGTTTTATGATGTTACTACCTGTACTATGGAATTTTACGACTAAAGTTGCTATTAGAAGGAACATCATATTGTCTGAAGCATTAGATATTGTCTCTCAAAGCTGTCGCACGAGTTTTTTTGCTCTGCATGTAAGGTTATTTTTAAGCATGAACGAAATTCGCAAATGTAAACAACTGACTTAAAATTTAAGGATAAATCACCTCAAGGTGTTTGAAATAATAAGAATAGGGGATATTATGGAATCCCGATTTTTTACTTTTATTTCGGATGCTCTAACTGGAGGAGTTAAGGTTGAAAACTGCTGCAGGAACAGGTCTCCTACAAAGGGAAATTTCGATACCAGATTTTTTATGTATTAATAGTTTTTTAAATAAATATATTCAGGTCTAAAATTTACTATATAAAAATAATAGTATTCGAATTTCCTTTCGTGAGAACCATGTTTGGGAGATTCGTGATTGAAGAAATGCGTGAGGCAAATGTATCAAGCATTTCAACCGTTTCCCTCATTAAAAACCTGTCTATAAAATACTATCGGATAATACACCTCATTTAGAATTTCATCTTATAACTCTTTAATAATAATATATTATCTATAATTATGCAGAAGAAAGTTTTCTTTTTCGATAATATTTACATTCATTTTCGTTAATATATTGATTACACAGGTCGGTGATGAAACTTTTTTCTTCAAGATGATATGTTTTCTGGTGTATTTTTGGATGTTGATTAAGGAAAAACTATTCAAAAACTTCCATTATGTGCAGTTTTGAAAAAAATGGGATTGTATGAGCACAAAACTTTAGTTTTAAAACTCCCATCTAAGTTATTTCCCGTAAAATCTGGTTGATGTGTGTAAAGAACAAGGAGAGCTATTTCAGCAAGACACTAAAGCTTCCTTCAAACTCTGGCAACATTCAGGGCTTCAAAAGTCATAAATTATCCATTGTCCAAAAGTGACCCTTGAAATTTTGCACACATTTACAATGAAGGACATTACTTTTTCTTGCTCTTTTACAAAAGAGACCAGTTCCCATGCAATTATCGCACTAGGGTGTTTGTGAGGGAGGGCTCGAGTGAGCTTCGATTCTCAAAAACCACATCAAAGAAATATCAAAAGAAACCGAAGTTGAAGCTTTCCAGTTGCCAGTGTGTGAAGGCTCCTTTAAGAAATGCAGAGAAGGTATCAGGGACGGTGTTAACATGTTAGCAGATTATTGCTGGATGCTGCATATAGAGAATTCCCCCCCCCCACACACACACACACACAACGCCTTCAAGCCGTACACAAGGTAAAATGCTCTAAAAAAAAAGCTTCGATGCAAAGAAACACATTTAAAAGATAATGTGTAAATAATAGCCGATTTTAATGTATTCTATACGTAAATTGGTTCGAATTTGTTATAGTCTCTCGGTGAATTATTTCGATCTTCACCCTTTCTTTGTGAAAATTTCTTACGTGATAGGAGAAAAAGACAATCATTTCTGAATTCAGCGAATCAAAACACATTAGAAACACCCAATGCGTTGCAAAACAAAATTAAAAAGTACGATTTTGCAGGACTGTGTTATATAATATTTATTTAGGAATGTATAAGACAGTTATTATAACACCTGACGATCATTTAAAATTAAATAATCCATTGACAAATTAACCCTGAAACTACGTCGTAGCATGTCAAAGGGTTAGTTAATATAAGTATGAGAAAGTTTGTTTTGATAAGCTCTCAGGTAAATATGTTTCCAAAAGTTTTCTGCGATGATGTAGAGATTAAGATTGTCAGAAGCAAATTGAAACTTAACATTAAAACAAAATGTACGTACGACCACGCTTAAATTTTTCCTTTTTTAAAATTACAGGATTAATAAGTGAGGTGTGACAAAGGAAGCTTCAGTCGTGTGAAAGAATGTGAATTTTAGTCCTAAGCATGGATTTTAAAAATTAATTATAACTAAATTTAACATATGTAACTTATAACGTATGCATTGCAACATATGATATATAATAAGTACGATTTAATGTACTAGTAAAATTTAAAAGTGCAATTTTGAAATTTTAGTTCTTTTATTAATAATTTCTAATTCTAATTAATTTATCTTTTGTAGTAATCGTTGTAGATATTTTAGATTCTATTAAATTTATTGATTTCCAGTTATTACATATTCGTAGGATATACATGACATTAACTACTTTTTTTTTTTTTTAAGAAATGTACGCAAATCTTTAAGAAACTTTTATTGTAATGTAACATAATCTGTTCAATAATGAATTGCTCATTCTATTAGTACGATAGGACTATTTCTTTCAATCTACGATTTTACTTTGTCGCCATTTGTAGTGTTGGTGTATAGGTATCTATCATCTATGTACAACAGTGAATAGCTGTACGCGTAAAATTTGTGTATAAAGTGTTTTAAATATGAATAAACAAAATGCATTTATTAAAATCCCCCCAAGGCACAACTTTGACATGAGTCCCCCCCAAGGCACAACTTTGACATGAGTCCCCTCCCCAAGGCACAACTTTGACATGAGTCCCCCCCCCCAAGGCACAACTTTGACATGAGTCCCCACGAAGGCACAACTTTGTCATGAGTCCCCTCCCCAAGGCACAACTTTGACATGAGTCCCCCCAAGGCACAACTTTGACATGAGTCCTCCCCAAGCCACAACTTTGACATGAGTCCCCTCCCCAAGGCACAACTTTGACATGAGTGCCCCCCAAGGCACAACTTTGACATGAGTCCCCTCCCAAGGCACAACTTTGACATGAGTCCCCCCCAAGGCACAACTTTGACATGAGTCCCCCCAAGGCACATGAGTCCCCACCAAGGCACAACTTTGTCATGAGTCCCCTCCCCAAGGCACAACTTTGACATGAGTCCCCTCCCCAAGGCACAACTTTGACATGAGTCCCCCAAGGCACAACTTTGACATGAGTCCCCTCCCAAGGCACAACTTTGACATGAGTCCCCCCAAGGCACATGAGTCCCCCAAAAGGCACAACTTTGACATGAGCCCCCCCCAGGCACAACTTTGACATAAGTCCCTCCAAGGCACAACTTTGACATGAGTCCCCCCCAAGGTACAACTTTGACATGAGTCCCCCCAAGGCACAACTTTGACATGAGTCCCCCCCAAGGCACAACTTTGACATGAGTCCCCTCCCCAAGGCACAACTTTGACATGAGTCCCCCCAAGGTACAACTTTGACATGAGCCCCCCCAGGCACAACTTTGACATAAGTCCCTCCAAGGCACAACTTTGACATGAGTCCCCCCCAAGGTACAACTTTGACATGAGTCCCCCCAAGGCACAACTTTGACATGAGTCCCCCCCAAGGCACAACTTTGACATGAGTCCCCTCCCCAAGGCACAACTTTGACATGAGTCCCCCCCAAGGTACAACTTTGACATGAGTCCCCCCCAAGGCACAACTTTGACATGAGTCCCCCCAAGACACAACTTTGACATGAGTCCCCCCAAGGCACAACTTTGACATGAGTCCCCCCCCAGAACTTGAATTAATGTCAAAGAAAAAAAAATACTGCATAAATAAAATAAATAAATAATTATAATTGCATAAGTTGATAAAAAATGCTATGCAATAGCTTTACCGCGGCAGTCCCCGAGTGCCACACGTATTTTTTTTTTCTTTCGTAATAGTTTTCCATTCATTGTGATACATAATTTGCTAAAAACACTTATAATAATTTTAATTCGTATAATCACATAAAGGAAGATTTTCATCAAAAACCTGATCTGATTTGGACAGGGGAAAAAAATTGTAAAATTTATGATAAAAATTGCATAATGCCGCATTATTATTTTAAAATATAGGATAAAAAAACTGAACATAACAGAAATATTTAACTAGTTGATTTAGATATAAATAAACTTGTAATCATAAACGTTTGTAATCTGTATAATACAAGATATACTCTACCATAAAGGAATTTTTAGTTTTGCAATTTTAGTTAATCTTTTCAAGGGCAAGGAAATTTCGTTCATTTAAAATAAATTGCTACTAGAATTTACGAAGAAACCTAAAACAAAAGAAATAAATGAGGTTTTTTCCTCATTATAGGTTTTATTAAAGTAAAATAATGATAAAAAAAACTAGTTGGCATAGGTGGACTCTGCTCAGTTCCCCATTATATTTACGTTCTCAGAAATTTCTAGTGCGAGACATATTATAATCATGTTAAAAGAAATGAATTTGACCAAAGCTTGACCCAAGTAGCACAGGAACGTTCTGTGAACGTCTAATAACGGTTTCAATAGTTCAAACACCGTGTTTCGTGTCAAAAGAACGTTCTAAAACACGTTCAGAAATGGTATTATTTAGAACGTTCTGAAAATGTTTGATTTGTACCATCTATAAAACGTACAATTCTAGTTCTATATAGAACGTTCAAGTGTAACACCGTCATAACACGTTCTGTAACAGTGTAATTATAACGAATATGACAAAATGACTTTTTAGTACTATTGGTTGAGAAACTAGGTTAATCATGAAAATTTTTGACTTCAGTTTTTGATTTTTTTACACGTTTTCTGGCGTGAGGAATCCGGAAGTCAAAAGGTTGGTATGGTATCGGCACCTATTAGCGTGATAGCCCGTTAGTCCATGTACACGATATCTCAAGAACAAATGATTGCAGAGAGATCGGATCAGTTTTAAAATATCGCTTATGATATTGATAAGAATCCTATTGAGAGATTTGTAACATTCTAATTTAAAAACTTCGTAAGTTATTCGAAATTTATAATTTTTAGCTTGATAGAGAATAGAGCATTTTTTACATTTTCAGTTTAACGTTTTGTTAGCACGTCAGTAAAGAATGCTTTTCAAGAATCAGTAGCGGTGAGGTGAAAAAAAATTACAAAATTTTAAACTCATGGAAAAATTTTGTGAATTTTGTATTTCATGAATCAATGTATGGAATTCAACCAAACTTGTTACATAATTAGATCTTGCCCTAAATTGGAGGTTATTTAAATTTCATTTAGGATATATCGTCCGATAGATTGCGGTGCTATGTAATGAAACCCTCCATTTATGGGACGGCTATATCTCAGCTTCTATAGTGTACAAATGCATTAAACTTAATATATTGGTATATATCATGATAACCTCTGCTAATACAATTTGGATGTATACATTGTCCAACAGGTGGCGTTGTAATCTGCAATTTAATCATTTTAACGGAAAGGCAATATTTTAACTCTTGTGATTTAACACTTAAATTTTGTGATACACTGAAGTTATAAGTGAAATCGATTTTATGTAAAGCTTTACTGGTCCATTTTGGATGCACATCGGCCAACAGGTGCTATGTTGCAATGTAATCTCATAACGGAAACGAAAAATCTCAACTTCTGTGATTTATAAATGTTGTAAATTTGGTACGTGAAATTAATATTACGTAAAACTCTACAGATTGCCTTTGGGTGCATATTGGACGACAGGTGGCACTGCCACGTTCCAATATTTTCCATTCACAGAAAGGCTATCTATCAGCTTCTGTAATATATATACTCACCAAACCTTCTGTGTGACATACATTTGATATACATTATTGATTCAATTTGGCTGTATAACGAGTAATAGTCAAACAGTTTTTTTTTTTATTATTATTATTCATAGGACATTGTTTTTTCCCCTAGGAATAAGTATACGGGGATGGGGGAGGGGTGGATAAAAATTTTCACAATGATTATCTTTCAAAAGAATTCGATATCACCTTTAAAACGAATAATTGAACCATCGTTTTCTGATGATTTAAAACAAATTTACCGTTTTTTTTTTTTTTTCATTTGTCATAATAATAATAAACCCTTAGAAAAATAAATTTTCTAAGATCTTCTACATAGCATAAAAATGATTGTCTTCTGTCATGAAAATCTGCTAATCAAGGATGTTATTGAATAAATAATCTACTGCTTGATCAGCAAACTGCACAAGGTTCGGTCTGCATAGCATCAACATAATTGAAGAATGTGACAAAAATTTTCGCGCTTTAACTTAACGATAAGCAAGCATCTGCTATTACAGGAAGTCAAACGGTTTGGCAGTTTTATCGCTAATTTGGCTATTTTTTTCCTCTCTTTAATTATTGCTTATATTTTTCTTTCTTTTCTTTCTCTCATCCACAGATATGGATAAGAAAAATCCAAAATTTGACGAAAGTATTGTTTTTGGGTCAAATTTTGAAACTGATTTTTTGCAATATTTTTGCACATTTTGAGGTCCCCTGAATCCAAAAATCAGGTTTTTGTATTTGATCTGTGTGTGTGTGTGTGTGTCTTTGTGTATGCCTGTACGTGTATGCCAGTTATCAGCACATTTCAAAAACAAATAATTCCAGAATATGAAAACTTAGAATTCTACATTTTAATCATGTAAGGGGATGCTGCACTTAGCTTTTCCTTGAGATCAAGCAAATGCTTCGTGTACAGGGACGTCCAAGATAATTCAAATACATTAGGTATGTGAGCGAAATTTTTTTGCTATTTACAGTTTAATATCTGTAGCCTGTACTAAACAAAAATAAGTTAACATATATTTTTTTATATGCATAAAAGTATGTTTAGTGTAAAATATGGCATGAAAATCATTCCCCATTCATCTACAGGGCTACCTAGGAATGATAATTAATACTTCAAACCTACAGAGTAAACAAAGAAATTTTTTAAGTGGAAATTTTAACGCTTTTTTTTCCCTATAATTACACGTTTTGAGGTTCCCTGAATACTAAAATCAAATTTTTAATGGTTAATCTTTGTGTATGCCTGTTATCAGCTAATTTTAAAACAAATATTTGCAGATAATTCAAATTTTGTATTTTGAAGTTTATTTTGAGGTTGCTAAAAATGTTTGTTCAAGATTAATAAGCTTGAAAGAGTGGTGAGAAAGAAAGTTGACTGAAAAATTTGGAATGAACTTTTAAATTTAATAATAGCCAAGAATTTTTTATAGTAGGCATTATGCAATATATTTAAACGGGGTCCCCCCCCCCCTCCTCATTGAGAGAGTTATTCGTCAAATAATATCTGTTCCTAAAACTAGTTTGAAATTTTTAAAACGTAGATTTATATATAGTATTTGTTATCTTACACTTTAATCTGCAATCTGCATTTATAGTATTCAAATGCTAGGTAAGAGTAAGAGACAGCCATGTGAGTGTCCCACGAAATTATTATTAATATTTAAATAAAAACAGTCTTTTTTAAATACTGATAATGCATAATTAAGTAGTAATTTTTATTTTATTTTTATCTATTTATTTATTTGGGTTGAGAAGTGATGTGTCTGTCAAATGAAAGAAGAGATTTAATTGATGGTCTACATTCATGATGACGGTCGTTATTAAAAAAAATAGCGATACCTTCAAATTTCACACATTATAAAATCCAAAATTTTGCTTCAAATTATCTTGGAATGGCGAATTTTGGTTGGTGGGTATTGATTGAGTGTATGTAATAGGCACTTCGGTGGTATTTCGCGAAACTTCTAACTTACCCGCCGAAGAGGGAGAGTAAAAAGTGGGTAAGACGATGCCGAAAGCAATGGAAACCCAGACTAATCATGTTGCGAGCGGAAGAACCATTACCAAACGCAGCTAGAACATCAACTTAAGTTTCGATTGATTTCAGCGATTTTTTTTTTCTTTTGAGATTTTGTTAATAATGACATGGAATTTTGAGAATTTATTTAAATATACTATGCAGCAAAGCGGGCAAAGCCTGCTAATGTTTATTTAAAGCATACTTAGATATGCTACACGAAACGTAATAAAATTATGAAATACTGTTCGTATGCACATAAAACATGTTTCCTATAAAATATTTTATTGTTAGCTTATGATTCATAAGGCCATATAGAAATATTTAGATATATTAGAGGATAATAAGCGAAAATTGATCGAAGTGTGTTTTAAATTTTGTTAAACGTTTTCAACTTTCCAACGAGTTAAAAATATACTTAAAATTTAAGTTTGTCAACACCATTGTCTGTCTATTCGTTCTCTAATTTCAAAAATATATTTTATAATTCCTCAGTTACATCGTAACCGTGCTCATTTTTTATTGAAAGTATGTGTATACCGTAAGCGGTTTGATATGGGGACTCACTAAAATTTTAAACGTACAAAAGTGTATGTTTAGGTGTAGGGTGCAGGTGTTTTATAAACTAAGTGGTCCGCATGATTTTTCTTTTTTGTTTATTACTAAATATAGTAAAAATGTAGCAATTTCTGTAATATTTCAATAAAAATATAAATATCTTGCGCATTAGTAAAAAAAAAAAAAAAAAAAACTAGTTATACTGTGACGGCTTTAAAAGTTTTTTTTTTATTCCATTCTATATAATAGCGTCACCAACGATTTATTCGCACAAAATTTCAAGAAACTTAGCTTCTCACAATTAACTTTCTATACATATAATTTCGTACAATTTTCACCAATAGGTGCTGCTGTATAGGCAACTGGAAATCCCAGACACTAACAGCAACGCCACATTGTGGATAGATTACATCCGAATTGAATCAGCATACATTTTAATAATATAAATATCATATACCAATTTTGGTGGATTTAAATAACAATAAATAACATACGAAATATATATACCTTAGAAGAACTACCTACTCTGAGAAGCAAGGTTTTACCTTATCAGAAACGAAATTAAATTGTCGTCTGTTAGCTTTTTGTACCCAAATAAAATCAGTACAGATTTACATGATTTCCATCACATGTACAAGCTTAGTGTATTTATAACTATAGATGATTAGATGGAGCCTGTCCAGTAGAATTGCAATATAGAAGCAACATGTTATGAAAGCCACATATTAAAATCTAATTAGCAGTAATTTAAGTCTAGCCAAATATTAAGTTTGGTTAAATGCTGTCCACTGGCTCGTGAGAAACAGAGTCCAAAATTTTCTTTCTGACACAAAGACATTTTCTAACAATAGTCGAATCATATTCCAAAAATCACAAACTGTGTGAATTTATCGAAAATCGAAAGTCGGAAATTTTCACGAATCCAATACTTTCTTCTTGACAGATGTAAGTAAAATAATAATAATAATAATAAACGGTAATCATACGCTTGATCCAATCTTGAGGTTGAAATAATTAAAAACAGCTAAAAAAAATGTTTTATTTATTTATTAATTTATTTATTTTCTCCTATATTAACCCTTTGCCGGCCCTAGTGCTCTAAACCGCTATACATAGTATTGCCAAATTGAGGGACTCTTTTATTTAACGAACACCAATAATTTTGAGGAGTGATATTTGATATACATAATGGACGAATAAACTTCGAAGTGATTAGACAACCGATGCAGTAGAAATTTATTGGTGGATATTGAACAAAAAAAATCCTGAAATTTGGCAACATTCAAAAAAGGAGAGGGAAATTCAATAGGACCGGCAAAGGATTAAATTAAAGGTTTAAAGGATAAAATTTCGATCCGTGCAGTCATCTAGAATAACGTTTAGTATAAAAATACACAGATTATTTTTAACTAATGGTTGTGAAATGATTATATATATATATATATATATATATACACAATACTGATAATTATTCAAAAAAACTTTTTGTACATTCGGCAGAAAAATTACTGAAGCACACATCCACGTTTCATATATACTAGCAAACCCGTGCGGCATTTTCGCACTTTATTTCTTTTCTTATTTACCTTTAAAATTTGAAACTTATAAATATTATATCAATTTCACCCCTTAATTAAAATTTTAATTTACCAGAAGCCAAATTATTATTAGAAACAAATAAATATTGTGCAATAGTGAAACCAGAATTATTCAAAGAAAAGCTTCAAAATAAAATTCATGGTTTATGACTCAGTTTTCATACTTCCGCAGGCAGTTTTTAGTAAAGGACCCCTGTGACGCCTTTTAAATTTTAATGTATGCAATGGCATTTTATTTATTTTAGCGTAATTTTTTGTAAAAAAGAAAAAAAAAATCCTAGACTTAAATTGATAATATTTTTTTATGATTGCGTTTTGTAGCCAATTTATGATAATATATCATGTTCTGTTTATATCTTTGAAATATTGCTAGGTTTATACTGACTCTTGCAAAGATTTTGCAGAAATAACTTTCAAAAATACATTTCTCATAAAATAATGTCCTCAAACAAATATCGTCATGTTTTCTTTATTAGATCATTGAACTGAATCCGCGTGCTTAAATATTGTTCATTTTTAAATACTATTTTTTATCCTTACGTATTTTATTAATTTTACCACTGTCGTATCATTTCAAAAAATATTAATTGAAATTGGTCCACGTTAGAGAAATATTATATAGATATTAGTTTGATCACTAATTTTTATCATCAATCTACTTTTTTATAAACAGTTTAAGACTAAGATTATGAATCGATAAATATTTACTCAACAAAACAGTTTAGGTGCAAATATTTTGATTTACTAGAGCTTCAATAATATTTCTGCCGACAGTATATGGAGTAGCATCATTCACAACCGCTCTTTCGTGCCGGCAAAATGATTTTAATATTTTTTGAAATAGCTCACAATTTTTAAAATGAATAGTTGAATCAAGCTTCTGTAATAATTTGAAATAATTGAATTTATATATATATATATATATATATATATATATATAAACAAATAAATAAATAATATTTTTTTCCATTATTGGTTTTTTTCCTTTCTCTCATTTTTTTCATAAATGTAAAATGCAGAAATAACTACTTTTAATTGAACAACGTGGATTTGTTTAAGAAAATATAAAATACAGTTTTGTAATGGCCACGACGTACTAGCTTGATTTTGTAATTATCATCCTGTTTAGTTAGATAAGCTTTCCTTGAAGTGGCATTTTATGTAATTCAATAAAACAAGCATGCAACATTTTAAATACACCACGAATTTTTATATCTTGCCTCATCATAAAAATAAACTATTTAACAAAATATTGTTAAATACAAACTCTGTAACATAATATTTAAATAACATTTTTTTAATACAATTGTTGAGTTCTGCATTTTTCATTAAAGTAACTACATAAAACAAAAATAGTTTTTTTAACCCCTAATAATTAAATAATGACTATGCCACAAAATGAAAAGGACTACTTGTGTTGTTTTATCTCAAAATAGAAAGCTGCCAAATTTGACTAGACCGCCAAATTACCAACAAGGGTTGCCAGTTCCATAATTTTCAGCCGCGAAAACCAAATGATTTCATATCAATTTTCTCATGTTGATGACTTTCTGATTATCAAAGAGAGACGTAAGAGTGAATTTACTTTATGTATCTTACATACATATATTTTGATACATTATTAATACTTTATTCATACTTATAATGAAAGTTTGTATATAATTATTAATCAGATGCTAAAAAGTTTGACTTGTTATTTTTAAGTTTTTTTTTTTTTTTTTTTTTTTATCTCGAGAAATTGAAAAATGCTGTTAATGTAAATCTAACTACTAATTTGTTTTCTAACAGCATTTGAATATTAGTATTACCAATGAATAAATTTTACAAGCAAAACTTGTCACATAATAGTATTATGACATCAAATATTTTTTCTGTTATAAATAAGCGGGATTTTTGTGTAAAAAATAAACATAATTTAAATTTCTCATCAAGAGAAAAAAACATATATTAATTTCTTATAAATCTAATTTTAAGGTATGTGTGCTTGTGTCATTTTGTCAGTCTTAATAAGGGTATGGTGGACGTTGAAAATCTTTCTTTGAAATTATTGTCTTACAATTGTTTGTATTGCATATAATGGGTCGTTCAATGTAAAGTGAATTGTTTCCTTCTAAATAGATTTTGAAATAACGAACTTTTTGCAAATTTATATGTAGGAAAACAATTTAAGATTTTGTAAGCATTACCTATTTTTAGCGTTTAAAACAAATCAGAGTAGTAAGAATTTATAAATTATAAGAAAAATAACTTAGAAGTTTCATTTTTATAATTATTTAGAAGTTTTAGTTTTCTGAAAAAACAATGTAAGGCCATTTATGGGATTTTAATGCAATAATTAGAGGTTTTTCACTTTTATAATGAAAGATGTAACTAAATGTGGTAAAATTAAGCAAAAATATTCATATTTAAAAAATGTGGAGTTTACACCGGTTTCACAGCGTATGTTTCACAGTGTCTGTATATGCATTGAAATGTATGAATATTAAATATATTAAAATTTCCTGAATACTACCAAAGTTTAAAAAATTAAAATTACAAATTTTAATCTTTTTTTAAATTGTTTAAAATGCTTTAGTCTTAAGTTTTTACTTCGATCTTATATTATTATAGTTTATAAATATACTCTAAATGCATCTGTACATTTATTTTGTGGATTTATTTATAAATAAATAAATATATATATATATATATATATATATATATAATTTTTGAATTAGAAAAAAAATAATTGCATGAAAATTCCACAGTTAAAAATATTACAAAAATAAAAATTAACTCATCAATCGATCCACAAAGTAAAGCACAAATGTATTCAGATTATACTAATAAACAATATTAGTGCAAAATCAAGGAGAATTTTCAAAAATTAAATAACGTAGATAATTTTTTTTTTTTTTTTTATATTATGAATTTTATTCTTTTAATTTTTATAACCGTTTATGACCATGTACGTGTGATTCTACTGGTCAGACAGAAAATTATATTTCAGTTTCAATATCCATGTAATAAATGCTAAAAAAGAGATTATGTATTAGTTTTCTTAAATTCAATAACATCGATTTTCTCAAGACATGTGAGTAAAAGCCTGCTTATAAAAATGCTAATTTAATTTAATGTTGTAAATGTTTACAGTCAGTTACGGTTAATATTAAGAGAACATGTTTAAAAACAGAAATTTATTAAGAAATAAAAACAGAAATTTTACAAGAAATTTTTATAACAACAGTTTCTAAAATTTCCGTTTTATGGCAGAATTTCTTGAGATTATTAATTTCTTATCCAACATTCATTTTAAATTCGTATATTTTTTAAAGTAAAAAAGTTTATTTTACATTTAGATATTTAAAATATTGTATTAAGTTTCATGTTTTTATATTTTTGACAAAATATACATATATATAGAGAGAGAGAGAGTTTGAAATTAAGATAATTTGTGAGTTGCGTTTTACTATATAGCAGTTCGTAAGATATCTTTCTTGTAAAATACTAATAGATAGCAGCACTACTCCGAAATTCACTTAAAATTTACGAATGCGTAGTTGCTTTAATAATATTTCGGTGCTTTCTTTTTTCACTTGAAGAAGAGTCGGACTGATAATTTGACCTGAAACAGCTATTGCGTTTCTTTTATTTTCAATTTATAACCTATTTGTCACCTTCATATCAAATGGTAATGAAGTAAAAGAAAAAAAAAAGTGCATTAAAATTTAAATAAAATCTTATTTATAACCGTTATGTTTATGCATAATGTATAAATTTCATAGTATAACAGCTTTTTACTTTTGTTTATTTTAAATAATTTCTTTAAAAGAGAAATCTTTATTATTTATTTATTTATTTATTTGTAGTATTTATTGGAAACAATGGTAGTATATAGCTGAAAAGATTAAAATTATTAAAATTAAAATTTAATTAAAATTAATTTGTTTTTTTTTATTCATTCATTTCTTTTTAAAGGAAAATGTACTTTTTCGTTTTATTATATTCATCGAAATCAAATGGTAATATAATGGAAAGAGCAGGGGCTATAAAATACATGCTTCAAAATCTAAAGAGGTACAGTTGACTTTAACATTGTAGTTCTTAAATAATAACAGATCCACCTGTTGTTGATAAATACTCATTTTATCATGAGATATTTAGATGAATTTTTTTTTTTTTTTTTTTTTTTTTTTTTAGCTTACTTACTGATTTTTTACCAAGCAACATACATTATATATAATATATATATATATATATATATATATATCAGTCGAACCTCGTTTACGGGAATCTCATGGGGAATAAAAAAAAATTGTTCATGTTATCAGTAGTTTATATTGTCAGTAACTGAGAAACTGACCTTTGTTTTAGCGGGGATTGTGGAAACTATTCACGATAAGCGGTTTACGTTAATTAGATTCGACTATATATATATATATATATATTGTATCAGAAAAAAAAAGTAAAAAATTTACAAATTTAAACTCTCAAAGTACAGAGTATTGTTATAAAGTTTGGAATAAAATCACAACACAAAATATGGAATAGAGTTTCATATTTTTTTCCCTTTATTTTTCTCATATTCCATTTTCAGATTTAATGCATCTTTTTCAGACGTGAATTTTACTGTAATAATTTGCTTAAGTCAACTCTGATAGACAAGTTTAATGCATCTGAATGTTTGCATACATGTATTTCAATTTAATCTTTAAAGCGTTTTTATTATACCTATTTAATTAATTGATTACGAAAATATGTCTGCTATATTCAATATTTAACATTCTTCAATATATAGCTAATAAAGAAATTTCTAAAAATATTTCTTCTTGTAACCAAATATATTTATGTTAAATGTGTAAAAGTTATTCTCACTTAACCCTTTGAGGGACAAGATAATTTTGATCATTTAAAATTATCTGCCACCAGTACGTACAAACAAATATAAGTGATTAAAAAGAAAAATGGAGTTTTTCTTCTATATTATTAAAGTAAAACTTTGTAAAAAAAATTCCTGGACAAGTTTTTACAGTTGGGAATTAAAATTAGGTTTAATATAATGTATTCCAAAGCCTTTGAAAGGGTTAAACGAATTTAAATAAATAAAAATAAGTCTGCGTAGCTTTATATTTTTCTTTCATCTGAATTATATAGAGATCTACAAAAATATAATTAAGTGAACCTGAACATTAATGTTACAAACAATACTCTGGTTAATATAATCCTTTTTTTTTTTTTTTTTTTGGTATCTGGTTGCGTAAAAACATTATGTAACATTGGGCATTATGTAAAATCACAATGCACAATATTGTTTTAATTTAATCTTTTAAAGTTTTATTTTCGTATGCATTTCGCATTATTAAGATATATATTTTTGAAAAATTTAAACTGTTGTTCCGAATTTATCATTTTTGGTGTATAACGTGCAAAACTCATAAATATTAAATATGTACATAGTAGACATACGTTGTACAGTATCTAAGAACTACAATGCCGTATATTTATTAAGAGTATATTGTACTGTATGTAATTAATGAATCTGTCAATTTTATGATTAATAATCAAATAGTAATTCAGATAAAGCTAGTCTGAATACACACAAGTGTAAGCACATATGTAATCCACAGAATAATTATTGTGCATCTTTATATACGTATACAGATGATGGGGGACCAAATAAGAAAAAAAGCGATACTTTCGAATTTAAACATTTTGTCGGAAATTTTGAGAAACATTTGATGGATACTTTGTGGGTGTAAATAACATGTTATATCACATATGTTTAAAAAAAATACCCCAAAGATAAGAAAAGAACCACTAATAAAATTATATTTTTACATATTTGGCACCATCTTGTAATTAATAATGCTTGAAATTTATTGTAGTTTTAGCATGTTTTTATGGCGCTCTTTTTAATTATCATTTATAATTCACCATCACAGAAAATTTCTTTAACGAAATTAAAGACTTTCAAGTGTTTTTTATTTATAATAAGCACGGTTTTTAATTTATTATAAGTCATTTTTAGAAAACTTGACATAGTACATTAGACACAACATTCTGTAATCTGAGATTAAGAACATTAAATTTATGCAAAAAAATGAGCATTTTTACTAAAAGATATTTATCTGCGCATGCACAAGATTTAACGAAAAAAAATTTTTGGATATTATTTAGTGAAATGTATAGAACTCATGCAAACATTGTGAAAAATCAAAAAGATATCGTCAACAGAATTAGTTGAAATTTAAGCACTATGAAAGACAAGCAAAAGTATAAGTATGTAATGCATATTTTTATTTTTAGTAAGTCCTTGGGAATACACTGTAAGTTAATTAAATTGAAATCTTTATAAAACCACTTATCGTTCGCTTCTCTTTCATATTGCTTTAAATTTAACTAATTCTATCGATGATATGTTTCTAAATTTCCCTGATATTGCTTTGGTTATTTTTTCAGAGTATTTATGTATTTGGATAATAAATTTTGTAAAAAAAAAAAAAACTTTGTCACCATTTGTGGATGCAAAGTTAAAACTTATTTAGAAAAAATACTCATATTTCATCTTATATTAATATTTTTATATTATATTTGTATTATGTTATGTCTAATGCACTATGTCAAATTTTCTAGAAATGGCATTAAATTGATCTGAAAACCCTTTATGTTATATAAGCAAAAAATGTTTCGCAAATTTTCAATAAAGATAAAAAAAAAAAAAAAAAAAAAAAAAAATATTCTCAATGAATGCGCGTGATACTGACAAAATTATGATTACACATAAATTAAAGAAGCCACATAAGAATAAATGCTACAGCTACAACGCATTTCAAGTGCAAATTTTTATAAATAAAAATTTACACCCCCCACCCCCCGTTAAGATCCCTTCTTTTCTTTCTGGACAAAATCTTTACTTACATAAATATATGTGGAATAACATGTTTTTTATACCCATGAAGTTCTATGCACTTTATCAAGATTTCTCTATGTATTTGACAAAAAGGCTAAATCGGAAAATTACACATTATTTTGCCACTCGTCTGTATATCATGAAAATGGCTAAAAATTGACTTTTAAAGTTTGGAATTCAAGCATTCTCTGGAATAAAAACTATTTATATTAATGGATACAACACGATAAAATTGTTGTGAAATATAATTATATATATATATATATACGAAAGAACAATAGTTTTATTTATAAAGTATTTATACAAAAGCTATTTCTATATGTTTTCTTTCTTTAATTTTTCTTTCTTTCTTTTTTTTTTTTTATACTAACCTTCTGAACCAGAAAATAATGGCGTCCAATAAGTAAAAATTATGTTTTTAGCATAATCATAGACAGAGATTGGGTGAGGACGGCTTTCTTTCCTTTTACTTATGTCTAACATAATATAAAAACGGAAAAGGGAAAACGTTATCAAAACAATAAATAATATATTTAATAAGTAAATAAATAATATACTAAGAAATGATATATTAATTATAAATAATATACTTACTATATTTTTTATTAAAAAAAATAATAATAATTACATTTGTTTATTATTTAATATGCCATGATAGCATAATTACATAAAATGAGTAAAAATTGCGTTGACTCATTTTAAAAAAATTTAAACATTTAATGATTACCAATTACATTGCCATGTGGAATAAGTTTAAATATCTGTAAACATAATTTTTGTAAACTGCTGCTGTAAACTGAAAATATGAATACACACATGCACTGAAATTTAAAAATATGAAGTATGTTAAATATTTTGATTAAAAAAATTATATTTAAGTATTTGGAAATTTTTAAAATTTCTTTGTTCTAACTAATTTTTAAATTTTCGTTTCAATTTCTTATTATTATAAATTAACAATATATTCTAAACTCAATTGCATATAATTTTAGCGGTGTATTGGTACATTAATTTTCGAAAATATTTTTTATGTTGGAATATTAAAACTTTCTATGAACTTCAGCATTCAAATATATTTTTAAACTATCCATGGACTTACAAAGTAGTACCCAGAAATGTTTAGAATATACAGGGTGCAAAGTCGAGAGCAGGCCTTTATTTGCACAACAATTGGTCTCAGACGTTCTCCAATTACAAAATGTATTTTTTTAAAAAATGTAAGCATTCATTATATGACATGTTTAAATTAAAAAAATCAATTTATTCAAAATCACAAAAATTGGTAATTTTTATACGGTTTTCAGGACGCTAATAGTAAAAGTTGACTTTCAACTTAAAAAATATAACACGAAAAGTTTCACTTTTGTGCGCCCAAAATTGTCTGAGATAGTTAGTTTCAAAATTTAGGATTATTTCGCATTTTCTCGGGATTTATTAAAAAGACAATGAAAAATTCTTTAATAAAGCCCGGGAAAAAGCAAACAAATTCCAAATAGGATATTTAAACCGATCCCTTATTGAAGGCCTAAATATGTTAGAAAATCTAAACTTTAAATATCTTGTTCCATTTTGGGAGAATATAAATGAAACTTTTTGTTAGGATGAGTGTCAATTTTTTTAAATATCACTATAGGGATCTGGAACTGTATAAAAATTTAGTTTTTGTAATTTTGAAAAAATAGATATTTTAAATTTAAACTTGTCATACCGCTCATATTTTTATAAAAAAAATTTTGTAACTGAAACTATATGTTTGCGACCAATAGTTGCGGAGATAAAGACATTCTCGTGATTATCTTTGTACCCTGTATTAAAAAAAATTAATATATATATATATATGTATGTATAAATGAATTTTTAATCGTAGTTAAAACCAGGCAACCGATATAAGATCACTGAAACCACATAGAACAATGAGAAGGAAATTACAACAAATTTAAATAACATGTGGAGACTGATTGTGATTTATTGAAACATTTATTTTTGTTTATTTATTTTTATTTTATTTAACTTCAATCTAATCATACATTTATTCCTAGATTATTCGTTGCAATTTTAATAATTTTGCCGGTGCGTAAAAACGACATGAAACTCAAATCAAAAGATACAAACAAGCAACGAGAAGGAAAAAAAAAAAAAAAACAGCATTTTTTTTTTTAAAGGAAAAGCTCAGAACGGTGAAAAAGAAGAAAAAAAAAAAAAAAAAAACTCGTCAGGGGTGACCTTTTTCACCGTTGAGCACCAATGTACGATTTCGTTCGTTAGCAGCTATACCAGCGGACACCCAATCGTACAAGAAATTAATTGAAGTTAAAAATGAAGAATAAAGTGGAATAAACCAGGGGTGCAGAACATGTCCGAACGTCCGAACGAGGTTCGGGTGAAATTTTGAATATTTTTTTAAGAGAAAATAAAAATGTAAATCAAAAATAACAATTTGCTACTTTGAAGTGCTTATACACTAACAGCGACATTTTTATGTTACACTGTATGTTTATTCTCTTAAAGATTTATTACATAGAACAAATGACTTTGAATAGCAAAGTAGATTTTTGCATTATTGAGGGAAATTTATACTGTGTTTGGGGGAAATTTCCGAGGTTTGAACATTTTCTGCACCCCTGGAATAAACTATTAATTCAAGAACACAGAGAATCAAACAGAAAACAACTATAAAAAACAAACATTACTCACAGGATGATGCATCCGGAATCCCAAGGATTAAAACAAGCAAAATAATTCAAGAGTTTAGTTGTACATAGCAGATGAAGAATGATACAACACAGCAACAGGGATATGAATTACTTTTTTTTAAATTCAAATAATGTTGGAGAAATTTGAACATACTTAATTTAGACGTATATGCATGAGAAATTCCATATTCTACGACAGTAATTCCCAAAAATTGTCATAACGTGAAAGTCAACACTATATCCCTTAAAAATTTCCTTAAATTTTTGCATTTAAAAAAAAAAAAAAATTCTTTTTTTCCCCTAATCTGAAGATAATGGCGTTATAGTATTAATAACGAAAGTTTAATAAACACCATAAAAGGCAAGAACTCGCAGCTGCTACAAAAGAAAAAAAAAAAACCGGCAACGCATTCAACACACTCAACGTGCTTGTTTGCAGCTCTCGCGCTTACATTGTTCGCCTGATGAAGGGTTGTGTCTTCTTTTAACCCGAAACAATTGTTTCGAGTTCTTGCATTTTATGGTGTTTATTCAAAGTTTTGTAATTAATACTATAACTTCATTATCTTCAAATCAGGGGAAAAAAAGAAATTAAAAAAAAAAAAAAAAATTAAAAAATTTAAGAAATTTTTTAAGGGATAAAGAGACGTAATGGCACTATTTTCGGAAAACTCTCATATAATATCGAATTTTTGATGCATATTACGTTGAAATTAAAGGAATAGTAAGTATGTTAAAATTTCTCAAACATTATATGAATAATAAAAAAAAAAGTAGTTTATAATCCTGTTCATGTGTTGCATCATCAGCTATGTAATTTTTAATAAAAAAGCACCACAAAACTGGCGTTGTAAAAATTATTACTTACAGACTTTGAATAAACACCATAAAATGAAATAAACTCGCAACAATTGTTTCGGGTCGAAAAAACAAACGACCCTTCATCAGGGGAATAAAGTAAGCACGAGTGCTGCAGTCAAAGCGGCAACGCACCAATTGCGTTGCCGCTTTGACTGCAGCACTCGTGCTTACTTTATTCGCCTGATGAAGGGTCGTGTGTATTTTCGACCCGAAACAATTGTTGCGAGTTTATTGCATTTTATGGTGTTTATTCAAAGTTTGTAAGTAATAATATGTACTTTTTACTTTTAAACGCCCGTACTGTGGTGTTTTTTTTTTATAATGACGTCACAGTTTTTTTTTTTTTTTTTTTCTACACTATTTTAGAACGTTTACAGTACGTTTTCTAGAACGTTCTGAAAATGTGTATAACGTTTTGAAAACGTTCTAAAGACGTTTAGAACGTTCTGAGACCGTATACGTAGAACGTTCTCAGAACGTTTCTATAACACCGATGGTGATAGTTACACGTTCATTGAACGTTCTCTGAACCGTACTATTGTACGGCTTCAAGATGGACAAATAGACGTCTATAACACGTTCAAAGTGAACGTTCTTAGAACGTGTTTGTAGAACAATTTTTGAACGTTCAGAGAACGTTTCGGTGCTGCTTGGGGATACAGTGACAGAATGAAATCCCCGCCGAATAGGCTATCCACCGTTCACTTCGATATAATTATCTTATTCTAATTTATTAATTTATTTTATCAGGGTCATTTCTGTTGTTTAGTTTTCATGCTACTATTTCCAATGCAATAAACCTCAAAATTCATATTTATATGAAATATTTACAATTTCGCTATGTTGATAAAATCGTAAATTACGAATAATTTACGAAAATTTCCTAGTAGAATATTTGTATTCAATCATGTTCAAACAAATATCATAAACTTAATTTTGATGTTGTCTAATGTATTTAGGATCCTCAAAATGGAAATTTATGCTCAATTTTGCCTTATTCTGACATGTTAAGTAAATCGTAAATTCCAAATAACTTACGAATTTTTTTAAATTGGAAAAATCATAGTCTATGATATTCATGCCAGTATCCTAAATAACATTTCGAAAGTGGTTTGACATCTTTACGATGAAAATATCCCTCAAGATTGACGTTTATGTGAAATTTTGCTCTATTCTGACATGTTAAGAAATTCGTAAATTTCCAATAACTTACGAAATCCTTATATTGGAAAATTCATAGTCATTAATATTCATGCCAGTGTCCTAAATAATATTTCAAAAGTAATCTGACATCTTTACGATGAAAATATCTCTAAAAATTGACGTTTATGTGAAATTTTGCCCTATACTGCCATGTTAAGATATTCGTAAATTTCCAATAACTTGCGAAATTTTCAAAGTAGCATATTTATAGTTGCTGATGTTCATTCCGGCATCCAAACTGATATTTTAAAACTGGTCTGACATTTTTACAGTAAAAAGTTTCCATTTAATGCACGTTTAAGTGAATTTTTGTCTTATTCTCCCATGTTAAGAAAATCGTAAATTTCTAATAACTTACGAAGTTTTTAAATTCGAATGTTGCAAATCAATAGGGTTCTTGTCAGTGTCGAAAGTAATATTTTAAAACTGATCTGACCTCTCTGCGACAATTTGTTCTTGAGATATCGTGTACACAGACTAACAAACTAACGGACTGACCAACTAACAGACTAACACACTAACCCACTAACACACTAACAGACACCCTACAGACAGACACCATAGAAATTTTGTCATTTTCGGATTCCTCACACCTGAAAACGTGTAGAAAAGTCAAAAAACCGAGGTTGAAAATTTTCACGATTACCTAAGTTCCCCATACCTATAGTATAATGGGGAACTAAAAAGTCGGGCGAATTTTTACAATTTGGAATTAAAATTAAGGGGGATATAATATATCCTACCTCCCCAGAAAGGCTTAAAATTTGCTCTTAACACATATCTTTTTATATTTTTTTGTTAGAATATTCTCGTGTTACGTAGTACCTCTTGAAAAATTGTGATTTATTTATTTATTTATTTTCATCGCAAAATTGGACATTCTCCTTCAATATCTTTACACTAATAGTGGCTGGTGCATGTAAAATCCATCTTGGCCGCAATACTCACATCCAAATTATACCTCTGGAGGGTTACCGAAGCGAGGGAGCCATCCCCTCCGTATAAAGTCAAACTTGTGATGGTCATTCTCAAGAGTGAGTTCCAGACCGTCGTCAGTTGCCCATAGCGCACTGAGCAATATTAAACCCAACCAACCAATCTGCAATATCATCCAGTTGCAAGAACATAGACGGGCTTTTAAGTCGTTTGATCTCTGCTCAAAATTAGTCATTCCTGCACTACAAATAGGTTATATCCCAGATTTTGATGACAGTAAAATCATTAAATCAAACTGCAATAATTATCACAGCAGGATATTTTGGAACGATAACTTGCCAATTTTCATAATTCTATGCTCAACAAAGCTCGTGTGATTCTTGGCGAATATGCGACCTGTTATGACTCGTATGGTCATAACTATGGACATAATAGCAAAGTCTACACTTCACATAAACGAGTTGCTGTCGTAATCGAAATATACTGATGAGTGGATTGTACACGTACAAGGTCATAAACTTTATTTTTAATAATTCATTAATTAATTAATTTTCAGATTTGTTTGCCTTTTATTAAATTAACGTCTGAGTTTTATATATAAAAATTTAGTTACTCTTTAAATTTGAGACTTATTTATGACATTTATTCATGGAACATACGTTACACATATCTGCAGTCAGAAAGTCTCTCAAAAAATTTTTAATGTAATGTTTCTTATTGATTTCTATCTCTAAAACAGGAAAATATATTAAAATAATTTCATCCTTTTATTTTATTTTATTTATTTTTTATTTTATTTTACTTTATTATATGTATATATATTATTTATAACGGGAAATCTAAAATACAATACAAAATGGTAAATGGGATGGGGCATATTTGGAGAAGCATAAGCAGAGAGAAATTGTTTCACATGCAAAGAGTAAACGCAGAATGCATAAACATACAGTCGGCAGTAAAATTATTGAAGCACACATTGAAATTTTTCATTTTTATTTTTTTTTTTTCATTTGATCGCTGATTTTTATCATCGACTTACTTTTTTTATAAACAGCATAAAATTAAGATCATGACTCTACAAATATTTACTGCACCCCTTTTAATTAGGAATTATTCATAGTGCTTCAATAATTTTGCTGCCGACTGTATCAGAAAGGAATTATTTGTTTAGTCATAAGAAAGAATATAATGGGTGTCCAATAAATAAATCACCCATTTTAAACGTACATAATAGAAACACGGTTTGAGATAAATTTGTGCCGCTAAACACATTATTATTAGAAAAGCAGTAAATTTTGAAAAATATATAATTTGGAATTAGTTTGCCGGGAAATTACTTTTACTTTATCTAAAACACTTAAAATTCTATTTTAAAAAACTAACCAGTAAATTTGAAAAGCATTTCACGAGAAATTTAATTTAATTTACTCAAAAAATGTGTTGTCTTAAAAAAAAAAAAAAAAGAAAAGAAAGAAAAGAAAAGAAAAGAAAGAAAGAATCGTCTATAATATTTCTAAAATTTCCGAAGATACACAAAAGACTTAGACTTGTTAAAATAAAATAAGAAATACGTATACTTTTAAATCCTGTCATTTTATTTAGATGTATGATATCAAGAAATTTAATTTTAATTAATTTGCTTATTTATTTATTCATTTTATTCATAAATGTAAAATAATATTATTTAAAATAAATTAAATAATTTAAAATACATTAACGTTTTACAAAAGTGACAGAAAATTATTTCTTATTATGAATTATTGAAATAGTTAAAATTAAAAATTATTCTGAAATAACCAACCATTAAATTCAAGTCTATTTCAATGTAAATATTCAATATATGCAAAAATTTATAATAGAAAAATAGAAAAAAAATATATGAAATCTTCATCGCTAAATAAATACAAAATAAGTAAATATTTAATTAAAATTAAAACTGTGTGTGTGCATTGAAACCATTTTAAAATAATTATGCTTTATCATCTGATTTAGATAGTAAAGGAATTAACTAGGTCTTGTTACCTAATTTAGTTTGAGGCTCTTTTCAGCATATATTACAATCGCTTAATATGCAGTGATTGTTACTAAAAGAAATATTTACTTATGCATAAGGTATGTACTACTTTTCCGTTACATCTAAAGGTAATAAGAAGATAACTAGCCTGATCTCTAGAGATTTTGAATTATATATGTTTCATTGCAATAACGAAAAGGAATGTAATTTAACTGCAAGCGTAAAATTTTAAAACTCAATTCTTTGGTAGATTTTTAAACTTTTTAAAGATTTTCACCTTTTATAAATGAATAAATTTTACATTGCTTGCTTGTCTGTTTAATAAAAAATTCAATTGATTAGGGTGTTCTCTCTCTCTCTCTCCCTCTCTCCCTCTCTCTCTCTCTCTCTCTGTCTCTCTCTCTCTCTGTTATAATTGTGCATTGTTTAATTTTCAGTTTCGCATCTCGTTTAAAATATACGTTAGCGAAAAGTGTATATCTGTATATATATATATGTGTGTGTGTGTGTGTGTGTGTGTGTGTAACGCAATGTTAGTACGTTTGTTTGCTAAAGAAAAACTAGTATGTTGTGTTCACCACATAACTTTCTTCTATATTTTCCTATACAAATTTACTCAGTAAAAGTAATTCATTAAAATAATTTTTAAAAAAATTATCTTCCGTGATAATGCAGACGATTTCCGTATTAGAGAAGTAGTATAATGCCAAATATAAAGAAAAAAAAAAGTCTATTTTATTCTCAATATTACATTCAAAAAAATAAATAAATAAATTTGTTTTGTTAAAAATGAAAAAAAAAAATGATAACTTTATTTTAAATTATCGCAGATCGATAGTTCAACCATTCGTTTTAAAGGTATTAGCGAGCTTTTTTAAAAGATACCCATTATGAAAATTTACTCCCCTCGAGGGGGGACTTTACCCCCAAGGGGAGAGGCGATGCTCCTACATACGCACTTCTTTTTTCCCAGTTGACTATCTCTATTACAAATAATTATTTTAAATTTCATTATAATTATTAAAAAATAATTCTCTTTATACACATTTCTGCAAACTTTTGACCTATACCACCACGTTAAAAATTTAGAATAAGCGGGATGGCAACGGAAGCTGTTGGACAATTTTTACCAAAAGTTGATAGGCATTAATTTATGTCTAATTTATGGCAATGTGTAACTACATACCAATTTGTATGAAATTATGTGCAGTACTACAGATACAGTTGCCACAAAATTTTGTCACACACACACAGACAGACATTTTCTAAAAATGGTCAAATCGTGAATCCATCAAAAGCCTGAGGTCGAATATTACACGAATCCAATACTTTCTTCTATTGAATATAAAAGAAAGTAAAAAAATGGTCTATTAGACAAATTTACGTAGTTTTCTTTTTTTTTTTTTTTTTTTTTTTTTTTCCCAATTGCTGTTGAATAGCAGGCAAAGATTTACTGAAATTGCTTATGGTAAAATTATGATATGTGCCGGGGACGACTGAAAGTTATTGAAACCCTGGATTTGACAATAAAATGAAACTTAAAAACCTCATAATATATTGGTTTAAGACTCCATATACATTAAAATATCGTAATTAGTATTAATATTAATATCATTATTTATAATCTTGAATGTTGGAATAATATTCTCAGTTATTGTACTAAAAGATTGGAAATAAACCAAGGAATCTGAGTTGACCATTTAAATTAAAGTATTCTTATCAGTTAAAAGCATATGAATTAATTCTCGCAAATACTTAGAATTATTAAATATTTAATATCAAAGTGGTGTCAAATAAAGAAAAAAATTTTATACGTTCAATTTTTTTCTTTCGCGTAAAAAAAGGTATATCTTTTTACACATGAATAACAAAACTGAAATAAAACTTCACAAAAAATTAAAATTGCATGGTTAAAAATTCTAGTATATATGAATCGTAATGTTTGTATACGTATATTCGCTAGAGACTAAAAACTAGAGACTAAAATCGTAGATCTGACAAGTAGTAAGAAAATTGGGATCTCTAGTGATTTCGGGTTTTTTTTTTCTTCTTATTGGTGAGGATCGAACTCACAACCTTCGGTTTCGTAGTTGCGTACTCTGAGCACAGAGCCAACGGCTCTCGGCTGAATATGTCCTGCTTATTTAGACTAGTGTTTTCAGATTTTTTTTTTTTTTTGAAAGGGTATTAAAATACAAATATAAGTAGTCCTGTCGTACTAATTTAAATTCTCTCATAAAAAGAATTTCATCCATAGTTTTAATGCTCGCGAAGCGGGCATACATCGAAATACTCACCACTGCAGTACAGATTTTTTTTTTTTTTTTTTTCAACATTTTGAAGCCGTGAAACAGCGTATTCCACAACAGATCGGAGTGCATTAGAGGCCATGTTTTGTGTGTTGCAAAATACGTGCCTTCAATTCACCTAAATTTGCAATTGGACTTCTTTCTTTCTTTCTTTTTTATCAATCAAAAATATTTAGTTTTGCATTAAGCTTAATTATATAGATTCAAAATTACCAGTTTTATTTAATTATCTTTTTTTACTTTCTTCCGTCAAATATCATTAAGCTAAATTTATTCTTATAAATTCAATTTCTAATCTAGAATTTATTTATTTATTTAAATAAAATTTTTATATTACTTTGATCTTATATTTAGATATATTCTTTTATAAAAACATAACAATGGTAGTACTTAGATAAATTTTAGATACTGGCAAATTAGTCCATAGTATTATTAGGCCTAATGCTCGGTACAGTGAGATTTATAGATATTTTCCCGGATCGATAAAAAGTTACCTATTTTCTAGTCATAATCGTAGATTGTATTTTCAAACCTGTAAATTTTTGAGTTATCTTATTTGTCCTAATGCTGAAAAATTCTCAAATAAAAAAACTCTTCTAATTTGATAATTTTCTGCAAGGCTTTTAATGTTATCTATTCTTTGAAATGTAATGAGTGTCAAATGGAATATATTGTTCAAACTATTAACCATTTACATTTAAAACTTAATGACCATAGATCTAAAATTAAATGTCAAAATTATCATCCTAACTTGCTACATAACTTACAATGTTCACACTTTAAATTACATGATTTTCAGACAGTAAAAGTGTGTTTCTCACTTGTTTTTCCCTCTTTCTCTTTGAGTTTTAAATTATTTTCATGTATTATGGGTATTATAGGGCATAGAGTGCTGTAAATTTTTTGCAAATTGCATACTGCATACTACAGAACTATCACTCTATTTATTAAATCATTGCAAAAGTTCGTGCGGTTTTTTATTGCTTCATTTCATAAAAATACATCAAATCAAATGACAATTTTTAATTAAAATACTCTCCATTACTTTCTACAACCTTTGCCCATTTCTCGGGTAACAAATGTATACCACGGCGATAGAAGCTCTCGTCTTTCGGTTTGTTACTTTTTGGCGCGGCCGTTTTGGCGCTGCCGTTCTGGCGCGGCCGTTTCGGCGCCGGCCGTTTTGGCGCTGGCCGTTTTGGCGCCGGCCGTTTCGGCGCCAGATGTTTACATTCCGAACTTTTTAAGTATAAGAATTTTTTTTTTTTTTTTTTTTCCGAAAACTTAATAAATAGTCGGGAATATTCAAGAATTTTATAACTGTTTATTATTATATGGATTAAAATAAACCCGCGAGTTAATCATTATTGACTTTATTTTAGTGAAGGCAGTTTAAGAATTGGTTAAGAATGCATACCTTTTCTTTATCCTGTTTCTTGCTAAAGTTAACTTTTATTTTATCTCAGCAAGCTTTATTATATAGGAAATTTTAATACGCAAACTGTAAATAAAAATAAACAGAAGTCTTTAATAATTAAATTCTGTGTAACAACAACAACAAAAAAAAAAAAAAAAAAAGAAGAAGAAGAATAGCAGTGATAACTTTAAGATAATGAAAACTTTATAGAAAGTTATTTTTTATTTTTATGAATTTTTTTTTTTTAATAACTGGTGGAGATTTAAAAGTACAGGATATTTTCATCTGGCACTTCTAAACGTAAATTGCTCATTTTTCTTTTTGTACAGTTGATTTTTACTGATATAGTGATTAATGAACCTAAGTCTACATTTTAACTGTGGGGAGTTACTAAGTTACAATAAATAAAGTAAATAGTAAGTTGAGGGGGGGGATGGTATTAAAAATTAATAAGTTGTATGGAACTATTCTACTATGTGTAATAAGTTTCAGAAATTTAGAGCAATGCGAGCTTTAAGTAAGTTATTAAAAAAAAAAAAAAAAAATTAAAGCAGGTGTGTATTTACCGTGTAATGGTTTTTGCCGGTTTTTACTATCTGGGCCAAAACATGTTTTTCCCATGGTTTTTACCACCTTCAGAAAAAATAATATTCCTATTTTTTTATTTATTTATTTTTGTTTTTTAATTTACCCCCAAAAACCTTCGGGACATATTTTAAAATTTTTAGTTCTCATTTTCCGAATATTATTTACTATGAAATTTCCTTTCTTTCATCCATTTCTAACAACAATATTTTGAAAATAAAAATAAATAAATAAAAAAAAGCAATGTTGACGTCATGAAATTTGTTTTATTACATGATCAGTTTAACCCTTTATCAGTTAGAAACATTTTTTTCTGTCACTCAATAGTTGAAATAAAAGGCTAATGTGACAATCTTAAAAAAAAAAAAAAAAGAAAAAAAAATTGGAAAATAAGATTATTATTTTCATAGTAATAAGTTTAATAAATTTTAACTACAAAAATCAAGTTCTTTTCTCAGATTATCACTGGCTCCTTTAAATTACGATTAATTCATCAGTAATATCATTAATAAATAATTAAAATATTTTTTTGGTTCATGCATAAAATAAATAAATAAATAAATAAATAAATAATAATAATAATAATCAGAAATGACATTGTTTATTTTATTACGCAAAGAACCGCCCGACGATAAGTTTAACAAGTTTTAACTAGAAAAATCGAGATTTTTTTTCTAAGGTTATCACTGGCTTCTTTAAATTGCGAAAAGTTCTATTCATCATTAATATCATTAATAAAATATTAAAAATATTTCTTGATTTAAGCATTAAAAAAAATAATAATAATCTGGTGTGTCACTCACTCGACTTTCTCTCACCCTAAAATTTAATACTATAAATACAGGTTGGATATTAAGAGGTAAGAAAACGATGTTATGTAAACCTATGTTAAACAATTCAAAGGGAGACTTTTATATGATAATTAGTTCTGCGTGAGGGGGGGGGAGGCTACCGATCCCCCAACCCCCCGTTTCATTGTCATATTTATATAGAACCTCCGTCACATTTATATAGAATTTAATTCGGTTATTAAAACATAATTCTGTTTTTAAAAAATAATTTATTAAAATTATTATTTTAAAAAATTATCTTTTATGAAAATGAAGACGATTTCCATAATACACAAGTAGTATAACACCAAATATCCAAAAAAAGTCCACTTTATTCTCTCTCTCTCTCTCTCTCTCTCTCTCTCTCTCTCTCTAAATATATATATATATATATATATATATATATATATAAAAATTTCTAAGTTTTTTTTTTTTTTTTTTTTTTTTTTTTTTTTTGTTAAAAGTAAAAAAAAAAATCGATAACTTCGTTTTAAATTATCGCAGATCGATGGTTCAACCATTCGTTTTAAAGGTATTGGCGAGCTCTTTTGAAAGATACCCATCATGAAAATTTACTCCCCTCGAGGTGGGACTTGCCCCCCAGGGGGAGAGGCGAGGCTCCTACATACACAAATGACTAATTTTAATAATTTTTAATTGTAAAAATCTAGTTTCTCACCTTATCATTGGCTCTTTTAAATCACGCAAAATTCTATTCATATTTAATATATTTAGCAAATAATTTAAAATATTTTTTTGTTTACGCATAATATATATATATATATATATAAAGTCAGAAATTACATTGTTTATTTTATTACCCAAAGAACCGCACGGCAATAGGTTTAATAAGTTTTAACTACAAAAATCGAGTTCTTTTCTCAGATTACCACTGACTTCTTTAAATTACGAAAAATCCTATTCATCATTAATGTCATTAATAAAAAATTAAAAATATTTTTTGGTTCAAACATTTAAAAAAAAAAAAAAATCAGAAATTACATTGTTTATTTTATTCCCCAAAGAACCTCCATCACCAAATTGGTTAGAATCTTTAGAATTGCTGCGTATGTGTTGCCATCTGATGACTAAGTTTAATAAAAAACAAGTTTCTAATCTTATCATTGGCTCCTTTAAATTAAGCAAAATTCTATTCATCATTAATGTATTTAATAAATAATTTAAAATAGTTTTTTCTTCACGCATGATAAATAAATAAATAAGAAATCATATCTATCATTAAATAAATTTTAACTGAAAAGGCTGAGACGAAAGCCGCGGCCATTTCGTGAAGGACAGGCTGCGCAAAAACGGCCTCTCCGAAATGGATCTCGCGCCAAAACGGCCGCGCCAAAACAGCCGCGCCGAAATGGGTTTCGCGCCGGAACGGCCGCGCCAATACGGCGGCGCCAAAACGGCCGCGCCAAAACGTCCCGTTCCGCTCGTCTTTGGAGGCAATAAAATGATCCGCGTCCGCACGAACTATTGCAAAGACCTAATGCATGCAACATTCATTCTATGCCCTTGAAAACGTAATGATGTTGTATGTTTAATATCAGATTGCTCAATTTTTAGTCGTTTTTTTTTTTTTTTTTTTTTTTTTATTAATTTCCCCTAGTTCTTCATGTGATACTTGGTTACATCAGCTGCAATGTTTGAAAACGTTTTCAATATATATATATATATAATATTTATAGTAAAGGGAATTTCAGCTTTAATTTTATTTGAAAGCTAACTTATTTCATTTAGATTCTTTAAAAATAAAACGACTTGAAATACCAATTAAAAATAAATTGAACAAAGAAAAAGAAAGTGGGAGCAGATAATGGAATCAGAAACATCAATTTTGATTAAATAAAAAAATTTCGGTGCATGCATTTCATTTCATTTCATTTCTTTTTCTTTTTTTTTTTTTTTTTTTTTTTTTCCCCTCTCCAATGCCCTTTGTTGAAATTTTAACTTGTTTTCGAATAAATAAATATTTATTACTTACAAATGCTCCATGCACAACAAAATTATTTAAAACTAATTTACTGCTTCTTCTTCTTCTTTTTTTTTTTTCTTTTTATGTTATCCGCTTCAAACTATTTTCCAAATATATTTCAGCAATCGGCCTAAAATACAGTTATTATTCTAAACATAGGAATACCCAAAGAAATTTTTACTAATGCACTAAGTATGTACTACTTTCCTATACATCTAAATGTAATGGGAACTTAACTAGCTGAGTCTCTAGAGATTTTGAATTCGAATACATTCCATCTGAATAATGGAAAATGAATGCAATTTAGCTGCAAGCATAAAATGTTAACTTTGGTGTTATGAACTCAATTGTTAGGTCGATGTTAAAACTTATTAATGATTTTCACCATTTAACAAAGGAATAACTTTTGCGTCTCTTATTGATTGAATAAAAGAAAAAAAATAACAGTATTTTTCTGTCGTATTTTGAAATTATTAACACTTATTGCTTTTCATTTATCTTCAAATATCATTTAAAGTATGCGATATAAATGGTATATATTTAACATAAAAGTAATTTCACATTTTTAGTATCATTAATATTTTACAAGCCAGTGAATTAAAAATTAATTACACAATTAAATTTCATAAGTATTGTCTTGAAAAATGTTAACAGCTATAATTTAAATATGACTTACTTTTTTAAAATAAAAGCCAATTTTTTATCATAAAAAAGAAATATACAGAAATTTATATTTAAATATATATATATATATATATATATATATATATATATTATATAGTTCTTCTCCTACGTATCATGAAAATTCGCACAAATGTGAAAAACAGCTAAAAATCAGTTTCAGTACTCAAAATAGATGTTTAAAAATTATGAAAATTTATAATATTAAAACTTATAATGTTAAATCGTATTTGTAAACTTCTATAAATTTATAATGTTAAAACTTATTAATGATTTTCACCATTTAACAAAGGAATAACATTTGCGTCTCTTATTGATTTTGAATAAAAAGAAAGGGAAAAAAAAAAAAAAACAGTATTTTCTGTCGTATTTTGAAATTACCTTTTATTTTCAAATATCGTTTAAAGTATACGATATAAATGGTATATATTTAACATAAAAATAATTTCATATTTTTAGTATCATTAATATTTTACAAGCCAGTGAATTAAAAATTCATTACACAATTAAATTTCATAAATATTGTCTTGAAAAAAATTAACAGCTACAATTTAAATATGACTTACTTTTTAACACTTTCCAACAAGGTTGAAAAGTGTTTATGACTTCGGTTTGTCTGTCTGTCTGTCCGTCTGTCTGTCTGTCTGTCCGTCTGTCTGTCTGTCTATCAGTCCGCACTCTAACTCCCGTAAATATTTATGGAATTTCTTAAAACTGATACATGTTACTCAAGTTCACTACCGGACGGTCCCTATTGAAAATGGAGTTTATACCTCTACTAGTTTGTGTACAGGGACACCCGAAAATATTTCAAAGCATTGTGTTCTATGAGAGGTATTTCTATAAACCATAATTTCATACCTTTACAGTAGACATACCTTAATGAAATTGAAATATGTTATTCAGGTTCACTATCGGACGTTCCCTATTGAAAATGGAGTCTATACCTCCACTGGTTTGTGTACAGGGACACCCGAAAGTATTCCAAAGCATTGTGTTCTATGAGAGGTATTTCTATAAACCATATTTTCATATCTTTATTGTAGATATATCTTAATGAAATTGAAATATGTTATTCGAGTTCACTGTCGGACGTTCCCTATAGAAAATGGAGTTTATACCTCTACTGGTTTGTGTACAGGGACACCCGCAAGTATTTCAAAGCATTGTGTTCTATGAGAGGTATTTCTATAAATCATATTTTCATACCTTTACTCTAGACATATCTTAATGAAATTGAAATATGTTATTCAAGTTAACTATCGGACGTTCCCTATTGAAAATGGAGTCTATACCTCTACTGGTTTGTGTACAGGGGCACCCGAAGGTATTTTAAAGCATTGTGTTCTATGAGAGGTATTTCTATAAACCATATTTTCATACCTTTACTGTAGACATATCTTAATGAAATTAAAATATGTTATTCAAGTTCACTATTGGATGTTTCCTCTATCAAATGGAGGAAATACCACCATCGGTTCATGTACAGAGACACTCAAAAGTATTCCAAAGCATTGCGTTCTAGGAGAGATATTTCTATAAATCAAACTTTAATAACTTTACTATCCACGAAGTTTTAAGAAATTGAAATATGTTATTTACACGCACAAAAGAATTCTTTGCATAGAATGTAGCATGATTAGCATTAGATTTACAGGGTGACACAAAAATATCCAGTTATATTAAGAGGTATTAATAAAAAATTGCTAGAATTGTACTTTCGTTTACGTTAAGCATTTTTAACACTTTCTAGCATTTTTTAAGTGTGAATATGATTTCAGTTTTGTGTATCTGCCTGTCCGTCCGTCCGTCGTCTGCCTGTCTGTCTGTCCGATCTCTAACTCCCGTAAATATTTATGGAATTTATTAAAACTGATATATGTTATTCAAGTTCACTATCGGATGTTCCCTATTGAAAATGGAATTTATACCTCTACTGGTTTGTGTACAGGAACACCCGAAAGTATTTCAAAGCATTGTGTTCTATGAGAGCTATTTCTATAAACCATATTTTCATACCTTTACTGTAGACATATCTTAATGAAATTGAAATATATTATTCCAATTCCCTACTGGATGTTTCCTGTATAAAATGGAGGAAATATCACCACCGATTTATATACAGGGACACTCAAAAGTATTCCAAAGCATTGCGTTCTATGAGGGATATTTCTATAAATCAAATTTTAATTACTTTCCACGAAGCTTTAGGAAATTGAATTATGTTATTTATCTGCACAAAAAAATGCTTTGCATAGAATATAGCATAATTAGCATTAGATTTACAGGGTGACAGAATAATATCCATTTATATTAAGAGCTATTAATAAAAAATTGCTAAAATATTACTTTCGTTTACATTGAATGTTTTTAACACTTTCTAACATTTTTAAGTGTGAATATGATTTCAGTTTGTGTATCTGTCCATCTGTCTGTCTGTCTGTAAGCCCGCGCTCCAGCTCCATTAATTATCTATGGAATTTCTCGAAACTGATATATTTTATTGAAGTTCACTATCGGATATTCCATATTGAAAATGGAGTGAATATCTCTTCTGGTTTGTGTACAGGGACACCCAAAAGCATTCAAAAGCATTGTGTTCTATGAGTGTTGTTTTTATAAACATTATCCCTATAGAATTTTCTCCATTTAGAATGACATTAATAGGTCCTGTACAACTAGTTTGTTTACAGGGACAAAAAAAAAAAAAATAATAATAATAATAATATGGCAATGCATTACGTTTTAGGACAGAATTTTTTGAAAATTATATTTAAAAGTCTTTCTACCGTAAAAATCATAAAATTATTGAAATTTATTGTTAATACTCTAAAATAATCTTTTGTATAGAATATGATATGATTAACTTTCTGATTTACAGGGCTACACTAAAATATTCAGAGAGATCAAAAGCTGTAATTATAATCTAATGGCAGCATTTTTTCTTTTGCGTTAAGCCTTTTTAACCCTTTCCAAAATGCCTAAGAGCAATTTTAAAATCAATTAGTCTATCTGTATCTTTTTCAGTCCTTCTGTCTGTTGTGTGATAACGTAGGCAAAGAATAATAAAAGTTATTCGATACAACAATTACGTACATTTGGAAAGTGTTACTAATCAATGCGTACTGCATGATTTTTCTTTCTTGTTTAAAATTAGAGTCAATTTTTTATCATATAAAAAGAAATATACAGAAATTTATATTTAAAAGAAATTCTTTTTCTTTTATTTATTTATTTATTTATTTTTTTTTATGTATAATTCTTCTCCTAAATGTCATGAAAATTCGCACAAATGTGAAAAAACAATCCAATGTTTCTAAAAATCAGTTTCAGTACTCAAAATAGATGTTTAAAAATTATGAAAATTTATAATATTACTTAACAGTTGCACGTAACGCGATTTGTAAAATATTTATGCTTCCAATAATAATGTTTCCGGGCATTTGAAAATTTAAGAATAAATTGCTAAGACTAATTCATATTCATTTTTCCTATCGTAGAAAAATATTTTTTTATAAATCAAATATTATAAATATTTCTTACCTGCTTTTTAAAAGCTTTTAATTCAAAACTTATTCTAAGGAATAAATTAAATTAATAAACAAAATGAAATTTTATTTTTTAAAACGTTTTTAGGCCTATAAGAAACAATCAAGCATTCTTAAAAGAAACAGATGGTTATATCATTTGCCAAATTGAAAATGAAAATTGTTTTATGGAAAATAGATGTTGTGAATAAATGGCTAAAAATATTTCATGCATTTAAAATTAATTTATCGCACTACAACAGACAGAATATAATAAAAATTTAAAAGGATACCCATTCTACTCCCAGCATACCCTGTTAAATGCGTCAAAACATACAGATAGAGTATAGCATTACGTATATATATATATACCGGGTGATCCAAAAGTCAGTACACTTTTTAAAATCTTATAATTATTAAACCATGTACAATAAAATGATACGGTGTAGACAGAAATTCACAGAAATGAGGGGGATTTTTGATTTTAAATGAAAAATAATATATTGTATATTAGTTACATTTTTGTCCAAACGATGGCGCTGGAGTTCAATTAATAAATTTATAAAATTACAATACAGTTAATTTACATGAATAAAAGTGTTTTAATACCTACAGCTATTCAATGTGATTTCCATCACTGATAATTACAGCCGTCAGACGACTGAACAGCTTTAAAAAGAATGTCACAGCGTATACATGACACATGGTGGCGTATAGCTTCTTTTAACTGCGCCAAAGACGTAGGCCGATCTCTATACATACGTGACTTCAAATAGCCCCATAACCAGAAGTCACAAGGTGGTAAGATCTGGAGATCTTGGGGGCCATTCATGTGGAAAACATCGATTAAGGACACGATTGTCTCCAAATGTCAACCTCAGAAGTGTCGTGACAGGAATAGCTATGTGCGGAGGCGCTCCATCCTGCATAAATGTTATTGAATGGAGTGCTTGCCTCTCTTGCAAGTATGAGATTACTTTATTCTTTAAAACCGCTTCAAATCGTTCACCTGTGACAGAACCTGCTTGAAATGCGTCACCATACAGTTCCTCGAAAAAAAAAAGACCAATGGTGAAAGTTGTGGAAAAGTTCATTAATGACATTTGCTGTCATTAGTGACAGCAAAAATTAATTCAGCAGTGAGCCAGTGCCATCTATCGTGTAGCTAGACAAACAATAATAAATCAGTTAAATTAGTTCCGGTTTAAACAAGCAAATACAATTAGGATTATTAGTTATAGAAGAAGTTTTAACTCAATGAATTAAGTGAATTTGTGACACCATTTAATTAATTAGTTTTATTTTTATGTAATTGATCTTAATAACGTTAAACCTAAATTAAGTAATCTTAACCTTAAAGGGTTTTTTTTTTTTTTTTTTTTTTTTTTTTTTTAGCATTTTTGTGCAAACCGCATCGTTTTATTATAAGTAGTTTGATAATTATTAGGTTTTAAAAAGTCTACCGACTTTTGGATCACCCGGTACATAAATAGATATTCATGTACACATCAATCAAACTCCTTCAAAGAATATTAATAACTTTTATGTAATTTATAAAAACTCTTTTTTTTTGTTGTTGTTGTTCCAGAATTTTTCTTTTTCAGTGATCATTGCTTTTAAATAAATGTATTGTAGCCTACTTTTGCAAAGTATAAATTAATTTGGCAACATTTTTATGTTTTAAACGTTACCATCGCAAACAAATAATCAATTTAGAAAAACTACGCTTCAAAGAGTAGTAAAGATTCACATTTCTTTTGCACATAATGTGATAAAAATTACAAACTTATTATGTAATCATGAGTCTAATGTTTATTCAACAAAACACAATAAATAACATTACATCGTACATTTTATGCGTTCTAAATCACAATAATATATCTCTCCTGACATTTTGTATAGCTTAAGAGTATCTCAAAGAAAGCGTTTTCCGTTCACCAAGTATAATGTATATATATATATATATATAAAGAATGTCTCGTAGACCCATGATTAATGCATTATGTATGTATGACTTCCCTTCTGCATTTGATGATAATTGTATGTATAGAATATTTAGATATTTCTTATTCAAAAATATTCCATTAAATAATGGAAAATGAATAAAACTTCAATGTGAGCATAAGCGTAAAATAATGCAGAGGAAGATGAAATCGAAATGACGGCATTATTATCGTTAATGAATCATAAAATCAATTTATTATATTATTTGTCCCAGGGCATCCATGTCATAAAAATCTTAATCGTTTTTTATAAAAACATCATTTAAAAAAATAAACATTGATAACAATAACTTTCTGAGAATGAAGTAATTATCGGAAATTTAAAAAAAAATTGAATTATCAAGTACTTAATTCAATAAATAGAAAATGTTATAAACATAACAAACAAAGTAAATTACATAAGGTTGGTTGATTGGTTGTGTGCCTTAAGGCCGATTGACTGCATTAGGGTCCTAGATCAATAGGTGGAATGCCTTTCGTGGGGTCGTTCTAGCATTAGGGTCCTAGCCCGTATTAATACGAGTTTTGGAAAACTCAGAACGAATAAGTCGATAAGCGCGACCTGGGATCGACCACTGATCTTCCCATTTACTAGCTTTGAGCGCAAAACCGCTCGGTCACTGGTTGGTCCAAATTATATTAGGATATTTAAGTATTTATCCCAAAATTCTTATGTTTCTATAATCAATTGTAATATATCGGAATTATTTTGTTCAGTTCTCTAAAAACTCTAAAAATGGGGAGCACGCAATTTTCAATCCCGATCATGCTGTAGAAAACTTCAGAAACATGTATCAATTTTATTCACTTCTACATAATTTAAAGCAGCTCAGAAAAATGAATATAAGACACAATTAAACCAATAGGACATGATATGATTAACTCCTTTTGTACGTGTAAAAAATCTAAAAGTGCTACTTATACTATTTTCCAGAATAATCGTACCTTACCAAAGGGATGTAACACATAGCAATTTTGTTCAATTTTAAGTAAATTAATAGTAGTAAAATGCGATTCCAATAATTCTAATCCATAGGTTATAATATATGAGAATAATTTTCCATAGCCTTGTAAAATTTCTTACACGCACACACACAGATGTTTTCCTATTTTTATCAGCAAGCTCCAACTTTTGGCGTTTTCCCGCCTCCGCTACCAAATCCCATGTAACTTTATGGGTAAATTTGTTTATTCAATTACTTATGCATTACCTAATGTATTTTTTTATTCTGTTTTCATATTCGGAAAACTCACAATCCTTAAAATTGGTATTCGTTTTCATTAGATAATGAGTGATTCTAAAAACAAGTTTCCTCATAGAATTCCTTAGAAATTCATGACCATAGATGGGAAAACTGTAAGAGGGAGTGGCGAGCCTGAATTGTGGTCATCTATGGAAGACAAAACTTCCTTTAGTAGTACAATGAACTGGGATCAAATTCGAGGATGTCTTTATTAATGTAATTTCACCGTCCCTGTATTTCTATTCTCTTACAAAGTTACAAATGAGAAAATCATTTAAAGAAACAACCCATTTAACATACTGTTGCAAAAATCTTGTCGGTTTTCTTGCATAAGAAAAAAGTTCGTTAATTAGCAGGCAGTTTCTAATCGATGCATGCTTTGTACTCAATGTAACTTCTCGAACTAGTACAATAAAACTGTGATTACAACAAATATTCTCAAAACAGTCCAGTAGTACTGTTTATTGAATATTCTGATTGCAGTTCAATGAAGCTGTCGTACATATCAAAAAAGTCACTAGATTAATACTCTAGAACAGTCCAAGAAGAATGTCACTTAATCGACAAATGTAAAGCAAATAACATCGAATACTTCAGAGCTGGAATTTTCACTAGCCCACGAATAAAATTCAGTCGCTTGGAGCACATTCTCCAAAGTGCAGTCTCTCAAAATAGCTCTCTGAACAACACTGAATCGCAGTGGTCATACACTCTCTTTCAGGATAAGTCTACTCACTCCTATTTATTCCAACTGGCGATGAGATTTGGTGGTAGTTCTATCCAGAATTCCATGGAAAGTTCAAGACCTCGATGCCCGTGCATAATAGAGCTTTGAAATTTCGGAAACCCTAAACTACTATTTTTTGCCAAATTTGGGCGCTAAGTCGCCAAGCTTGTTACCAAAGCTCACCTTCCTGAAAGTGAATGAACTGCTACTTTTTTTTTCACTTTGACTGTAAAACTACTTTCACTGAAACAAGACAAACGATGCAGGGGAAAAAACTTAATCCGTTGTAACAATGCCTTCTCCCCGGGAAATTCTCATGAGGCGCAAGGAAGATATATTTGTATGGGAAATGATTTCTTAGTTTATAAAAATTTTAGAACTTGCTTACATCTCTCTGGATATAACTGATCTGAAAACAGAAAGTTATTACAGACTTTCATTATTAAGAAATAATTGTAACTTTCGTTCGCACATATTTTACGTATGATCATTATTATGTTACAGTGATTTAAAGATTTTTATCTGATCATAAAATTTACTTAAGCCCCTTTTTTTTTATCTTTCGAACAATTTATTTTCATATCAGTAATGCATATGTAAAATTAATTCCAAAAAGTATTTTTATTGAAAACTTATACTTTACGTTAATATCGATTTCCAAATTTACAAATACATTCTTTCTTTCTTTCTTTCTTTTTTTTTTTTAAGAACTTATTACTTTGAAATATAAAACCTCCATAGCTATTTTATATAATTAATTAGAAAATCGACAAAATTTTGAGCGCCAAGTGCTATAAATAAATATTAACAAAATTACTCTTTTTCACCAATTCAAAAAAAAAAAAAAAAAAAAAACGAAATAACTTTTCTAAGTATCTGCGAAAATAGAGGGATTTCCATTAATAATAGAAAATTAATGGCCGCTATAAATCAAGGTAGAGCAAAAAGGTAGTGGGTGTATTTAAGTATATATTGTAAATAACGATTTCTTTTTTTTTTTTTTTTTTTAACAAAGCTCTTTTAATTTATAGAACAATTATTATAAATTCTAGTTATTTTGCTATTATTCTTCAATTTTGTTTACGGAATATGAAATTTCGAAATAAGTTGTTTTATTAAATTCATATTTTGCTAGATTTTGTTAATTTTCGATGCTGGAGATCATATATACAGTCGGTAACAAAAGTGTCCGAACACTAGCAAAAATTCCTATGTAAAAAAAGTACACTTGATAAGGTTTTGGTAAATAAATCCTTGTCGAATCATGTTCTTAGTCAGTCTAATAACAGGGTTCGACAAGGATTTATTTATCAAAACATTATGAAGTGTGCTTTTTTTACATAGGAATTTTTGCTAGTGTTCGGACACTTTTGTTACCGACTGTACACACGCACACACACATATATTAAAAGAAAAACAAGAACGAAAAAACATGAATTTTGCCCGGATTATTAACACTTTTCAACTGTACGTACCCCTTGCATCGTTTAAACTTCGATATACTTGCGAATGTGATAAAACAATTGACAAAGAGGGACAGAAAGGGGGACATATTGACTATTAAAATTCATAATTACTCTTAAACATTGTTGAAAAGTTTTTGAAATGCTTAACACAAATCGAAATGCAATTTCAGCTATATAGAATTGCAGCAATTAATGTATATTATTATATTACTTTGGTCGTGATTTTTAACACTAAATATACCTTAATCTAAAGAAAAAAAAAAATTAGCATGCAAATAATAACTGTCAATTTGAATATGAATTGTACAGTACAAATTTATTAGGTGTACCGGAAAGTTCTGTCGTTTTAAGTTAAAATACCTGACATCGGAAATTTATCCTGGATAAAATTTAAGATATTCTTAGGTAACTTATAAGATGGTTATTTGTAAAGTACCATGTAAACACTGTGTTAAACAAAAATTTCCGGTTTCATTTTATTAATTCAAAACGACATAACTTTCCGGTACACCTAATATTTAAAAATGTTTTATAAAAATTCCTCTCATAAAGCGCAATGCATTGGCATTCATATTGGTATCTTTGTACACAAACCAGTTTTGCTTTTTATACGATTTTAAATAGGACTAGGGGGTTCTGCCCCCTGCTCGCTTCGCTCACCAACCCCCGAGGGAAGATTCGCCTCCCCCCCCCCTCCGACTCATTTTACTTATTAACACATGCAGAGCTCTGCCCGTCTATTCGCTGCTTTTTTTAACTAAAAGAAATATTAATAGTGCATATTACAAGACAAAAGCAGAAAATATTTTGGAAATCCTCATATTCAGTGTCAAATTGAAATATATAATATTTATATATTTTTTTAATAGAAAGAAATTCATAATATGTAGACCATTTTGCTTTAGAATATGACACTTTTTATTTCTTTTTTGCAACCTTAAATCCGGACCGCGGTACCCCAGTCGGTAGAGCGCTGAGCTCGTAATTGGAAGATTGTGGGTTTGGTTCTCGAGCCGGCCAAAACCCGTCGTTTGCACTAATGGTGGCTGGTGCACGTAAAATATCTCGAGGCCGCAATATTCTCCATATTCCCATCAAAATTATACCTCTGGGGACCACCGAAGCGGGGAAGCCATCCCCTTTGTGTAAAACCAAAACTGTGGTGGCATGTCTCCGGAACATCAGTAGGGGTGCGTCCCATACCGTCGCCGATTATCCATAGCACTGTAATGGTGCGACGTCAAACACAACCTACCTAATTATCTACCTACCTACAGCCAGGGATCATATTTTATTTTTCCCGTGTAAGAAAATTAATTTTCTAAAAGTAGAGAAAAAAAGTTGATATTCATTTTCTTTCTTTTTTACAGCTATGGTTTCGGACCATGGTACCCTAGTCGGTAAAGAGCCGAGCACGTAATTGGAAGATTGCCGATTCGATACTTGAACCGGCCAAAGACCGTCGTGTCAGTGTTGGGCATCAATCGATTAAATTTTCAATCAACTAATTAGTTGACTAAAAATTTAATCACGATTAATTTAATCACAACTAACGGTTATTCATTTGCTGCAACTAAAAATTCAATCGCGATTAAATTAATCGAAAAACAGACGACTAACCGTTAGTTGCGATTAAATTAATCGTGATTAAATCAATCGTGATTAATATTTCAGTCATTTGCTGCAACTAAAAATTCAATCATGATTAAATTATTCGAGAAGCAGACAACTAACCGTTATTCATGATTAAATTATTCATGATTAAATCAATCGTGATTAATATATTAGTTGCAGCAAATGATTAACTGTTAATCATGACTAAATTAATCATGATTAAATTAATCGTGATTGAATTGTAGTTGTATCCATAGCTGATATCTCCCCCCCCCCTTTCTTTGAAGATCAAATGATGCCGCTAAATTTTTGATAGCAATTTTCAGTAACGGTTTTTAAAAACTTTCCAACAAGGTTGAAAAATGTTAATCATTTCGGTTTGTCTGTCTGTCCGCGCTCTAGCTCTAACTCCCGTAAATATTTATGGAATTTCTTGAAACTGATATATGTTATTCAAGTTCACTATCGAATGTTCCCTATTGAAAGTGGAGTAAGTACCTCTACTGCTCTGTGTACAGGGACACCCGAAAGTATTCCAAAGCATTGTAATCTATGGGAGGTATTTCTATAAAGCATATTTTAATACTTTTACTGTACACAAATCTTAATGAAATTGAAATATGTCATTCAAGATTAATATTGGATGTTTCTTATGTAAAATGGAGTAAATATCAGCACTGTTTTGTTTACAGGGATACTAGAAAGTATTCCAATGCATTGCGTTCTATGAGAGGTATTTCTATAAACCAAATTTTAATTGCCGAAACGTCGGTAGACGGCCCTCTGTTGAGACTCAAAACGGTTTTGGGCTCTGTCTGTGTGTCTGTCTGTCTGTCTTTCTTTCTTTCTGTCTGTCGCGCGATAGCGGCCACAAAAATGGCGCTATTGACTTGAAATTTGGTACACATGTTCATGAGCCCCACGAAATCAGCTGTATAGTTTTTGGTATGTATTCCACTTGTAGTTCGTATACAGGGACACGCCAAAGTTTTTCTTATCATTACGGCATATGGGAGAAATTTGTAAGTATCGCGATAGCGGCCACAAAAATCACGCTATTGACTTGCAATTTGGTACACGTGTTCATGAGCCCAACGGAATCAGTTGTATAATTTTAGGTGTGTATTCCATTTGTAGTTCGTGTACAGGGACACGCCAAAGATTTTCCATCATTACGGCCTATGGGAAGAATCTGTATGTACCGCGATAGCCACCGCAAAAATCAAACTATTGACTTCTAATTTTTGCCGAAACGTCAATGGAGGCCCTCTGTTGAGACTCAAAAGGATTTTGGGTTCCGTCTGTCCGCATGTCTGTCTGTCTGTCGTGCGATAGCGGCCGCAAAAATCACGCTACTGACTTGAAATTTTGTACACATGTTCATGATCCCCACGAAATTAGCTGTATAGTTTTGGGTGTGCATTCCATTTGTAGTTCGTGTACAGGGGCACGCCAAAGTTTTTGAAGTGAAAACTTCTTTAGGCGCGTTGAGCACTTTTGGGTGAACAAAAATCATTGAACTCCCGTCATCGTCAGCTAACGCTTTCCATTTGAAGTGAAAACTTTTGGGTGAACAAAAATCATTGAATTCGCGTCATCGTCAGCAAACGCTTTCCATCCTTGTATGATACAAATAATGTATCATACAATTAACTTGCTAATGTGAAGTGTTAACAATTGTATACTGTATATTGTTTTAAAATCTGGTGCGGCTCCACACGACTTCTCTCATCTCCGGGCACTGTCTCTATTGCAATTAGACCTCACAAAACCGTGAGAAAGCCCAAAGCTGCCATTTTTCTCGCGTTTTCAAAATCTGGTGCGGCTCTACACGACTTCTCTCATCTCCGGACACTGTCTCTTAAAGATTGCAGCCGAAAACGTTGCAGTTAGACCTCACAAAACCGTGATAAAGGCCAAAGCCTCCATTTTGCTCTCGTTTTTACAATCTGGTGCGACTCTACACGACTTCTGTCCTCTCCTAACACTCTCTCTATTCCAGTTAGACATCACAAAACCGTGAGAAAGGCTAAAGCCGCCATTTTTCTCACGTTTTTACGAACTGGTGCGGTTCTGCACGACTTCTCTCATCTCCAGACACTGTCTCTTAAAGATTGCAGCCGGAAACGTTCCAGTTAGACCTCACAAAACCGTGAGAAAACCCAAAGCCGCCATTTTTCTCACGTTTTTACAATCTGGTGCGGCTCTACACGACTTCTCTCATCTCCGGACACTGTCTCTATTCCAGTTAGACCTCACAAAACCGTGAGAAAGGCCAAAGCCGCCATTTTTCTCACGTTTTCACAATCTGGTACGGCTTTACACGGCTTCTCTCATCTCCGGACACTGTCTCTTAAAGATTGAAGCCGAAAACGTTGCAGTTAGACCTCACAAAACCGTGATAAAAGCCAAAGCCTCCATTTTGCTCTCGTTTTTACAATCTGGTGCGACTCTACACGACTTCTCTCCTCTCCGGACATTGTCTCTATTCCAGTTAGACCTCACAAAACCGTGAGAAAGGCTAAAGCCGCCATTTTTCTCACGTTTTTACAATCTGGTGCGGCTCTACACGACTTCTCTCATCTCCGGACACTGTCTCTTAAAGATTGCAGCCGGAAACGTTCCAGTTAGACCTCACAAAACCGTGAGAAAACCCAAAGCCGCCATTTTTCTCACGCTTTTACAATCTGGTGCGGCTCTACACGACTTCTCTCATCTCCGGACACTGTCTCTATTCCAATTAGACCTCACAAAACCGTGAGAAAGGCCAACCGCCATTTTTCTCACGTTTTTACAATCTGGTACGGCTTTACACGACTTCTCTCATCTCCGGACACTGTCTTTTAAAGATGGCAGCCGGAAACGTTGCAGATAGACCTCACAAAATTGTGAGAAAGGCCAAAGCCGCCATTTTTCTCACGTTTTTACAATCTGGTGCGGTTCTACACGAATTCTCTCATCTCCGGACACTGCTCTATTGCAGTTAGACCTCACAAAACCGTGAGAAAGGCCAAAGCCACCATTTTTCTCACGTTTTTACAATCTGTTGCGGATTTACACGACTTCTCTCATCTCCGGCCACTGTCTCTTAAAGATTGCAGCCGGAAACGTTGCAGTTAGACCTCACAAAACCGTGAGAAAGGCCAAAGCTGCCATTTTTCTCACGTTTTTACAATCTGGTGCGGCTCTACACGACTTCTCTCATCTCCGGACACTGTCTCTATTGCAATTAGCGCATTAAATAAAATTGTAATATAATTTTTGTAGTAGTAGTTTATATTAATGAATAAAAAAACACTTCTTTTAACAGTATTTCCCACACAATAAAATATTTCCTGACAATTCAAGAAATACACTCGTAATTGTTCACGTTTTCACTTCTGTCGGCAATCCCGAAGTGCAACTGTTTTTTTTTTTTTTTTTTTTTTTTTTTTTTTTGTGAAGAATTTGTATGTACCGCGATAGCGGCCCCCCCAAAAAACGCTATTGACTTGCAATTTGGTACACATATTTATGAGGCCAACGTTTATTAGCTGTACGGAATTAGCTGTATAGTGTTAGGTGTGTATTCCATTTGTCGTTCGTGTACAGAGAGACGTCAAAGTTTTTCTTATTTTTACGGCCTATGGGAAGAATTTGTATGTACCGCGATAGCGGCCGCAAAAATCCTTCGATTGACTTGCAAATTGGCGCACATGTTCCATCTTTGCATATAAGTAGCTGTATAATTTTTATTGCTATATTTTTTATAAACTGTGTACAGGGACACGCCAAAATTCTTAACATTACGGCGTATGGGGTGAATTTCGTTTAAACGCATTTTAATATCATTACTTTGCAATGAAGAAAATGAAACTAGCGTACGTGTGTAAGATGCTTAAACTTATGTTGTTTGAAGAAAATATGTGCTCTTAAGCTTTCTAATTAATGTACAGGATCTTACAAAAGTGTTCGGACAATGTCACATAGTCATCCAAACGATGTTAAATTTGGAACACTTATTCATTTTAAACGCAAAATAAGCTGAATAGTTTTTACTGGTGTAAACAATGTTTATGGTTAGTTTACAAAGACACACGAAAGAATTTCGTAACATTAGAGCCTATGGACAAACTTTTAATTTAAGCGCGCACTTTCATGCGTTTATGCTGAATTGAACTTAATAAAGTTAACATACATTATAAAGATGCTTAAAATCATTTTTACTCTTAAAAAAGGTTGTGTATAGACTAAATAATTTATGGGACCACACAAAGTAATTCCGAGTATGTACTGTAATCATCCAAATGATTACAGTACATTAATCAAATTAGTTTGAAAAATTAATGAGTTATAATTAATTTGGTTTATTCTTATTATTGGCGTTTATAATGACTGTGGCTACTTTTCCGGGATACATAAAGGAATTTCGTACTATTACGGTCTATAGTCGGTATTTCTTATAAGTGTATTTTAACAAGGTTACACCCCATCTAATATAATGAAATTTTATTAGAATTTTAAAAGTATGTTTTCCTGTTGAAAATTGTGGGCATAGAATTGATAATTAGTTTAAAGGTTACGCAAAATATTTCCGATATGCTATGTAATTTTTTTTGTATGAAATTTGACAGTTATGAAATTTGGTATTTATGAATTTCGGGGAAATAATACAAGACCGTCGTTTATTAAGAATACATATTGTTGCGTACTTGGGGGTTCGTAAGTTGTCCGAGAATGAAAGGCGAAACTTGCAAAAATTCAGTGATTTATTCACAGAAAGTTCCAGAAAAATACAGGTCTATAAACCAAGTATCAGCTTCAATTCAACCAGTAAACATAGCTTAAACAACAGCCGTTAACTGTAAAACAACAGTACAAACTCTTTATCAATAACACATAAAGCAAGTCTCATTCAAAGAGGCTCAAAGCAAAGCAAGCATTTAACGAAACTGACACAGATCTGAGATAGACCGCCTTGGTGAAAATAATGCTTCTTTTATACTTTTCTATCGAACACAGACTGTTCTGGAAAATTCTCGTATCACATCAGCCAATGAGATTAAAGCTTCCATATTTGGTATATCCCTAATAAGGATTTTCTCGCCAAGGTCACCAAAAAAATCGCCAAAGAGGGAAACAATCACCGAATTTGGCGCCAAATCCATTTCTTCCCTTATTGGAGCTTTTTAATCCATTTTCAAAGGAAAATTAGTCTATTTTTACGCTAAAACGACTAGAAATGCACAAAATTAGCGTTTTATCAGCTTACTAAACTTCTTTGAAAGAAATTATGCAAAAATAAATGCAATTATTTACAATTCCGTAACACTTTATATGATATACAAATAGGTATACAAAGAGAGATAAAGCAGGGGGTTAAGGGGGGCGGCAGCCCCCCTATCTAATGTATGTGATTATGGTAAGAAGTCGATCGAATCAATATATACTATTATATAATAAGGAATAAATAAAAATGTCCTATTGAATAATGTCTGATGCAAATAGGACGTTGAGGCTCCTGATCTGCAGATCCACTAGTAACTTTACTTTGCATAAAGCTTAATGAAATTGAAATATGTTATTTATATGCGCAAAAGAATGCTTTCTATAGATTATAGTATGATTAGCATTAGATTTACAGGGCCACACAAAAATATTCAGTTACATTAAGAGACATTAGTAAAATTTTGCTGGAATTGCACGTTCGTTTACATTAAGTATCTTTAACACTTTCTAATAACTTTTAAGTGTGAATTTTACTTCAGTTTGTGTGTCTGTCTGTCTGTTCGTCTGTTTGTCCGCGCTCTAATTGTCATAAATATTTATGGAATTTCTTGAAACTGATATATGTTATTCAAGTTTACTACTGGATGTTCCCTATCGAAAATGGAGTGAATACCTCTGCCGGTTTGTGTACAGGGACACCCGAAACTATTTCAAAGCATTGTGTCCTATGGGAGGTATTTCTATAAACCATATTTTAATACCTTTATTGAACACAAATTTTAATGAAATTGAAATATGTTATTCAAGTTCATAATTGGTTGTTTCCTATGTATATTGTTTAAATACCACCAATGGTTTGTGTACAGGGACACTCCAAAGCATTCCAAAGCCGTGCGTTCTGTGAGGAATTTCTATAAACCAAATTTTGATAACATTATTACAAAGCTTAATGAAATTGAAATATGTTATTCATAGGCACCATGGAATATAATATAATTAGCAATTGATTTACCGAGCTACACAAAAATATTCAGTTACATTAAGAACTATTAATAAAAATTTGCTGTAGTTGTACTTTCATTTACGTTAAGTGTTTTTAACACTTTCTAACTATTTTTAAGTGTGAATATGATTTCAACTTGTGTGTCTGTCTGTCCGATTATTTATTTTTCTCTCTGCCTGTCTCTCGCCCCCAGCAATACTTTTAGAAATTTTAAAAAATGTTATATATTAGTCGAGTTCACTATGGAATGTTCCCTATTTAAAATGGCATTAATAGGTCGTGTACAACTGGTTTGTGTACAGGGTCAGGTTTGCGTTTTAGGTCAGACATTTTTTAAAATCATATTTAAATAACTTTCTACTGTAAAAATCATAAAGAAATTTTATGCATTGTTAATATTCTAACATAATGTTTTGTATAGAATATGATATGATTAACCTTCAGATTTACAGGACTACACTAAAATATTCAGATACATTAATAGCTGCAATTATAATTTACCATGTGCTTTTTCTTTTGTGTTAAGCCTCATATCTCTCGTAAGGTTTTAAATTTACATGATATTTGTTTGGGAGTTTTCATGTAAGTTGCTCAATACTTTTGGCTATTAAATTATACAAGAGAAATTTTTATAAAGCTTGTACATACGTAGTTGAAAATTATTTAGTAAAAGTGCTCGTATTTCATAAGATATTTAACATTTTTGCATTCTGATTGCTGTATGTGTGCCTAATGTAGCATACCATATTTCTTAAAAATGGATTTCCACTGCATCTAATGTCCTACGTGTTTTAATTAAAAAAGGAGAAATTGTTTTTGCGATTTTTTAAAGAAACCGTTATATCTCCATGAATATATGAGGTAACCTCTTAAAATTTATACATATAATGAAAATATCCTCATAATCATTTGCTACAACCAAAACGAGTTTAAAGCATTACCTTTTACAAAACATTTTGGTTTTTATTTATTTTTTTACACTGGTGCACTTTTCCTATTCAGGGCACAAATTTTGCTGAAAAATGCGAGGTATAACATGTTCTTTACACAACCGAAGTTTCAAGATGATTCCTATAGAATTCTTCTAGATATTTGACAAAATTTCTTAATTCGAAAGAACCCAAATACTTATTGGTAGGTTGCATATCTCTTAAATAGAGGTCTTTTGTTTTATAAATAGTTAATAGTTTACATGGTATTTTCGCAAATTCAAAAATGAAAATTATAAAAATTAAAACTAAAAACTATTAGGTGCTCAATTTTCGACACTTTTCCTTATTTTAAAAATACTTAAAATGAAGTTTAAACAGAAATTTCTTTTCAGTTTACGTAAGTCTACTAAAAATGCATAAAATAATATTTCTTAAAAATATTACTGAGAACATATTAGCTACATCAACCGTTTATATTATTATTTATGTAATGAATTTATTTTGCGTTTGTGCATATTCTTGAATGAAAATCTGATTTGAGTTTTGTCTTCCTGACTGGAAAACTAAAATAACAAAAACTATTTAAATTTGAAGATATATTTGTAAATGAGAATTTATCGTCTGCAATCTTTAAGAGACAGTGTCCGGAGATGAGAGAAGTCGCGTAAAGCCGCACCAGATTGTAAAAACGTGAGAAAAATGGCGGCTTTGGCCTTTCTCACAGTTTGTGAGGTCTAACTGCAATAGAGACAGTGTCCGGAGTGAGAGAAGTCGTGTAGAGCCGCACCAGATTGTAAAAACGCGAGAAAAATGGCGGTTTTGCCTTTCTCACGGTTTTGTGAGGTCTAACTGCAACGTTTCCGGCTGCAATCTTTAAGAGACAGTGGCCGGAGATGAGAGAAGTCGTGTAGAGCCGCACCAGATTGTAAACACGTGAGAAAAATGGCGGCTTTGGTCTTTCTCACGGTTTTGTGAGGTCTAACTGCAATAGAGACAGTGTCCGGAGTGAGAGAAGTCGTGTAGAGCCGCACCAGATTGTAAAAACGTGAGAAAAATGGCGGTTTTGCCTTTCTCACGGTTTTGTGAGGTCTAACTGCAACGTTTCCGGCAGCAATCTTTAAGAGACAGTGTCCGGAGATGAGAGAAGTCGTGTAGAGCCGCACCAGAATGTAAAAGCGTGAGAAAAATGGCGGCTTTGGCCTTTCTCACGGTTCTGTGAGGTCTAACTGCAACGTTTCCGGCTGCAATCTTTAAGAGACAGTGGCTGGAGATGAAAGAAGTCGTGTAGAGCCGCAAGAGACAGTGTCCGGAGATGAGAGAAGTCGTGTAGAGCCGCAGCAGATTGTAAAAAGTGAGAAAAATGGCGGCTTTGGCCTTTCTCACGGTTTTGTGAGGTCTAGCTAGAATAGAGACAGTGTCCGGAGATGAGAGAAGTCGTGTAGAGCCGCACCAGATTATAAAAACGTGAAAAAATGGCGGCTTTGGCCTTTCTCACGGTTTTGTGAGGTCTAACTGGAATAGAGACAGTGTGCGGAGATGAGAGAAGTCGTGTAGAGCCGCACCAGATTATAAACACGTGAGAAAAATGGCGGCTTTGGCCTTTCTCACGGTTTTGTGAGGTCTAACTGCAATAGTGATAGTGTCCGGAGTGAGAGAAGTCGTGTAGAGCCGCACCAAATTGTAAAAACATGAGAAAAGATGCATTCAAAAGATTGTATTCCTGAAAAAGCAACATAAAAAAATTCTCTAATATTGGTAGACTCACGTTTTTATCCGTAGGTCAAAAATTAATGCTAACCCGACTCGCACCCGTCGCAGAACGCTACCAGAATAATATACATCAGTTTCAGGTCATTCTAAAACTATGATAAGAAATCTTATGGAAAGATTGACAGTCATATAGACAGACCGAAATGTGAAGTCCTAAACACATTTAAATGATATTGAAAAATGTTTTATTGTGAATTCTTATTCTTTCTTATATAAAATTTATCATTAACTACTGATTTAATCGTTAGTCATAAAACTTTTGATTAATGATTGATTCAATCATTAGTCATAAAAATACGATTAACGATTGATTTATTCGTTAGTCATAAAAAAATATGATTAATGATTAAATTATTCGTTAGTCGCAAAATCTACGATTAACGATTAATTTAATCGTCAATCAAAACATTTCCGATTAATGATTAAATTAATCGTTAATCAAAATATTTATGATTAACGATTAATTTAATCATTAGTCAAAATATTTTTGATTAACGATTGAATTAATCATTAGTCAAAATATTTTTGATTAACGATTGAATTAATCATTAATCGTTAGTCATCCAGATGATTGAATTTTGCCCAACACTGCGTCGTGTACACTAAAGGTGGCTGGTGCACATAAAATCTGTCGCGGCCGCAAAGTCCTCCATGTTCCGATCCATACTATACCTCTGGGGATCACCAAAGCGGGGGGATCACCAAAGCGGGAGGATCAACACCTCCGTGAAGGATCAAAACTCTGATGACATGTCTCCGGAACATCCCAAGGGGTGCGTCCCAGACCGTCGCCAATTGCCCATAGCGCAGTACTCGTGCGACGTTAAATCCAACCTACCTTCCTACCTACCTACTTACCTACATACATAGAACCATGGATCATATTTTAATTTTCCCGTGTAAAATGACTTCATGACCGAAGAACAACGTCACTGGGAGACACTTTTTTCAAAATGGCAAATAGAGTACCTTCATAAACTTGTCGTTTTTAGTTGATAACTTTTTTAATTAAAATGATAGAAATTTCTAAGCAGCTGAAATGCCATCCTTGGAGTATGCGGAACATATTGATACCTCTCATGACACGAAAGAAACTGCCCTCTACTAGAAGATGCTGTCGCAAACAAAAAAATTTGACGCCAGTGACAGGAACTTTTTTTTAATATATAGAGAAACATTCCATAGTGTACTTGAATAACATAAATACGTATGATTTTTTTTAAAATGCATTGCGTCCGCTACAGGCGGACAAACAGACAAAGCCAAAACATAAACATTTTCAACTTTGCTAGAAAGTGTAAATAATAAGAGTCAATTACACATTTTAGTAATTTTGTCTACAACGGCTATTTCTTTTTCTACAGCTATAGGTATTAACTATGCATGATGCATGATTTTAATTTCTTGTTATATTGCTGCGAGGGTCACTTTGAAATGAGATATATTTAAACGGTACATATTAACTTACGAGATCTTAAGAGTGCTCAAAGTAGTCCCCTCCAATATCATTGTACTTTTGAAAGCAAAGTTTAAATGCTTCAAGCAATCCATTTCCCTTTTTCTACCCATTTTATGGCTTTGAATAGTCCTATACTTCTGAAAAAAAAAAATGGCATACATTACTTTTTTTCATTTATCGTTGTCTTTCCATCACTGTTGGTTTGGGCTTAAATCTTCATATTTTACCTTCTTGATGTGTTGTAATGCCAAACAACGTTATATACGTTTCATCGTCAGTTATGATTTTAGAAATAAGGCGGTGTTCACCATCATTAAGTATATTTAATATTTCTTTACAGATTCTAAAACGATCAGGTTTTTGGTGTTCTGATAAAATTTGACGAATCCAACGACAAACTGAATTCTTCATATGCAGTTCTTTATATATAATTTTATGTATAACCGCGGATCTAATGTAAGTTACTTCTGTTTCATTTGGTAAGTGCAGAGATCATAATTGATTAATAATCTTAAGCATTAAAATATGGTACCCTTAATTTGCCACCATTTTTTAAACAAAAATGGCAAATCAATTATTAGAGACTAAAATATTTCTTTATTAAACAAAATATGGATGTTATGTTTTCTTTCTGATAAACGGGGGAAAAACTAGTATGTTGTGGCCACCTTATGACTTTCTTCTATATTTTCCTAAACAAATTTACTCGCAAGCACAAATAATTTATTAAAATTATCTTCTATGATGAATGCAGATGATTTTCATTTTAGAAAAACAGAATAATACTAAATATTAAAAAAAGTTCAGTTTTACTCTCTGTATAACATTTAAAAAATTAGTTTGTATTTTTATTATTATTATTATTATTGTTATTATAGGTTGATTTCTTTAGAAATCGACCTATTGCAATCACTTCTTTTACTATATATGTGTGCGTGTATATATATATTCTATAGCAAAAAAATCGACGCACCAAGAAGGAATAGGACTGAAGGAATATCACCTGCTATGAAATAAAATGACATTTCACTCGTCGTCGGGCTGTACAGCTGGCGACAGTCGGGTTGGAATCCCCTTTTTTTTCGGGGCGTCCCCAGACGCGTCTTAGCTGGTCATCGGGGCTCAAGTGGGAGTGAGACTAATCACTGAAGACAATTCTACTTCATTCAGAGACATTCCAGTTCGAACGATCCCGATATCACTGCAAACGTGCTTGTTCGTATATAAAGTTTAATAGCAGTCCGCATAAGGGGCTCCATGAGCTCAACTCCGTTTCTCTGAGCCGCCTATTAATGGTCTTTGAAGTCACTGAAGTACCATTTGCACGTAGGATCGATGATAATGATGAATTGTGGCCTTTGAATACCGCTCTGACGATTGATTGGTTCTCACGTTCTGACCGCTTGTCAAAAATTCGCAGACTAAACCAACTGGCTACTTTGAGTCCAACTACATACCTCTCTCAAATGCTGTCATCTGCGCATATTGTTTGCGCACCTGTGTGCGAGGCATAGTTATATGAGTAGATGGAATGATGTATAGCATCTGAGTAGATGGAATGAAATTCTCGAAGAATTTATGACCTGGAATCAAAATTTCTCATTTTTAATATTCTGCCGATTGCGCAGTTAAGATGCGCTGCAGCGTCACATGCTCATTCGATGACAACCAAATTTTAAAATTTCCATTTTCCATCGAAAGATGTATGCACGTCCATTTATGTCCAGTTTGCGTTACTCCTTCTTTGTGCGTCGCTTTTTAGGTTGATTTCTTTAGAAATCGACCTATTGCAATCACTTCGTTTATCTATCTATCTATCTATCTATCTATCTATTTATCTATCTATAATGAAAATATTGTCATCACGATAACTCCCGAAATAATACTCTAAATGGAACCAAATTTGGACAGTGAACTGATCTTATAAATATCTTCGATGAGTTTGTTAACCAAAGTGCTCCGACGTTTTGTTTTCAAGTGGCAGCCACTTGAAAATTTCAAACCAACATTGTAAAAAGCATATTTAAATCAAGATTTGCTTGAATTTTGTTATAAATACAGGCCACATAAGGGTCTCAATGAAGTTTATTAATGAAGTTTATCCGCCATTTTTAATAAAGTGGCAGATATTTTAAGTTAAGCGGGACCACTTGAAATCAGGCAACCACTTGAAAATTTAAAATCACTATAACTTCCGAAATAATACTTCATATCGAACCAAATTTAGACAGTGTCTTAACTTATCTTATAAATATCTTAGATGAGTTTATTAACCAAGTTGCTCCGCCATTTTGTTTTCAAGTGGAGACCACTTGAAAATTTCAAATTCAAATTGTAAAAAGCGTATTCCGAATTTGTTTGAAATTTGATGTAAATATAGAACACATAAGGGTCTCGATGAAGTTTATTAATGAAATTTATCCGTCATTTTTAATAAAGTGGTCTTAGATATCTTAATTAATTAATATATTAGATAGCTTAAGTTAAGTTCTTTAATATATTAGATATCTTAAGTTAAGCGGGGCCACTTGAAATCACATTACCACTTGAAAATTTAAAATCACAATAACTTCTGAAATAATACTCCAAATCGAATCAAATTTGGACAGTGTCTTAACTTATCTTATAAATAACTTAGATGAATTTGGTAACCAAGTTGCTCCGCCATTTTGTTTTCAAGTGGAGACCACTTGAAAATTTCAAATTCAAATTGCAAGAAAACGTATTCCGAATTTTTTTTAAATTTTGATGCATATATAGATTATACAAGTGTCTCAAATAACTTTATTAATGAACTTTATCCACCATTTTTAATTATGTGGTGGATATTTTAAGTTAAGCGGGACCACTTGAAATCAGGCTATCACTTGAAAATTTAAAACCATGATAAATTCCAAAATAATACTCCAAATGGAACCAAATTTGAACAGTGTCTTAACTTATCTTATAAATATCTTAGATGAGTTTGTTAACCAAGTTGCTCCGCTATTTTGTTTTCAGGTGGAGATCACTTAAAAATTTTAAATTTAAATTGTAAAAAGCGTATTCCGAAATTGTTTGAATTTTGATGTAAATACAGACCACATAAGGATCTCAATGAAGTTTATTAGTAAACTATATCCGCCATTTTTAATAAAGTGGAGATATCTTAAGTTAAGCGGGACCACTTGAAATAAGGCTCCCACTTGAATATTTAAAATCACGATAACTTCTGAAATAATACTCCAAATCGAATCAAATTTGGACAGCGTCTTAACTTATCTTATAAATAACTTAGATGAATTTGTTAACCAAGTTGCTCCGCCATTTTGTTTTAAAGTAGAGACCACTTGAAAATTTCAAATTCAAATTGCAAAAAACGTATTCCGAATTTTTTTTTTAATTTTGATGCATATATAGATTATACAAGTGTCTCAAATAACTTTATTAATGAACTTTATCCACCATTTTTAATTATGTGGCGGATATTTTAAGTTAAGCGAGACCACTTGAAATCAGGCTATCACTTGAAAATCTAAAACCATGATAAATTCCGAAATAATACTCCAAATGGAACCAAATTTGAACAGTGTCTTAACATATCTTATAAATATCTTAGATGAGTTTGTTAACCAAGTTGCTCCGCCATTTTGTTTTCAAGTGGAGATCACTTAAAAATTTCAAATTTAAATTGTAAAAAGCGTATTCCGAAATTGTTTGAATTTTGATGTAAATGCATACCACATAAGGATCTCAAAGAAGTTTATTAGTAAACTATATTCGCCATTTTTAATAAAGTGGAGATATCTTAAGTTAAGCGGGACCACTTGAAATCAGGCTCCCACTTGAATATTTAAAATCACCATAACTTCTGAAATAATACTCCAAATCGAACCAAATTTGGACAGTGATATTATCATAAAATTATCTTGAATGTTTTCACTGTGCAACTTGTTCCGACATCTTGTTTCTAAGTTCCAGCCACTTGAAAATATGCCATCTCGATAACTTTTAAAATACTAAACTGATTCAAATAAAAGTTGGATAGTGAACTTATGGTTCAAATATCTAGGATAAGTTCACTTGGTGACTTGATCCGCAATTTTATTATTTAGTCATTATGGTAACTTTCGTAATACAGAATCAATTCGCATCAAACTTGGGTAGTGGATTTGTCTTTCAAATATCTCAGATAAGCTCTCTGGGCATCTCACTCCGCTTTTTTTCCAAGTTGTGCCACCTGAAAATTTCTTGTGACGATAATTTTTGAAATACTGATTTAATTTAAGCTAGAACTGGACAATGAACTTATCATACAAATATACTGGATGATTTCGCTGGGCAAGTTGTTTTGCCATTTTGTTTCCAAGTTGCAACCACTTGACTGCCACTTGAAAATTTGCCATAAAATTAACTTTTGAAACACGGCACAGTTGGACAATGAAACTATGCTTCAAATATCTTGGATGTGTTTGCTGGGCAACATGTCCCACTGTATTGTTTCCAACTGGCGGCCACTTGAAAATTTGATATCACGGTAACTTTAGAAATACTTAATTCAAATCAAAGTTGAAAAATGGTTTTATCATTTAAACAACAAAATTCTAGAAAATCCACGTAACTCGTGAACCAATCACGTTATTGCGTCCATCTTTGGTATATCGATAATAAGTATTTTCTCGCCAAAAGTCGCCAAAAAAGTCGCCATAAATGAAAAGTCGCCAAATCCATTACCTGTGTTACTGGACCTTTTTAATACGTTTTTAAGGAAAATTTAGGCTATTTTAATGCTAAAACAAACTAGAAATGCAGAAAACTAACATTTTATCGACTTACTAAGCCTCCTTGAAAGAATTTCTACAAAAAAAATTATTTTCAAATTTGCAACGATATCTTAGATGAGCAACTTTCTCTGCCATTTTGATCGAACTTTTGAGATTTTGGATTAATTTGAACTATATGTGTACAGCAGACTTATCTCACAAATACATTTCATATATTTGTCAACTTAACTCACCATTTTGTTTCCAAGCGCCGGCCACTTGAAAATTTTAAATTCACATAAAAAGGTATTTATGAACCGATTTGCTTAAAACTCCATATGTGCATAGTCTACATCAATATTTCTACCAATTGCATTAATAATTTGTAGCCGTCATTTTGAAACAAAATGACGGCTACTTGATAAGGAAAAAGAAATCAACCTACCCTTCCGAATAAACCGGAAGGACTTGTTTTGTTATAGAGTGTATATAAAGAAAATTTTGTCATCACGATAACTCCCGAAATAATACTCCAAATCAAACCGAATTAGGACAGCGAACTTATCTTATAAATATCTTGGATAAGTTCGTTAACCAAGTTGCTCCGCCATGTTTTCAAGTGGCTGCACGTGAAATTTTCAAATCCATATTATAAAAAACATACTTAAAACCGGATTTTCTTGAATTTTGATGTATATGTAGGCCTTATAAGGGTCTCAGTTACGTTTATAAATGAACTTTATCCGCCATTTTTAATAAAGTTGTGTATATTTTAAATTTAGCGGGTCCACTTCAAATCGGACTACCACTTGAAATTTTATCATCGCGATAACTTTTGAAATGCTGAATCAGTTCGAACCAAAGTTGGATAGTGAATTTATCATGCAAATATCTTGGATGGGCAACTTGTTTCGATATTTTGTTTCAAAGTTGCGGCCACTTGAAATCAGGTTGCCACTTGAAAATGTGCATCATGATAACTTTTGAAATACTAAACTGATTCGAACCATAGTTGGATAGTGAACTTAACATACAAATATCTCGGATGATTTCGCCGGATAAGTTGTCACGCCATTTTATTTCCAAGTGGCGGCCACTTGAAAAATTGTCATTACGAAGACTTTTGTAATACTGAATCAATTCCAGTCAAATTTGCTCAATGGACTTATCATTTAAACATCCTAGAGAAATTCGCTGGGCATCTCACTCCGCCCTTTTGTTTCCAAGTGGTGACAGCTTGAATAACGGTGCCACTTGAAAAATAATTTTTCTCGATAACTTTTGAAATACTGAATTAATTCGAACCAAATTTGAACAGTGGAATTATCAAACAAATATCTTGGATTATTTTGCTGAACAAGATGCTCCGACGTTTTATTGCGGCTACTTAAAATCAGGCTCCACTTGAAAATTTGTCATCTCAATAACTTTTGAAATAGTGAACTAATTCAAAACAAAGTTGGACAGTGAAATTATGCTTCAAATGTCTTGGGTGAATTCGCTAGGTAACTTGTTCCACTCTTTTATTTTCAAATGACGGCCACTTGAAAATTTATCATCACAATAACATTTGAAATATTTAATCAATTCGAACCAAAGTTGGACAGTGGACTTATCATTCAAATATCGTAAATGACTTCATTGGACAACGCTGCCTTTTTGAAAATTGTTATCACGATAACTTTTGAAATACTGAATTTATTCGAACCAATTTTGAACAATGGACGTATCTTACAAATATATTGGATTAGTTAACTGGGCAACTGCACCGCCTGTTTGTTTCCAAGAAGCGGCCACTTGAAAATTAGTCAACACGATGAGTTTTAAAATACCAAATTAATTCAAACTAAATTTGTTGAGTAGATTTATATTAGAAATGCATTTGATATATTCATTTGCCAACTTGATCCACCATCTTGTTCCCAAGTGCTGGCCACTTGAACATTTCAAATTCCGATAAAAAAAGGTATTTAAAAATGGATTTGCTCAAAACTTCATATGTACATAACATAGCCCTCCTCAATATTTCCGCCAAGTTCATTAATAAATTTTAGCCGCCTTGATAAGAAAATAGAAATCAACCTACTCTTTCGAAGGAGCTGGGAGGAGTTTTTTTTTTTTTTTTTTTTTTTTTTTTTTTTAAGGAAAAAAATCGATAACTTTATTTTAAGTTATTGCAGATCGATGGATCAACCATTCATTTTAAAGATTTTGGCGAGCTCTTTTGAAAGATACTAAAGATGAAAATTTGCTTCCCTCTGAGCGGATTTCTCTTCGGAGGAAAAGCGATGCTCCTACATACACAATTTATTTTACCCAGTTGACTAACACTATTATAAAGAATTATTTTAAGTTTATAAAGATTCTTAAAAAATAATTCTCTGTATGCGCATTTATACGAAATTTTGTCCTATACAACCATGTTAAAAATTAGCGGTTAAAAATAAGCGGGATAACAGCGTCACCTTTTCTACGATTTTCGTCAAAAGTTGGGAGGCACTAATTTATGTCACGATGCAACTATATACAAATTTGTATGAAATTCTATGCAGTAGTTCCCGAGATACAGTTGCCACAAATTTTGTTACACACACAGATAGACATTGTCTAAAGATGCTCAAATCATGTTCTGCACTTCTCAAAACGTGTAAATCCATCGAAAACCAAAGTAAAAATTTTTTGAGAATCCAATACTTTCTTCTCTTGAATATAAAAGAAGTAAAAACCTTTATAGTAAGAAGGATAAACCTAGAAGAATAATCTAGATTAAGAAAGATATACCCAGAAGATAAACTTAGTTATAGAAGAAAGTAAAAACCTCTATAATGCGTGGAATTGATTCTGTTTACTCACATAATTAACGAAATAAAAAAGACATACAATAAGACACTTATTAGCATGTCATTCCTATAATAAAAGTTCATTGACAGAAGCGAAAGCACATTACGAATACATTATTAACTTAATGCATAGATATAATATAAGTTGGTGATAGTAGCACAACGCAATTAAAAGATGACAAGAAATGTCATTTTTTTAATCATACTAAAAGACATTCTATTACCTGAATCTGTATCAGTGAGTGCTTTGAAACATGTTTAGATGCATTCATCTAACATTTTCCCCTCATCTCTTTGGTACATGATTTCTTTCTGCAGAACGATCGCTGCTAATGGATTGAGTGATGATATCATTCTTTCAATAGTTGATGCTTTTTCATGTGATAAAAAATACAAATCACGCGCTTTCTATTGAATACTTTGTGATATTTTATGTATGATAAAATAGCGAAGTGTATAAGACATGAAAATTATGTTTTTTTTTTTTTTTTTTTAGTATAGATTAATGGTCATACAAACTTGAAGAAGAATCAAACATATAGACATTTTTTTTTTTCTTATTAGTACGACAGTACTATTTCTTCAAACCTGCGATTTTGCATTGTCGTCATTTGTTGTGTTACACTTTGAATTTGCCATGATGCGCGCCAATATCCAATTTTACCATTTAATTTCTTAAACTATCGTAAAATATTATGTCAAATCTGCAATTTGTTTACATTTTTAAAAAGTTATTGGTAAGTTATTGATTATTGATTTACATCCATCCTTGATTGCATGTAAAAACCAATTGCCTATTTCGGTATACGGGACTATCACAATTCATAAATTGGAGGCCTCTGCATATTTGTTTGAAATGTCTTCAGAATAAGTGTTTTGATGATGACATCTGAATATTTGTTGGCGATATCTTCTGAATAAGTATTCATGTTGGCTTCTGAATAATTGTTAGCGATATCTTTTGGATATATAATAATGATGACATCTGAATATTTGTTAGCAATACCTTCAGGATATGTATTGAGGATGTCTTCTAAATATCTGTTGGCTACTTTCTTCTGGATATAAATTGATGATAGCTTCTGAATATTTGCTGAATATATTTTCTGAATATAACCATCAAATATCCGAAATTTAAAATTCGCCATTGAAACAGCTCGGTCGTTTCTTGCCAAGATATTCCCTTACGCAATTACTATACCCATTTTAATTCATCGCCAAAATGACAACAAAAATGTAAAAACTGCCAAGGGGTTCCAATATGCTAAAGCTATACCGAAGTAATCTTAAGAAATGCATACAGTAACCGAGGCTAGGGAATGCAATATAGTTACTGCATGCCTTTTATATGGAAGAATAGATAAAAAAAGGTCCTGTCTCATTAAATTAAATTCTGTTTAAAAAGAATGTAAGCAGAATTTTTATTATTTTCGTACCCCTAACATAAAAAAAGACAAAGACAAAAAACAAAAGGGTTTGCACTTTAAAAAGTACAATGTTGGGTGATTTTTATTCTATTTCATCTAAAATAAATGGAACGTACAAAAAAGCAAAACCAAAAAAAATACAAATAGAATATTAATCATTAATAAAAATATTCAAATAATTATTCGATCGATATTTAAATAATATTTAAGTTATATTAAAATAAAACAATGCCTGCGTTTCTATAGAAGTTAAAAACAATACAAAAATTTGTATTTTTAAATTTTAATTTGCAAACGCTGTCATTAAGGAGATTTGGCACCTTTGAATTGGCTCCACTGAAAGTTTCGTATGAAAGCTTGTATTTCCATGTAATATTTATAAATTGAACTAGATTTGTTTTGTTCAAAAAAAATTTATATTCAGGCAACAGTTCTTATGGTTTTTTAATATATATGTCTTTACAAATTTGAAATCTTTAAATTGCGTTTTCTAAGTTTTCATTTTCATGCGTTTTTTTTTTTTTTGTGATCTTCAAAATGCTGAAACTTCAACAGAAAAATATACAAGAAAAGGCTTTTTTTTTTTTTTTTTTTTTTAATGTTTAATAAAAAGTACTTAAAAGAATTGGAGATGAATTTTAAATTTTATTAAGCTTTTTGAGAGGGAAATTAAAATATAAAAAAAAGAAAAAAAACGCATGTCTATATATGTGTGTAAAAATTTGTAAATTAAAAAAAAAATGGTTTTTTTTTGTTTTTTTTTTTTTGTTAAATTTATATTTTTAGTATTTTTCTTTTAAAGATATTGCAAAATACATCCCTATTTTTTTAAGTAGGTTCCATTAAACATGCAAAAAAAATTAAGTCTTTTCTTAAATATATCAATATATCTAAAAGTTTTAACACTTTGAAGATTATAAATTAATGAAAAAATGCAAACTGAGGAAACACAATTTAAATATTTCAAATCTTTAAAAAGTATTTTTAAAACCATAAGAATTGTTGCCTTAGTATATGTTTTAATGAACAAACTTAATATAGTTCCATTGATAATTACTATATGGAAATATTCATGTTCTTCCAAATACTAAAACTTTTACACATATTTAAGAAAAGACTTTTTTTTTTTTTTTTTTTTTGATGTTTAATAGAACCTGCTTAAAAAAATTGGGAGTGGATTTTGCAATGTCTTTAAAAGGAAAAATACTAAAACTAAAAATATGACAAAAAACATTGTTTTTTTTTTTTTTTTTCATTTTTAAATTTTTACTCAGACATGCACTTTTTTAATATTTCCCTCCAAAAAAACTTAATAAATTTTAAAATCCTTCCCCCCCCCCCCCCCCGAAGTTTTAGCATCTTGAAAATCATGAATTCTCGAAGAAATGCAAAACTGAGAAAACACAATTTAAATATTTTAAATCTATAAAAATATATTAAAACCCTTAAGAATTGTTGCCTTAATATATGTTTTATTGAACAAACCTATTTCAGTTTAAATGGAAATATAAACTTTTATATGAAACATTTAGTGGTGCAAATCCGTGCAAAGTCCCTTTCAGAAGCTGTCCTCTCTCTCTTTTTTTTTTTTTTTCTAATCTTTCTAAGTAGATATTTCTCTTAAGGGGGGGGGGGGGGGGGCTCTTTACCTATCCTCGTCTAAATCTGCATTACATGTTATTCTATGAGAAAATTTATTAATCGAAAAACTCATTATCTACAGTATCCTTTTTTTTTTTTTTTTTTTTTTTTTTTTCTGTTTTCAGATTTAGAAATTTCACAATCGTCGCATTTACGATAGAAAATAAAAACAATATTAACGGTTGTGAATGTGAAAAATGAAATAAAAAAATACATTATGTGAAGGATCATTCTGTTAACAATTTTCCTCATCGAATAACATAGGATTTACTATGTTATTCCGGAGACGGAAAAATTGTAAATGTAAAGATGATCCTCATTGTGCTGCAGAACTGATGTATTGAAGTTATTACTTAGAAAACAAAAATAGGTTTAGAGCTTTTATTTATTTCTTATTCTTCTTCTTTAGGAGTAGACCAGTTTTGTGTAACACCAAAATAAATTAGAAATATCAGTCATATCATTACAAATTCGGTACCAAATAAAAGGGGAAATTTTTCTGAATCCAGGGGTGCAAAAATTTTTCGGTACGACAATTTGATTTTTTTAAATAAATTAAAGCATGAAAATTAGGTGGCGACACTTCATTTTAATTCATTTCAGTCATTTTATAAAATACGCGGCTCGTTACAAATTCGGTACCAAATGAAAGAGGCGATTTTTCTGAATCCAGGCGTGTAAACAGTTTTTGATATGACAATTAGATTTTTTAAAATTAACTAAAGAAAATTAACTAAGAAATTTAGGGGACAACACTTCATTTTAATTCATTGCAGTCATTTTAAAAAGCACGTGGCCTAGTTTTACGGACAAAAAATGAGATAAAAATTAAATTAATTAAAAATAAATAAAAATAAAAATTTTGCAGATTGAAATTAATAGTCCTCCGTACTAAACTAAATTCTGTCTTTGACAGAATATTTAATTTTTTTATTTTGATTATACATTTGATTTTTTTTTGTTTTGTTTTGTTTTGTTTAATTATTTTTTTTTTTCCATAACTGTACACTATATGTTATATTTACAGAAAAAGAATTTTTTAAATCATTTTAGAATTTTTAGCATAATAAAATAATTTATTTTTCATGTACCTTATTCAATGGAAAAATTGTACATGTGCTTATAGTGGTGAAATTTTCATTACAGTTAAATTTACATTAAAAGAGCAAAGACCCTCGTTAAATAATAGTGACCAACGTTCTAAAATTGTAACTCATTCTATTAAAACTGGTTATATTCCCAATTTTAAAAATATTTAAATTTTTAACTCTGGATGCACCAATTATAGTTCCCGTATTCTCCTAGAAGGTTCGTATTTAGTTAATGAAGCATGCGTATTAGCACCACAATATTCGGTTTTAATATTCGGTTTTAACAGTTTCTTTTTGTATGTACTTAAGTGTTTATAATAAGTTGTTTTTATACTGATGAAGAAATTTAGATAAATTTCGAAACTTTTATTTTAACTTGGTTTTATATGTAAATTTTGATTGAATATCTCATAATAAAAAATATTTTAATTTTTACTTTCCGAACACTATAGTGAGGAAAGTATTGCAATCATGTCAAAAATCCGAATTTGAGATTTTGATGTTTCTATACGTTTCGAGGTCCCCTGAGTCCGTTTTCACTATTTTTACGATGATATATGTATGTGTGTGTGTGTGTGTGTGTGTGTGTGTGTGTGTGTGTGTGTGTATGTGTGTGAGTGAACACACTAGCGTCTAAACGCTTTGCTCGAATGAGCTGTAAATTGGTACGCATGTTGCAAGTCACCGTAGCACGAACCCTATTGATTTTGATTAATCTAGCACTTATAGTTTTTTTACAGGGACACAAAGAAAAATTCTTTATATTATGGCTTATGGAACCAAAATCTTAAAAAGTGCGAAAGCATCTAAAAGACTTATTCAATTGAGCAAAAAATTTATTCACATTTTGTAGGTCTCAGATACTTAATCTGTATAGATTTAGGAGAATCTAGCACTTATACTTTTTGGGACACAAAGAAAAATTCTTTATCATTATGACCTATGGGGCTAAATTTTAAAAGTGTGATAGCGTCTAAACGCCTTATTAATCTGAGCAAGAAATTTTTACAAATTTGTCTACACAGTTGTACCAACTGTATAGATTTTGGTGAATTTAACACTTACAGTTTTTTTACAGGGACACAAAGAAAAATTGTTTATCATTATGGCCTATGGGACCAAATTTTTAAAAGCGCAATAGCATCTAAACACCTTATTCAATTGAGCTGAAAATTTATATGAATATTGTAAATCACTGTTGCACAAACTATAAGCATTTTGGTGAATCTAGCATTTATAGGTTTTTACAGGGACACAACGAAAAATTTTTTATCGTTATGATCTATGGGCTCAAAGTTCAGTAGCGTTAAATGAAACATCGTGTAATATATGGAGAAAAATACTCAAACACTCTATTATGGTTTTCTCTCTTTTGTTTGTTTAACAACTCCTCTTTCTTTACTTTATCTACAAAACTGTTAATTACTCAATGTTCGGAAAGTCGAGTGGAGTCACTCCAGATTTTAAATATATTTTGAGTTTTTCGTTAAAACACCACTTCGAATTTTTTAACTTTTGTCATAAGTCAATATCTTCTTTAAGTAGAAATATTTTTATGGCAATCTTAAGTAAAACAGGTTTTTTTTATAACTAGATTTTTTTTACGCTGATATTGTTTACAATGTATCATGAAAATAACTGTTTCTGCGATAATCAACTTTTCTAGAGATATTTCCTTTCCCATCTGTATCATAAAGTGAATTTTTTACTGCCCTCTAGACACTTTCTAAATTGAAAAACATTTCTGTTTGAGAAATAGCGTTTAAATCTCACGAACATTAAAGAAGATTATCTTGCATGCGTATAAATAAAAAAACATACGTCAATGCATATAAAAGCTGTAGGAAATTGGAGTTATAATTGCTCTTTCCTACGTTATCATTTTTCAATAGAAATAAATTTTAATTAAAATTTCATGTTTTAGGTTTTCTCCTTCCAACGTTGTATGGCGTCTGATTTGATTATGACTTTTAGAAATTTTCGTTATTGTGGTTTAGCATTTAATAAATTCTACAAGCAGCAATAAACGTATTGTAAAATTTCCTGTTTATTTTTATTTTTTAATAATTATTTATTCATAGATTTGTTGAAAATAAAATAACATCAATTCAATAATATATGTATTTTTTTTAATTGGCGGATGTCCACAGAGATAAAACAGGTGTAATTTAATTTATTTTTAAACAAAAATTCGCATTGTATAGTCTTTGTTTTAAATACTATTTTGACTTGAAGAAAGTTAAATTTTGGTAAAAAAATTCAGACATTTTTTTAAAACAGAAAATCAACTAATCAATAATAAATTTTAAAATATGGTTAATGTATGTTAATTTAAATATTTTCATACTTTTTTCCAGTCACTGCCTGAATGAATAGGTAAATTTTTCAGGAGAAATCTTAATTTAACTTTTCTAAATTTAGGGATGAACTTCTAATATATTTTTGTTTGTAACTCTATAAAGAATTAACTAAAGGTATATAAATTATACCATTTTCCAAACTGCTTTGATCTCCGAAATTCCAATATGAAATCAAAAGTGGGTGTTACAATTTGAAAAAATTAATTTGATGCAAGTTCCAATATGTAGACGATCCCTTATTCAAAATTTATATAAAGCATTAATAACGAGATATGATTATCAATTGATCCTTTCATCCACATGTTTATCCGATGTTTTGCAGCAAAAAATGCACTAAGTAAAATAATATAAACATGTATTTGTTAAAAGCATAAAGGCATGTTTTATATAGGAAATAGTATAGAAAAACATTGATGATTTTTTAAACTGCCACATAAAAGAATTCGGATTCATTAGGGACTGTATCTATGAATTTCCCGAAATAAATTTCAAGTCGCATTATGTGTACCTTTTAAAGAGCAACAATTAACTACAAAGTGATCATAATTAAAGTGACAGTACACACAATGTTTTATAACGCGATTTAATTGCGAGAATAGCGCCAAATTTTGCAAGAAAATTAAACAAGACGGGAGAAGAAGGATTCCCCGAAAAAAAAAAAAAAAAAAAACTCCACAAAATCATCACGCATAACAGGGTAATATAAAGTAGTGTGAATGTCACACCAGATTATTTTTACTGTTAAATAAAAATGTACATAAATTTTCAAAATAAATGAATAAATAAAAATCACATCAAATTATGGAGCTTCCCTGACTGCAAAAATGGCTGAGAAATCCCATAACATTACTTTCATTCTTTTGTTAAAAAACAAAAACTCCCCTATTTTGGGGGGAGAGGGGAGAATACCGTGGAATGTAACTTAAATTTATGAGTTTTGCCTTTCAAACACGAAAAAATGGGAAATTCCAGTATAAAGTGGCAATGTTTTAATTTTTATTATTATTTATTTTATTTTATGTTATTTTACTTTTTGCAATGTATTACAGTATTTATGTAATTAACTACTAAATCGTGTTATTAACTACTAAATCTACTTAACCATATATCCCATTGTAAATTAACTTGATTTTACTATGTTTTATTAACTCGCTTTCTTGTTTGTCTGTCCAATACAAATCCTGCAATCGATTTTTAACTAACTTCTCGACTAGCTAGACATTTGAAACTTTTAGAATAGCTCAGAACACGATGACAATGCATTCTTTTAATACTTTTATTAATTTAATAAATGTTTGAAAATTTCTTATAATTGTTCTCTTTATTGCATATTTGATCATTTTCTTTCAAGTTGATGGAATAATTCATCAAAAAAATTTTTTTTAAGTATTTATTAATAGATAGAATTGTCAAGTTTATAAAATTCAACAGAAAATTTAAAAACGTGGTATATAAAAAGTTCTTTTTATCTTGTAATTATTTGGTTTATATTCATATGTTTTAGATATTAGAAATATTCTTGCAACTCATTCCATGAAGAAAATTTAAGTTAGTGATAGCAAGAGCAAGCAATCAAAAAGCAACATTAAAAATAAATTTTTTAGTCAAATTCTTGGAATCCGCTTTCTAAACCTATATCATAAAGTGCCCTAGCATATAAACGTTTGTTTATCTACAGACGGTTTTTTCACCTCTATTGTATTAAAAAATATATAAAATGTTTGTTCTGTATACTTTTTCTTAATGGATTGATAACCATGATAGATATTTTATCTTCTAAAAGCAAGTGCTCTTCTAATGCTTTCACTAAAAAACAGTCATATATATTTTCTGAATTTTTATATTCATCAGTATCACTTAGTAAAATAGTGAAATCATAATGCATGACAGTGATCGTTATATTATGGATTAGTTGATTGACATTTTTAATGGATTTTTTTTTACATTTTTACATGGCGAAATAAAAATAACAAATCTAAAATAGTTTTTCAATAAATAGTATTGATAGGAAAATCGATGACCTGATTTAGTATTAACATTATAATTATTATTCACAGTGATAGATTTATTCCAATAACATAAATACGCTTTGAAATTTGTTATTTGATTTCTTATTTATCATTGTGACTAAAATGGGATGTAAAAAAAAAAATAAAGCAAAAAGTTCTAAGTGGTATATGTTTGAAAGTTTCCTTGGATTATATGTTATAATAATGTGCTTAAAAGAAAAGAAAAAAAAACATTAGATATAGTTTGATTGTTTGACTGTCCCATTTTAATGCGTATGCGACCAATGAACTCTGAGATTATTTCACTAGAAATCACGTGATCAATCTCAAACGTTCGTTGCAAAAACAAAGAATTACTCCAAATAGAATTTTTTGTTGCACTTAAGATAAAAAATATTTTTTACATTATAACAAAAACATTAGCCCGTTAACGCCCGAATTAATTTTGCAAAATATTATTACCTAATTATTTCACTTCTAAATTTTTATAGATAACTGACAGTGAAATATATTAGCTTAAACAATTCTTCTGATAATTTTAAATTTAAAGCCTATCCTCATTTATTAACGTTTAGTGTTCTAGCGAGAAAACTTCGAGATAGAAAAACTTTGAGATAACAGGTTAAATTCCTATTATATGTTGACAAAGATCTCGAAAGTAAAGCATTATAATGTATATTACTATTCAACTTGGTTTAAGTTAGTATACCCGCGCAAAAAGCAAATATATGTGCGACGAATGCAAAATCATAAAATGACTATCCAAATTACGAAATAATAGTGAATAGTAGGCACATAAAACTTTCAGGGATCGTTTAGAGTGACGCTATAAATTGTCACTAAAAAGCAGAAATCATTCCAAGAAACCACAAAAAATATACGTGCCATTTTATTAGCTGTCCTCAAATGAGGACACTGGGCGCTAACATGTTTTAATAACCAACTGTTCCGTACATATTTTTTATTATTATTATTATTTAACCACTTCGATAATGTATGAGGAAACCTTATAGTGTCGTTATTTTTACCACTTTTATTGTTTTTACATGAGAGTAATAAATTTTCCATTACATATTTGAATAGAAATATGAAATATATTGTCACATTTTGCTTCATCATTTTAATGTTGTATGTAGTTTTATTTAAGCAACATACATTTAGTGCGCCAGTGTAAAAACGGCAAGTTTATAGTTAAAGTGCGATCTTATGGAGAAAAATTAAACCGTTTGTAAGAGTTAGCAGTAAAATTATTGAAGCACACATCCACATTTTTAATTTTCTTTTTTTTTTTTTTAGTTTGATTGCTAATTTTTATCATCAACTTCCCTTTTTATAAACAGCATAAAGACTAAAATCATGACTCGACAAATATTAGCATAACAAAACGCATTACGTGCACATCTTTTAAATACGAATTATTGCTAACGCTTCAATAATTTTGCTGCCGGGTGTATTTAAAAAAAAATCCTATGTCTTTCTGTGCATTTTAATGAAAACCGCGTATTGCTACGGTCAATAACTTTTAAAAAATAAAAGTTTTGTTTTTTCTTAGACTTTTGATCATTGGGTTTTTTTATAACTACACTAATAAAAAAATATGTACCACCTTCATTTAGAACGAATAAGTGCTCATTTTCTAAATTCTTAAACTAGAAATATAGATTTCCGAGCTATGCGTATAAGGCACGCTAATACGCTGAATGGACGAAATGATCGAGAATTTCTAGTCCATACATTTCTAGATGGTGAAACAATATTCTGAATATTATAAATATTATGAATCCTTTGTATTGTGAGAAATTCTCTCTTGATTTTCTAGAATTGGGTAATAAACCAAGATTATAGTTGCTAAAACTCTTCTCTTGTATTCGCCTTTATTTGCATAGATTTTTAAATAAATTTGATCTCGATAATGTAGGCAAAATTCTAAATAGAGGTTTCTAGAACTCATTTTCAAATGGGACTAGAATTTATAAGGATGACATGGAACTATTGTTACTAGAGCCACAATTTAGATTCTAGATGTCAGTTAAAGAATTTTTTCTCATCGCTGATCACTATGTTTAAATAAACCACTTATAAAAATAAAATCTCATAACTTAAATTTAAAAAAAATATAAACTCTGGAACACAATTCCATCAAAATTGGTCAAAACTTCGACAAGGATCTCCGTTTCCTTCGGCAACGTCTTCTAGACCGTAGTGTGCTGGTGCCAGATTCCAGTTTTAGCGTCAACTCCTTATTCGGGTAAGCTGCATGCGGGAAGGAAAAATAGAATCAGCGTGCGAATTCTGTTAATAAATTAAAACAATTCATGTCATATATAAATCAAAATTAAAAATAATAATAATAATAATAGGAGAATGGTCTATCACACGTGCAAATGAATCGACAAAATCAAGCACCAAAACTTGGTCGTATTACACTACTGTATAATGCAGAAATGCAATACAGCTTGTATCCAGTTGTTGTTCTTGACAGTATGAATAAACTTTGCACACATTACAAAGCATTAAAATTCAAGATTTAAGGGGACAAACTGGTAATATATTCAGTACTTCTAGGTAAGAAATATTATTCTGAACTGCATTCATAACGTTTAGCAAAGAAGGACAGGGTTCATACACATCAGGGAAAACCTGGAAAACAGGGAATACTCAGGGAATTTGGAATTTGTTAAAAAAAGTCAGGGAAAATAAAAATTTTCATTAAAAGTCAGGGAAAATCAGTTATAAAACCTGGAAAAAGATTTTTTTTTCTCTCTCTCAAGTTATGTTTTTCTTTTTTAACTTCCTATCAAAATTTAAATGGATAAGTATTGTGAAAATACGCATATAAATAATGATTTCTACCTGAATTTCTAGCATAATCGGCAGTAATATGACATCATACAGCTGAAGTAGTTGTATTTTGTCCTGTCTAGAGAAATGTTTCTTGTAATATGTCGCTAATATTTTCTTGAAAATTGTCTGGGAACTTAGGGATTTTTTTCCCCATATTTGAGTACGAACCCTGGAAGGAGCTCCAGTGCTGTATTTAAACTATTATGACGTCCATTTTATCAGAAAATTTTCACCCGCACAAGTTTAATTTTTCATAAAGTTTTGTTTTCATAAAGTTTGTTTGTCTCATTATTTCGTATGTAATTTTATCTCAAATGTTGTTGTTTTACAATTGAATTTGTCGACACATTTCAGTATTAATTGTAGTGGTTTTGTCATGTTTTGTAATTACTTTTATTTTGACTTTACATTCTGACCGTTCAATTTATCTGTTGTAGAGTTGTTGTTGAAATTGCATATTGTGTTCTTATAAGTGATGCCAAAACGAAAAATATTAGTCGTCCCACAAATGCAGCCAAGCTAAAGTGAAAAGGAAGACAAAATGAAACAGGAGAATAAACAGCCCGATGAAAGAAGGAAATTGATCACATTATGCCATTGTCACGTGCTACTCAACTGTCCCAACAACGCAAAGCACGAAATGATATTAGTCGAATAACAGCACGAATGCCGACATTCAAGATACAAAGACGTCAATAATAGTATTAATATCAGTATTAGTATTAATAGCAATTAGTATCTATATTATTTAAATGTAGATGACGCCACCAGATGTTATTTTATTAGATCCCTATTTTTCGTTCTATTTGTCAGATTGATGACATCAATAGCTTTAAGCCTTCCCCGGCCTAGATAATGAGGACCATTTTGCAAAAAACCTCATTAAATCAGTCCGTTAGTTTTATAGTCCGTAGCGAACAATATACAAACTTTGTTTATAACTATAAATAACGTTTTATAACTATAAATTAGAATGTACCCTAGCCATGAAATTTAGTGGCACAAAAGTACCACCTATGCTATGGTTTGGCTTAGAAATATAAAAATTTTAGATAAACATTACACAAATGATAACTTTTTCAACAGTTTTTTGTTGCATATAATATCACTTTTATAGTAAAACAACGTGACTCTTCAGTTTTAGAACATTCTGAACACAAAATTGAACTTTTATTTTATTAATACTAATATCTGCAGGGGTAGAAAAATTAAATTACAATAACTAATTTAAACATTAACAGTATAAATTATGTAACATTATATTCAACATTTAATTTACATAGGCTTTTAATAACTTGCAATAAAATTCACAAAAGCACTGATGTTGAAAAATGAAGAAAGTAAGGAAGCACCATAAAATATAATACAAAAACGAAAAACAAATAACAATTATTTCAAGGAGAAATAAGAGAACACGATTCTTTATCAGGCAAAAAAAAAGTTACATGTACTTTATTAAAATAGAAATAAATAATAATAATAATAATAATAATAATAATAATAATATGGCAAACTCAGAGTAGCACTGCTACAGAAGTTGAAAGAAAGATATATATACATATATATATATATATATATATATATATATATATATATATATATTGTAAATAGCAGCACAAATTTGTTTTCATTTTATTTAAATGGAAAATGAAATAGGAAAAATAAAATTTAAAAATATTTTAGGAAAAGAATTTGCCGTTCATACCTGTAATTTCAGCGACATTTGATGATGACTTGCCAACAATAGCCGCTGCGTGTCGCACGAAACTGTATTTAAGATCTTCATAATAATAAAATCCCAAGTTTACTGAAACTAACGCTGAAAATGATGACATAGCAAAGACAATGCAGTCGGTAACAAAAGTCTCCGAACACTAGCAAAAATTCCTATATAAAAAAAAGTACACTTAATACAGTTTTGTTAATCCTTGTCGAATCCTGTTCTTAGTCTAAAAACAGGATTCGACAAGGATTTATTTTTAAAAAAAACTGTGTTAAGTGTACTTTTTTTATATAGGAATTTCTGCTATTGTTCGGAGACTTTTGTTACCGACTGTACACTGGGGAAAAAAAGTAAAATTTTATCCATGGATTCCAAGCATGCATTTAAATTTTAAAAATAATGAAAAATGATAATTTAACGGGAAAACGTACGTGGCAATCGCAAAAAAGTATTGAGATAAAGAAAAGAAAATTTTTTCCATGTTTCGAATGGTTTTGAATGGTTCGTTCATTGATTCTCAATAAATAAAAATTAATAAAAATTAATTAATTAATTAAAAACACTAATTTTAGACTAAACTCTTTTCGTTGCTAGTAGGAATTTTAGTACGTCAGGGGAAAACAACAATGAATTAAATGTGTAGAATCAAACAATGTTACGAGAAATTAATAATATGCATAAACAAATAGTCGTGTGGTCATAAAATTTGAATTAAAGGATGATGATGTAATTTTAATTTCTTAGAGGCGTTTGGACTTCAAAACATATAAATATCGTGATGTAAAAGATGAAGAAATTCGTTTTAAATATCATGCAAACTTATGTTTAGTAAAGGAGAAATAAATTTGGAAATACGTGTGTAAAAATCAAGTACTAGGTAGGCGCAGACTGACTAGTATTTGCTATATATTTATTATATAATTTTACGCAATAAAATTTTGAGATTAAGTATAATGCAGTTTTGAAACATAGGTAAAAAAAAAAAAAAAAAAAAAAAAAAAACGAAAATGGATACATATTTTTTTAAAACAGGCTAATATATATATATATAATATATATATTAATATGCGAGTAAATAACAATTTTACTACCTAAAATGTCTTTGCATGATTTTAAAAAAAGGGTAGAGTAATATACCACTAGGGAAAGAGTAATATACCACTACTTAAAAACTTTTTTTTTTTTACTTTATTTGCAATGTAATAAATATTTTCGAATCTGAAACACTATATTTGACTCATTTTGCTTTTTTTTTTTTTTTTTTTTTTTTTTTTTTTCGTGGACATATGAATTTAAACATGTTATACATAGACATTCTTGCATGGATTCAAATATATTTTATACGGGTTTTCTTACGGCATATTTGCTTTGCATATTATATATCTTAAAAGAAAAATTTTTCGACATTGTTTAAGTAAATGCATATTCATAGTTAAATATTAAACAGCTTTTAACAATAAAAAGTTAATATGTAGAATTCAGAAATGTATTTTGCATGACCATTCAGGCATTTTTAAATTTCATTTATGCTAAATGCTGCTTCCTTCTAATTCAATATTAATTTAAGATTATTTAAACTAGTATGATGCTGGCATCACAATACTTTCTTCTACATCATTCTAATACAATATTTCGATCTACCGATTGTTATACTCAAAAATTTAATGAACGTATCTTTTCGAATTTCAAATTTTACCTAAGCAATTTGGTTAAATTTTGTACAATAGTTGCTGAGACATAACCATCCGGAACAGTACAGAAAGTAAGCAAATCTGCTCTAATTGTTGGCCGATAAACACAAACATTAAATCAGCATAGTTTTTCCCAATGGTCAAAATTTACTTCTGGGTGTTACCGAAGCGGGGGAGTCATCCTCTCTGTGTAGGATCAAAATTGTGATGGCATGTCTCCGGACCACATCAAGAGATGAATCCCAGACCGTCGCCAATATCCCATAGCGCCGCACTAGTGCGACATAAAACCCAACAAACCAACTAACCCAATGGTCATATCAAATGTAGTGCTCTCATACGCTATTGAAGTTAATATAAATGGGGAAACACGCAGTGCAGCAGCGCCAGTTACCGGGCGATATATATCAAAGTCTAATCTCCCACAGTCCAAAATTGATTCAACTCCACCAAACTTTATATTTGATTGACCAAAATCAAATTAAATATAAAGTTTGGTAAAGTTCTGTACATTATTTCGTGAGTTATAGTGCCCTAAAAATTTTGGAATGGATTTTAGTACACTTATTTATTACAGATGCTGAGATATAGCTTTGCCATAAACGGGGAAAATGACAGCATATAAACTTCACTTGTCACTCGGTATTCCCCTAAATTAAATCAGCAAAGTTTTATATAATGGTCATTTTACATATCAAGTTTTCTGCATGTACGTATTACTGAAGCTGAGATGTAGCCTTACTTGAATAGGAAAATTTGCAGAGTAGCAGCAGCTCCTGTCGAGAAATATATCTCAAAATCTAATCAACATACATTCAAGTAAAAACCCAACAAAGTGTAAAGTTTTGTTAATTCCGCCCATTGGTTCATAAGAAAGAGCGTCCACAAAATTTTCATAACACAGACACGCACCTCATAGACAGACATTTTCTGTCATTGGTCAAATCATTTATAAGATTTCTCAAAATTTGTAAATCCCTCGAATAAATAGCAATCGGAATGTTTTACGAACCCAATAATTTTTTTCTTATATGTATGTTGAAGGAAGTAAAAAAAGATTTTCTGCTTTAATAAATATATTTTTATCAAATGTTTGAAGATTAAAAAAAAGAAAAAAACTGACAAATATATCAAAAGAAAAAAACTGCCGTTATAATGAGGGATTATTTTGGAACTCGGGAGGTAATTTAATCTTGGGTTTCCATGACATCCTGTGGCCGTTAAACAAACATGTGTGTTAATTGGTAAACGTCTTTCTAAATGGTTGACGATTGACCGTGAAAACCCCCGAGAATTTCCCCGCTTAAAATTGCTGCATTAGAGAAATGAAGAATATTATTATATTGAAATCTGAATAGTTCATTCTCTAGAAAAGATCACTTTAATCACCGCTATATTTTCATAATGCTTAATGCAAAATGGCTTCAAATTACAGGTTCCTGAAGTATAATTACTCTACAGTTTATAAAGCATAATAATTTTATACCATGTACGTACTTCAATAATGCTATCTCTTAGTTCTTCTTTCCATCGGTATACTCAGAAGAATAATTAAGATAAGTGAAATATCACGGATTGTTAGGAATAATATATTGGTAAAATTTATGAAACATTGAAATTTGCATTACATGCATCAACAAATTTATTAAATTTATTGGCAAATTAGTTTTAAATTCTATTTCTATTACAACTGCAAATTTAAATCAGATTTCTCGAAATCTACAATTTTTTTCTATTATTGCATTCTAATGCCAATTACCTAAACTTTAGTTATACAGTTAATGCAATTGAACAATATGGATCATAATGATCGTATTTTTTTTTTTTTTTTTCTATTTAAACTTAAAAAATTCTTCACACACAATAAAATTAATGTAAGCACTACCGGTTTCAAAAGAACGTGGCCTTTCATCTTCAGATGCAAAAAACACATCATGGAGGCAAAAGCTTGCGTATGCCTTCAATATAGTAGCATTTGTTTTTTGCACCTGAAGAAGAAAGGCTATATACGTTCTTTCAAAACTGGTACCGATTACATTAATTTTAATGTGTCTGAAGAAGTTTTTTATTGTATACCAGTTCTTTAATTTATTATTGAGATTTTGGCAATGTTCGAAGTCTACGTACTAATTTTTAACAACGTTATATTGTTCATATTTTTCTTGCACGATTATCATCCTTTTGTATTCTCCTTTTTTCATTTTTCACGTTATTTTCTATTTTAATAACATCAATATTTTCACTAGTTCTCTCAAAATAGTTCGTTCTATAAAAGTCTAAAAATAATAATAATAATGTACTAAAAGTAATTTTTTTACAGAATTATTTAGGAACACAATTAAAATACATAAAGTTAGGTTTAGATTAAAAGCGAAGTGCCACTGTAATTCCTTCTCCAGTTCATTATGAATCATGATTCATAATAAACTGGAAAAACTCGGCAAGCAGGCTATGATTCATAATGAATTGGAAAAAACACAACAGTTTTCTTTGCACTTCTATATCATATCCTATGGCACTGTATTATTAACGTTTTAAAGGATAAAATATAAGGTTTTCTATAATTAATGTTAAGTTTAGGCCAAAAGTAGAAATTTACACTTTAAATAACAAGGAAAAAAAAAATGTCGTTGGCAGATTATAATTCAGTTCTAGAGGTCTATCTTCATTTAGCACAGTAGGAAATATTTTTCTGTCTTATTCATCGAAATCAAACGAAAGATTCTTACTTTTTTTTGTTTTGTTCGCATTTTAAATTAAAAATTATTCTTAATAATTATCTGCTTTTACGCGCTTTGTTAATTAGTATAATTAAAGTACTTATAATATATATATATATCATTTTATGAAGAAATTTGAAAAAAAATGTTTGAAAAAGAAAGTATCCAAAACTTTGCTCGGGTTCTTTATGCCTTCGTCAGCATCTTCCCCACCCGCACTGTCTCGAGATCGAGTGTTCACTATATAGTAAAGATGTTCGCAGTATGCGAGGACTTAATTATAAATGTAATATCTATCTATGCAGCTCAGTTGACATATATATTTTGGGTGTCACCATTGACAATAACTGTATTTTCAGTAATACGTCGAGATAATTACACTTAAAACAATACAGAAAGTATGTTTATATCCGAAAATTAACCTAAAATTCGGTAACACATGTAATAGATTTTGTTGGTACGTGTTTATACGAGTTAACACGTATAAGAACTTGCTTAGAAACAATTATTTTATGTAACCTATAGTATTCTAAATTACAGAACACTACAATATTATCTTAAACGAAATTTATATCAGTAAAGATATATAAGATTGGTGATAATGACAAACTCGTCATATGTGTGTGTATGTATATATATATATATATATTTGCCAAACTTTTCTCGACTAATTCTATAGTATATATATATATATATATATATATATATTCTAGCACTTATTTGCACATTTTTATCTTTTATCTTTTGAGTTTTGTGTGATCAACTCCCCCAGAAAATGCCGTAGCTTCACTTTTAACGCTTAGATAAAAACGTACATATTAATGAATCAAGGTAAACATAAAATACAAAGATATTGCACATTAAATATTTTTATTTTATTGATTCAATATAATTTATATTTAAAAAAAATTAAATTCTGTACATCACGTACAAATTGTCTAATTCCTTTTTTTTTTTTTATTATAATTTTTTTATTATTATTCTGATATTATGCTTTTAAAGGCGATAAAAAATTTTATCTTATTGAAATTTAAAACCCAAGATAATTAACTAATACTAAAGTGAAGTAATTTTTTTAAAAGCACCATTGAAATCTAAAAAAGCAAAACGCATTTCAAAATATCAAGCAGTCTTTATTAATTGCATAGTGTTAATATTTTCAGAACAGCATACATACATAATGAAACAGTTCAATATACCTTATACATAAATAAAGGTGCCTCTTGCCATTACTATAATACTGTATTGTGGGAATCGTAAGTATATAAATAAAATTGTTCCGGAAAAAAATCCTGTTGCAGGAGATATGATATAATAGAAAGGGAAAGATTTTAATACATTCGAAAGAACAGCTAATAGTAAAGCAAGAATGCAAACAATCAGAACACAAAGGAAATGATTTGAACGATAAGTAAAGAAAAGTTGAAAGGAACTAAAAGACGTAAAAGTAAAGGTGAGATGAAAATGTATATTTAAGAATAATTAATGCATGAACTATAAATGAAAAAATAAATGTATAAATAAAGGGGAATTGAATGAAAAGAAAAAGAACGTGCTAATTATTGAATATAGACTAATAACTTATGGAAATTTAAACAACATAAACTAATAATTATCATTAATTGCAAATACAGTATTAAGAAATAAACAAATTTTGAGTTAATTTTATACGTGACAATAGTTAAAAAATTAAAAAAATTATTTCATTTATTTATATATACATTTATTTATTTATAGAAAATATATTTCTGAAAATACTAAGCATTATTATTGTTATTATTATTATTGTTACTATTTTGACTTAAATAAAAAAAGAATGTATGTAATTATTTGAAAGATGATTACTAATTTACTAAATGAAACTTATAGATTTAAATAAATAAAGAAAAAAAAATTGTTAACAAACACTAGTTTGACAATATTGATTTTAATTAAACGCATAATTCCAAAGCATACAAATTTCTATGATAGACAATAACATTCTTATATAAGTCTAAAAATAATTTGTATCATATATTATATATCATATATTATTATAGCATAATGCTAAAGTTTTAAATTCTTTTTTTCTTTTTTTTCCAATGGCACATTAAAAGCGAGCTATCCAGTAGCGTTCCCAGATTGATGTCTGAGGAATAGCAGGGCATCTTAGGTGAGGCAAATCCATTTCTTCGTGGAGATCATAAAGGGTGCAAAAAGGGTCAGGAACCAAGTTGATATGACATAGATGCTTACGTAGGCAATCGTGGCCAGATATCAGACGAAACATGGCGACAGATCTCAATCGAGGTCATTGAAGGACATTAAGAATCTGATTAAGACATGGTTTATTAGGGTTGGAATTTTTGAGATCTTTGCGGAAAAAGTCCCTGTAGATGTTCTTCATTAGACATTTGATATTGTTAAAAGGGAGTTTGGATTAATTTTCTGAAGGACAGACGCCCTCTTTTTAGTCAAGAAATCGGCTGCCTCGTTACCCTGAATTCCACAGTGGGCTACTATCATGTTAAGTGGAGAACTACTATTATGTTATTACTGGAAAGCCAGTTGAAGAAATTTAAACAATTATCAATGGTTAGTGTTCGGGAGTGGCTGAGTGAGTCAATTGCTTGAAGTGCGGCCATTGAATCTGATAATAAAACCACTTTCGAAAAACAGTCTAGACGTGCTGGAAGTTGCAACAGAGCTTGCAAAATAGCTGTGATCTCACCATCGACAGCTGTAATATGAGTGGCGATGGGAGTATAAATGCAAAAAAGCTCACAGTAAGCAACTGCGCTGGCGTTAACACAACCACTCATTCTGGAATCATCAGTATATATTCTTAACCATTCCTCCGAGGATGGGTAAGATATGCGTTTTGTATGTGAAGTGTAAAGTGACTCTTGAACAGCCCCATTTGGAGCCCGCTAATATTTTTAACAGTCTGAGTCTTTTTCAGAGCACGACGGATTGTATCCGCCACATGAGATCTCCACGAAAGTTTTCTGTCAAAAATTACATCCATGTATTTGAAATTATCAGTCGATGGAATTTGACGACCCTTGTAGTATAGTTGTGGGTGGAAAGGTTGATGCGTGAGTGAGAAAGACTCCACAGGTTGATTTTCATATTTTTCAATTCAATCCATTTTTTAATAACTAAGAAAGCCTTTCCCAAGGAATTTTCAACAGTCTTTTTAGCTTTGTTCTTGGGGGATATAGTCCAAATGACTAAATCATCAGCATATAGCAGACATCGTATGCCATCAGTTGTTTTCAACTCACTAATCAGGTCATTAATATAGATGTTAAAAAGAATGCAACTTCAGACTGCACCTTGCGACAGGGCAGTTTTGAGTGCTCTGTATTTTGAATAACAATAGTTATACCAGACTCTACATAATCAGTTGTTTAGAAGTCCGTTAAATCATCTAAACATATTGGAGTGGATGCCGGTATTTGATAATTTCGCAAGAAGGCCTTCTTTCCATACGAGGTCGTAAGCAGACTTTAGGTCAATAAAGACAGCGGAGAGAATTTGTCTCTTATCCAAAGCATCTTTTTTATATTAACTAGGCAATGAATTATGCTGGCTGGTAGACTTAAACTTCCTGAAGCCGGTCTGTTCTTCGAGGATGCCTTTGGATTCCAGATACCAACTCAATCTACTCGAGATGATTCTCTCCATGGTCTTGCAAAGGATGCTTGTCAGAGATATAGGTCTATAATTGCCTACAAAGCCTGGATCTGAATCTTTTTATGAAAATTATAGTAAATTTACACCATTGTGTGGGAATATTTCTTGCGTACCATGTTAGATTGAATATCTGTAAGATAGTTTCGCAGGCATCAGGTCCCAAAAGTGAAATAAATTCAGCAAAGATACCGTCCTCGCCCGGGGATTTTCGTGGTTTCAAACATTTCAGTGCTGACAACAATTCATTTAGGCTTAAAGGGGCATTGAAAATATCCAAATCAATGGTAGGTACGCTCTCTTCTTTCATTCTGCATTTAAGATTTTTTTGTGAGAATTCTTGAATGCTGTCTCGCATATCTATTTTTCTGTTGCAGACTGGAGAAGTGTTGAACAAAAGAATTTGCGATTCTGGCATCAGATGTAATTAAGTTTTTTTCTACCCGGTAGGGCTGTTTTGGACCAGCTGTATTATTACCGTTGTTATTGATGTTTGAGACAAATTTAAAAGCTTTTTTACCGTCCTTATGGAAGTCAAGGCTTGAGAGAAAGTCATTATAGGTGGTATGTTTCTCTTGCAGGGCAGTTTTCTTAAAAAGTGTTGCCTGTTTTCCCTATTTCTCTACATCAGAGGGGCGGCCGGTTAATTCAGCCTTTCGCCTGAGTCTGTAGCGATTCTCTTTAAGATCCTTCAAATTCCCTGACCAGAAACATTTGTAGTTCATCGCCTTACCTTTAGGGTGGCTTTTTTTGGCGCACCAAATAATTTTTTCTCATGTGAGTCTATACTGTATATTCTGATTAGAATCAATGGCATTGAATTCCATTTCCTTATCCAAAAGAGACTCAAAAAGTCTTCAGTTCGCCTTTCGGAAGTTCCAAGAGATCTTTGAGGATGGACTACAATATCGTGAACCAGGGAAAACACATTTGACCAGCACCTGCCGGTGGCCCGAGCCAGGATAGTCAAGCATTTTTCGGCCACAAGTATTGCTGATATCAGAGGACACCAAAAGCAAATCTGGCGTGTAGTACCTGTGCCATTATAGTGCAAAAACGTATGAGGATCACTTTTGTCATATATTAAGTCAAAATTGGTAGTATTTAATATGTCTTCAACTGCCTCACCGGCGTGGTTCTTGTCACTGTACCCCCACATTGTGGGATGGGAATTAAAATCACAAAGGAAGATTGATCTTTTAGACACATTGAGGAAAGAAAAGTCTGCCCTGCTCCCACGTGACGAATAAATATAGAAACTCTTAAAGTGTTTGTCAAACTTCCAGACATCAAGAAGAGCGATCTCACTTTTGTCTTGTCTTGTACCCATTTCCCTTACGATTTAAAATCTGCCGTGAGGTTTGATCTAACACCAATCAGAAGACCGCAAGCAATTTGCCTAGTCTTGAGTACAATATATGTCACATAACCTGTTAAACGGTAGTACTTGGTGTCTTCATTAACAAGGTTAGCCTCCATGATTGTAAAAACATCAACAACATACGTTTTTAAAGGAAGGTAAGTTTCTTGTCTCTTAGATCTTAGTTCTGAATGTAGATTAATAAGATTGTCACTTGAATAAATCTAGTTAAATAATTAAAATGTCACTTGTAATTTAGTGCAAAAACTAAGAAAATGCTTTCGAAAGATATAAGAAATCTCATCGAAATTTTTAATTTAACGATTATATTTATTAAAATTTAATTTATTTCTGAATTGAAGTACAGGCCGAATCAAAAATCATTACAGTTAAATTTTCTAACATAAATGAAATAAAATGATTCAGTATTACCATATTTGAGGAAACCAGTTCTTCAGTTTTACTCTGAACTAATTTGAGGATCATTTTTTCCCCCCTGCATGAAGTTTTTTTCATTATCATTATCAAAAAAACAGGAAATTTTTATTCTAATTTTGATTCAATAATATCACAATTAAAAGTTTTAATATCAGTTAAAAAAAATAAAATAAAATAAAATAAAATAAAATAAAATAAAATGAAGAATGAAAAATGAAAAATCAGTGTAAAAGACGCATCTCAGTCACAGTTAACTGCTTCATATTTATGAGTAAAAATATCCATTTTCTTTGAAATATGAAAGCATTTTATCTTTCTAAAATCAAAACCCATGAATAAGAAAATATGTATTATACTAAAAGTGACAGATTTTCACGCATTTTATTTGATGTATTTTAGGAAATTCTTCATGTTTAAGGATATTGTAGCTATTATAAATCTTTTTTTTTTTTTTTTTTATATAAATTAGTATCTTCTAATTCTGAAATTTAAATATAACTGCATTGAAATATAGCAATATTAAATATGTTAAAATGTCACGAAAACTACTTAAATTTAAACAAATAAAATTCGATATTTTAAATTTTAATTTGTTTGAAAAAAAACTATATTATAGTTTAACCAAATGTTGTAAGCATATTTGAGTGGATTCATAAGTGGATTACATTTTAAGAATTTTTTTATGTTTGAATTCTAAAATATTCTATTAAATTTCATCTTTAAAACATAATAACATTTTTAAAAAGTCACTGAGGAATGAATTCACAAAATATATCCAAATATGCTTAGAACAGGTAGCGCTGCTATGCAGCGATTTCCACAAATTGGGGAAAAGCTACATCTCAGGAACTACTGCACAAAAATTTATATAAAGTCATATATAGATACAACTTGACATTAATTAGTGCTTTTCAACTTTTGGTGTCAACAGCTCAACAGGGGGCGCTGCTATGCAGCGGTTTCCATAATTTAAGAAGAGGCTATATCTCAGGAACTACTGCATAAAAATGCATATAAATTTATATATAGATGCATCTTAGCATATGTTAGAGCTTATGAACTTTTGGTGTCAACAGCGCAACAGCTGGTGCTGCTGTACAGCGATTTTATTAATTTAAGGAAGGGTTATATTTCAGGAACTACTGCGCAAAATTGCATAAAAACTTATATATGGATGCACCTTGACCTAGGTTACTACGAATCAACTATTGGTATTAATGGTTCAACAGGTGGCGCTCCTATACAGCGATTTCCTGAGTTTAAGGGAAGACTATATTTCAGGTTCTAATGTGTATAATCAAACAACACTTGGTATACGAAAGGCATTATGCAGATTCAGTTTGGATGTATATCTACCAAGAGGTTGCGTTGCTATAGTGCAGTTTTTCCCGAGAACGGGAATGCTGCATTTGAACTTCTATGACATTTAACTGTACGAAACGTGATACATGAGATAACCATTATGAAAACGCATTTTTTTAAGATGCTAGTTAAACTGTGTTTCTTTGGATATTTAGTGTTAGTTTTCTCTAAGATAAAAATCGCCTGCATTCATCATGGTAGATAATTTTGATAGTTTTTGTAAATTATTTGAACTGAGTGAATTTGCATAGGAAAATATAGAAGAAAGTCTTATGGTGGTCACAACATACTAGTTTTAATAATAAGTTTCACTTTATAATTCCTGTATTTATTAATAAGCCCGAAAATATGAACAGTTGTCGTTTTCTATAAATGAAGTATTTAAGCAATAAATCATTTCCAAAATATAACCCTAGAATTGCAACACTCTTAATTTGCTCTTAATATGCAGATAAATAAAATATTTATATGTAACGTGCAAAAGCCTTCTGATATTATACACTAAGCGACAAAAAAAAAAAAAGAAAAAGAAAAAGAAAAAGAAAGAAAAGAAAGCCGCACTTGGATATTTTCCTTTTCACCTTCTACAGCCACCAATTTTATTGTTTAAAACGCAAATTTTCGAATAGATTTTATTATGTTGTCCTCCACATATACTTTAGCATTGAGTCCAGCGTTAAAAACAAAATGTTATTGTTAGTAAAATTGAAATTTCAGAAATTATTTCAAAAAGGGTAAAAATAAGGCAGTTAACGATGCCAAAAAAAGTATTAATTTTTGATTGAAAATCTAAAAATATTTTAATACTTGAGATGGCAAAATAATTAAATATTAACGAAATATTGGTAAAATGGTTTTTAGCAAGATATAAAATTTTTTGGCAGTTTAAACTGAAAATTTGACTTTAGGCAGCCATTTACTCATCCAAGCTAGATGACTGTAAGTTAAAAAGCCATTGCTTATAAAATCTGTTTGTATAACATTTAGGACATAAAAAAGATTTAGAAAACGTGTTTAGCAGCATAATTTCTTTAACTACAGTATAGCAACTATAATAAAAAGCAGTTTTAAATGGCAGAAAATTTGAAAAAATTCCATTCTTAGTGAAGAAAATTAGAAAAGCAAGATCTCAGATGGCTTAAAAAATTAAAAAATGATTAGTTAATTATTAGGCTGAACTGGTTCTCTCTGATAAGTCAAGTTTAACTTATTTCGATCTAAAGAAAACAAGCAGATCTGACAACGAAAATATGACCGACTTAATGAAATCGCACTTTTAAAACAGTGACACATTCTCCGTATATTATGGTACGGAGGGCATAAATTTTCAAACAGTCGGGCAAACTTTTATGCTCAAGCAATCAATTAACTCGAAATAAAACACTGTTTTTATAAAAGTGGTGTCTGACCGACTATTTTGGAGATATCTTGGGCATTTCCGCAAACAGCATTTCAAGATGATAATGCACCTTACTACACGGCGTCTGTGGTAAGTTTATTCACTTCAAATTGTAAATTCTTATCCATTCCTATGAGAACCTATAATTCTGTAAGTAATCATATCTTTTTTCACTTTAAGTTAAATCCCACAAAAGATATAGTAGAATTTCTTCTTTACCAGACAATCGCGATCCGTTCGGAAATGTTTCGTCTATAAAAAGGCGAGGGAGAGGGTAGAGGATTCGAAATTTGCAGACTACAACTCTGCCAGAACTAGAAAAAATTATTTGTGATATTTGGCACATTGAAATTTCTGAGATTTATGTTAAAGCACTATATAATACTATGCCATTGTGCATTAAAGCAGTAATTCCATATAAAGGTGGTATTAACCCAATGCAGAATACATATTTTTAATAAAATATTGCTTAGATCTAACAAATAAATAGTTTTATTTCCCATATTAAAATATAACTTGCTTATTTCCTATAATAAACCATAATAAAGTACAAAGTATATGGTTATTGTATTATGTTTAAAACGAAAGTTTTATCTAGATTCTTATAAAGTACTTCGTAGAGTGTAATAAAGCAAATTATTATATCGAAAATGTACATAGGTATCATTTCATTCCTTTGGTATTATGCAAACAAGACAGTTTTATTTGTTTCAACCCTTAATTTTAAAGTTATTACAAGTAAAAAAGGTATAAGTCATTTCGGGAACGAACCGAATTCCGAATGCGGGAAAAATTTCAAAATCAAACTCGAAATGTACAAAACTCGGTCTGATGCTGTTTGCGTGCCGTGCCAATAGATCAAAGTTTGTTAAAGAAACGATTTTTAGAAACTACACTTCTACCAGCAATATAGGAAGCTTTAGAGAAGAGAAGAAGAAGAAAGAAAAAAAGGAAGCTTTAGAGAAAGAAGAAGAAGAAAAAAACGAAGAAGAAGTAGAGGAGAACAGAAGAACAGAAGAAGAAGAGAAAGGAGAAACACAAATTGACATGCATACAGGTCTCGATAGAAAATGCAAAATTTTAAAGTTTGGCTGCCATCCAATGAGCAGAATAATAAAAATGAGAAATTTTGATTCCAGGTCATAAATTCTTCGAGAATTTCATTCCGCCTACTCAAGTAGACAGTAACTATGCCTCGCATACAGGTGCGCAAACAATATGCGCATATGACAGCATTTGAGAGAGGTGTGTAGATGGGTTCAAAGAAGCCAGTTGGTTTAACCTGCGAATTGTTTGATAATTGATAGAAGCTATGCCATTATTAGATGATATTGGCAGGATTGGTGAACCATGGTCGAACACAGCGTCAGGGAGGAAGCGGTCGGCCTAGAGAGCAGACAGAACATGAGAACCAATCAATCGTCAGAGCGGTACTCAAAGGCCCAAATTCATCATTATCATCGATCCTACGTGCAAATGGTACTTCAGTGACTTCAAAGACCATTAATAGGCGGCTCAGAGAAATGGGGTTGAGATCACGGAGCCCCTTATGCGGATTGCTATTAAACTTTGTATACCGACAAGCACGTTTGCAGTGAGATCAGGATCGTTCGAACTGGAATGTCACTGAATGGAGTAGAATTGTCTTCAGTGATGAGTCCCACTCCATTTCAGCCCTGATGACAAGCGAAGACGGGTCTGGAGACGCAAGGAAAAAAGGGAGGATTCCAACCCGATTGTCGGCAGCTATACAGCACGACAACCATGAATGATTGTCTGGAATGTCATTTTATTTCATAGCACCCCTTTGGTTGTCATCCATGGCACCTTTACAGCACAGCGGTACGTAGAGGACATTCTACGTCCCGTTGCGTTTCCCTTCATGTCACGGAGTCCTGGCCGTATATTTCAGCATGATAATGCTCGCTCGCGCAGAGAGATAGTTTCTACTGCTTGTTTCCCTGCTTGCCTAACATTAATTTGGCCAGTAAAGTCGCCGGATCTCTCTCCTACTGAGGACGTTTGGAGCATCATGGAAAGGATGCTACAACTAGCTCGAGATTTTGCCAATCTAACGCATCAATTGGACAGAATTTGCCACGATACTTCACAGGAGTACATCTGCCAAATCTATCAATTGATACCAAGCCGAATAACTACGTACATAAGGGCCAGAAGTGGACCAACGTGTTATTGACTTGTTTAGTTTTTTGAAGCCCTTTCTCTTGGTTAAACCATCCAAATTTTCTGAAACTATAATCATTTGTTTTTCTTCACATGTACATCCCATCTACCAATTTTCGTCTCATTTGGATAACTCCTTCTTGGTACGTCAATTTTTTTATTATAGAGTATATATAGATTTCGAAATTAAGATTATTATTTTTTACTACTTATTCTATCGTTACTAAATAAAAGCTCCATACAATTATAGTAAAACGTAGCAATTTACGGTATGACTCCTTTTCTCATCGAGTGACTTCTAAAAAATGATATCATTTTCAATGGCGGTAGTACTTCATTATGAAGATTTTCTGAAAATGATGTCATTCGAACGAGTATAAAAATTATTTGGGTTTTAGTTACACTAAGGGACAAAAAAAAGCCGCACTCGGATATTTTCCTTTTCTCTTTCTGCAACCGCCAATTTTATTGTTTAAAAAAAAAAAAAAAAAAAAAAAATCGAACAGATTTTATAACGTTATCCTCCACGTACAATTTAGAATTGAGACAAGTGTTAAAAACAAAATGCAAGTGTTAGGAAAATTGTAGTTTTAAAACATATTTCAAAAATGACAAGGATAAGGCAATTAACGATACCACAAAAAGTAGTAGTTTTAGAATGAAAATCAAAAAATATTTTAATACGCGAGATGGAAAATAATTAAATGTCAACGAAATATTAGCGAGGTGGTTTTTAACAAGATATATTTTTTTGTTGTTGTTGTTGTTGTTGTTTAAAGTGAAAATTTAGCTCTAGGTGACCACGTTGCATATCCAAGCGAGATGACTGCAAGTTATAAAGCCAGTGCTTAAAAAATCGGTTTACATTACATTTAGAAAATAGAAGGGATTTAGAAAAAAAAATTTAGCAACATAATTTCTTTGAATGCAATGAAACAACAGTTAAACAAAGAAGGTTTAAATGCCCGAAAATCTGAAAAAAATCCATTCTTAACTAAAAGAATTAAAAAAGCAAGATTTCAGTGGGTTAAAAAATTATGAGTTAATTGTTAGACTGAAGTTGTTCTCTCTGGTGAGTCAAATTTAACTTATTTCGAGCTGACAGAAACAACCAGGTCTTATTATGAAAATGTGACCAACTTAATAAAAATTACACACTTAAAACAGTGACACAATCTCCGAACATTATAGTACGGAGGAGCATAACTTTTCAAGGAATCGGACAAATTTGCATGCTCAAGGCATCAATTAACTCGAAATAAAACATGGAAATTATCAAAGTGGCGCCTAACAAACTATTTTCGAGGTATTTACAGGCTTTTCCGCAAACAGCATTTCAAGATTATAATGTACCTTGATAATAGACGTCTGCGGTACGTTCATTTGATTCAAATTGCTCAAATTACCTATCGATTCCCATGAGTATCCCTAATTCCGTAAATATTCATAACTTTTTCAACTTAAGTTAAATACCGCAAAGAATATCGTAGAATTTCTTCTTTACCATACATGGAATAAATAGTCCTAATCTCAATCCGTTCGAAAATGTTTAACCTATAAAAAAGCGGGGGGGGGGGCGAGAAAGAGGATTCAAAATTTGCAGCCTACAACTCTACAAGAACTAGGAAATATTATTTATGATATTAGAGCAGTAAAATTTCTGAGAATTATATTAAAAAACTGTGCAATACTATGCCATTGCGCATTGTAGCAGAAATTTCATATGAAGGTAGAATAAACCCAATGCAGAATGCATATTTTTATAAAGTAATTGCTTAGATCTAACAAATGAATAGTTTTATTCCATATATTGAAATGTAACACTTTTATTTCATATAAAAAATCATAATAAAATACAAAGTATATGTTTATTATAATGCGTTTAAAAAGAAAGGTTTATGTAGTATATTTTTATTAAATACATCGTAGAGTGTAATAAAGCAAACCACTAAATCGAAAATGTACATAGGGTATCATTTCATCTCTTTGGTATAATGCAAATATGACAGTTTCATTTGTTTCAATCATTAGTTTTGAAGTTATTACAAATAAAAAAGATATGTCAGTTTTTCTGCAGTGCGGCTTTTCCTTTTTTTTTTTTTTTTTTTTTTTTTTTTTTTTTGTACCTTAGTGTATATTAAGACACTACGCCATTTTGACGTATTCACAGTAAAGTATTTAAATCGTATGCGCAAAATTTGGGTTGAAGTGTAATTTTAGAAGATTTTTTAAATTAATTACCGCTTTTTAATTGTGATTTTAAAAAAATCTCCAGTTAGAGAGTATGCATACATTAGAAGAAACCTACAAATGAAATTTGAAGTTTCTAGCTGCATTTTTATTGTAGAAGTCATACAAAGATATTAATCTCGAGAGGATTTTCTCTCACTCTTTCTTAGAGCGCATCTGCTGTAGGAATAACTGCGAAAATGTCAAACTCTCACGGTACTTTAACCCCGGTCATAAGGAGTAAGGTCATGTTTGGTTGAAATCTGTTCGGTGGTTTTCGAGGAGATGAAAGACATATATATTGTTACGAAACATTTTTCGACTTTCTTGTGTTAGAAAGTAGTTCGTAAAGAATCAGGGAGGTTCTAGTCGATGATTGCACTTTTTTCTACGTAACTTCTCGAACCTGGACAACGAAGCTGTTATTACAGCGAATATTCTCGAAAATAGTCAAATAGTACTGCTATTTCATAGAATATTCTGGAAAGAGTTCTATGAAACTATCCCACGAACCACAAAAGTCACTATCCGGCGAATATTTTGGAACAGCCCAGAAAAACAGTCACTTGTTCCACAGGAATTAAGCAAATAACGTCAAATACTCCGAAGCAGAAATCTTCACTAGCTGACGTACAAAGTTCAGTCGCTTAGAGCGTAGTCTTCAGAGTGCAATCGCTAATAATAAGCCTCTGGGCAACTCTGAATCGCAGTGACTTCACATCACGCAGAAGTCAACTCACTCCTATTTATACCCTTTAGGTTAGCGATAGGACTTGGCGAAGTTGCTATCGAGAATCCCATGGAAAGTTCGAGAACTAGTGCTACCGTGCATCGAAGAGCTTCGAAACTTCGGGAACCCTAAACTACAATTTTTCGCCTAATTCAGTTTGATACTTGGAAATGAACAGATACAGACCATACGTGCCATTAAACTCATGATGCAAAGGCATCGTCCGGACATTCTGTATTCCAAGCTATCTGCAACAGTCGACACGTCTTATTCCATATGGGAACAACTTCACCTATTTAATAAAATAGTTCATTTTTATATACATGTATGGGTTACCTTTAGAAGTCTCAAGTAACGATGCTAAAAAGTCCTTAGTAATTCTCTCAAATATCGAGCCAACATTACAGCGCTGCTTACGTCCTTTGGTTAAAGTTTTTCGTCCCTTTCTTGCTGCATAGCATGATATTCCCTGGTCCATTTTTAATCATCACTTCGAAGTCGATCCCAGGAGAAGCGTTCTTGAGTCTTGTTCAAGGACTCCAAAACACCGAAGTGTCCTCAACTTGGGCTATCATGAACTTCTTTCAAGACGTCTTGTCAGGTTTTCATTTCCTCTCCCAGCTGATCTTGTCTGGATTCCATCTTGTATAGTCCGACTTTCATCTTTTTCCCACGTGATCTTGTCTGGATTTCTTGTCTGGATTTCATCTCATTTTCCGGCTTTCATCCTCCTCCTCTGACCTCCATCTTCTCTCATCCGGTTTTCGTCTCTTCTCCAGATTTCTTCTTTCTCTGAGCTGATCCTGTCAGGCTTTTATTTCGTCTCTCATCTGATCATGTCCGGCTTCCATCTTGTCTTATTGGGCGGCTTCCCTCTCCTCTCGCTCGGCTTTCAGCTCTTCTCGCCAGGCTTTCATATTTTTTTTCAGTTCATCTTGGTCGGCTTTCATCTCTTTTATCAATCTGGTTTTCAAATCAGTCATCTGGGCGGCCAAATCCTCCTGAAGTTTCTTTATTTCTTGTTCCATAAATCTAGTTCACAAGAACTGCTCCCCGTTAAGCGCCAAAAGTTATGAAAATCTTGTCAACTTGCTTGTGTGAGAAAGTAGTTCGTAAAGAATCGGGCAGGTTCTATAGTTCATGGATGCAGTTTTACTCTACGTAACTTCTGGAATCTGTACAACAAAACCTTTATTACAGCTAATATTCTCAAAAACAGTCCAATAGTACAGCTATTTCATCGAATATTCTGGAAAGAGTTCAATGAAACTGTCACTAGAGCAGCAAAAGTCTCTATTCGATAAATATTCTGAAACAGTCCAGGAAAACAGTCACTTGTTCCACAGAAGTAAAAAAAATAACTTTAAATACTCCAGAGCAAAATCTCCGCTACTCACGAACAAAATTCAATCACTTGGAGCACAATCTCCAAAGTGCAGTCGCTCAGAATAGGTCTCTGGACGGCTCTGAATCGCAGTGACTTCACCCCTCGCAGAAGTCAACTCACTTCTATTTATACCCTTTGGCGATGGGGCAGGGAGAAGTTTTCCTCGAGAATCCCATGGAAAATTCGAGATCTAGGCTCCCGTGCGTCGGAAAGCTCCGAAACTTCGGGAAACCTAAACTACTTTCGCCAAATTTGGTCGCTGTGTCGACAAATTCGTCGCCAAGGCTGACCTCACAGAAAGTGAATAAACTGCTGCTTTTTTTTTTTTTTTTTTTTTTTTTTTTTTTTACTGCATCAGAACAATTGATGCAGATAAATGATTTAATCCGTTGAAACGAAACTATGACTTTTATTTATACTGAGAATTTCTTAATAAACAACATTTTTACGTCATTGTACACAATTATGCTTACTATATTTAAATAACCACGAGTGCGAAATTCCTAAGTATTGTTTATACTATGCTTAAAACTGATCCGATTCACGTTACTAAATTTTCAAATAGTTATTAAAATATTAAATGAAATTAAAATAAATATCTATTCTAGAACAACATAAAATTTTCCAAGAATCCAGCTTGCGACATTATGCTGCCACTATGTCTGGAGCAATATAAGCTCTTAAACTATTTTATATGTCGGCATTAAATCAAATACTGCATAGAAGAGAGCTACTTTCACCGGAAAGTTCAACTCAATGAAGAAGAATTTTAAATGCCTGTCTAGTTTGTTTGAATTGTTCTTGAAAAGAGGACGGAAACGTCTCATAAAAAAGAAAAAGCGATTCATAAAATAAAATTTTATTTGAAAAGTTTACTTAAATAAATAAATAAAATAATTTTAGAGCATCTGAATTTTGAGAGCAATTTCCGGTGTTGTTTATTGAAATTAATTTATGAAAAGAACAGTTATTCGTTGTGAAATTCATTATATTGGGAACATTAGCTACATTAAAATATGCTTGAAAGAACAGTTGTATTAAACTAGACTAATATGGTCTATGGAGCTATTTAATGGCAAACAAAGATTTGATAAAAGCTGAAAATCTACGAGAAAATATTTAATATTTAAAATACTAAATAGAAAATACTCATTTTAAACTCTTTAGTTGAAATAAATCCATTGTTGAAATAAATAACATATTTGTACAAACTAAATAATGAAACATTGCATTATAAATGAATGAGTGATGCTGTAAACTTTAAAATAATACTTTATTTTATTTTATTACTTTCTTCTATATTCAATAGAAGAAAGTATTGGATTCGTAAAAATTTTCGACTTCGGGTTTTTGATGGATTTACACGTTTTGAGAGCTGTAGAACACGATTTGACCATTTTTAGAAAATGTCTGTCTGTCCGTCTGTCTGTCTGTCTGTGTGTGTGAGACAAAATTTTGTGTCAACTGTATCTCAGGAACTACTGCACAGAATTTCATACAAATTGGTATGTAGTTGCACCTGGACATAAATTAGTGCCTATCAACTTTTGGTAAAAATAGTCTTACAGGTTGCGTTGCCATCCCGCTTTTTCTAAATTTTTAACATAATGATGTAGGACAAAATTTTGTATAAATGTGCATAAAGAGAATTATTTTTTAGTAATAATTATGAAATTTATAAGAATTATTTATAATACAGATAGTCAACTGGGAAAAAAAATTTTGTATGTGTAGGAGCCTCGCCACCCCCCCCCCCCCCTGGTAGGGAAGTCCTCCCTCGAGGGGAGTAAATTTTCAAGATGGATATCTTTCGAAAGGTCTCGTCAGTACCTTTAAAGCGAATGGTTGAACAATAAATCTGTGATAATTTAAAACAAAGTTATCGATTTTTTTTTACTTTTAACGAAAAAAAAAAAAAACAGATTTTTTTTTTTTTTTTTTTTTTTTTAACGAAATTTAACCAAACTTGGTAGTTAGTTGGCCCTTGACATAAATTGGTGCTGATTAGATCTGGGGATCAATCGCTGAACAGGTGGCGCTGTGATCGTATTTTTTCTAAATTTTTAACATGGCAGTATAGGACAAAATTTGGTATAAATGTACATAATGAGAGTTATTCTTAACCTGTGATTGTAAAATTAATATGAATTATTGATCATAGTAGTAGTTAATTAGGGGGAAAAATGTACATGTGAGCGCATCGCTTTCTCCCCTGAGGGGAAGTACCCCCCCCCCCCGGGAGGGGAAGGGTAAAATTTCAAGATGGGTATCTTCAAAAGGTCTCGTCAATACCTTTAAAACGAATGGTTGAACGTGATAATTTAAAACAAAGTTATCGATTTTTTTTACTTTTAACGAAAAAAAAAAACAGATTTTTTTTTTTTTTTTTTTTTAAAGAAATTTAACCAAACTTGGTAGTTAGTTGGCCCTTGACATAAACTAGTGCTGATTAGATCTGGGGATCAATCGCTGAACAGGTGGCGCTGTGATCGTATTTTTTCTAAATTTTTAACATGGCAGTATAGGACAAAATTTGGTATAAATGTACATAATGAGAGTTATTCTTAACCTGTGATTGTAAAATTAATATGAATTATTGATAATAGTAGTAGTTAATTAGGGGGGAAAATGTACATGTGAGTGCATCGCTTTCTCCCCTGAGGGGAAGTACCCCCCCCCCGGGGGGGGGATGGGTATCTTCGAAAGGTCTCGTCAATACCTTTAAAACGAATGGTTGAACTATAAATACGTGATAATTTAAAACAAAGTTATCGATTTTTTTTACTTTTAATGAAAAAAAAAAACTTGGAAAAAAATTGTAATTTTTTTTTTTTTTTTTTTTTTTTTTTTTAGTTACTGAGGAAAATATAGAAAAAAGTCTTGTGGTGGCCACAACATACTAGTTTTTAACTAATATAAGTTAAACTGAATTTTGCTTCTTCCACTTGTTTTTTCCCTTGTACATTTTAGAGAGACATTAAGTGGTGAAATTTACACTACGGCGCATACACGTATCAGAATATTTCATTTATTCATTTATTTTTTATTAAACTAGGGGTTTGTAGAAAAAACTCGAGTACTTTTTAATTAAATATCAACAGCAAAAAATTTATATATAAAGTTCGTATTTGGTAATGATACTTATTTTTAGTTATAGTTTTCAGTACTGTGGAAAGCAGGATTTCAATAGTAATAATTCGTTAAACACACACGACTAATAACTAATATCGAAGTGATAAAAAAGATGTTTTTCTTTTATTCGGAACAGTATCAGATAAACGCATTTGGCTAATTACAGCACAATACTACCCTTAATAAAATGTTACAACTGACAGCCGATTTGCTGCTACTTACATTAAAATCTATAGAACACTCAATTTTTTTAACTATTTACATCTCACACTTTCTTACTACGCCATACCCTTGAGATTGTTTAAAAAAATGTCATAGTCATGTTATAATAAAAGTCAGGAGTTTGTGCTTGAATTAGCGTCTATTCACTTCTACAGATCGGCCATCCTGACAGTTCTGTCGTCCTCGACTGAAATTTGGCTTACTTCAACAAATACAGTAAGACCCCGCTTAACGCTGTTTCATTTAGCGCTGTTTCCGTTTAGCGCTCATTTATTTCAACCCGGGGATTCCCCGAAATTGCTCGCAGCAGTACGGGGATTCCCCGAATTTGATTCCCCGCTGTTTCGCATTACGCTCTACTTTGCTAGAACGTATCCCCCGCGTTAAGTGGGGTCTTACTGTAATTTGAAACTTTTAAAAAATAAAGAAAAAAAAAAACGAAAAAAATTTAGAATAAAAATGAAATAAATCAGTTCAAGTTGATTAGCTATTCGAGACATCATTTAACACAATCATTTGGTGCAAGAATAGTGTTGGACCACAAGTGGATTTGGCGATTTTTCTTTGGCCCCGTTCTGAACAATAACGATGTCATTCTGGATTCTTCGGAATATAATATGGCAGCCTGCTTGCTGTTTACTTTTGATGCCCATAGTAACCAGAAGCATTCTGTTGTTTTTTTATTACCATAACAACCAGCATAGCAATTAATTATAAAGAAGTAATTATTCCTTATTCTATTCTATTTCAGCTGGTGAAGTACTATTATATAAAACGGTCGTATTTTTATTCTTTGTTATTAATTTGTTTTGTTTATTTAATTTATGATTATTTTTTTTTTTTGTTTAAGTATGGTATCTAGTAGTAGTGATCAGTGAAAAAAAATTGTTGAAAAATATAAAGATTTGTTGAGAAAAAATGTTAGAATGGTTGTAATGAGAGATAGATTTATTTTTGGAAGAGAAGATGAATGTAGTAGAATTTTTTTGAGTGAAATATTTAGGGAGAGAGAAATGTTTTTGGATTTTTTTAAAAAATGTGAATTAATTGAATGAAGTATGATTTATGAAAAGTGTGGGCGTGATATGGTTTTGAGAAAGAAAAATAATGTGACGGACAGATTTCATGTACGCGAAGCATGTAGTAACACGTATGCAGTACTTGTGTATTACTTATCGGTAAGTTACGGAATTTCTTGCATTTTTCCTTTCATGCTACGTTAGGTAGCTTATTTTTAAAAATGTGTTCTAAAAGCCATTAAAAGAAATGGTAAACGGAATTCTAATACGAGGGTGAATCAAATATAAACGAGACTTATTTTTTAAAATATTTATTTTGATTTTAAACGCACAAACAATCATAGTTTATTTTTCTACATAATCTCCTGATTTAGAAACACATTTTTCCCAGCGTATAGGTAATTTTTTAATTACTTCCAGGTAAAAAGAGTCAGGTCGTGTTTGTAGCCAATTGCGCACATATGCTTCAACTTCATTATCGCTGTGGAATTTTTGCCCTCCCAAAGCTTCCTTGAGAGGACCAAAGACATGGAAGTCGCAGGGAGACAGGTCTGGACTGTATGGAGGGTGTTCCAGTGTCTCCCAACCCAGTTGCTCCAATTTTTGTACGGTCAGGGCTGCTGTATGGGGGCGAGCATTGTCATGGAGGAGAATCACTTTTCTCATCGGAAGGTCTCGTCTTTTGCGGCGATATGCAAGTTGACCTTCAACAAGTTGACGAACACTGTCGATGTTGCCCGCTGTAATGCTGGTGTGGGGTTTGCGGTCATGGCTCTCATTTTCAACACGTTCACGGCCCTCCACGAACTGTTTATGCCAAGCAAACACTCTAGCTCGCGACAGCGTCTCTTCCCCGAACTGTGCAGTCAATCTTCTCAAGATTTCGGCCGGTTTTACACCTTCTGCAGCTAAAAACTTGATAACAATACGTTGCGCAATAGAGGGAGGTACCTCCTGCTCGGACATCGTAACGATGGACACTGAGCGAGTCTATGATGATGAGTCACGTGCTTCCCCCACTCCTGACAAACCAACCTAACAGCCAATAACAGCGGAACGTTCTTCCATCACTATTGCGCGCGCAGGTCCAAAAGTCTCGTTTATATTTGATTCACCCTCGTATATATAATCGCATTTTACGGTGAGTGTAGAACATTTAAGCTGTATAAATGTACGGGAAGCATATATTTATATATTTATGCATATCCATATCCTTTGAAGTATCGAAATTTATGACGATCTTTTATCATGTATAGTGAGGTAAGTCAATTTTAAATATGTATTTGTTTTATTATTATTAAAAATAAGTTTAATGTACATTAATAATCACGCCACTTTGAAAAACGCGTTTTGATATTGTTTACGCTTGGAATCCATGGCAACTATTTGCGAAAATGGCATTTCGCCATAATCACCAAAGAAAAATCGCCAAATGCACTTGTGGATCAACATGCAACTAGTTCCAATCATTTGACCAGGGTTTCATATATTCTGCAACACTGGATATCTTGTTCGAACCTTTGTGAACACCAATTTTTTCAACATTGTAGCGGTCGTTTGGTCCGACAGCAAAACTACTATACGGTCCATGATAATTTTCTTACAACTTTAAGCCTGAACCAAATTGAGTACTTTGTATTGCGACTATATCGCCTATTTCATACTTCTTCGGGGTTTTTCTAAATTTATTAATCTGCTTTTTGTTTTCCCCTTCAATTCTCATGATGTTTTTCCGCGAATTTCCTCATACCTTCACGTTCTTTCATTATATAGGTGATATATTCATCGTCCAACATTTCTTTAATTCTCAGATCATCCTTATCTTTCATTTTAGCTCCAACTAATAGCTCAAATAGAGTAAATTTCGTACTTCTTGAGGTAGAACTGTTAATAACTCTTTGTGCATCGCCTACATATTTGTACCATTTTGAACTGTCATCATTGGAAAGTTTTGACAAGACTTGAATCAAGATGCCATGTGTTCTCTCAACCTGTCCGTTTCCTCTAGGAAGTCCGGTCGTTATCTTGATATGTTCAATACCTTGTTCTGCACAATATTCTTCAAAATCTTTAGATGTGAATGATGACCCTCTGTCAGATATGATTCTTGAAGGATTACCAAATACTACTTGTAATTTTAACTTGTCTATCACTTCCTTAGATAATGTAGACTTTACAGGATACAACCATGTGAATTTGGTTAAGGCATCAAAGCTACTTTCTGGTACGTTTTTTTTTTTTTTTTTTTTTTTTTTTTTTTTTCGTGTTCTTTCTCTATATTCCCAAGGTAAGATAGATTTTCATTTAAATGTTTGCTTATTTTATTAAGACTATTCACATATGCCATATCGGATTTATTTACAGATGTTTCCAGATTGGCATTTACACTTGACTTAGTTTTATTACAATGGACATTGTTGTGTCAACAAACCACTTATTTAAAATATATTTTTATTTTTATAATTTTGAATTCCAGATGATTTTTTATCTTCGTTTTCAATTTCGTTTGCAACTTTAATACAGTCGATCTAAACATTTTCACGTTTTCTAAAACTTTTCATCTTTTTTCATCTATAGATAAGTTTAATTTGTTAATTATGTCAATTCCTAGCAAAATTTCATGCGCTAGATCTTGTATAACATAAACATTGGCAGAAACCACAATGTTTGGCAGAAATCACAATAAGTTTGACCTCGATAATATAGGCAAACGCTCTAGAATTCTAATAGGGGTTTCTAGAACTCGCTTTCAAAGGGGACTAGAATTTATAAGTAAGACACTGAACTATTTTTGCTAGAGCCACAATTTAGATTCTAGATGTCAGTTACAGAATTTTTCCTCAGTGAAATGCTGCCTATAATGACTCTTATTAGTCCTCAAATATTTATGATTCATGGATGCATACAATAGCCGCACTAAAATATTCTTGAAAGAATAATTATATTAAAGCAGACAAATACGCTTTATGATATTCAGAATTTATTTGAAGTTATGAATAGAGGTTTTCTATTTTATAACAATCTTTGATTTAATCAAAGCTCAAAATCAACGGGGAAATATTTATCATTTAAAATATTGATATGAAATATACGTTTTGAAAGCTCTGGTGAAATCCACTGTTGAATAATGTATTAATGTATTTATTAATGAAACACATATATTATTTAAATATGCATATATGCATCAGTATATTAGTCAGTTTAAGATAATGTAAATTGTACATTTAAAAGTAAAAAAAAAAAAAAAAAAAAATAGAAAGAAAGAAGTTGAATATTGGCTCTTTAACGTTTTCATAAATAAATAAAAAGCATATTCTGCATCTTATTTGTGTTGCAAGTAAGAGAAATCATGGAAAAATATTAAAATATGCTGCTACTAATTTGCCAGTATACTCTCTTAGAAAGAAAGAATGCAAATAACTTGAGTGAATTTTCACTCATTTGCCTAGATGAAACAGGATCCGGAATTTTCGCCCCAGCATCTCGCCCTCGGAAGTTCCCCCCCCCCCTCCCGAGTGGTTTAAAATATAAATGTAATTACAAATAAAAATATAAACATACATGCTGTATTTCCCAAAATATTGTCATGTTTTTACTAACTTCGATTCTTTTTTTGTTCGTTTGTTTGTTTGTCCAGTACAAATATTGCAATCGATTTTTAACTAACTTCCCGATTAGATAGACATTTGAAACTTTCAGAAAAACTCGGAACACGGTTACAATGCATTTTTTAAATATTTTTAGCCGACTGTTTCGGGTCCCTGTTGCTGCGGTAGCGTTACCAATACAAATCTTGCAATCGAATTTTAACTAACTTCCCGACTAGCTAGATATTTGAAACTCGGAAAAGTCACCAAATTTGGTGCCAAACCCATTACCATACCTTATTGAAGTTTTTTAATGCGTTTTTGAGGGGAAATTAAGCTGTTTTAACTCTAAAACAAACTAGAAAGGCAAAAAATTAACATTTTATCAATTTACTAAGCCTCTTTGAAAGAATTTACAAATAAATAAATAAATTAAATTAAATAAAAATAGAATTATTTACAAATTTTCAACTATATCTTCGATTAGTTTACTGAGAAACTTTCTCTGTCATTTTGATCCACTTAATTTTTCAACCCGATGATTTTTGAGATTCTGAATTAATTCGAAATAAATTTGTGAATAGACTTATCTCACAAATGCATTCGATATATTTGTTAACTTGGGCCACCATCTTGTTTCCAAGCGCCGACCACTTGAAAATTTTAAATTCACATAAAAGGTATTTATGAACCGATTTGCTTAAAACTCCATATGTGCATAGCCTACATCAATATTTCTACCAATTCCATTAATAATTTGTAGCCGACATTTTGAAACAAAATGACGGCCACTTGATAAGGAAAAAGAAATCAACCTTCCCTTCCGAATAAGCCGGAAGGGCTTGCTTTAACTGTAGTTGGATTTAAAATAATTCAAAGTAAACCAAACAAATATTTTTAAAAGCTGTTTAAGTAAAACAAATATAATTATTTTAAAAACTATTTGCTATTACAAATGAAAGTTTTTTGGATTATAATTTTTAGAATCTTCAATCATCTCGTCTTTAAAACCACCTAACCGTAAAGGAAAAGAGAAGAATTGCAATGCTATTTTCACTGCACAGTTTTTAAAAGTACTAAAACAAAAGTTATAGCACCTTGTCATTAAAAACATAGCAATGTATATTAAGTAAAACTTTATAACTATTATATATAACCTTCATATTTTAATATGAGAATTTTTTTTAATTAAGTAATTTTAAATTGTGAGTGTGTTGCGGCAAAATTAACATTAAGTGAACGGATGTAGTCGATTGCGGTAGTGAGAAGGTTAATTGACAGAAAAGAACTAATTATTTTTAAATACTGATTAATTTTACTGACAAAAAAAAAAAAAAAAAAAAAAAAAAAAAAAAAAAAATACTAGTCGATTTTTTAAAACTATATACATAATGATTTTTTTCCTTTATCACAGGTAAAACTTAACCTTTTATCTTAATTTTAGACGAACTAAATCCAAAAAAAGAAACTGTTGGAAATGTTTCAGTAATAATAAAATGGACAAATTTATAAAGTGTTTATAAATAGCCTAAATGATTCATAATTTTCCTAAAATCAATGACAAACTTAGATAAAAGTTCTGTTGAAATAATAAAAATTTGGCTGTCACAAAAAAATTTATATTTAAATGAATTCCAAACGAGATGTTCTTTGGAATAAAACAAATCAATTTTATTTGATTTGTTTTGCACGTCCAATATAAATAATATGTTTTCCTTATAAAATGTTTGTTTTTAATTACAAATATACAAAAATTATAGTAAAGTTAAACATAAATTTTGTTAATATAAACAAATTATTGTAAAATTTTGTAAATTTGTTAACAATGTTTTTTGGGTTGTATTAATAAAATTGAATTTTTACTTCTAAAAAATTTCTGTTTAAACAACAAAATAACGTCAATAAAACACATTTTTCAAGTTCCGACCAAATCTTTTCTCTGGGTGTATATTAGGCCTGTCCAACCCAAAACAGTAGGCCCCATTATAAATTTATTTTTTTATTCAGGTGGACCGCATCGTATGTGTATATATTTGTTTATAAGTGTATGAATCATGTACTATGTGTAGTATGTATATACTTTTTTCGAGGAAGGGCTATGTGAATCAGAATACATTAATTTAAATTATTTTCATTCATAAGTTAACTTTAAAATCGTGAAAATATTATGACTATGCATTACATTAATAACTACGATAAAAAGAATGAATAATGGATCTAATAATATTTTATTACAGCAGTATGATTCTTTAGCTACCATAATCGTTGAAAGCTCTTTTTACTTCGAAAAGTCAAAGCGGATTTCTTAATTTTCAATGTACTAACCAAAGTTGTCAAATTTTAAATTTCTTTAGTCTCCTCACGGGCCACAAAAAACTACACAGCAGGCCGCGGGTTGGCCACCCCTGGTTCATATTAAACAATATAATTACTGCACAAAATACACTGCTCGACATTGAAAATGCTACACCAAGAAGGAATGATAATAACGGAATGAAGTTTGTTGGACACATACATTATAGTAGAAAGAACAACTGATTAAAATTTCAGGAAATTTAGAGTAATATGTATTGAGAAAACAGTACATAAAGCAGCGACCTCTGTGACCAATAACAGCACATATCTGCCTAGGCATTGAATCGAACAGCGATTGGATGACATGTACGGGTAGAGCACTTCATGAAGCTTCAACACGATGCCACAATTCATCGATCGAAGTTACTGATAAGTGGTGGGGGGCCAGTCGCTTTTCAACGATTAAACAGTCATTTTCATTGGTGCGAGATTGGTGCGAACGCGCTGGCCAGAGCAACAGTCGAACACATTCGGCATCAATGAAGGTGACAACTTGCGATCATGCATTGTCCTGCTTAAATGTTGCGCTTCGGAGGCCTTGAACATAGGGCAGAGCTATGGGCTTTAACTCGTCAGAAATGTAATAGCTGGTATTCAGAGTGGCGGGAATGAAAACAAGAGGTGACCGGGATGTGTATCCAATGGTACAACATAGCATCAATCCAGGTGGTGACTCAGTATGCGGCTACCAAAATTCTGATTACCCTCAAAACTGCATCACTGATATGGGCGCCATTAATGTGTGATCAACGATGAACCTGGACGCAGGAATGGCGGGAAGTCACTTTTCAGACAAATCACAATCCTGTTTACAGCATCAAGATTGCCTTATCCGTATTTAACGGCATTATGAATAATGCACATTGCCAGCTGGGATTCAACATCATCATACTGTCCATCATCTGCAATGATGATATGGGTTCCCATTGGATACACGTCTTGATTACTTCATGTTCGTATTCCTGGCACTCTGAACAGCGGCCATTAAATTTCTGATGAGTTAAGGCCCGCCCATCTGCCCTGTATTCGAAGCATCCGTAGCGCAAAATTTAAGCAAGATAATGCACGACCGAAAGTTGTTTGTATTGTCCGGATCTTCTTTGATACAGAATGTGTTCGACTGTTGCTCTGGCCAGCGCGTTCTCCTGATCTCGCACCAATGAAAATGACTGCTTAATCATTGAAAAGCGACAGGCCCCCACCACTCACCAGTAACTTCGATCGATGAATTGTGGCATCGTGTTGAAGCTTCATGAAGTGCTCTACCCGTACACGTCATCCAATCGCTGTTCGATTCAATGCCTAGGCAGATATGTGCTGTTATTGCTCACAGAGGTCGCTGCTTTATGTACTGTTTTCTCAGTACATATTACTCCAAATTTCCTGAAATTTTAATCAGTTGTTCTTCCTACTATAATGTATGTGTGCAACAAATTTCATTCTGTTATTATCATTCCTTCTTGGTGTTGCATTTTCAATGTCGAGCAGTATACATACCAATATCTGAAGTAATTTTATTTGAACTTTTAATTATTACTTCCTTTTTTATGTATAAGAAGAGAGTATTGCATTCGTAAAAATTTTGATCACCAGTTTTCGATAGATTTGCACGTTTAGAGATGTCCTGAACACGTTTTGACTATTTTTAGAAAATAACTGCGTCTTTGTGTTAGTATGTGTATCATAGATTTTGTGGTCGCTGTGCCTCACAAACCAATAAACGAAATTTAAACAAACTTATTATTTAGTTAGAACGTGACCTATACTGGTGTTGATTACATTTGGGAACCAATCGCTCAACAGGTGACGTTGTAATTCCATTTTTTTTTTCTTTTCATAATCTTTAATATAACAAAATTTCATATAAATATATAATCGGAATTATTTATTTAAGAATGATTGTAAAATTAACATAAACTAGCAGGCTTTGCCCGCTCCGCTGGTCACTATATTTAAAGGAAACTCTTTTCTGTGTCGCTTTATGGACAATAATAATAATAAATAAATAAATAAATACACTATACGTGGTGTACATTAACATTTGCTTTCACGTTATTTCCTATATTTATTTGATTTATCCGACCAACCATAAAATGACAGCAATTTCACGCCAAATATAATATTACAATATGCTATGATCGGCTAAGTCTATCACATGAGACAACCATTTTTTGTGGTTATATATATTTTATGGTTAGTTAATAGTAGTTGGTATATAGAAAAATAATAAATAAATAAATATGTAAACTTGATCATGGTACAGCCTTAATATAGCTCCCCTTGGCGACTTTTGCATTTTTGACAACCACTTTAGACAAAAATATATAATTTATGCGATTATTGTTTCTGTTCCTTTCTTTTCTCTCTCTCTCTCTCTCTCTCTCTCTCTCTTTCTTTCTTTTTTTTTTTTTTTTTTTTTTTTTTTCAATATTTTATAATTTATTTACAGTCGTTAACAAAAGTATCCGAACACTAGCAAAAATTCCTATGTAAAAAAAGTAGAGTTAATACTGTTTTGTTAAATAAATCCTTGTCGAATCATGTTCTTAGATTGACTAAGAACATGATTCGATAAGGATTTATTTTACAAAACTGTATTAACTCTACCTTTTATACATAGGAATTTTTTCTAGTGTTCGGATACTTTTGTTGCCGACTGTATATTTTTTATGCACTACTTTGCTTAAAGTGGCTGTTGCGAAAATAGAGACCTTGACGAAAAATGTCCGATCTCCTTCAGCATCAAAACTTTAAAAAATGCCCAGGAAAGCTTTGTAATATAATACTGAATTAGTTTTTATGCCAAGAGTGATTCATTCGTGCCAAAAACATACTATTTCAAAAAAAAAAAAAAAAAAAAAAAACTATAATTGAGGTACATTAAAAAAAGGTTATGAAAGAAAATTATGAAGAAATATGCTAGAGTTTTATTCTTATTATTTTATTTTAAAGTTATGCGTCATTTTTTCATATGCAGGAGCCAATTTAATACCTGATTTTTTTTTTTTTTTTTTTTCACGTGAAAGCATAGTTTATTTTATGTTGAAAAAAAAAAAAAAAAAAAAAAAAAAAAAAAAAACTAAGTCATAAACGTTTTTGGCAACATTTAAAAAATTTAAATGGCTGATTTTAAAGCTATTATCAATACAGGGCTAAAATTCGTATCTATTTCTTAAATAATTAAATAATTCTAATTTTCCTCAGAAAAACGTAAGTACACACACATACACACCAGGAAGGCAGTACGCCAGGGATGTAAATTTCAATATTTGTATTTTACATAAGAACTTGTCAATCTATTCTAATTTAAAGCAATGTTATTTATGCATATTATTTAAATGCATATCCTTAGATGTCGTCATGATATTTACTTTCTTTCCGCATTTAGTTTTATACTTCTCTCAGATGAAAAATCATCTTCATTCATCATCGTAAATAATTTTTAAAAATATTTTAATAAATAATTTGTACTGTATGAATTTGTTTAAGATAATATAGAAGAAAAGTCTTATAGTAGCCATAAATAGTTTCTTTTTTTTTTTTCTTTTTTTTTTTTTTATAATTTCTGAAACACGTAAATGAGACCTCTTTATTGAGACTTTATTTTTGGTGTGTGTCTAGATGTAAGGGTGGAGGTATGAATGGGTAGGTGTACCGTAACAACGACCACAAAAAGTCTCCAACTTACTTTAAATTTGATGCAAACATTTAGAAGTTAAATTGTAAGGATGTATGTATGAATGGGTGGGTGTACCGTAACAACAACCACACAAATTCTCCAACTTACTTTAAATTTGATGCAAACATTTAGAAGTTAAATTGTAAGGATGTTTATATGAATGGGTGAGTGTACCGTAACAACAACCACAAAAATTCTCCAACTTACTTTAAATTTACTGCAAACATTTAGAAGTTAAATTGTAAGAATGTATGTATGAATAGGTGGGTGTACCGTAACAACAACCACACAAATTCTCCAACTTACTTTAAATTTGATGCAAACATTTAGAAGTTAAATTGTAAGGATGTTTATATGAATGGGTGAGTGTACCGTAACAACAACCACAAAAATTCTCCAACTTGCTTTAAATTTGATGCAAACATTTAGAAGTTGCATTGACTTAACTAGAATATTATTTTTGTAGAAATAGTTTGGTAGTTCATGTACAGGAGATAGATAAAAGAATTTCGTTTACTTTCTGCTAATTAACGTCATTTCTTTTTATTTCATTTTAATAAAATTCTTTTCAAATATTTACTTTTAATAGAATTCTTTTAAAAAATTCTCTTAAAAGAATGGTTACTGAGAGAATTTTAATGCATAGAATTAATAATTAGCTTATAGTCAATAATATCAGTCAATATTATTCAATTAACTTCAATTTTGCAGATCGTTTACTGCACATTAATATAAATACATTAATTCAGGATAAAAGTTTCTCTTCATTAAAAAAAAAAAAAAAAATTAATGCAATTAAACTTTTGTAGACAAAATACCAGAAAACTTTTTCTTGTCCCATACCTGAAACGTACATTTTTACCTTTATTCAGAGAAATTTATTTTCATGCTAAAAGTCGTGAAAATTCTACCAAATATGTTTGTTTATGTTGTCTGAATCAACAGAATATAAGAATACCTAGCAGATCAATGCACGTGAAAATGCGCACTACATGTAAAACAACATTTTTGAGTCATGGTGTATTTCTTGTAGTTATGCATATTTTGGATTGTGTGTATTCAGCTTATTTCCAAGTGGTGAAGTTTCCAGCAGCTTCAACGTATTATTATATATCATTTATAAAAACGTTGAAGAGTCACCAACAAACAACATACATTAATGCTTCACAATGAAGTTTGTAATTAATATTATTAGCTTGGCTGTTGTGTTTTCTTTTTTAAATGCTACAAAGTTTTCGGATGAGGAAATAAGTAAGTACTTTTATAAAATATTCCATTAAAATGTATTTATTTAAAAGTGTTACAGTTTGTGAAATACTTAGTGAAAGATTCTTTAATGTTAACAACACTATTGATAAACTTGTCATTAGTTAAAAAGTTAGTTAGTTAAAAAGTTTTATGCATGTATGCAAATTTTGTGTTGAAAATCTGTTGTTGTTGTTTTAAGGAAGTAGGCTCAACCAAATTGAACTCAAATCTTAAAAAAAAAAAAAACTAGTGTGACATTCGCACTACTCTTACTTACATTGCACTTTAATAATAATAATAATAATAATTATAAAAAAAAAAAAAAAGGCTGTTAATCGTTCTACATTTTGTAAAGATAATTTTCTTGAGCATAGTATAATTTAAAAAAGTATTTTCTTTAATTAAACCCAATAGAAAGGAATGTATTTGACTCATTTTGTGTAGTCCTGTGTATTGTTTTTAAATTGCTTGCACACAACATTGTACATTCAAATTTAGCTTAGCAAAAAAAAAACATAAAAATTAGTAAAACCACTTAAAATGCACCACTAAAACTACAGTCCTAAAGTGTTCAAATACTTTTGTGCAGCTTTTCATTTAATATTATATTCGATAGGAAAAATGTTTCATGTATGTTAAAAAAAATTGTTAATTTCATTATGTCTAGTGCAGACTTAAGATGCTAAAATAATCATCGGAATATTCTACGGCTGGTTCCGTTAGAATATAGATGTAACTTACATTCTTAAAGTACGTGTACACTAGTAGTTCTTAAAGAGTGTGCTAGGGCGCACCAGTGCATCCTAGAAGATAAAGGAGTGTATTGTTGTGTTCAGAAAAATATTCGTCTACATTTAAAATCAAATGTAGTCACTTTTATAGCATTTCATAAGAAATGTACCGCTCTTTTTGTCAACGCATCAGATATATGTTAATATACGGCAGTTAATCCAGCAGAAAGCAACCATTTATTGTTTTTGTTTATATTATTTATTTTGAAAAGTGTGGAAAAAAAAAAAACGTTTTTTGTCAATGTTACTTGTGATCTAGATTATCACATATAATAAAGTTTGTTTTTTTCGCTAAAAGATAGGTAAATTTTCTAAATAAATAAATTTATAAATTAAATTATTTAATCTTATACAGTTATTTTAATTATAACGATGTAATTTTTTTAACCTATGAATAACTTAAATGCATATATATTCAGTGTATTTTTCTAAAATTTTATATGTTCCTTTCCATACTTTTTTCAAGGCAACTAAAATGGAACCTTTAATCTGTTTCCATTATTAACTTTAACATAATCTTAATGTAATGTAAATTCTTTTCGCTCTGGAAAGGATATGTTTTGACTTATTACTTTCTTTTTGTTTTGTGAACGCAGATGGTAGTTATTCGTTTCCCAGTCATCCTATATCAAAATTTAACTCGATTGCCATCTTGTTGCCTTATTTTCATTCAAGAGCTAGGCAAAATATTTGCTTAGCTGGTCATTTCCCGGGATCTTAAAAACTTGGCGAAATCTTGCCAATATTCAATAACCAGTTTCCAAAGAATTAATGTAGCTTTTTAAAAAAAAATTATACATGATTGTAAGTAACGGAAACAGCAGCCTTGCTCTTTCCAGTACTGTGAATTTAACGAAAGTAAAATTTAAGCGTAAAATTTTAAGTAATTTCCTTTTTCAGTACAGTTTTTCACTTCACTTGCGATCACTATGTAGCCGCATAAGGTTTAGGACTTGTGTTCCAGTACCGTTGCCCCACTCCATTTCACTATATTGCTAAATTATATTTATAATGGTCGTGGATTTGAACTTCGGTGTACTGTATTTCTTCAATTATTTTTTAATCTGACTTTTCTTTTTTCTTTTCTTTTCTTTTCCTTTTTTTTTTTTTTTTTTTTTTTTTTTCTTTTTTCCAGCTCATCGTGAATTTGCGAAAGGAACAATTTTACCGTTTCGTTCCTCATAACATTACTTATTTAAGTAAATACACACAAATAAAGAGCATATAGATCACAAAAATAATTAATATATATAATGATCCTCATCTGTCATGAACGAATCCGGTTAGTACCGCTTCAAAACAGAAACTTTTGGCAGCCATTTTTTTTTCCGTTTGTTCAACTCACTGAGTTCAACTTACGGAAACATACATATAATATGTTTTGTATCGCACGTATTCTCATTTATTTTCACTAAAACCTTGAAAAACTATTCAATTGTAATGTTTAAAGATCTAAACTAAATATAATGGATCACTGGCTATTATAAACATGAATCTATAAATAGAATTATGTAACTTCATGATTGTAAGCAACGGAATACCAAATAAAAGCAAACGAAAACTGTTGCCATTCAGAAAATACAAATTCCAAATGGATTCCGAATGAACGACTCTTTGACTGTTTCTACGAAAAAAAAAAACGCTTAAAGTATTTCTAAAACATATTAAAGCCTTAAAACTCTTAAAATATTTGTAAAAGCATATTAAAGTCTTTAAATATTTTTATCAAGCTTCATTGTTTGTTTACATTGAAAGATATGATTGGCGTCGAGTTCAGTACGTAAATGACGCCAGTTGATTTTAGTTTTGAAATTAGTGTAAATTTATAGTTGGGATAGAATGTTTGGTTGGGCAAGTAAAGGTCACCAGTTGAAATGAGTATTGAAAGTAGAGTAGTCTAAGGTGATAATGACGAGTCAAAATAAAATGTTCGGTTGAGAATGAGAAAGTCCCTAGCTGGATCCCGGATATTTTGGCGATGTTGCAGGTGAGATAGCTGGTTGGAAGTATCGAGTAGAGTTGAAATTGGGTTAGCATGGAGTGTCTGTAATTATTGGAGAGTTAATTAGAAAATACGCAAGCAAAGTGATAACGTCACTGGCCGTCAGTGGATGCAAAAAAAAAAAAAGTTTTCCTATGTTAAACGCCCATTGGATTTTTTGTAAAAAATTATTAAAAATTGAGGCAAATTACTTCTCGATTTTAATCCCCATATTTCGGTATGGATATGTATTAGTTATCGTCTGCATGCGTTAGATTAAGTTGTTTTTGCTGTAAAATTGATAAAATTTAAATTTTAAATTTCAAAACTCTAGAAAAAAAAAATGGCAAGCTTCCATATTCGATTCAAAACATAAACATTTCATTTCAAAGGATGATATTTACACAATAAATATCCAACTAATATACTAATTAAAAGGAAAATGATAAATATTCTATCATAATTTGAAGCCAAATTTGTTTTCATATGTCTAAATAAGGTGTCTGATATAAGATACTCATATGTTGCAGCGGAATAGATTTAATATATCTGTCATCCTTGGCGGAAAAAAAAATATCGCCCAATTATTTTGGCGAACATATTTAATTCCTTTCAAATATCATGGTTATTTTAACAACTTATATTAAGAGAGCGATGTATTATATGAAACAATATTTCGTACAATACATATTACGAAAATAAACATATGTCATGTATATTTTTCGTATTATGTTTTTAATCGCCAAATACAAAAAACGCCAAAGATGACACAGTTTTGAAACTTAAAATTTTGTCTATTTGACAGCAAAATAACTCAAACTAACACATGGATACGAAAGCATATCTATACCCAAATACAGGTATTAAAATCGGGAAATAATTTTTCTCGATTTTTAATAATTTTTTACAAAACATCCAATGGACGATTAACATACGGAATCTTTTTCTTGCATCCACGGAAGGTCAGTGACGTCACACTTCGCTTGCGTATTTGAAAATAGGATCTTCGATAGTCTTAAAAAAAGTATTTTGGTACAATGAAGTGAATAGTTTTTTACTTTCTCTTACCCATAGGGTCGAGAAGGTATTGTTTTAGGGTCAAATTTTCAAACGTGGGTTTTTGTTATACTTACATGTTCTGAGGTCCCCTGAATACGAAAATCATGTTTTTAGCGAATGGTCTGTGTGTGTGTGTGTGTCTGTCTGTGTGTCTGGATGTCTGTGTGCCTGTTATCAACATATCTCAAGAACAAATAATAGCAGAAATTCCAAACTCGGTATTCTAAATGTGTATCATATAGGGATGTTACAGTAAGATTTCGTTGAGATGAAGCAAATGGTTCGTGTACAGGGACATTCAAAAGTATTTAAATACATTACGTCTATGGGGGAAATTGCAGGTAAGTAGAATAGGTCTATAGACTGCGCTAGACCAAATAAAACGAATATATATTTCTTGTAATAGAGATAGTCAACTGGGAATTTTTTTTTTTTTTTTTTTTTTTTTTTTTTTTTTTTTTGTGTGTGTATGTAGGAGCCTCGCCCCCCCCCCCCCCTCGAGGGAAGTAAATTTTCATGATGGGTATCTTTCAAAAGAGCTCGACAATACGTTTAAAACGAATGGTTGAACCATCGATCTGCGATAATTTAAAATAAAGTTATTGATTCTTTTCAATTTTAACAAAAAAATTTTACCAAAAAAATTTTTTTTTTTTACTTTAATATTGAGAATAAATTCTTTTTTTTTTTTTGATATTTAGTGTTATACTACTTCTCTAATATGGAAATCGTCTGTATTATCATACAAGAAAAGTTTTTAAAATAATAATTTTAATAAATAATTTTTTAAAAACAGAATTATTTTTTAATAACCGAATTAAATTCTGTATAAATGTAGGTGCATTAATGAAACGAGGGGTTGAGGAGGGCCAGAACTAATTATCATATAAAACTCTTCCGAAGCCTAATTTGAATTGTTCAACATAGGTTTACATAACAGTACTCGTTATCTTACCTTTTAATCTCCAACCTGTACTTATAGTATTAAATTTCAGGGTAAGAGAAAGTCGTGTGAGTGACACACCATATTATTCTTATTATGATGACTTTAAATAGAGCACTTAACGGAACACTGGGATGTGTTGTTGCTGTTGTGGTTGTCGGGCCTATATTTTTTGTCAGCGAGCAGTTTTTTTATTGTCATTCATATTTATTGATCGGGTAGAATCTTTTTAATTTCAAAACGAAAATTATAAAATATCGAAACACATTTGATTTATAAACAAAAATTGAAACTACATTTAAATGATCACGTGGTAATCTTCATGTTCTAAACATTGTTTTCAAGATTTATTGTTCACATTCCGTCATTTTTGACGGGGTTATATACTAGTTGTTATATATTAAACAAACCTGTTATAAAGGTTAACAATAGTTAAGAGCTATCAAAAAATTATTTCAATGTTTTATTTGTCTAAATTAGGATTTTTTTATACTCACCACAATTAAATTTAAAAAGAGAGAAATTTCTCTGTATACTGACGTGGAAATGAGAGTTAATCTTTCAAATATCTTACAAATTATTCTAACGTATTTCTCAGAAATTTACATTTACTACTTACATCTACACTTTTTTTAGAATTTTAAATACGCTGCGATTGCTGAAAAAGGAATGGAAAATATCCAAATGTGGCATTTATTATTATTAGTGTATATGTTAGCGAAGACTTTTTAACCCGCATCCTGCAAATAAAAATCACCAATAAAATAAATTTGCATTTACCAATACATATAATCCATGTTATAGTCATCTTGAATTTATTTAAAAAAAAAATATTGAAACAGCAGGGTGACGAATGGCGCCATTGGTTAGTGGCAATTTTAGATTGTTTTATATCAAAAGACACATGAAGGTGAAAGAGAATGATTTTTCAAATTCACTATTAACCGAGGACTGATTAATGTACAGACATTTTGGCATGTGAGAAGTTAAACACACATTTTTATAACAGCCGAAGGACAAATCTAATATATTAAAATTGCATATGTCGTAAAAATTTCTCAATAGGTTTATTGTGAAATCTGATAGGTTTAGTATGAAATCTGTTTGCTTGTATGATGTCAAGGCAAATACGTTACATTTGATCCTGGGATAATCTGCGACATTTACGAAAAATTTTTAACTAAACTGATATTTATGCACAGACAATATTCTTGCAGAAATGAAATGAAATATATTTTGTGTCTAATAAAAGAATAAGTTACGAATGAACTTTTACGTGTTGTGAAAACATCCTTAAAAGAATACATAGGTCTGCAAAAATGTAAATGTTGTATGAAAATTTTGAATTCATAATTTTAACTGATACATGTTTTTTGGTGTGCCAAAACCGAAAATAAAGCCAGTTTTTCTCTATCACGTATAGATTTTTATCGATACAGGGTGTCTACCGACACAGTTTCGTCATTTTCAATAGTTTATAAAATGCTTCTATGATAAATTATGTTTAATCGGGAAAAATATTATAACAAATACCATATAATTATATTGGTGTAAAAGTCACGGAAAAATTTATGTTGGTAGACACCCTGTATTGATAAATATCGATACGTGATATAGAAAAACTGGCTCCAATTGAAATATTTTGATTTGAATGTTTCAATTTTTTAATTTTTTTTTATTCATTTAAATATAGTGAATAGCGAAGCGAGTACAGCCTGCTAGTAGTTTTCAATAAAACTTCTTTAAACTTACACAATTTTTAAAAAGTATACGCAAAAAAACAAAATATATATTGTATTAAAATGTATTAAAATATGTTAAATATTTTATGAAATATTGACATTTTTGGGAAAATATTTTTAACTATACTACATCTGTTTCTATATCTTGATCTATCTATATCTTTCTATATATGCAGCTTGCAAAGAAAAAAACCTTAGGAGGCTTTTATCTCTGCGGCCGTTGGTTATTTTAAACTTTTATTTAAGAAAATGCTTAAAATAATATAAGCGTTTTTGTTACGACATATTTTAATTGAAAAAAATCAATCTTGCTAAAATTACTGACAGCTTTTTATACAGTTTTCTGCTAAATATAGTTATATGTAGCAAAAGTTAGTGTTTGTTTTGTTCCTAATAAACACAACAAAAGAACCTTTTTTGTTCATTTTTCTACACGACAAAAATTGATTGGAATATTTAGATTCAAAGTTTGAGAAATTTTCGCACATCCTCGGCCTTCAGTGTGGGATCCCTTAAAGAAGCTCGAAAAAAAAAATCTTTACATTTGATTTGATTACCAAAAGAGTTATAAAGAGAAAGTTATCTAATTTTGCATACAGTATGAAGTGGGGGTAATTGTAACAACGTTTTATCACAGTTCGACTTTGATCTCACTTTATTCAATTACTATAACACTTACACCATTCAACTTTTTTAAGCAGAGACTACAACTAACTGGCTTTTAAAAATATAAGCTTTTTATAATATTTTAATATAGGGGAGCGTGGAGCAGGTTGTAACAGTTTTTGGAAAATTAAGTATATTTTGTAATGTATTTACGTGTTCCTGTTTATAATTGCTGTTTTCCATAGCATGCATATTTATCTATCATATTCATAAAAAAAAAAATGTCGTTAATTTTGCTAATTTTAGCACAAAAACTATTTTTTCAAAATTATTTGCCTGTTACAATTTGCCTCGGATTTGGGGCAAATTGTAACATACGGGGGGCAAATTGTAATGGATACAAAGGAAACCCTAATAATAAAAACGACAATATTTCAAAATGTTTTTTGTTATCAATCATTTATTAATTTAATAAAAAGGGCAATTAGTAACTAATATTGAATTATAACCTTCTTGATATAGTAACAGTGAATTATATCAAATGAATTATAGTAAAATAAAGAGAAAATTAAAGATAAAATCAACATAGAAGTCAGTCTTAGTCAAAATTTAAATTAATTCAAGCAAACGATATCTTGTTCCCTATCATGCATTTAATGTGTGCACACATTTTGCAAATTAAGCATTATACCCATTCTTATGCCACAGAGAGCGTTTAGCAGAGCTCGAATTTTCCGCCCTTTTTTCAGGACACTCTCATTGATGAGAAGTTACTGCTTTTTTTCTACCACTGTTTTTATGCAATATTCTCTAATTCACGATTAAATCGTGATTCTAATTCGTTGTTAAATAATCACGGTACTATAGTATAAAAACACAGAAAATATTTCTGTATAAACATAGTATTGGCAAAGAAGCCAAAATATTTTCATTTCTGAAAGTTTCCTGAAAATGGGCGGAGACTTCGAGCTCTGGCTGTAGGCATCTCCACAAGGCACTTCTCTAACATCTTACAACCTGCCCCAAAATTTTGTTTCAACTTACCCTATCGTTTGATTTTGGATATTTTGTTTATTTATAAAAATATATAACGATTTATACAAAAAATTAAACATTCATTTTATAACTCAAAACACAGACTAAAAGAATAACTATAAACATTTCGTTAAAGTATAAATTAACATAACTTTAATCAAAATTTACGAAATATTTTTTCCACTAACTAGCTAAGATGAAGCTGGTGTACAGAACCTCTCATTAACCATTTTTGTGGAGCACCGATTGTGCTTACATTATAAAGCACGTCATAAGAATTATGTTTATAAAAATATTTAATCACAAATGTTACAAACTATTTTGCAAATTGCGTGTTACTTCTTACCCCTGTGACAATTAGCCCTACGCTCCCCTACTACTTAAAGAAAAAAAAATTGCAAATTTTGTGTATGTGTTTCTGAATTTTCTTACCCCATGTTTTGGAGCATGTGTAACCTTGGCCATCTATATCCATATACAGTACAGAGATATGTAAGTTAAGTTCCCAGATAGGAAAAACCTTCATACAGTCAGGCAGGCAAACGAACAGTCAGATGGACAAAAAAAAAAAAAAGTAGACTGATGGGCTAGTTTAAATCATAATCATTCTTAAAAATTGTTAAAAAGCGTTAAAAAAGGCTTAATAACATCGAAAATGCAATTCCAGAAATTTGTGGTTTTAGGCCTTCGTGAATCTGAATATATTTGTGGTAAACCTCAATACTACCCCTATTCTATAGAACTAGTTAGTTGTAGGGCGACTAAGGCACCCGTTGAAAAATGATCATTCCATTTTATTTTTTTTTTCACTTCAAATAATTCATTTGCTAGCAAGCTTGTGCGAAATTTTCGCATATATATATATATATATATATATATATATATATATATATATATATATTGTTGTTGTTGTTGATGTCGTTCGTGTGAAAGCATATTTCATTTTATGCTAAAAAAATGGCAACAATTAAAAATTTAAAAGTTTATTTTAAAGCTATGTCTATTTTCATATTTTAATTAATTTCAAAAAATCTAATCAAAAATTCGTTACAAATAAGGTACCAAATAAAAGGGGCGGATTTTCTGAATCCTTCGGATTAAACAGTTTATCTATCTGACCATATATATATTTTTTTTAATTAATAAAAGTATGAAAATTAGGTGGCAACTTGTGTTCACACACAGACAGAGTCCAAGGAAATCTCTTAGCCTCTTTAAGCTATACAGAGACAGTCAGTGATGAGCATAACTATATATTCTGATCATACTGTGTTCTATAGAAGACATTTTTTGTGCATCTGAATAATAATTAATGTCGATTTCATTATGATTTCTACAAATTAAAAGTTATTCAAATTGTGACTTATAGAAAACCTCTCACAGAACGCAATGCTTTGTTATCCTTTCAGGTGTCCCTGTACGCAAACCGATGATGGTATTTAATTTTTAATGGGAAACATTCCCCAGTCAACTTAAATGATATATTTCTGTTTCAAGAAATTCTATGAATATTTGTAGGAGTTAGAGCGCAGACAAATGGACAGACAAACCGAAATCATAAACACTTTTAACTCTGTGGACGACGAAGATGAGTTGCATCATTCCATTTAACAAAGGAATTTACTCAGTTACTAAAATTTACTTTAAAAAATAAAAAGAAAGAAAGAAAACTTAGATAAACAAAATAACAGATATTTAACAAACTTATAAATTTTCATAAAGAATACTGATTAAATAGTAAAACGATTTATTTAAAAATGTAGTATTTCTTCAAAATACATATTCCAATTATCGTAGAGAAGAAGCAAAACTAACATCTATTAAGTAAAATTATAATTAAATTTAGAGCTATTTATACATATTCTATAAATTTTATGATAATAAAACAAGAGAAAGAGAGAGATGATTCACAATAATTAAAACTAGTATCACCCAGTGGTCGAAACTCGACCACTTTTTTTTTGCAAAGAAAGGCAAAGCGAAATTGTTATTGCCTTCTCTTAAACGGAATTAAACTGCAACACAGATTCGACAGTTGTTTGTCGATATGCACTCAAACTGAATCAGCAAAGTTTTACTCAATATATTTCTCTAAGTTTGGTACACTGTAGATGTTGAGCATTTCCGGATATAAGAGGAAATCGCAACGTGGAAGCGCCCCTTGTTGGGTGATATAGCCCAAGAGCTAATCGGCTCCGTGTCAAACCAAGGTCCAACCAAATTTGAAATTCGGTTAAATTAATTCCATTGGTTCATAAAGTACAGTGTTCGAATTTAAAAATACAGATATATTCTAAAAATGGTCGAATTGAATACGGGAAATCTCAAAATGTGTAACTTCATCGAAAACGGAAATTCTAAATTTTTCTGAATCTTATACTTTCGAATGATACCATGTTCAACCCTCTACTCCAATAATTAATACGTTAAAAGTGTACCACAAATTTCATGCTTGCCTATTAATATATAGATTAACTGTTTTATAAGTATAATATGATTAGTCCTTAAGACCCCTGATATGTAGATTCCTGTTCACTGATAATCACTATATATGCACCTATACATTCATTTAAATATAAAGAGATTATTAACCATAAAATACTTAATTATTTCAGAAATGTTTTTGGCTTTAATAAGACCTTGGGTACCACCGAGCTGTCCGCCGAATGAGATATACAAGTATTGCACTGGCAAATGTTCTGACTGCATCCAGAGAGATAGGTGCATCGTGACGAAATGCGAAGAGGGTTGTGACTGCATTCCTCGCTTTTACAGGCTAACAACAGATGGGCCATGTGAACCAGTCGCTAACTGCCCGATACGTAAGTATAATGCCTTTCAGAATTATAAAAAGTCAATTCTCGAGAAAAAGTATTTAAAGTTTAAACCATATTTATATATTGTGCAAACAGTTATTGATAGTTATTTCTTAGAAGAAAAAAATAGGTATCAATATTAAATTTCTGAAGAAAATAAACTTCAGACCCATTAAATGACGATCCTTGTTATTATATAAACAAAAAATTTTCATCAGTAAAGGGTTAAGACGAATGGTTTAATTTCGTAATGGTAAGATCATTCCTAATTGGAAGCCAGTTAAGAGGTCCAAATCCAAAGTTAAGTGTTTCGCTCTATGCTCCATGGAGGATTAAACAATCTTCACCACATAAATTCAATTAAGTTATAGCATTGATTGTATTTTTGTGAGAAATATAACTTTACGGTTCAGAACGACTGTTAGACTCTGCCAAATAAAAATATTCACAGCATTTTATGTATGTTAGACTACCATGTAGGAAGCATCCGAAACAAAAGTTTTAGAATCTAAACACAACGGCTTTTTTAACAGACATTTATATAATTAGTATTCACAGATAGATTAAAAAAAGTACTTATGTTTGCAGAATGTAAAGAGCTTTTTCAGATAACACAAAATGTTTCTATTATGCTAGCTTTTAGTTTAATAATTAAAGTCAAAAAACTTGTGTCAAACATGATATTCCAAGCGTACAAACTTAATGCAAGTAAAGATTAAGCTTTTAAGCTTAAACTTGTCCAGCTTGATTAAGTATTATAATTCAATCATGAAAATCTAATACCTGTCAAGCATACATTATAAGCCCACAGACAGAGCCTGATTTCCTACAGGCAAATGGAGCAAGCACAACCCGATGTATTACATCAAATAATTTTTGATCGTGGCAAACTCTCTCAAGTTGTTTGATCCGCATACACATAGGAATGCTTACTATGGGAAATTTCTATACAAAGAAGACGAGTATACGGCAGATACTGGAATGGAGACAATGCTCGAAACACATTTCACAACCTATAAGCTGTTACGTGTACCGTCATTTTAATTATTAGTGTAACCGGAAAATCTGCCTACACAGCTATGGGGCAATACATTCTCGCACAAACTAATTATTTCTCAACACTGAGTCATTTTCCGATTAATGAAAATAATAATACAGTGGAACCTGCTTAAGAAGTTTTTCAAGGAAATGGAAGAAAAAACTTCTTAAAAGGGAAAACTTCTTAAAAGGGAAAACTTCTTAAGCGAGAAAAATGAGAATAATAGCAAAAAATAATTATAAATTTTAATAATAATTATTCAAGAGGTTTTTAACATCATTACAAGCACACATATATGTGTAGTATTCCATAAAAAAGACGAAATTACTTATTTAGTTTGAACATATAAAAAAAAAATTAATAAAATAAATATACGTACCTCAAATTATTTATTTATTTTTATGTTCAATGACAAAACATTTGTCTTTATCATTCCTTAATATTCTTTTACAGAAAAAATCATTTATAGTCTTTTGCTTCAGCTACTTTTCAGCAATATTAAAAACAGTCGAACTGTCTTAAGTATTTAAATAGTTCTTCTAGTAATATTTCTCTCCTCATCTTTTGATATTTTTAAGAACTCTCTCTTTATTTACCATCGTATTATTTGTCTGTTACTTCATGTTCATTAAATGTGCTTTAAAAGAACTTTGCCTCCTCCCCCTCTATTTAATATTCAGAAATATTTTTATTTTTACATATTAGACAAAAGAAAAAAATCTAAATTTCAAAAGCAAAATTGACAGTGTAAGAAACTTATTAAGCGGAAAAAATACACTTCTTAAAAGGGTGATTTTAGAATTGTAGAAATTTGTTATTAAAAATATGAACTTCTTAAAAGGGAAAACTTCTTAAGCGGGGACTTCTTAAAAGGGTTTAACGGTATAAAATTATCAACATAAATTAACTTAAATATTAAATTTCATTTAAATTATGTAGATATTAATGTTTTAGAATAGCTTTCCATTTTCTGTCTGCCTTTAATAGTTTCTTTTCTTTTTTTTTTTTTTTTTCTTTTCTTAATTCTTTTCAGCTGAATGCGGAGAAAATGAAGTTTTTCGAGCTTGCGGTCCGGTATGCGAAAAATGCACGACGGTAAAATGCCACATGATAAGCTGTGATTACAAATGCTATTGCAAAGAAGGATATCTTAGAAACAGTGACGGTGTATGTATTCCTGAAGAAGAGTGCCCAAAAAGTAAGAAGTTATAGGATCTAAATATGGAAAAAAAAATAAGCACAATACAAATAGAAATAGAAATAAATCAAAAAAAAAATCGAAATCTGTCCCTTCAAATTTTAGCAAATTTTTCAGAATTCTTCTTTCTTTCTTTTTTTTTTTTTTTTTTTTCAAATACCGGAAAGTGTTTCATAATTTATGAATTATGCATGATTTTATTTTCTTCATTTATATATACAAGGTCATATTAATTCCTTCGCTTTAATTTTTATTCTATTTCATTTTTTATCCTATTAATTTGTAGATATTTACTATTTATTTTTATGTATCTCATTGTACCGTAGATAGATGACAGCAATCTTTTTTTTTTCCCTCTAAGTGCAGATTAACTTTCATTGATTTTTTTTTTTTTCCAAGAAAAATAATTTTTAATAATTAGTTTTAAAAACTTAATTAAATATAAATATTTTTATTTTATAATATTTCGTTTATACTTATTAATGCACTAAATAGTTATAAAACTGCTTATTTTTATTTCAATATCGCAATAAAATAGTTTTTTATATGAATTGCATTTGCTTCAAATTTCAGTAAAAAAAAATTTAACATGCTTTGTTTCTGGGTTTTAACGTGTATATACCTTTTCTTGTCACTAATGGTTGTTTTCTATAAATATGTGTAATTTTTCTTCTTAGTTTTATCTTATCTTATAATTTTTGAATTACATACATTTTACTTTCTTGTTCAATTAATTTCGTTTTCATGTAAGTGAATCGGGCATTAATAACTGTAATTTCTTAGCCTTGTGCTTACAGATATACAGAAATTCACCTATATTTGAATATAATAGTTTTATTAATTAATATCTCTGATGTGTGTTTAATATTGTATATATATATATATATATATATATATATATATACACTAACTACCAATAAGTTTTTGGACACTTTCGAATTTGACGTTCTGTCAAATATCTAGAAAAATTTTGCAGGGATTATCTTGAAATTTTGGGAATATAAAGAACATGTTATACCTCATACATTTCAGCAGACGTTTTACCCTGAAGAGGAACAAAGACCAGTAACAAATTAAACACATGTCAAAATATTTTGAATCACCCTATAAAAAGTCATTTTTGAAATTTGTTTTCGCCATAGCATGTGGTTAGGAAGATTCTTCTAATTATCTGTAAAATATTTTATGAGGGCTACCACATATATTCGTGGTGATATAATGGTTTCCTCAAAAATTGCAGAAAATTTATTTGGGGTGATATAATGATTTCTTTTAAAAATTGCAGAAACTTTTTCCACATTTTTAACTATAACATATAGGGTATTATACCCAAAAGCTATTTCTCGGAAACATGGCGGACTGCATTACACACTGCATACTGCAATTAAAATGCAAAAATGTTAAATATCTTACGAAATATGAGCATTTTTACTAAATAGTTTTTAACTACTCATGCACAAACTTTTAAAAATTTTCATTTGCATAATTTAACCCATTAACCGCCAAAACTAGAAATAATGATTTTTTTTCTAAATACCATCAGTAATACTCATTATTTTGATCATACGAGTATATAATAATAATTTAAAATAAAATTATTAAAATTAGTCTTAGCCTTATCTTACTAAATACAGGGTGTTGTATTTGTACAACTTCAGTGGAATAAGAGTATAGAATGAATACCAATAAATGTTTACGGAGATTTCCTTGATGGAGCATAAAACAGCAAAAACTACAGATGACTTCAAAAGTAATTGTTTTATTGTGAAACATTTTTTTTACAAGTTATGTAAACTTATTCAAATATAAAGATTTTCAAAAGTTTTGGATTGATTAGTGCTTCAAGTTTGAAATTTATTTTTAAATATAAAATTATTTTTCAGTTCAAATTATTTTGTAATAAAATAAACATCTATCGTTTCCTTACTTAAAAACAATAATTAATATAAAATATCTTTTTTAGTTAACTGTTAAACGCAATTGCATCTGGTGTTGCGTTCACGCAACACCAGCGGGTAATGGGTTAATAGCCAAAAGTATTGAGTTATTTATAGAAAAAATCCAAACAAATATCGTTTAAATTCATAAAGTAATGAGTTATTAAATGAACGGAATTTCAATTTCTCTCATAAAAAAAGAAAAAAAGAAAGAAAGAAAGATGATAAAGGGTTTTATCCCTATTTATTTATATCAGCAAACACTGTAATATCATTGGACAATGATCGAATCAAAATAAAAGTATGAGTAAAACCCCTTATAATTTATCTGTTATTTTGAGAGGAACTGAAATTCTGTTCATTCTATCTCTCGTAACTTTTTTAATTTACACGATGTTTGTTTGGGGTTTTCATATAAATTACTCAATACTTTTGGCTATTAAATTATGCAAATGATTTTTTTTTAAGGTTGCACATGCATAATTAAAAATTATTTAGTAAAAATGCTCATATTTCGTAAGATATTTAACATTTTTACATTCTGATTGCAGTATGCTGTGTCTAATGTAGTATGACAAGTTTCCTAAAAATGACTTTGTACTGAGTGTATTACCCTACATGTTATAGTTAAACAAGTGAAATAATCTGGCGTGTCACTCACACGACTTTCTCTTACCCTGAAATTTAACACTATAAATACAGGTTGGAGATTAAGAGGTAAGATAACGAGTACTGTTATGTAAACCTATGTTAAACAATTGATATTAGGCTTCTGAAGAGTTTTATATGATAATTAGTTCTGTGTGAGGGGGGCTACAGCCCCCCTCAACCCCCCATTTCATTAATGCACCTACATTTATATAGAATTTAATTCGGTTATTAAAAAATATTTCTCTTTTTAAAAAATAATTTATTAAATTATTTAAAAAAATTATCTTTTATGATAAGGCAGACGATTTCCATATTAGAGAAGTAGTTTAACACCAAATATCCAAAAAAAGTCCATTTTATTCTCAATATTTAAAAAAAAAAAAAAAAAAGTACGATTTTTTTTTTTTTTTTTTTTTTTTTTTTTTCGTTAAAAGTAAAAAAAATCGATAACTTTGTTTTAAATTATCGCAGATCGATGGTTCAACCATTCGTTTTAAAGGTATTTTCGAGCTCTTTTGAAAGATACCCATCATGAAAATTTACTCCCCTCGAGGGGGGACTTCCCCCCCAGGGGGGAGGCGAGGCTCCTACATACACAAAAAAATTTTCCCAGTTAACTGTCTCTATTACAAAAAATATATATTCGTTTCATTTGGTTTAGTGCAGTCTATAGACGTTAAACTCTATTTTCCTGCAATTTCCCCCATAGACGTAATGTATTAGAATTCTCTTGATTGTCCCTGTACACGAACCATTTGGTTGATCTTAACGAAAAGCTTACTGTAGCATCCCTATATGATACACATTTAGAATACCAAGTTTGAACTTTCTGCCATAATTTGTTTTGGAGATATGCTGATAACAGACAGACATACACACAGACCATTTGCTAAAAACATGATTTTCGTATTCAGGGGACCTCAAAACGTGTAAATATAACAAAATCTCGCGTTCGAAAATTTGAGCCAAAAACAATACTTTCTCTACCTTATGGGTAAGAGAAAGTAAAAAATTACTTGCAATTTTTTAAAGAAACCATTATATTTTGACAAATATATGTAGTAGCCTCATAAAAATTTATACAAATAATTAGAAGAATCTTTATAATCACGAACTACAGCCAAAATGCATTCCAAGCATTACTTTTTGCAGAATGACCCAAAACAATTTGACTTTGCTTAATTTTTTACTGGTCCTCATTTACTCTTCAGGATACAACTTTCGCTGAAATAATGAGGCATAACATGTTCTTTATACTCCTAAAATTTCCAGATAATTCCTGCAGAATTTTCGTAAGTATTTGACAAAACTTCTATTTTCGGATGTGTCCAAATACTTATTGGTAGATTATATATATATATATATATATATATATATATATACACTATATAGTTATTGTTCATCTTTTTTTTTCTTAATTAAATCTTAATTAAATTATATTTCGACCAGTGATATTTTTCATTTCTTCTCTTTTTGTGATATGTTTGAAAAAGTTTTCATATAAGATCGGACGTACAGCTATAGAAATTTGGCTTAATATAACTCTATAGTTCTGGAAATTTTGCGAATCTCTGTTCTATGAAGAATGCCTGAGATAAATTTTCCCTAAAGAGAAAATTTTCTATTTTTGAGCATTTTTTGCATATGCTATTATATTAGTCAATTTCATTTTCTTTGTTAAAGGTTTCAGTTTCTGCGAAAATTCTTTACATTTGTCGATAACAGTTTTAATCTATTTCATTATTAGCGTAAGTGGGTATTATTTTGCATTAAAACTTAAGTATTGTGATTTATTCATGATTATTTTAACTATCCCTCGTTACATTTACATTGGCATTGAAAACTATATCTCTTGTATTTCACATTTTATTACATTATATACATATATATATATATATATATATATATATATATATATATATATATATATATTGCTGCATACGTGGAGGTTCATGAGTTGTCTCTGAAGGAAAAGCTAAACTTGCAGAATCTCAACAGTTTATTTACAGAAAAATCTAGAAGAATACAGGTCTATAAACCAAGTATCAACTTCACTTTCACCAAAAAAACAAAAAAGCTTAGATAACAGCTGTCAACAGCAAATTCACAGTACTGTATCAGAGCATTAACACACGGCAAGGCTGAAATCAAAGAGAATAGTCAGGAGAGCACTTTACCGTAAGGCGTCTGGTGAGAGAGAGACTGAGACTAATTGATTTGGCGTAAAGCAACTTCTTAAATACCCGTGTAGAAAAATGTGGAAAATTCCAGAAACTCGTCAACCAATCAAGTTACAGCTTCCATATTTCGTATAAGGATAATAAGGATTTTCTCACCAAGGTCGCCGAAAAAGTCGCCAAATCCATTACCCGCCTTAATGAAGCTTTTTAGTGGGTTTTTAACGTGTTTTCAAGCTATTTTAATGCGAAAATTAGAAATGCTGAAAATTAAAATTTTATCACCTGACTAAGCCTCTTTGAGTGATTTTACATAAAAATAACTGCGAATTATTTACAAATTCGTAACACTGCCCACTCCCAAGGATTTACGTCCCTGGAAGTACAACCCTTGGTCAGGAGGCGAAACTAAACAAACTGTACAATCTAAGATACAAAAATTAATTGTCATATAATAATAAAATAACAATACAGATTGCAAAATTAAGTGAGAAATCTTTACAAAAATTTCGAATAAGTACAAATATTTGCATTACATATATACAAATTTAACAAATATTTACATTTCAAATTTTAACATTACCGTTAACTGTGGTATGTGGCTAACCGATCAAAATGAACCACCTTCGGTTTTGATGAAGGTGTTTTAGCATTTTTTACCACGACATCATTCAGTCTTTTTAAGACTGTGTAGGGACCGTCCCAGTTACACTGTAGCTTGGGAGAGAGTCCTTTGAACAGGATTCCACAACCAAACTTTGTCTCCTTCCTTGAATTGATGTTGTGTAGCCTTTGGATCATACCTTGTATTCATTTTCTCCGTTGTCATGTGAATCCGCTCCCGAGCAAAGTTGTGTACGTCTTCAAATCGTGCCTGAAGATCTTGGATGTACTCCTCGATTGATGAAGGCGAATCTGGTGGACAACCAAACAGGAGTGTGGAGAAGAGTTTCGATTCTCAAAAGAACATCTGCCAGTATTATGCGAGACGCGCATGTACTGGTCACGAGAAAAGAAAAAGTTTAGTTTACGTTCTGACTCCAGCGGGAAGAGCTATGCTGATATCTATAATAATGTTGCATAGAAAGAGATGCCTTTACACAATTATATTTTTATTATTACTACGTGTTAATGTATTATATGTACATAGCCTATTTTGTATATAGAAACCGTATATAAAGAAGTCCAAAATGTAAGTAAGAGCCCTGTTTTATTCAAGTTTCTGGCTCCTTGATTTTAAGTATTAAGAAATATTTTTATTCTATACGCAAAATTTTTGGCGAGCCAGACAGCCAGAATTCGTAAAATATACGATTTTAAAAGGGCTCTTAAGTTATCCTTAAGATTAAAGAAAAAATTGCGTTTTCTTTTAAGAACAGGAAGTATTTAAGCCAAGTTTTAGAATCAAGTTTCGTTTTAAAATCGGATCTGAATATCTAAGAATGAAAGACCAGCATACGATTCTCAGGTAATCTCTCTCTCCCCTTTATTAAAACATTGAATAAATATATATATTTCATTATGAGATTCATTTACGAATACAGTATTATTTTGAATTATTATTTAAGAATCGTTAAGAGTTAGTACAGTATTAAAATAATAATACATAGCACCCGAATGTAGGGTGCCAATTCATGTTCTTATTATTAAGAAAATTCAATATTACGTGATTTCTTGGGTGTATTATAAGTTAAGAATATGATTATTATTATTATTATTATAAATATTATGTTAAAGTAAAAAAAAAAAAAAAGTTCATTTGAATTGAGATTTCAGAACAATGAAATAAGAATAAATGTAATAAGAACAATATAAAATTTTGTATTTTATTAAAAATTGTTAATAAGAGTTAATTAAACATGGCAGAATTGGAAAAATTAAAAAGAAAAATGGCAGTTACTAGGAGTCTAACTACGAAATTTATAACTAATTGCGAGCAGTACATAGAAGCAGGTGAAATAGAAATATCGGTTCTTAAAGAACATTTAGATCAATTAGTAGTGAAATACGATAGTTTAAAGAATCTCGATGAACAGATACAAAATCTTATGAAAAAGGAAGACGATTTAGAGTCAGAATTTGAAACAGCGGAAAATTATGCAGAGAAAATTATCTCAGTTAAATCAAAAATCACTTCGGTTTTAAAAAGAAAAGAACAGACCGAATGCACAAATACTAAAAAAATGATATCATAAGGGAACAGTCATCTTCTTTAATTTTTTGTTCACATTCTAGAATAAAACTCCCTCGTCTAGTAATTGAAGAATTTGGCGAAAATCCCGCTAACTGGCTCTCATTTTGGAGTCAATACGAGAATGCAATTCATAATAACAATGATTTAACAGATATAGACAAATTTAATTATTTACATTCTCTGTTAACAGGATCTGCGGCTGATGGCATTAAAGGCTTTTCGTTATCCAGTGACAATTATCAATCTGCTATTGAAGTGTTAAAAAATCGATTTGGTCGTAATGACCTGATAATTAATGCACACATTGGAAAGTTATTGAATTTAGAACCAGTAAAAAATTCCAATAACACAGACGCGCTGCGCAAGCTCTATGATAACATTACGATCCAAATTAGAAATTTAAAATGTTTAAACGTAACACATGAACATACGGAACTCTGCTTACACCAATTTTACTTAAATTGATTCCCACTGAATTAAATTTAACTTATCAAAGAAAAAATCTTGATAATTTTGACATCGAGGAATTGTTAGAATTTTTAAAAGCTGAAATTGAGTGTCGTGAAATGACGATACAGATTCAAGAACTGTCTACTCAAAATCCAACTGTCGTAAAAGAAAAACAGAAACAGATTCATAAGTCTAAAACTTTACTCCCTACAGCGTGTAAATTGATGAACACTAATGAAAATAATAAGGCAATTAACTCAAAATTTAAAAAGGTAGATATTGCATGTATTTTTTGCAATAAATCACATGCATCGGAGAGTTGTAATGAGGTCTCTAAGTTAAATTTGGAAGCTAAAAAGAATATACTGAAAGAAAAAAGGGTTTGTTTTGTTTCTCTGAAGAAAAATCACAGAGCAAACCAATGTAGATCAGGGTATAGATGTCTTATTTATAAAAGACGACACTATGCTATATTATGCCCAGATTTACCCTCGAATAAATCAGGTATTCCAAATAAGATTAATGATGAAGTAAAAATAAGTACATTAAATAACCATGTACAGCTCTCTGATGTATTTCTGCAAACTTTAATTGTTAGACTGCACAATAATAAAAAAGAAATGCTCGTAAGGGCAGTCTTAGATTCGGCAGTATGAAATTTTATATATGTATCGATATTATTGAAGAAATGCAGTATGTTCCTAGTAATGAAATAAACTTGCATCAATCACTTTTTGGAGGTATTGAAACGAATGAAAATATTTATAAAAAACGGAAGTTATAAATGTAAATTTGATGCAATGGCTGAAAAACGTATTTGTTCTGAGCTTGGCCAAATCCCATCTGGTCCGTGGTTAAATGAACTTAAAAAGCATCGTATACATCTTACGGACTTAGAAAATAAATATAAAATAGATAGGGAAATAAAATTGTTAATAGGGGCTGATATTATGGGCAAATTGTTAACGGGAAAAATAATACCCCTTAAATCGAATTTAACCGCTATACAGACTAAATTGGGATGGACTGTTGTCAGAAATTTTTTTGGCACTAAGAGCAATACACATAGTAATCATTCTCTCGTTATCTCTTCTCTTTTGGTTAAAAACCAAAGTAAAACCAAGTGTGTAAGCGATCTTTGGAAATTAGACGTATTGGGAATTAAAGATCCTGCGTACCGTAAAACTAAGCTGGAGTTAGAAGAAGGGGCTAACAAGTATTTTAAGGAGACTCTTCGGATAAATTCCGACGGCAGATACGAGGTAGCTTTACCATGGGTAACGGATAATTCGGCCTTACCTGACAATAAAATACTTGCTGAAAAAATATTATTTAGTACGAAAAGAAAATTAGGGAATTCCGGGAAATTAGAGGATTACTATAGGGTTTTTGATAATTGGTTATCACTTGGCATAATAGAAAAAGTAACAGAGACTAAATCAGAACAGGTACATTATTTACCGCATAGACTCATAATAAAAGAGGGTAGTACTACGAGTTTACGGCAAGTGTTTACTGCGAGTTCATATTCTCAGGGTTTTCCTTCATTGAATGATTGTTTATCTACGGGACCTATTTTAATAGAAATTATTCCAACAATACTAAATCGATTTCGTAAAAGCTACGTGGGTGTTACGTCAGACATAGAAAAAGCATTCTTACAGATTTCAATAAGAGAAAAGGATCACGACTTTTTACGTTTTCTGTGGTTTGGTAGAGATAATTCGGAACAAATTGAGGAGTATCGGCATCAAAGGGTTGTTTTTGGTTTAACATGTAGTCCTTATTTATTAGCCGCTACCTTACAGTATCATTAAAGTAAAGTACCCGAAAATTTAAGCAATACGGCAGAAATTCTTAAGACATCGTTTTATGTTGATAATTGTGTAACTAGTTTGAACTCTGAGTTAGAAATGAAAAAGTTTATCTTGGAGTCACAAATAATAATGTCTACAGGCAATTTTAATTTACAAAGGTGGAAATCTAATTTGCATAGTGTAACACCAGACAATGAATCGATCACTGAAGAAAACATCTCCGTCTTGGGTCTTACGTGGTATACAGACAGTGATACTTTATCCTGCAAAGTGCCGTCAATTGATGAGCCCGATAAACTAATTACGAAAAGGTTAATTTTAGCCGTTCCTCATAAAGTCTTTGATCCAATTGGATTTATGGCACCAGCACCTGTGACGCTGATTCCGAAATTAATTTTGCAGGAAACATGGAATTTAAAACTTAAGTGGGATGAAATTCTTCCAGATCATTTAATTCGAAAATTTACAGCATGGATCCAACAACTGAATTTAATATCGAAAATAAGGATACCATGATGGATTAATATCATTTCCCCAGACGATTCATTAAGTTTGCATGTATTTTGTGACGCGAGTCAAAAGTTTTACGCGGCGTGTGTTTTTTTAAGAGTATGTCGAGGTGATCACGTGACCGTAAATTTAATACATGCTAGAAGTAGGGTAGCGCCTCTAAAAGCTCTAACTATACCGCGTTTGAGCTCCTTGCTTGCTTGATCGGCGCCCGGTTGCTTTCGTCTGTGGTAGAAGATATGCAATTTCCCAGTATGGATATTCATTGTTGGATGTATTTTGTGACGCGAGTCAAAAGTTTTACGCGGCGTGTGTTTTTTTAAGAGTATGTCGAGGTGATCACGTGACCGTAAATTTAATACATGCTAGAAGTAGGGTAGCGCCTCTAAAAGCTCTAACTATACCGCGTTTGAGCTCCTAGCTTGCTTGATCGGCGCCCGGTTGCTTTCGTCTGTGGTAGAAGATATGCAATTTCCCAGTATGGATATTCATTGTTGGACGGATTCTACTACTTATTTGTGTTGGATTCAAAGAAATCAAAATTGGGGGACTTTTGTCCAAAATCGTGTACGTGAAATAATTTCCTTGACATCTCCCACCGTGTGGCGTCACGTTCCGGGTGCTCTTACACCTGCCGATATAGCTTCTGGAGGATGTTCAGCAGAAAAGTTGCCACAACTAAGATGGTGGGAGGAACCCGATTGGTTACGCAAAAACGAAGAGAGTTGGCCAAATTCAGAGGATTCTCCGGATGAGGATTTGGTTAACTCAGATATACGTAAAACTGTAATAATTGCCTTAAGTAAAAACGACAATAACAGCGACTGGTATTACAAGTATTTTTCATCTATAAGAAAAATTATTTGCATGATAGCATGGATATACAGATCTTATTTTAAGTTAAGAAAATCTGCTAGTGACTCCTCAAAAACTTTGTCAGCTTCCGAAATTGAAAGAGCTGAAATCGCTCTTCTGAAATTGTTGCAGAAGGATTCATTTAATAATACAAATTATGACAAGCTTCATGACCTTAGACCAATGATTGACAGTGATGGTTTAATCAGAGCAAAAACAAATATTTCTTGTAGAAATGACACTAACAGTTTTAAATTTCCTGTAATTTTACCTTCCGATCATCCAGTGGTTCGACTGTTAATAATGCATACTCACAACGTATTACTACCCAGACAGCACATCGCCTCCCCAGGATATCTTCAAGATGTCTTCTGGATGAAAAGGCATCCCAGAAACGTCCTTAAGATGTACTGTGGATAAGTTAACCCTAACTGTGCTGTTAGGGTAGACGCTGGTGTTAATTTGATGACGTTATACTTGCGCGAAAAATATTGGATTATTAGATCTCGTAAGACTATACGAAAGTGCGTTAAATGCCAAAGATTTAAAGTCAAACAATCTGATGTTCTACCAGGTCCTTTGCCAAAGGAACGAGTAAACGGTGCAGCTATTTTTGAAATCGTAGGCATCGATCTAGCTGGACCACTTTATTTGAAAGGAGGTCCAAAATCTTATATTGTACTGTTTACCTGTGCCGTCTATAGAGAAATTCATTTAGAGTTGATCACATCTTTAACTACCGAGGTTTTTTGCAATCATTAAGGCGTTTCATTTCCCGACGTGGAAGACCTTCAGTTATATATTCAGACAATGCTACTAATTTTAGGGGAGCAGAGAAGCTTTTGCATGCACTAGATTGGGAGAGTATTAGCTCCAAATTTGCTGAACAAAAAATTCAGTGGAAATTTAACCTTCCAACCGCCCCGTGGTGGGGAGATTGGTGGGAGCGCCTCATTCATATGGTTAAACAAATCTTAAGAAAAATTCTGGGGCGTGCTGCACTTGGTTATGAAGAACTGCAAACCATTTTATGCGATTGTGAAAAAATAATTAATAGTAGACCACTTAGCTACGTGTCCGAATATGTGAACGATTTATCCCCTTTAACTCCCGAGATGTTTTTGCACGAAATTCCCCATTCTGGTGTGTCTGACATTGACATTTTGAACGAAAAAGCTCAGTAAACGAGCTAAGTATCTGCAGAAAATGAGAGAGAATCTCAGACTGCAATTTCGCACGGAATATTTAGGATATCTACGTCAACAGTCCATAAAAAACTAGAAGGATAAGCCGCTAGAAGTCGGCGAAGTTGTGTTATTAGAGGATGAACACAAAAAACGTGCCTTCTGGAATATGGCCAGAGTGTTAAAATTGATCCCTGGACGTGATGGCATAACAAGACTTGCTGTGGTGAAAACTGAAAAAGCCGAATTTTTACGTCTTATACAACGTTTATATAGACTTGAACTGGGCCATTCTGCCAAAAGTGATAATGGAAGTGATGACAATGTTCCTGTAACAACGAGCAGTGGAAGAACAGTAAAAATTCCCATAAGATTGTAAATTTTTCAAGTGACTTTAATTTTTTACTCTTTTTGTTTATATAACTATTTTGTTTTTCATCCAAGTTAAGTTCATATTTTAGTATCATGTATTTAAGTATTTTTTGAGAATATTTTCAGAATATCCACTCAAAAGGTGGGAGAAAATGTGGAGAAGAATTTCGATTCTCAAAAGAACATCTGCCAGTATTGTGCGAGACGCGCATGCGCTGATCAAGAGAGAAGAAAAAAAGTTTAGTTTACGTTCTGATTCCAGCGGAAAAAGCTACGCTGGTATCTGTAATAATGTTGCATAGAAAGAGATGCCTTTACTCAATTATGTTTTTATTGTTACTACGTGTTAATGTATTTTATGTATATAGCCTATTTTGTATATAGAAACCGTATATAAAGAAGTCCAAAATGTAAGTAAGAGCCCTGTTTTATTCAAGTTCCTGGCTCCTTGATTTTAAGTATTAAGCAATATTTTTATTCTATACGCAACAAGGAGGTCACATGGGAGACGAAATTCGCGTCCTAACAGCATCTGAGCTGAAGTATAGCAGGTGGTTTCATGAAAGCAACTTCAAATCCCAATCTTGTTGGTTCCTTGATACTAGAAGAGAGAGGTTATTCAGGATGGTGCGGTTAAACCTCTCGACCCTGCCGTCTAATTGGGGATGTAGGGGTGTTGTCTGGGTTTTGTCTATGCCGACTAGATGACACCGTTCTTTGAATACAGCAGATGTAAAGGTCGTACCTTGACCAATATGAAGCTGTAGGGATGTGCCATACCTTGACACCCATTGCTGCACTAGAACCTTTGCGAATGTGCATGCCGCTTGATCGGGAACGGGATACGCCTCAGGCCATTTGGGGAAATAGTCCATCACGACGAGGATGTACTTATTTCCTCTGGAGGTCCGTGGCAAAGGACTCAAGATGTCGAGTGCGATCCGCGGAAGTGGTTCTCTCACGTGATACTGTTGTAGTCTTCCTCGGCTTCGTTTCTTCGGGCCTATACGTGCCGCACAAGCATCACAGGATTTGCACCATTTCTCTACGTCCTCCTTTGCCTTAGCAACAGTAGAAACGTTCTCAAACTTTCTGTAGAGTCTTCATCACCCCAAAATGGCCTCCGCTAGGGATATTATGCAGCTGCTGTAGAACATCTGAAATCTGCCATCTGGAACTCCTTCCATCGTCAGATTCCCATTTTCTGTATACTACGCCGTTTCTAATATGAAGACAATCCCAGAGTGCCCAATAAATTTTCGTAATGGGGCTAAATGTGGAAATGTCCTGCCAGGTAAGACTGTTGCTGGCCGTCTCCTTCAATTGCAATATTGGCTTTATGTAAGGCTATTCCAACTGGGCTTGTCTAAGTTCCTGGTCACTCTACTGGTCCAGTTTCAATGGTGTTGAGACTGTAGCTTTGCAAACAACCGGATTTATCTGCTAATATTTTTCTTCCGCTCTAGAGCAGTACTTACACCTTTCCGTACGGGGACTACTTCTATGACAATGCATCTGCATTTCTATGTAGAGTCCCTTTACGATAGCGTATCTCGAAGTCATATTCCTGGAGGCGTTGTATCCACCTGGCAATTTGGCCTTACGGGTTCTTGAAATTAAGCAACCACGTTATGCGAGATGCGTAGTCAGTCCGGAGCAGAAATCTTGTGCCATAGAGAAAATGATGGAAATGTTCTATAGCCTTTACGATGGCGAGCAATTCTTTCCTGACTGTAACTGTACAGTAGTTCCATCAAGGTTTAGTTAAGCATTTACTCCAGTAGGCAATGACGCGTTCTTGGCTGTCAACTTCCTGCGACAGAACAGCACCGACACTTTCATGACTGGCATCAGTATCAAGTATGAACTGTTTGTCGGGACGTCAAAATAGGCGATGATGTTAAAGTCTCTTTAAGTCTCTTGAACGCTTTTTCACGTTCCTCTGTCCACAGTAACTTCTGTTTAGCTTCCATCAGCTGGTGGAGTGGTCTGGCAATACTCGAGAAGCCCTTCACGAACTTCCTGTATGTGCATTATCCTAGGAATCTTCGTAGTTGATGGACGCTTTCAGGGCGACTCCAATTCTGAACTGCAGAGATCTTTTCGGGATCCGGTATCACACTATGAGCTGAGATGATATAGCAGAGATAACTCACTTCACGACAGAACAAGTTGCACTTGCTAGGATTCAATTTGGGGTTAGCCATCCTGAGTTTTTCCAGCATTTTACGGATATTTCTTAAATGATCTTCAAAGGTACGCCCCACGATTATAATATCGTCAAGGTATACAAGACAGGCTTCATAGGAAAGTCCTTTTAGCACTGTCTCCATCAGGCGTCCGAAAGTTGCAGGTGCATTACATAATGCAAATGGCATAAGTTTAAACTGCCACAGTCCTTGTCCCGTGGTGAAATCAGTCTTCTCACGATCGTCAGGCTGTAACTCGACTTGTCATTATCAGCTCTTCAGATCCAAAGTGGAGAATCATTCATTGCCAGCAAGTGTATCCAATGTGTCTTTAATTCTAGGAAGAGTGTAACTATCCTTCTTCGTGATGTCATTCAAACGGCGATAATCCACTCAGAATCTGGATGAACCATCCTTCTTTCGCACAAGAACTATGGGAGAGGTCCAAGGACTCGTTGATGGTTCGATTGTGTCATTACGCTGCATCTCATTTAGAAGCTCAAACACCGCTTTCTGCTTAGCAAATGGAAGTCTTCTTGGATGTTGATTGATTGGAGGATGATTTCCTGTGTCTGTTCCGTGTTAGATGATGTTAGTCCTTCCGACGTCTTCAGGTGTTCGAGAAAAGAAGTCTCTAAATTCATAAAGTAGCTTCTCCGCAGCACGTATCTGTTCATTTCCTAACTCTTAATTCTTGAGTAATTCCGTTGTTGAAAACTCAGAAGACTTGGATTCGGTTGATTACGCGGGCCGGTTAATGCATGTAACAGGAGTGCAGGTTGCTAACACCTCATCCATCTTCACTGTCCTTACTTTATCGCTGATGTTTGCGACTCTCACAAGAATTGCGCTCTTTGAAAGATCAACCAGAGATGAAACCACCAGAACTCCTCTTGGGCTATTGTCTGTATTCGTGTATTCAATCAGTTCATAGCGGAAGTACTGCTCTTTAGGTGGTGTCCCGGAAACTATTGTCTCAGTGTGTGAACGGAAGGAGATTTCGGACTTCGCTGTTATCTGGCATATTGCTTCAATGTCTGGATTTTCAACTTTAAACACAGCTAGGCCTTCTGAATTCGAATGCAGTTCATTATTCTTAAAATCCAATTTAAAGTTATACATTCTCAGGAAATCAAGTCCAAGGATTAGATAATCTCTATGTCTGCTACATATATCATATATGATGGTAACTGGCATTTCCAAACTTGATGGTCAAGTTCATTTTCCCATAGATTTTGATTTCGTCACGAATCACAGCCTGGAGTTTAACACAGGGTGGATTCCAGATGATTTTATCTTTAATTTCTTAAGCTACATCCGTTCTAACGATGGTTACGTTATTCAGAATTATACGGCAGGAGGTGTTGTTAATTTGACCATAAACATATAGTCCGTCATCGCTGCCACTCATCGATGAAACATATAACACTGAAAATTGGGGCTCTTAAATTTCGGGCAACCTCCGCCCCTCGAGATTACCTCTTATTAGCTTCCCTCTAGTGAACATGAAACCGAGTTGATTTCGTTAGGTTGTCGTATGGGGCAGTTTCTCTTCACATGTCCATCTCTTCCACAGTCCCAGCACTTTATCTTCAGATTATTTGCTACCTTCAAGGTTACGCAACCACCTCATGATGTCTACCAGATTTTTCTTCACTTCCTTCAGATCACCTTGTGAATCATCTAAAGAGGCTGCTCTGATAGTGTAGCGGTCTTTACGAAAGGCGTGTTGGGTTGCCTCAATCTTTAATGCATATGCCAAAGCTGACCCGACGTCTTTGACATTGGCGAGTCTAAATGCTTTTTGAGTCTCTGGATCTCGCACGGCATCGATAAAGTATTTGAGCGTCAGATCATCTCGAGTTTCAGTGTGGCAGTCGGAGAAAACTAGGTATGATAGTCTCTGAATGTCTGATGTCAGCTCTTACAAACTTTCACCCGCTTTTGGTAACGGGACTTTAACTGGAGGCGACTATAGTCTTTAGAACATTTTTCTCCAAAACGCAGCTCCAGTTCTCTGGTCAGGGCCTTGAAGTCATGCCGTTCTTTCTCCGAAATAGTTCTTACTATATCAGCTGCATCGCCCCGTAATGCTGCCGCTAAATGAACTTTGCTGTAGATCCCAGCCGTTAGATTCAGCTACGATGTAAAACTGTGTCTTTCATACCTGGCAGGAGGATTTGCAATCGTAGGTGGATAGCTTAATTGGTTCTTGATTCTGTATTTTTTTATATCTCCTTTTATCTTACTGGAGTATGAATGCTAACTGCTCTTCCAGACTACGGATCTTCTTTAGCAATTCATTTCCTATCACTTCCCTGTTGCACTCTTCTTTTATTTTTCTCTTAAGATCTACCACCAGTCTCTTAAATTTAGTTTCTATCTCTGAAAACCTTCCTTTCAGCTCCTTATCAACATTTTCATTAACTTTCTCCTCAAAATTCTCTTCTATCTTCATAACTCTCTCTTCAATTTCATCCATTCTGTTTTCCACTACTGTTAATTTACCTCTATTGCTCCTTTCACTGTCAAAAGCTCTCTCTTTATCTCGTCTTGATTAGATTTCATTTCTTCACCTAAACTGTCTTTCATTTGTTTCATTTCTTCAGTCAATCACGTTTCCATCTTTTCCTGTACTGCTTTCATTTCTTTCTGCCCAGTTTCCATACTGTCTTTCGTCTCTTTTTGTCCTTTCATTTCACTTATGTGGGCAGCTAAGCCTTCTAGAAATTTCTTCCTTTCTTGATCCATAACTCTAGTTATCACCATTCACAGACAACCCCACTCCTGACACTAGAAATGTTGCGTACTTGGGGGTTCGTGAGTTGTCCGAGAATGAAAGGCAAAACTTACAAAAGCTCAACAGTTTATTCACAGAAAATTCTAGAAGAACGCAGGTCTATAAACCAAGTATCAACTTCACTTTCACCAGAAAACACAGCTTAGATAACAGCTGTCAACAGTAAATTCACAGTACAAACTGTATCAGAACATTAACACACAGCAAGACTGTAATCAAAGACACTAGTCAGGAGAGCACTTTATCGTAAGGCAGTTGGCGAGAAAGAGACTGAGACTGATTGATTTGGCGTAAAGCAACTTCTTAATTACCCGCGTAGAAAAATGTGGAAAATTCCAGAAACTCGTCAACCAATCAAGTTACAGCTTCCATATTTGGTATATCGATAATAAGGATTTTCTTGCCAAGATCGCCAAAAATCGCCAAATCCATTACCTGCCTTAATATAGCTTTTTAATGTATTTTTAACGGGTTTTTAAGCTATTTTAATGAGAAAACAAACAAGAAATGCTGCAAATTAACATTTTATACCTGACTAAGCCTCTTTGACTTAATTTACATAAAAATAACTACGAACTACTTACACATTCGTAACAATATATATATATATATATATTTCATTTTTTTTAAACAACATAATTTAAACATTCATATGTTCATTCTTTATTTTTCTGAAGTCTTTTATTATCTATACCTGTTAGGATTTTAATTTCTTGTTATATAATTTTTTTTAGTTTATTTATTTATTATTATTATTATTATTATTATTATTATTATACTCAGTCATTCATTCTGTGATTCATTTTCACTTTTACAATATATCTCTATCCGTAATATTAGAAGACATTTCGTAATTTGTAAGGCATGGAAGATTTCAATTTAGCTCTTAAATAACATTCACTCAATCATTCTGTTACTCATTCTCTCTTTTACTGTAATTATATCCCGCCATACGGAAAAGTGTTTCATAATTCATAAGTGATAATTAACTTTATTTTAATTTTTTAATTTTTACTATACATAAATAAATTACTAAACTGATTTGTAGAAAATTATAGGTATGTAATTGCAACTATAATTATACGGGAAAATTTTCATTCTACATTAATCTAGGTAACCAACTGCGAATGGGGATTTCGTTTTCACAGCAAATTTAAAGCAATAGCTATTGTAGACTAATAAATAAATCTTTAAGTAGCAAGCATATTCAATTTTAATTCTATTTTAATTATTCCTAAATGTCTATGAAATTATATGAAATTTGTTCTAGCAATTAAGGTGAAATAGTTTAAGATCGAACAGGAGGCTTTTCATTTAAGAAATAATTAAGAGATCTCTTTCTTGTCTATCTCCGTCTTACCACAAAATACAGATGCAACATTATCTGTGTATAAAATGTAGAAAAAGGTTTAATGATAAAGATATAAAATGTATATATAAATTCAAAAATAGGGAAAACGTGTATTGTGCTGTAAAATTTGCAATAATAATTTAAAATGAGCAGTAATGTAATTAAATCAAACCATACTATTAAAGTCTCTTTTTGAAATTTTTGTGATAACTTGAGAATTATCATAAGTTTTAAATGTTTGAACATTGCTCTAACTTTTAACACCACCCAAACACAGATTAATTTGTGGCTGCGTAAATCAGCTTTTACTTCATTTCATGTTTCCCGACTAGATTTTTGATGATTTTAGAAAGAAGCTTGAAAATTTTTATGTTTTTGATAGTATTAAAAACATGCGTTCCAAACCACGGTACGATCCCAACCATAGTAGCGTCCAAACTGAAATACGATATAATCCACTGTTGAAAGTACGATATTTTTTTTTTAATGACCTGATAATTTGATATTTATTTCCCTTTAAAACCATTCATATATATATATATATATATATATGTGTGTGTGTGTGTGTGTGTTATTAAAAAATATAATCTAATGCACTAGTACAAATGTTTAAATTTTTTTTCGCCCAAATACATATCTTCATAGAGAAAGATATAAGAACAACCATTAGCTAGAGACTTCTACAACAGATAAGATTAATCTGCTATCAATTTCAACTTATGTAGTTATTAGACATCAGGGGTAATAGCTAGTAAAATTAAAATAATTGAGGGAAAATAGCTTATTTTTGGGTTGAGATTATACCTTTTATATTAATATATATTTTTATTGATTAAATTTTATGTTTCGATGCAACGCAGGAACTAGTTGTTTTAAAACAGAAGAATGGTCTGAAAGTGGATCAGTAGATGAATTTTGTGTGCCATCAGCAGAATGGAATATCACGTACTCTCAAACTCCAGGTGTTCCAGGGTGTTATTGCAAAGAAGGATACAAAAGAAACTTATTAGGATACTGCGTGAATGAAACAATCTGTCCAAAGTGTAAGTTTTTATTCCCATTCTAACTTATTTTTTAATTTTCAGCTCCAACTTATAATGGCAAATTTATTATTGTATATTAAAAGAAAAAACAGCAAAATGAACAATTAGTTTTATTAACCGACTTCAAAAAAGAGAATGTTCTCAATTCAAGCCGTACTTTTTTTTTTTTTTTTTTTTTTTTTTAAGTTAGCCATAACTTTTGAACGGATGCTCCGATTTTGACACTTTTGTAAAGGTCTTGGTCTGAAATACTTCCCATTGTAATATCTTTACAATCTAAAGAAAATAAAAGCGACAGCTTGTGGAAAACAGCAATCGAGAAAAATCAACTTAAGGATAAGGCACTGACTGTAATAAAACTGACACAACTGCCTCTCGAATGGATATTTTTCGAGATGGAAATGTAACGTTTTTTGTGCACATTGAGGCACTTTATATATTTTTCAGTAACATAAACTCGAAATTGACATTCTTTTGATTGTGTCACTTTTCTTGCATGTGAAGCTGCTGTGAAACCGTTGTCGTACGTCTTCTCATGTTCTGCTATGAATACATTTTCACTGAAAGGAAAAAAAAATAAAATCTTTTTGTAAAAAAAAATAAAATCTTTTTGTAAAGAAAAATAAATAAATAAATAAAATAAAATAAAACCAGCTCCAAAAAGCAACTATTATTCAAACAAATAAAAATAAAATGCAATCATAGATTGCGCTTAAAAGTCTGAAATAAATTCTTTCAACAAACAACAGAAACATTACAATTAATCAAAACTTTTGAAGTCAGCGGAAAATTAAGTAAAAATTGATAGTATTATTCAATACAAAAATTAAATTCTATTCCAAATATACCTCTCACTTTGGCATCTGCAAAACACAACCGAAAACTACATTGATTCAAATAAACAATTAAGATTTTGTAAGCAGCAAGAATTTGGGACGTTTACTTAGAATCTGTCTCCTTAACAAAAAAAAAAGATCATTTGATGACCATATTTAATTCATTTCAAAAATCATGGTTGTTTTAATAAGATATATTAAGAGAGCAATTAATCATATGAAATATTACTTCGGACAATATATACAATCTATAACAAAAAAAAAACGACGCACCAAGAAGAAGTGGGGACAAAAATTGGTAGATGGGGTGGGATGGGTGGTCCGAATGGGACAAAAATTGGTAAATGTGATGTATGTACATGTGGAGAAAAACAATTGATTACAGTTTCAGAAAATTTTAATGATTTAATCAAGAGAAAGGGCCTCACAAAGTAAACAAATCAATAACGCGTTGGTCCACTTCTGGCCCTTATGTACGCAGTTATTCGGCTTGGTATTAATTGATAGAGTTGGCAGATGTGCTCCTGTGAAGTATCGTGCCAAATGCTGTCCAATTGTTGCGTTAGATTGGTAAAATCCCGAGTTGGTTGTAGGACCCTTTTTATGATGCTCCAAACGTCCTCAGTGGAAAAGAGATCCGGGGACTGAGCTCAACCTCGCTGAGCCGCCTATTAAGGGTATTTGAAGTCACTCAAGTACCAGTTACACATAGGATCGACGATAATGATGAATTGGTGCCTGGTTCCATCAAAACCTGTATGTATGTCAATTTGTGTCCAGTTTGCATTACTCCTTCTTGGTGCATCACTTTTTTTGTTATAGAGTATATTACGAAAATATACATCAGGCATGTTATTTTTCTATTACTATTTGATCGCCAAATCCAAAAAACGCCAAGTACGACAGATATCAAAGCTATACTAAGTTTGCAAACAAAACTGTAGTAACTTCGTAGAAACATAAATATCGAATTGCGAAGGATGCTCCCTGTTTTATATAGATTTTACTGATGCACCAATTGTATACAGTGATAAAAAAAAAAAAAAAAAAAAAAAAAAAAAAAAAGGAAACTATGAAGATAGATCATTCGAGAAATCAGAGTTTGTAGCTATCAGTCTAAAAACAAATCTGTAAAAAAATAATCAAATTTTATTTAATTTTACGCCGATAAATAGAAGATGAATAGAATATTTGAAGTTATGATTCAGTGTTTCTGTTGTTTCTTGAAAGAATTTATTTCATACTTTTAAGCGCAATTTACGATTTCATTTTATTTTTAGTTGTTTGAATAATAGTTGCTTTTTGGAGTCGGTTGTATTTTTTTACAAAAATGATTTTATCAATAAATAAATAAATAAATAAAGACTTTGATTAAATATTATTATTATTATTATTATTATTATTACAAAATTTTCAGTTTTTAATAGACTAACACTATTTCGCAAGTTGTAAAACGAAACACATATCTATCCTTGAATTTTATTACATTTTATTTTTCTATGAAACTTGTAACTTTTAACAGCATTCAGAGATTTTTGTAAACTTCATATTTATACCAAATTTTAATTTTTTTAATAATAAATTTCGCGAATTTTTACTTTATGGGAAAAAACTTCTTCATACTCTAATCCAGAAACCGGGCCCACTAGCGGCCGAGCGGTTCTGGTAGACGTGAAGTACCGGGTTCGATCCCAGGTCGCGCTCGTCGGATTATCCGTTCTGAGTTTTCCATGATTTTCTTCGAAACTTGCGTAAATACGGGATAGGAACCCTTAGAAAGACATCCATGGAAGGCACCTCCTCAGGTCAAGGACCCTAGGGCAGTCAATCAGCCTCATTCCCCAACACCAACACCAAACCATAAACCATAACAGTTATCCTTTAATATCAGATAGAAAGTGAAAAAATGAAAATTGGGTTGTCAGCTCGCAATTTTTTAGATATCAGTGCAAAATTATCTAAATATAATCACATTTTAATTAAATTGAAAAATCTATAAAATAGATTTTTCACGAGTCACAGGTAATAACTACTCCGATTCAATCAGCATTTAAAATACAATCTCATTGAAATCAATCTATTTATTTAAGAGCTATAATATCACAGACATATACACAAAAAACAAAGACTTCAAGATTTCCCTTTTTGGGGTAAGAATTTAAAAGTACCATAAAACGTTCATAAAGTTATGATTTTTCATCATTTCTGGCACGTTTTAGCTAAATTAAGCCTTCATTTTTAGAGCTGTGTGTAACAAATTTGATAAAAATTCGTTCTCTATATAATCTTCATATAATATTGTTTTCAGATAAAACCTACTTTTAAAACATTTTTGTGTTTAATATTGGTTCAATCGGTTGGAAAGAATATTTTATATTTATTTGTAATAAAAATTACATTTAGTTTTTTAAATAATTTTTAAATATACACTTTGAATAAAAATGACAAATATGTTTGCAATATACGTTATTTGTATTAATTTTTTGTTTTTTAGTAGGATGTCCTGGTTATGAAGTTTATACTGAATGCATTCCAAAATGTAATACTACATGTCGGAACTACGGCGATCCTAATTGCGTTGAGGATGAGAATTGTTACCCAGGCTGCTTTTGTCCATCCGGTTACGTCATGAATGATTTCCGATCCTGTATTCCAAAAGAAAATTGCTCATTAGGTAAGCTATTTTAAAATTCTAAATAATGAAGAAGAAAAAGAAAAAGTTAAATTCTGCAAGTGTTAAAACAATCTTAATTGATCTTATTTTCTAAGGAAGCAGTTTTCAAAATGTGTTACTAAAGAAAAAGTTTGGATACCAGCTGAGCTGCTGCCCAAATACCATTCAAAAGTTTAGAATAAGTTTGTGCTGATTAGGACTGCGGAAAACACTTATGGTAATTCTTATTCACATTCACAATACGAAAACCTATGTACAACGAGTCGTTGTACATTCTACCTAACACAAGTGGTATTATGGAGAATCCCCTCCAACCACACAAGCCCTTATTGCAGTTTCTCAAGAAACTTGAACTCTTGTCACTGCAACAGCAATTTTATGCACTCAAAGATATTTGTGGATTCACTTTGAAATTGAGCTTGAATAGGTTTTACATTTCACTAGAGCTACGCAACAGGCAACTGCAACACTCAGAAATTCACTCCTAGAGGGTTTCAGTACTAGGATGGCTATATGTCCACAAACAATCCACATTTTGAAAATTTTTAAGCTTTGAAATATTCTAGCAAGGAAATTATTTGTCATATGCATTACATTTTTAATCCTTGTTTATTCGGAATAAACCTCCGTAATTGGGTAATTGTGATATACTTTAGTGCTAATATATTATAAAGATACATAAGTTCACTATAGTCAATGCACGCAACTTTGACATGCAATAGATATGCAATCACAATTTTGATCCTCCGCTATGGGGTTGACTCACCCGCTTCGGTAAACCCCAGACATATTATTTTACGGAAGAAAAAGGACATTTCAGCCACGGTGCATTTTACGCGCACCAGCCCCAAATTAATGTACACTACGGTCTTTAAACGTCTCGAGTATAAAAAAAATCCTTCCATTACCAGCCTGGCGCTCTACAAACACAGGCTACCGTGGTTTCTTTGTGGATTTAGTATGTCGATCCACATGGATCCCGAGCATTGGAACAAAGAACTGAAAAACAATAAAAGGAATCCGATCCAAAACCAAGGCCTTTAAAAGATCATCGCTTTAGCTACAGGCATAAATACGAGCTCCAATTTTAACGAAATTTAACTGTAACTGCCTAGTAAATGGGTTAATGAATAAAAAGTTCACTTCAGAGGCTTATAATTTATATACCCTTTGGTATCACAGAAATTTCGCCGCAACACGTATACATGTTCAACTCACGCAGTTTGTCGTGCGCAAAAACGAACGATCAGTGATACAAGTCATACTAAGACCTGCGCCACTGAATTGACAAGTCCTTTGTTATTTGTAAAGTCGAAGACTGATGTTGACATTTTCCTGAATTTTAAGAGAATAAGAAACTGCTAGCATTGTTCTGGAAGCCTGCGAAAATTTCCTCACAGGTCAACAAATATATCAGCAGAAATGCAATTTAATGCTTCCTTGCAAATCGAAATAATTCAAATCATCAATAATATATTTCTATGACTGCATATCAATCTATAAAAACTGTTATATAAAGTGATAACTCCATTTCATATAAATGCTCTTCTAATTCCAAGACTAATAATACTAGAAATATAACCTATAAATCTCATTCTGAATAAAATTTTCAACAATAATTCAGTATATCGTTATAACTGTTATCATATAAACATAATTCTCGGTTTGTCTGAACATTTTGCTGTATGGCATAAATTAATGTATAATATTAGTTATTATCTTGAATCTAAAATTAAGTCTCCAATTTTTAATAGGCATTCTAAAAGTACTTTTCATACTTCATTTTAATACTTTAATAGTGCTGTTTTAAAAACATCTTTAATACATTCCAATATCTCTAAATAGTAATATTCGTATTGCTTAATCATCGCAAGTTAACAGTAAATATAATTTCTCGTAATCATAGAATTATAAAGTTCAAACTGTGTCAGGTGCAGTAAGTGAACTGTGTTCGGACAATATTATTAAATAGTTAAGCACCAACGTAACAATTAAAAAACATCGAACTTCCTAAACATTTCCCCCCAAACAGGAACATTCTATACAAAATTTATTTATATCGGTGTTCTCTGCTTGTCCTTGCCATATATTTTTGAAACAGGTCGAATATAACTTGTTTTGGTACGCTTGCTATTGAAAGTAAAGGAGACTACCAACATTGACCAGTAAAATGAAGATGTGGGGAAAAGAAAGATATCAACAAAGTATAAAACTCAAAATACGCGAAGAATTAGCCCATGTGCTCATGCTTCTTCAATTAAGGGATACATTGGATGTACACTCAATATTCAAACTTCAAAACTTCTTCACTCGCTTGTTTTTGCTAAGGCAGTATTTTGCACGTATTTTGCACCTGAAGAAGAAAGGGCAAGTCCTTTCGAAACCGGTATATTTTACATTGATTTTATGGTGTGTGAAGAAATCTTCAAGTTTAAACATTGTATGTGATATAAAATATTGCATCATATATCAGTGCCATTTGAATTCCTAAACTATCACTTTTCGGACAGTCTGCTGCGTCGGATGATGACGATGAGTTGAACAAAAATGACGTACATTCTGTCCTGCAAATACTAAAAGCGGTACACACCATGAGACTGTTATGAAATGATAGAATGTGTAGACACAACTTATCACATTTGCATCGCAATTAATAAAGTTTGATGGTAAATGCAACTTACCTATGTTTTACATCTTATTGCTAGCACTTTCTTGCCAGATGGCTTTATTCCCCTTCAAAGTTTAAGGAGAAACATTTAAACATATCAGTGATTTTAACATTATAAATCATCTTCAATCAGTTTTGATTAAAACATTTGTCAGCGCAGTCGTCATATCATTACTAAACCTTGGACCCAATTTTACTCATATTCCCAAAATCTTATCATACTCAAATGAAGTATATATCACTCGAAGTTTAAAGTCTGCATTCATCCATACCATAAAGGCGGTAGTTAAATTTTATTCAGAAATTTATTAAATATTCGAAAAATCAATATTTAACAAAATTCACAGAAATTATTGATGAATTGATTGATTTATGAAAATCAAATTAATATTGTCAGATTTTAAACTTCCTTAATTATTCCCTAAATATAGAGACAAGGTGGAAATAATTCTAAAATTAGTATCAATTGATTTTTTAAGCTTCTGAATAGTGCTGAAAAGTCACGCAGATACAAAACTTTAATAAAAGCTACTACACGAAAAAGAGATTTTATTGCGGTAGAATCACTCAATTAAAACTTCATTTTTAAATAAACAAAAATATAATGTTAGATTATAAGTTATACGAATTCCATTAACTTTTCAACAAAAGAAACTAGTATGTTTTGTCTACCCCAAAACTTCCTAACAGCGCCCCCTACTGGATAACATGCACAAAATTTCACCATAGCTCCTTGGAATATAATTTTACATGTACTCTTTGGTGAAATTTTAACCAATGGATGCTGAGATGTAGCCATTCGGAAAGTAACAGAAGGTCAGTAATAGCAATTCCACAAATCGGCCAATACACACCCAAATTATGTCAGAATTAGTTTTCATAATGGTTATCACAAAGGAAGTTCGATACATTTATGCACAACAGAAACTGAGGTATAGTATTCTATTTAACCCCCCCCCCCCCCCCGAAAAAAAATGCAGGATAGCAGCGCTACCCACGACAGATACGTACTCAAATTCAATCAGCATAATATTTCATAATGACCCTCTCACATATCAAGTTTTGTGAAAATTATACACATTAGAGGCTTAGATGTAGCTTTTTCGTTAATGACAGATATCAGAGTATTGTAGCGTCTCTATTGCACCCTTTCCACTATTCAACATTTCAGAGGTCTGGTCAAATCTAACAATTTTTTAAATGGTTTACATTTTATTAAATACAGAAATAAGATTCCAATACGTGAGCAGGATTAAAGAAGTTAAAAGTCTAAATCATATTTACTTCAACGTAACGTCAATTTCATTTATTTTGACTTATTATTACTTTTTTTTAAAAATAACTATACTCTTTTATTTATTTAGTGAGAATTTTATGTCTGTCTCTCTTACAGAAACCAAACTGTCTTATGCAGGTTTTACTGGTCACTTAAATGGTTGTTTTTTCCGTAAAAATAGAGATCATATAAAAATTGATAATTCATATTCTGAGAATTAAAATAAATATGATAACATATAAAATGCACTTTAAAAACTTGTATGTTGTGGCCACCACTTGACTTTCTTCTATATTTTCCTATTTTCACTCAATAAAAATAATTTATTAAAATTATTATTTAAAAAAATTATCTTCCACGATAATGCAGACGATTTCCATATTAGAGAAGTAGTATAACACTAAATATCCAAAAAAAAAAAAAAAAAAAAAAAAAAAAAAAAAAAAGTCAATTTTATTCTCAATATTATATTTAATTAAAACAAAATTTAAAAGATTTTTGTTAAAAATGAAAAAAAATCAATAATTTTATTTTAAATTATCACAGATCGATGGTTCAACCATTCGTTTTAAAAGTATTGACGAGTTCTTTTGAACGATATCCATCATGAAAATTTACTCCCCTCGAGGGGATACTTCCTCCCCCCAGGGGGGTTAGACGATGCTCCTACATATACATTTTTTTTCCCAGTTGACTATCTCTTTTACAAATAACTCTTTTAAATTTCATAATGGTTATTAAAAAATAATTCTCTTTATGCACATTTATACAAAATTTTGTCCTAGACCACCATGTTAAAAATTTAGAAAAAGCAGGATGGCAACGCAAGCTGTTGGACAATTTTTACCGAAAGTTGATAGCCACATGTCAACGTGTAACTACATACCAATTTGTATGAAATTCTGTGCAGTAGTACCTGAGATACAAATAGTTTAATCGTGTTCTACTGCTTTCAAAACGTGTAAATCCATCAAAAACCAGAGATCGAACAGTTTTACGAATCCAATACTTTCTTCTATTGAATATAGAAGAAAGTAAAAGGCCTAAATTATCAGAGATGAACAGTGAGGAAACCCAATGCAATTAGAAGAATTTACGCAGCCTTCAATTTCATTTCATGCGTCTCCCATTTGGGGCACATCTATACTAATATTGTAAATGCGAATGTTTGAATGTATGTTTGTTACTCAATCACGCGACAACGGCTCAACGGATCTGGATGAAATTTGGTACAGAGATAGAGAATAGTCTGGAATAGAACATAGGCTACTATTTATACCGGAAATTAGATTAGATTTTTAAAAATTAATTAAAATATGAAAATAATAAACCGGTAATTGCCTTAATATAAGCCATTTAATTTTTTAATTGTTGCCAAAATAGTTTACGCGATATTATTTATTTTATTTATTTATTATTTTATTTTTTTTCAATATAAAATGAAATGTGCTTTCACGCGAAAAAAAAAAAAAATACTAAATGTTAAATTGGTGAATGAGAAAATAACGTCTTTATAACTTTAAATTAAAATAGTAATATTACAAATCTAGCATGTTTCTTCTGAATTTTATTTCATAGCATTTTTTATATACCTCAATTTTTAGATTTTTTTTAGCACGGAAGAATCACACTTCGCATTAAAGCTAATTCAGCATTATATTAAAGGTATTTACTTATTGATAATCCTGGACAATTTTTACTTTCTTCTATATTCAATAGAAGAAAGGATTGGATTCGTAAAAATTTTCGACCTCGGGTTTTTGATGGATTTCCACGTTTTGAGAGCTGTAGAACACGATTTGACCAATTTTAGAAAATGTCTGTCTGTCTGTCTGTCTGTGTGTGTGTGACAAAATTTTGTGGCAACTGTATCTCAGGAACTACTGCACAGAATTTCATACAAGTTGGTATGTAGTTGCACCTTGACATAAATTAGTGCCTATCAACTTTTGGTAAAAATTGTCTTACAGGTTGCGTTGCAATCCCGCTTTTTCTAAATTTTTAACATGGTGATATAGGACAAAATTTTGCATAAATGTGCATAAAGGGAATTATTTTTTAGTAATCATTATGAAAATTACAAGAATTATTTATAATAGAGATAGTCAACTGGGAAAAAAATTTTGTATGTCTAGGAGCCTCGCCACCCCCACCCCCCTGGGGGGGTCCCCCCTCGAGGGGAGTAAATTTTCAAGATGGGTATCTTTCGAAAGGTCTCGTCAATACCTTTAAAACGAATGGTTGAACTACAAATCTGTGATAATTTAAAACAAAGTTATCGATTTTTTTTTACTTTTAATAAAAAAACTTAGAAAAAGAATTTTTTTTTTTTTTACGAAATTTAATTAAACTTGGTATTTAGTTTGCCCCTGACATAAACTGGTGCTGATTAGATTTGGGGATTAATCGCTCAACAGGTAGCTCTGTGATCGTATTTTTTCTAAATTTTTAATATGGCAGTATAGGACAAAATTTCGTTTAAATGTACATAATAAGAGTTATTCTTAACCTGTGATTGTAAAATTAATATGAATTATTGATAATAGTAGTAGTTAATTAGGAAAAAAATTTGTGCATATGGGGGCATCGCTTTCCCCCTCTCTTGGGGGAGGTACCCCCCAGGGGGTGGTAAATTTTCAAGATGGGTATCTTTGGAAAGGTCTCATCAATACCTTGAAAACGAATGGTTGAATTATAAATATGTGATAATTTAAAACAAAGTTATCGATTTTTTTTTTTTTTTTTTTTTTACTTTTAACGAAAAAAAAAATTGAATTTTTTTTTTTTTTTTTTTATTGTTACTGAGTGAATTTGTATGGGAAAATATAGAAGAAAGTCTTGTGGTGGCCACAACATACTAGTTTTAATTTTGATGCTGAAATATAGATCGGACATTTTTCGCCAAGGACAGCCACTCAAAGCCAAGTAGCGTATCAAAAATATAACTAAATTATAAAATATTGAAAAAAAAGATAGAAAAGAAAAGATAGAAAGAAATAGGAACAATAATCGCATAAATATATTTTGGTCTAAAACGGCGACAAAAATTCAAAAGTCGCCAAGGGGAGCTATATTAAATCTGTACCATGATCAAATTTACATATTTTTTAGTTTATTTATTTTTCTGTATACCAACTACTATTAACTAAGCATGAAGTATATATAACCACAGTAATAATAATAATAATAATAACTGCGTAATATTATATTTGGCTTGAAATTGCTGTCATTTTATGGCTGATCGATTAAATAAAATAAATATAGGAAATAACTTGAAAGCAGATATTATGTACATCACGTATAATGTTGTTCATATGTAACTGGGATTCAAATATAAAAGGGCTACTTCAAACTTTTCGATACTGTCCGTATCCAAACTGTCATATATTATAAGCACCCAAATGGAAGCCAACGTGTAAGCCATTGTCCCAGGCAATAGGGACAGGCACCGGAGACTGCGAGGACGAACAAGTCGCTGCCGAAGGCCACGGGAACCAAAAGCGAGCTTTTAAGCGATTTCAGTATTTTTGTTTTTCTTTTTTTCATAAAGTTATATCGAAAAGAGTTTCCTTTAAATATAGTAACCAGAGAAGCGGGCAAAGCCTGCTAAAAATTAATAAAATATGCATAAATGTATAACTTATTAAGAATTCATTATGGCTTTTAGGTTGATTTCTTTAGAAATCGACCTATTGCAATATATAATGAAAATTTTGTCACCACGATAACTCCCGAAATAATACTCGAAATCGAACCAAATTTGGACAGTGAACTAATCTTATAAATATCTTGGATGAGTTCGTTAACCAAGTTGCTCCGACTTTTTGTTTTCAAGTGGCAGCCACTTGAAAATTTCAAACCGACATTGTAAAAAGCATATTTAAAGCAAGATTTGCTTGAATTTTGTTGTAAATACAGGCCACATAAGGGTCTCAATGAAGTTTATTAATGAAGTTTATCCGCCATTTTTAATAAAGTGGCAGATATTTAAGTAAAGCAGGACCACTTGAAATCAGGCTACCACTTGAAAATTTAAAATCACTATAACTTCCGAAATAATACTCCAAATCGAACCAAATTTGGAGTGTCTTATTTTATAATATCTTAGATGAGTTTATTAACCAAGTTGCTCCGACATTTTGTTTTCAAGTGGAGACCACTTGAAATTTTCTAATTCAAATTGTAAAAAGCGTATTGCGAATTTGTTTGAAATTTGATGTAAATATAGACCACATAAGGGTCTCAATGAAGTTTATTAATGAAATTTATCCGTCATTTTTAATAAAGTGGTAGATATCTTAAGTTAAGCGGGGCCACTTGAAATCAGGCTACCACTTGAAAATTTAAAATCACGATAACTTCCGAAATAATACTCCAAATCGAACCAAATTTGGACAGCGTCTTAACTTGTATTATGAATATCTTAGATGAGTTTCTTAACCAAGTTGCTCCACCATTTTGTTTTCAAGTGGAGACCACTTGAAATTTTCTAATTCAAATTGTAAAAAGCGTATTGCGAATTTTTTTGAATTTTGATGCATACATAGACTACATAAGGGTCTAAATGAACTTTATTAATGGAATTTATCTTCCATTTTTAATAAAGTGGCGTATATCTTAAGTTATGTGGGGCCACTTGAAATCAGGCTACCACTTGAAAATTTTAAATCACGATAACTTCCGAAATAATACTCCAAATCGAACCAAATTTGTACAGCGTCTTAACTTGTGTTATGAATATCTTAGATGAGTTTCTTAACCAAGTTGCTCCACCATTTTGTTTTCAAGTGGAGACCACTTGGAATTTACAAATTCAAATTGTAAAAAACGTATTCCGAATTTGTTTGAAATTTGATGCATACATAGTTTATACAAGTGTTTCAAAGAACTTTATTAATGAACTATATCCCCCATTTTTAATAAAGTGGCGGATATCTTAATTTAAGCGGGACCACTTGAAATCAGGCTACCACTTGAAAATTTAAAACCATAATAACTTCCGAAATAATACTCCAAATGGAACCAAATTTGAAAAGTGTCTTAACTTATCTTATAAATATCTTGGATGAGTTCGTTAATCAAGTTGCTCCGACTCTTTGTTTTCAAGTGGCAGCCACTTGAATATTTCTAACCCACATTGTAAAAAGCTTTTTTAAAGCAAGATTTGCTTGAATTTTATGTAAATCTAGACTACATAAGAGTCTAAATGAACTTTATTAATGAAATTTATCTGCTATTTTTAATAAATTGGCAGATATCTTAAGTGGGGCCACTTGAAATCAGGCTACCACTTGAAAATTTTAAATCACGATAACTTCCGAAATAATACTCCAAATCGAACCTAATTTGGACAGCGCCTTAACTTGTGTTATGGATATCTTGGATGAGTTTCTTAACCAAGTTGCTCCACCATTTTGTTTTCAAGTGGAGACCACTTGAAAATTTCAAATTCAAATTGTAAAAAGCGTATTCCGAATTTGTTTGTATTTTGATGTATACATAGATTATATAAGTGTCTCAATAAAGTTTATTAATGAACTATGGATTTTCTCGCCAAAAGTCGCCAAAAAATCGCCAAGTTGAAAAGTCGCCAAATTTGTCGCCAAATCCATTACCTGCGATATTAGAGCTTTTTAATGCGTTTTTAAGGGAAAATTACGCTATTTTAACGTTAAAACAAACTGGAAATGCAGAAAAGTAATGTTTTATCAACTTACTAAGCCTCTTTGAAAGAATTTCTACAAAAAAGAAAAAAAAAAATTCAAATTTGCAACAATATCTTAGATTAATTAGTTCACTGAGCGACTTTCTCTGCCATTTTGATCCAAGTGGCAGCTACTAAATTTTTCAACACGATGACTTTTGATATTCTGAATTAATTCCAACTATATTTGTACAGTAGTCTTATCTCACAAATGCATTTGATACATTTGTCAACTTGGCCCACCATCTTGTTTCCAAGCCACTTGAAAATTTTAAAGTCACATAAAAAAGTTATTTATGATATTTATAAACCGATTTGCTTAAAACCCCATATGCAGATAGCCTACATCAATATTTCTACTAATTCGTTAATAATTTGTAGCCGTGCTTGATACGGAAAAAGAAATCAACCTACCTTTCCGAATAAGCCGGAAGGACTTGTTTTAAATCTGATACAATAACAATGTAAACGGGCAATTATGCCGAACATACATAAATTTACATACATAAATTTACATGTTTCGAAGTTAGCACCTTATGTAAAAATATTTTGAAACTTTTGAAAATATTTATACAGTTTTATTCATTATGCAGTTTTTAAAAATTATTTTAACATAAATATTTTAAGCGGAAAAATTACAATTAAATGAATGAAACAAAAACGTTTGAAAATTGTTTTGTTCGAACGTCGCGTGTCGTTCTATGATAATTTTGAAAATAAATTAGATACTTACGTGTATTCTTTTATTTTTTAACACGCTTTTATTAGCTTCACCTGTATGTTTGTTTGTATGTATGTTTGTATGCTTGTATGTTTGTAACCGCTCTGGGAGCAAACAAAAAATCTATATTGTAAAAAAAAGACGTTCCCTACGTGAACGTTGTGGCTGTGGGGTAAAGCTCGCGCTACGAACCTAAAGGTCTAGCGTTCGAGCTCAGTCAGGGGAGATTTTTTAAAAATGGTTTTTGTTTAATTCTAAATTATTTTAATTAAAGATTTAAATGTATGTAAATATTATGGTGTGTCACTCACACGATTTTCTCTTACCCTGCATTTTAATACTAAGATAGATATTTTGTGCTTTTTAGTTCACATTTCTATAAAAGCGTGTTCTTTAATTTTTTAAAACTATAATATTATTATTATTTTTTCAATAAAAATGTATAATCTTCATATACACTAGGGACAAAAAAACAGCTGTACTTAGATACTTTCATTTTTCTTTTCAAAAACCTACACTTTTTAAATTCAAATGTAGAGATGTAACAGATAGCGATTTTGCCCTATATCGGATATCTGAAACACTGTATCTGCTGGATATGAACTATCCATTTCTTCCCTATTTTTAAATTATTAAATTGAATATTTTTCAATACAAAAATAAAAATTATCCAAATGTAGCCTTTTTTTTTATGTCGCTTAGTGTGTACATATATATATTCAACTGAGTGAGTATTACTCACCCAGTTTAAAAGATATTGTTTATATATTTTTGTAGTCATGTTGTTACATTAAAACAAAAAATGTTTTAACTTGTTGTAACTTGTCTAGGAGGTTTGTATAAAAACTAAAAAAGTATAACTTTTTAATAACAAACGAGAAAAAATTTTCATAAACATGATTTTATTTTGTTCCTTATTTTAAACACTTTTGCACTGTACACTGCCCACTTATCTGTAATAGGTAAGGAATTATGCCAGGTTTTATTTATTCATTTATTTTGAGGGAACACCCCCTGCCTACCAAGTTTAGAAAAATTTCATAAACAAAATAGGCTCTAGAATAAACTGAATAGTATTACTTTAGTTATAATCACCCTATATATAGTGTTATTTTGGTTATGATCACTCTGTATACAGAGTTTTATATTCTTTTTATGCCATTTTTAGCATTTTATATCTATAATTATTACATAATAAAAATTATCCTTGTTTTTATTTCCCTTTTATTAGCAATCAATCAAATAAAAATCATTGACACTGTACAAGAATATGATGATATGGACACCACTCTGCCTCCAACTTGTCCTGAAACAGATGGCACTACGTCAGCAGCTGATTCCACAACAACAGAAGACACAACAGAATTCAAGATTGGAAAAGATACTGCAGAGTTTGTCTCCGAAGAAGACACTGCAGAATTCGACACCGAAGAAGACACTGCCGAATTCGACACCGAAGAACACACAGCAGAATTTGCCACCGAAGAACACACAGCAGAATTTGACACTGAAGAACACGCTGCAGAATTTGACACTGAAGAACACGCTGCAGAATTTGACTCCGAAGAAAACACCAAGGCTAACGACACAATATCAGCAACAGAAGAGGAGCAAATCACAACATTTAAAGCTCCAACTAGTGTTACATCTGAAGCTGGTTCTGAAGTAAATGTAAAATCAAACAAAAAGGAGAAAATAATAAAACAAAAAGAAACAAAACACGAAAATGTGGCAGAAGAAAGAGAGGCTTTAAAATATGCGGATGAAGAAGATGAGGAAGGACTTGGAAATGATTTTTGAAACTTATGAATGCATTGAGCATATTTAATCTCAAAGCATAATAAATTCAAGATGTTATTATAACTATGTAAGAACAGTTGTCTTGTACATATAGATCGAATTTGTATAATACTGTGTAGTATGTAGAAGGGCGAATTTGGAAATTATTATTTTGAAACTTATAAATTTCTTCTACAAAATGAATTTAAAAACATAATAAATTCAATATATTATTATCGAAAGATAGTTACTATGAAATATATTAATAAATAGTTACTATGAGAGAATAGTTATCTATACTATATTAAAAACGATGCCTCGATTTTGTATATTGCTGTGCAGTATCAAGAAGGTAAGGACGTATTTAGAAATTATTATTTTTACCTGTGAATGTATAGTGCGTAATCAGTTATCATTTAACTGATGAATGTATAGTGCATAGTCAATTTGAAAATACAATCAACCCAAAATATTATTATAACTATGGAAGAATAGTTATCATATATGGATGTATAGATTTTGTATAATCCTGTGTTGAAACAGAATTATCAATGTATGCCTTTACAACTTCACTATCAAAATATAAAGTTGAAATTTTTTAACAACGTCAGGAGGGCTAATTTAAATTATGATAATATTTTTTGACAATAATTTTATATTCATATATTTAAGTATTTAATATATATATATATATACATATAATTGTAATATGTTAATGTTTTTTATTTTGTTTTGTCGGTTGGAAAAAGAAATATTGTACGCTTTATACAAGCTATATACACATAAAATAAAACACATTAATAATAGAATTACCTTTATGGATGTATATAAGTAAGATTTTTAAATAAAAGTTTCCATGTTTGTTTTCACTAGTGTATCATGTTATTGCTTTCTATGTTTGAATCCCGTTCAAAAAGAACATTATAATTATCGCCATTCAAGTATAGAGTGGGGGATCAAATTAATAGAAATATTTTTAATTTTGATATTTTTTTCGATTTTCTAAAAATATGCTGAATGAAATGGCTTGGAATTTCACACATGCAAAGAAAATTTAAAAACTCACACTTTATGCTATCGATTTAGTCCAAAGTGCAATTAGCGGACCAACCACAAATTGAATAAGAGCGCAAATACTTTGGATTACCCTTCATCATTAAAAGCTAAAAATGACTTGTAATTTTAACATATTGTTGCACATGCTATGTATGCGTTTTGTTACGAGAATTGTGCAATTATTTAAGCAGATGTTTTTTTTTTTTTTTTTTTTTTTTCAAAATTATTATTATTATTATTATTATTATTATTATTATTGGCAAGTATTTTACTTATAACTAGAACGGATTTCCATAAAATTTAACAAAACTTGCAGAAAATTTGAGAAAACATTAAAGAAACATTATTCTGAAACATAAATTTCACGTGGGTATTATTCTCCGAGATATGAGCATTTATAGTAAATATTGTTTTACTGAAAAACTTTTATTACATAGGTTGAAAGCTAGATAAACTGGGCAACTTTTGTCAAAAGTTCATTTGAATAGAGTAAAAATTAAGCAAATTGTCGGCAAAAGAACAAGCTAGATTTTAGGTATTTTCCAGAGTTGAAATTTCGTAAGTTTTTCACATACCGTGTATTTAATTTGTAGATCCAATTATTTCAACCCCCTTGCAATAGTTCTTTATTGTGTGTGAAAAAGCTCTTATAGGCTTGTAACTATAACATATTTTTATTTATTTACTAAAATTTGTAAGTTCATAAGGGGTTTTTCAACGTGATTGAAATAAGTATATCTTCAGATTAAATACGCAGCATGTGAAAAACCTCTTACGAAGTTTCAACACTGGGAAATAACTAAAATATAGCTCCTTCTTTTGCGGACAGTTTGCTTCATTTTATTCTATTCAAATGAACTTTTGACAAAAATTGCCCACGTGTGAATTTTATGTTTCAGAATAATGTTTTTCTAATAGTTTGTCAATTTTTCTGCATGTTTCGTAAAATTTTATGGAAATTCTTTCTAGTTATAAGCAGAAAACTTGCCAAAAAAATCAATAACTTTTGAAAAAAAAATTATATCTGATTAAATAATTACGCAATTTCCATAATAAAACATACAAATATTGTACATATAGTATATGCAACAATGTCGTAAAGATACAAGTCATTTGTGACTTTTTATGATACAGGGTGATCCAAAGTATTCGCGCTCTTCTTCAATTTGTGGTTGTTCCCCTAATTGCACTCTGGACTAAATAAATTTTGCAAAATATGAATTTTTAAATATTCTTTGCAAGTCTGAAGTTCCAGGCTATTTCTTTCAGTATTTTTTTAGAAAATCGAAAAAATGTGAAAAAAAAAAATAATAATTTGATCACCCACTGTATTTCACAAATATAATAACAAGAAAAGGTCATTAAAATTAAGATAAATGCTCTTATATAAAAGAATGAATAATATATTTGTTTTCACAAAAATTAAGAATTTTTTGTCCTACCTGTTTTAATTCCATAGACCTATTTATTTCAATACATTTACCAAAAATACATTTTGTGTAAACAATATGACAATTACCAAAAATATAAAGAAAAAATTTAAAGCATCATCTATAATATATATTATCTCTAAAAGAGGTAATGGTTTGGGATAGATGTCAATTACTGGAGCATGTCAATCACTGGAGCACTTACCCTATTTGAAAGTACTTATTTCAACATATAAATAATAAATTATTATAATAAATCATTAAAAACTTTAGAACTGGCGTCCTCAAATGTTTTCTAATTTTTTTAGGGACAAACAGTAGCTTTCAAGTACTCTCCTCAGAATTCGAGGACTTCTGATCACCCTTAATATAGGTCATAACTCATATTTTTAATATTTCATTAATAATCTCAGTAAGTTTTGACTATTTCGTTCTTTAACATTAAAAATAAACCCTAAATAAATAAGCTCTTCATTTCTTTTTCTTAGAGATGAGTAAATTCAAATTCAGAAATTTAAATTTAAATTTAATTTTCATATAACTTTTTACCTTTAAGCATATCACATGAAATAAATTGTACAACAAAATGGAAATGCAGGGAATTCTCTATGGAAAACTCTATGGTAAAGAGTTTGCTCATGTCTGGTAAGTGGTGCTTTCAAAACTTAGCAATTTACACTTTTTTTTTTTTTTTTTTTTTTTTACAATTGTTAAAAAAAAAAAAAAAAAAAAAAAAAAAGTTCACTATTTTATTAAATTAAATTAATAATTTAAGTGAAGATAACAATTAAATTAAATTAAGAAAGTACTTTAAAAAAATGTATATTCATTAATAAAATATCAACAAGTAATAACGAGTATATTGTGGTCTCCACGTCACTTTCTTTTATTTAATCTTATGCAAATTCACGCTGTACAAATTATTTATTAAATTATTATTTATTAATACTATTTTCCATGATGAATGCAGACAATTTTTATGTCAGTGAAGTATAACACTAGATGCCGAAACAATGTCAATAATGCGCCAACATCAGAAGAAATGCAATTTTTTTCCCCAAAGTTTTTTTTTTTTTTTTTTTTTGTTAGAAATAGTTGTTGTAGTGGGTGGATGTGTATTAGTTAAAAATTTACGTAAAAGATCAACACATACCAAAGACAAAATTTTACCAAATATCAGATAATTTTTTTCCCCTTAAAGTATTCATTTCTTTTAATTATAAAGATTAATTGAAACGCTTTTTCGGTTGAAGCACAAAATTCTTAAAAGCACGGTTATGAAAGCAGTATATACCAAACAAACAATAGCATTATAATTACGCGTGTTACTTACTTTTTTTTTTGAGGGAGGAGGACTCTTTTTCTTCCCCTGATAGAAACTGCTAAAACTATGAGGGTTATATGGGCCCCTGGGGAGTTGTTGAGTAAAATGTTTTGGACCATGCTCTTTAATTTAAACTCGGATTGGAATTGGAAAAGAATTTTATTAACTCGTACTTCTCTCGTAAGCACTAATGCGTGAATAAATTACAAGGCAATAAATAATTCAATTTGAAAAAAAAAAATGTTTTACAGCATTTTTCAGTTTAAATAGGAAATTTTAAGTATTAGAAAACGTTTTAGTTGCTACTGCTCTCCATTCTTTACATGTAAATTATGTTTTACACTCAAGAAAAAAAAAAAAAAAAAAAAAAAAAAAAACATTATTGCAGAGATTATTTGGCAAAATAAAAATTCCTTTCTAAAAGGATGAAGAACAAAGCTTCCCAATGAAATAAAAGTCCTTTTAAACAGAATAAATGATCCCATTTGTTGGAAGGAATGCGAAACAGGAAGTGTAAATTCTCCTATAGTAAGATCCTTAAACAAACAGTTTTAAAGATAAATTCCAGCCGGAATTTTTTCTTAGAATGTCCTGGCGATGTTACATAATAAAAAAAAAAGCTAGAAATAATACACAATGAGTTATTTACACAATAACAAAAATTATGTTTTAAAAATAAAAATAATCACACATATTAATGTTATAAAACTATATTTTTATAATTAAATTATTATTAGTAAGAATTTAGAAAACAAAATTAAAATAACACAGAATTAAATTAAGCGTATATAGATATGTATAGATTGTATGTAGATATACAGATATGTGTATATGTACAGATATGTATATATATATATATATATGTGTATATATTATTATTATTATTATTATTGAGAAGACGGAAGAGCTGTCTGTAGAAAAATATACATGCTTTCGTCTTCAAATTAGTTTTATAAAATATAAAAAAAAAATTAATTTTTGAGATTTTTTTCTTTTAATTATTTACATTTTTTTTAAAGTTCCAATTAGAAATCTGTATAAATTAACGATCCTAGTAGAAATACACAGCAATTCGTGTACCTCAAACTTATATGTTTTTTACTTGTGCTTAAATAAGCCTATAGGGTAGGTGCTCCAGTGATTGGCATGCTCCAGTAATTGATATCTATCGCGAAATAATTAACAAATAAAAAAAATAATAAAATCATATATTTTACGTATAAGAATGTTAACATTTTATGTCAAACACTGGAGCATAGGGTGCTAATAACTGGTAAAATGAATAACTAGCAGTGTCAAACACTGGAACACAGGAGGACAATTACTTATAAAATGAAGAACTGGCAATATCAATTACTGGAACACTGAGTGGGTGTCAAATAAAAATTCATAAAAAAAAAATGTATATATTTTAACATATATGTGGTTCTGAATGTCTTTCATACCATATGTAATAACTTCAGATTTTTAAAAATATTTTCTGATGACTAGAAGATTAAAAACATCAGAGATTGTTCTAAAAGTTTCAATCACTGGTGCACTTACCCTATTTTAAAACACTTTTTTTTTTTTTTTTTTTTTTTAAGATTAAAAGCATTTGAACATGTGTGGAAATTATTTAGTGAATCCGAAACGATTTTTAGTTTGTCTATTGAGTAAAAGTATAATTTTTCAGAGATTTCTTTCTTTATTGAAATATATAAGATAGATGAAATTGCAAGGCTACACAAAATCAAACTGAATCAAAATTAAAAGTATGATTAATCTCCCAACAATGCTTAATAATTGCCAAATACAGAACAACGATACTTTTAACTTTAATTAAGGTAAAATAATCTGTCGATCTAAACATTTATATGAACTCGATTTTCTAGAAACTTTCCATATTTATAAAAATCATAAAAATGTCATTAATTCCATTTTACTGTATCCCCTCACTCTCATTGTTGGAAATATTACATAAAATCCACATATCCTTGATTTTCACTTACCATTTATATAGCTTTCTATATCCCAATTTCCCATGGCTAACACCTCCAGTATCTTAAATTCCTATTGGCTGCTATTCCGACTTTAGAATGCCCTCAAAATGTATAAATCCTTCAAAAACTAAAAGTCGAATATTTTTACGAACCAATACTTTCTTCTACTGAATATAGAATGGAGTAATAACACACTTTTTAATTAATTAATTTAATTTATTTAATTAGATTATTTAAAAGCGAAATACTTTCAGATATATGATTAGGAATATGTCTCTAATGCTGGAATATTTCTTTAATATTTTATAGAGGTGGTGGGGAGAGTCATTTGAAAAAAAAAAAAAAAGCATATTTGTGTCTTCAAATTCATTTTTTAAAGTATAAGAGAAATATAAAATATTCAGAAATCTTTATAATGTTTTACATTTTATAACAAATTGTAACATAATTTGAGTAGATTTTAGTACGACATGTCGTGCTATTTCTTTCAGGCAGCGATTTTACGTTGTTTCCAGTTATAATATTACACCTTATTTATGAATATGCCAACATTTTTGTTTTATCAAGTATATAAAGCTGAAAGTTTATCATTCTATCTGTCCGGATTTTTAGATTTTATACAAAATTTGTATATTTATTACTCAGGTTAAATCTAGCTAACGCCATATTTTTTATAATCGAATAGTCGGTTCAATCGAATAATAGGTTCAAAAAGTATTAAATAAACACTTTTAAAACCCCATTTTAACTGTATATTGATTAAAAAGAAAAAAAATGTATGCCAAAAATAAATAAGTAAATAAATAAATACATTTCATTTTATATCGAAAAAAATAAACGTGCAAACTATATTTTTAGTAATTAATATATAATTGAGAAAGATCGTGCTAAAGAAATGGAACAGCTTCAGTATATAGTGTTAAATATTGTGTATTATTATTATATATATATATATTAAACAAAAATTTTTTAACTAAAATTTTGCATGTATTTATGATGATTTTAAACAGTTATGACATCATTAATTAATTAAGAAATTCGTTTGAAAATATTTATAATTTTTAAATTTATAGAAAATGAAGTTAAAGTTTCTAAAATAATGATGACAATTTCTAATAAAAAAAGGCTTAAATTTAATACAAGAAATTGAAATTTCTGAAAGTAAACAAACTTTATGATATAAATTTAACTATTAAGAATTTACTAAAACTATAAAAACTACATATCAAATGTTTCTATGATTCACTCGCATAACTTCACGACTACTGAATAAACAAACAACCACAAAAAAAAGTACGTAATTTTAAAAAAATAATTGAAATAAAATTGAGAAAATTCATTTAAATTCATCGCTAAAATAACAACAATTCAAAAGCCTTCAAGAGCTCCTGTGCTAAAGTTATATTAAAGAAATTTTAAGAAATGAATATAGTAACCTTTAATATGGAATGAAACACAGTTACTGAATGTCTTTATGTGGAAGAATGAATTAAAATAAGTCCTGTCGTACCAAATTAAAATTTGTTTTGCGCCTAATTTTATATATATGACTTAGAAAACGAAAATAGGCTTAAGTTTCATTTTTTTTTTTTTTTTAATGGATTATAATTACAAATCCGCACAAAATTATAGATCACAAGAGAAATACTCAACAATGCATGCAACTCAAAATTATACACTTTTTAATATTCATAAATAATCTATTATGTACCTTATACCACCCTATACTGTCATATTAAAATTTAAGAAAACACGAGATGACAGCGCCTTTTCAAATATAATCAGCATTAATTCAAGTAAAACACAAGGAAAAATTTTTAAGATAAAAAAAGTGTTCATCTGAATATGTCCAGAAAGCCAATCTGAAACGATTTTCATTTTCCTGTCATTTTGAAAAAGTAAAGCGACAAAGATAATCGAGATTTCTTCTTTTTACAACAGATTTTTTTTTTCTTTTTTTTTTTTTTTTTTTTGTGTGTGTGTGTTTTACTATTATACAGGGCTATAAAAAACAATCTTTTTTGCGCTCTCTCTTTAAGAATGGGGATATAAAGATAATTTTCCTGAAATTTCACCCGACATAGTTAAAAAAATACATTTTAAGATGTCATTAAAAAAGTAAAATACATTGAAGGCTATAGGAAGTAACTAGTAAATATAGTTCGAAAGATTTTTTTTCAATCTATACGAACCGCATGGTTGTCGTTTCTTCTCTTACCGTAAACGGAGAGTACACTATATATTAGAAGATGCATTAAATGCGTTTGTTTACCATTAGGTAGATGGAAATGGTGTTCACCACTCAAGAAAAGGAAAATTATTGTAAAGATTACTTAGCAAAACAAAGCTTTCTGGTTTATGTATTTATTTTTTATTTATTTATTTATTTATTATTTATTTTATTTTTATTTATTTATTTATTTATTTATTTTGACAGAATAAATGATTTTATTTGCTCAAATGAATGCGCAACATTGAGTGTAAATTCTCCTTTATTAAGGTCATTAAACAAATAGTTTTAAAGATAACATAAATAGAAATCTGTCTCAGAATGCCCCTGGTGATAAGTACCTAATCATAGTATCTACAATCTACAAAAAAGACACTTAAAATGTACAAAAAAGCCAAGTTCAAAGAAAGAGAATTGATTAAAGGGTTGTCTAAAAAGGGTGTGATATCAAATTTCCAAGCTTACATTCAAATACTTATTTAATATTCCCTTTTAACTAAATTTTCACATGTGAATCAAGTGCCTTATGATATGTTGATAGAAATCCTTCTTGCCTGTACTAAATACATCATAGCGTGTTTCTGAAAAATATTATTATTTTTATTTATGTATGATGGGCTTGGCGGCCATCTTTCAAAGTTTTACGTTAGTTTGAATTCTATAAATCTCATCAATTATAGGATGAGTTGGTTGATTGGTTGGTTAATTGATTTTTATATCGCACTAGTGATGCGCAATGGGAAATAATTATAGGATGGGAGGATGGGAGTGCGCCAAACTTAACACTGTTAAAACTTAAATTGATTCAACTTGTGTGCTTAACGGGGCTTTTGCGATGTTTTTAATGCATTTTTTTTTCTTTTTTAATCTGAATATTTCAACCCCTGTTGAATGGAATAACCATATTATTTTTACGAGATATTTATTCCAAGAAGCTAAATTCAAATTGGGTAAATATAACGGGGGGTGGAAGCTTCTATGCTCCCCCCCCCCTCTCCTTCATGTTTTTACGTTAATTTAAACTTTTATATTGTTTTATTCCCGGCATTTATAGGATGTAAGTGCACTTAATACTAAATACTTATAAGAAATCATGTTATCGAAATATTTCCGTCTCTGCTGAATGGAATAGCAAAATTAATTTTATATGAGATATATTTTAAGAAGCTTCTTTCAAATTGTGTGAATGTTTATTCATTACTTGAAAGATGGCCGCCAAGCCCATCATACATAAATAAAAATAATAATATTTTTCAGAAACACGCTATGATGTATTTAGTACAGGAAAGAAGGATTTCTATCAACATATCATAAGGCACTTGATTCACATGTGAAAATTTAGTTAAAAGGGAATATTAAATAAGTATTTGAATGTAAGCTTGGGAATTTGATATCACACCCTTTTTAGACACAACTTTAATCAATTCTCTTTCTTTGAACTTGGCTTTTTTGTACATTTTAAGTGTCTTTTTTGTAGATATCATTTATTTTTTTAAAATAGTTTTTATATTTACTGGAATTAACCTGATACTTTGCATCAGATATGTCCTGGATTTCAAATCAGCTTTCGTGCGATGTTGTTCTTTGCGTTAAAAACTGTATTACAAAGTTTTCTTTGCGTTAAACTTTTCATAATTCTGGTTGCTAGACATTATCCATGGGTTTTCTATGTAGACTAGTATGTCGTGTCCATCACAAAACTTTCTTCTACATTTTCCTATACATATTAACGCAGCACAAATTATTTATTATTTTTTTTCATTATGAATGCTGAATATTATCAACTCAGAGAGGTATTGTTGCACAAAATGTCCAACGGAAGTAAATTTTCACCATGCAGATGGCATCCTTTCAGTTCTAAAAAAGAATTGTAGTATATGAGCTCCACTTATCGGCCGATTGGCATCGAGATTGAATCAGCATAATGTCTCATAATGGCCTTTTCACATATCAAGTTTTGTTTCATTATATGCAACAGAACCTTTCCTTAAATTGCGAAAATCGCTGTATAGCAGCACCACATGTTGAGATATTGGTACAAAAGTTGATAAACACTATAATTTGTAACAATGTAAATTTATTTGTAAATTTATGCAATTCCATGTATTAGTTACTCAGATATAGCCTTCTCTGAAATTGCGGCAATCACTGTATAGCAGCACCATGTTGAGCAATTGACACCAAATATTGATAAACACTATTATACATCAAGGTTCAACTGCATATAAATTTATATGTAATTCTGAGCAGTAGCTCCTGATATCTAGTTGGAACAAAACTTTCGCCACACACATAGAACACACGCACGCAAATAGACATTTCCTAAAAATAGTCAAATTGTTTTCAGGAGCTCTTACTTTTACGTTATTCCTTTTTTAATAAAGAATATCTATTATGCTATCAGCATATCAAAGGACTGTAAATGCAAACTCAGAAAAAAAGGTTTATTCAAAAGGGAAAAACATCACAGAATTCAAACTTTTTGCATCGGACAATTTTGACATTCGAACACAAACCAAAAAAAAAAAAACTCTGTTGCCACTCAAAAGTAAACAAATGAACTATAAAAAGCACCATGGCCTTGACATCCTCCCACCTTAAGTTGGCGGAAGGCAACTTAACTAAATAACAAAACAAGTAATAAAATGAAAATTTCAAAATACAATAAAACAACACATTTCTACTTGATATTTCAAGGACTTTCACAACAATTTTAAAGTTCAGAAGATAAATAGTCTTATAAGTCCAATTTTAGAGGATGTTTAATCACTCTCCCACTTCTAGTTTTTAAAGTAACAGATGCTGTCTCATTGTTTTGAGTTCTACAGAAACCTTCATTGTTCACAATTTTATGTTTTGTTTCCCTGCAGCGATCTTTGAACCAAGATGAGGAAACTTCAAGTGGGAAAATTCTTTGTATTGGCCGTAATAATTCACCTTTAGATGTGCGCACACGTACTAGTCGAGTAACAGAATCTTTCCCAGGTAACAATTCAATAATTAAACCTAAAAGCCAGTCAGTGCATTTGAATTATCACTGCCAATGAGAACAACCTATCCAAGTTGAATTTCTCGCCCTTGTTTCTTGTGATCATTTCTTTGAATCAAAAGACCCAGATATTCAGATCTAAATCTTTTCCGTATGTCTGTGATCAGTTGTTGACGATATTTTATTCTCTTGTTAAGAACAAGTTCATCCACTTGATCAAAGTCAGGAACGCCACTTTGCCGAAAATCCTGTAAAAACGTGTTAGTTCAGAATCCTTTTCTGACATATAGGAAAGTGGTCTGGCATTTATAACCGACTCTGCATCACATAAGACAGTGACCATTTCTTCATAAGATAAAAGAGCTTTGCCCAGAACTCGTCTTAGAATCTGTTTCATGACACCTACTAGTCTTTCCCAGAACCCTCCCCACCAAGAAGCGGTAGGAGGATTAAAAAACCATTGTATCTTTTGTATACTGCTAAACCGTGTAATATCATTCCAATTAACTAATTTCTAATAATTTGATGCGCCAACAAAATTACTCCCATTGTCACAATAAACAATTGATGGTCTTCCTCTTCTTGCGATAAATCTTCGAAAACTTTGAAGAAAGACTTCCGTCGTCAATGATGAAAGAAGTTCAAAATGTACCGCTCTAAATACAGCACAAGTGTATATGCAAATCCATGCTTTACTTTCACCCTTTAAATATAATGGCCCTGCCAAATCAAAACCAATAATCTCAAAGACTGCAGCGTCTCTGACTCTATTTTCTGGCAGTGATGCAATAGGGGTGATCACACTTCTTTTTGCATGTCTCAAACAAATAACACATTTGGACAATATCGACCGAACAGTTTTCCTTGCATTTAAAATCCAATAGTGTACACGCAAAATATTTAACAATATTTGTGATCCTGCATGCGAATTCTTTTTATGTTCAGTAATTATGAGCCTCTCGACGACTTGGTGACGTGATGGTAAAATGATAGGGTTTTTAAAATCTTCTGAATCTTTTCGATACGTTATTTTCGTTTTCACTCTAAAAATCCCTTCTCCATCTTGGTACGATATTAAAGAATTCAGTTTTTTCCTATTGACGTCAGAAGCAAAATATCCGTCTTGTATCATCTTGATTATCTTTAGTTCTGCACATTTTATTTCTCTATATGATAACTCACCAATGATTCGTGAAGTTGAATTTCTACAGTTGAAAACGAATCTTTTCATCCAGGCAACCATTCTTAGCATTTTATCATAACTCGAAAAATAAAAATAGTACCAACCTGAACTATTTCTATTCAAATACTCTTCTTCTTCATGTTTTTTATTGCTGCATTTATTATTTTCAGTTTGATTCAAAAAAACAAATGATAGGCAAGCTATTGGACGTTGGGCTCGTTTTTCTTTTCTTTTAGAATAGCTTGTTCATCGAAAATGGGTTTGGTGACAGGCCATTTATCTTTAGTTTCTCGAAGCCAAGTAGGTCCCTCCCACCATTTACTGTCTGAAAGTTGTTGGGCAGAGCACCCCCTTGAAGGCAAGTCGGCTGGATTTTGAGCTCCAAGAAGATGTTTCCAAAGGGTAGAATCAGTTAATTTTCTGATCTCTCGTATTCTATTATTGACAAAAACAGCCCAATTTTCTTCACGCTGAATCCAGCTCAATACAGTAGTTGAATCTGTCCAGAAATGTTGTTCAATTCCTTCCCACTGGAGTGCACTGAGTACGGATTTACATAATCGAGCTCCCACCGTTGCAGCTAGTAATTCGAGACGAGGAATAGTGATGGGTTTAACTGGAGCAACCCTTGATTTCGCTGCCACAAGAGTTACATAAACATCAGCATATTCGATGCGAATGAAAACAGCTGCTGCGTAAGCAAATTGACTAGCATCGCAAAACGTATGAATGCTAATGCTATATTGACTAGTTACATCAGGAAAAAAACAACGAACAATAGTCAAATTCTTCAAGATATTCAAACCTTCAAACCATCTTACAAATTCTCGTCTCATACTATCTTAAACTTCCTTATCCCACGGGATATTGACTTTCCACATTTTTTGTAATATTAGCTTGGGAACTAAGAGGACAGGGCATAAAAACCCAATTGGGTCAAAAACTCTTTGCGTAACAGAAAGAATTACTCTCTTCGATACAATTTCAAGTCTGTATGTATTCAACCAATCCAAATTGATCTTCAGTTCGTCTTCTCTGCGATTCCAAAGCAATCCTAAAACAGAAGTAACCTGTTCTGAATCTTCATCTCCTGTATACTTCCATCCTCTTAAATTGAATTTTCCTTCAGTCAAAATATGACGAGACTGTTCAACAAATGGTAATATTTCTGATTTGTTATTTAAACTTGTAACTAAATCATCTACATAAAAACTTCGAAGAATAATCTCAACATATTTTTGATTATATTTTGAATTATTCAGATATTTTTTCAAATGATGCTCTAACACAGCTCCTAAAAGAAAAGGGCTACTTTTCACACCAAACACCACACGAGAATGCCGCATTATCTTAGGATCGTTATTTTCTTTTTCATTCCACCAAAAAAACTTAAGCTAATTTCTATCTTCTGGTCGTACACTTATCTGTAGAAATGCTTTTTCGATGTCAGCAACGATTCCATATTTATGTTCTCTAAATCTAAGAAGGAGATCAGGGATTAATTCTAATAAATTAGGTCCAGATTCTAAACATTGATTCAATGATGGTGATTCGACTTGTCTTGCAGATGCATCAAAAACTGGACGCACTTTCGTAGTTCCATGTTGTTTCACAACAGGTCTATGAGGTAAGTAGTGTTCAAAAGGGTGAGATGAGGATTGGATTGGGTCATCTTCAATTATACCTAATGAAGCCCATTCCTTAAACATAAGCTATATACAAATTTTCTTGATGTAATTTTCTAGTTGATGTTATTAATCTTTTCATGGCTAGTTCTTTATTGGTGGGTAGGGGAAGATGATCCTCTTTCCATGGAAGAGCAATTTCATATCTTCCATCTTCATTAATTCTTAATGTTTCTTCAAAATATAGCTTGGTCAAATGCTCGTTTTCTTTTTTGCTCTTCATTTCGACAGGATCCCTGATTCCTAAAACTTCCAGACTAAAAAGATCGGAAATAGTTGCTTCTCTAACAAACAAGGAAATTACCATCATGGTAGTATCTTCTTTTACAGAAGGTGAATTGGTTTTCCCCATAAGTGTCCATCCTAGATAGGATTCCACAGCTACTAGCCCACTAGATAGAACTTTTCTCTTTCCAGTAAAAAGTCTACCAGCAACATCTGCTCCAATGAGAACATCAATTGGACCCGAATTATCTTCTGTATCAAAAAATGTGTATATTCATAGATCTTAATTCATCAATCCATGGACCACACGAAACAGATGAAACATCATTGCAAATAGTTTCTTGATCAACTACATCAAAATTGCAGTAAAAATTTCCATTTAAGCTTCCTAGTTCAATTTTATATATATTATGAAGTTCGTTGTTGCTCTTTTCACCTCCAAAAAGTGAATGAGGCAAACGTTGCTGACGCAGAGGTTTCAAATTTAACTTAGATGCTATTTCTCTTCTAACGTACGATTTTTGAGATCCGGAATCATACAGTGCTCTCAAGACTAAAGTACTGTTCTTATATTTTAAATTAACTTTCAAAGTTTGCAGCAAAACTTGGGGAGATTTGGATATGGTTGCCAAATTCACAGATTTATTCTGCTCTTTAATTTCCTTTTCCGGATTATTTGATGTAGACTTATTTACACTTTTGTTTGATTCTGTACACATAATAGCAAAATGTGTTCGGTTACAAATAGTACATTTCACAAAACATCGGCATTTTTCTGCCCTATGGCCAACTTTTAAACATCTAAAACAATAACCTTTATCCTTTAAAATTTTTATTTTTTCCTTATATGACATTTTTCGGGCTTTAAAGCAATTCGTCGATTCATGTTTTCCATTGCAGAAAGTGCACAACTTCTCTGTACGTGCATTAGTAGTTAACAAACTAGCAGCAGTACAGATTTTCCCTCTGTTTTCTTTATTCCCTTTACAAGAAGAATCATTCAAATCAAAACCAGCCATAGCTAAGTTAATTCTTTCCTCAGATTCTACTTCCGTTTTTAAAAAGGCTAACAAACTGTCAAGCCTTTTTTTTGGATCATTGCCATGATCAAAATGTGAGCTTCTCTGCCAAGCTCTAAGGAAATCTTCAGGCATACATGATTCAACCAAGGGATAAAGTAATGCTGCACATTTATCAGTTGTAACACCAAGTGTTTCCAGTGCACGAATTTGCTGTTCGAGATTATCATACAGTACACATAAATTGTTTGAACAAAATTTTGAATTGGCATTCTTCAAAACTAATTTTAACAATTCTCTAATATAAATTTCAATTTGTAATTCATCACGACCGAAACGGGTTTTCAAACAATCAATTGCTTTTATATAATTATCGCCAGTTGGCGGAAAACTTTCAATAACCTCTCTAGCTCGTGATCCTTCAACAGTAGCTTGTAATAGATACTGAAATTTATCAGAATTAACTATAGTAGAATCGTTATGAATTTTTTCAAATTGGCTCCAAAAATAAAGCCATTCTTTAACATTACCATCAAACCGTCGTAATTCTATTCTAGGTAATTTAAACCTTCTTTTCTCATTAATATTTTCTACAGAATTAACAATAACAGATTCACTCTGAATTGGACTAAAAGCAGTACTTACAGTTTGATGAGTATCAATTATTCTTCTTACTTTTGTTTCAATTCTTATTGCTTTATCACGATAATCTTCAATTATTTCGAATTCTGTGTCAAATTCTTTTTCAGAGAGAACTTCAAGAATACTTGCATGCGTTACTTCCAGGCGATCAACTTTCGATTTAAAAACACTTAATTCGGATTCCAGTTCCGCAAGGTCAACATCTTGTGAGGCTATCAATTCTTCAACTTTATTATATGCTTTCGAGAAAGCGGCTCTTTCAGCCTTTTTAGCTTTTTTAAAATTTTCTAAATTAGCCATATTCACAATTAACTGTGCATTTACAGTCCCGCCGAGGGTACCAAAAATTTTACGTTATTCCTTTTTTAATAAAGAATATCTATTATGCTATCAGCATATCAAAGGACTGTAAATGCAAACTCAGAAAAAAAGGTTTATTCAAAAGGGAAAAACATCACAGAATTCAAACTTTTTGCATCGGACAATTTTGACATTCGAACACAAACCAAAAAACAAAAAAACTCTGTTGCCACTCAAAAGTAAACAAATGAACTATAAAAAGCACCATGGCCTTGACACTTACAACGTGTAAATCCATTAAAAACCGAAAGTCGAAATTCATTTCAATAAAATGACAAGCGAAGCGGGCAAAGCCTGCTAGTATACTAAATAGGAGGAAGTAGAAATCTTTATGCATCATAATTTTCATTGCCAGATTGAATTGAAGGATATTAAAATTGGATACTATATCGTGTACTGACTTTATTATTCTAAGGTATGAAAAATATTAAAAAATCAGCAATTCAAGCTACAGATTTGAAACAAATGTTATTCAGAAATGTATTCATTTCTGTTTTCAGGGATATAAAATTTAAAATTGTACAAAATAATAAAAGCAAAGATTCTTTGGTTAAAAAAATAACTTAGAAAAAGAAAAAACAGCTCAATTTGAAATTAATATTTTTCGGGTAAACTGAGATGAAGCAATTTCATATTTGGCGATTTATGTCTCTTTGGCGATATTTAACAGTTTTTCAGCAATTAAGATAGGAAATTTTGATTTTTAAAAGCTAAATTTTATAAAAGTTCCTAGATTAAGTAATTGTCTATCTGAAAAACCAGTTTTCAAAGAATTCTGCACATTTATGAATTCTCTAGCTTGTTTTAAAAAAAGTTTCTTGAAGAAGAAATTTTTTCAAAAAGTTGTCAAAACATCTAATTTTACGCTAAATTGAAAATGCTCCCATTTTTTTACTTATTTTCTTAGAAAGTTCGTTTTTATCTCAAATTAAAGATCTCGTTGATACGAATATTTTACTTTTTGTTTCATTTTACTGCGATATTTGGTTCGTCCAATATTTAAAACTTTACGGAAAAAAAATTTGCCGATTTAACATGGGAAAGTTGGTTTCTGTATAATAAGCATTTAACGATCTTGGGTTATTTCTGTCGATTTTATTATTGGCGCGTTCTGCTTTGTCTTAGTGGTAGTTTGTTTGCTTTGCTTTTCTCTGAGCTTGGCTTGGCAAAACGACCGTTTCTGCTTGATTACCTATTTAAATGATCATAATAATAACATTATATGAAAGGCGAATAAGTAACAAATATTATCAAATTATTAATTTTGTAAAATGATAGTTTTACAAGTAAATACTTTTTATTGAGGAATAACCAAACAAAGTTAAAATAACACAGTTTTTAATATATTTAATGTAGATTATTAAAAAGCAAAACAATTTAAGATATGTAATAGAAAGTATGTCTCTATCGTGGGAATATTTCTTTAACATTTCAGAGACACGTTTGTAGAAGAAATACGCATTTTTTTAATCAGTTTTTTAAACTTTAATAATGGGAAATACTTATATTTTTTCAAATAAATTTTGTAAAGTATAACAAACAAACGAACAAAAAAAAAAAAAAAAAAAAGAATTTCTGAGAAATTTTTATAAATTTTAAAATTTCATATTAATTAGTCGCAAAATTTTGCATAATATATATTTCTTTTTCATAATGGGTTACAATTAAAAATCTACACAAAATTCTGGATTACAATAGGAACACGCTGTAATGCTTGTAACTCAAATTTATATGATTCTTTAATAAGCATAAATAATCCTATATATTAAAATATAAGGATACATTTTTCAGAGTAAAATGTGAGCATCTGAAGAGCGGAAATTTCTGGGCCATTCCAAAACGGTTTTGATTTACCAGTTATTTAAAAAAATAAATCTACAAAAAAAATAATTTGTAAGTGGAGGAGGGGGTGGCACTAGACGTAAACATTATTTATTTTTCAGTAGCCTTGGATTTTTTGGATAATATACAGGGCTACAGAAAAACAAACTTTTTGTACGCTATCTCTTCAAAAATGAACCTATAGTTATCTGATTTTCTGTCGCATACCTGAAAATACAATATTTTTTAAGTATTAACACTAAAGAAAACTACACTAGACTTTAAACCGTGTAACTAGTAAATGTAGTTGGAAGTTTTATAAACTATGCAAACCGCATGAAATTTCTTTCGTTTCCTAGTTTAAACCTGGAGTCTTACTATTCATTAGGTAAAGTAAGATACCATTATTTGCCGTTATTTGCATGTAGATTATGTTTTTCTTAAGAAAAAGTGTATTTCAAAGATTACTTAGCAAAACAAAATTCTGTTTATAAAAGGATGAGGAACGAAATTTCCCTGTGAAATAAAATTGCTTATAAACAGAATAAATGATCCTATTTGTTTCCAGGGATGCGAAACAGGAAGTGTAAATTTTAGTGTTGTAAGACCCTTGAAAAAATGAAGTTATAAATTCCAATAGACATTTGTCACAGAATGTCCCTCATAATAAGTTACTCAACAAAAACAGATCAGTAATCGTATACTATACAATGACCCATTTCAATAGTAATGATAGTTATTATAAAACTAGTATATAACCCCGTCAAAAATGACAGAATGTGAGCGATAAATCTTGAAAAAAATGTTTAGATCATGATGGGGAACAACTATAGTATTAACCCACAGCTGAATTTGGCGATTTATTTTTGGCGATTATGGCTAAACCATAAATCTAAAAATTATAAATCATATAGCATAAATGATAAAATCTTAAGCTAAATCATAAATCATAAAATCATAAATCCAAAATAAATAGCATGCAGGCTGCCATATTATATCGCAAACAGTTCAGAACGACATCGTTATCGTTCAAATCGGCGCCAAAGAAAAATCGTCAAATTCCGCTGTGGGGAAATATTATAGTTGTACCAATTTTCGTTCTCAAAAAAAAAAAAAAAAAAAAGAAAAAAAAAAAGAAAAAAAAAAAAAAAAATTTGCACTCCGGGAGTGCAGACAGAAGTGAAAACGTGAACAATTACGTGTGTATTTCTTGAATCGTCAGGAAATATTTTATTGTGCAGGAAATACTTTTAAATGCAGTGTTTTTTTATTCATTAATATAAACTACTACTACAAAAATTATATTAAAATGGCAGCTTTGGGCTTTCTCACGGTTTTGTGAGGTCTAACTGCAATAGAGACAGTGCCCGGAGATGAGAGAAGTCGTGTAGAGCCGCACCAGATTGTAAAAACGTGATAAAAATGGCGGCTTTAGCCTTTCTCACTGTTTTGTGAGGTCTAACTGCAACGTTTCCGGCTGCAATCTTTAAGAGACAGTGTCCGGAGATGAGAGAATTCGTGTAGAGCCGTACCAGATTGTAAAAACTTGAGAAAAATGGCGGCTTTGGCCTTTCTCACGGTTTTGTGAGGTCTAACTGCAATAGAGACAGTGTCCGGAGATGAGAGAAGTCGTGTAGAGCCGCACCAGATTGTAAAAACGTGAGAAAAATGGCGGCTTTGGCCTTTCTCACTGTTTTGTGAGGTCTAACTGCAATAGAGACAGTGTCCGAAAATGAGAGAAGTCGTGTAGAGCCGCACCAGATTGTAAAAACGTGAGAAAAATGACAGCTTTGGACTTTCTCACGGTTTTGTAAGGTCTAACTGCAATAGAGATAGTGCCCGGAGATGAGAGAAGTCGTGTAGAGCCGCACCATATTTTAAAACAATATACAGTATATAATTATTAACACGTCACATTAGCAAGTTAATTGTATGATACATTATTTGTATCATACAAGGATGGAAAGCGTCAGGTGACGGTGACGTGAGTTCAATGATTTTTGTTCACCCAAAAGTTTTCACTTCAAATGGAAAGCGTCAGGTGACGATGACGGGAATTCAATGATTTTTGTTCACCCAAAAATGCTCAACGCGCCTAAAGAAGTTTTCACTTCAAAAATTCTACCCGATTAATAAATATGAATGACAGTAAAAAAAACTGCTGGTTGACAAAAAATATAGGCCCGACAACACAACAGCAACAACACAACAGCAACAACACATCCCAGTGTTCTATTAAGTGCTCTATACGCAAGCGAAGTGTGACGTCACTGACTATCCGTGGATGCAAGAAAATTATTTCCTATGTTAATCGCCCATTGGATTTTTTTTTTTTTTTTTTTTTTTAATTATTAAAAATCGAGGATAATTATTTCCCGATTTTAATCCCCATATTTGGGTATATATATGTATTAGTTATCATGTGCATGTGTTAGATTGAGTTATTTTGCTGTGAAATTGACAAAATTTTAATTTTAAATTTCAAAACTCTGTTGTCCTTGACGTTTTTGTATTTGGCGATCAAAAACATACTACAAAAAAAATTCATGCCAGATGCATATTTTCGTAATATGTATTGTACGAAATAAAATATTGTTTCATATTATTCATTACTCTCTTAATATAATTTTTTAAAATAACTATGATTTTTGAAAGGAATTAAATTATTTTCGCCAGATAATTTGGCGATATATATACATATATATATTTTTTTTTTTTTCTGCCAAGGATGACCGATATCAAATCTATTCCGCTGCAACATATTAGTATCTTATATCAGATACTTTATTTAGACATTTGAAAACAAATTTCACTTCAAATTATAATAGAATATTTATCATTTTCCTTTTAATTAGTATATTAGTTGGATATTTATTGTGTAATATCATCCTTTGAAATGAAATGTTTATGTTTTCAATGGAATATGGAAGTTTTTTTTTTTTTTTTTTTTTTTTTTTTATCTAGAGTTTTGAAATTTAAAATTCAAATTTTATCAATTTTAGAACAAAAACAACTTAATCTAACGCATGCACATGATAACTATTACATATCTAAACCTAAATATGGGGATTAAAATCGGGAAATAATTTCCCTCGATTTTTAATAATTTTTTACGAAAAATCCATTGGGCGTTAAACATAGGAAATATTTTTCTTGTATCCACGAACGGCCAGTGACGTCATCACTTCGCTTGCGTATTTAAAGTCCTCATAATAAGAAAAAACGATTCACTTCATTTTACCAAAATACTTTTTTTTAAGACTATCGTAGATCCTGTTTTCAAATTTTCTAACTAACTATCCAATAACTACAGACACTCCATGCTAACCCAAATTCACCTCTACTCGATACCTCCAACCAGCTATCTCACCCTCAACATCGCCAAAATATCCAGGATCCAGCTAGGGACTTTCTCATTCTCAACCGAACATTTTACCTTGACTCGACATTATCACCTTAGACTACTCTACTTTCAATACTCATTTCAACTGGTGACTTTTACTTGCCGAACCAAACATTCTATCCCAACTATCATTTTACACTAATTTCAAAACTAAAATCAACTGGCGGCATTTACGTACTAAACTCGACGCCAATCATACCTTACAATGTAAACAAACAATGAAGTTTGATAAAAATATTTAAAGGCTTTAATGCGTTTTTACAAATATTTTAAGATTTTTAAGGCTTTAATATGTTTTAGAAATATTTTAAGCGTTTTTTTAATGAAACAGTCAAAGAGTCGTTCATTCGGAATTAAAAAGTTGTCCATTTGGAATTTGTATTTTCTGAATGGCAACAGTTTTTGTTTGTTTTTATTTGGTATTGCATTGTTTATAATCATGAAGTTACATAATTCTATTTATAGGTTCATGTTTATATTAGCTAGTGATCCGTTATATTTAATTTATACATTTAAACATTACAATTGAATAGTTTTTCAATGTTTTATAGGAAATAAATAAGGATATGTGCGATGCAAAACATGTATGAAAATGATATGTATGTTTCGTAAGTTGAATTAAACAAACGGGAAAAAAAAATGGCTGCTAAAAGTCTCTGTTTTGAAGCGGTACTAACCGGATTCGTTCATGACAGATGAGAGTCATTATATATATTAATATACTGTATCAGAAACCAGTAACTAACAACTGTAGTCAAACATATTTCTTTTATAAAATGGGGGTTTTACAAAATTAAATGCTTGTTATTAAAGAACTAGTATATAACCCCGTCAAAAATGACGGAATGTGAACGATAAATCTTGAAAACAATGTTTAGATCATGATGGTTACCACGTGATTATTTAAATGTATTTTCAATTTTTGTTTATAAATCAAATGTGTTTCGATATTTTATAATTTGCGTTCTTTGTGAGGTCTAATTGTAATAGAGACAGTGTCCGGAGATGAGAAAAGTTGTGTAGAGCCACACCAGATTGTAAAAACGTGAGAAAAATTGCAACTTTGGCCTTTATCATGGTTTAGTGAGGTCTAACTGGAACGTTTCCGGCTGCAATCTTTAAGAGACAGTGTCCGGAGATGAGAGAAGTCGTGTAGAGCCGCACCAGATTGTAAAAACGTGAGAAAAATGGAGGCTTTGGCCTTTATCACGGTTCTGTGAGGTCTAATTGCAACGTTTCCGGCTGCAATCTTCAAGAGACAGTGTCCGGAGATGAGAGAAGCAGAGCTGCCAACCTAATCCGGCAAATTGTTAGTACCGCCTCTTTTTCTACACCATTTAATTTTTAGAGAAATTCTCTTCAAATGTATCTACGATGAATTAAGAAGAAAAATACTCTAAAAATTAAGTGGTGTAGAAAAAGGGGCGGTACTAACAATTTGCCGGATTAGGTTGGAAGCTCTGGAGAAGTCGTGTAGAACCGCACCAGACTTTAAAAACGTGAGAAAAATGGCTGCTTTGGTCTTTCTCATGGTTCTGTGAAGTCTAACTGCAACGATTCCGGATGCAATCGTTAAGAGACAGTGTCCGGAGTTAAGTGAAGTCGTGTTGAGCCGCACCAGATTGTAAAAACGTGAGAAAAATGGCGGCTTTGGTCTTTCTCACGGTTTTGTGAGGTCTAACTGCAATAGAGACAGTGTCCGGAGATTAGAGAAGTCGTGTAGAGCCGCACCAGATTGTAAAAACGTGAGAAAAATGGAGGCTTTGGTCTTTCTCACGGTTTTGTGAGGCCTCACTGCAACGTTTCCGGCTGCAATCTTTAAGAGACAGTGTCCGGAGATGAGAGAAGTCGTGTAGAGCCGCACCAGATTGTAAAAACGTGAGAAAAATGGCAGCTTTGGGCTTTCTCACGGTTTTGTGAGGTCTAACTGCAATAGAGACAGTGCCTGAGATGAGAGAAGTCGTGTAACGCCGCACCAGATTTTAAAACGATATACAGTATATAATTATTAACACATCACATTAGCAAGTTAATTGTGTGATACATTATTTGTATCATACAAGGATGGAAAGCGTTTGCTGACGATGACGCGAATTCAATGATTTTTCTTCACCCAAAAGTTTTCACTTCAAATGGAAAGCGTTAGCTGACGATGACGGGAGTTCAATGATTTTTGTTCACCCAAAAGTGCTCAACGCGCCTAAAGAAGTTTTCACTTCAAAAATTTTACCCGATCAATAAATATGAATGACAATAAAAAAACTGCTGGTTGACAAAAAATATAGGCCCGACAACACAACAGCAACAACACATCCCAGTGTTCCATTAAGTGCTCTATACGCAAGCGAAGTGTAACGTCACTGACCGTCCGTGTATGTAAGAAAATGATTTCCTATGTTAATCGCCCATTGGATTTTTTGTAAAAAATTATTAAAAATCGAGGAAAATTATTTCCCGATTTTAATCCCCATATTTGGGTATATATATGTATTAGTTATCATGTGCATATGTTAGATTGAGTTATTTTGCTGTCAAATTGACAAAATTTTAATTTTAAATTTCAAAACTCTGTTGTCCTTGGCGTTTTTTTATTTGGCGATCAAAAACGTACTACGAAAATATACATGCCAGATGTATACTTTCGTAATATGTGTTGTGCGAAATATTGTTTCATATTATTCCTTACTCTCTTAATATAAATTTTTTAAATAACCATGATTTTTGAAAGGAATTAAATTATATTCGCCAGATAATTTGGCGATATATATTTTTTTTTTTTTTCTGCCAAGGATGACCGATATCAAATCTATTCCGCTGCAACATATTAGTATCTTATATCAGATACTTTATTTAGACATTTGAAAACAAATTTCACTTCATATTATGATAGAATATTTATCATTTTCCTTTTAATTAGTATATTAGTTGGATATTTATTGTGTAATATCATCCTTTGAAATGAAATGTTTATGTTTTCAATGGAATATGGAAGTTTTTTTTTTTTTTTTATCTAGAGTTTTGAAATTTAAAATTCAAATTTTATCAATTTTAGAACAAAAACAACTTAATCTAACGCATGCACATGATAACTATTACATATCTAAACCTAAATATGGGGATTAAAATCGGGAAATAATTTCCCTCGATTTTTAATAATTTTTTACGAAAAATCCATTGGGCGTTAAACATAGGAAATATTTTTCTTGTATCCACGAACAGCCAGCGACGTCATCACTTCGCTTGCGTATTTAAAGTCCTCATAATAAGAAAAAACGATTCACTTCATTTTACCAAAATACTTTTTTTTAAGACTATCGTAGATCCTGTTTTCAAATTTTCTAACTAACTATCCAATAACTACAGACACTCCATGCTAACCCAAAATCACCTCTACTCGATACCTCCAACCAGCTATCTCACCCTCAACATCGCCAAAATATCCAGGATCCAGCTAGGGACTTTCTCATTCTCAACCGAACATTTTACCTTGACTCGATATTATCACCTTAGACTACTCTAATTTCAATACTCATTTCAACTGGTGACTTTTACTTGCCCAACCAAACATTCTATCCCAACTATCATTTTACACAAATTTCAAAACTAAAATCAACTGGCGGCATTTACGTACTAAACTCGGCGCCAATCATACCTTACAATGTAAACAAACAATGAAGTTTGATAAAAATATTTAAAGGCTTTAATACGTTTTTACAAATATTTTAAGATTTTTAAGGCTTTAATATGTTTTAGAAATATTTTAAGCGTTTTTTTAATGAAACAGTCAAAGAGTCGTTCATTCGGAATTAAAAAGTTGTCCATTTGGAATTTGTATTTTCTGAATGGCAACAGTTTTGGTTTGTTTTTATTTGGTCTTGCTTTGTTTATAATCATGAAGTTACATAGTTCTATTTATAGGTTCATGTTTATAATAGCCAGTGATCCGTTATACTTAGTTTAGATATTTAAACATTACAATTGAATAGTTTTTCAAGGTTTTATAGGAAATAAGAATATGTGCGACACAAAACATGTATGAAAATGATATGTATGTTTCCTAAGTTGAATTAAACAAACGGAAAAAAAAATGGCTGCCAAAAGTTTCTGTTTTGAAGCGGTACTAACCGGATTCGTTCATGACAGATGAGGATCATTATATATATTAATTAGAAAAGATATTAAAATAACGCAGAGTTGAATTAATTTATTATAGATAAAAAGAAAAGAATTTCATATACTATATTTCTAAAAATGGAACATTTAGCTATCATTATAATGAGGGAGAGGCAAGTGCTATTTGTAGAAAAAAAATATTTTTTTTTTTTTTCAAATTAGCTTGGTAAAGTATATCTTAAAGTAAAAGTTACTCGGAAATCCTTATAATTTTCTACGTTTACTAACAGTCAGTGACTTATTTTGTGCAGTTTTTTTTTTTTTTTTTTTTTTTTTTAAATAAGTCACAATAAGACATTTGCCGGAAATTATATATTACAATAAAAACACGCAGCGATTCTTACAAATCCAACTTATACATTTTTTCAATATGCATAAGTTATTAAAGAATATCTTATATCTTAATCCTTTAAGACATAATCCTAAATCTTAAAACACTAGGATACTTTTAAAGACCGAAATCGAGTACTTGAGCATGGGCGCAATTTTTGTCGCTTTTAAAAAGGAAAGCTATAAACTTATATACAGGATGACCGTCTGGTCAAAGCATAAAGGGGGTTACAGGGAAAGAATATAAAATGCTTCGTAGTTCAACGCGTGTCCGGAAACGCCACGTGAAGGTGGTAGAGGCACGGTGTAAAGCAGTCAAAACGAGCCAGCATAAAGGTTTTTTTTTTTTTTTTTTTTTTTTTTATGCTTTCAGATGGATATCTGCTACTTCAGCATTCGTAAAGCACTGCTTGCTGTATGGAATCACAGCAGGGAATGACAGCTTCCAGCTTTGTCGGTTTGTTTCGAATGTTCTACACAGTGCCTCTACCACTTTCACTCGGTGTTTCCGGACACGCATTGCATAAAGAATCCTTTCATATTCGTCCCTTCCAACTCTCTTTAAATTTTAGCCAAACATTTTTCGATCACCCAGTATATTGAGGTTTCTTTCTTTCTTAATTATTATTATTTTTTTTATTTTATTTATTTATTTATTTATTTTGTAGCCTTGTAATTTTTAAATAACATGCAATGCTACAGAAAAACGATCTTTCTTACACTTTTTCACTTTACCACTTTCACTCGGTGTTTCCGGACACGCATTGCATAAAGAATCCTTTCATATTCGTCCCTTCCAACTCTCCTTAAATTTTAGCCAAACATTTTTCGATCACCCAGTATATTGAGGTTTCTTTCTTTCTTAATTATTATTATTATTATTATTTTATTTATTTATTTATTTATTTTGTAGCCTTGTAATTTTTAAATAACATGCAATGCTACAGAAAAACGATCTTTCTTACACTTTTTCATTAGAAGAGAAGCTATTGAGATAATTTTCATAAAATTTTATTCAGCATAATAGAAAATAAAATACGTTTTAACGTTTATATGTTTATGTGTTATATGTATCACCCAGTATATTGAGATTTCTTTCTTTCTTTCTTTCTAGCTTTTTTTTTTTTTTTTTTTTTTTTTGTAATTTTGTAATTTTTAAATAACATACAATGCTACAGAAAAACGATCTTTCTTACGCTTTTTCATTAGAAGAGAAGCTATTGAGATAATTTTCATAAAATTTTATTCAGCATAATAGAAAATAAAATATGTTTTAAAATGCAAATACTAAGGCAAAACACATTGAATATTAAATAGTGTAACAAATAAATGTCGTTGAAAAGTTTTTTTGAGTAGGTCACTCTAACTCAAAAAAAGAAAATGAGAATAAATGACATTGAAACTTCCCAATAAATGAGCTTTCAAGGGCAACTTATAAACTGTAGGGAAAATTTTTTCTTAAACGTGAAACTCTAAAGTCGAATTATTACATGTTATTTTCCTTCTTAAATTAATTAAACATGTATGGCTATATATAAAAAATTATAATAATAATAAGATGGGTCTAAAATTTTGATTTGATAATTCTGGCTGATCTTTATGCTTTTTGGTGTACTGAAACCAAAACTAAGGCCACTTTTTTTTCTATCATGTATCGACTTTTAAGAATACAGGATGTCTACCAACACAACTTCTTCCGCGACTCTTCCACTAATATAATTATATTGTAATTTCTACAGTATTTTTCCATGATTAATTATAATCAATCATTAATGAATTATAATTATATTGCAATTTCTACGGTATTTTTCTATGATTAATTATAATCAATCATTAATGAATTATAATTATAATGTAATTTCTATAGTATTTTTCCATGATTAATTATAATCAATCGTTAATTTAGTATTTTTCCATGATTAATTATAATCAATCATGTAAGCATACTAGGCATTACTGAAAATGAAGAAATTTTTTTGACATGTTGACAAAAATTTATGTGTGATATAGAAAAACGGCTTCGGTTTCGGTTTCAGTACACCAAAATATATATTCATCAGCTAAGATTATCAAATCAAATTGTGCCAACATTATTTTTGTAGACCTGTACAATTGGTAAAACAATCGAAAACTATTTAATCAACATAATATTTGTTTCTTTTTCTTTTATTTAGTGTTTTCTTTTAACATTTACTAAGACGGTCCATGGTGTTTTCACTAATAAAAATCAAAACGAAATTATTAATTTTTATAGTGTTCGTAGAAGATAAAAAAAAAATGGCAATTTAAAAATTTTTGTGTCTGAAATCTATAATAATATATAATATGGCGGACCACGGTTTGGCACCCCTGTTATAGATTATGTGAATATCATTATTTTTCCTTCCCGCTTTCGTTTAAACAATGGAGTCATTCTACACATTAAATAATGTATTAGATGTGATAGTTTATCTTTATTTAGACGTTGATAATGTTTTCCACTCAAGAAAAAAATTTATTATAATGATTATTTAGTCAAATAAAATTCTGCTTCTAAAAGGATGAAGAACAAAGCTTTCCGATGAAGTAAAAGTCCTTTTAAGCAGAACAAATGATCCTATTTGTTCGCAGGAATGCGATACAGGAAGTGTAAATTCTCCTATAGTAAGATCCTTCTCCTTCCTTCACGATCAAATAGTTTTAAAAATAAATTCCAACTAGAATAGGAATTATTTAAAAAAATAACAAAACAATATTTTATGAACCAATAAAGAAAGAAAACTCTCAAACATGTTGCTTTAAGAAAACGATAGTTTAAAAAATAAACTATTTTTGTTAGTTTACTTAAGATAAGTGTAAAATTTAACGGGTAATTTAATGAGTTACAAAAAAAAATCTGCACAAAATTGGAATAGAAAAATGCAACAGTGCACACAAAATTAGAATAGAAAAACGCAACAGTGCAGAAAAAGAATAGAAATACGGAAGAGTGCACACATAATTAGATTGCAGTATAAACACATGCATACGAGTCAAACTTTTAACTCACTTTTTAAATATGCATAAGTAATATGTACACAGGATTTCTCAAAAAGGTTGTAATGTGGTTTAACTTTTTTCCTGTTAAAAGAAACTAGGAATGTAAATTGCAAAGGTGTTCAATATAAGGTACAAAAGAAAACCACGTTAGTAAACGTTTCTTCCTATTAATTTTGAAAAAGTTACACTTTTTAAATTTTTATATGATCCCTACACACAAATTTCGTTAATTAGAAAGTATTCGCTTTCGATGAAACAACATCAGTACAAAACTAGTTGGCATAGGCGGACTCTGCTCAGTTCCCCATCATATTTATGTTCTCATAAATGTCTAGTGCGAGACATATTATAATCATGTTAAAAGAAATGAATTTGACCAAAGCTTGTTACAGTGACAGAATGAAATCCCCGCCTAATAGGCTATCCACCGTTCACTTCGATATATTTATCTTATTCTAATCTATTAATTTATTTTGTCAGGGTCAATTCCGTTGTTTAGTTTTCATGCTACTATTTCCAATGCAATAATCCTCAAAATTCAGATTTATATGAAAAATTTACAATTTCGCTATGTTGATAAAATCGTAAATTACGAATAATTTACGAAATTTTCCTATTAGAATATTTGTATTCAATCATGTTCAAACAAATATCATAAATGTAATTTTGAAGTTGTCCAATGTATACTACTGGCCATTAAAATTGCTACATCAAGAAGGAATAATAATAACGGAATGAAATTTGTTGGACACATACATTATAGTAGGAAGAACAATTGATTAAAATTTCAGGAAATTTGAAGTAATATGTAATGAGAAAACAGTACATAAAGCAGCGACCTCTGTGAGCAATAACAGCACTTATCTGCCTAGGCATTGAATCGAACAGCGATTGGATGACATGTACGGATAGAGCACTTCGTGAAACTTCAACACGATGTCACAATTCATCGATCGAAGTTACTCGTGAGTGGTGGGGGGCCAGTCTATTTCAACGTTTAAACAGTTATTTTCATTGGTGCGAGATCAGGAGAACGCGCTGGCCAGAGCAACAGTCGAACACATTCGGAATCAATGAAGGCCCAGACAATATGGACAACTTGCGGTCGTGCATAGTCCTGCTTAAATGTTGCGCTTCGGAGGCCTTGAACATAGGACAGAGCGATGGGCCTTAACTCGTCAGAAATGTAATGGCTGGTATTCAGAGTGGCGGGAATGAAAACAAGAGGTTACGGGACGTGTATCCAATGGTACCACATACCATCAATCCAGGTGGTGACTCAGTATGCGGCTACCAAAATTCTGATTACACTCAAAACTGCATTACTGATATGTGCGCCATTAATGTGTGATAAACGATGAACCTGGACGCAGGAATGGCGTGAAGTCACTTTTCAGACAAATCACAATCCTGTTTACAGCATCAAGATTGCCTTATCCGTATTTAACGGCATTATGAATAATGCACATCGCCAGCTGGGATTCGACATCATCATATTGCCCATCATATGCAATGATGTTATGGGTTCCCATTGGATACACGTCTCGATTACTTCATGTTCGTATTCCTGGCACTCTGAACAGAGGCCATTAAATTTCTGATGAGTTAAGGCCCGCCCCTCTGCCCTGCATTCGAGGCCTCCTTAGCGCAAAATTTAAGCAAGATAATGCACGACCGCAAGTTGTTTGTATTGTCCGGACCTTCTTTGATACAGAATGTGTTCGACTGTTGCTCTAGCCAGCACGTTCTCCTGATCTCGCACCAATGAAAATGACTGTTTAATCATTGAAAAGTGACTGCCCCCCCACCACTCACCAGTAACTTCGATCAATGAATTGTGGCATCGTGTTGAAGCTTCATGAAGTGCTCTACCCGTACATGTCATCCAATCGCTGTTCGATTCAATGCCTAGGCAGATATGTGCTGTTATTGCTCACAGAGGTCGCTGCTTTATGTACTGTTTTCTCAGTACATATTAATCCAAATTTCCTGAAATTTTAATCAATTGTTCTTCCTACTATAATGTATGTGTCGAACAAATTTCATTCCGTTATTATTATTCCTTCTTGGTGTAGCAATTTTAATGGCCAGTAGTGAATTTATGATCCTCAAAATGGAAGTTTATGCTCAATTTTGACTTATTCTGACATGTTAAGTAAATCGTACATTCCAAATAACTTACGAAATTTTTAAATTGGAAATATTATAGTCTATGATATTCATGCCAGTATCCTAAATAATATTTCGAAAGTGGTTTGACATCTTTATGATGAAAATATCCCTCAAGATTGACGTTTATGTGAAATTTTGCTCTATTCTGCAATGTTAAGAAATTCGTAAATTTCCAATAACTTACGAAATTTTTATATTGGAAAATTCATAGTCATTAATATTCATGCCAGTGTCCTAAATAATATTTCAAAAGTAGTCTGACATCTTTACGATGAAAATATCTCTCAAAATTGACGTTTATGTGAAATTTTGCCCTATACTGCCATGTTAAGAAATTCGTAAATTTCCAATAACTTGCGAAATTTTCAAAGTAGCATATTTATAGTTACTGATGTTCATTCCGGCATCAAAACTGATATTTTAAAACTGTTCTGACATTTTTACAGTAAAAAGTTTCCATTTAATGCACGTTTAAGTGAATTTTTGTCCTATTCTCCCATGTTAAGAAAAGAGGAAATTTCTAATAACTTACGAAGTTTTTTAATTCGAATGTTGCAAATGAATAGGGTTCTTGCCAGTGTCAAAAGTAATATTTTAAAACTGATTTGACCTCTCTGCGACAATTTGCTCTTGAGATATCGAGTACACAGACTAACAAACTAACGGACTAACGGACTAACACACTAACGCACTAACTCACTAACAGACATCCTACAAACAGACACCATACAAATTTTGTCATTTTCGGATTCCTCACACCTGAAAACGTGTAAAAAAGTCAAAAAACCGAGGTTGAAAATTTTCACGATTACCTAAGTTCTCCATACCTATAGTATGATGGATAACTAAACCTCTGACTTGCACTTTTAAAATCGAGAAAGTTATTCTTAAAATTTAAAATTGAAGGCTGTGCATAGGAACCATATATCAAAACAAAATTGCAATTTTTTGACATGTAAAACGATAAAGTAAATGTATGATTTACTTTAAAAATTGTTTGCTTTTTACTTCACATTGCTTATGATTTACTTTAAAGTAAATTTAATAAGTAAAATTTACTTTAAAGTAAATCATAAATTTACTTTAAAGTAAATTTATGATTTACTTTAAAGCATTTATTTATTTATTTTTATTTTATATTTTTTTAATTAATTAATTAATTAATTGATTTTTTCATGTTATGGGTCTATGATTCGTTATCTACTCCAATATATTTGCTTTCTTTTCAATATTAAAACTGTCATTTTTTAATTGAAAAATTTTAAATAAAAGAATAAATACTTATTATTATGACGGTTTAGATGCTTATGCTCTAAACATTTTTGGAAACAACAGTTTAGTAAGTTTTCTTAAAGTTTACTAAAGACCATACCAATACATTGCGAATTTTCCTCTAGCTTCCATTTAAAATCATTTAATTGTAATTAACCCATTTTCACTTCTTTTAACCCAGGTTTACTATCTCTGATGTTAAAGTAAGCCGGAGTTTACTGGTGATAAATACTGCCTTTCTATTACATAATTTCTGATTTAACTAAAAATTTCAAACACCCTTCTGGCAGTTTCTGTTAGCAAACTAACTTTAATTTAGGGCCATGATAATTTATATTGCAATAACAGAAACTACCACAAGTTTAAACCAATAAAATAAAATAAAACAAAAAACTTAATGAATAGTAGTTGCCACCACCACCCCCCTCCTTTCTGAAAAATCATTTTTTTAAATACTACAATGTAACTTTAGAACTAACCCAAACAACTGAAATTCTCTTTTCTTTTTTATTTACCAGTAACATTTTTTAGAACACATTTTTACTAATAAACTTATACATAAGTTATTAACAGTTACCACTGTGTGCTAAACTACTCTGTTTTTACATACCCCATAAGTGAACACAAATATTAAAAATAAAATAAAACTTTTGTTAAATAGATTAAAAAAAAAAAAAAAAAAATACTAGAGCCATTTCCTCCCCCCAAAATTATACAGAACACAGAAATTAAACACAGGTGTCCTGCTGGAAGTTAAAAAATTGTATTAAACAATTCAAATTTTGCACACCCCTTTCAAGATTATCTAAATTTCACCATTTTAAAATTCCTGCTATTTTAAAACAAATTCACATTAGACACCTTCCAGCAGAACAAACACTAAATGGCTCACACAATTAACATAAAAAGGGAAATTCATAAAAATAAACATAACCCATAAGATGAAATTAATGATAAAATTAAAACACAACTAAACTACAAATTTACAATTAGTTCAAACCTTTAATATTTTCCTTTTGCATAAAAAAAAAATCTGGAGTGACTCCACTCGACTTTCCGAACATTGAGTAATTAACAGTTTTGTAGATAAAGTAAAGAAAGAGGAGTTGTCAAACGAACAAAAGAGATAAAGCCATAATAGAGTGTTTGAGTATTTTTCTCCATATATTACACGATGTTTTATTTAACGCTACTGAACTTTGAGCCCATAGATCATAATGATAAAGAATTTTCGGTGTATCCCTGTAAAAAACCTATAAATGCTAGATTCACCAAAATGCTTATAGTTAGTGCAACAGTGATTTATAATATTCATATAAATTTTCAGCTCAATCGAATAAGGCGTTTAGATGCTATCGCACTTTTAACTAGTATGTTGTGGCCACCACATGACTTTCTTCTATATTTTCCTATACAAATTCACTCAGTAAAAATAATTTATTAAAATTATTATTTAAAAAAATTATCTTCCATGATAATGCAGATGATTTCCATATTAGAGAAGTAGTATAACACTAAATATCCAAAAAAGTCAATTTTATTGTTAGTATCACATTTTAAAAAAATCGATAACTTCATTTTAAATTATCTCAAATCTATGGTTCAACCATTCGTTTTAAAGGTACTGGCGAGCTCTTTTGAAAGATACCCATCATGAAAATTTACTCCCCTCGAGGGGGGGAATTCCCCCCCAGGGGGTTTGGCGAGGCTCCTACACATACAAAAAATTTTTCCCAGTTGACTATCTCTATTATAAATAATTCTTGTAAATTTCATAATGATTACTAAAAAATAATTCTCTTTATGCACATTCATACAAAATTGTGTACTATACACCATGTTAAAAATTTAGAAAAAGCGGGATGGCAAAGCAACCTGTAAGACAAATTTTTACAAAAGGTTGATAGGCACTAATTTATGTCAAGGTGCAACTACATACCAATTTGTATGAAATTCTGTGAAGTAGTTCCTGAGATACAGTTGCCACAAAAGTCTGTCACACCCACGCAGAGACTGACAGACAAACAGACAGACATTTTCTAAAAATGGTCAAATCGTGTTCTACAGCTCTCAAAACGTGTAAATCCATCAAAAACCCGAGGTCAAAAATTTTTACGAATCCAATACTTTCTTCTATTGAATATCGAAGAAAGTAAAAATTTTGTCTCACACGCCATAATGATAAAGAATTTTTCTTTGTGTCCCTGTAAAAAAACTGTAAGTGCTAAATTCACCAAAATCTATACAGTTCGTGCAACTGTGACCTATAACATATGTACAAATTTTTTGTTCAGATTAAATAAGCGTTTAGACGCTATCGCACTTTTAAAAATTTGGCCCCATAGGCCATAATGATAAAGAATTTTTCTTTGTGTCCCTGTAAAAAAACTGTAAGTGCCAGATTCTCCAAACTCTATACAAATTGAGTAACTGTGACCTATAATATGTGTATAAATTTTTTGCTCAATTGAAGAAGGCGTTTAGATGCTATCGCACTTTTCAGATTTTGGTCCCATAGACCATAATGATAAAGAATTTTTCTTTGTGTCCCTGTAAAAAAACTATAAGTGCTAGATTCACCAAAATCTATAGGGTTCGTACTATGGTGACTTACAATATACACACCAACTTTCAGCTTATTCGAACAAAGCGCTTAGACGCTAGCGTGTTCACTCACAGACATACACACATACACACACACATACACACACACATACACACATACACACACACATACATAGATCATCGTAAAAATAGTGAAAACGGACTCAGGGGACCTCGAAACGTATAGAAACATCAAAATCTCAAATTCGGATTTTTGACATGATTACAATACTTTCCTCACTATAGTGTTCGGAAAGTAAAAAGGAGAAGGCGCCACACTACAGTTTTACAGAAACATTAAAACACAATTTAGTAGCAAAAACATAAAATTCATAATTGACTACCACTTTAAGAAATTTCTTTACATTATTGTTATGATCACTCTCTCCCCCTAAAAAGGAGATTAGCAAATAGTCTCCCAAAAAGGGTGATATAGTGCACCACTAATCATTGGTCATAAGGTTTTTTTTACATAACTACCAGCTTCAGATCACAAAATTAATCTAATTTATAAACCTCACAAAACACACACACACACCCTCCCCACCCCTCACCCCCCCCCCCCCAAAAAAAAAAAAAAAAAAAAAAAAAAAACATGTTAAAAGAGAAATGTTAAACATTACATATTCACTATAAACAAAAGAAGAGAAATAAAAGAAAGTTACCGACGATTTTTATATCCCATGATTGAGACCTGGTATCCTCTGGAGGCAGCTACAGGAATCTCTAGTGCTTACAAAACTAGTACAGGGACCTTGACGCCACTGGTACTTGAACACATGAACAGACCACACGCTCACTCAACCTCTAATCTAGAGGATGGTAACGTTGCCGGGTCATATCCAATTTTTATACGGTAAACTGCAACTTCTTTCGATTTTTCTCCCACAACAAGATTCCCAGAAAAGGTGGCATGGACATCCATCTTAAACACATCGACAATTCTCAACTTAGCTACTAGTAAATAAGTAAATACGTAAGGCATTCTCCCTGGTTGGGCCAATTTTTTTTAGATGTCAGCTACAATTTTCAGCTCCAGCAGCATCAATTAAACTTCAACAACAGCATGTGAAATTCCACTCCTTTACGATTTCTACCCACAACAAGATTTCTTTTTGAGATGTCCGCTACAATTTTCCAGCTGTAGCAGCATCAATTAAACCCAACAGCACGTGAAATTTCACTCGTTTTGTTTTTATGAAATCTTCTTGCCAGTATACTCAACAACGGATACATAGCATAATCTCTCTTTTCAAAAGAGCACTAAAAATGGTGATTACACATTTCCCTGCTTTCAGCTTTCCAAACGCACTAGCAGATTTCAATGCATCCTTTTCAAACACTGATACTTGCTGTACATCAAAACTAACATTCAAAAGGGCCCACGCGTTAATTTTAAATACAAAGATTAATTTTTAATAAACTATCTTCTATCCTTAATTATTTTGTGTTGGTTTGTACCTTGTACTGACTGTAGGTAAATATAGATTTATATATGCTGTCACAATTTCCCTTTCATTTAACTGCTACTATTATTTTGAAATGTATCATATTTGAATATAGATTCTATTTTAATTTAGATTAGAAATTAATGTGATAGGAACTTTATTAGATTGGTATATATATTTTTATTTATTTAATATTAGCAGACTATGCCAGCGAAGCTGGCATATTTAAATGATTAAAAGGCATATTATTGAATTATGATTATATTATTAAATTATGATTAAAAGGCATATTTAAATGATTTTTCAAAAAAAATTGAATCACTGTTCATTTTTTATATCACATTATAAATAAATTGAAAAAAAAAAAAAAAAAAAAAAAAAAAAAAAAAAGTACTTTGAAATCACCCTAAACCTTAAAACAGGAATATATATTAAAACAGGAATAAACTACTACGTCAGAAACGCCAAAGAAAAATTATTGAGGTGCATACAGCTGTTTCGGTAGCCTAAAGCGTACCGTCATCAGTGCAAAAAAAGAATTCTGAATCTGGAGAAGTACTCGTATATATAGGAGAGGGACCGGATTTAGTTCAACCAATAGGATTACGGAAGATGTGGGGAGTGTGGCCAATAGGAATTAAGAAATGTGTAGCTGTGTAAACAGTAGAAAAATTAAGGAAATGTGGACTGAATGTAAAATTTCCAACAATCAGACAAATAGGGAACAGCGAAATCACAATTTACAAGGTTTTTAAAATTTTTATAAATATGAAAAGCTTCAAAGAAATCGAGTTCATGAATGGATTTAGGTCTGCAAATTATTTTAGCTGAATTAAATTTAAAATTATGATTTTCCTCCCAGCAATGTTTAGAAATAGCCGATTTATTGGTTTCTTGTTTGCGGACGTAATTCATATGTTCTTTTAGACAAAATTTAAGACTGCGTTTAGTTTGGCCAATATATGATAAACCACACTGACAGGATATACTATAAATGCCCCAAGAATTATGCATATCAATAGGATCTTTTAACTGAGAAAAGGTGAGTTTATTGGAAGGCGAAAATATTATTTTAAAATCATATTGTTTGAGAATTTTAGCTATGGTTTGACTGGTTTTAGAAAAATAGGGTAAAACAATACTGATATTAGATGTGACTGATTTAGTAGACGAAATACGAGGGAGTTGTAATTTTTGGATAGCTTTGTCTATAATGGAAGGGTCATAACCTCTGTCAATTGCGATGGCTTTCAGGTATTTAATTTCAGATTTCAATAAAATAGGATTTGAACAAATATTAAGGGCACGGTTTACAAAAGTATAGAAAGCAGCCATTTTTTGGTTAGGTGGGTGACATGAACGCGCATGGGGAGGAAGGGAGACTGCAAAATTTTTACGATAGACAGTGGTTGAAAATCGATTTACAGTGCGAGAGACGAGGGTGTCAAGAAATGGAAGGGAGCCATTATTTTCTATTTCATAAGTAAACTGGATATTACTGTCAATTGAATTTAAGGTTTCTAAGACATGGTCAATATTGTGAAGAGATATGTCAATAAGCGTGAAGGTGTCGTCAACATAACGGGTCCAAAAAGGAAAAGATATTTTCTTAAAAAGCTTGCTTTCGAAATAGTGCATGTAAATGTCTGCGAGAATTGGGGAGAGAGGGGAACCCATGGCTAAACCTTCAGACTGACGATAGAATTTATTTTGGAAAGAAAAAGTGGTTTGTGATAAACAAATGCGGGTAAGAGAAATTAATTCTTGTATTTCAAAAGAGGTGAAATGAAACTTTTTTAATCTATTTTCGAGACAACAGAGGGCGCCACTTATTGGAACATTAGTGAAAAGAGATTTTACATCAAAAGAAACCATAGTGAGATTAGTGTGAGGGCAATTTTGAATACACCCTAAACCTTGCTTCGGGTACCTGTTGATTTGGGTATTTATCGGCGAAAGGTAGATTTCTAATTATTTAGGAAATACGATTTCCAAGATGATTGTATCTCAACATCTATTAAATATTTTTGTTTCATTATTCAGTAGCAAAATTTCGTTATTCACGTGAAAGTATTTTTTTTTTTTTTTTTTTTTTTTTTTGTCGAAAACAATGAACTGGAAAACTTTTTTGGTAACAATTAAATTTAAAACTAACATTTAAATGGCTAATTTTCAAGCTATTATCAGGAAATCATTTTAATATTTTAATTAATTAAAAAAAAAAAAAAGAAAAATATAAAATCTAACAAATATAAAAAGAATACCGAATGTTGTTCTCAAATGCTATTATAATTTTTAGGGCTCCAGTGTTTTTTTTTTTTTTTGTTGTTGTTGTTGTTGTTGTTGTTGTTGTTGTTGTTATTGTTGTTTTTCTTAAATTTTTATTTTGTACGTTTTAGTAACTAAAACAAAGCTTTTAAAAAATTTAATAAGACTTTCTTAGGATACTGTGTAGACAATGAAATGTTTTCTTTTATAATTGACATCTTATCTATTGATTATCTGCAAAAAAAAAAATAATAATAATAACACATCCGCCACCGAGTACCGAACCCACGAACATCGCATTAATAACTGGACACTTTAACCGACTGAGCCTCACATTTACGTTCAAATGGAAACGCCTTGTTTTTTTAGCGTGACACGGAAACATAATTGAAAAATCCAATTTCAATTAAAAAAAAAAGAAAGAAAGAAACTTCTAATTAAAAGAAAACTAATCAAAAATTCGAAAATCGGGCTTCGAGGTGCATCAGTAGAGGTCATTACGAACTTCGTGCAGAACAAATTTGTGTAGCTCTGCGATCAGCCGTTTTCCTAAAATGCTCCGGACATACATACACAACACACACACACACAAACATCTTATTTTATTATATGTATAGAAAGATAGAAAATAGATAGATAGATAGAAGACAGATATATAGAAGAAGAAGAAGATAGATTCTTTAACATCAAAATATTGATGATTAAATAAAAGATCAATTTAAATTTTATATAATAAAAACTATTTTTATTAATTTCAATATTTAAACTTAATTTAAAATTTAACTCCACTATTCGGTCGCCGAATATTAAAATATTCGGCCGAACCGAATATTCGGTGTTACCTGCCGAATAGGCTGAATACCGAATAGTAACCGAATATTCGGTGCAACTATATTCATAATGACCAAAAATACAAAGGTTTTGGCCATTATATATGCCCCACCATCATAGAGATTTCAAAAGAAGCTAATTATAGAGCCCGTAATGATATTATTATGAAAGTTGTCCACATTTTTGCTTGTAGAAAATAACACTGTTCTGCATGAAAATTGACCCCAACACCATTTTTGCAAACTCTTATGTAAAGTGACTTCTTGAATCCGAATATGACGTCCATTTTGCCTTATCACCCACCGTTTCTTACAGACAGACCCCCCCCCTATTCTTATCACTTTTAGGTAATTTTATAGCTATAAATTTGATTTTAGGGGGGGGGGGATTATTTTAACTGTTAAATAACCTCTGAGGGGTTACAGAGTTGTAAAATTCTAAAACATGAACATTTGCGGCAAGGGGAAAACTTAGGGGGGGGGGGGAGGTTGCCTCTGAAATTATGTATTACATTTCTTATATTTTTTTAATCTATTATTAATGTTATTTATTAAACATTATGTATATGTATGTATATATATTTAAGTCTTAAATTAATTCTTTTTCATTCTCCAAATCAAATTCATGGCCATAAATTACCGAACAGTGATAAAAATTTGGAGAGGGGTGGTGTCCCGGAGAAAACGGTGGCTGATTGGGCAAAGTGGGAGTCATATACGGATTCAGGAGGTCATTTTACATAAGAATCAGTAAAAATGGTATCAGGGCTCACGATTTTTTTTTCTTTTTGTGCAGCGCAGTGTAATTTGTAAAGACATAAGCAGGTTCTAATTGACGAATGCATTTTATTTAATGAATATTCAGCCCGTAAATAGAGCCCGTAATGATATTTTTATAAGTTACCGGCATTTCTGCGAGTAGAACGTTATTTTTAAAGACATAAGCAGGTTCTAATCGATGAATGCACTTTATTACATGGATATTCAGCCCGTAGGTAGAGTCCATAATGATATTGTTATGAAAGTTGTCGACATTTTCGCGTTAGAAAGTAATTCTGAAAGACATGAGCAGGTTATAGTCGACAAATGCACTTTCTTTAATAAATACATTTAGCGCGTAGATAAAGCTCGTAACGATATTGTTATGAATGTTATCGAGATTTTTGCGTGTCGAAAGTAATTCTTTAAGACATAAGCAGGTTATAGTCGATGAATGCACTTTATTTAATGAATGTTCAGTAAACAGCTGAATAAAATGTTGTGTGCCACAAAAATCCTTAATTAATGAATATTCTTGAAGCAATCCAATGACATACTCATACTTATAATAGAAATCCAATAAACATTGTTAAATACATTACAGAGCAGAAATTTCGATAATTCAGAAGCAACCAAAAATGTCGAAGTCTAAAAGGAACCTGAATTCATTAAGAGTATTGTCAGTGTTTTATAGAATTTTCGAGATAATTCTGAGCTAGAAATTAATGAAACATTTCGAAAATTTTCAGAAATCGTCTCCTATTGAAATTAAGAGTTTCCAAATTTTGAGAATCTTGAACTACCGCTTTTCTCCACATTTCAGTGCCTAATTTGACGCTAAGTCAACAACCACCTTTGTGAAAATGAAAAACTTCCATCTGTTTCCTCTTTTACTGTAATACCGTATAGAAAGTACACTTCTGCTCAAATGTTTAGCAAGATTTGCAAGCGATCAGATTTTTTTCAAATTAAAAACTTATCTCTTAATGAAATGTTTTCAAACAATGGGTATTTAAAGAACTGGGTCTTCCTCATGTTTTTCAGTGAAGATTGTTTTAAGACAACAATTAGGGGGCCGGTAACAAATTGAGCAAAATTATAATGTTTGTGATCACACTGTATCGTTAAGTGTACGAAATGAACTGTAGCTTTAGGATATGTTAATATAGACCTAGTTCAATTTGTGGATGAATTTGTGTGACGATAGCATGTTAAATAACGGTAATATAAGCATTTATTTTAGAACTCCAAAAAAAATCAACATGTTTTTTGTTTATAATATACAGAGTTTTTAACGCAAATTATTCCCACTTTCAGATAAGTTGGAAAAACACTTTTAAAACAATATACCTACTGCAATCGGAATACAAACACCTTAAATATCTCATGAAATATGAACATTTTTATGAAAAACATTTTTACTGCGCATGTGCGAAAGATAAAACATTTTTTACTGCATCGGTTGAAAGCTAGATATATTGGGCCACTTTTATCAAAAGTGTATTTGAATAGAATAAAAATTAAGCGAATTGCATGAAAAAGAACGAGCTAGATTTTAGATATTTTCCAAAAGTTCAAATTTCTTAAAGGGTTTTTTACATGCCGCGTAATTAATTTGATGATCCAGTTATATTAACCACTTTTCAAAGGTTGATTTTTGGGAAAAACCCCTTATGATCTCACAAATCATAGTAAATAAACAAAAATTTGTTAGAGTTACAAGCTTATAAGGGGTTTTTCACAAAAAACTACATTTGGAGCATGGTTGAAATAATTGCATCTTCCTTGAAAAACATGAGAAGGACCCAGTTCTTTAAATGCCCAATGTTTGAAAACATTTCATTGAGAGATAAGTTTTTAATTTGTAAAAAACTGATCATTTGCAAATCTTGCTAAACTTTTGAGCAGGAGTGTAGCACATAAAGATACAGGCAAGTTCTAATCTACAATCATCAATAATTACTCTTCTTTTTGTACAATCTCATTAGTCATTTATAGAATATTCGAAGAATTTAATTTTGCGCTATAAACCAATGAATCTTTCCGGAAAACTCCAGAACTCTGTTCTTTGTTAAAGTTCTTTAAATCTGTTCCTGTTAACAAATTTTTGCCAAATTTGGTCGCCAAGTTGCGAAATTCGACGCCAAATCGCCCCAATCGATGCCAAGACCAAAATCTGTGTTGACTACAAACTGCTTGGCGAGATTAGTGATCAAATTTGGTGGCAAATATTGTTTCAACATAGCCAGAATTAGTAAACCCTTGCTTAATTTTAACTGAGTTAATTGATTTGGTATAATATATTATTTCTCCTCACTGATTGTCTTCAAAGAGAACAAAAGTAGGCCATCTATACCTCATAAATAATCTTATTATCGTGACTTTTGTTGTTGAAGTAGAAGTTTTTTTTTTTTTTTTTTTTTTTTTTTTTTTTTTTTTTTTGGAATATTCGAGGACTGGAACCTGCCTGTTTATTTATAATCAGTTACCTCACACAAAAATGTCAATGTATTCATAACAACATGCATATTCCATTTGGGGTATAAGGAAGTTATGTGGTGTCCACATCAGATTTTTAACAGTAGTTTTCCTTGAATATATCAGTAAATGTCAAATTTATCAATAAAAATACTGCTAAATAACATTTCTTCTTAGAGAAAAATCTATTATTCTAAAAAAATAATTAAAAAAAAAATTACGAACAGAAACTGCGAAACGTTTGCGAATTTTTATGTAGGATGCGCATGCTGTTTGCCAGGAAAAAAAATTGCCATATTTAAAAAATGACAATTTTGTGTTTAAGTACTAATAGAAAATGTTTATTATTTTGGTCGTACAGAACAACTGCGAAACATATTTTCTTTTGGATCATATGCAATAATAGTGAAGGTATTGTTTTGAGATCAAAATTAATTTTTGTCTACAACCACACATTTTGAAGTCCTAAACAGGGTTCCCAAACACAATTCTAAGATTCATATGTTTAGAGGCTTTTCTTTTTTTTTTTTTTTTTTACAAACCAACCGCTAAAAAACAAGATCAGGTTTTTAACGGTTGGTCAGAGTGTTTGTCAGTTATCAACATATCTCAAGAACAAATAACAACAGGAAGTACAAAATTCGTATTCTAAATTTCTATCATACAGGAATGCTACACTAAACTTTTCGATGAAATAAAGCAAATGTTTAGAGCACAAAGACATCCCAGACGATTTAAATACATTACGTCTATGGTAAAATTTATGGTAGGAACAGTTTAATATCTTTAGACTGGACTAAATAAAACGAAATGAACAGATATATTTTTATGCATAAAAGAATGTTTTATATAGGATATAGTATGAAAATCATTTACTATTCATTTACACCGTCACGGAACAGAATTCAACTATATTCAACTATACTTTGCCATTGGATTTCAAGTTATGTTATGTGTTTTTCATACAGTGTTTTTAAGTATGTTATAACGTGGCGTGAGTATAATAAAGAATATGCAAGGTTACACAAAACTGATTCAATAAATTTTACTGTATTGCATTTAATTAACTAAATTTTACCAACTGTAGAAAAACTGTTTAGGAATAATCATTATTTTCTCATACCCATAAGGTAGACAAAATATTTTTTGAATATTTTTTGCGAAGTTAATGGAGCGAAGTTAATCTCCATTAACTTCGCAAAAAATATTTAAAATTGCCCTCATACTAATCTTACAATGGTTTCTTTCGGCGTAAAATCCCTTTTCACTAAGGTTCCAATAAGTGGCATCTCTCCTGTCTTGAAAAGAAATTAAAAGAGTTCCATTTCACGTCCTTTGAAATACAAGAATTAATTTCTCTCACCCACATTTGTTTATCACAAACTAAACCAAATTTTTCGTCAATCTGAAGGTTTAGACATGGGTTCTTCTCTCTCCCCAATTCTCGCTGATATTTATATGCATTATTTTGAAAGTACGCTCTTTATGGAAATGTCTTCCCATTTTTGGACCAGTTACGTTGATGACATCTTCACGCTTATCAACACATCTCGTCACAATATTGACCATGTCTTACAAACTATAAATTCTATAGACAGTAATATCCAATTCACATATGAAATAGAAAATAATGGCTCACTATCATTCCTTGATGCCCCTGTCACACGCATTGTAGATGTTTTTCCACCACCGTCTATCGTAAAAATTTTAAAGTCTCTACACCTCTCCATGCATGTTCATGTCACCCACCTACCTAAAAAATGGCAGCTTTCTATACTTTTGTTAACAGTGCTCTTGATATTTGTTCCAATCCTGTTTTATTAAGCTCTGAAATCAAATATCTGAAAGCCATAGTAATTGACTGATGTTATAATCTTTCCATTATAGATAAAACCCTCTAAAAATCACAATTTCCTCGTACTTCGTCTACTAAATCAGTCTCTACTAATATTAGTATTGTTTTACCCTATTTTCCTAAATCCAGTCATACCATAGCTAAAATTCTCAAACAATATTATTTTAAAATAATTTTTTCACCTTCCAATAAACTCACCTTTTCTCAATTAAAAGATGATCCTATAGATATGTAAAATTCTTGGGACATCTATAGGATTTACTGCCAGTGTATTTTATCATACATTGGCCAACTAAACGCAGCCTTAAATTTCGCCTTAAAGAACGTATTAGTTACGTCCGTAAGCAAGAAACCAATAAATCGGCTATTTCTAAGCAATGCTGGAAGAAAAACCATAATTTTAAATTTGATTCAGCTAAAATAATTTGCAGACCTAAATCCACTCATGAACTCGATTTCCTTGAAGCTTTTTATATTTACGAAAATCTTAAAAATATTGTTAATTGTGATTTCGCAGTACCCTATTTGTCTGATTGTTGGAAATTTTATATTCAGTCCACATTACCTTAATTTCTTCCATATTTTTCACAAACGGATCTGTCTCCAAGTCAGCCCTTGAAAGATTTCAAGTCTTCCAAAATAACCAATTACGTAGGTATGTTAAGGCCTTTCGCTAAGTTCGTAATAACGTCATCCATAAAGACCTGAAAATTAGATCTATCTACACTGAAATTAGGAAATCTACGTTAAGTTTCACAGGTCAATCCCTAAAGTTCAGAACCCTGTGTTAAACGCCATCAGAAGATGTGATCCTTGTGTTGGCAGGGGACGGAAGCGTCCACTTGTCATCCTTCTTAGAGAGGATAGGTTTGTCCCCATCGCTAAGCGTAGGAGGAACGACCCTTGTGGTGCCACCTAATACAGTATTCTAAAGCTGCGTTCAAACTCTGGCAACAGCAGCGCGACAAGGGCGGCTCTATTCAGATTCCTTTGATGTGTGATTTGGGTTGTCGTTGCGACGCTGAAGAGAAGTTTTCTGCTCTGACAAACCTCCTACTGCGATAACTGCATGGGGGAACTTGGGTCTCTTTTGTAAAAAAGCAATAAAAAGTAATGTCCTTCATTGTAAACATATGCAAAATTTCAAGGGTCCCTTTCGGACTATGGATAATTTATGACTTTGTCGCTCTGCATCGTTGCCAGTCTTTGAACGCAGCTTAACTCCAAATTCATATTTCCGTTCAATGAATCTCTATACTTCTACTTCTGACTCCCCTCACCCGACGTCTGCAACCCTCTGTGATTTTTCCACAGTCGCGTACAGTCAACCTTCCTTCCTATTACTTTACTTGTAGGGAATTTTCTACATAATGCAAACAGATTTAGTGTAACTGTGCATTTAAACCTTAATGTAACCTATTATTTTACTTAATTTTAACTGTATCTCGTATCTTTTTTAATTTTTTGTAAATAGTCCTTGTTTTACATTTGTCAGAAAAATTCAGGAAAGCATGCGGTTCTTTACTCAGATGGGTCTAAAGGTGTCTTTTTCAAGGCAGTACTGTCTCAGACAGACCCAGGAAGCCCTAAGGCGAGACTGTGTGATTCATCTAAGGAAAAAAAATAAAAAAGAAAATGTATATTTTTTTTTCCTTGGACAGAGCGGGACATCCGGAATTAAACCATGTGAATCATAGCTTTTATATCTCTACCCCACTCCCCCCCCCCCTTCTTTTCACTGCCTCTTCTCAGGCTGGCATCTATTTTTTTTTTTTCCCCTTTCATCATATCGTCACGTCGAGTTCTTCTAGAGCTCACTTCAGTCAAGAAGTCCGATCTTGCATGATTATGTAACACCTCTTTATGCTCCTACAACTTCAGGTGGAGGTAAGCGATGGTCTCGATCACCGTAGGAACTCCCTAACATCTCATGGTAATGATGATGATGATATGCACTGAAGACGATACGCTAAATGCTACCGAAACATCTGTCTGCTTTCCTATTATTTCAATTTGGCGATCTAGACGTTATTGTTTGCCTTGCGCAAACAATAACGTCCAATCAATTACGTTCTAAAACTATTTTCCACTATTTCTAAACAAAATTCAGATACAACTCTTGTTATCTTACACCTTAATGTACAAACTGTCTTTATAGTATTCAAATGCAGGGTAAGAGAAAGCCGTATGAATGACACATCAGATTATTATTATTATTATTAGATATGCAGAAAATGTCTAGTTTACACCTTTCAAAGAGATGTTGAATGGAAATGTGGTATAAAACATAAAAAATGGAAAGTTAAATCTTTTTTCAACGGCTTAATATACAAATTGCGAGTAAATTTCTAGTTCTAAAGCGTTATTTTTCACTTGTGATTGTCTCAATTTTTATCTCTTGTCAAACAATATATATTTCATGAAATGTAAACAAAGAAACAAGTATTTGTTGCTGACGTTGATAGATTCCATCCATGTCACGCATGTTCTAAAAATTATGAAGCATAAGAAAAAGCTCTACGGAAAACTGCAAAACAATTTTTAGGATCCGCCTAGAGTTCTGAGACTTTTTGAAGGATAATCATTTTTTCCAGTCTAAAATATGAAAGAACGATCCATTAGCTGACCTTAACAACAAATTAATATTATAAACGATATTTTCTCTGTTTGTTGAGCACGATTTACTCGTTAAAATCGTCATCTTAAAGGTAATTGAAATTTTTTACTCAGAGATGACTAATTTTATGATGAATAACATTTAACAGTTTACATACACTTGATGTTACCACTGCAGATATTTCCACACAGAACAAATCAATGATTATAATACTTTTAGCTTAATTATACTTTGTTCATAAAAATGCTACTAAATCACATTATTATAAAAACTTGTTCAGAACTACGAACAAGAAATACGAACGTTTGCAGCTCCATGTGACATTATTTGTATATTTCTTGAACTGAAATTGCATTCAATACGATTAGAAGGTAATCGACAGACCTTTAATGAAAGAGGGATTTTTTTTTTCGGGGGGGGGGGGGGATTGAGTGTGAACTTAGATTAATATTTTAGAGAGTGATAAACGTAAATGCTTCATCTATTTTTAACTCTTTGAGTTTGAATATACACAATATATTCAAAATTCAACATGGTCACAATCATAGCTATCCATATTTCGACAAGAAAATGTGCCTTTAAAAATTAATCCAAAGACTATATACCTTCTATTTATTTTCTATGCAAGGAATTCTGCACTTTTTTGCATAATAAAGAAAACATAGTAACGTACCTTAATTAATTAATCTTTAAGAATTTATAAATATAATTTTGATTCTTCAAAATTTAATTCAAGTAGCATTTTCCTAAGGAATATTTTCAATATGATGAAGCAATATTTACTGGCAAAACTCTCTAAAAGTTTGAAAGCCATTGGGATCAAGGTCTTGCGACAAACTTTGCAAAACGCTGAAAGACTTTTATATTTTATTTTATTTATTTATTTATTTATTATTTTGTGACTCGGTAAAAAATTTCTATTTTGAGAAAATTTTGATCTGGAATGTTGGAAAAATTTCCAAAAGTTATATGATCTATATTAAAAGGAATTCAAGAGGTTTAAAGTACTTCTTAATTCTAATAAGAGCCAATAATCATTGCCTTAGAGCTGTACAAACACCTGCGCTTTTAAAGTTGTTGTGAATGTCTGTATTTCTCTGATACATAGTATAATAGAGATTGGCGAACCTTATATGTTTCTGTATCTTATTTCTTGAAATAATTAACGTGACATTTACAAGACTACTTTAATCAATTCTAAGATTACATTAACTCCTTTTTCAGAACAAGAGGTTTCAAATATAATTTATTAACAACATTTTTTTTTAAACTAAATTAAGAATGAAACCCAGAAAATAAAAACATATTAAGTAATTAAAATCAGTTTAATAGGTGGTCTCTGTATACATCTTTCAATAAAAAATAAGTATGTTTAAAAAAGAACAGCAAATTATCATATTGGCCTTCATAATTTTCATTGGGATAAGCAAGATGATGGAACTCCACAAGAAAATAGTAAATGGCCTCTATTGTTGCTAGATAAGTGTCTGGTTTTCCACGTTGGTGACGCCAGAACAAGGATGCGTGAGACGGTAGCATGACACATGGAAGACCTATAAAAATTAGAAAAGGCAATATGTATAATTTTCTAATATGATATCTTTATAAAAATAAAGAAAAAAATACTTCTTACATACAAAATTTATATGAGTCTACGTTGAAACAACTATTTTTTTTATTTTTAGGCTTTTTATTGTCCAACGGCTATAAATTGCCGTTGTCTGAATGGATGGCCCAATCATTGCTAAGCCGTTAACCCATATGTATCATTTTTACGTTCACAATTATATATAAGTAGTTATTAATTGCTGTTTTTATACCTTTGAAAAAATAACGTCATCGACTTTATTATGTGTGTGTAACGAAATTGTATGTTTTCTTTGAAGTTACGCAAAGATTCGAAATGAGACATTATATGCAAATTTAACTCATCAACTACTGTTGGACTCACAGCATTTTTTTTTTCCATAGTGAGCAAATCGCAGATACCCAACAAACAATACGCCAATGATGTGGACAAAAAAAAAGTGCCATTGGCCAACTGACACTATTTTAATTAACCAAATGCCAACTACGTGAACCAAATATCTGCTGGTGAAAAACGAATCATGTTTGTAGGACTGTGAATTGATTACAATTTATATTTTAATAATAACACGGACAGGGTATTTCAACTGTAAGGCTTTTGGGACGACATTCGGGGACTTAGGCAATTACTAGTACCAAAAAACTTATTTCGAAGTTCTGTTACAAATATTTAAGAGTAATTTAACCTGGAAACCCTTAGAACAGAAGGGTAAATGAATTTCATCAAAATGCCAAAATTAAAGTAATTTGAATGAAATGCAATTTTTTCGACTGCCAGTAATTTATTGCTATGTCCCTTAAATGGAATAGTCGAAAAGTTATGGCAATCTGCCGAGTGACCGTGAGCTCTTGAGCAGCCAACGTTACATTCTCGTGCGCCATCTTCTGTCAATCAATTTCTAGCCTTTAACAGTACATCATTCAGGGTTAACAATCCAATTATGCTTTAGTTTTAAAAAAGGGGGCATCTGGGATCGATTTCACATTTCTAGTATTGAGTCTTTAATACGAGTTTCAAGCTTTGCATCTTCTGACGTTCAATAAAGTTCCAATTTTTCGAGATGTTTTCACATAACTTTGTGTGTCTAAATAGAATTACACTGAAGATTTATAATCTGTAATTCTATATTTTATAATTTTATCCAGTGAGGTTATTATTAACCAAAATTCAAGGCTTTGTGTATTAGTATGATTGCTTAGCTTTGAGTCGACAAAAGATCTATATTCACGATGAAGAAAAAAAATTAAGCTTCCGCTATAAACAGCATCTTGCAATCACAACGAGTAAACAAATAGCCACCAAATTTTATATGTGAACAATTTATAATGTGCACTCAAAGAATTAAAAAAAATATATATTTAAAAATTATTTGCGAAATGACACTTTGCGTGAGAAAACGGTAAACATAACAAAGGAAATGAAGTTAAATACCGAATATATAAACAATTTTGAACATTCAGTTTTTGATCCTATGTGTGTCATTCTCATTGTTAAGTTTATTATTTTTCCGTGCAAAGCGCCACCTGGTGTATATTTTCAATTTTTTCTTTTTTTTTTTTTTTTTTGAGTTCATTTTATGAATCATTCGTTCACATATCAAATTTGATTCGTTAGACAAGTGACCATTATTTTAATACCATAAAAAGATGAGAAAATACTGCACTCGCTCTCGAAAATGTCAGATTACATCAACATTCAAATCGTCTTTCTTACGTTCTAACGGTGCCCTGATTTTTCGATACGTCATTTTAAACGGTCAAAAAATACACTACGCGACATTGAAAATGCAACACCAGGAAGGTTGGTTGGTTAGTTGGATTTTACGTCGCACTAGCGCTGCGCAATGGGCAATTCAATAACAGGAAGGAGCGGCCAGAAAATTATTATAAGGGAATGAACCTGCAGAATATGTTCAGTTTCCGAGCTGCTATTTCTGCCATCATAGAAATTTTGTTCATGTCTCAAAGGACGCGTGTAATTTGTAATATAAGTAGACCAAATGTCCCCATTTTCTGGGAACAGCCTTTATTTTGAAGGCATTTCTCTAAATTTTAAAAAATTGTAGAAAGTCAATTATTAATCAATAATATTTTATGTTCAGTCCTTATTAATTAATAATGTAAAAATACATCTGTAATTGGATAATAGTCGCAGTTGTTAACGCTTCTCTACTATAAAGGTTCTCTGATATGGTCAGCTTAGTGTAATAGCAGACTGCCAGGCCGCCGTCAGCGAAGGCAGTTCCAGCAGACAGACGATTTTACGACGGGGCATGGTGTTCGGATTGAGAAGGGCAGGTTGGTCCTTACGGCAAATCTCAGCTGAATAACACCTGGGCGCGTCCACAGTGCACCGGCTGTGGCAAAGACGGTTGGAACAAGGAAATGTGGCATGTTTGAGGAGTGCCAGTGCAGCCAGAGTGACGTCAGCACGCGTAGATCGACGCATCCGCCGATAAGTGATGGTGGACCAGTATGCTTTTATTTCATGCGTAATCAGTATTGCCAGATTGGGGACTTTTTTATTTGACTCTCACCAATAATTTTGAGGAGTGATATTGCATATACATAATCGACGATTAATCTTCGAAGTGATTAGGCAACCGTTACAATTAAAATTTAGTAGTGGATATTGAATTAAAAAAAGTCCCCAATCTGGAAACATTGTGCGTAATAAATATATGTCGAGATCCTAGAAAAACTGTGCTTGTATAGAAATTTCGTAGCCGTCCTTATGAAAATCACTATTGAAAGCAAGGAAGAGGCTACTCCCTTATTTAACATTATAAAAGGCACCGCCTGGTTAGTATTTTATTTTATATCCAAAATATAATTATTTTATCATGCTGAATTTTTGTACGAACATGCTACCTAATAATCCAAAATAATAATAAATTTTATTTAAATTTCAATTACCTTTGGTAATCTTCAGGAGAATTCTTTCGCCTCGACCACGATCTAGCCCTGATTGACGTCAGATAGTGCCCCCCTGTGGAGGGAAAGAAAGGAAGGCAAGAACTGGAGTCCTGCATGCCCCTTCATGAAACAATTGCAAAGTTGTCTTCAAAACTTAGAGAAAGTAGTTGCTAGCATTAGCCAGGTGTTATGAGGTATTTAATTTAATCTTAAAATATGACACCGAATTTATTTCCAAAATTTATTTATTTGAGCTATGTAGGTCATTTTTATTTGTTTAAAATAAATAAATATATTTTTGTTAATAAACTAACTATTTTTATATAAATTAAGGGGTGGTCAGTTACTATGTATCGTATCTAAAATATTATCAGTGCTAATAAATGACCAAACTAATGTACTGAATTTTGTGGGGGGGGGGGGGGTTCAGTAACTGTCCAATGTAGTTAATTTTTAAATTTGTGAGATTATCATTTAAATTTTCGCGGCAGATTTCTCAGCTTGCGAAGGTTTCTAGCGTTCGTTTTCATAGTGTGTTTGGATCTAATTGTTTAAGATGGTTAGAAAGTCATTTTTTGACAAAATCGTCAGAGGTGGAAGAATGGATAAGTGCATTTAACGTTACATTAGAACTAAGTAATAATCAATTGGCGACAGTCGAGAATTTACACCTAATAAGCTGCAAGGAAAGAGCCGATTAGTAAGTCGATTGTTGTTAATTATTTGTATATAGTAAAATTTTTTATATCTTTACATTGAAGAATAATTTAAATATATATATTTAAGGTGGAAGAATGGATAAGGAAGAATGGATAGGTGGAAGAATGGATAAGTGCATTTAACGTTACATTAGAACTAAGTAATAATCAATTGGCGACAGTCGAGAATTTACACCTAATAAGCTGCAAGGAAAGAGCCGATTAGTAAGTCGATTGTTGTTAATTATTTGTATATAGTAAAATTTTTTATATCTTTACATTGAAGAATAATTTAAATATATATATTTACCAATAGCTTTTAATTTAAGAAATTTTTAATTTGGAAATTGAAATTGTCAATTACTAATGAGACTATGGTCATTTGCCGGATGTAAGTGGTCAATTACAAGCAAAATCTCATTTTAAAACTATTATTGTAAATGGCATAAATTGTAGAAAAGAGATCAAAGAAATTCTTCCCGGTTATTAATCCTTATGTAATGATTAGTGTTTAGAAAAAATTCCAAAAATGTTACCAATGATTATGTTAGAAAATAAGATAAAACTTTAAGACATTTCCACTAAAAGGTCAATTACTGGTCTGTTCACCCTACTTTAAAACAATATTTATTAAAGTAAATTTAAAAAACAATACAAATACAAAAATAAAAATTGAAAATTGAAAATAGGAGGATGTGAAGAGCAGTAGAAGGATGAAAGTAGTAGAGTGTTTGCAGGGGCGTCAACAAATTAAAAATTTCCACGGGCAAAAATAGTGAACAAAGAATGTTAAATATATTCCAAATGAATTGTTTATTTAATTATGAAAAAGAATATGCTTTGATTAATGTTATAAAATTAGTGTTTTTTTTTTTTTTTTGTTTTTTTTTACTGCAAGCCTCTATTATTTTTTGGCGGGGAAAGTGGGAGGGGAGTATGTGCTGGGCAGAAATGGATCATTTTTTGGATTCATTATCCTTGAAAACAAAGTGTACCAAAAAACTTTGTGCAGCTGAAAAAGTTTATTTTATTTATTTGTTTTTGTAAACTTGTTAATACTCCATGTAAACGCATGAATTTTCTTTCTTACTTTCAAACGTTATATAGCGTGAAATAGTATGAAATGAGCATAATAGATTTCTAAGGAAAAAATATTTCTTTTTTTATTGACTAAAAATATTTACAATATTTTCTCTGTACAAAAGTACACAATGGTCTATGAAACCTCAAAACAAGGTTCAAAACTCAAATTAATCAAGAAATTGGATTGAGTTTATCACAAATAGTTATTTTGATAAGCTTTTAGCGTTGCAGGATCGTAAAGTTCATGGATTTTGAAGTACATAAATTTGAAGAAGAACAAAATATTGTCGTATTGACCACTATATGGTTGATAGGAGATCAAGGAATGCAGTTCTGTTAAAAAATAATAGATTGCTTCAATGGTGGACAGGTGAGTTTCGTGCTTTCCTCGGTAATACCTCCAAAACAAAGATTTGTAAGATGATAAAACAACGCAAGGGAGGTCTGAAAGAGAATATTAAATACCATAAGATAACAAGTCAAATAAACAATTCTCTAACTAATACAATGTTTCTGAATTTCAGGCACAAAAGAATTGGATGACAATAGAGAAGTAATATCGATCACACAAACTAGGGTTACTACTTATTAAAATAAAAAGAGTAGAATATCGCAATCCAAATCGAACACGAAATCTCATGTAAACGAAATTACTAATGAATTTAAATAACCTTTTGCAAAATACAATAGTAGTATCAAAACAAATGCAAGAAGTGGCCATTATTTAAACCAAAACAATGACAGACATTTTAATATTATCAACATAATATTACTTAATAATACAACAAGCATAATAATTACCTAATAAAATGAATTTGTTGCGTTTATATCAAACATTGCTGAAATAAAATCACAATATAAAAGATGAAAAACACAGCATGGTAACACTAGTTATAGGATAATATACTTCAAAAACTAGTTATCATTAATGCATGCCAAGTTTTAGTTAAGTACACAGTTCCATAGAATGGCATTAGCTCTTAGGCTACTGCACAAGAATTTCCTAAAATTTGTCAAAGATCTGAATCATTTGAAAATGGTAAATGTATTATAAATCGGAAGTCATACTTTTTATGAACTCTACATTTTTACTTTTATTAACAAGACTACTGCGTAGGTAATAGATACATTGTGTTCGGTCAAAATTTTCGATATCGAGTTTCAGCCTGATTTAAATGTTTTAATGCCCATGCGTCAAAAAAAAAAAAAAAAAAAAAAAAGTGCTTTTTAGAAATTGACCGATGCAAGTGTGTGTAAAGAGAATCTTCTGACTACCATATATCCAAAACATAAAAAGAATCAACGTAAAAAACAACAAAATTTTATAATTAAAACCTATTCAGTGTAAAAAAAGAGTTTAAGTTTTGGTAGAAAATAGGAAAGCAAAGGTGGGGCATTGAAAGAGAAAGTTAAACCGAAACACGTTATCTCAAGAAGGCTCAAACGATCTTTTTAAAATTTTTTCAATAAACGTCCTTATTCAATGCACTTGGGCGTATTACTTGATTACTTTCGGGGAAAAAATTGATAGATATCCTGATACTGCAAGTTAATTTTAGGTCTTCGAAGTGAATGTCACAAAATAAGGCTTCATTGATTTTCTCAAAATTCATCACTACATTAACAGTGTTTTATATGTTCTTTGGTATGTGTCAGTTGGTTTGGTTTCAGCGTTGCCATACTTCGGCACTTTTTCATCAATAGGACAGAGCGCATTGATGGATTTTTACTTTCTTCTATATTCAACAGAAGAAAGTATTGGATTCGTAAAAATTTTAGAACCAATAATGATTTTAATAAATTATTCTTACTGAGTGAATTTGTATAGGAAAATATAGAAGAAAGTCATGTGGTGGCCACAACATACTAGTTACTTTCTTCCCTATGTATATATAAAGTACTAGATTCGTGAAAATTTTCGAACTCCAGTTTTCGATGGATTTACACGTTTTGGGATGTCCTGAACACGATTTGACTGTTTTTAGAAAGTGTTTGTCTGTCTGTGTGTGTGTATCACAAATTTTGTGGACGCTGTATCTCACGAACCAATGAACGAAATTTAACCAAACTTGGTATTTAGTTGGACCCTGACATAAACTGGTGCTGATTAGATTTTGGGATCATTCGATCAACAGGTGGCGCTGTGATAGCATTTTTTCTAAATTTTTAACATGGCAGTATAGAGCAAAATTTCGTATAAATGTACAGTCGGGGAAAAAAAAACGCAGCACTCGATGTAATTCCGTTGCTAATCAATGCACAAAAATGTAATAGGTATCATTCGACGGGGAATTAAAAGTAGATTAAAAAATGAACGGAAAATTTGAATTGGGGGTCGTCTACATATTAAAACGCGCACCAACTTTGATTTTTTCAATGGTAATGCCCCATTTTTATTTTATATTTGAATTCCTGGGATCGCGACAATGCGAAAAAGTATATTGGTTGTATATTTTGCTTATTTTTTCACAGAGTTATACGCGTTCAAAGTTTGAAGGTGCTAATGTTAAAATCATATTTCAAACTTTTATTAATATCTTCACAAAAAATAACTTGATCGATATAATTCTTTTTTTACGAGTGAAAAAACCCAAACATAATCCATCATTAATTTTGATTCTGAAAAATATTTTTAATTCTGAAAAATATTAATAAATTCATATTCATAAAAATTATGAATTATGACCTATATTAATTTTTACATAAAATGAATCCTAATGCTGAAAAATATGGGTGTGCAAATTTGCAGCTCATTCCAGTTATTAGTTTTAGAGATATAAATAAATCTTTCTTTTGGAGTGGTTTAGGGGGCCGTCTCTTAAAAAATTTTGAATGAGATAACGAAGCAAATCTTAAAAAATAACGGAGAAAACTGAACAAAATATTTTTATTTTTTATTTAAGGGTCAAATTATATAACAACAACGTCAAATGCAAAGAAATGAAACAAAAATGTTGATTTTTAGACATTTGTGTTAGTATCAAGAATTCCTGTTTTCTAAAGCCCCGCCTTTTATCGTTCTTCTAAACAAAACAATACAGAAACGAAAAGTGAATGTGACTTTGAGTATTCGTGTTAAACCCCTTATTTTACATTGACAAAAATATACACAAGTGGTATTTACTTCATCGATTACTGGTGATAAATTTAGAATCCTTTAAACGAACACTAGAAGAAAAAAATTAACTAAATAGGCGGGGTTTACTGTTTGAAATACTCTCAAAATAAAATATTTCAAAACAAATTTTCTGTACCACAATTATATTACAGATGAATATACATTAACTATATTCTTTCGAATTAATATATTTCTATCCATAGTATATCTTATTGCAAAAATATGAACACTGGGTACATGCTTAAGAAATAAGTAACACACGAATTACGAAAGAAACGCCCACTGGCATTGTTACAGATATTTTCAAATGATGTGAATCTACGTCAGCAGTCGCGATAGCGTTAATTAAGAAATTATATTTTCATAGAAATTATAAAACAAATCGTACAGTTCCAAAGAGTTCAACTGACCCAAAACTGGTAAGTGCTATTAAAATTGTTTAATATTTACTTTATGAAACCTTACAGTAATTTATCCGAAAAGATTTGGTTTATGCGTTGTTGTATATATCATGAAAAACGGCAGTTTTTTGAGTGACGCAAGCGGAGGGACAAACGGGACGCTGCGAACTCATATATACGGCTAGTTTGACATCAAAGAGATTTGTAAAAGCCGACACTTAATATCTCAGCAAATATGCCATATTTTGTTCTGATCTTTTCAAAATAGTCTTTTATCTTCGGTCTTAAGCTATCCTGAAAATTTTACATTTCTACATGCAGTATGTTTTGAGATCTGAATCTCAATTTAAAGCCAAAAAGGGAAAAAGGTTGGTGTAATGAACTGAAATTCTGAAAAATATCTCTAAAACGGCTCGAAGGATTTTCATAAAATTAATATATGTTGTTAATAGGAACTTTCTGAATCTAGTAACGTTTTCGTTTTTTTCAGGAAAACTCTTGTTTTTTATATAAACCGCTTTAAATATGGAACTATATTACTCCGCCAATTACATGTGTTTCTTCGGGTGAAAACGCTGTTATGCGGTTCTTACTTGTGAGGTATGTGGGTTGGTTTGTTGACCGACTTGAATGTAGCCAATGAATTTTTTTTAACGCAGAAGTACTTTATTACATGTTTAAAATATTTATTGTATATGTACTAAGTTAAATTCACTTAAATATATTTTCTCTTCTGTTATGAAAAAAATATTTTTGATTTCAAAATTTCATATTTAGTCAAAAAAATATTTAGATAATATTTTAAATAAGGAAGTATTTTGTAATTTTAGATATTCCATTTTATCATAATAATGATGAATTCACAATTTTTTAAAGTGAAAAAATTTTTAATCATTCCTGAATATCGATTTTATAATAACTCAATGATTTGCGATTCCTATTCATGTATTCTTACGCGCCGGGAATGGAAAAAAAACAGCAAATAGAGTTTTGGCGCCACCTATCGTTTTTATTTAAAATATACTCTTTCGTAAATACATACATATATATATATATATATATTTTTTTTTTTTTTTTCTTTTTAAAAATTAAAAATCTCTTTTGAAAATACAGTTAGAGTTTATTCATTTATTTATTTTTCAGACTTTAAAATGATACATATTTTAAATATTAACATAATAAAACTATTTTTATTATTACTCAAAGCAATAATGACTAGCGGATGAAACAGTGCTTACACTGTTTATTAGAAAAAACAGTGTTTTAATAAACAGTGTTTAAACAGTGTTTTAATAAAATTCATGAAAAATGTGTCAAATAGCAATTATTAAAAAACACGTTAAAATAAATAAATAACATCTTTACTTTGAAACCCATAATAATTTATTTAAAAAAAAATTATTCTTCCTTTTCTTTTCTTTTTTTAATTAATTAATTTGTGCATGAAAATTCTATTTCATAAATATATTTACAATTACAATAAAGAAAAAAACTTCCTTTAATTTTAAATAACTATTTCCACCTGTTTCTAAACAAGTTTTTTTTTTTTTTTTTTTTAACGAAAAAAAAAAGTTAAATGTGTATGTATATGATTTTAATGTAAACTACTAGATGGCGCCACTACATTTAATTTATTTTTCTTAAAAAAAAAAAAAAAAGAAGAAGAAGAAGGAAAGAAAGAAAAAACTTTTAATTGCTTCGGAAACATGCAGAAATAATTATTTAAAGTTAAAGGAGGGTTTTTTGTTATTGTAGTTGTAAATATATTTGTGAAATAGTATTTTTACGCAGAAATTTCATTTTTTTTAAAGCTTAACTTATATTTTCCATAAAATTTTTTTCCAGGTGATTTTATCTTATTTTTAAAATTATAGAAATGTAAAGCTTAATTTATATTTTGTCTATTTTTGCCCCCAAACGTTTTAGATGAAAATATATACGAAGTAATTTTTACCTGCACTTTTGATGAAAATTTAATTTGTGAATATTGGAGCAGTATACTTAGCCTCAAAAGGGGAAAGAAAATGTATAAAATTCCATTTTTAACATTTACTTGATTTTTTTTTTTTTTTTTTTTTAATTGTTTAATTTGTAATTCTCTAAAAAGAAACTTGCAAAATGTAAATTACGTAATTCTAAGTTAAATTTGAAATTTTTCACTTATTTTTCTTTCTTTCTTTTCTTTTCTTTTTTTCTTTCTTTCTTTTTTTTTTTTTTTTTTTTTTTTTTTTTTGTTAGAGTTTGAGAATCCCAGTCAATAAATTTTTCTAGTGCGAAGCTTCTCCATTTTGTTTCCAAGTGGCAGGCTACTTGGAAATTTGTCAATATCATAACGTTTGAAATACTGAATTAATTCCCACTAAATTTATAGTGTAGATTTATCTCAGAAATGTATTTGATATGTTCATTTGCCAACTTAATCCACCCTCTTGTTTCCCTGTGCCAGCACACTGAAAATTTCAAATTTACATTAGAAAGATTTTATGAACAGATTTGCTTAAAACTCCAGATACACATAGCCTTCATTTATAAATCCACTAAGTCCATTAATAAATTGTAGCTGCCATTTTGAAAAAAAAATGGTGGCAACTTCATAAGAGAAGATAAATTAGTTTACCCATCCTAGGAGCCAGAAGGACTTGTTTTAATTTTTTGATCAATAACCACTAAAAAGTAATGATATCAGTACAAAAAACCCTTAACGGCTTAAAAGTTTGTGACGCCGCTACTTTATGGCTATAAGAATTTGAAATATGAGTCTTAAAAATAATGATATCAGATTTTAAGTGACGCTTTGCAATTAGTTAAAATATACACAGATTTTCTTATTTGATCATTAACTTTTATCTTTTATTTATATTTATAAAGCTAACGTAATATTTTTAACTTCAAGATCAGACAGATATATAAAATACACTCACTGATGCTTTTTCATTCGCATTTCAAATTCAAAATAATAGTTTTAAGAGGAATGATATAAAAATTCCAGTGGCGCCTCGGTGTTAGTTTAAAAGATTTGTTTTTAGATTCCATTAAAATTACTTTTGTTTTGTCTAATAAAGTATATTTACACATTTAAACAGTGCTTTTAATTTTCAAATATACTGTCAAATAATTATACTTTCGCTGAGTTAGCATTATAAAGTAAAATTATTTATTTCAATAAATTGATTTATCTTTTACGTCACGCTATCCAAAACTGCAATTAAAATTTGTGTAAATGTTTTCTTTACGTAACACTACCTCTTTGAGCAAATTTTTACTTAGTTGGACACTATGATACTATATTTTGGATAGCGTGACGCAAAAGATAAATCAAATTATTGAAATAAATAATTTTACTTTATAATGCTAACTCTGTGAAAGTATAATTATTTGACAGTATATTTGAAAATTAAAAGCACTGTTTAAATGTGTAAATATACTTTATTAGACAAAACAAAAGTAATTTTAATGGAATCTAAAAACAAATCTTTTAAAATAACACCGAGGCGCCACTGGAATTTTTATATCATTCCTCTTAAAACTATTATTTTGAATTTGAAATGCGAATGAAAAAGCATCAGTGAGTGTATTTTATATATCTGTCTGATCTTGAAGTTAAAAATATTACGTTAGCTTTATAAATATAAATAAAAGATAAAAGTTAATGATCAAATAAGAAAATCTATGTATATTTTAACTAATTGCAAAGCGTCACTTAAAATCTGATATCATTATTTTTAAGAGTCATATTTCAAATTCTTATAGCCATAAAGTAGCGGCGTCACAAACTTTTAAGCCGTTAAGGGTTTTTTGTACTGATATATACAGCATAATATATACAGCTATATTATTTCAGTTTGTATATTATGTTACACGTACGAAAGAAAATTTAAGCTTTATTGGTGATCAGTATATCCATGATAGATACTTTTTAATTGAAAAATATTGCACTTTTATAAAAAGTATTGTCTGACCAATCGTAAGTGTAATGTATTTCAATATACCTAAAATTATCTAAAAAAGTACTAAAGTATATACATATCCAAAAAACTAAATTCATGATAATTAAGATACTGGAAAGGTGTTAATATTTTATTTCTTTTTATAACTCTTTTTTACTTTCTTCTATATGTAATATAGAGAAAGTATTGGATTCGCGAAAATTTTCGAAGTCCACTTTTTGATGGATTTACATGTTTTGGGATGTGGAGAACACGAATTAATAGTTTTTAGAAAATGTCTGTCTGTCTGTCTGTATCATTTTTTTGTGGACGCTGTATCTCACGAACCAATGAATGAAATTTAACCAAACTTAGTATTTAGTTGCACCCTGACATAAACTGGTGCTGATTAGATTTTGGGATCAATCGCTCAATAGGTGGCGTTGTGATCGCATTTTATGCAAATTTTTAACATGGCAGCATAGGACAAAATTCGGTATAAATGGGCATAAAGAGAGTTATTTTACACTTGTGATTGTAAAATTAATATGAATTATTGATAATAGTAGTAGTTAGCTAGGAAAAAAATTTTGTGCATGTGGGGGCATCGGTTCCCCCCCTGGGGGGGAAGTAAATTTTCAAGATGGGTATCTTTCGAAAGGTCTCGTTGATAATAGTAATAGTTAACTGGGAAAAAATTTTTGTGCATGTGGGGGCATCGGTTCCCCCCCCCAACGGGGAGGGAAGTACCCACCCGGGGGGGCAAAGTTTCAAGATGGGTATCTTTCGAAAGATCTCGTCAATACCTTTAAAACGAATGGTTGAACGATAAATCTGTGATAATTTAAACCAAAGTTATCGATTTTTTTTACTTTTAACAAAAAAAAACTTAGAAAAATATCGCAATTTTTTTTTTTTTTTTTTTTAACGAAATTTAACCAAACTTGGTATTTAGTTGGTCCCCGACATAAACTGGTGCTGATTATGTTTGGGGATCAATAGCTCAACAGGTGGCGCTGTGATAGCATTTTATCTAAATTTTTAACATGGCAGCATAGGACAAAAATTCGTATAAATGTGCATAATTAGAGTTGTTTTAAACTTGTGATTGTAAAATTAATATGAATTATTGATAATAGTAGTATGTAACTAGGAAAAAAAATTTCTGCATGGGGGGGGGGGGGCATCGCTTCCCCCCTAGGGGGGAAATACCCCCCCAGGGGGGGTAAATTTTCACAATGGGTATCTTTCGAAAGATCAGGTTGATAATAGTAGTAGTTAACTAGGAAAAAAAATTTTGTGCATGTGGGGGCATCGGTTCCCCCCCACCGGGGGGGAAGTTCCCACCCGGGAGGGCAAAGTTTCAAGATGGGTATCTTTCGAAAGATCTCGTCAATACCTTTAAAACGAATGGTTGGACGATAAATCTGTGATAATTTAAACCAAAGTTATCGATTTTTTTTATCGCAATTTTTTTTTTTTTTTTTTTAACGAAATTTAACCAAACTTGGTATTTAGTTGGTCCCCGACATAAACTGGTGCTGATTATGTTTGGGGATCAATAGCTCAACAGGTGGCGCTGTGATAGCATTTTATCTAAATTTTTAACATGGCCGCATAGGACAAAAATTCGTATAAATGTGCATAATTAGAGTTGTTTTAAACTTGTGATTGTAAAATTAATATGAATTATTGATAATAGTAGTATGTAACTAGGAAAAAAAATTTCTGCATGGGGGGGGGCATCGCTTAGGGGGGGTAAATTTTCACAATGGGTATCTTTCGAAAGATCAGGTTGATAATAGTAGTAGTTAACTAGGAAAAAAAATTTTGTGCATGTGGGGGCATCGGTTCCCCCCCACCGGGGGGGAAGTTCCCACCCGGGGGGGCAAAGTTTCAAGATGGGTATCTTTCGAAAGATCTCGTCAATACCTTTAAAACGAATGGTTGGACGATAAATCTGTGATAATTTAAACCAAAGTTATCGATTTTTTTTATCGCAATTTTTTTTTTTTTTTTTTTTTAACGAAATTTAACCAAACTTGGTATTTAGTTGGTCCCCGACATAAACTGGTGCTGATTATGTTTGGGGATCAATAGCTCAACAGGTGGCGCTGTGAGAGCATTTTATCTAAATTTTTAACATGGCAGCATAGGACAAAAATTCGTATAAATGTGCATAATTAGAGTTGTTTTAAACTTGTGATTGTAAAATTAATATGAATTATTGATAATAGTAGTATGTAACTAGGAAAAAAAATTTCTGCATGGGGGGGGGCATCGCTTCCCCCCTAGGGGGGAAATACCCCCCCAGGGGGGGTAAATTTTCACAATGGGTATCTTTCGAAAGATCAGGTTGATAATAGTAGTAGTTAACTAGGAAAAAAAATTTTGTGCATGTGGGGGCATCGGTTCCCCCCCACCGGGGGGGAAGTTCCCACCCGGGAGGGCAAAGTTTCAAGATGGGTATCTTTCGAAAGATCTCGTCAATACCTTTAAAACGAATGGTTGGACGATAAATCTGTGATAATTTAAACCAAAGTTATCGATTTTTTTTATCGCAATTTTTTTTTTTTTTTTTTTAACGAAATTTAACCAAACTTGGTATTTAGTTGGTCCCCGACATAAACTGGTGCTGATTATGTTTGGGGATCAATAGCTCAACAGGTGGCGCTGTGATAGCATTTTATCTAAATTTTTAACATGGCCGCATAGGACAAAAATTCGTATAAATGTGCATAATTAGAGTTGTTTTAAACTTGTGATTGTAAAATTAATATGAATTATTGATAATAGTAGTATGTAACTAGGAAAAAAAATTTCTGCATGGGGGGGGGCATCGCTTAGGGGGGGTAAATTTTCACAATGGGTATCTTTCGAAAGATCAGGTTGATAATAGTAGTAGTTAACTAGGAAAAAAAATTTTGTGCATGTGGGGGCATCGGTTCCCCCCCACCGGGGGGGAAGTTCCCACCCGGGGGGGCAAAGTTTCAAGATGGGTATCTTTCGAAAGATCTCGTCAATACCTTTAAAACGAATGGTTGGACGATAAATCTGTGATAATTTAAACCAAAGTTATCGATTTTTTTTATCGCAATTTTTTTTTTTTTTTTTTTTTAACGAAATTTAACCAAACTTGGTATTTAGTTGGTCCCCGACATAAACTGGTGCTGATTATGTTTGGGGATCAATAGCTCAACAGGTGGCGCTGTGAGAGCATTTTATCTAAATTTTTAACATGGCAGCATAGGACAAAAATTCGTATAAATGTGCATAATTAGAGTTGTTTTAAACTTGTGATTGTAAAATTAATATGAATTATTGATAATAGTAGTATGTAACTAGGAAAAAAAATTTCTGCATGGGGGGGGGCATCGCTTCCCCCCTAGGGGGGAAATACCCCCCCAGGGGGGGTAAATTTTCACAATGGGTATCTTTCGAAAGATCAGGTTGATAATAGTAGTAGTTAACTAGGAAAAAAAATTTTGTGCATGTGGGGGCATCGGTTCCCCCCCACCGGGGGGGAAGTTCCCACCCGGGAGGGCAAAGTTTCAAGATGGGTATCTTTCGAAAGATCTCGTCAATACCTTTAAAACGAATGGTTGGACGATAAATCTGTGATAATTTAAACCAAAGTTATCGATTTTTTTTATCGCAATTTTTTTTTTTTTTTTTTTTTTAACGAAATTTAACCAAACTTGGTATTTAGTTGGTCCCCGACATAAACTGGTGCTGATTATGTTTGGGGATCAATAGCTCAACAGGTGGCGCTGTGATAGCATTTTATCTAAATTTTTAACATGGCAGCATAGGACAAAAATTCGTATAAATGTGCATAATTAGAGTTGTTTTAAACTTGTGATTGTAAAATTAATATGAATTATTGATAATAGTAGTATGTAACTAGGAAAAAAATTTCTGCATGGGGGGGGGCATCGCTTCCCCCCTAGGGGGGAAATACCCCCCCAGGGGGGGTAAATTTTCACAATGGGTATCTTTCGAAAGATCAGGTTGATAATAGTAGTAGTTAACTAGGAAAAAAAATTTTGTGCATGTGGGGGCATCGGTTCCCCCCCACCGGGGGGGAAGTTCCCACCCGGGGGGGCAAAGTTTCAAGATGGGTATCTTTCGAAAGATCTCGTCAATACCTTTAAAACGAATGGTTGGACGATAAATCTGTGATAATTTAAACCAAAGTTATCGATTTTTTTTATCGCAATTTTTTTTTTTTTTAACGAAATTTAACCAAACTTGGTATTTAGTTGGTCCCCGACATAAACTGGTGCTGATTATGTTTGGGGATCAATAGCTCAACAGGTGGCGCTGTGATAGCATTTTATCTAAATTTTTAACATGGCAGCATAGGACAAAATTCCGTATAAATGGGCATAAAGAGAGTTATTTTACACTTGTGATTGTAAAATTAATATGAATTATTGATAATAGTAGTAGTTAGCTAGGAAAAAAATTTTGTGCATGTGGGGGCATCGGTCCCCCCCCCTGGGGGGGAAGTAACCCCCCCGGGGAAGTAAATTTTCAAGATGGGTATCTTTCGAAAGGTCTCGTTGATAATAGTAATAAATAACTGGGAAAAAATTTTTGTGCATGTGGGGGCATCGGTTCCCCCCCCCCCTCACCGGGGGGCTTTTTTTTTTTTTGGAATATTCGAGGACTGGAACCTGCCTGTTTATTTATAATCAGTTACCTCACACAAAAATGTCAATGTATTCATAACAACATGCATATTCCATTTGGGGTATAAGGAAGTTATGTGGTGTCCACATCAGATTTTTAACAGTAGTTTTCCTTGAATATATCAGTAAATGTCAAATTTATCAATAAAAATACTGCTAAATAACATTTCTTCTTAGAGAAAAATCTATTATTCTAAAAAAATAATAAAAAAAAAAATTACGAACAGAAACTGCGAAACGTTTGCGAATTTTTATGTAGGATGCGCATGCTGTTTGCCGGGGAAAAAAATTGCCATATTTAAAAAATGACAATTTTGTGTTTAAGTACTAATAGAAAATGTTTATTATTTTGGTCGTACAGAACAACTGCGAAACATATTTTCTTTTGGATCATATGCAATAATATTGAAGGTATTGTTTTGAGATCAAAATTAATTTTTGTCTACAACCACACATTTTGAAGTCCTAAACAAGGTTCCCAAACACAATTCTAAGATTCATATGTTTAGAGGCTTTTCTTGTTTTTTTTTTTTTTTACAAACCAACCGCTAAAAAACAAGATCAGGTTTTTAACGGTTGGTCAGAGTGTTTGTCAGTTATCAACATATCTCAAGAACAAATAACAACAAGAAGTACAAAATTCGTATTCTAAATTTCTATCATACAGGAATGCTACACTAAACTTTTCGATGAAATAACTTAAAGCAAATGTTTAGAGCACAAAGACATCCCAGACGATTTAAATACATTACGTCTATGGTAAAATTTATGGTAGGAACAGTTTAATATCTTTAGACTGGACTAAATAAAACGAAATGAACAGATATATTTTTATGCATAAAAGAATGTTTTATATAGGATATAGTATGAAAATCATTTACTATTTATTTACACCGTCACGGAACAGAATTCAACTATATTCAACTATACTTTGCCATTGGATTTCAAGTTATGTTATGTGTTTTTCATACAGTGTTTTTAAGTATGTTATAACGTGGCGTGAGTATAATAAAGAATATGCAAGGTTACACAAAACTGATTCAATAAATTTTACTGTATTGCATTTAATTAACTAAATTTTACCAACTGTAGAAAAACTGTTTAGGAATAATCATTATTTTCTCATACCCATAAGGTAGACAAAATATTTTTTGAATATTTTTTGCGAAGTTAATGGAGCGAAGTTAATCTCCATTAACTTCGCAAAAAATATTTAAAATTGCCCTCATACTAATCTTACAATGGTTTCTTTCGGCGTAAAATCCCTTTTCACTAAGTTTCCAATAAGTGGCATCTCTCCTGTCTTGAAAAGAAATTAAAAGAGTTCCATTTCACGTCCTTTGAAATACAAGAATTAATTTCTCTCACCCACATTTGTTTATCACAAACTAAACCAAATTTTTCGTCAATCTGAAGGTTTAGACATGGGTTCTTCTCTCTCCCCAATTCTCGCTGATATTTATATGCATTATTTTGAAAGTACGCTCTTTATGGAAATGTCTTCCCATTTTTGGACCAGTTACGTTGATGACATCTTCACGCTTATCAACACATCTCGTCACAATATTGACCATGTCTTACAAACTATAAATTCTATAGACAGTAATATCCAATTCACATATGAAATAGAAAATAATGGCTCACTATCATTCCTTGATGCCCCTGTCACACGCATTGTAGATGTTTTTCCACCACCGTCTATCGTAAAAATTTTAAAGTCTCTACACCTCTCCATGCATGTTCATGTCACCCACCTACCTAAAAAATGGCAGCTTTCTATACTTTTGTTAACAGTGCTCTTGATATTTGTTCCAATCCTGTTTTATTAAGCTCTGAAATCAAATATCTGAAAGCCATAGTAATTGACTGATGTTATAATCTTTCCATTATAGATAAAACCCTCTAAAAATCACAATTTCCTCGTACTTCGTCTACTAAATCAGTCTCTACTAATATTAGTATTGTTTTACCCTATTTTCCTAAATCCAGTCATACCATAGCTAAAATTCTCAAACAATATTATTTTAAAATAATTTTTTCACCTTCCAATAAACTCACCTTTTCTCAATTAAAAGATGATCCTATAGATATGCAAAACTCTTGGGACATCTATAGGATTTACTGCCAGTGTATTTTATCATACATTGGCCAACTAAACGCAGCCTTAAATTTCGCCTTAAAGAACGTATTAGTTACGTCCGTAAGCAAGAAACCAATAAATCGGCTATTTCTAAGCAATGCTGGAAGAAAAACCATAATTTTAAATTTGATTCAGCTAAAATAATTTGCAGGCCTAAATCCACTCATGAACTCGATTTCCTTGAAGCTTTTTATATTTACGAAAATCTTAAAAATATTGTTAATTGTGATTTCGCAGTACCCTATTTGTCTGATTGTTGGAAATTTTATATTCAGTCCACATTACCTTAATTTCTTCCATATTTTTCACAAACGGATCTGTCTCCAAGTCAGCCCTTGAAAGATTTCAAGTCTTCCAAAATAAGCAATTACGTAGGTATGTTAAGGCCTTTCGCTAAGTTCGTAATAACGTCATCCATAAAGACCTGAAAATTAGATCTATCTACACTGAAATTAGGAAATCTACGTTAAGTTTCACAGGTCAATCCCTAAAGTTCAGAACCCTGTGTTAAACGCCATCAGAAGATGTGATCCTTGTGTTGGCAGGGGACGGAAGCGTCCACTTGTCATCCTTCTTAGAGAGGATAGGTTTGTCCCCATCGCTAAGCGTAGGAGGAACGACCCTTGTGGTGCCACCTAATACAGTATTCTAAAGCTGCGTTCAAACTCTGGCAACAGCAGCGCGACAAGGGCGGCTCTATTCAGATTCCTTTGATGTGTGATTTGGGTTGTCGTTGCGACGCTGAAGAGAAGTTTTCTGCTCTGACAAACCTCCTACTGCGATAACTGCATGGGGAACTTGGGTCTCTTTTGTAAAAAAGCAATAAAAAGTAATGTCCTTCATTGTAAACATATGCAAAATTTCAAGGGTCCCTTTCGGACTATGGATAATTTATGACTTTGTCGCTCTGCATCGTTGCCAGTCTTTGAACGCAGCTTAACTCCAAATTCATATTTCCGTTCAATGAATCTCTATACTTCTACTTCTGACTCCCCTCACTTGACGTCTGCAACCCTCTGTGATTTTTCCACAGTCGCGTACAGTCAACCTTCCTTCCTATTACTTTACTTGTAGGGAATTTTCTACATAATGCAAACAGATTTAGTGTAACTGTGCATTTAAACCTTAATGTAACCTATTATTTTACTTAATTTTAACTGTATCTCGTATCTTTTTTAATTTTTTGTAAATAGTCCTTGTTTTACATTTGTCAGAAAAATTCAGGAAAGCATGCGGTTCTTTACTCAGATGGGTCTAAAGGTGTCTTTTTCAAGGCAGTACTGTCTCAGACAGACCCAGGAAGCCCTAAGGCGAGACTGTGTGATTCATCTAAGGAAAAAAAATATAAAAGAAAATGTATATTTTTTTTTTCCTTGGACAGAGCGGGACATCCGGAATTAAACCATGTGAATCATAGCTTTTATATCTCTACCCCACTCCCCCCCCCCCTTCATTTCACTGCCTCTTCTCAGGCTGGCATCTATTTTTTTTTTTCCCCTTTCATCATATCGTCACGTCGAGTTCTTCTAGAGCTCACTTCAGTCAAGAAGTCCGATCTTGCATGATTATGTAACACCTCTTTATGCTCCTACAACTTCAGGTGGAGGTAAGCGATGGTCTCGATCACCGTAGGAACTCCCTAACATCTCATGGTAATGATGATGATGATGATATGCACTGAAGACGATACGCTAAATGCTACCGAAACAGCTGTCTGCTTTCCTTTTATTTCAATTTGGCGATCTAGACGTTATTGTTTGCCTTGCGCAAACAATAACGTCCAATCAATTACGTTCTAAAACTATTTTCCACTATTTCTAAACAAAATTCAGATACAACTCTTGTTATCTTACACCTTAATGTACAAACTGTCTTTATAGTATTCAAATGCAAGGTAAGAGAAAGCCGTATGAATGACACATCAGATTATTATTATTATTATTAGATATGCAGAAAATGTCTAGTTTACACCTTTCAAAGAGATGTTGAATGGAAATGTGGTATAAAACATAAAAAATGGAAAGTTAAATCTTTTTTCAACGGCTTAATATACAAATTGCGAGTAAATTTCTAGTTCTAAAGCGTTATTTTTCACTTGTGATTGTCTCAATTTTTATCTCTTGTCAAACAATATATATTTCATTAAATGTAAACAAAGAAACAAGTATTTGTTGCTGACTTTGATAGATTCCATCCATGTCACGCATGTTCTAAAAATTATGAAGCATAAGAAAAAGCTCTACGGAAAACTGCAAAACAATTTTTAGGATCCGCCTAGAGTTCTGAGACTTTTTGAAGGATAATCATTTTTTCCAGTCTAAAATATGAAAGAACGATCCATTAGCTGACCTTAACAACAAATTAATATTATAAACGATATTTTCTCTGTTTGTTGAGCACGATTTACTCGTTAAAATCGTCATCTTAAAGGTAATTGAAATTTTTTACTCAGAGATGACTAATTTTATGATGAATAACATTTAACAGTTTACATACACTTGATGTTACCACTGCAGATATTTCCACACAGAACAAATCAATGATTATAATACTTTTAGCTTAATTATACTTTGTTCATAAAAATGCTACTAAATCACATTATTATAAAAACTTGTTCAGAACTACGAACAAGAAATACGAACGTTTGCAGCTCCATGTGACATTATTTGTATATTTCTTGAACTGAAATTGCATTCAATACGATTAGAAGGTAATCGACAGACCTTTAATGAAAGAGGGTTTTTTTTTTTCGGGGGGGGGGGGGGATTGAGTGTGAACTTAGATTAATATTTTAGAGAGTGATAAACGTAAATGCTTCATCTATTTTTAACTCTTTGAGTTTGAATATACACAATATATTCAAAATTCAACATGGTCACAATCATAGCTATCCATATTTCGACAAGAAAATGTGCCTTTAAAAATTAATCCAAAGACTATATACCTTCTATTTATTTTCTATGCAAGGAATTCTGCACTTTTTTGCATAATAAAGAAAACATAGTAACGTACCTTAATTAATTAATCTTTAAGAATTTATAAATATAATTTTGATTCTTCAAAATTTAATTCAAGTAGCATTTTCCTAAGGAATATTTTCAATATGATGAAGCAATATTTACTGGCAAAACTCTCTAAAAGTTTGAAAGCCATTGGGATCAAGGTCTTGCGACAAACTTTGCAAAACGCTGAAAGACTTTTATATTTTATTTTATTTATTTATTTATTTATTATTTTGTGACTCGGTAAAAAATTTCTATTTTGAGAAAATTTTGATCTGGAATGTTGGAAAAATTTCCAAAAGTTATATGATCTATATTAAAAGGAATTCAAGAGGTTTAAAGTACTTCTTAATTCTAATAAGAGCCAATAATCATTGCCTTAGAGCTGTACAAACACCTGCGCTTTTAAAGTTGTTGTGAATGTCTGTATTTCTCTGATACATAGTATAATAGAGATTGGCGAACCTTATATGTTTCTGTATCTTATTTCTTGAAATAATTAACGTGACATTTACAAGACTACTTTAATCAATTCTAAGATTACATTAACTCCTTTTTCAGAACAAGAGGTTTCAAATATAATTTATTAACAACATTTTTTTTTAAACTAAATTAAGAATGAAACCCAGAAAATAAAAACATATTAAGTAATTAAAATCAGTTTAATAGGTGGTCTCTGTATACATCTTTCAATAAAAAATAAGTATGTTTAAAAAAGAACAGCAAATTATCATATTGGCCTTCATAATTTTCATTGGGATAAGCAAGATGATGGAACTCCACAAGAAAATAGTAAATGGCCTCTATTGTTGCTAGATAAGTGTCTGGTTTTCCACGTTGGTGACGCCAGAACAAGGATGTGTGAGACGGTAGCATGACACATGGAAGACCTATAAAAATTAGAAAAGGCAATATGTATAATTTTCTAATATGATATCTTTATAAAAATAAAGAAAAAAATACTTCTTACATACAAAATTTATATGAGTCTACGTTGAAACAACTATTTTTTTTATTTTTAGGCTTTTTATTGTCCAACGGCTATAAATTGCCGTTGTCTGAATGGATGGCCCAATCATTGCTAAGCCGTTAACCCATATGTATCATTTTTACGTTCACAATTATATATAAGTAGTTATTAATTGCTGTTTTTATACCTTTGAAAAAATAACGTCATCGACTTTATTATGTGTGTGTAACGAAATTGTATGTTTTCTTTGAAGTTACGCAAAGATTCGAAATGAGACATTATATGCAAATTTAACTCATCAACTACTGTTGGACTCACAGCATTTTTTTTTTCCATAGTGAACAAATCGCAGATACCCAACAAACAATACGCCAATGATGTGGACAAAAAAAAGTGCCATTGGCCAACTGACACTATTTTAATTAACCAAATGCCAACTGCGTGAACCCAATATCTGCTGGTGAAAAACGAATCATGTTTGTAGGACTGTGAATTGATTACAATTTATATTTTAATAATAACACGGACAGGGTATTTCAACTGTAAGGCTTTTGGGACGACATTCGGGGACTTAGGCAATTACTAGTACCAAAAAACTTATTTCGAAGTTCTGTTACAAATATTTAAGAGTAATTTAACCTGGAAACCCTTAGAACAGAAGGGTAAATGAATTTCATCAAAATGCCAAAATTAAAGTAATTTGAATGAAATGCAATTTTTTCGACTGCCAGTAATTTATTGCTATGTCCCTTAAATGGAATAGTCGAAAAGTTATGGCAATCTGCCGAGTGACCGTGAGCTCTTGAGCAGCCAACGTTACATTCTCGTGCGCCATCTTCTGTCAATCAATTTCTAGCCTTTAACAGTACATCATTCAGGGTTAACAATCCAATTATGCTTTAGTTTTAAAAAGGGGGGCATCTGGGATCGATTTCACATTTCTAGTATTGAGTCTTTAATACGAGTTTCAAGCTTTGCATCTTCTGACGTTCAATAAAGTTCCAATTTTTCGAGATGTTTTCACATAACTTTGTGTGTCTAAATAGAATTACACTGAAGATTTATAATCTGTAATTCTATATTTTATAATTTTATCCAGTGAGGTTATTATTAACCAAAATTCAAGGCTTTGTGTATTAGTATGATTGCTTAGCTTTGAGTCGACAAAAGATCTATATTCACGATGAAGAAAAAAAATTAAGCTTCCGCTAAAAACAGCATCTTGCAATCACAACGAGTAAACAAATAGCCACCAAATTTTATATGTGAACAATTTATAATGTGCACTCAAAGAATTAAAAAAAATATATATTTAAAAATTATTTGCGAAATGACACTTTGCGTGAGAAAACGGTAAACATAACAAAGGAAATGAAGTTAAATACCGAATATATAAACAATTTTGAACATTCAGTTTTTGATCCTATGTGTGTCATTCTCATTGTTAAGTTTATTATTTTTCCGTGCAAAGCGCCACCTGGTGTATATTTTCAATTTTTTCTTTTTTTTTTTTTTTTTTTTTTTTTTTTTTGAGTTCATTTTATGAATCATTCGTTCACATATCAAATTTGATTCGTTAGACAAGTGACCATTATTTTAATACCATAAAAAGATGAGAAAATACTGCACTCGCTCTCGAAAATGTCAGATTACATCAACATTCAAATCGTCTTTCTTACGTTCTAACGGTGCCCTGATTTTTCGATACGTCATTTTAAACGGTCAAAAAATACACTACGCGACATTGAAAATGCAACACCAGGAAGGTTGGTTGGTTAGTTGGATTTTACGTCGCACTAGCGCTGCGCAATGGGCAATTCAATAACAGGAAGGAGCGGCCAGAAAATTATTATAAGGGAATGAACCTGCAGAATATGTTCAGTTTCCGAGCTGCTATTTCTGCCATCATAGAAATTTTGTTCATGTCTCAAAGGACGCGTGTAATTTGTAGTATAAGTAGACCAAATGTCCCCATTTTCTGGGAACAGCCTTTATTTTGAAGGCATTTCTCTAAATTTTAAAAAATTGTAGAAAGTCAATTATTAATCAATAATATTTTATGTTCAGTCCTTATTAATTAATAATGTAAAAATACATCTGTAATTGGATAATAGTCGCAGTTGTTAACGCTTCTCTACTATAAAGGTTCTCTGATATGGTCAGCTTAGTGTAATAGCAGACTGCCAGGCCGCCGTCAGCGAAGGCAGTTCCAGCAGACAGACGATTTTACGACGGGGCATGGTGTTCGGATTGAGAAGGGCAGGTTGGTCCTTACGGCAAATCTCAGCTGAATAACACCTGGGCGCGTCCACAGTGCACCGGCTGTGGCAAAGACGGTTGGAACAAGGAAATGTGGCATGTTTGAGGAGTGCCAGTGCAGCCAGAGTGACGTCAGCACGCGTAGATCGACGCATCCGCCGATAAGTGATGGTGGACCAGTATGCTTTTATTTCATGCGTAATCAGTATTGCCAGATTGGGGACTTTTTTATTTGACTCTCACCAATAATTTTGAGGAGTGATATTGCATATACATAATCGACGATTAATCTTCGAAGTGATTAGGCAACCGTTACAATTAAAATTTAGTAGTGGATATTGAATTAAAAAAAGTCCCCAATCTGGAAACACTGTGCGTAATAAATATATGTCGAGATCCTAGAAAAACTGTGCTTGTATAGAAATTTCGTAGCCGTCCTTTTGAAAATCACTATTGAAAGCAAGGAAGGCTACTCCCTTATTTAACATTATAAAAGGCACCGCCTGGTTAGTATTTTATTTTATATCCAAAATATAATTATTTTATCATGCTGAATTTTTGTACGAACATGCTACCTAATAATCCAAAATAATAATAAATTTTATTTAAATTTCAATTACCTTTGGTAATCTTCAGGAGAATTCTTTCGCCTCGACCACGATCTAGCCCTGATTGACGTCAGATAGTGCCCCCCTGTGGAGGGAAAGAAAGGAAGGCAAGAACTGGAGTCCTGCATGCCCCTTCATGAAACAATTGCAAAGTTGTCTTCAAAACTTAGAGAAAGTAGTTGCTAGCATTAGCCAGGTGTTATGAGGTATTTAATTTAATCTTAAAATATGACACCGAATTTATTTCCAAAATTTATTTATTTGAGCTATGTAGGTCATTTTTATTTGTTTAAAATAAATAAATATATTTTTGTTAATAAACTAACTATTTTTATATAAATTAAGGGGTGGTCAGTTACTATGTATCGTATCTAAAATATTATCAGTGCTAATAAATGACCAAACTAATGTACTGAATTTTGTGGGGGGGGGGGGGGTTCAGTAACTGTCCAATGTAGTTAATTTTTAAATTTGTGAGATTATCATTTAAATTTTCGCGGCAGATTTCTCAGCTTGCGAAGGTTTCTAGCGTTCGTTTTCATAGTGTGTTTGGATCTAATTGTTTAAGATGGTTAGAAAGTCATTTTTTGACAAAATCGTCAGAGGTGGAAGAATGGATAAGTGCATTTAACGTTACATTAGAACTAAGTAATAATCAATTGGCGACAGTCGAGAATTTACACCTAATAAGCTGCAAGGAAAGAGCCGATTAGTAAGTCGATTGTTGTTAATTATTTGTATATAGTAAAATTTTTTATATCTTTACATTGAAGAATAATTTAAATATATATATTTACCAATAGCTTTTAATTTAAGAAATTTTTAATTTGGAAATTGAAATTGTCAATTACTAATGAGACTATGGTCATTTGCCGGATGTAAGTGGTCAATTACAAGCAAAATCTCATTTTAAAACTATTATTGTAAATGGCATAAATTGTAGAAAAGAGATCAAAGAAATTCTTCTCGGTTATTAATCCTTATGTAATGATTAGTGTTTAGAAAAAATTCCAAAAATGTTACCAATGATTATGTTAGAAAATAAGATAAAACTTTAAGACATTTCCACTAAAAGGTCAATTACTGGTCTGTTCACCCTACTTTAAAACAATATTTATTAAAGTAAATTTAAAAAACAATACAAATACAAAAATAAAAATTGAAAATTGAAAATAGGAGGATGTGAAGAGCAGTAGAAGGATGAAAGTAGTAGAGTGTTTGCAGGGGCGTCAAAAAATTAAAAATTTCCACGGGCAAAAATAGTGAACAAAGAATGTTAAATATATTCCAAATGAATTGTTTATTTAATTATGAAAAAGAATATGCTTTGATTAATGATATAAAATTAGTGTTTTTTTTTTTTTTTTTTTTTTTTTTTTACTGCAAGCCTCTATTATTTTTTGGCGGGGAAAGTGGGAGGGGAGTATGTGCTGGGCAGAAATGGATCATTTTTTGGATTCATTATCCTTGAAAACAAAGTGTACCAAAAAACTTTGTGCAGCTGAAAAAGTTTATTTTATTTATTTGTTTTTGTAAACTTGTTAATACTCCATGTAAACGCATGAATTTTCTTTCTTACTTTCAAACGTTATATAGCGTGAAATAGTATGAAATGAGCATAATAGATTTCTAAGGAAAAAATATTTCTTTTTTTATTGACTAAAAATATTTACAATATTTTCTCTGTACAAAAGTACACAATGGTCTATGAAACCTCAAAACAAGGTTCAAAACTCAAATTAATCAAGAAATTGGATTGAGTTTATCACAAATAGTTATTTTGATACGCTTTTAGCGTTGCAGGATCGTAAAGTTCATGGATTTTGAAGTACATAAATTTGAAGAAGAACAAAATATTGTCGTATTGACCACTATATGGTTGATAGGAGATCAAGGAATGCAGTTCTGTTAAAAAATAATAGATTGCTTCAATGGTGGACAGGTGAGTTTCGTGCTTTCCTCGGTAATACCTCCAAAACAAAGATTTGTAAGATGATAAAACAACGCAAGGGAGGTCTGAAAGAGAATATTAAATACCATAAGATAACAAGTCAAATAAACAATTCTCTAACTAATACAATGTTTCTGAATTTCAGGCACAAAAGAATTGGATGACAATAGAGAAGTAATATCGATCACACAAACTAGGGTTACTACTTATTAAAATAAAAAGAGTAGGATATCGCAATCCAAATCGAACACGAAATCTCATGTAAACGAAATTACTAATGAATTTAAATAACCTTTTGCAAAATACAATAGTAGTATCAAAACAAATGCAAGAAGTGGCCATTATTTAAACCAAAACAATGACAGACATTTTAATATTATCAACATAATATTACTTAATAATACAACAAGCATAATAATTACCTAATAAAATGAATTTGTTGCGTTTATATCAAACATTGCTGAAATAAAATCACAATATAAAAGATGAAAAACACAGCATGGTAACACTAGTTATAGGATAATATACTTCAAAAACTAGTTATCATTAATGCATGCCAAGTTTTAGTTAAGTACACAGTTCCATAGAATGGCATTAGCTCTTAGGCTACTGCACAAGAATTTCCTAAAATTTGTCAAAGATCTGAATCATTTGAAAATGGTAAATGTATTATAAATCGGAAGTCATACTTTTTATGAACTCTACATTTTTACTTTTATTAACAAGACTACTGCGTAGGTAATAGATACATTGTGTTCGGTCAAAATTTTCGATATCGAGTTTCAGCCTGATTTAAATGTTTTAATGCCCATGCGTCAAAAAAAAAAAAAAAAAAAAAAAGTGCTTTTTAGAAATTGACCAATGCAAGTGTGTGTAAAGAGAATCTTCTGACTACCATATATCCAAAACATAAAAAGAATCAACGTAAAAAACAACAAAATTTTATAATTAAAACCTATTCAGTGTAAAAAAAGAGTTTAAGTTTTGGTAGAAAATAGGAAAGCAAAGGTGGGGCATTGAAAGAGAAAGTTAAACCGAAACACGTTATCTCAAGAAGGCTCAAACGATCTTTTTAAAATTTTTTCAATAAACGTCCTTATTCAATGCACTTGGGCGTATTACTTGATTACTTTCGGGGAAAAAATTGATAGATATCCTGATACTGCAAGTTAATTTTAGGTCTTCGAAGTGAATGTCACAAAATAAGGCTTCATTGATTTTCTCAAAATTCATCACTACATTAACAGTGTTTTATATGTTCTTTGGTATGTGTCAGTTGGTTTGGTTTCAGCGTTGCCATACTTCGGCACTTTTTCATCAATAGGACAGAGCGCATTGATGGATTTTTACTTTCTTCTATATTCAACAGAAGAAAGTATTGGATTCGTAAAAATTTTAGAACCAATAATGATTTTAATAAATTATTCTTACTGAGTGAATTTGTATAGGAAAATATAGAAGAAAGTCATGTGGTGGCCACAACATACTAGTTACTTTCTTCCCTATGTATATATAAAGTACTAGATTCGTGAAAATTTTCGAACTCCAGTTTTCGATGGATTTACACGTTTTGGGATGTCCTGAACACGATTTGACTGTTTTTAGAAAGTGTTTGTCTGTCTGTGTGTGTGTATCACAAATTTTGTGGACGCTGTATCTCACGAACCAATGAACGAAATTTAACCAAACTTGGTATTTAGTTGGACCCTGACATAAACTGGTGCTGATTAGATTTTGGGATCATTCGATCAACAGGTGGCGCTGTGATAGCATTTTTTCTAAATTTTTAACATGGCAGTATAGAGCAAAATTTCGTATAAATGTACAGTCGGGGAAAAAAAACGCAGCACTCGATGTAATTCCGTTGCTAATCAATGCACAAAAATGTAATAGGTATCATTCGACGGGGAATTAAAAGTAGATTAAAAAATGAACGGAAAATTTGAATTGGGGGTCGTCTACATATTAAAACGCGCACCAACTTTGATTTTTTCAATGGTAATGCCCCATTTTTATTTTATATTTGAATTCCTGGGATCGCGACAATGCGAAAAAGTATATTGGTTGTATATTTTGCTTATTTTTTCACAGAGTTATACGCGTTCAAAGTTTGAAGGTGCTAATGTTAAAATCATATTTCAAACTTTTATTAATATCTTCACAAAAAATAACTTGATCGATATAATTCTTTTTTTACGAGATACAGTGAAAAAACCCAAACATAATCCATCATTAATTTTGATTCTGAAAAATATTTTTAATTCTGAAAAATATTAATAAATTCATATTCATAAAAATTATGAATTATGACCTATATTAATTTTTACATAAAATGAATCCTAATGCTGAAAAATATGGGTGTGCAAATTTGCAGCTCATTCCAGTTATTAGTTTTAGAGATATAAATAAATCTTTCTTTTGGAGTGGTTTAGGGGGCCGTCTCTTAAAAATTTTTGAATGAGATAACGAAGCAAATCTTAAAAAATAACGGAGAAAACTGAACAAAATATTTTTATTTTTTATTTAAGGGTCAAATTATATAACAACAACGTCAAATGCAAAGAAATGAAACAAAAATGTTGATTTTTAGACATTTGTGTTAGTATCAAGAATTCCTGTTTTCTAAAGCCCCGCCTTTTATCGTTCTTCTAAACAAAACAATACAGAAACGAAAAGTGAATGTGACTTTGAGTATTCGTGTTAAACCCCTTATTTTACATTGACAAAAATATACACAAGTGGTATTTACTTCATCGATTACTGGTGATAAATTTAGAATCCTTTAAACGAACACTAGAAGAAAAAAATTAACTAAATAGGCGGGGTTTACTGTTTGAAATACTCTCAAAATAAAATATTTCAAAACAAATTTTCTGTACCACAATTATATTACAGATGAATATACATTAACTATATTCTTTCGAATTAATATATTTCTATCCATAGTATATTTTATAGCAAAAATATGAACACTGGGTACATGCTTAAGAAATAAGTAACACACGAATTACGAAAGAAACGCCCACTGGCATTGTTACAGATTTTCAAATGATGTGAATCTACGTCAGCAGTCGCGATAGCGTTAATTAAGAAATTATATTTTCATAGAAATTATAAAACAAATCGTACAGTTCCAAAGAGTTCAACTGACCCAAAACTGGTAAGTGCTATTAAAATTGTTTAATATTTACTTTATGAAACCTTACAATAATTTATCCGAAAAGATTTGGTTTATGCGTTGTTGTATATATATATATATAAAGCTATATTATTTCAGTTTGTATATTATGTTACACGTACAAAAGAAAATATAAGCTTTATTGGTGATCAGTATATCCATGATAGATACTTTTTAATTGAAAAATATTGCACTTTTATAAAAAGTATTGTCTGACCAATCGTAAGTGTAATGTATTTCAATATACCTAAAATTATCTAAAAAAGTACTAAAGTATATACATATCCAAAAAACTAAATTCATGATAATTAAGATACTGGAAAGGTGTTAATATTTTTATTTCTTTTTATAACTCTTTTTTACTTTCTTCTACATGTAATATAGAGAAAGTATTGGATTCGCGAAAATTTTCGAAGTCCACTTTTTAATGGATTTACATGTTTTGGGATGTGGAGAACACGAATTAATAGTTTTTAGAAAATGTCTGTCTGTCTGTCTGTCTGTCTGTTAATCTGTCTGTATCATTTTTTTGTGGACGCTGTATCTCACGAACCAATGAATGAAATTTAACCAAACTTGGTATTTAGTTGCACCCCGACATAAACTGGTGCTGATTAGATTTTGGGATCAATCGCTCAATAGGTGGCGTTGTGATCGCATTTTATGCAAATTTTTAACATGGCAGCATAGGACAAATTTCGGTATAAATGGGCATAAAGAGAGTTATTTTACACTTGTGATTGTAAAATTAATATGAATTATTGATAATAGTAGTAGTTAGCTAGGAAAAAAATTTTGTGCATGTGGGGGCATCGGTTCCCCCCCCTGGGGGGGAAGTAAATTTTCAAGATGGGTATCTTTCGAAAGATCTCGTCAATACCTTTAAAACGAATGGTTGAACGATAAATCTGTGATAATTTAAACCAAAGTTATCGATTTTGTTTACTTTTAACAAAAAAAAACTTAGAAAAATATCGCAATTTTTTTTTTTTTTTTTTTTTAACGAAATTTAACCAAACTTGGTATTTAGTTGGTCCCCGACATAAACTGGTGCTGATTATGTTTGGGGATCAATAGCTCAACAGGTGGCGCTGTGATAGCATTTTATCTAAATTTTTAACATGGCAGCATAGGACAAAAATTCGTATAAATGTGCATAATTAGAGTTGTTTTAAACTTGTGATTGAAAAATTAATATGAATTATTGATAATAGTAGTATGTAACTAGGAAAAAAATTTTCTGCATGGGGGGGGCATCGCTTCCCCCCCTAGGGGGGAAATACCCCCCAGGGGGGGGGTAAATTTTCACAATGGGTATCTTTCGAAAGATCAGGTTGATAATGGTAGTAGTTAACTAGGAAAAAATTTTTGTGCATGTGGGGGCATCGGTTCCCCCCCACCGGGGGTGGAAGTTCCCACCCGGGGGGGCAAAGTTTCAAAATGGGTATCTTTCGAAAGATCTCGTCAATACCTTTAAAACGAATGGTTGGACGATAAATCTGTGATAATTTAAACCAAAGTTATCGATTTTTTTTATCGCAATTTTTTTTTTTTTTTTTTTTAACGAAATTTAACCAAACTTGGTATTTAGTTGGTCCCCGACATAAACTGGTGCTGATTATGTTTGGGGATCAATAGCTCAACAGGTGGCGCTGTGATAGCATTTTATCTAAATTTTTAACATGGCAGCATAGGACAAAATTCCGTATAAATGGGCATAAAGAGAGTTATTTTACACTTGTGATTGTAAAATTAATATGAATTATTGATAATAGTAGTAGTTAGCTAGGAAAAAAATTTTGTGCATGTGGGGGCATCGGTTCCCCCCCCCCCCCCCTGCGGGGAAAGTACCCCCCCGGGGAAGTAAATTTTCAAGATGGGTATCTTTCGAAAGGTCTCGTTGATAATAGTAATAGTTAACTGGGAAAAAATTTTTGTGCATGTGGGGGCATCGGTTCCCCCCCACCGGGGGGGAAGTTCCCACCCGGGGGGGCAAAGTTTCAAGATGGGTATCTTTCGAAAGATCTCGTCAATACCTTTAAAACGAATGGTTGAATGATAAATCTGTGATAATTTAAACCAAAGTTATCGATTTTTTTTATCGCAATTTTTTTTTTTTTTTTTAACGAAATTTAACCAAACTTGGTATTTAGTTGGTCCCCGACATAAACTGGTGCTGATTATGTTTGGGGATCAATAGCTCAACAGGTGGCGCTGTGATAGCATTTTATCTAAATTTTTAACACGGCAGCATAGGACATAAATTCGTATAATTGTGCATAATTAGAGTTGTTTTAAACTTGTGATTGTAAAATTAATATGAATTATTGATAATAGTAGTATGTAACTAGGAAAAAAAAATTCTGCATGGGGGGGCATCGCTCCCCCCACCGGGGGGGGGAGTAACCTCCCGGGGGGGCAAAGTTTCAAGATGGGTATCTTTCGAAAGGTCTCGTCACTACCTTTAAAACGAATGGTTGAACCATAAATCTGTGATAATTTAAATCAAAGTTATCGATTTTTTTTACTTTTAACAAAAAAAAAAAAACTTTGAAAAAAAATCGTACTTTTTTTTTTACTTTTAACGAAAAATTGCATTAATTTTTATCATGTGAAAGATAAAAAAAAAAAAAAAAACTCTGATCGGGAAAAATGTCGCACTGGATCCCCACTGCCTTCGGCAGCGTAGACCCGTGCGCGATGCGCACGCGCGAATGCATACATATGAGCGCCGTAATAATTTTAAAAAATCAAAAATATCCGCAATCGATTTGTAAGTATCGAAAACCTCGATGTACCAATTTTGAACGACCTGACACTATTTTTATTTTTTTGCCCCCCTCCCCTCCCCCTTATTGCCCCTCCTAATAACTTTACACAATCGAAAATATCGCCATTCGACTTGCAGGCCTCTTTAACCTATCTGTACCAATTTTGAACGGCCTAACTGTATTTTTATTTGTGTTTGCCCCATAGCCCCCCCTTACCGCCCCACCCCCTACCCGCCCCTCCTAATAATTTTACAAATTCAAAAATATCCGCAATCGATTTGTAAGTATCGAAAACCTCTACGTACCAATTTTGAATGATCTGACCCTATTTTTATTTTTTTGCCCCCCCCCCCTCCCCTTCCCCCATCTTGCCCCTCCTAATAACTTTACACAATCGAAAATATCCCCATTCGACTTGCAGGCTTTTAAAACCTATCTGTACCAATTTTGAACGGCCTGACTGTATTTCTATTTGTTTTTGCTCCATAGCCCCCCTTCCTTGCTGCCCCACCTGGGGGCTGAATTTCTAAAATTCCAGAAATTGGTTTATAGATAGTTGCATTAGCTATATTTTAGAGTAAAAATTTCACGTATATCTATTTTTTTTGTTTGAGATATATAGGATTATGCGAAATCACGTTTTACGCATGTGAAATCACGGTTTGCCCCCCCGCCCCCCTTGGGGACCGAATTTCAAAAATTCCAGAAACCGATTTTTAGACATTTGTATTAACTATATTTAAAAGCAAAAATTTTACGAATATCTGTTTTTTATTTTCCGAACACTATAGTGAGGAAAGTATTGTAATCATGTCAAAAATCCGAATTCGAGATTTTGATGTTTCTATACGTTTTGAGGTCCCCTGAGTCCGTTTTCACTATTTTTACGGTGATGTATGTATGTGTGTGTGTATGTGTGTATGTGTGTATGTTTGTGAACACGCTAGCGTCTAAAGGCTTTGTTCGATTAACCTGCAAGTTGGTACGTATATTGTAAGTCACCATAGTACGAACCCTATAGATTTTGGTGAATCTAGCACTTATAGTTTTTTTACAGGGACACAAAGAAAAATTCTTTATCATTATGGCCTATGGGACCAAAATCTTAAAAGTGCGATAGCATCTAAACGCCTTATTCAATTGAGCAAAAATTTTATACCCATATTATAGGTCACAGATACTCAATCTGTATAGATTTTGGAGAATCTAGCACTTATAGTTTTTTTACAGGGACACAAAGAAAAATTCTTTATCATTAAGGCCAATGGGGCCAAATTTTTAAAAGTGTGATAGCGTCTAAACGCCTTATTAATCTGAGCAAAAAAATTGTACACATGTTATAGGTCGCATTTGCACCAACTGTATAGATTTTGGTGAATCTAGCACTACAGTTTTTTTACAGGGACACAAAGAAAAATTCTTTATCATTATGGCCTATGAGACCAAATTTTTAAAAGTGCGATAGCATCTAAACGCCTTATTCAATTGAGCTGAAAATTTGTATGAATATTATAAATCACTGTTGCACTAACTATAAGCATTTTGGTGAATCTAGCATCTATAGATTTTTACAGGGACACAACGAAAAATTCTTTATCATTATGATCTAAGGGCTCAAAGTTCAGTAGCGTTAAATAAAACCTCGTGTGATATATGGAGAAAAAAACACTCCTATTATGGTTTTCTCTCTTTTGTTTGTTTAGCAATTCCTCTTTCTTTATTTTATCTACAAAACTGTTAGTTACTCAATGTTCGGAAAGTCGAGTGGAGTCACTCCAGATTTTTTTACTTTCCGAACACTATAGTGAGGAAAGTATTGTAATCATGTCAAAAATCCGAATTCGAGATTTTGATGTTTCTATACGTTTCGAGGTCCAACGAGTCCGTTTTCACTATTTTTACGATGATGTATGTATGTGTGTGTGTATGTGTGTATGTGTGTATGTGTGTATGTGTGTATGTCTGTGGGTGAACACGCTAGCGTCTAAACGCTTCGTTCGATTAACCTGAAAGTTGGTACGCATATTGTAAGTCACCATAGTACGAACCCTATAGATTTTGGTGAATCTAGCACTTATAGTTTTTTTACAGGGACACAAAGAAAAATTCTTTATCATTATGGCCTATGGGAGCAAAATCTTAAAAGTGCGATAGCATCTAAACGCCTTATTCAATTGAGCAAAAATTTTATACACATATTATAGATCACAAATACTCAATCTGTATAGATTTTGGAGAATCTAGCACTTATAGTTTTTTTACAGGGACACAAAGAAAAATTCTTTATCATTATGCCTATGGGGCCAAATTCTTAAAAATGTGATCGTGTCTAAACGCCTTATTAATCCGAGCAAAAAAATTGTACACATGTTATAGATCACAGTTGAACTAACTGTATAGATTTTGGTGAATCTAGCACTTACAGTTTTTTTACAGGGACACAAAGAAAAATTCTTTATCATTATGGCCTATGGGACTAAATTTTTAAAAGTACGATAGCATCTAAACGCCTTATTGAATTCAGCTGAAAATTTATATGAGTATTATAAATCACTGTTGCACTAACTATAAGCATTTTGGTGAATCTAACATTTATAGGTTTTTACAGGGACACAACGAAAATTTCTTTGTCATTATGATCTATGGGCTCAAAGTTCAGTAGCGTTAAATAAAACAACGTGTAATAGATGGAGAAAAATACTCAAACACTCTATTATGGTTTTCTCTCTTTTGTTTGTTTAACAACTACTCTTTCTTTACTTTATCTACAAAACTGTTAATTACTCAATGTTCGGAAAGTCGAGTGGAGTCACTCCAGATTTTTTTTTGTTGTTTCAGATATGAAGGATTTTGTGAAATTACGTTTTGCCCCCCCCCCTCCCCCCATTGGGGGGCGAATTTTGTAAAATCGCTTGCGGCGTTGTCTTTCTCGGGTCGTAAACATTAACCGTGCCGAATTTGGTTCCGATCAGTGAAACGACCTAGGATTCTATAGCGGACAGACTGAGACACACATTGAAGGCCATTCGTCGTCATCATTCGAGGAGTGTTGGTCACCTTACTCTATAGACGGCCAGTGACGTCATCGTACATAATCGGCTGGTACCAGAAATTCGTATGGATGATGGCTCAATGGGTTAATTCGCAAACGATAATGCAATTTTAATTTTCGGCATGGCAACAGCATACTCTTCGCACAAATTAGTCTGAGTTTCTCATGACTAGTTACTTTCTTCTATATGTAATATAGAGAAAGTATTGGATTCGCGAAAATTTTCGAAATCCACTTTTTGATGGATTTACATGTTTTGGGATGTGGAGAACACGAATTAATAGTTTTTAGAAAATGTCTGTCTGTCTGTCTGTCTGTCTGTCCGTCTGTCTGTATCATTTTTTTGTGGACGCTGTATCTCACGAACCAATGAATGAAATTTAACCAAACTTGGTATTTAGTTGCACCTGACATAAACTGGTGCTGATTAGATTTTGGGATCAATCGCTCAATAGGTGGCGTTGTGATCGCATTTTATGCAAATTTTTAACATGGCAGCATAGGACAAAATTCCGTATAAATTGGCATAAAGAGAGTTATTTTACACTTGTGATTGTAAAATTAATATGAATTATTGATAATAGTAATAGTTAGCTAGGAAAAAAATTTTGTGCATGTGGGGGCATCGACTCCCCCCCCCCCTGGGGGGGGGAAGTACCCCCCCGGGGAAGTAAATTTTCAAGATGGGTATCTTTCGAAAGGTCTCGTTGATAATAGTAATAGTTAACTGGGAAAAAATTTTTGTGCATGTGGGGGCATCGGTTCCCCCCCCCCATCGGGGGGGGAAGTACCCACCCGGGGGGGCAAAGTTTCAAGATGGGTATCTTTCGAAAGATCTCGTCAATACCTTTAAAACGAATGGTTGAACGATAAATCTGTGATAATTTAAACCAAAGTTATCGATTTTTTTTAGTTTTAACAAAACAAAACAGAAAAAAAATCGCAATTTTTTTTTTTTTTTTTAACGAAATTTAACCAAACTTGGTATTTAGTTTGTCCCCGACATTAACTGGTGCTGATTATGTTTGGGGATCAATAGCTCAACAGGTGGCGCTGTGATAGCATTATATCTAAATTTTTAACATGGCAGCATAGGACAAAAATTCGTATAAATGTGCAAAATTAGAGTTGTTTTAAACTTGTGATTGTAAAATTAATATGAATTATTGATAATAGTAGTATGTAACTAGGAAAAAAATTTTCTGCATGGGGGGGCATCGCTTCCCCCCCTGGGGGGGATAAATTTTCAAGATGGGTATCTTTCGAAAGGTCTCGACAATACCTTTAAAACGAATGGTTGAACTATAAATCTGTGATAATTTTAAACAAAGTTATCGATTTTTTTTACTTTTAACAACAACAAAAAAAAAAACTTAGAAAACAAAATCGTACATATTTTTTTTTTTTTTTTTTAATATTGTTACTGATTGAATATGTATAGGTAAATACCTATAGAAGAAAGTCTTGTGGTGGCCACAACATACTAGTTTCTTGAAATATTTCCGGTGTGAAACAGTATAATTTTGTTTAGTTCTTGTAGGATCTTAATTTTATTTTTCTATATTTAGAGATAGCCCCCTAACACATTTTTGATCATAACTCTATGAATACTAAAGATAAAGTATACAAACAGTATACTTTTCCGCACTGCCAGACTCTCAGAAATTTGAATATGAAGTCAAAATTGGGTGTTACTATTGAAAAAATCAAAGTTGGCGCTCATTTTAATATGTAGATGACCCCTAATTCAAAATTCGACGACATTTTCAGAAAGTGCATTTCATTTTCTGTTGAATGGTGTCTATTAAATTTTTCTGCGTCAATTAATAACGAAATACCATCAAGTGCTGCGTTTTTTTTTTTCCCCGACTGTACATAATGAGATTTATTTTAATCGTGTGATTGTAAAATTAATATGAATTATTGATAATAGTAGTAGTTAACTAGGAAAAAAAATTTGTGCATGTGGGGGCATCGCTCCCCTCTCCCCTGGGGGAGTAAATTTTCAATATGGGGTCTCGTCAATACCTTTAAAACGAATGGTTGAACTATAGATCTGTGATAATTTAAAACAAAATTATCGATTTTTTTACTTTTAAATAAAAAAAAAACTTAGAAAAAAAAAATCCTATTTCTTCTGATAATTGCAAAAAAAAAATTACTTTCTTTCGGCATTTAGTGATATAATTCTGTCAGATACAAATCGTACGCATTTATAATGAAAAATAATTTGATAATTTAATAAACAATTTGTATTGAATAAATTTTGTGTAAAATTATATAGAAGAAAGTCGTGTGGTGGCTACATCATACTAGAGATGGGATAAACAGTTACTTTTCAGTAATAGGTTACATCGTTCCATACTACCTTTAATAATAGGTTCTTGTAACATATTATTTTTATAACATATTACTCTTTAGTTTGTTTAGTTATTTTGTTCACTGAAGAAAAATATCGCTTTGTGGGAGCGTTTCTGCCAGGAGTACATAAAATGAATTCAACTAACTTTTGCATATTTTTGTGAGGTGGTGGTAGTGTTATCATTAAAACTAATTGTCTGCACATGTGCTCTAGGCTTGAGAAGGAGAGTCCTCCGTTGGGTCTTTCTAAGATGTCCTAGCCCATATTTACGTTAGTTTCGGAGAAAACCGCGAAAAACTCCTAATGGCTAAGCCAAGGAGCGTGACCAGGTATCGAACCCAACGCCTCACGTAGACCAGCTTCGAGGACAGAACCTCCCGGTCACTGGTGGACCTATTTTTATAAGGAATATTATTCATGCAAAAGTGAGAACACACTTCAACCCACCGCATATCGACCAGAGCACCAGTTTCTTAATGATTTCATGACAATTTCAATAGTGATTCAATGTTCTGGATCAAAGAACCGTACAAATTACAAATATAGGGAATACTTTTACTTCTTTGTGATTCGAAGAATCTGAATAGATATAAACCATTATATGCTCCGGCAAGTTTATTAGAAAGTTGTTCATTTGTGAATCTAACGCAGAAAAAAAGTTAGTGTTCACCGTTCGATACAGACAACAGCCGATTGAGCTTCCCAGTTTTGCGAAATTTTTTAAATTAAGAACTAAATCCTTTTCATTTGAAAAAGAGGACAGACGACGAAAAACATAAAAAAGAGCACTTTTTAGTCCTGTAATGTTTTTTCGTTCAAGCGGGCAGAGCGTTGAAAAAGTATTGTCCTCTTAAAAAGAGAATGGCTGGTCACCTTACCTAAGATTAGCATGATTTTACATTTTTAAATCAATATATATATATATATATATATATTGTAGCACCGTATACTGTAAGAGTTCTATCTACATTTAGACCGAAATTTTACTCCCCGCACTAAAATTTCCACTCGCCAATGGCGAGCTGGTGAGTGGAAATTTCGCGCCCTGAACTAAAGTATGAAAAGCTGGTGGCAACAGCGCACAGACAAACAGAAGAAAATCTCTCTTAGCCAATCAACTTGCGTCCAGCCACGGATTTACAGGAAAAAACTCTCTTAGCCATTCATATATAGAGAGATATTTTTTAACTTAGCATTTATTTATGAATTGTGAAATTAATCTGCAGAACTTTAAACAATCTGCAGCGCTCGCTGCCGTGCTGCACTGTTTCTGCTACTGGTCGTCCATCTATTGTACAAATAATCGTACTTGAGGAAAAATATTCATACTACCTATTCTAGTTTCACTTTTGATTATACTGAATAATTCGATGATTTAAATACGTTTAAACGCATGATAACTGCTAAATATTCGAAAAGTGGAGCCACTCGTGATTTTTTAACCCTTTATCTACTGACGATACTTTAAACTACCATTAGATTAAAAAGCTTATAAAATCGAATTGATGGAAAAGAATGTCAACGATATATATAAAAACAGAACGTATATATCTCACTTAAATATCACTACATGGCAATAGACACTACATGCAGCCATTTTTGATCAAGAAAGTATTTTATAGAGTGCTGTCACTGTTTTCGCTTGGTATTTTTGACGATCTTCATGTGTGCTATAATTAATTTATACATCGAATGGCACAAAATGTGCAACGCCATGAAAGAGTGAATAGAATATGATAAATTACACACAGATAATTCGTACATATTTGAATAAGTGATTTTATTTACAAAAAGATAATTTTAGATACAATGCCGTAATACAGGCTGATCAGTAGTTTCGCAGAGGTACAATCAGCAACCCCACTAAGTACAGATTAAATTAGCGCACGGATAGTGTCCTGAGGAATGGAAGCCAATATGTTTTCAACCATTCTCCATGGTTTGTCCTCCGACTGAGAATGGGACAGCCAATGGAAATGAAAGCCAAAGAAGTAACTAGAGATTTTGAAGGCTTGTCTGCTAAAGAGTTCAATGTGCGGTCGCAAATTGTCTTGCTTAAAAAAAAAAAAATTATGCAGTCGCTGAATGTATGATAACATAACCGGCTGCAGCACCAAATCAACATATTGTCGTGTAATCAGTGTGCCTCATTTGTACTAGAACTCCTACATTGATAGGCTGACGCATCCGCCATTTTATAGCCCACAAGACCGGCTGACGATTTATTATTGTTGATTATTCGGCAATAAATTGGATGAATAACTCCAGAAAAGGGCACCTCCTGTTTATATTTTCTACTAATTCAGAAAAAAGGAAAAAGTGGATTAAAGATTGCGGATGTAACTCGTGGATACCCGGAGCAGGAGAACAACTTGTGTAGCGCAAGATTACCCTTATTTTCAACTTATTTCATTTTATTTTCAAAGTACTTTGAAAAATTTAATATGAATGTACTGTTTTTTTTTTTTTTTTTTTTTAAGTTGTTGTTTCTAAATTCTTTTAAAATTAACTTTTAAATAACATTTCTTTTAACGTGAAGGGTTGCAGTTTTGAGAATGTTGGCGATGTTCTTAAAATTGCCAACTTGTTTGTTTCGTGATAAGAAGTTCTAGCTCACATGATCTGTGTAGAAGTTTAAAAGCGATAACAACGCTAATCAGGTAACCTAGCTTTTTCTACCGCCAACTTTTTCCCAGATGGGCTAGAAAATGGCGGACACTGCGCCAGCTCTTATCATATAGGAGCCTTAATTTGTACCAAGGGTGATTTGCTACCTATTGTGATGTCATCCCAAACTATTATACCACGTTGACGAGTGATATAACGTTCAACAATGGTGTTCGGTTTTCTTCCATCCCCCTAACGCCTTTAGACTCTCACTAGGAGACTATCATAAGACAAACAGAACCGAGATTCGGCGCTGGACACCACGTGATAATCAGCACGAGTCTTGCTTCTGTTTGTCTAATGTTAGTCCGTGGGGAGGAGAAAATGAATGAATCCGATCACTACTGAACGCCTTTCGCTCGTCAACGTGGCAATATGGTTTGGGATGCCATCACATTAAATAACACGTAAGCACTGGTACGCACGAGAGACACACTGACTGCACGGTGATATTTGATTTTATGTGCAGCCACCAATGCTATTATACATTAAGTGGCTGCAAAATGGTTCTTTCCAGCAAAACAACGCGCGAGCGCATATTTCGCTCTTTCGCAGACAAGCCTTGCAGCATGTCTTTTTTTTTTTTTTTTTTTTTTTTTTTTTTTTTTGGCCTTCAAGGTCTCCTAATCCCTTACAAATTGCGGTTATGTGGAACGAAATTTGCCGTGATTTGTCTACTCTACCTCAGCCTCAATCGGAGGATGAGCTATGGAGAATGATTAAAACATATTTGTTTCCATTCCTCAACACACTATTCGTACGCAAATTGGACCTGCACCTTGTAGTGTTACTTACTGTACTGCCGGACGTCCTATTCCATACTGTTCATCCTGTATTACGCCGTCGTATCTAAAATCATCTTTTTGTAAATAAAACCACTTATTTGGGTATGCATCAGCTGTCTGTGTATAAATTTTCATCACATTTCCCGCTCTTTTATGATGTTGCGTTTTCCATGTCAGGCAGTGTATAGAACCTCAAAAATCTACCTCTACCATGAATCTTAAAAAAGAAATATAAAGATATGTATTTTACCTCTACGTATCAATGGTAGACTAAAGTGCCTCCTCACTAATTCCTCATTAATAAACTATTATGAAGTGATATGCACTATTTTTACTGCATATATCTTTAAAAATTACACTTAAGTAAATAAAAAAATACGTTTTAAATACATATTTTGTCTATTCCATAATGCAGTAAATAAAGGGTTAATATTCTGTGTCTTTTTCCTATCATCGTTACTTGCTATGTATGTCTAAAATCGATCAATATATAAGGAATTAAAGCCGATGTGAAAGTTTTTCAAATAGTCTTTACACTACGCCTCTAAAGACAAACTATAACAACCGAAGAATTTTGTTTTTGTCAATAACAATTAACAACTTCTGTAAACTTTATACCAAAAATAAAAGAGAAAAAAATTATGTCCAGATTTCTAAAGAAGACAAACTATATAAGTAAAAACATTTTTGCCTATATGGATTCCGACAACTTCCGTAAAACTATATTTAAAAAGAGAGAGAAAGAAAAAAAGATCCATAATATAAATTACATGAAAATGTGTTTTATAAATCCCCAGTAATCGACAATAAATAAAACAAACATAGTGAGAAAATGGAATACATACAGTAAAAGAAAAATACTATCAGAAAAGGAAGAAATCTTTGATGTATAGTTGCATTAAGATCGTGTCTAGGTTTACAAGAAAATGGAAATAAAATAAGTTTCTGAGCGTTGTCATCACGTCTACACTTTTAATATAATAATCTCTATGAAAGTGTATTTAGTATGAAGTATCTTTAGATAAAAAAGTCCTTCTGACTCAGTCGGAAGGGCAAGTTCTTTTTTTATTCTTTTTAAAAAGCGTCATTTTGAAGCATAAAAACATTTTGAAACACACATAGGAAGTGCCGGGTTCAACCCTTGAACGTGCTCGTCGATCTAGCAGTTTGGACTTTTCCATAGTTATCTCCGAAACTCACATAAATACAGTCTACGATCATTTAAAAAGACCTCGATATTGAACATTCTACCCTGACCTAGGATTCACATGCGCAGTCAATTGGCTTTAACCTCTACACCAACACCATCAAGTTGATTAATAAACTTGGTAGAAACCTTAGGTTGTGTACAATACCAAGTTTCAATGAAATCAGTTCATAAATCTCGATGAGAAATCAAATTAGCTAAGATAGCCAAAATTATGTAATATACTCAAAAGTACCGTTTTGCAGGTGTACAAAATTGTATATTTAAGCTTTAAAGATCAATGGAAGTGAGATATTTACCATGGATATATCGAGCGTGGATATATCGCTTTGCAAGTACGAAGAGACGCATTAAAGGAATAAGATCTAGAAGCTATAATCATGAATCAAAGCTTAAATTATTTGCTAACGACGCTTCAGCGGAAGTAAAGATCTCAGAAGCAAAAACAAAATTTGTTTTCCCTTATTTTTAAATTATTAACAAAAATCAGCAATAAGATTTTCAATAAAATATCTTTTAAGTAGGACAATGTCCAAATTATTCCTTGCCAAGCAGTAATTATAAAATTAAGGAAAATAAATAAAATTCTATCCGTAGGACTACTTATGTATTCGCAGAACAAATTGGGGAGGGGAGGGGGGTATTTAACTTTTACTCGAGCGCATTGTATGTGTCTGATATAGATTAGGATAGCTTAGTTATTATAGCATCTAACCTAGAGATCCCAGGTGCAAATCCTTAATGGTCGCTTTTCACTCTCGTAAAAATTAATTTAAACAATCCATTAAAATGACTACGGTATCATTTACAAATATGTTTATTTATTTATTCATTTATATTTATTTAGCAACGGTAAATGCCATTATCCTTCCATTCTTATAAATTTTTGAAACTTTTAAAACATTTGCAAGATAAAAATCTGGTAAATAAAGAAGCCAGTGGAGTAATATATATATATATATATATATATATATATATATACTGGATTGTTCCATAATTATTGGCAAGGCAAATTCTACTGATTGTTCCAATCGGTACAGTAGTGATACACCACCAATTACCCCTACAACGTGAAGTGGAAGAGTCCACACACTATATAAATGCCAGTCGGGGCACTGGAAACCAGTGATGCCAGATTGGGGATTTTGTTCCCATTTTGGGGATTTTTGAGGCTTCTGGGGACAATTTTGGGGCACAAATGTTTGTGGGGACTTTTTTGGGAAATTCTAAAATTTTTGGGGACAAATCTGGGGAGTTCTTCAATTTTCTGTCAATGTTGACAAAGTAATGATTTATCCCTACGACTAGGGACTTTCAATAGCTTTACTCATGATGCAGGGAAAAAATTTTAAATTCATAGGAACTTTTTGGTAATTTTGTAAGAAATTTCAAGGAATTACGCATGGATTATGTTGTTGTTTCTAATTTTTTCATGATTATTCACTAAAGTAGGGATTTTTATCGTCAGTGTAGGGACATTTCGAGTTTTGAGTGGAACATCGCAAAATTTGAGTTTTATTAAAAATCATATTAAAATTACATATTACAATTTCTCTATAATTTTACACATATACAATATATTATAGGTTTATTTTATATTAATTTATTAATTTTTCTATTCTTAATAATAATAATAAGTTGTATTCGGTTCCCAATGTTCGATTTTTAACTTCCACACTTGCCTCTCCGTGTGTTGCCAACAGCAGCAACTGATTAGAGAGGATTATAATACATTTTTGTATTTGGGGATTTTTTTCAAAAATTGCCTTCATTTGGGGAAAAAGCTGAGCTTAAATCTGCTTGATATTTTCTTTTTGAAAAAAATTTTATTTTCCCTTTTCAGTAGAAATCAAGTTGGGGATTTTTTCGAAAAAAAAAAAACCCCTGATTTGGGGAAATTATTTGAAGACCTGTTTGGGGAAATAATTTTCGACCATCTGGCATCACTACTGGAAACATTTAAGGACGTGATGGAGCAACGCGACGTGTGAATTGTGATTTCCGGCTTGGACATTTGGCGGCTGCAACAGTGGTCAACGTCAACAAAGGATGGAGTGCGGGCACGACAAGTGAGCGGACAGTCCGTAGACTGTTTGCCAAGTTTCGTAACGGCAATACGGAGATTGACCATAAACGTGGAGCCGGTTGTCCAGTGCGGTAGGATGTGGACCATTTACGGCAAAAAGTCGACGCCCGACCAACGTCAACGGTACGACAGCAAGGAGCAGAATTCTCTGTAGCGCCTCAGACAATCGACCAATATTTGGCGGTAATGGGCATGGCGAAAAAGCTCGAAACATGGTTATCACATGACCTAACGGAGGAGCAACGTCTACGGCGCCTGGAGACCTGTAAATCTCGACAGGAGCGCGAGGTTAGAGAGCCATTCTTGCAACGTATTCTGACTGTGGATGAAAAATGGGTGTTCTATGACAATCGCAAACGAAAAGCATAGTGGCTGTATAAAAACGAACCTGCGAAACAGATCTCAAATCAAAACCTCCATCGACAGAAAATCCTCGTCTCCCTTTGGTGGACCGCCAAGAACGTGGTCCATTATGGATTCTTCCCGAGAGACCAGACCATTAATACGGACGTGTACTGTCAATTGGATGAATGCCACAGGAAACTTCAAATCAAACAACCAGCACTCGTCAATAGGTCAGGTCCCTCTTGCAGGATGGAGCTCGACCCTATGTCTCGGTTGGTAGCCGGCAAAAAGATCCAGAAGTTGGGGGATGAGCTTCTGTCGCACCCACCTTATTCTCCAGATCTGGATCAGACTGATTATCACATGATTCGCCATTTGGACAGGTTTGTGAGTGACAAACAATTCTTGAACCAGGATACTTTGATTTAAGGGTTTCGTGATTTCTTTGATCAATGTGACGCCGAGTTCTGCCACCGTGACATTTTTTTTCTCTCAAAACTTGTTGGGTGAAGTGTATTTTTGCCAATGGCGGCTACTTTGCTGAATAAAATCCATTTCTCTCTTTGTGACTCATGTTTTCTTTCGTGTTTCATTTTCTGCCAATAATTATGGAACGACCCAATATATTCTTCAATTATTCTTTTAAATTACCTGTCGGACAACTGGTCTTTATAACATTCGTTGTGTGTGTGTGTGTGTGTGTGTGTTGGGAGGGGGGGGGAATTCTTTTTAAATAGATTAGATTAATAACTAAATCATTATTTATCTATAAGGTATTTGAACAACATGAATTTTAATTATCCATAAATTTTTTGTTTGTGTATGCAATGCATACAAAATTTCAGTACTATATTCAAAATGTAATATTTTACATGTCCAAAATATTAGATTTTTAATATCGCACAGAAATTCGTAAATGAGAAATCAAACATTATTTTAACATTATTTTGCCAATATCAATAACTAGCAGGCTACGCCCGCTTCGCTGGTCACTATTTTTAAATGAATCATTATAATTAATGAATTCTCAAAATTGCATTAATTTTTATCATGTGAAAAAAAAAGAAAAAAGGCTCTGATCGTGAAGAATGTCGCACCGGGTCCCCACTGCCTTCGGCAGCGTAGACCCGTGCGAGTGCGAGATGCGCACGCGCGAATGCATATATATGAGCGCCCTAATAATTTTACAAATTCGAAAATATCCGCAATCGATTTGTAAGTATCAAAAACCTCAATGCACCAGTTTTGAACGATCTATCTCTATTTTTATTTTTTTTGCCCTTCCCCTCCCTCCCCCCTTCCCGCCCCTCCCAATAATTTAAAAAATTCAAAAATATCCGCAATCGATTTGTAGGTATCGAAAACTTCGATGTACCAATTTTGAATGATCTAACTCTATTTTTTTGCCCCTCTGACCCCCCCTTCCAGGCCCTTCTAATAACTTTACACTTTCGAAAATATCCTCATTCGATTTGCAGGCCTCTAAAACCTATCTGTACCAATTTTGAATGGTCTAACTGTATTACTATTTGTTTTTGCCCATAGCCCCCCCCTTACCGCCCCTCCTAATAATTTTACAAATTCGAAAATATCCGCAATCGATTTGTAGGTATCGAAAACTTCGATGTACCAATTTTGAACGATCTAACTGTATTTTTATTTTTTTGCCCCCCCCCCTCTCTCCTCCCCCCTTCTCGCCCCTCCTAATAACTCTACAAATTCAAAAATATCCGCAATCGATTTGTAAGTATCGAAAACTTCCACGTACCAATTTTGAACGACCTGACACTATTTTTATTTTTTTGCCCCCTCTTCCCTCCCCCCTTCTTGCCCCTCCTAATAACTTTACACAATCTAAAATATCCCCATTCGACTTGCAGGCCTCTTAAACCTATCTGTACCAATTTAGAACGGCCTAACTGTATTTCTATTTGTTTTTGCCCCATAGCCCCCCCTCTTACCGCCCCACCCCTACCCGCCCCTCCTAATAATTTTACTAATTCAAAGATATCAGCAATCGATTTGTAAGTATCGAAAACCTCTACGTACCAATTTTGAACGATCTGACACTATTTTTATTTTTTTGCCCCCCCTCCCCTCCTTCCTTCTTGCCCCTCCTAATAACTTTACACAATCGAAAATATCCCCATTCGACTTGCAGGCCTCTTAAACCTATCTGTACCAATTTGGAATGGCCTAACTGTATTTCTATTTGTTTTTGCCCCATAGCCCCCGCTTACCGCCCCACCCCCTACCCGCCCCTCCTAATAATTTTACAAATTCAAAAATATCCGGAATCGATTTGTAAGTACCGAAAACCTCTACGTACCAATTTTGAACGATCTGACACTATTTTTATTTTTTTGCCCCCCCTCCCCTCCCCCCCTTCTTGCCTCTCCTAATAACTTTACACAATCGAAAATATCCCCATTCGACGTGCAGGCCTTTAAAACCTATCTATACCAATTTTGAACGGCCTAACTGTATTTCTATTTGTTTTTGCTCCATAGCCCCCTCCCCTTGCTGCCCCACCTGGGAGCTGAATTTCTAAAAAACCAGAAATAGGTTTTTAGATATTTGCATTAGCTATATTTTAGAGCAAAAATTTCACGTATATCTATTTTTTTTGTTTGAGATATATGGGATTATGAGAAATCATGTTTCACGCATGTGAAATCACGTTTTGCCCCCCCCCCCCGCCCCCTTGGGGACCGAATTTCAAAAATTTTAGAAACCTATTTTTAGACATTTGTATTAGCTATATTTAAAAGCAAAAATTTTACGGATATCTGTTTTTTTGTTTGAGATATGAAGGATTTTGTGAAATTACGTTTTGCCGACTCCTCCCCCCCTTGGGGGTCGAATTTTGTAAAATCGCTTGCGGCGTTGTCTTTCTCGGGTCGAAAACATTAACCGTGCCAAATTTGGTCCCGCTCGGTGAAACGGCCTAGGATTCTATAGCGGACACACAGACACACACACAGACTCTGCTCTTTTATATATATAGATAAATATTCAAAACATACATTAAAAAACAAAGAAAGAAACACATGAAAGAAAAAAGAAAGAAAGAAAAAGAAAGTTTTCTGAACATAGAAAATAAAATAAATAATGTTTTTCCCACAAAATATATAAATAAATAAACATAATTATGAAAGTCTTTACAAAATATTCCTCCCTACATTGCATAAGCAAACACTGCAAAATAACATAGCCTATAAAAGTTACAACGCAAACAATTTATCAAGTGAAAAATAAAATAGATACTTAAGAAATGGGGGAGCAGGGAGGACAAATTCTTAAACGGTTTAGTAAAACTCAAAAGGCATTATCTATGGGGCGATGCTAAATTTAACACAGACAAATAACGAAAAAATACATTATACGATATATTAACTCTTACAACCATCAACAATAATTAAATTGCATTAAGTAGGCAAGCTGCGTGGCGATTTTTGCGATTAATAATTAAGTTACACTAAAAAGCGGAATAAGACACAGACATGTCAAAATAACTTAGAAAAATAATGTTTCATACTTTTAAACTCATACGTGTGCATACTTTTTAAAAATGTAAGATATAAATTGTTTGATATATCCAGATTCTAACCGTAAGAAAGTACTTCATTTAAATTTATTCTGATAGTTTTAACAATTCTGATAGTTTTAACTAGTTACAACATTCTAGAATATTTTAGTTTCATCTATATTCAATAGAAGAAACTATTGGATTCGTGAAAATTTTCGACTTCCGGTTTTCGATGGATTTACCCGTTTTGAGAGGTCTGGAACAGGATTTGACCATTTTAGGAAATATCTATACTATATAACAAAAATTTTGTCGCAGCTCAAGAACTACAGAATTTCATACAAATTTATATGCAATTGCACATTGGTAAGCATAGTGCCAATCACTTCTTGGTGGAAATCGCCCAACAAATGAGACTGCCTTCCTATTTTTTCATAATTTTTAATATAGCAGTATAAGACCAAATTTCGAATAAATGTGCACAATTAGAATCATTTTTAATCAATTATTGTGAAATTAAAAAGATATCATTTACAATAATAATCAACAAGAAAAAAATTTGTAAGATATCCTCCTATGGGGGGAAGTACGAAGTATCCCCGGATGTAAATTTTCAATATGAGTAACTTTCAAAACAACTCGTCAATAACTTTGAATCGAAAGACTGAATCACAGATCTTTGATACTTTGAAACAAGACTATCGATTTTCTTTTTTCTTTTTTTTTTTTTTTTTTTTTTTTTTTTTTACCAATAACGAGTCTCTCCAGCTCATTCGGAAAGGTAGGTTAATTTATTTTTTCTTATCAAATAGCAGCCATTTTGAAATAAAATGGCGGCTACAAATTATTACTGGACTTGGAAATATTGATGTGGGCTATGTGAGTTTCGAGCAAATACGTTCATAAATTACATTTTTATGAAATTTGAAATTTTCAAGAAGCCGGCATTTGGTAACAAGATAACTGATCAAGTTGGCAAACAAACATATCAAATGCAATTGTGAGATAATTCTGCCCTACAAATTTAGTTCGAATTAATTCAGTATTTCAAAAGTTATCGGGTTGATAAATTAATTAGCCGCTACTTGAAACAAAATGGCGGAGCAAATTGCTCAGTGAACTAATTCAAGATATTTGTAAGATAAATCCACTGTCCAACTTTGATTCGAATACATCCAGTATTTCAAAAGTTATCGTGATAACAAATTCTCAAGTGTCAGCGTTCAAGAGGCCGCAACTTGGAAACAAAATTGTGGAGCAACTTATTCATCAAAATTATTTAAGATATTTGAATAAGTCCATTGTTCAACTTTGAATCGAATTGATTAAGTGTATTTCAAAAGTTATCGTGATAACAAATTTTCAAGTGGCTGCCACCTGGAAACAATATGGCAACTCATCCAAGATATTTGTAGCATAAGTTCAACTGTTGAACTTTGGTTCGAATTACTTCAGTATTTCCAAAGTTATTGTAATGACATGGACTGTATTTTCAAGTGACAGTCTGATTTAAAGTGCCCGCAACTTGAAAACAAAATGGGAGAGCAACTTGGCCAGCGAAATCATCCAAGATATTTGTATGATAAGTTCACAGTCTAGCTTTGGTCGAATTAATTCAGTATTTCAAAAGTTATCGAGATAAAAATTTTCAAGTGACAACCTAATTTTAAGTGGCCTCAACTTGGAAACAAAATGGCGGAGCAACTTGCCCAGCGAAATAATCCAAGGTATTTCTATGATAAATTCACTGTCCAACTTTAGTTCGAAATAATTCAGTATTTCAAAAGTTGTCTTGATAAGAAATTTTCAAGTGGCACCGTGATTTCAAGTGGCCATCACTAGAAACAAAAGGACGGAATGAGATGCCCAGAAAACTTATCTAAGATATTTCAATGATAAGTCCACTGCACAAATTTTATTCCAATTGATTCAGTATTACAAAAGTTATCATAATGACAAATTTTCAAGTGGCTGCCACTTGGAAATAAAATGGATCAGCAAGTTGCCTAGCGAGCTTATCCAAGATATTTGAACCGTGAGTTCACTATTCAACTTTGGTTTGAATTAGTTTAGTATTTCAAAAGTTATCCTGATGGCACATTTTCAAGTGGGAGCTTGATTCCAAGTGGCCGCTACTTGGAAACAAAATGTTGGAACAAGTTGCCCGGTGAACTCATCCAAGATAATTGATAAGTCCATTGTTCAACTTCGGTTCGAATTCATTCAGTACTTCAAAAATTATTGTGATGATAAATTTTCAAGTGGTAACCTGATTTCAAATGGCCTCGCTCAATTTAAGATATCCACCACTTTAATAAGAAAGATGGATAAAATTCATTAATAAAATTGGTTGAGACCCTTTCTAAGATTCTAAGATTCTAAGACGGAAAGAAGCCGCTCACCACTATGCAGTGGTTTTGAGCGTTTTTAACCTTTAGAGAGGGGCTCCAAAGCCACTGTGGAGATTCAGAAGAGCCCGTCTCCAAAGGTTAAGCCTCCCCCGTTGTTTATTGCATAGCAAATAACAAAAAAAAAAAAAAAAAAAAATTACAAAGGTCGCCAGAGCAGAGCTCTCCCGCGACAAAAGGCGACAAAGTTGCATGAAAGTGAAGAGGACCGGTGCCAAGTGGAAGCCTAATTACAAAGTTCATTCAGGTAATGTACAAATTTCACAGTCTTTATACAATGTTCTCGCAGTCTTTATATCAAGCCCAAACACCCTAAGAACAATGTTGGTTAGCAACATCATGCGCAGGATGATTGCTTTCCGAGAGCACTTCAGTGGAATTCTGTAGCATCAGACATGACCAGTATTCGCCATGTAGGAGAGGAGGAAAAATTAAGGAAAGATAGAGAAGGAATTTAGTTTGTTGAATTTGATAAATCTTGAAGGAAGGCATAGATGCGCTTTAATTTGAACCTTAGGGGCTTTCTAGTTATTATATTGTTCAGCCAGGTTGCTGGTCTAGGATAAGGGTTCCTTAAATGGTAAGGTATTGTAAGTTGACAGTGAAAGTAGTAATGTTGTGCAGTCCCCTCCTCACCGCATGAACATAAGGGTGATCGTCGGCAATGAAATCTGTGGAGGTATTTGGGGAAGGGACCATGACCTGACAGAAAGGCAGAGATTTCCGGAGAGAGGTCCCAAATATTGAGTGAGACATTTGGTATTAGCTCGTGAGTGTATCTCCCTTTTGGAGACACACTCCAGAGACTCTGCCAGTCATTAATTAGTTTTTGATTTAGGTGATATTTTATGAAGGAAGGGGGAGCTGGGAGTGAATAGGCTATGTCACTAGATTTTGTTGCTGATTTTGCAAGAGAGTCCGCTAGTTCATTTCCGACGACCCCCTTATGGGCAGAAACGTGTGCCAGGGAGATTTTAGTTTTTAATTTTGAGAGCTTTATTTTAATTTCAATTACTTGTGGGTGTCTGCTCTTGTGGCGAGCTATGGCCTGCAGGCTCGAGAGGCTGTCACTGAAGATTGAGATTTGATTGTAGTCTGGAGAGTTATTTTCTGACCACTCAACTGCCTTCAGGATGGCAAAGAGCTCAGCCTGAAAGACCGAATTGTGGTCTGCGAGCCTGCCTGCCCACTGATGGAGAACTTTGTTATTGTTTAAAACGCAGAGTGCAGCTCCCACTTCATGATCGGTTTTGGAGCCATCAGTGTAGATCGCCAGTTGAGCAGACGGGGAGAAGCTGTTTTTTGCACAATTTATGAAAAGGGAAGCAGCATCCTGTGCTGGGTGTATTTGCCAGCTGTTAGAAAGCTGTTGGACATGAATATTAGGGAGGAGAGTACCTGTGAGAATGGAATTATTTAATTGCAGGACGTTAGTTTTGTTAAAGTTGTATTTTAATTGGAGGTGAGCATGTGGAATACCAGTGATGACTGTGAGGGCATCAGTAGAGATTGTTTTGTAACCTCTAGAGATTTGGACCAAAAACATTCTCTGTATTGAGTTAAGTTTATTCGACGCTGCTTTGGTGAGGTTGCCCCCCCAAATGCCAGCGCCGTAGGTTAGGATCTTTTCTATTACTATTTTATACCAGGTTTTTAGGAAGAAGGTGGATATACCCCACCTCTTCCCTGCCATTTTTGCTGAATTGTGGAAGATTTTAGAAGTTTTTATTTTTAGGTCTTGTATGTGTGCCAGCCAGTTTAGGTTTCTATCTATTGTGATTCCCAATATTTTTAGTTGTGGAACATGACGGACACTGACGCCATCGATCCTCATCACTGGGTTCCGTTTAAGGAGTCTTGGAAAGGAGAAGGTTAATGCTTGCGATTTCGAGGGTGAGAGTGTTAGATCTGATTCTATTAATAGGGAGCTGAAGAGGGAGAGGGCAGCCTGGGCCTGTTCCTCCAGAACTTTTCTCGTTAAACCCGAGAGAATCACAGAGAAGTCATCAGCATATGCGAGGGTTTTAAAACCCTCTGAGTGGTTGAGACCCTTATATGGTCTACGTACACATCAAAATTCAAGGAAATCCAGTCTTAAATACGCTTTTTACAATGTGAATTTAAATTTTTTTCAAATGGCCTCCACTTGAAAACAAAATGGCGGAGCAGCTTGGACAACGAACTCATCCGAGATATTTATAAGATAAGTTCGCTGTCCAAATTTGGTTCGATTTGGAGTATTATTTCGGAAGTTATTGTGATAATAAATTTTCAAGTGGTAACCTGATTTCAAGTGGTCCCGCTTAATTTAAGATAGCCGCCACTTTGTTAAAAATGGAGGATAAAGTTCATTAATAAATTTGGTTGAAACCCTTATATGGTCTATGTATATATCAAAATTCAAGCAAATCGAACCTTAAATACGCTTATTAGAATGTGGATTTGAAACTTTCAAGTGGCCGTTATTTGAAAACAAAATGGCGGAGCAACTTAGTTAATGAACTCGTCCAAGATATTTATAAGATAATTTTGGTGTCTAAATTTGGTTCGATTTGGAGCATTATTTCGGAAGTTATCGTGATGACAAAATTTCCATTATAGACAGAAAAACGAAATAATTGCAATAGGTCGATTTCTAAAGAAATCAGCCAAAAATACATTTTCTCAGGTACTGTCCATATGACACAAAATGAACTTTAGACATTTCGGTCTCTGAGATGAAAATCGCCTGCATTCATTATCGAAAGATAATTTTAATGACACAAAACTTATATCATCTTATTTCCTCACTGTGATCACCAGTATACCTCCAATAACACACTGGTCCTTGACTACGAATACAAAAAAACTAAGATCCTACAACTCTGAAAGATCAAATTAACAGAAAAATACTCTCCTAATGCACAAATTGAACTTCCTTCCAAAAGTTGGGAGTTACATTTAACCGGGAAAACATCACACTTACAAGTGAAACCAGAAACCAAGTCTTTTCGACCAACATCTCAGTTAACTCTTTATATTGACGGTTGCAAAACAGATACTGAAGTAGCAGTTGACTTTTGTGCCTTAGCAGGTACTCAGGTATACACAACTGGTCATGTAGACTAAATACAACAATTTTGTCTTCGAGGCAGAACTACACTCAACTAAAAAGCTTTAGAGTGGATTACATTTAATCACCTACATAAATTCACAATAATACAGAGTGATAGTCTTTCAAAACAATAATAATTTTTTTTTCCTTTAAATCATCATTGACGTAAAGTGCATTTTCCAATAATCAACTTTTTTTTTTTCCCTACAGCTGAAACCAAGAACAATCTCCGAAATCTAAACGTAGTATATAGTAGTATATCACCAACTTTCTTTTTTTATACCTTTAAGAACTCTCTGCAATAGGTTAAATTCATGTTCTCAAACCTTTCTGCACCTTCTAGTAGCAGTTCTCTTTGGCAAAGCGGTTCGTCCAATATTCGCGATATGACAACTTTACATGCGATTTTAGAAACACACACTGATTAGCGCCGATATTCCGGAAGAAATTGTCTATACTCCCAGCGTGACAGCGCATGTAAGACTTACCCGACTTTTTTATTGTTATCTTGATAAAGTTGTCTCTATACTAAATTTTTCCTCAGATTCATTTAATCAGGGTACGCTATTTTGATACGTTATTTTCCAAGACGGCAGAACACGGAAATCGTTGAGTGGACAACTGAACAAAAAATATTATCGCTAAGCGCATTTATTTTATCGTTTAAAGAGAAGAACTATGAATTAATCGTTCTTATCTTCGTATGGCGATATAACAACAGCTGTAACAAAGATCAAAGTAGAAATAATAGAGTGATATACTACACAAGCGAAAGCGAATTATAACACTAATCATCGCACTTTTTATTCACGGCAAGAAAAGTGATAAGCGTCAAAAGTTAGCCTGCTTTCATCCAACTTTTTATCTGTCTGATGTAACCCCTACAGCGTTTTCGTCGAGGGTCGAAGGAAAATCGGCACTATAGTGTAACCATGTTTCCTACGCCTAGCAGTGAGGACGAGTCGAAAATCTTGGAGGGTTTCCAAGTTGACCAACAGGTTTGAATTTAGTAAACATCTAGTCATTCGATATTCCCTTATCGCTTATTTTCTCTCAACGAAAAGCTTGTCTCACCTATTTTACTAGTGGACTCGTTGAATCCGCACTTGCGCAGAGGCTTTCATGGTCGCAAGAAATGTAGTTAAAGAGTAAAATTGGTTGTTTTAAAAGTTGCTTTGTCTGATAAGCCCTTTATCCGGCGTCCGCTCTTGTCCATTTCTCGCGTTGGGAATTGCTGAAATCATTCTCTTTTTCAGCTTCTTTTGCACTTCCTGCCTAGTTCTAGGGCCGGATTGGGCCACTCTTCGGCGGGGAAGATGCTGTTTGCTCATGTAGAGGTCACTTGGGATTCCAGCATATTTTTACCTGCCTCTTGCCTCGCTTTGAGGGATGGTTCGGCAAAAGCATTCGAACAAATACTGAGTTGTTGGGTGCAGTGTATGATCTTCCTGTCGAGGATTCTCACAAACGAATTCCAATACGCTTGAAAATTTCGGAAGAGGAGTGCTAATACTGAACAGATGTTCCCGAGCAGATCCTATTTTCCGGTTAATAAATAAATAAATTATTGATATAACAATAAATAATCTGTACTGCGTAAATTTGTAAAGGAAAATATAGAAGGAAGTTTTATAATGGCCACAATAGCCTTTTTTTTTTTTTTTTTTTTCTTTACTCATATATAATGGAGAAGATATCGTTTTTGGGAACATTTTTTAAAACTGAGTTTTTACTATCATAACATTTTCAGATTCTTTGAATATAGAAAGCAAATTTCAGATTATTTGAATGCGAAATTTCAGCGGTTAATCTGCATATGTATGTTCGTCTGCTATTAGATTAATATCAGAACAAATATCACCAGAAAAGCAAAAATCGCTATCCTAAATCTGTTTCATCAACTGAATTTTTTTCTATTGAGATCGAAGAAATAGTATATGTAGAGGGACATTCAAATACAAATACATTACATTTATGAACAAAATTTCTCGTCGGTAAGTTTAACATCTTCAAACAGCACTGAACAAAATGCAATTGTTTACATGTATGAAAAACATGTTTTGCACATAATACATTATAGAAAGCATATATTATTCGTTAAAAATAACATACAAAAGAATTCTTATATGTTAAGGATATAATTTGGAAATATCTCTTATTTTTTTAAGTCTTTTCTTATACGAAAGCATGTATTATTACTCTTTTAGTTACATTTAAACTTAAATGCAAAGTATAAAAGATTCCAATGAAATGACAAATGTCAATCTCACCCGCTGTACAAACAGCCATCTATCATTTCCTAGAGCTATTTATCATGTTTGCGACGAAAGGTGACTGCTTGCTTTGTTTCGTTTGATCTTTTATCTGAAACACTAATAATTTAAAAAAAAAGTACAATAGCACCAGCAAAAACAAGGTATTTTTCTAGCAAAACGAATTCGCGAAAAATACTGTTTTCTGATCAGTAATTTATGATTCTTTTTTATTTAACGACAGCTGCTTTTATGCATTTTTGAAGTGAATGATAAAAGGATACCTGGTATAGAATTGTTTTATTAAAATTAACGTTTACGAGGAAATCTTTAACAATATACAGTATCTCTTTATCTACTATTACGTCATATATCTGGATTAGAGTTTCCAAAAATAATGAGTAAAATTAAATTATTTTTACTTTTTCTACTCACATACGGTAGAGAAAGTGTTGTTAATTGGTCGAATTTTCAAAACAGAGTTTTTGTTACGATTGCTCGATTTGAGGTCCTCTGAATACAAAAGTCTGGTTTTTAGTGGTTGATCCGCAAGTATGTGTGTATTTGTGTTATTAGCAATGAATACAACTTCAAATTTTATATAACGGTTGAGTACAATGTATTAAGGGTATGAATAAATGAGTACAGCGTATTTATGAGTACAACTACAAAACACATTAGCATTAAGTCCAAATTTAGAATTCTAAATCTATAGACATAACATGAAGAAATTACATCAAACTTTTTAATGAGATCGGATACACGGTTCGTGTAATATAAGATAATTAAAATACAGGGTGATTCAAAATGAATATAGCAATTACAAACGACTGTAACTACTTAATTGAAAAGAATTTATGAATAAGACTTACATAAAATGTAAAGAAAAAAATTCAAAATTTTGTTCACATACTTTACAAATGTTCTATGTAACTCCCCTAGGTAAGACAGAGAACATCTAAGAAGCAGCTCATTTCACGCCATACGTTCTGAAGCCTATATGGAAAGCGCATTTTGATTTCTGCAATTGTTTTCGGCAAAGAAAGCACATACACAAGGAGTGGTGTCACGATAGAATTCTAGTTGGTCAAGAGCAAAACACATCGTCGGTATCACCAGTTCGACGGATCCAATGATTTGAAAGATGTTATTAGTTCAAAAATGTGTGTACCTCCATACACCATAGTGTTCCATCTTGATCAAAGATGTCATCCGGGAAATCCGTATCTGGCTGTGGCATCAGCCATTACTCAAGCATGTCAAGGTAAACGTTTACTGTAACACTTCGCTCAATGAAAAAAAAAAAAAAACCCGTTAATTTACATGCTGACATCCCACAGAATGCGTTAACTTCGATCTAAGTGCAAATGGGATGCTGCTTATATCTGTACTGTAAAGGATTTAAGTCCAAAAATGTCGATTTTGAGTTAAGTACATTGTCAGACTCAGAAAAAAATTCTCTATCGATTGGTATAAAGGATTTAAATCTATGTCATTTAGTCTCTGAGAAAATCCATTAGTAAAAAAAGATTCAAGTCAGAAATTTAGCATTCATTTATGGTATAAAATATTTAATTCAATATTTTTCCCGTTATTAAATGAAGGTTGACAATCATTGAATGGTATAAAGGGTATAAGTCAACGAAATCCCTTTTTCCTAATCGATTCTTCTGATTAGATTTTAATTAGTATAACTTTATTTTTCGTCTCCTGAAAAATCAAGAATATGGACTTAAATCCTTTATACCTATCAGTACAGAATGATGTCTGTGTTATCAAAGGGAATCACATAGAACATTTGTAAAGTACGTAAACAAAATTTTAAACTTTCTTTTACAATCTGTGTAATTCTTATCGTTAATAAATTCTTTTAAATTAAATAGTTAAAGGCATTTTGAATCACCCTGCATATTATGTGGCAATGAAAAGAAAAAGGTTTTGTTGGTACATTTCAACAACTTTAGATTGCATTAAACACAATGAAATTAACATATGTATACATTTATAGGCACAAAGGCACGTTTCATACAGCATACTGCATGAAAAGTATTCGTAAATTCGTTTACTGGGGCCACAAAATAAATCGGATATACAGTACTGCAGGAAATCGCTTGGAGTACATTTCAACTTATACTATGTTTTTCCTGTACTAAGCTAAATTTAAATACATTATGCGATAAAGTATACAATTCATAGTCAATATATAGGGCTACCTAAAATGAGTCGAATAAGTTTAAAACAGTGATCTAGGCAAAAATTCTCTGAATAATTTGAAATGAATTTTTAATTAGAATGAATAACAATCTTAACTGTTCGATTCCCACCATCCAGTCATATTCGATTCCTAGCATAATCGAACTCCTGACTCACTGACACTCTCAACTTAGCTGCTTACATCTCAACTTAACTCTTTTCAGTTCAACAAGCACGAACATCTAAACTCTACTCGAACAGAAAGCGCGCAACGAACAGCTTAAGCATGAACCTATAAAGAGATTATGTAACTAATTATGTAACTTCATGAGCTTAAGTTATGGTTTCATTCGCACGGTAGCTTGCATGCTACCTTTCGCATTAATCGCAATAATATGATTTACTTACATTATATTGTTTTATGTTAATTATTCATTCGCAATCTTTCATCGCCCGTTTTGTCAACACATATTCAAATCTGTGTATGGTTAATATAGTTTCTGTATGTGAAAGAAAGAAATGAGTATTTATTATGGTCTACACACTTAACTGTTTTATGAATGTAGCTACAATATATAACAGGGATGGAAGAAGGCAACATCTCATACATGTATGAGGACGGCGGCAGCTCACTTTTGCACATCTATGTCAAATATAATAGTGTTACGAAATTGTAAATAATTGTGTTTATTTTTGTATAAATTCTTTCAAAGAGGCTTAGTAAGTTGATAAAGTGCTAATTTTGTGCATTTCTAGTCGTTTCCGCGTTGAAATAGCCTTATTTTCCTTAAAAACGCATTAAAAAGCCCCAGTAATACAGGTAATGGATTTGGCGCCAAATTTGGCGACTTTTTCCCACCTTGGCGATTTTTTTGGCGACCTTGGCGAGAAAATCCTTATATGGGATATACCAAATATGGAAGCTGTAAGTTGATTGGTTGACCACTTTCTAGAGTTTTCTCGAAAAATCTGGGTTCCATGGAACAGTATATAAGGAGCGCGTCCTCGCCAAGGCAGTCAGTTCAGTTCAGATCTCAGCCAGCTTCGCTAGTGCTTGCATTGCTCTTAAGCCTCTTTGAGAGAGACTTGCTTCAAGTGTTATTGTTATACAGTTTGTACTGTGGATTTGCTATTGTCAGCTGTTGTTTAAGCTGTGGTTACTGCTTGAACTGAAGCTGATAATTGGTTTATTGACCTGTATTTTTCTGGAACTTTCTGTGAATAAATTACTGAATTTTTGTACGTTTGGCCTTTCATTCTCAGACAACTCACGAACCCCCAAGTACGCAACATTTCTGGTGTCAGAAGCGGGGATTTGTCTGTGAATGGTGATAACGAGAGCTATGGAGCAAGAGATGAAAAAAATTCTAGAAGGTCTCACTGCTCAGATGAATGAGTTAAGATCTGGATTAATAGAGAAAATGGAAACAGGACAGGAGAAGATGGAAACCGGATTGATCGAAAGAATGAAAGAAGGACAAAGAGAGATGAAAGAAAGTATGGAAGCATCGCAAAGAGAGATGAAAGATAGCCTCAGTCACGAAATGAAGGAAATGAAAGACACTATGGGTGAAGTTCAGGAAGAAATTAAATCTAATCAAGATGGGATGAAGAGAGAGCTTTCAACGGTGAAAGAATCAATCGAAAGTAAATTATCGGATATGGGAAGCAGAATAGATGGAATAGAAGAGAAAGTTTTGAAAATAGAAGGAAGTTTTGAAGAGAAAGCTATGAAGATAGAAGAAAATGTTATGAAGGTTGAAGAGAAAGCTATGAAGATAGAAGAAAATGTTATGAAGGTTGAAGAGAAAGCTATGAAGATAGAAGAAAATGTTATGAAGGTTGAAGAGAAAGCTATGAAGATAGAAGAGAATGTTATGAAGGTCGAAGAGAGTGTTACGAAAATAGAACGGAGTTTCGAGGAGAAAGTTAAAGAAAACTTTGATCAAGAGCTAAAAGGAAGGTTTTCAGAGATAGAAGGTAAACTGAAGAGAATAGAAGAAGATCTGGAGAGAAAAGTGGAAGAAAAGTTAGAATCCCTGCCCCAGGAAACTGAAAAGAAAGAGAGGAGAATCCAGAATCAGGAATTTATTAAGCTTTCCACCTACGACGGCAGTTCCTCGTGGCATGTATATAAAACGCAGTTTTCCATCGTAGCTGAAGCTAACGGCTGGGACTCTATCGCCAAGTCAGTCCACTTAGCAGCAGCATTACGGGGAGATGCAGCCGAGATACTGAGAAATGTTACTAAGGAAGAAAGGAACGACTTCGAGGCCTTGACTAGAGCACTGGAGCTACGGTTCGGAGAGAAGTGTTCTACGGACTATAGTCGCCTCCAGCTAAAGTCCCGTTACCAGAAAACGGGCGAAAGTTTGCAAGAGCTGGCAGCGGACATTCAGAGATTGTCACACCTAGTATTCTCAGACTGTCAAGCTGACACTCGAAACGACTTAGCTCTTCAGTACTTTATCGATGCTGTTCGGGATCCAGAACTTCAGAAAGCGCTGAGACTCTCCAACATCAGAGACGTAGAATCAGCTTTAGGCTATGCACTTAGGATAGAGGCAGCCCAACAAGCCTCCCGGAAAGACCGCCATACCGTAAGAGCAGTCTCTTTAAACGATACGCCTGCTGGTGAAAATGAAATGAAGAGAAGTATCGAAGAGATCTTAAAGAGATTGCGCAGCCTGGAGAATAACAAGGAAATAAGGGACCGGAAGATAAAGTGCTGGGGCTGTGGAGGGGATGGTCACGTGAAGAGGAACTGCCCTGTACGACCAACTATAGGAAATCACTCGTCTTCACCATCACCACAGGGAAACTAAGAGGAGGCCATCTCGCGGGGCGGAGGTTGCCTAAAATTAAAGAGCCCCAATTTACAGTATTTCATGTTTCATCGATGAGTGGCGGCGACAATGGACTTCACGTCTATGGCCAAGTCAACAACACCACCTGCCGGATGATTCTGGACACGGGAGCCAACGTGACCATCATTAGAACGGATTTGGCTCAAGAACTAAAAGAGAGGATCATCTGGACTCCGCCCTGCGTTAAACTCCAGACTGTGACCGGAGACGAAATCAAAATATATGGGAAAATGAACTTGACTATCACTTTTGGGAATGCCAGTTACCATCATATGGCATATGTGGCAGATATAAGAGATCCTTTAATCATTGGAATTGATTTCCTGAGAAAATTTAACTTTCAATTGGACTTCAAGAATAATGAACTGCATTCGAGTTCGGAAGACATCGCTGTGTTCAACACTGAAAATCAAGACATTCAGACAATTTGCCAGATAACAGCCAAGTCTGAAATTTCCATCCCTCCACACACAGAGACAATAGTTTCAGGAACACCACCTACAAAGCAATACTTCCGCTATGGACTGATTGAATACCCGAATACAGACAACAGCCCAAGAGGAGTTCTGGTAGCTTCATCTCTAGTTGATCTCTCAAAAAGTACTATTCCTGTGAGAGTCGCAAACATCAGCGATAAGGTCCGAACAGTGAAGAAGGATGAGGTGTTAGCAGCCTGCACTCCTGTAACATGCATCAACCGCCCCACGCAATCAACTGAATCCAAGTCTTCTGAACAATTAATAACGGAATTACTCAAGAATGCAGAGTTAGGAAAAGAACAGAGATGTGCTGCGGAGAAGCTACTCCAAGAATTTAAAGACCTTTTTTCTCGAACATCTGAAGACGTCGGGAGAACGAACATCACCCAACACAGAATTGATACAGGAAATCATCCTCCAATCAAACAACATCCAAGAAGACTTCCCTTTGCTAAACAGGAAGAGGTCACTGAACTTCTAAGTGAAATGCAGCACAATGATGTCATCGAGCCATCAACGAGTCCTTGGGCCTCTCCCATAGTACTGGTGCGGAAAAAGGATGGTTCAACAAGATTCTGTGTGGATTATCGTCGTTTGAATGACATCACGAAGAAGGACAGTTACCCTCTTCCCAGAATTGACGACACATTAGACACACTTGCTGGCAATAAATGGTTCTCGACGTTGGATCTGAAGAGCGGTTACTGGCAAGTAGAATTACATCCTGATGATCGTGAGAAGACTGCATTCACCACGGGACAAGGACTGTGGCAATTTAAAGTTATGCCGTTCGGATTATGTAATGCTCCTGCCACCTTTGAACGCCTGATGGAGACAGTGCTAAAAGGACTTTCCTATGAAGCCTGTCTGGTGTATTTGGATGATATTATCATTGTGGAGCGCACCTTTGAAGACCATCTACGAAACATCCGAAAGGTGCTGGAGAAACTCAGAATGGCTAACCTCAAATTGAATCCAGGCAAGTGTAACTTGTTCCGTCGTGAAGTGAGCTACCTCGGCCATATCATCTCTGCCGAAGGTGTGAGAACTGATCCTGAGAAGATCTCTGCAGTCGAGAACTGGAGTCGCCCTGAAAATGTACACCAACTACGAAGTTTCCTGGGGTTATGCACTTACTACAGGAAGTTTGTCAAGGGTTTCTCAAATATTGCCAGACCACTCCACAAGCTGACGGAAGCCAAACAGAAGTTCCTGTGGACAGAGGAATGTGAAAATGCGTTCAAGCGACTTAAAGAGGCCTTAACATCATCGCCTATCTTGACGTATCCACAGCCCGACAGACAGTTCATACTTGATACAGATGCCAGCCATGAGAGTGTCGGTGCTGTTCTGTCGCAGGAAATTGATGGTCAAGAACATGTCACTGCCTATTGGAGTAAATCGAAGCGAAATTACTGTACCACCAGGAAAGAGCTACTCGCCATCGTAAAAGCTATAGAACATTTCCATCATTACCTCTATGGCAGAAGATTCCTGCTCCGGACTGACCATGCATCTTTAACGTGGTTGCTCCAGTTCAAGAACCCGGAAGGACAGATTGCCAGGTGGATACAACGCCTGCAGGAATATGACTTCGAGATACGTCATCGTAAAGGGACTCTACATGGTAATGCAGATGCCTTGTCACGGAAGCCCTGCTCGGAAGCTGCAAGTATTGCTCTAGAGCCGAACAGAAATACCTGCCGATAAATCCGGTTGCCTGCCAAGTTACTGTCTCAACACCATCAGATAAAGATCCCGATCCATGGAGTGACGAAGAACTTAGAAAATCCCAGTTGGAAGATCCTGACATAAAGCCAATATTACAGCTGAAGGAGACGACCAGCAACAGACCTATCTGGCAGGACATTTCCAGATTCAGTCCCGTTACGAAAAGTTATTGGGCACTTTGGGACTCTCTTCATATCAGAAACGGTGTATTATACAGAAAGTGGGAATCTGATGATGGGAAAAGCTTCAGATGGCAGATTTTATTACCAAGATCAAAAATTCCAGCTGTTTTAGAACAACTGCATAGTAGCTCTACCGGAGGCCATTTTGGGGTAATGAAGACTCTGCAGAAAGTTCGGGAACGCTTCTACTGGTGCAAGGCAAAGGAGGATGTGGAGAAATGGTGTAAATCCTGTGATGCTTGTGCGGCACGTAAAGGCCCGCAGAAACGAAGTCGAGGAAGACTGCAACGGTATAACGTGGGAGCACCATTTGAACGGATTGCAATCGACATCTTGGGTCCTTTGCCACGGACCTCCAGTGGAAATAAATACATTCTCGTCGTGATGGACTATTTCACCAAGTGGCCTGAGGCATATCCCATTCCCAATCAAGAGGCATGCACAGTCGCAGAAGTCCTAGTGCAGCAATGGGTGTCAAGGTACGGCACGCCCCTACAACTTCATACCGACCAAGGTAGGAACTTTACCTCTGATGTTTTCAAAGGACTGTGTGAACTACTCGGCATAGACAAAACCCGGACAACACCCTTACATCCCCAGTCGGACGGCATGGTCGAGAGGTTCAATCGTACCATTCTGAATAACCTCTCCCTTCTAGTATCAAGGAACCAGCAAGATTGGGACTTGAAGTTGCCATTGTTCCTGCTGGCTTATCGAAGTGCTGTCCATGAAACCACCGGCTATACTCCAGCACAGATGCTGTTTGGACGTGAACTACGTCTCCCTTGTGATCTCCTGTTTGGTTGTCCACCCGATGCGCCTTCATCGCCCGAGGAGTACATCCAAGATCTCCAGGCACGATTTGAGGACGTTCACAACTTTGCTCGGGAGCGAATTCACATTGCATCGGAGAAAATGAAGACAAGGTACGACCTAAAGGCTACGCAACATGAGTTTCAGGAAGGAGAGAAGGTCTGGTTGTGGAATCCTGTTCGACGCAAAGGACTCTCTCCCAAGTTACAGTGCAGCTGGGACGGACCATACACAGTCTTAAAAAGGCTGAATGATGTAGTGGTGCGGATCACTAAAACACCTTCATCAAAACCGAAGGTGGTGCACTATAATAGGCTAGCCAAGTACCACAAGTAACGGTAATATTAAAAATTAAAAATGTAAATACTGGTAAAATTTGCGCATGCGTAATGTAAATATTTGTATATAAATATTTGTACATATTTGTGAATTTTGTAAATATTTCTCACTTGATTTTTGTTTCTATTTTGTCGTTTTATGCAACTTAGTTTTGTATTTGAGATTGTGTAAATTTGTTATTTTCGCCTCTTGACCAAGGGTTGCACTGCCCGGGACGTGCAGTCCTTGGGAGGGGGGCAGTGTTACGAAATTGTAAATAATTGTGTTTATTTTTGTATAAATTCTTTCAAAGAGGCTTAGTAAGTTGATAAAGTGCTAATTTTGTGCATTTCTAGTCGTTTCCGCGTTGAAATAGCCTTATTTTCCCTTAAAAACGCATTAAAAAGCCCCAGTAATACAGGTAATGGATTTGGCGCCAAATTTGGCGACTTTTTCCCACCTTGGCGATTTTTTTGGCGACCTTGGCGAGAAAATCCTTATATGGGATATACCAAATATGGAAGCTGTAAGTTTATTGGTTGACCACTTTCTAGAGTTTTCTCGAAAAATCTGGGTTCCATGGAACAGTATATAAGGAGCGCGTCCTCGCCAAGGCAGTCAGTTCCGTTCAGATCTCAGCCAGCTTCGCTAGTGCTTGCATTGCTCTTAAGCCTCTTTGAGAGAGACTTGCTTCAAGTGTTATTGTTATACAGTTTGTACTGTGGATTTGCTATTGTCAGCTGTTGTTTAAGCTGTGGTTACTGCTTGAACTGAAGCTGATAATTGGTTTATTGACCTGTATTTTTCTGGAACTTTCTGTGAATAAATTACTGAATTTTTGTACGTTTGGCCTTTCATTCTCAGACAACTCACGAACCCCCAAGTACGCAACAATAGTTTCTAAAACAATTTTCAATTATTTTTAAAATGCTTTAAAAATATTGAAATAGAGTACCTCTTATCGTACATATAAACTGCAATATTCTTATTTTATATACATGCAGGGTAAGAAAAAACAGTGCCCCACGTGCCACAATTTTATTTATTTATTACCATTATTATTCTCTGTATGTGTGCTCATTTCTTCATTGTCAAAGTAAAAATAAATAAATAAAAATAAATATGTTATTGCTTGCACACAAAAACAATAACCAACTTTAGTGCATATATGCATCATAGAAGCTGAGATAATGCCTTCTCGTGACAGGGATTAAATTGCAGCGCCACTTGTCGGCCGATATGCACCTATATTGAATCAAAATAGTTTTTTGACCTGTGTAAATCAAATTTTGTGGACTTATATACTACAGAAGTTGAAATATAGTCTTCTCTTAAACGGGGAGGGGGGGGGGTTGTAGCGTAGCAACGCCACCTATTAAACGATATTTCCCAAAATCTAATCAGCATCAATTTAAATCAAAGATCAAACAAATATAAAGATTTGTTGAATTCCGACCGTTGGTTCGCGAGATACATCGTTCACAAAACTTTGGTAAAGCACAGATAAACAGAAGGACATCTTTTTAAAATTGTCAAATCGTGTTCAGGCAGTTACAAGATGTGTTCATTCATCCATCGAAAATCAAAGGTAAAAAATTTTTACGAATCCAGTACTTTATTTTTATGCATGTAAAAGGTGATTTACAATATTTTTGCGTTGCATATTATATCTGTGTTATATTTCCATAAATATATCGGACTCTTGATTTAAAACATTTTTATTCGGTAACTCTATGAATTAATTTGTGTGTGTGTATATATATTTATATATATATATATATATATATAATAAAAAACAATGCTTTAAGCAAAAGCATAAAAATTTTGTAAAGAACAGAAAAAAAGATATTTTTAATAGGAAAAATAAAATATGTTATATCCCGAAAGATTTCTCATATAAAATGGAGTTTTGAATGGATAGTATTCAGAAATGAAAAAAGGAAGTCAATAAATAAACTATAAGAGAGTATTGTCATGCCTTTTCAAATCGAAAACGGGCTTTATATATCGAAAGTCCATTTCAAATGCCTTCATCTTTAACAATTTCTACTTTCATTTATTTAAATAGTATAACCAAAATCCTTCAGTAATCTTAACGATAAAGGAATTAAAATAATGGATGAATATATTGAAATGCATATAAAGCATAAATACTTTTCAAATGATAAAAAATTAAACTACTTGAAATTGTTGTTTATTAAATGCATATTACAAAATTATCTAATTTCAAATAACAAACAATGGGATATACACTGCATAAAAAAGGTAGACGGACACTTCTTTACAATTTTTTAAAACCCCGTCTTTGTTTAATAGGAAATGTCAATTAAAATTCTTTAACATGTTTATACTTATCAATCTTCATATTTTTGACAGACAAATAAAAATATTCAATCTATATATATATAAATGAATGTTTGTCTGTATGTTATTTATAAAATCGTAAACGGTTTGACCGATTTCGATCATTCTTTTTAACACTTTCCAACAAGGTTGAAAAGTGTTTATGACTTCGGTTTGTCTGTCTGTCTGTCTGTCTGTCCGCACTCTAACTCCCGTAAATATTTATGGAATTTCTTGAAACTGATATATGTTATTCAAGTTCACTATCGGACGGTCCCTATTGAAAATGGAGTTTATACCTCTACTGGTTTGTGTACAGGGACACCCGAAAATATTTCAAAGCATTGTGTTCTATGAGAGGTATTTCTATAAACCATATTTTCATACCTTTACTCCAGACATATCTTAGTGAAATTGAAATCTGTTATTCAAGTTCACTATCGGACGTTCCCTATTGAAAATGGAGTTTGTACCTCTACTGGTTTGTGTACAGGGACACCCGAAAGTATTTCGAAGCATTGTGTTCTATGAGAGGTATTTCTATAAACCATATTTTCATACCTTTACTCTAGACATATCTTAATGAAATTGAAATATGCTATTCAAGTTCACTATCGGACGTTCCCTATTGAAAATGGAGTTTGTACCTCTACTGGTTTGTGTACAGGGACACCCGAAAGAATTTCAAAGCATTGTGTTCTATGAGAGGTATTTCTATAAACCATATTTTCATACCTTTACTCTAGACATATCTTAATGAAATTGAAATATGTTATTCAAGTTCACTATCGCACGTTCCCTATTGAAAATGGAGTTTGTACCTCTACTGGTTTGTGTACAGGGATACCCGAAAGTATTTCGAAGCATTGTGTTCTATGAGAGGTATTTTTATAAATCATATTTTAATACCTTCACAGTAGACATATCTTAATGAAATTGAAATATGTTATTCAAGTTCACTATTGGATGTTTCCTGTATAAAATGGAGGGAATACCACCATCGAATTATACACAGGGACACTCAAAAGTATTCTAAAGCATTGCGTTCTATGAGAGATATTTCTATAAATCAAATTTTAATAACTTTAGTTTCCACAAATTTTAAGTAATTGAAATATGTTATTTATATGCACAAAAGAATGCTTTGCATACAATATAGCATGTTTAGCATTATATTTACAGGGTGGCACAAAAAAATCCAGATAAATTAAGAGCTTTTAATAAAAAATTGCTAGATATGTACTTCCGTTTACGTTAAGCGTTTTTAACACTTTCTAATATTTTTAACATTTTCCAACAAGGTTGAAAAGTATTTATGACTTCGGTTTGTCTGTCTGTCTGTCTGTCCGTCTGCCTGTCCGCGCTCTAACTCCCGTAAATATTTATGGAATTTCTTGAAACTGATATATGTTATTCAAGTTCACTATCGGACGTTCCCTATTGAAAATGAAGTTTATGCCTCTACTAGTTTGTGTACAGGGACACCCGAAAGTATTTCAAAGCATTGTGTTCTATGAGAGGTATTTCTATAAACCATATTTTCATATCTTTAGTGTAGACATATCTGAATGAAATTGAAATATGTTATTCAAGTTCACTATTGGATGTTTCCTGTTTAAAATGGAGGAATTACCACCATCGGTTTATGTACAGGGATACTCAAAATTATTCCAAATCATTGCGTTCATGAGAGATATTTCTATAAATCAAATTTTAATAACTTTACTTTCCACGAAGTTTTTGGAAATTGAAGTATGTTATTTATATGCACAAAAGAATACTTTGCACAGAATATAGCATGATTAGCATTAGATTTACAGGGTGGCACAAAAATATCCAGTTACATTAAGAGCTATTAATAAACAATTGCTAGAATTGTACTTTCGTTTACGTTAAGCGTTTTTAACACTTTCTAACATTTTTTAAGTGTGAATATGATTTCCGTTTTGTGTATCTACCTGTCCGTCTGTCTATCTGCCTGTCTGTCTGTCCGAGCTCTAATTCCCGTAAATATTTTTGGAATTTCTTGAAACTGATATACGTTATTCAAGTTTACGATCTGATGTTCCCTATTGAAAATGGAGTTTGTACCTCTACTGGTTTGTGTACAGGTACACCCGAAAGTATTTCAAAGCATTATGTCCTATGAGAAGGTATTTTGATAAACCATATTTTCTTACCTTTACTGCAGACATATCTCAATTAAATTGAAATATGTTATTCAGATTCCCTATTGGATGTTTCCTGTATAAAATGGAGGAAATACCACTACTGATTTATGTATAGGGACACTTAAAAGTATTCCAAAGCATTGCGTTCTATGAGAGTTATTTCTATAAATCAAATTTTAATATCTTTACTTTCTACGAAGTTTTAGGAAATTGAAATATGTTATTTATATGCACAAAAGAATACTTTGCATAGAATATATCATGGTTACCATTAGATTTACAGGGTGACACAAAAATACTCAGTTATATTAAGAGCTATTAATAAAAAATTGCTAGAATTGTACTCTCGTTTACTTTACACGTTTTTGAAACTTTCTATCATTTTTTTAGTGTGAATATAATTTCAATCTCTGTATCTGTCTGACTGTTCTTCTTTCCGTCTGTCTGTCTCTCTGTCTGTTTTACTGCGCTCTAATTCCCGTAAATATTCATGGAATTTCTTTAAACCGATATATTTTATTCAAAATGACTATCGGATGTTCCCCATTGGAAATGGAGTGAATACCTATTCTGGTTTGTGTACAGGGACACCCAAAAGTATTCGAAAGCATTGTGTTCTATGGAAGGAGTTTCTATAAACCATATTTTAATTCCTTTAATGTATAGAAACTTCAATGAAATTTTAACATGTTATTCAATTCCCTATCGGATGTTTCCTATGTAAAGTAGAGTACATTTCTAACTGGTTTGCGTAAAGGGGCACTTGAAAGTATTCCAAAGCATTGTGTTGTATGAGAGCTATTTTTAGAAACCAAATTTTAATAATTTTATTCTCCACAAACCTTAATGCAATTGAAATATATTATTCGTATGCACAAAAGAGTGCCTTATTTGTAATATAGTATGGTTAGCATTAGATTTACAGGGCCACACAAAAATAATCAATTACATTAAGAGCTATAAATAAAAATTTGCTGGAATTACACTTTTGTTTACATGAGCGTTTTAAAACTTTCTTATAATTTTAGTGGGAATATGATTTCAATTTGTGCATCTGTCTGTCTGATTGTCTACCTTTCTATCTGTTTGTCTCCGGCTCCCATCATCCGTGAATATTTTGAGAATTTTTAAAAAATGAAGCACCCAAGTTCCCTGTGGAATGTTCCCTATTTAAAATGCCATTTATTGGTCCGGTACAACTAGTTTGTTTACAGGGACAACAACAACAACAATAAAAAAAACAATGTATTACGTTTTAGGAAAGAATTTTTTAAAAGTTATATTTAAAAATCTTTCTGCTATAAAAATCATAGAAACATTCACATGCATTATTAATATTCTAAAATGATGTTGTGTATAGAACATGATATGATTAACTTTCAGATTTACAGGGCTACACTAAAATATTCAGAGAGATTAAAAGCTGTAATTATAATCTGACGGCTGCGTTTTCTTTTGCGTTAAGCCTTTTTAACACTTTCCAAAATGCCTAAGAGTAATTTTAAAATCAATTAGTCTATCTGCATGTTTTTCAGTTGTTCTGTCTGTTGTGTTATAAAGTAGGCAAAGAATATTAAAAGTTATTCGATACAATTGCGTACAGTTGGAAAGTGTTACTAATCAATGCGTACTGCATGATTTTTCTTTCTTGTTTTGTTTTTACTTCCTTATACAATGTATAAGGAAGTATAGTAATCCCGATTTGCGAAATGGATTTTGTATTTCACATTGCTCGAAAACGAATGATCGCTGGATGTTGCCAATTTATACGTGTGACTGTCATGATGCCTAGTTGCACACCTGCAAGTGTCTTAACACGAGCTCTCGTTTTAGAGATATAAGGGTTTTTACACGATTTTTCGTGACGTCTGTATGTGTGTGTGTCTGTGTGTGTGTGGGTATGTCGCATAACTCAAAAACGGTTGGACGTAGAAAGTTGCGAATTGGTACATAGGTTTGTTATAACATCTAGTTGTGCACCTCCCTTTTTGGACTTTCTATGATTTTCGGTTTTGGAGATATTTAGGAAAATTAGGTTCATAATGACAAAAATACATAGGTTTTGGCCATAATGTATCAAAAAACGGTAATAACTCAGAAACGGTTTAGACAAATCTTGCAATTTAACTGACTTCCCGACAAGCTAGACATTTGAAACTTTCAGAAAGGCTCAGAACACGTTGACAATGCATTTTTCAAATATTTTTAGCCAACTGTTTCCGATACCTGTTGCCTTCAGCAGCGTTTATGCGATTCAACAGAAAAATTATTTAACTAACTTCCCGACTAGCTAGACATTTGAAACTTTCAGACTAGATCAGAACACGGTGAAAATGCATTTTTTAATACTTTTAGCCAACTGTGTAGGGTTCCTGCTGCCTTCGGCAGCGTTACCAGTACAAATCTTGCAAACGATTTTTAACTAACTTCCCGACCAGCTAGACATTTAAAACTTCCCCAAGGCACAACTATGACATAAGTCCCCCCCCAAGGCACAACTTTGACATGAGTCCCCCCCCAGGCATAACTTTGACATTAGTCCCCCAATGCACAGCTTTGACACGAGTCCCCCCCAAGGTACAACTTTGACATGAGTCCCCAAAAGGCACAACTTTGACATGAGTCCCCCCCAAGGCACAACTTTGACATGAGTCCCCCCCAGGCACAACTTTGACATGAGTCCCCCCCCCAGGCACAACTTTGACATGAGTCCCCCCAAGGTACAACTTTGACATGAGTCCCCCAAGGCACAACTTTGACATGAGTCCCCCCCAAGGTACAACTTTGGCATTAGTCCCCCCAAGGTACAACTTTGACAAGAGTCCCCCCCAAGGCACAACTTTGACATGAGTCCCCCCCCCAAGGCACAACTTTGACATGAGTCCCCTCAAGGCACAATTTTAATTTATTTATTTATTTATTTTTTTATTTTTTTTTTTTTTTACGTATGCATGCATTTTTTAAAAATATTTTTAGCCAACTGTTTCGGGTCCAGTGACAATGTTTTTTAACATTATGTATACTTCTAAAAGTGTATAAGGAAGTCATGTGGTGCCCACATCAGATTTTTTTCCTTATAGGTCAGGGATGTTTTAGGAAAAAAAAATTGAAAAAATCTTTAAAATTAATTAAAATATGAAAATAATAAACTTATTGACTTATATTGACTTAATTTACTCCGTGAACTTAATATAAGCCATTTAAATTTTTAATTGTTGCCAAAAAAAGTTTACGAGATGTATTTATTTATTGTTTTCAGCATAAAATGAAATATGCTTTCACGCGAAAAGTAAGAAATTACTAAATGTTAAATTGGTCGATGAGAAAATGACACTTTATAATTTTAAAATGAAATAGTAATATTACAAATCTAACATATTTCTTCTGAATTTTATATCACAGCATTTTTTTATATACCTCAACTTCATATTTTTTTTTTTTTTTTTTTTTTTTTTAGTATGGCGGATGAAACACGCTTGGCATAAAAGTTAATTCAGCATTATGGTAAAGGTATTTTCTTATTGATAATTCTTGACAATTTTTTATAATTTTGATGCTGAAGTAGATCGTACATTTTTCGCCAAGGAAAAGATAGAAAGAAATACGCAAGCGAAGTGATGACGTCACTGGCCGTTCGGGGATGCAAGAAAAATATTTCCTATGTTAAACGCCCATTGGATTTTTTGTAAAAAATTATTAAAAATCGAGGAAAAATATTTCCCGATGTAAATTCGCATATTTAGGTATAGATATGTATTAGTCATCATGTCCATGCATTAGATTAAGTTATTTTTGTTGTAAAATTGACAAAATTTGAATTTTTAATTTAAAAACTCTAGAAGAAAAAAAAATGGCAAACTTCCATATTCGATTGAAAACACAAACATTTAATTTCAAAGGATGATATTAACACAATAAATATCCAACTAATATACTGATTAAAAGGGAAATGATAAATATTCTATCATAATTTGAAGTCAAATTTGTTTTCAAATGTCTAAATAAAGTATCTGATATAAGATACTAATATGTTGTAGCGGAATAGATTTGATATCGGTCATCCTTGGTAGAAAAATAAAATATCGCCAAATTATTTGGCGAACATAATTTAATTCCTTTCAAAAATCATGGTTATTTTAACAACTTATTTTAAGACAGTAATGAATAATATGAAACAATATTTCGTACAATGCCTATTACGAAAATATACATCTGGCATGTATATTTTCGTATTACGTTTTTGATCACCAAATACAATAAGCGCCAAGAACGACAGAGTTTTGAAATTTAAAATTAAAATTTTGTCAATTTGACAGCAAAATAACTCAATCTAACACATGCACATGATAACTAATACATATGTGTACCCAAATATGGGGATTAAAATCGGGAAATAATTTTCTTCGATTTTTAATCATTTTTTACAAAAAATCCAATGGGCGATTGACATAGGAAATCATTTTCTTGCATCCACGGACGGTCAGTGACGTCACACTTCACTTGCGTATAGGAACAATAATCGCAAAAATTATATTTTGGTCGAATACGGCAACAAAAATTTAAAAGTCGCCAAGGGCATTAAGGCTGTACCATGATCAAGTTTACATACTAATTTATTTATTTTCTATATACCAACTACTATTAACTAAGCATGAAGTATATATAACCACAAAATAATAATTGTCTCATGCGATAGAAGTTGCCGATCATAGCATATTGTAATATTATATGTGGCTTGAAATTGCTGTCATTCTATGGTTGATTGATTAAATCAAATAAATATAGGAAATAACTTGAGAGCAAATATTATGTACATCACATATAATGTTGTTCATATGTAACTGGGATTCAGATATAAAAGAGCTACTTCAAATTTTTCGATACTGTCCGTATCGAAACTGTTATGTATGATAAGCAACCAAATGGAAGCCCACGGGTAAGCCATTGTCGCAGGCAATAGGGACAGGCACCGGAGATTGCAAGGACGAACAAGGCGCTGCCTAACCCAAAGCAAGCTTTTGACCGATTTCAGTTTTTTTTTTTTTTTTTTTTTTTTTTTTCATAAAGCATATAGAAAAGATTTTGCCAGCGAAGCGGGCAAAGCCGTCCAAAATTGTTTAAGAACTAAAATATTATTCAACAATTCGCCGGGAAATGAAAAAAAAAAAAAAATCATTTATTTGTAAAAAAAAAAAAAAAAATTGAAACTCATAAATATTATATGAATTTCACCACATAGTTAAAATTTTAATTAACCAGTCACCAAATTATTATTAGAACCAGATTAATATTGTGCAATAGTGAACTAAAATCATACAAAGAAAGGTTTCGAAATAAAATTCATAATTGACGACACAGTTTTTATACTTCCACAACGCAGTACTGTTTTAGAACAGAATCCCTATGGAGGAATTTTAAATTTTTATCGCTATGTTGGCGATAACTTTTTATTTATTTATTTTGGCATTTTATTTTGGCTTTCAATGAGTTACAAATTTTTTTGAGTGTACTTTATCAGACTCTGTTTTGCACAGCACCACAATGATAAGGTTTCATTTCATTACATATTATGATCAAACCGTCAGTTCCCACACATACACATCAAAATTTCCACGTGAACGAAGTCGCGGGTAACAGCTAGTTATTTATAATTTTAATGTAGGGAAATGCAGAAAAGAGAAAAGATATACATTTGCACAATATTTTTTTTTTCAAAAAAGTAGACGGACACTGGTCAAAAACTGCAATTATCTAAATGGGTGTTTCTTGCGGAATACCAGTTTTGCATGTATATGTACATTTGGCATTTTGCTAATTGCTAACGTGCTTGACAAGATGGTTTTACGTAGTTAAATTTCTTGGAGATGAATGCGCCATGCCACGAGGAATTCCTCTAACTGATTACCAGAAAGGACAGATTATAGCGCTGAAAAATGTTAATAACGGAGTCAGAGAAATTAGTAGGCTACTTCTAATAAGCAAAAGTAGCATCAGCGATTTTCTACGTGCTCCTGAAGCCCATGGCGTAAAGAAAAAGAGTGGCCAGCCAAAGAAACTTTCGCTTAGAGACCAAAGAAAATTTTTTATTGAGCTGAAAAAATCTGGAGCATCAATTCCCAGAGTTCGAATAAGCTCAGGAGTTACTAACGTAACTTCTCAGACAATTTATAACTACATTAAGCACTCAGAGCTCTTTCAATATAAGAAGAGAAAACATCATCCATGCTGGAAGGATCACCACGTGACAGAACGCCTAGAGTGGGCTCAAAACCATATGTCTTGGACTACAGAATGGATACCTGTAGTTTTTTCAGATGAGAAAAATTTTAATTTAGACGGCCCAGATGGATATCAATACTACTGGCACAGTTTGGAGAAAGAAAACGAAGTGTACTTTACTCGGCAAGTAGGTGGTGGTGGCGTGATGGTGTGGCTAGCTGATGGCTATGGTGGAAGGACAAATTTAGTGTTCCTAAGTAAGAAGCAGACTCATAAAGATTATATTGAAAAACTAAGCAGTGAGCTTTTGCCATTTGCGTGTGATCTTGGAGGAGAAAACTGGATTTTCTAGCAAGATGGAGCGCCAATACACACCGCTAACAACGTTAACAAATGGTTTCATGAGAAAAACTTCAATATTTTATCCTGGCCAGCCAAGAGTCCGGATATGAATCCTGTAAAAAACATTTGGGCTATACTTGTTCATAAAATTTATGAGGGTGGACGCCAGTATGAATCAATTCACCAGCTTAAAGAAGCTCTTACAAACATTTGGGAAATTTTCTGTCAAAAAAAGATTCAGAATCTCATTGATTCGATGCCTAACAGAGTTTACGAACTTATTAAAGCAAATGGGAGACGAACCCCTTACTAAAAACGTTTTATTTTAGAGATACAAGATGTGTCCGTCTACTTTTTTTAAGAAAAAATACAGTGCAAATATGCACCATTTTTGTTTTCTAAATTTTTCCACTACATAATTCAAAAGGATTGAATCTATATCCAAAAAATAATAATATATGATGTCTCAAGAATATAATTATATTAGAGAAATGAACCTCATATCTCTAATTAAAGAAATAAACGGCTTTAAAGTATTGCAAGTAAGTGTCCGTCTACTTTTTTTATGCAGTGTAATAACAGAAATTAAATACTTAATTTCAAAAATTATGTTGCTTTTTAGGCAGAACGATTGTGATTAATTCCCGTTGTAATATATCTAGGGTTCTCGTCAGCAATGAAAACTTAATGATCCTAAAAGACCACATAGGACCTAAGTTATAATATATATTTCAAAAACTAGTTGGCATACGTGGACTCTGCTCAGTTCCCCATCATACGTATATTCTCATAAATTTGTAGTCCAAGACACATTATATTCATGTTAAGAGAAATGAATTTGATTAAACGATTGACACAGTGATAGAATGAAATCCCCGCCTAATAGGCTACCCACCATTTTTAAATTTTTGAATAACTTACGAAATTTTCCTATTAAAATATTTGTAGTCAATGATGTTCAAACAAGATCATAAATGTTATTTTGAAGTTGTCTGACATATTTATGATCCTCAAAATGGACATTTATGCTCAATTTCGCCATATTCTACCATGTTAAGTAAATCGTAAATTCCAAATAACTCACGAAATTTTTAAATTAAAAAATTCGTAGTCAGGAATGTTCATCTCAGTACCCTAAATGATATTTTGAAAGTGTTCCGACATCTTTACGATAAAAATATCCCTCAAAATGGACGTTTATGCGAAATTTTGCCCTATTCTGCCATATTAAGCAAAACGTAAATTTCCAATGACTTACGAAAATTTTAAATTGAAAACTTCATATTCAAGGATGTTTATGCCAATATCTTATATAATATTTTAAAAGTAGTCTGACAACTTTACGATGAAAATATCCCTCAAAACCGACGTGTATGCAAAATTTTGCCGTATTCTGTCATGTTAAAAAATTCGTAAATTTCGAAAAATTTGCAAAAATTTCAAAGTAGTATGTTTATAGTTAATGATGTTCACCCCGGCATCAAAACTGATATTGAAAAGCTGTTCTTACATCTTTACGATAAAAATAGTTCTTTTCATGCACGTTTAAGTGAAATTTTGACCCTATTCTCCCACGTTAAGAAAATCGTAAATTTCGAATAACTTCTGAAGTTTTTTAATTACAATGTTGCAAATGAATAGGTTTCTTGCCAATGTCATAAATAATAAATTAAAACTGATCCGACATCTCTGAGATTATTTGTTATTGAGATATCGTGTAAACAGACTAACAAACTAACGGACTAACAAACTAAGAGACACCCTACAGACGGACACCATACCCATTTTGATATTTTCGGATTCCTTACACCTCAAAACGTGTAAAAAAGTCAAAAAACCAAGGTCGAAAATTTTCACGATTACCTTATTTCCCCATACGTATAGTATGATAGAGAACTAATATACAATGGTAGACAAATATTATATACAAGTATACATTCCTTTTACACATATTGTTACAGCACGTAGTAGTTAGAATGCTTTTATGCAAAAACTGCACAAACACATTCAAGTAGTCATAAACATATACTGTCTATATGTCACTGTTTTGCTAATACTACCCAGGTAAAAAAATCAACTAAAAATCTTTCGGTATACTACAAATACTTCGGACATTTTATAAAATTTGCAGGTATTTTAAAGATTTCCACAGGTATTTTGAAGAAAAATAAAAACAGTGGGTTTCGTTTTGGGAATATTAAGGTTTTTTAAAGGTTTCATACAGGTTTATTTCAGAAAGTCCAAAATACCCACAGGTTACCGGCAGGAAAGTCCAAAATATATGCACGTTTCTGAAAAAAACCTTTACAGGTATTTTGCTGTTTTTTTTTTTTTTTTTTTTTTTTTTCCCGCAAAGGTAGAAAGGTTTAACTTGAATAATTAATAACTTGTCTGGCATAATATGTAAACTATGCTAGACAAGTTTTAACGACTTGTAATAAAATGTACTTGAAAAAATTGGCATTGAAATAGAAAGAAAATAAGAAAAAAAAAAAAAACACTATATATTAGACAAACACCCAACAATTGTTTTAGGTACAAATAATTCTGCACGACCCTTAATCAGACAAAGGAATTTTGTTTTTTATCTATATTTTTAAAATATCTAAATATCTTTGTTTCCATTATTTAATATGAATAGAAAATAGAAAACTTTTATAGATATATTTGTCGTCTATATGTGTGATTTCGGTGACATTTATGGACGACTTGGCGACAATTGTCAATTTGTCATTATATTGGTGATAACCTTAATATATAAATAGAAAATCGGAAGTCTAACTAAAGACATTATAGAACATATGTCACCTAAACTTACAGTAATAAACTTACAGTATTAAGAAAAATGACAAAAGCTTTGATACAATAATAAACACTGAAAAGCTGGTGCTCAAAAATCTTGTTAATGATCTTTCTTCAATATTTTTTTATACATAATGCCTGGATATTGACGTAAGCTTTACAATATTTCGTCAAACTTTGTCTTAATTTACCATATGTGTATATCAATACATGAGCGCACGCAAATATGTACATAAACATTACTAAACGTAAGTATTATACCCAAAGCTCTACAAATTTGAAAAAAAATTGATCGCCAGCAAAAATTTCTAGTAGCCAGGAAATATATCTCCTTTCCTTTTCTTCCAATTTTGAAATTTACTTGAATATAGAAAATAAAATTATATGTATAAAAACGAAATATTTATTAGGACAGAATAATACATCAGGAAACACCTGTTTAAATTTAGCATCATTAAATCGGTTTTATACCATCGGCATCGATACATCATTACAGGGGCACAACGACTCAGCCACCGGGTCGCAAAGCACGCGTAAACAGGAGAAGTGTAAAGCAATTCCCTAAAATACTGCATTATTTTAGCACCGAGTGTGAAACATGCATGGAGAAAAATAGTGTAAATCCCTTAACCCGTTAGTAGCCGCTATAGACAGCGCCACCTATTACAGATTGCGCACTTTTTATTTAACTGTCACAAATAATTTTAAGAAGTGATGTGATCGACGTTTCTTCGATTTCATTCGCGTTTTATGTATATCAAATGCCACTTCTAAAAATTTTTGGTGGCTATTGAATAAAAAAATCTGGCAACACTGAAGAATGGGCGGCAAATCAACCAACTAGCGACTACTAACGGGTTTAATAATGGTGTTCCGATTCAACACAGTGTCTCAGAACGTGGTGAAAGGAGCGGGAATCAAGGACTACTAAAGGACTTTTGTGCTTCTTGAAATGTAAATATTTTGATTTTGTACATAAACTTTTGCAACATCATAATTTTCATATTTATAAAATTTATTATTTTCCTTTCAATTAATTGTTTCCGAATTCGAAACATGAATTTGTAATCCAATTGCTTGGATACCTAAAACATTTGAAGCGTTCGGGTGTTTATTTTTCATTTTGTTAAAACATTTAGCTTGTGCATAAACTTTTGCGCCACACTGTAACTCTACTGTAACCCCCCCCCCCCTACACACACACAAACAAAAAAAAAGGGGGGGGGGGTTCCCATCCTCCCTTTAAATCGGAAATATTATTAATTTACATTTGAGTCTAGTCTCCCCATGTGTAACTTCTTCACCGGGAAGCAATGTGGGCCGAGTTATGCTCTAAAACGTATTTTTGCTGTCCGCTCCCCCCTCCTCCAAAAGGGAAGGGTGGGGATTTTGTAAAACCTCGTCTTAGTGTGTGTCAGGGCTCTAGAACCAAACTTCATAACAAAATTTGTGACCCAGTCTCACACAGAATCACCACAGCAGTGTTGACTCAGTGGTGGGAGTACTTCTTTTATATGCATAAATGAAGGGTTATGTGAAATCGCGTTTTGCACTCTCAACCTAGGGGGGCCGAATTTATAAAATTCCAGAAATTAATTTTTAGGTGTTTGTATTTGCTATATTTAAAAGCAAAAATCATACAGATATATGTTTCTTTCTTTGAGATATGAAGAATTGTGTTAAACCAGTTTTTGGCTCCTGTAAAAACATGTTTTGCCCCCTTTCCATCCTTGGTGGCCGAATACCCGAAATTCCAAAAACCGATTTTTAGATATTTGTGTTTCTTATATTTTAAAGTAAAAATCACTTGGATATCTGTTTTTTTGTTCGAGATGGGTTTTGTGAAACCACGTTTTGCCCACTCCCCCCCCCCCCCCCCTTTAAGACAGAATTTCTAAAATTACAGAAATTGTTTTTTAGGTATTTGTGTTAGCTGTATTTTAAAGCAAAATTCTCAAGTATGTCTTTTCTTTTTTTTTTTTTTCTTTTGAGATATAAAGATTATGTGAAATCACATTTTGCCTCCTCCTCCCCCTTAGGGTCCGAATTTCTAAAATTCCAGAAATTGGTTTTTAAGTATTTGTGTTAGCTATATTTTAAAGCAAAATTTTTAATTTTTTTTTTTTTTTTTTTTTTTTTTGAGATATAAAGGTTTTTATCAAGTTTTGTCCTCCCCCCCCCCTTTAAGGGGCAAATTTTCTAAAATCGCTTATTAGTGGGTGTCTACGTCAGAGAAGGTATGTTTTCACCAAGTTTCGTGCATCTTGGTGTAGGGGTTTGGGCTGGGCTATGATGAATCACTCCCTCAGGGCAAACGATTTTATATATATAGATTACTAAGGCGTAACACATTACGTCAGCATAAAGGAAGTAATGCCTATACTTTAGCATTTTAGTATTTTATTATCATAAAGACCATCCAATAAATCGTGATATATTTTCAGCAATATTCCACAAATACGAAGCGTAATATTTAAAATAAAAAAAAAAAAAAAAAAAGACGATGATGGAAAACCAAATACACTTCTTTAACTCAATGCAGTCGTTTTACTTTTAAAGTGACTAGAAGAACATAAAATTTCAAAACATCCGACGTTTTGATCTACATATAAATTCTCAATTCGCCTTATATCACCGCTTTTAAAATATAAATTTTATAAACGCATTTTCCAAAAATATTTCAACTAAAATCATCTTTCCATAACATCGTGGGATATATATTATATACATATGGCGAAGAAAAAAAAACAATGCACACGAAAATCTTTAAGGTTTGTTCGTTTTTGTTTTACGAATTGAGTTTTATACAGAAAATGATATTTTAAATCAGGCTTTTGCTTCACCAAACTGGTGGCGATTCTATTTATATTCCTATTGTCGCGTGAAGTGAATAAATACACAAGGAAATCACTATTGCTTTTACTGATACGACATACATTACCTTAAGCAATATGTGTATAGGGAACAAATGCATGCAAATAAAATATCTATATAAAATATACCCTTTAAAAATTCTGTAAAAAAATTAAAAATAAATAATTTGATATTATTTGAAGAATTCTCTTCTCTATACAAGATTTAATCAGCATGAATAATAAAAGCCACAAAGAATTAAGTATTTCTGCAATTAATTGACATTATTCCACAACAGACAACCGTCATAACTTTCAAATACTACTCGGCCTTACACTGATAAAAATTTCAACAGAAAACTACTGTTGGTCGTTTATCTTAAGTCTTGTGTAAAATTACAGAGAAAAATAAACGAAGATGTCAAAAATCTATTTTATATATGCATTTTAATGACTAATATCAATTTAATTAATTAATTACGAGAATACATTTGTGACTTAGAATGCTTTTTCTAAAGTGAAAACATTTACTATAAATTTTTATTGAGAAATTAATTAATAAAAATACAGAATCGAGATTGAGAACCTCGATTATTTATTTTTAACCCATATCGTACCAAGCATTGAAAAAATATTTTTTTTTTCTTTATAAAATCTTAAATATATGTTTCTTTAAGCCTATGTATACACACAAAGTCAAAAAACATATCAACCTTTCATTAGCTTAATCGGTACAGGCTGTCTTAAAAATAGGACAATGGTTTAGGACAGTCGGAAATATAAAGAAAACAGACCTTTTTATATATGATTGTTTTATCAGTACAAAATTGTAGAATATTACCTGAATAAATTTATATGTTCGTTATTCTTGAACGTAAAACCTTTTTTAATAATAATGTGTTGAAAATGTAATGAATAAATCTTCAAAAATCGTCATTTTAAAAATTAAAAAAAGATATATATTAAACGTTATTTTAAACTAACGATAAAGACACATATGTATTTATTGGACTTTTAAATAATATATTGCCTTTAATTTGAATTAAAATATTCAAAAGAATTTATATAAATATCACTTGTGTATGGTGTCCTAGTTTTAGGGTGATGGTGAAATATGGGTTAACTAGGAATCATCGTAAATTTACAGACTCTCCCAATAAAGATATCAGTAAACTTACAGAAATTGTTCACAATTACAATTTATCAAAAACTTAATATTTGCAATGTAAATTCACTTATGCAATTGAAAACGTCTACAGCACTAAAACAAACACTAAAAAGTTTATCACTTTGTTTGTAATAATTTACATTCCTTCAACCACCTTGTTAAGATTGTTTAAAATGTGACGAAAAATTTCAAAGCTAATCTTTGTAAAAAGCTGAAATATGAATATTTTGAAAGTTTTAACATCCTATACAGAAAGAAATGATTGTTGGACTAAGCTAAAAAGTCGTAGACTTCTATTTTCCAAGGTTATGATGACACTTTACGCGTCATTTTCTATTTTAAGAAATTTTTCAAGGTAAATAATTTTTCTTAATTTACAATTTTACACGGCTTTTTTTTTTTTTTTTCCGATCATAAATAATGTAAGGAAAATATTCTAATCATGAAAAAATTTGATTATGAGATTTTGGTGTATCTATACTTTTTAAAGTCTCCCTCTCCTGAGTTAATTTTTGCTAATTTTACGGTGATGTGTGTGTTGTACGCGTATTTGAACACGATAAAGTCTAAACATTTTGATTGATTGAGCTAAAAGTTGATAGGTATATTGTACGTCATCGTCGCACGAACTGTATATGATGAATCTAGTGCTCATAATTTTTTCTACAGGTATACAAAAAGAAATTCTTCATGACTATTCTAACGGACTCAAACTATTTGTAGTGCGATAGTGATTAAAAGCCTTATATGATTGAGCTAAATGTTGTAGGTCTGTTAGGTTACCGTCGCACGACTTGTATAAATTTTGCTGAGTGTACGACTTATAATTCATTTACAGTACACAAAAAGAAATTCTTCACCGTTACGGACGATAGGTACGAATTACTTGGAGTACGACAACGTCTAAATTCTACGCTCAGTTATAATATAAGTTAGTAGAGATGGTACAGGTTAATATCTAAAATACCGTACAGATTTAATTGTTAAAACTTATAGATGTTCTTTTTATTTATTTATTTTTTTTTTTTTAACAGGATACAATGTAAAACTTTTATACATTGCAGTCTATGAGCGCAAATTATTTAAAGTTCGCTGTACTATTGTTAAATTGTTTAAAGCATGAAAATTGTTTAAAGCACTATTTTCAAAATGTATTCTTGAACATAGTATTATATAATTAAAACCTTTACTATTATATAATTAAAATTTAGATTAAATTAAAATTATAATCAACTATTATATAATTAATACCTTTATTTTATTTATTCATTTATTATTATTATTATTTGGGGTAAAAATAAAATTAAACGCACGCAAAATTAGAGGAACGCGGGGATCCCTGCCATTTTGAAACAAATAGCTAATATTATTTTCATTCTTTCTTATAAAAACGAAAAACGTCATTAATATTCAACAGCTAAAGAGGCAGTGAAAGACAATTCTTTGCAAAACTGTAGTTATACTAACATGAAAGAAAAGTGAAACATTATAGATTTAAATTAATCAAAATCTAATAATGTAAATTGAAATGAAAGGAATCAAAATTAAAAAAAAATAATAATAATAAGTACTTGTAAATTTGTTTCTGGAAAACAAATTTTAAAGTATGTGCATTCTACAAATAGAATATGACGGAAGAAAATTTAATTAAACTGCTTGATAACATGTAACTTGTAAATCATAAACATTGATATACATATATATTATTAAAACATACTACTTTTCTGACATCGATTTTCAAGTATCCATACGATAAAAACAGAAGAAAAGACGCAAAATCGATAACAGACATATTCTATTTTATTTGTTAGCATTGAACTTATCTATGAACCGTTCCTTCGTGTTTATGCAAATCAAGAAGCATCGAGCATTAATAAATAGCACTCAGAGGTGACTACTTTGCATATCAATTTTACTGCTCAACACTAGATTGCCAAAGCAGGTGAAATGATTGCTTTTGGACAATATAGATATTAGAAACAAAGAGCGGAGAGTGGTCAAATAAATGCGCTTATATCATGTATGAAAGGTCACATAAAATTTATGAAACTGTATCAAAATATGTTTTTTTTTTTTTTTTTTAACGAAATAAAGAAACAGTCAAAATGATTTCCTTGAGCAATACAGTGTTAATTATGATTCCGTTTATCGTCAATTCTTCCTAATTTCTCTTTGAAAAAAATTAACATTTCTGAAACTAGCAATTTTTATAACCCTTTAAATACTGACGGAACTTTAAAGTACCATCAGTTTAAAAAGAGTATCAAATCGAATTTATTGAAAAAATGTCAAAGGTGTTTATAATAATAGACGGTATTTAAAATATTTAAAAATCATTACGTCTCGTAGTAAAATTATATTTTAATCACATTAAAAACTGAGACAGATAATATACATTAAAAATATACATTTTCAAAGATTAAAAACACGATACACATATTTAAACGTTTCGAGCCTTTTGCAGGCTCCTCATCAGTAAAAAACATCAAATGTAAATGCTGAGAAGAACAACAGACTTCAATTAAGTGCGAGTACAACGTATTCATCAGGAACTGCGCATGCCTCATTAAGTGGTGAAAAATGTTGATTTGTGTACCGGCCCTCCAGGAAAATTCTTGAATGATAATTTAAACAGTTAGATATGATTATTTTAGTATTGTTAAAATCAGGTAAATGGTCAGTTTCTATGGCATGCTGTACAATTTTCTAACGTATATCACGGTTTTTGGAATTTGCTTTATGTTCCTTAATTCGAGTATGAAGAGAACGGCCAGTTTGACCAATATAAACCGAACTACAAGATTTACAAGGGATATTATAAATAACACCTGTACGGGAAAAAGGGGGGATAACAGTTTTAAAATTAGAAAGGAAATTACGAATTAGAAATTGAGGTTTATAGAAAACAGATAAATTAACAGTGCGTAAAACTTTGGCAATAGATTCAGAAATATTTTTATAGTAAGGAATAGTAACGAACGATTTAGGTGAATTAGGGGAATTAGTTTTATGATTATCCTTATTAAAGTCATACTCTTTTAATTTTCTTTTAAGCTAGCGAGAGGGATAATTATTACGCTTTAAGTCTGAAAAAATCCTTTTCAATTCTAACTGGAAAAGCTCATCAGTACTGCAATATAATTTTCCGCGGTGAAGTAAGGTATGGAAAACAGCAGATTTATGTGAAGGGGTTGGCTGAATTAAAATTTAAATATTGGCCTGAAATATTGGCCTATAATAAATTGGCCTATGTTTAAATATTGGCCTATATCCAGGGTTTAAACTGCCATTAGTTTTTTTAGCATTTTGCTAAAAGGTATCATATTTTGCTAAAACATGTCGGTCAGAATTTCGCTAAAAAGCTAAAACTGGATAACTGTATAAAATATCTCTATATAATAAATAACTCAGTTTTTTTTTTTTTTTTTTTTTTTTTTTTGTAATATTTGCAGGCAAAAACTACGAAAGGACAAATTTTTGGGAATCATTATTTACATAGTAATTTGAATATATTTTTAATTTTCAATCATTGAATTTAAATGCAAAAATATTTAAAAGTGTGTCAGAATTCAGAATTTGCTTCATAGAAGCATTCTTAGCACTAGTATTTCACGATTATCTACCACTACATTTTACTTAATTTTTAAATTGCTTTTTACTTTCCGAACACTATAGTGAGGAAAGTATTGTAATCATGTCAAAAATCCGAATTCGAGATTTTGATGTTTCTATGCGTTTTGAGGTCCCCTGAGTCCGTTTTCACTATTTTTACGATGATGTATGTATGTGTGTGTGTGTATGTGTGTATGTCTGTGAGTGAACACGCTAGCGTCTAAACGCTTTGTTCGATTAACCTGAAAGTTGGTGCGCATATTGTAAGTCACCATAGTACGAACCCTATAGATTTTGGTGAATCTAGCACTTATAGTTTTTTTACAGGGACACAAAGAAAAATTCTTTATCATTATGGCCTATGGGAGAAAAATCTTAAAAGTGCGATAGCATCTAAACGTCTTATTCGATTGAGCAAAAAATTTATACACATATTATAGGTCACAAATACTCAATCTGTATAGATTTTGGAGAATCTAGCACTTATAGTTTTTTTACAGGGACACAAAGAAAAATTCTTTATCATTATGCCTATGGGGCCAAATTTTTAAAAGTGTGATAGCGTCTAAACGCCTTATTAATCTGAGCAAAAAATTTGTACACATGTTATATATCACAGTTGAACTAACTGTATAGATTTTGGTGAATCTAGCACTTACAGTTTTTTTTACAGGGACACAAAGAAAAATTCTTTATCATTATGGCCTATGGGACTAAATTTTTAAAAGTACGATAGCATCTAAACGCCTTATTCAATTGAGCTGAAAATTTATATGAGTATTATAAATCACTGTTGCACTAACTATAAGCATTTTGGTGAATCTAGCATTTATAGGTTTTTACAGGGACACAACGAAAAATTCTTTATCATTATGATCTATGGGCTCAAAGTTCAGTAGCGTTAAATAAAACATCGTGTAATAGATGGAGAAAAATACTCAAACACTCTATTATGGTTTTCTCTTTTTTGTTTGTTTAACAACTCCTCTTTCTTTACTTTATCTACAAAACTGTTAATTACTCAATGTTCGGAAAGTCGAGTGGAGTCACTCCAGATTTTTTATTTTACACACATGATATTAATACCTCTTTTTCTATTGTTAAAATCAAAACATAGTTTCCCTGATTCATATTCTTAAAGTCACAAATATGGATGCTTGGTTAAAATCATCAATGAACAAAAGGAATAGAAAACAAAACTGAGGATAACAAAGCTAAGTAAAAGAAATCAATGGTATCCAAAGAATTAATTAACTTTCGAAAAAGCTAAAATAGTGCTTGCCTATTTTCGCTAAAATGCTAAAGTAATTTTTTTTGCCAGGTTAAACCCTGCCTATATCGAAACTTTTAATATGTGTATCGTGTTTTTAATCTTTTAAAATGTATATTTTTAATGTATATTATCTGTCTCAGTTTTTAATGTGATTAAAATATAATAGACGGTATATTCCTCACTTTAACCTCACTACAAGGCACTAGACGCTACATGTCGCTGTTTTTGTTCCAGAAAGGATTTTATAGAGTGCTATTGCTGTTTTTGCTTCGCATTTTTCACGACTTTTGCAAGTGTTATAACTAATCCCTATATTACCTTAAGAATACTGGTAAAAATATAAGGAACACAAAAAACGTTTTTACACTTTTTTAAGACCCAAATATCTTTTTTGACCTCGATGTGTACCAGTGGTACACTAAAGAACCCCTTCACAAAATCTTCATTAATTTCAATAATGAGTTGATATGCATAAATTTGATTGCAGATATCTTATAAGAAATATTATTAAGTAACTAAATAATCTGGTGTGTCACTCACACGACTTTCTCTTGCTCTGAAATTTAATACTATAAATACAAGTTGGAGATTAAGAGGTAAGATAACGAGTACTGTTATGTAAACCTGTGTTAAACAATTCAAATTAGGCTTCGGAAGAGTTTTATATGACAATTATATCTGTGTGAAGGAGGCTACCGCCCCCTCAAACCCCCGTTTCATTAATGCACCTACATTTATATAGAATTTAAATCTGTTAGTAAAATTAAAAGTTCACTTAAAATTATTCAGACAATTTTCAAACGCAACATTCCTTGAAACTTATCAATCTTGATCAAACTTTTCCAGCAACAAACTTCTATTAACTTCAAAATACAACATTTGGATCTCCTAAAATTATTCGTTTTTAAGTCACTCTAAGAAACACAGACAAAGATCAAATGTTAAAAAACTTGACTACGGTAATCAGGAAGCCTCAAAACGTGTAAATATACAAAAAACAAGTGATGAATATTTAGCTTAAAAACATACATTATTTACCATATCTCTATGAGGAATTCATTTCAATTCCTGAACAGCTTTCCTGGAAATGGCAAAATATTATTAATAAAGCACATCCTAACAACAAAAAAGAATGTTATTGTTTAAATATTTGCAACCCTGTATATCTTTGAAGATTATATACAGACCACATGGTGCACCTAAATATAATCCTATAGTAATAATACATGGCCCAACCTGAAATACACTATCAATTTTCAACTATTGTCGCACTTTTATCTAGTTCTTTTGTGTAGCCCTGTAAACGAACACTGAATCATTTCCCTACCATATTCTACATGAGACATGTTTTTACGCATATAAAAATTATATATTCGTTTAGTGCAGTATATAGATGTTAAACTGTATGTACCAGCCCTTTTCTCCATAGACGTAATGTACATTATTGAATTCTCTTAGGCGTCTCTGTTCTGTACACGAACCATTTGCTTCATCTCAACGAAAGGCTTAGTGTAGCATCCGTATATCATACACATTTAGAATACCAAGTTTGGACTTTCTGCTACTGTTTGTTCTTGAGCTATGCTGATAACACACACAGAGACAGACAGACCATTCGCTAAAAACATGATTTTCGGATTCAAAGGACGAACGTGTAAATATAACAAAAACTCCCGTTCGAAAATTTGACCCTAAAACAATACTTTGTCTACCTTATGGGTGAGAGAAAGCAAAAATATGTCTCAAATACACTTTTTGTCTGCTTAATAATGTGGTAGATAAAGGGTTAACAAGAAAGAAAGTCCATGTGGTTCGCATAGATTGTAAACACACATTCAATTTCGTACTTACTCCTTCTATAATTTAAATTTTAGTATTTTGTATTTTATCTCAACACTTTAAAATATTTAATTATAGAGGAAAAAATCTCACGCTAACAATCCTTATGCTTTACTTTTAAAGAGAAAGTATGAAATAGATGCTTTTATGTAGCCCAGTATATTGTCTAAAAATTGCATAAACACTACACAGTTTACAAAAACATTTCCTGAGAACTCAATTGTATTTTAATATGATGTATTGTACAACAGACATTTTTCTTTTTTAAAGTTTCTTTATCTTCTGAATTTTTCCAGAATTAAACATTTTGGCGTTTTTCCGTATGCATTTTATTGATTATAGTCTTGATTGTGTTTATTTTCAATTCTTTTTGATTTTTTCTTATTAAAAAATCGAAATTTCCAAAGCAAGCAATTATATTTATAACAAGAAAGAAAGTTCATGTAGTTCGCGTAAATTGTAAAATATTTTCAATTGTGTTTACTCGTTACATAATATAACTTTCAATGCATTATTGAGAATACGCAATATATATTTACCAAAAATTCCTCTTCGGATGCATATTACATAACAGTGATTTTTCTGTTAAAAGTTTTTCTATTTCTGAAAAATTCTTAAATTAATACTGTGATTGTTTCAATCGACGCTCGAACTACACCAGTAACATAGTCCGAGTCGCAACAACATTACGCATTGGTCAAAGACTAATATTACACGAACATTTATTTAGATTAACATTCTTGGGCTAGAAATTAAACAGGAGAATTACACCTCACAAGTAATTCCACGGTAGTCCACAAATAATCTAAACTTATGCAAAATTTATTTTAGAGAAATAAGGAATAATCAACTTTTCAATTTGATTAAGCAATAAGTTCCCACATATGCATATATATAAAGTCAATATTTAGAAATCTCCCCTAAAGAAATACTATGTTTTGGATACTCTTGATTATGAATTTTAAAGCATATAACAGGGATATAGAAAAATTGCATATTTACTTACTATAATGTTGATATTATTTGGGGAAATTTAATAGTTGATAAAGAATAAGAAATATCATTAATGACAAAAAAAATTCAATGCAAACTCCAAAATAAGAACGAAAAATTATGCGGCTCGCATTGATTACCAAGATTTTCCAACTACATGTACTCGTTGCATCGCTCATCCATCAATAAATGCTCTTCGGCCAAGTTATCAGACAAAGGGCAGACAGAAAGATAGAAAGACAGACAGACTACAGCCATTTGCAAAAGCTTAAGATCAGTAGCCGATTCTCAGCATTTTAACACATTGCATCATTTGCGCAGATTATCGCGTCATCTCATGTGCTGATTGCATTTTACTGCTATAAATAAAGGTGCTCGGCACGTTTATCGCCGGTTTTTATTGGATTTTGTTATAGACAGTGCTGATGTGTAATTATTGTAATGGGTAAAAAAAAAAAAAAAAAAACTTACTATTACAAAAAAGTCAGAAATATTGACCCTGCATAAAATTGGATTTTCTGAACGTCAAATAAGTTCGAGGGTAAATGTGAGCAAGACAGCTGTGTATCAAGCTATTAGTAAATTTAAAATTTCGGGAAAATGTGTGGACCTTAAGAGTCGTTTATTTTCGTACTTGAAGTAAGTCAATCGAGGTTTCCTTGCAGGTTTACGGGATGATAAAACAAAATCTTTGGTCAAACGTCTTGAAATAGTACTCAAACTTAAGTTGGTGCACGTTACGAAGGTTCTTGGATCTCGTACGACTATCCTTATCATATTATCATCACGTGCACTCGTTTTTCTAAGGCGACCGCTTCTCTTAATGTCCACAAATTTTCCCAAAATTTTAAATTTACTAACACCATAATACACAGATGTTTTGCTCACATTTACCCTCGAACTTATTTGACGTCCTGAAAATCCAATTTTATGCAGGGTCAATATTTCTGACCTTTTTCTAACAGTAAGTGAAGGTTTTTTTGCCCATTACAATAATTACACAACAGCACTGTCTAGGACAAAATCCAATAAACAACTGGCGATAAACGTGCCGGGCACCTTTATTTATAGCAATAGAATGCGTCTGATGCAATCACCACATGAGATGACTCAGTAATCTGCGCAAATGATGCAATGTGTTAAAATACTGAAAATCGGCTACTGGTCTTAAACTTTTGCAAATGACTGTAATTTAATACATAATCACTCTTAACAAGGGGATCTGCAGATCAAGAGCCTCAACGTTCTATTTCCATCATCCACATTATTTCAAAAAATTATATAGGTATATGTATGTTTATTGATAAATACTGTTACCAAATTTGATTTAAAATCATTAAACGTATCGGAGTTATTTTGTGTGGACCTATAAACATATTACCGATCTGTGACAACAATTTTCCACAGAAAGCATGATTTCAAACATTTCAATAACATATATTTATTCCATTGTGTTTAATGGAACGCAACCCTCTTAAAATGCACTTATAAGAAATACCGTTTATAGACCATAATGGTGCGAAATTTTTTGTATGTCTCTACACACTAGCCACAATAATTTTCCACACTAAAAAAATATGCCACTAATTCATTGTATTTCATTAATATTTGCACCAAATTTGACATCTTTGGATGATTTCAGAATTTAATCGGAATTCTTTTTGTGTCCTATAAATAAATTATTTAGTCTATACATACTTTTTTTTTTTTTTTAAGAGAAAGCATACTTTTAAGAATCTTAATAATGTACGTTAATTCTATAATGTTGAACGCAGCATGCGCTTAAACAGAAATCTGTCCATAGGCTCTAATATCCCGAAATTCTTTTGTGTGTCCTTGTAAACGAGCTATAAACAACATATACACCAGTAAAAACTGTACAATTTATTCTATGTAGCTCAGGAAAATTTGTTCGAAATTTGACATAATTTGGATGATTACGTGACATTTTCGAAACACTTTTGTAATGTCTTGTACATTAATTATTATATCTAAGCACATATTTTTCTTTAAAAAAAAATATGCTTTTAAGTATCTCAATAATGTATGTTGATCTTATTTTTTGAATGCAGTTTAACCACGTTAAAATGCGTTTAAACGAAATTCTGCCCATAGGCCGTAGTGACAAGAAAAATTTTGGAGCGTCCCTGTCCACGATAAATAAACAATATGGACACAAAAAAAAAAAAAAAACTGTACAGCTATTTCTGCATAGCGCTTGAACATGTGTACCTATTTGCAAGTCGATCGGGGGACTCTTTCGACCACTACGGCGGTATATACAAATTCTGTCCATAGGCCGTAATGATAAGAAAAAATTTTATGTGTCCTTGTACACGAACTACGAATAGGATACAAACCCAAAACTATACAGCTAATTCTGTGTGGCTCATTTTTATCATTATTATTATTATTATCCGTAGTGCAGTCACACAATTCCAGACTCATATGAACACAACATAACACAAAAACGTTGATGGAACGTGTTAAAAAATACTTAACACAAACGGAAATGAAATTCGAGAAATTTCTAATTGTAGCTGGCTGGTAGAGCAACCTACCGTTTCTAAACGGTGGTCTAACGATATTATTTTTAACTGCAGCAAGAACAGTACTCTGAAGCTGTTGGGCCTACATTTGATCATTGTTGACATGCCAAACCAACCATTTCCCAAAGGTCCATAATTTGCCAACGTTGTTCCAATGATAGTATATGAAGAAACGTCTTATATATATAGTATTTAGAACCAAGTTTATAACCATTATATGATTATCTACTGGTTCATAAATACTACGAACATCTAAATATGGCGGAAAAAATAGTAACATTTTCTCTGTAAAATTCTTTCAATCAAACAAATAATAAAAATATTATTAACCATTTAAATTCATGTCTTTTTCTTTAACGGTTTAACTTACTAATATGCTGTGAAAACTAGCCGTCTCACACATTAAGCTCAGTGCATTTATGCTTCATAGAAGCTAAGATACATCCTTTCCGTTGACAGGAAATCGTAGCCAAACAGCGCCACATCACTTAAGAGCGCTATATACCAAAATTTAATCAGCACACCATTTTATATCATTTTTTTTTTTTTTTTTCGTGAGATACAGTGGTCAGAAGCTTTGATTAACTAACTAACTGATGGTCTAACTAATTAACTAACACATGTATACATATTTTGTAAAAATGGTCAAATCATGAGATCTAAAAATGTGCAAATCCATCGAAAAGCGAAGGATAAAAAATTTCACCTTTCTTGTTATGTATATAGAAGAAAATAAAAACATATCCTTAACATGGGGTATTGATACAATTAACTATTGAGCTGCTAGCTTCGCCTAGTTTATTAGATCATAAACGTCCAAAACAAACATTTATACATATTAACTCTCAGACAACAAATTAAACACAAACATCACATTCCCGATCACGTTCCTTCCTTAATAATAATCTACAAGCAAACCAGTCATGTGCCAAACTTGTTTTAAATAAATATTTAATAATCAACTTTTCAATTTAATTAAGCAGTAGGTCCAACAACATATATATATTCAGATATCTCCCCTTGAACAAATATTAAGTTTCGGAAACTCTAAATTATGAATTTTGAAGCATATACTCTGTGACAGGGATGTTAGAAAAGCACAAATCACTCAACGGATATACGTTATTTGCAGAAATTTTAAATTGGATATCTAAAGAATATAGAAAATATGTCACCGCAGATTTAAGTGAATTGCAAATTTTACAATAAGGTGTACTACGTTGATACTAATTACGTTTAAAGAATGCAAGAAAGAGTTTTTAAAAAATTTTAATAAAAAGAGGGCATTGTAATAAAAGTGTACAAATACTTCAAATAAAATATAAAACGGATATATTTGTATATATGTATATATTTGATATAAGAACTGAATGAAAACTATGGGAAACAATGGGGAATTTCAAATATATAGAAGTAACAAGAAGATGGGCAGAGGCCAACACGGTTTAAACAATTGTTACATTTTTTTAATTCACATTCTAATAAAGTTGAAAAATGTTAATAAATCTAGTTTGCCTATATATTTGTGTCTTGCCATCATTATTTTAATTAGAATAGAATACCTTAAAACTAATATATGTCGATGTTTGTGTTAAGAGGGACCCCGACTGACGATCTTGCAACAATAAAGTAATACATTGATAATTTCAATACGCTAAATTTTTACTTCATATTTCTTTTACGAAAGTTTTCGGAACAAGATTCTTCTGGAATCAATGAAGAGATTTTTTGAAAAGATTTAAGGTTTTTCACGTCTTGCAAATTAGAAAAATGGTGAATTAATTTAAACAGCTGAAACTTCAACATAAAGCACGTGCCTCAGTTTAATTAATGAAACACTTTTTTATTCTCAGTTATATATTCATATATATATTTTCAATGTTTAATTCTTTTATCTCTAAAGGGAAATATATTTTTAAAAATCAAAGTTATATATATTTTATTATTATTCCAGGAAAAGTAGATAAGTGTGGCGGGAAGGGGGGGGGTGTCTCCCTTTGTATAGGCCCCTGCCCATGATTAACTGTATAGTTGTTTAACATTTTCAGATTAATGTCAAAACAAGCATTCGTATAAATAATTAAAAATTATGTAGTTGTTTTCTATACATATTTTTCCCCCATGCTGTTTGTAATTCTATTTCCCAAAAGTAGTTTTAAAACTAAAGAGCATAAGTACAAAAAAAAAAAAAATGCATATACATATACATATACATATTATTATTTATTTATTTATTTATTTTAATTGAGATTAATAATACTATGCACATTGTTCTTCACTTAATGTAACATAATTAAAGTTAGAAAAAAAATGAACAATCGTAATATTAATTAAAAATATTAAGATGACTTTTTCTATTTTTATTTGTATGTTAATTCATTTAAGGTTAGCAAATCCATTTCACAATCTCAAAATTAATTACAAAGAACATAAATACAACAACTTGTAAAACAATTATTTATTTAAATATGAAAATTACTTTTATCGATTTTTTTTCCAACTAAAGTTAATTTTTTTAATATGATTTTCTCTGTGTTTTTCATTTAAAAAGACTTTAATTTTAAAAAGGTATCTTTATGACTATTTAAAAATAATAATATGGTTGTTTTCCACTTTTTTTTTTTTTTTTTTTAAGTGTTAATTGTGAATATATTTTAAATTCTAAGCTAATAACATAAATAAAATAAAATGAAACTAAATGAGATGTTTTGAAATGTTTTTATGACGCTTTTTAGTAGTGTTCATGTCAAGATTAATGAAAAGAAATATATATATATATATATATTAATACAGAATAAAAAGAATAATAGTAATTTTAAAAAAGGGGGGTCATCGTTTTTAATATAGTAATCATCATACAGAAAAACTCAACAAATATTTTCTCTTACAAGGACTGCATTTCGTTAATTACTAGGCAAAACTCTTTTGAATTAAAAGAGCAGAAAAAAGTTTTATGCATGTATTTCCAAATTTATTTCTCCTTGCCATTTCAAATGACTACTAAGGGAAGTATAAATCAGTAAAATTTCTATTGAAACCAAACCAAGCTTAAATTAAAGAGCATGGCCGAAAACATAGGGTAACCTGCAAATTTGCTGCAACAACCCCCATGGAGCAAGAAAACGACCCTAAAATTTTTAGCTGTTTCTATCAAAACCAACAAAAAAGAATTCTTTAGCAAGACAGCGTGGCGCAGTGGTTAGGGTGTTCAATTTGAGTGAGGAAGGTCGTGAGATCAGACCCCAATTATTGCTCGCATTTATATATATACATAAATAATATAAATGAAATAAAACAAAATAATAAAATAAATGAATAATTTAGGGCGGGATATGTATTAAATTTAATTAAAAATTATATAATGATATATTTTTAATTATTAAAATATTTTATTTCAATTATTTATTTTAAATTGTTATTATTATTATTATTATTATTATTATTATTATTATTATTATTTAAATAAATGAATAAAGGAAAATATTTTCTTTATTGCACATTTTCTCTTTCCAAAAGTTTATTATTATTATTATTTTTTTTTACTTCCATTACCGTAGGTAATGGAAGATTTGTATTCGGTCCGAAAATTCGATATCGAGTTTTCACCTGATTTACACGTTTTAAGGCCTCCTGAGTCCAAAAAAGTAGTTTTTGGCAATTTGTCAGTGTGTGTGTATGTATGTGTGAAATCGTCTGGCTATCATATCTCCGAAACTAATAAAGATTGAACTACGAAACTTCGCAGATGATACAGGTTTGGTGTACAGGTGGATTTTCCAAATTTTGGTGAAAATTGAAAAACCGGAAGTGGGTCTACCGGAAATGAGACCGTAAGTCCGTATCTAAAAAACGGCTCTAACGATTTTCTTCAAAATTGCTATACAAACATTCTATTAGATGCCCTTTCGAATGATATAGTTGGGTAGTTCAGGAAAATTGATAGGCGTCCTGTATAAATAGCTCAATTTCAGGTCTCGCAAGTGCGTTCCTTTAAAAACGGCTGTACGGATTTTTTTTTTTTTTTTTTTTTTTTTTTTCAAACTCGCCATATTAAATTTCTTTTAAATATCCTTTTGTTTGTAATTATTGTTTTCTGGTCAATAATTGAGAATACCAAGTTTTAGTAAAAGTTGGTATTTCAAAAGCGGCTCTAACGATTTTCTTGAAAATTATTTCATTAATACATTTTGGATACACTTTCTCATAACTTGCTATGTAAACTCTGTTTTATATGTCTTTACACGTGTATCAAGTTTCTCTTGCTGGAAAATTCCAAAAAATGCATGTGATATCTTCAAAAAATGCATATAATACGTGTAATAGTGGGTAATGGAAGTCGTGTGGTTGTTTCACACCAGATTTTTTTTAATATTTTACACCAAAGCCACTAGCAGGAAACGCTAATCGTCTGCTTTTAATTTTGCTATTTTTTATACATAAAAATAAATATTCTATTAAATTATTAAAACATTTTATTTCAAGTAAAAAAAAAATGTTTTTCAAATGAATAGTGCAACGGAAAATAATATTTCTATTGCATTTTCTTCGTCTGCTTTTAATTACGCTATTATTCAAACGTAAAAAGAACCTTTATACTTTTATACATTTATTTTAATATTTTGTTTTATTTCATTTATATATATATATCTTTAAACTGCAAGCAGTCATCGGGGTTCGATCTCACGAACCTTCCTCACTCAAACTGAACACTCTAACCACTGCGCCACTTGCGTTTACTTGGTTTTGACAGGAACAGCTAAAACTTTTAGGATCATTTTCTCGCTCCATGGGGGGTTGTTGCAACAAATTTGCACTCTACTTTATGTTTTCGACCAAGCTCTTTAATTTAAGATTGGTTTAGTTTCAATGGGAACTTTACTGATTCATACTTCCTTTGTAAGCATTGTTTTATATGCTATTAAAAGCAAATGGTTTCATCCTTTCTATCTTATATGTTTTGAAGTCCAAACATCTCAAAAATGACGACAACATCATCATAATACACTGTTTTTGTCGTTGTTGTTGTTGCTGTGGTTAAAAATGAAGGAATTCATAAATTTGTTTTAAATTATCACAGATCTATGTTTCAGCCATTCGTTTAAAAAATATTGGCAAGTTTTTTTTTTTTTTAAATACTCATATTGAAAATTTACATCCACAGAAGGAATGTGGGGAAAAGGTAGGGAGGGGGGGGGGGAGAGCGATGCTCCTACTAAATTTTGTCCAATACGTTAAAAAATTGAAAAAATAGAGTGGTAATGCCAACGCCACCTGTTGGGTGATTTTCATCAAATGCTGATAGGCACTAATTCATGTCAAGGTGTAACTTAATATCAATTTATATGAAATTCTGAGCATTAGTTCTCTAGCTAGAGTTACTAGAGAATTTTTGCCTTAATAGACCGGCAGATATGACATTTTTAAAAAATGGTCAAATCGTGTTATGAACCTCTCAAACATGTAAATCCATCGAAAACACGAAGTCGAAAATTTTTTACGATATCATTTTTTTTTTTTTTTTTTTTTTTTTTTTTTTTTTTTAATTGAATATAAAAGAAATAAAAAAAGTACCTTTATCAAAATACCCATATAATTGTATCGCTTGAGAGAGAAAAAATAAAATCAAAACTAAGTATTAATATGGTTCGAGATTTAATTCAAAAATATAACTGAAAAACCTAATATACCGACGGATCGTTATATTCATGATATATTTACAAAAGCAATTATTGTCAGAGCAACATTATATTGGATAATCTATGACCAATAACTATTCGCAATTTTAACGCAGGAATCTAAGTGCATAATTTTAGTAACACACTGAATAATAAATATAAAACAATCTCAAAATACGTAATAAAGAGCCTTACAAGATACTTAGGAAAAATAAATATAGATATCTATGCATACTTAAAATAGAAAACAATCATATTTAAAACGAATTTGGGACAGATTAAGTGAAAATCTGTAATACCATTATATTTTTAAATTGCATTTTACATAAACAACATTATGGAAAACGGATTTATAATGTAAGCTTTAATATTAAATGGCTTACAATGAATTTCCTGCTTTCCTCCTGATAAGGTTATGTAAATTGAAAATTCGAACCAAACGCATGCTTCAGAATTATTTTAACATTTTGACGCAGTTTAAATGTATATTCTTTTATTAGTGTTGTTATTATTACACAAAAATGTATTATTTAAAGGGCTGTTTTAATTCAAAATACATTTTACACTATTTAACCACACCTGGTTAACTACAGAAATGCAGATAGATATCTAAAATGTATTATATATATAGTTATATATGATATGAAAGATCAATTCAAGTTCATATTTTATACATACAAATTTTTAAATATAGTTAATTTTTAGCATAATTACCAAATTGAAAATCCCGCATCGTCGGAGAGGCTGTGGTGGCGAACTTCGCGAACTTTTTGGGCGACTTATCCAAACAACACAGTTTTATCCCTACAACGTGGTAAACACATCGCAGTGTGACACTGATGACAACGCAGGCACGCCTCACTACTTCATATAACACCTTGAGGATGTCGTACACACGTGTAAATGTCTCCCATTTGCGACATAGATATTGCACTGGTGCAGGCATGCAACTTTGCAATAAAATAGCTATCACAGTCCAATATAACTGCACAGCAAGAAATTGCAAAAATATCGCAGTGATTCACAGCGCAAAGTGATAGTACGTGGATGAGACGGTGTAATGCACTTAGAAGACAAAGCGTACATAAGTGGGTAGTAGAAAATACTGCCTTAAAAATTCAGAATACTACTTGCTAAGTCTTTAGGACTTAAACTAAGATTTAAGAAATTAGCTAAAAAGCTCTGAAATTTTAGTAAAATTCCGAAGATCACAAGTCCAAGAGATCCAAATAAAGGGTGGCATAGAAGAGTTGTAAAAGTTCGAAGTTCTAACCTTACGGTTTTATCATCTAAGCTGTTTGGGGGTCTATATTACGAAATTTGTTCTCGCGAATTGCATTTTGCTGCGATATATTGCGCAATAGTGATATTTTGTCCTTTTATGATCCTGTATCTCGTAGAATTTTTTCTGAGATCAATATTTTAACGCTTAAAGGACTATTTTAATGATGGTACCCACAGATTATAAAAAAACTCCATAGTCAAAACAAATAGGAAGACCCTGAAAAAAAAAGTATGTCTGAAGACATGAACTTCTGTAGATTCGTACGAAAATAGACGCGATTTGTCGAGCGTATACTTTTTTTTTTCGTAAATAAAGAAGAATTTGATTCAGGTATCTTCTCTTGAGGCTAATCTATTCTTCCTAAAGGAATTAAAACAAAAAAGAATTCCAGAAGACTGCTTTCTCTTTCGGAGAGAAAGTTTGTTTATACTTCGCCGATTGGGTTGATCAAAGTATACGATAGAAATATCAAGTAATTTTACAAATAGTCCAAACGGCGGCTGCAAAAAATTGACTTGATAAGGTGTGAAGCTGATTTTTTTTCTACAGACAGAATTCATTGTTACAATGAAAATCTGATAGGTTGCCTGGTCAAAGCCGTCAAGTTTAAGAGAAACAACCTCACTTCCGGTCACAATTTAAACGATTTTCGAACCCCACAAGTGTGAAGATGAAACCGGTGCTAAAATGTAGAGATTAATATACTCTTTAAAATGGCATAGGGTTGCCTGGTCAAAACCGTCAAGTTTCGGAGGTTGCCTCGATAATAGGGGTCAAAATTAAACGATTTTCAAACCCCACAAATGTGAAGATGAAAACCGGTGCTATAATGTTGAGAATAATATACTTTTTAAAATGGCATAGGGTTCCTGGTCAAAGCCGTCAAGAAACAGCGGTTGCCACGAAAAAGGGGGCGTAATTTACGATTTATTTACCCAAGTAAAAAATGATTTACCCAAGTGTAAAGATGAAACCGGTGCTAAAATGTAGAGAATAATATGGCATAGGGTTGGCTGGTCAAAACCGTCAAGAAACAGAGGTTGCCACGAAAAGTGTGTGTGGGGGGGGGGCGAATTTTAACGGTTTTCTTACCCTAACATATTTAAAAATGAAACCGTTTATAAAATATAGAGAATAATATTTTCTGTAGAGTATCATAGGGTTGCCAGGTGAAAATTTTGAGAAATAGTGGTTGCCTTGAAAAAAAAAAAAAAAGTTAATTTTGAAGGGTTTTTTATACAGTGTGAAGAAAAAATATAAAAAGTATTTAAAAAAGAAAAATTAAATAAATAAACTGTAATGAAACTGTTCTAAAATTCCCCATAAAAACAACGAATTAATAGTAAAAGTTAAAAATGTAGCATGCGGATACAGATAAGAAAATACGCCCGCAAAAGTTAACAGAAATGAAGATAATAATGCCCAAGAAACTCATAATAAAAAATTCTGTTAGTATACAAAATAAATAATTAAATAAAACGAAAAAAAAAAAAAACTCTTATTTCAGATTTGCAGCAAGATTTACAAATTTCAATTTCATAAATTAATTCATGGTTATTAAGAAACGCGAAAAATTTATCAATTTTTTAAAAATGTTTTTCGCTTTATTTGTACCCATAATTAATTTGCTGAGAAGGTATTATTGATTATTTTTAATTAGATATAAAAAAAATAATTGAGAAAATTTTCTAAAATTGACAAATTTTTAATATAACAAAATCGGCACAACCCAAAATTTTCGTATAAAATTCTACAAAGCAGCCACATACATATTCAGGGAATTTATATTTTCAATACTTTAACACAATTTGGATATTTTAAGTATCCGCGATTGTAATGAAATGCTCGCCCTCTGGTGGGCTAAGGTGAAATTATCACACCACTGCATATCCTCATATTATGCAATCGACTTTCCATGATGAAATGGCGGAGAAAGAATAATAATTACACGTGGCTGTTATATTTACTAACAACTGCAGTGTTCAGAGAGCGTCATCTATCGATCATTACAAACGCGGATTGAAAAAATGGGGAGAAAACGAGCTCGTGAGCTGAAATTAGTTTTATACAGATTAGAAAAAGAATGGTCACGCATAATAATTTAATTTTCTTTATGCTTTTAAATCTCTTACATCATTAAACAAACAAAATAAACGAATATTGAAATTCGCTTCCTTTTCTAAGCTGACCGCTATACCTTGACAGGTTTGAAGCACCAATAGTAAGCAAATTGAAAAGTGTTGTATGTTCTACATTTAGCTCGCAATTTCATCTTTTAAATATTAATCATTTCGTGTTTAACCTTTTTACTTCCTTATACAAAGTATAAGGAGGTATAGTAATCCCGATTTGCGAAATGGATTTTGTATTTCACATTGCTCGAAAACGAATGATCGCTGAATGTTGCCAATTTATACACGTGACTGTCATGATGCCTAGTTGTACACCTGCAAGTGTCGTCTTAACACGAGCTCTCGTTTTAGAGATATAAGGGATTTTACACGATTTTTCGTGACGTCTGTATGTGTGTCTGTGTGTGTGTATGTCGCATAACTCAAAAACGGTTGGACGTAGAACGTTGCGAATTGGTACATAGGTTTGTTATAACATCTAGTCGTGCACCTCCCTTTTTGGACTTTGTATGATTTTCCGTTTTGGAGATATTTAGGAAAATTAGGTTCATAATGACAAAAATACATAGGTTTTGGCCATAATGTATCAAAAAACGGTAATAACTCAGAAACGGTTTAGACAAATCTTGCAATTTAACAGACTTCCCGACTACCTAGACATTTGAAACTTTCAGAAAAGCTCAGAACACGTTGACAATGCATTTTTTAAATATTTTTAGCCAACTGTTTCCGATACCTGTTGCCTTCAGCAGCGTTTATGCGATTCAACAGAAAATTTATTTAACTAACTTCCCGACTAGCTAGACATTTGAAACTTTCAGACTAGATCAGAACACGGTGAAAATGCATTTTTTTTAATACTTTTAGCCAACTGTGTAGGGTTCCTGCTGCCTTCGGCAGCGTTACCAGTACAAATCTTGCAATCGATTTTTAACTAACTTTCCGACTAGCTAGACATTTAAAACTTCCCCAAGGCACAACTATGACATGAGTCCCCCCCCAAGGCACAACTTTGACATGAGTAACCCCCAGGCCCAACTTTGACATGAGTCCCCCCCAAGGCACAACTATGACATGAGTCCCCCCCCCAAGGCACAACTTTGACATGAGTCCCCCCAGGCACAACTTTGACATGAGTCCCCCAAGGCACAACTTTGACATGAGTCCCCCCCAAGGTACAACTTTGACATGAGTCCCCCCAAGGCACAACTTTGACATGAGTCCCCCCCAAGGCACAACTTTGACATGAGTCCCCTCCCCAACGCACAACTTTGACATGAGTCCCCTCCCCAAGGCACAACTTTGACATGAGTCCCCCCCAAGGCACAACTTTGACATGAGTCCCCCCAAGGCACAACTTTGACATGAGTCCCCCCAAGGCACAACTTTGACATGAGTCCCCCCAAGGCACAACTTTGACATGAGTCCCCCCCCAAGGCACAACTTTGACATGAGTCCCCCCCCAAGGCACAACTTTGACAGGAGTCCCCCCCCAAGGCACAACTTTGACAGGAGTCCCCCCCAAGGCACAACTTTGACATGAGTTCCCCCCAAGGCACAACTTTGACATGAGTCTCCCCCCCAAAGCACAACTTTATTTATTTTTTTTATTTTTATTTTTATTTATTTTTTTGTTTTACGTATGCATGCATTTTTTTTTAAATATTTTTAGCCAACTGTTTCGGGTCCAGTGACAATGTTTTTTAACATTATGTATATTTCTAAAAGTGTATAAGGAAGTCATGTGGTGCCCACATCAGATTTTTTAAATAGTCTTCATGTGTGTTTCACTTTGTGTTAAACACATTTAATTTTCGTTAGCTTTTTGGAGACTGACCGCTATTTCTTTACGAATTTTACCAAGCAAACATATGTCATTTTAAAATAACTTCTATGCTGTACATTCTGGAAACAGCCACACCTTTCAAATATTCATATAATTTCATCCTTATTCAGTTTCTTTGTTAATTCTATTCGTATTTTTTTACACTTCGTTAAGAAATCTTCAAAACTCGCCTATTTTTTTGTGGTTGACTGCTTTACTTGACAGATTTGACCTATTTTCAAGGCAACCTCTGGGACTTGACGGTTTTGACCAGGCAACCTTATGCCATTTTAAAGAGCATATTAATCTCTATATTTTAGCACCGGTTTTATCTTTACACTTGGGTAAATCACTTTTTACTTGGGTAAATAAATCGTAAAATACGTCACCTATTTTCGTGGCAACCTCTGTTTCTTGACGACTTTGACCAGGCAACCCTATGCCATTTTAAAGAGCATATTAATCTCTACATTTTAGCACCGGTTTCATCTTCACACTTGTGGGGTTCGAAAATCGTTTAAATTTGACCCCTATTATCGAGGCAACCTCTGAAACTTGATGGTTTTGACCAGGCAACGCTATGCCATTTTAAAGAGCATATTAATCTCTACATTTTAGCACCAGTTTCATCTTTACACTTGTGAGGTTCGAAAATCGTTTAAATTTGACCCCTATTTTCGAGGCAACTTCCGGGTCTTGACGGTTCTGACCAGGCAACCTTATGCCAAGAGCATATTAATCTCTACGTTTTAGCACCGGTTTCATCTTTACACTTGGGTAAATCACTTTTTACTTGGGTAAATAAATCGCAAAATACGTCCCCTATTTTCGTGGCAACCTCTGTTTCTTGACGGCTTTGACCAGGCAACCCTATGCCATTTTAAAGAGCATATTAATCTCTGCATTTTAGCACCGGTTTCATCTTCATACTTTTGGGGTTCGAAAATCGTTTAAATTTGACCCCTATTATCGAGGCAACCTCTGAAACTTGACGGTTGTGACCAGGCAACTCTATGCCATTTTAAAGAGCATATTGATCTCTACATTTTAGCACCGGTTTCATCTTCACACTTGTGGGGTTCGAAAATCGTTTAAATTGTGACCGGAAGTGACGTTGCTTCTCTTAAACTTGACGGCTTTGACCAGGCAACCCCATCAGATTTTCATTGTAACAATGAATTCTATCTATAGAAAAAAAATCAGCTTCACACCTTATCAAATCAATTTTTTGCAGCAGCCGCTTGGACTAAAAGGTCTAATCGATGGTGCTTTAAAAGGAAGGAACTGCATAGTACTTAACACAGTCCTTAGTATAACAGTTCATCAGTTTTAGGTTCGTTGGTTGATATGAATTACTTTCGCACTAGAACTATACATTGGAGTATTGACCACGGTCTGGAAATCATCTCGAAGGATAATCCCGAGATACGCTATCCCAACTTTGATACTGATAGGGGGAGAAATTGTGTCCTCGCTTTAGCAACGCACGCAAAATTGATCACCTGGCGGTGTGGCATACAATAACAAGGACTAGACACTACCTTTCGCATACTAATTTAGAGAACCAAAAAGCTACCAAGTATTTATTTCGTGATGCTTGAATTTCAATGTTTCAATAAGAATTGAGCTTCACCCACTAGTCCACTACCAGATTTAACTTTTTGGGTCAAGAACTATTCGTGATTGAAAAATCAGTAGCTATTCACGAGATGAGTATATAGTATGCATATTAAAATTTTAATGAGCTAAAATTAAAAGAAAGAGGGGAGGGACAAATAATCAAATCTATAACCAATGGTTTTAATATTTTGACTGTATTCTACAGTTCTCTATTCTAGGCAATAATTTCAATGGGATATTACTCAGAAATTATAGAGAGATAATTATTCAGAAATTTTATATTGCGAAAGATCCACATTCTTTGATAACAATAAGAGAGGAAGATAGCGTTTACCTTCACGATGACTTGTTACTTTCCGAACACTATAGTGAGGAAAGTATTGTAATCATGTCAAAAATCCGAATTCGAGATTTTGATGTTTCTATACGTTTCGAGGTCCAACGAGTCTGTTTTCACTATTTTACGATGATGTATGTATGTGTGTGTGTATGTGTGTGTGTATGTGTGTGTGTATGTATGTGAGTGAACACGCTAGCGTCTAAACGCTTTGTTCGAATAAGCTGAAAGTTGGTACGTATATTGTAAGTCACCATAGTACGAACCCTATAGATTTTGGTGAATCTAGCACTTATAGTTTTTTTACAGGGACACAAAGAAAAATTCTTTATCATTATGGCCAAGGGACCAAAATCTTAAAAGTGCGATAGCATCTAAACGCCTTATTCAATTGAGCAAAAACTTTATACACATATTATAGGTCACAGATACTCAATCTGTATAGATTTTGGAGAATCTAGCACTTATAGTTTTTTTACAGGGACACAAAGAAAAATTATTTGCCAAATTTTTAAAAGTGTAATAGCGTCTAAACGCCTTATTAATCTCAGCAAAGAATTTGTACACATGTTATAGGTCATATTTGAACCAACTGTATAGATTTTGGTGAATCTAGCACGTACAGTTTTTTTACAGGGACACAAAGAAAAATTCTTTATCTTTATGGCCTATGAGACCAGCGATAGCATCTAAATGCCTTATTCAATTGAGCTGAAAATTTGTATGAATATTATAAATCACTGTTGCACTAACTATAAGCATTTTGGTGAATCTAGCATTTATAGGTTTTTACAGGGACACAACGAAAAATTCTTTATCATTATGATCTAAGGGCTCAAAGTTCAGTAGCGTTAAATAAAACCTCGTGTGATATATGGAGAAAAATACTCAAACATTCTGTTATGGTTTTCTCTTTTTTGTTTGTTTAGCAACTCCTCTTTCTTTATTTTATCTACAAAACTGTTAGTTACTCAATGTTCGGAAAGTCGAGTGGAGTCACTCCAGATTTTTGACTTTTACAATGAGAAAGGAACAGGTAAGCGTCAGAGTGTTTAACTATTTTCAATTAGAAATAAATAAATAAAAAAGAAATTGCACTTCCCGAGGCGAGATCCTACATATATCTCCATTGCAAATGGACAAAGAAAGCGGTAATATTTTCCTCCATGCAACTGAAGTGAAAAGCCACCGACAAAACTTTGGAGGTCAGTTTAATACAATTCCTTGTTTCGCAATTTAATACAATTACAGTTTAATACAATTTCTGTGCAGACGTATATGATGAGATCATACACGTCTGCACAGAGATCAGTTAAGAGATTTTTCTCAGCTCTGTTTAACTGCCGATTTCATTTCGCAGATTGGGGCTGATTAGTGAAGGCTCGTTTGTCTCAAATAAAATTATTGGTATCAAGGGCCGAAGTACTTAACGGAGAGAAATTCATTTCTCGTAAGAATATCGAACAAATGTAAAAAACTTGTAAGTGTTTAAAAGACCCATTTTGAATTTTGAATTCAATCGTCGAAGCAAACTTATGGAAGTTTGCAGAACTGAGTTAGATAGATATTAAATTTTACATATTTTGTAATTATTATATTCCCATATTAACTAAGAAATATGTTTGTTTATAATTAGTTTTTGTTAAATCAATAATTCTTGCAGACTCAATGTTGCATTTTTTTTTTTTAGAAGTCCGGTAACGAATAAACAACAGACAAATAATTTTCTAAAAAATTCATAAACTAAATTTTATTAATCTGAAACGAAAATATATTTTAACATACATATAATATTGCTTTACGTATCTCAATAGTTAAAAAAATCAATATTTAAGAACTGTGGAGATGCTTTGAATTAACTACAAAACATTCCCATAACCATATCCCACTAAAATATAAATTTCAATTAAATTACTTAAATCTAAAGCGAAAACTCGTTAACCTGATTTCAAAAACCATTCTTCTAAATTCCATTCAATTTTCAAGAACAATTCTCAGGTAAGAAGATAAAATAGTACCGCGTTATAATTAATTCAAAAATCGATATTTAAACAAAAACTTTTAAGATAAAGTGAGAGAGAATCGAAGAAAAGCCGCAGAAAGCTCATCTAGATTAACTAAAAACTAATTAAAAAATACTATTGTAGGATTTATAAGTATGTTATGAATTAAAAATAGTATATCAGATTTTTCAAAACAGTTCTTTGTTTCTGCTGTCTGACGGGAATATCTTTCGATTAATTCATTATCAGTAAGAATTCGTTCTTTTTATACCGTTTCATTGATAAGATGAAAATGCAATTTTCATTAAAATGATCATTGTTAAGAAACACTACAGAAGTATTTGTAAACGATGCAATTCAATCAGCTTCATTAAAAATGTTTTTGTTGAATTTCAGGTATATATTTAATAAAATGAATAAAAATACATATTACATTTATTTAAAAACGCATAAATATATATTTCTTATCTAAGAAAAAAAAAAGGGGGGGGGTATAAAACATATACAGGGCCATTCAAAAATTTCGGGACAAACTTTGAGGGAGTATTCATTAACTCCTTCCGGCACAGAGTAATTCTATTCATTTAAAATCAACAGCCACCGGAATTCAAGAACGATATTAGAAGAAAAAAAATAAATGAAGTTTTATTTCTATATTATAGAAGAAAAAAACTATAAAAAATTTCTGGGATGAATTTTTGCACCTGAGAATTAAAATTATGTGTTGCCGCAACCACAACACTATGCCGGAAAGGGTTAAAGCGAACAATTTTTAGTATAGAAAAGCATCAGAAGAAGTGACATGTAGAGAGACAAACGAAAAAAGGGGATTTGAAAGAATAAAAAAAAACGTTGTTTATTTACAACATCAACATAAAATACTTCTTTATAACAGTTTTTACAAGAAATGCTTAAAACTTTGATCACTAACAACAATTATGGCCTGATTGACCAGTAATGTTGGAGTTAGAGTGCAACAGATAGCGTCTCTGGACTATCTGCTGCAGGAGCAATATTTCGCCTCTTTAAATCTATTCCAAAATCACTCTCACGATGTTGCCACGCTTGAATTACTATTGGTGGTCGAAATTTTGAACATATCTTATAGAAAATGCTACAAAAAGACCTTTATGTGAATGTCGTTTAGTGAACAAAATATTTCCCTTTTTATACCTCATTGTTGTGTTTCTGTCTTTACCACTTATTCCTGCCTATACTTTCCTATACTGAAAATTTTTGTTTTACAAAGCTGTACCATCTTTAAAAATTTATCCCATAATTTTTTAATTATCCTGTATCGATAATGTCAATCATAGTTCTGCGAAATGAAAAATTTTTTACATACTATTCTGAATACAGGGTTATACACTCCTGCTCAAAAGTTTAGCAAAATTTGCAAACGATCAGTATATATATATTTTTTTTTTTTTTTTTTCAATTTAAAAACTTATCTCTTGATGAAATGTTTTCAAACATTGGGTATTTAAGGAACTGGGTCTTCCTCATGTTTTATGAAAAACGTTTTCACTGCGCATGTGTAAAAGAAAAAAAATATATTGTTTAGGTTGAAAGATAGATATATTGGGCAACTTTAGTCAAAAGTGCATTTGAATAGAGTAAAAATTAAGCAAATTACTCGAAAAAGAAAAAGCTAGATTTTAGATATTTTCCAAGAGTAGAAATTTCTTAATGAGTTTTTCACATGCCGCGCAATTAATTTAAAGATCCAGTTATTTCAACCACGCTAAAAATGAACTTTTTTGTGATGATAATTCCCTTATAAATTTGTAACTCTAACATATTTTTGTTTATTTACTGAGATTTGTGAGATGATAAGGGGTTTTTTACAAAAAAGAACTTTTGCTAAGTGGTTAAAATAATTGGATCTTTAAATTAATTACGCGACATGTGAAAAACCCCTTAAGAATTTTCAACTTTTGGAAAATACCTAAAATCTAGCTCGTTCGTTTTCGGATAATTTGCTTAATTTTTACTCTATTCAAGTGCACTTTTGACAAAAGTTGCCCAATATATCTAGCTTTCAACCTATGCAGTTTTTTTTTTTTTTTTTTTTTTTTTTAATCTTTCGCACATGCGCAATGAAAATATTTTTCATTAAAATGTTGATATTTCATGAGATATTTGTATTCCGATTGCAGTATATTGTTTTAAAAGTGCTTTTTCAACATATCTGAAAGTGGGAATAATTTTCGTTAAGAAAAACATGCTGATTTTTTTTTTTTTTTTTTTTTTTTTTTTTTTTTTTTAATAAATGCTTATATCTCCGTTATTTAATGTACTATCATCACACAAATTCATTCACAAATTAAACTGAGTCTATATTAACATATCCCTCAGTTACAGATCATTTCGTTCACTTAACGATACAGGGTGATCACAAACATTATTGATTTTTCTCAGTTTGTTACCGGCTCCCTAAACGTTGTCTTAAACTAATCTTCACTGAAAAAAACGAGGAAGACCTATTTCTTTAAATACCCAATGTTTGAAAACATTCAATCGATAGATAAGTTTTTAAATTGAAAAAGAGCGATCGTTTGCAAATCTTACTAAACTTCTGAGCAGGAGTGTATAATCTAACAATCAATTAAAACAGTCTTTCAGATGTCTCAGCATTTATTTCAGATAAAAAATTCCAGAAGACATGGGAATACACCAGAGCTCTGAACAGACAAAATAAATAAGAAAACTTTGGAGTTTTAAGGTTGGGGATGTCGTTTTTACGATTATTTTTTTGCTCGATAAGACTACCTAGACCGAGACTACACGGTTTAAAATGGATTCCGGACTACTACTCATAAAGCCACTTACATCCATAAGACATCTATAAACGCGTATAAAAGTTAAAAAATTATCCATTAAACCTCCATTAATATCCTACAGATATCTATCAGCACGACAAATGTCACTTTTTTTTACATCCATTAGATGTCTGTTACATATCCGATAAATCTCGAAATATCCAATAATTGGACTTGTTAAATCTAATAGATATTGAAAATATCTAAATCTTGTTTTGATCTAACATGTTACATCTATTAGACATCGAAAAAGACACGTCTAAATTTCTTCTACATTTAAACATCTAATAGATATCTATAATTAGTACAGGATATCCAGGACTTTTAAAGAAAGTTTTTTTGACATTTTGTACGTTTTATGGATCATTGGGATGTAATTTAAATGTCGAATGGATATTAGTAGCTGTATGGGTACGAACATCCATGCCTGAATCAGAATTCGAACCCGCACTTGGGAACTGAAGGATAACCATTCTGCTACTTTCATGAGCTACAATATTTACTAGGACGGGTGAAAAATAAGAAATTTATTATTGTTATCATTACTTTCACATTCGCAATGTGCAACCATTAGAAAAAGTTATCTTTAATAATTGACTTTTTCCTTTTCTTTCATGGCGGATTTTTGAAACAATATCACAACTAGTTGGCATGGGTGGACTCTGCTCAGTTCCCCATCATATTTATGTTCTCATAAATTTCTAGTGCAAGTCATATTAAAAGAAATGATATTTAAATTAAATCATGTTAAAAGAAATGAATTTGACCAAAGCTTGATACAGTGACAGTATGAAATCCCCGCCTAATAGGCTATCCACCGTTCACTTCGATATATTTATCTTATTCTAATCTATTAATTTATTTTATCAAGGTCAATTCCGTTGTTTAGTTTTCATGCTACTATTTCCAATGCAATAATCCTCAAAATTCATATTTATATGAAAAATTTACAATTTCGCTATGTTGGTAAAATCGTAAATTACGAGTAATTTACGAAATTTTTCTATTAGAATATTTGTATTCAATCATGTTCAAGCAAATATCATAAATGTAATTTTGTAGTTGTCTAATGTATTTATGATCCTCAAAATGGAAGTTTACGCTCAAATTTGCCTTATTCGGACATGTTAAGTAAATCGTAAATTCCAAATAACTTACGAATTTTTTAAATTGGAAAAATCATAGTCTATGATATTCATACCAGTATCCTAAATAATATTTCGAAAGTGGTTTGACATCTTTACGATGAAAATATCCCTAAGGATTGACGTTTATGTGAAATTTTGCTTTATTTTGCCATGTTAAGAAATTCTTAAATTTCCAATAACTTACGAAGTTTTTATATTGGAAAATTCATAGTAATTAATATTCATGCCAGTGTCCTAAATAATATTTCAAAAGTAGTCTGACATCTTTACGATGAAAATATCTCTCAAAATTGACGTTTATGTGAAATTTCGCCCTATAACTGCCATGTTAAGAAATTCGTAAATTTCCAATAACTTGCGAAATTTTCAAAGTAGCATATTTATAGTTACTGATGTTCATTCCGGCATCAAAACTGATATTTTAAAACTAGTCTGACATTTTTACAGTAAAAAGTTTCCATTTAAGTCTCGTTTAAGTGAATTTTTGTTCTATTCTCCCATGTTAAGAAAATCGTAAACTTCTAATAACTTACGAAGTTTTTTAATTCGAATGTTGCAAATGAATAGGGTTCTTGCCAGTGTCGAAAGTAATATTTTAAAACTGATCTGACCTCTCTGCGACAATTTGTTCTTGAGATATCGTGTACACAGACTAACAAACTAACGGACTAACAGACTAACAGACACCCGACAAATTTTGTCATTTTCGGATTCCTCACACCTGAAAACGTGTAAAAAAGTCAAAAAACCGAGGTCGAAAATTTTCACGATTACCTAAGTTCTCCATACCTATAGTATGATGGGGAACTAATAATATAAATGTAAATAATTAGTTTTATAACAAACATCTCATCCAAATTTCGCGTTTATTCATATTTTTTAATTATTTACATACTAAAAGGAAAAAAAGAAAAACGAGCACAGGAAGAAAATTCTGATTATAATTTAGCATTTGTAGGCATGTGTAACTACGCCTATTTGTAATGCATCTTTAACACTATTTCTCATTTAGTTTTCTTTTCTAAAATTGCTTAATTTTTTTTCTTTCTTTCAAAACTTACTTTTGAGACAAATTGAATTAATATCAGTTCAAAAATTATTACTTATAATAAAGTTATGGAAAATTCGATTAATGCCATCCAAATTTTAGCTCCATATGTTCATGTCCCTCTCCCCACCTTATCTTACCTATTTATTTTCAACTAGTATCGCCCAGTGGTCGAAACTCGACCATTTTTTTTTTTTTTTTTTTTTTTTTTTTGCAAAGCAAGGCAAAGCAAAGTTATTGCCTTGTCCTAAACGGAATGCAATTGCAACACAGCTGCGGCAATTGTTTGCCAATATTCACTCTAACTGAATCAGCAGAGTTTTACTTAATATAACTATTTCTCTCTGTAGATGTTAGCCTTTCCTGTAAAGGGCAAAATTAACGGTCGCCACCGGCCACGTGGCGACTAAATAAAAAAAGATGGCGATTAAAAATTATGCATCGATCGCCACTAAAGTCGCCACTTTTTGTGATCATTAAAAGATTCTAAAAATCGAGCGACGATAGGGAATCTAAGCTTTATGATTTCCAATCTTTTTCCATCCATGGCATAAATGTCAATGTTCATTTTAAACTTGCTTTATTATATTCTACAACCTATAAAGAAGTAGAATTGTTTAATATATCTCACTCATATAATTTTTTGGACTCTCCCCCCCCCCTCTAACGATCTGTGATCACACAGCTTATAGAAAGCTTTATAATTTCTAACCATTTTCCATTTGCTGCAAAAATATAAATATCTATTTTAAACTTACTTTATTAGATTCTAGAATCTGTAAAGAAGTAGAATTGTTTAATATCTCTTACACATAATTCTTGTAATCCCCCCCCCCCTCCAATGTTTGGCAATCACATGCTCCACTGAAGCCTTGTGATTTACAATCTTTCTCCATCCATTCTCCATAAATGTAAATATTCATTTTAAACTTTCTTGATTAGATTCTAGAACCTATAAAAAAATATGGATGTATCCCCCCCTCCCCCCCCCCCCACACACACATGTGCGCTCCAGTTCAACCAGCAGTTAATGATCAAATGTCCTGCAAAGCACAGTCTTTTTCCATTATTATCTCCATAGTATTTAGTGTATATTTTACCCATTTAAGATATTTGACAAATGTGTGTATCAAAATTTGGTTTGACTTAAATGTGTATTTTTCAAAATTTTTTTGTAGAAATCTTCCTTTTTCCTTCCCATTTTAAAGTAGAAATCTCCCTATTTTTAAAGCTACAAATTTGGCAGTTAAGTAAATTATTTTTAATGAAGCAGCTAAGTTTCCATATCTATACTTTTTAAGAGGAGATATTTTAACTCTATTGAAATAAAATCATTTAAAAAAGTGTGTCTTTAGAAATAAGAAAAAAATAATAAAACTGCTAACTGTATTTACACATGACCATGTAAAAGGTTGTGATGATGATGAATCATTCATTTACTTAGAAAATAGCAATGTGAACTGTGAATGATAACAGCTTATTTCACTTAAATAAATTGAAAAAAAAAGTACTACTAAATTATCTGAAATATAAAAACTTTTGCTGTTATTATTACAGCCCTAAGCAGATTTCAATTTAGGATGTGCAATTTAGGATTTTTAGAAAGAGCGTAATTACAATTTCAGTGTCCCTGTGTTAATTTTATTATATGTATTTCTTATTTTCATATTTTTCTTGTGGTAATTATACCACAAAATGGTGACAATGCTTTTTGCAGTCTGAAAGAAATAGTCTTATCATGTGAAAAGTGGCCACTAACTTAAAAAAGTGGCTACTAATGAAACTGACAATACCGGCCACTGGCCACTAATGAATTTTCCCAATTTTGTCCTTTACTTTCCTGAAATGAGAGAAAATCGCAACGTGAAAACGCCCCTTGTTGTGTGATACAGCCCAGACGTTAATAAGTACCATGTCAGACCAAGATCCAACCAAGTATCAAATTCTGTTAAATTAATTCGATTGGTTCATAAAGTACAGTGTTTGAAAAAAAAAAAAAAAAAAAAAAAAAAGATATTTTTCAAAAATGGTCGAATTGAGTTCGGGAAATTTCAAAACGTGTAACTTTATCGAAAACCGAAAATCTAAAACATTTCTGAATCTTATATTTTCTACTTATATATGCATAGGAAAGAATAATAAATCCACTTTTTAAAAAATAAAAATAAGTAGTCAATTTCACTAATTTCACTTAATTAAAATGCAAGGAAATCTCGTGTAAATTCATCGAAAACCGGAAATCAAAAGTTTTTATGAATCTTCTACTTGCTTCTTCTAAAAAAATAAGTAGACAATTTCAGTTAATTGAAACGTAAAGAAAGCAAAAAACGGAAATCGGAATTTTTTCCGTATCGTCTACTTATACATGCAGCAGTTAGTAACAAATCCATTTTCCTTTTATTTAGTATATTAGTTCAATATTTATTGTTTAAATATCACCCTTTGAAATGAAATGTTTATGTTTACATTCGAAACTGGAAGTTTGCCATTTTTTTTCTGGAGTTTTGTGATTTTAAATTAAAATTTTATCAATTTTATAGAAAAAATAACTCAATCAAACACATGTAGACAGTAACTTATATATAACTATACCCAAATATCGGAATTAAAATCGGCAGATAATTTCCGTTATTTTTAGGTTGATTTCTTTAGAAATCGACCTATTGCAATCACTTCGTTTATCTATCTATCTATCTATCTATCTATATATATATATATATATATATATATATATATATATATAATGAAAATTTTGTCATCACGATAACTCCCGAAATAATACTCGAAATCGAACCAAATTTGGACAGTGAACTAATCTTATGAACTAACTTGAAGTGAACTAATCTTGGATGAGTTCGTTAACCAAGTTGCTCCGACTTTTTGTTTTCAAGTGGCAGCCACTTGAAAATTTCAAACCGACATTGTAAAAAGCATATTTAAAGCAAGATTTGCTTGAATTTTGTTGTAAATACAGGTCACATGAGGGTCTCAATGATATTTATTAATGAAGTTTATCCGCCATTTTCAATAAAGTGGCAAATATTTTAAGTTAAACGGGACAACTTGAAATCAGGCTACCACTTGAAAATTTAAAATCCCTATAACTTCCGAAATAATACTCCAAATCGAACCAAATTTGAACAGTGTCTTAACTTATCTTATAAATATCTTAGATGAGTTTGTTAACCAAGTTGCTCCGCCATTTTGTTTTCAAGTGGAGACCACTTGAAAATTTCAAATTCAAATTGTAAAAAGCGTATTCCGAATTTTTTTAAATTTTGATGTATACATAGATTACACAAGTGTCTCAAATAACTTTATTAATGAACTTTATCTGCCATTTTTAATAAAGTGGCGGATATCTTAAGTTAAGCGGGACCACTTGAAATTAGGCCACCACTTGAAAATTTAAAACCATGATAACTTCCGAAATAATACTCCAAATGGAACCAAATTTGAACAGTGTCTTAACTTATGTTATAAATATCTTAGATGAGTTTGTTAACCAAGTTGCTCCGCCATTTTGTTTTCAAGTGGAGACCACTTGAAAATTTCAAATTTAAATTGTAAAAAGCGTATTCCGAAATTGTTTGAATTTTGATGTAAATACAGACCACATAAGGATCTCAATGAAGTTTATTAATAAACTATATCCGCCATTTTTAATAAAGTGGCAGATATCTTAAGTTAAGCGGGACCACTTGAAATCAGGCTACCACTTGAAAATTTTAAATCCCTATAACTTCCGAAAGAATACTCCAAATCGAACCAAATTTGAATAGTGTGTTAACTTATCTTATAAATATCTTGGATGAGTTTGTTAACCAAGTTGCTCTGCCATTTTGTTTTCAAGTGGAGACCACTTGAAAATTTCAAATTTAAATTGTAAAAAGCGTATTCCGAAATTGTTTGAATTTTGATGTAAATACAGACCACATAAGGATCTCAATGAAGTTTATTAATAAACTATATCCGCCATTTTTAATAAAGTGGCAGATATCTTAAGTTAAGCGGGACCACTTGAAATCAGGCTACCACTTGAAAATTTTAAATCCCTATAACTTCCGAAAGAATACTCCAAATCGAACCAAATTTGAATAGTGTGTTAACTTATCTTATAAATATCTTGGATGAGTTTGTTAACCAAGTTGCTCCGCCATTTTGTTTTCAAGTGGAGACCACTTGAAAATTTCAAATTCAAATTGTAAAAAGCGTATTGCGAATTTCTTTTAATTTTGATGTATACATAGATTACACAAGTGTCTCAAATAACTTTATTAATGAACTTTATCCGCCATTTTTAATAAAGTGGTGGATATCTTAAGTTAAGCGGGACCACTTGAAATCAGGCTACCACTTGAAAATTTAAAACCATGATAACTTCCGAAATAATACTCCAAATGGAACCAAATTTGAACAGTGTCTTAACTTATCTTATAAATATCTTAGATGAGTTTGTTAACCAAGTTGCTCCGCCATTTTGTTTTCAAGTGGAGACAATTTGAAAATTTCAAATTTAAATTGTAAAAAGCGTATTCCGAAATTGTTTGGATTGTGATGTAAATACAGACCACATAAGGATCTCAATGAAGTTTATTAAAAAACTATATCCGCCACTTTTAATAAAGTGGCAGATATCTTAAGTTAAGCGCGGTCACTTGAAATCAGGCTCATACTTGAAAATTTAAAATCACGATAACTTTTGAAATAATACTTCAAATCGAACCAAATTTTGACAGTGATATTATCATATAATTATCTTGAATGTTTTCACTAGGCAACTTGTCCCGACATCTTGTGTCTAAGTTCCAGTCACTTGAAATCACACTGCCACTTGAAAATATGCCATCACGATAACTTTTAAAATACTAAACTGATTCAAATAAAAGCTGGTTAGTGAACTTTTGGTTCAAATATCTAGGATAAGTTCTCTTGATGACTTGATCCGCAATTTTATTTTCAAGTGGCGGCCACTTGAAAATTTGTCATTATGGTAACTTTAGTAAGACAAAATCAATTCGCTTCAAGTTTGGGTAGTGGATTTATCATTCAAATATCTCAGATAAGTTCGCTAGGCATCTCACTCCACTTTTTTTTACAAGTGGTGCCACCTGAAAATTTCTTATGATTATAATTTTTGAAATTCTGATTTAATTTAAACTAGAACTGGACAATGAACTTATCGTACAAATGTACTGGATGATTTCGATGGGCAAGTTGTTTTGCTATTTTGTTTTACAAGTCGCAGCCACTTAGACTGCCACTTGAAAATTTGCCATAATAATAACTTTTGAAACACGGCACTGATTTAAACCACAGTTGGACAGTAACCTATGCTTCAAATATCTTCGATGTGTTTGCTCGAACTTTAGAAATACTTAATCAATTCAAATCAAAGTTGAAAAATGGATTTATCATTCAAACAACAAAAATTTAGAAAATTCACGTAACTCATGAACCAATCACGTTATTGCGTCCATCTTTGGTATATCGATAATAAGTTTTTTCTCGCCAAAAGTCGCCAAAAAAGTCGACATAGGGAAAAAGTCGCCAAATTTGGCGCCAAATCCATTACATGCGTTACTGGATCTTTTTAATCCGTTTTTAAGGTAAAATTAGACTATTTTAATGCTAAAACAAACTAGAAATGCAGGAAACTAACATTTTATCAACTTACTAAGCCTCTTTAAAAGAATTTCTACAAAAAAAAAAAAAAAAAAAAAAAAAAAAAAATTATTTTCAAATTTGCAACGATATCTTTGATGAGCAACTTTCTCTGCCATTTTTATCGAAGTGGCAGCCACTTAATTTTTCAACACAATGACTTTTGAGATTTTGAATTAATTCGAATTATGTGTGTACAGTAGACTTATCTCACAAACGCATTTCATATATTTGTCAACTTAACCCACCATTTTTTTTCCTAGCACCGGCCACTTGAAAATTTTAAATTCACATAAAAGTGTATTTATGAACCGATTTGCTTAAAACTCCATATGTGCATAGCCTACATCACTATTTCTACCAAGTGCATTAATAATTTGTAGCCGCCATTTTGAAACAAAATGACGGCTACTTGATAAGGAAAAAGAAATCAACCTACCCTTCCGAAAAAGCCGGAAGGTCTTGTTTAATAATTTTTTACAAAAAACTCAATGGACAATTAACATAGAAAATCTTTTACATGGCTCCATGGACAGACAGTGACGTCATCACTTCGCTTGCGTATAGTGATGCTACATTATACAAATTACTGTGTCTATGGTTTTATTTGAGCTTTATGAAATTGCCAGATTTAACAACTTTCTACTTTTAGGTATTTTTTAATGTGAAGGAATACGTGTATAAAAGGGAAAAATGGGGGAAAATGCATAAAAAATAAATGTATTTTTAAATACCTTCTTGACATCGTAAGAAAATAATATTTGTATTCGCACCTTTCGGCTAACCATACCTTTCGAATGATACCATTTTCAACCCTCTACTCCCATAATTAATATGTTAAAAAGGGAAACAAATTTTATGCTTGCCTATTAATATATAGATAAACGTTTCAAAAATAACCTTTTTTTTTTTTTTTTTTTTTAATTCTAATTTTAGATGTACATGGAAAGAATTTACTATGAGTAACAATAATTTTCAAGTTTAAAACAATAAACATCGAAGTCATTTTCGCTCTCCGAATTCATATTTACTTAGCTCAACGCCACTATAACTCTGTTTCGACAAACAATAAAACCTTATTCAGTATACCTTCCTTCCCTAACAAGCATTCAAAACGGTAAAAAAAGACAAGTAATGACACTATTGGCTCTAGAAAATACTACAATAAATTCACTTGTGATGCTTCGCCAGGAAAAAGAAAAAAAAAATCCAGCCCGAGAAAACTCGGGATAATAATTTGAATAAAAAATGTCCAACCCGAGTTAACTCGTGTTAGCAAGGTAGGAGGGTTAAAAATTATGTCCAAAGGAAAACAAGAACAGAAAATATTGCTGTTCGCACAGATTATTAACACTTTCCAACTGCACATAAAGTGTTAAAAACGTTTAATAAAATCGCAAATGCAATTCCAACAATTTCCAGCTATAGCCCGTAATGAACGTGAACATTTTTCTGTAGCCCTGTTAATTATTAATGCTAATCATACTGTATTCATATTATATTCATTTCTTTATACATGTGAATACTAAATGTCAATTCCATCATGATCTGCGTAAAATAAAGGTTATAAAATGTGGTTTATAAAGCTACTTCTAATAGAACTCGATGCTTTGTAATTCTTTCGGGTGTCCCTGCACAGACACATAATAAGCGAGGCGTATTAAACCCTGGACGATATCTTTAGTGCCCCAACCCACTCATTTCCGCTCTTCGATGTCTTTTTCTGGTCAAATTTGTCCTTTTCTTTCTTCCGGTGTTAGCCGTTTTTTTTTTTTTTTAAACACACTTAACATTGCGAGTTTTTTTCGTTTTCATCCCATGCTTTGTCTATGGAAACTTTCCTTTTTTTCCCTCGTTTTTTTACATTCTAAAGTGCGGTTGTAATAGACGTTGACAATGAATAGAAGGTAATGTGAAATTCACTTTTTTGATAGCAAAAATGCTATGTTCAGAGGCCAATACCACTGAACAAAAAAGCAAGTTCATAGCTCAAACAGTTTAGTTGTGACAAAGTTCACAAAATGCAACTGGGGATACCTTCTTTCCACTTAGCAAAGGTAAAAAAAAAATAAGTTCTGCAAACAGTTTAGTTGCGGCACGTATCTCCTTTTCAACGTCAACGCCTCAGTTATAAAGTCGTAGAATTGGAATTTCTGAAGGTAGTTTTTTCTCATCTACAAGAAATCTCGCCAAGATTTCTCCGATGATGCAATACCACTGATTTACAACACAGGAACAGCTACTCTTGTAAATGTTGTTTCTCGGTAATAAGACTTGTGCACAAAAGCTATTTTTCGTTCCGTCCGAATCCTTTTCGGGGAATAAAAATATCACTTATAACTAGAGCTCAAGCTGTATTTGAACAAATCTAGAGCGGATTAATAATAAAAATGAAAAATTTGGAGTGAATCTACTCGACTTTCCGAATATTAAGTAATTAAATAGCTCTTTAAATAAATTAAAGTAAGAGAAATTGTTAAATAAACAAAAGAGAAAATTATAATAGCGCGTTTGAGAATTTTTCGCCATACAGAACGTTGTTTAATTTAATACTATTGCACTGCAAATAATTGGAGCCCAAAAGATTCATAATGATAATGAAGTTTTCATAAGTAAAATTCGGAATGTAAAATTCAGAAGAATTTCAGAAACAAAATTCATAATGATAATGAAGATTTCATTGTGTCCCTGCTAAAGTCTATAGATGCTAGATTCACCAAAAGATACGCATTTAGTGCGACAATGTGACCTACAATCTGTGTATAAATTTTCAGCTCAATTGGATAAGGCCTTTAGACACTATCACACTTAAATAATTTGAGCCCATACGCCATAAAGACAAAGAATTATTTTTCGTTGCGTTTCTGTATAAAAATTATAAGCGCTAGATTCCCCAAAATCTATACATTTGTGTGAAGGTAATTTATAATATGAATAGAAATTTTCTGTTCATTAAAATAAAGCGTTTAGGCACTATCGCAATTTAAATAATTTGAGCCCATAGGCCATAATAATAAAGAATATTTCGTTGTGTTCCTATATATATATAAATTCACCAAAATCTATAAAGTTCATACGATGGTGGCCTACAACATATATATAAATTTTCAGCTCAATCAAATAAGGCAGTTAGACGCTACCGCACTTTAAATAATTTGAGCCTAGGCCATAATGATAAAAGAAAAAAGTTCTTAGTGTTCGTGTAAAAAAAAAGTATAAGTGTTAGATTCTCAAAAATCAACAGGGTTCATGCTAGGTGACCTATAACATACGTACCAACTTTCAGCTGATTCGAACAAAGCGTTTAGACACTACCGTGTTCACTCATATACATAAACACATAATACATACATCACCGTCAAAAATTATCTCAAGGGACCTTAAAAGGTATAAATATACCGAAATCTCAAAGTCGAATATTTGTCATGATTACAATACTTTTCTTACATGTATGTTTGGAAAATCAAAACGAAATTCCAAAGTAAGACGCAGACATTTCCTATTATTAACAGATGTACAGAAGTTAAATATTGAATTTCCCATATCATCATAATTATAAATTTCATGCACCGCTGTTCAATTTAGTGCAATTTGGGGGCAGTTTTAGACATTAAAATCTATTTGCCTCAACCAAAATTCCATCACTGTTATATATTTATATGTATGTGTGTAGTTGTGATAATGTGAATTAAGTTGCATAAAGTGATAAATGAATAATAAATATCCAGCATATTACTAAGCATGCACAAAACTTTTTTATAACCTTATTTTTACATAAAACTTTGATATAATTTACCATATAGAAACTACGATAGAATTGTGATAAAATAAATGTTCATCGCAAAAGCATATCATATAAGTAAGTACCTTTTTTTTTTTTTTTTTGACCAAAATTTGTATCAGCACACTCTTTATTATAAACATATCCCATATTATGTTTAGTGCAACTACTTAAATCAAATAGATACTGAAATATCGCTCTTAGAAATCGCAGGGAAAAAAAGGTGTAGTAGAGGCATTTATCGACCGGCACATATCAAAACCTAACCAATTTGAACTTATATCAAGATTCAATTAATACATAAAGTTAGCGGCAAGGCCTGCAGCTCAAGAAGACCCCAGGACATCGAAAAAAAATATTAACTATGTCAACCATAATATTGTTACAAAAATATCGACTTTCTTGTATGAAAAAGCAATTCGTAAAGGAACATGCAATTTCTAGTCGATGAATTCTCGAGAGAGTACAACAAAAATATGATTTCAAGGAATATTCTCGAAAAAGCTAAAGCACTCGTATCACAAAAGTCACTATTCAACAAATATTCTGGAAATAGTCCGACAAAACAGTCAATTGTTCCACAAGAGTAAAGCCAACAGCATCAAATATTTCAAAGAGCAGGAATTTCAATAATTCACGATCAAAGATCATTCGTTAGGAACACAGTCTCCAAGCGCATTCGCTCAGAATACAACTAACTACAACTACTCAGAATACTCTAAACACAACTGACTCGCAAAAGTCGACTTGCTTTTTATACCTTTTGGAGATGAGTTTGACGATGCTTCTGTGCTAGAGTCCAATGAAAAATTCCAGATCTTGACTACTGTTCAGCGTAGAAGCCTCTAAATTTCAGGAATCCTAAACAACCATTTTCTCCAAATTCGTCACCAAATCGTCAAGTTTGTTGCCAAGATCGACCTTACTGGAAATGAATGGAAATGCCATTTGGTTTCACTTTGACCAGAACCGTACCTGCACTTTTAAGGCGCTCGGCAAACGATTTTAATCGCCCTGAGCGCAAGATATACATCTAGCCTTTGCACCCTACAATTTAAAAAAGTATTGCGCCACCACGGGAAGTGAGAAATTTGGCTTATGGGTTCGACTGAAGATTTTGCTTTCTGACTGCGTTGTGAGGAAGCAGATTTCAATCTTTGTATAAAGAAGGTGTGTTGAAAGTGTTAAGTCCTGATGCATACACATATAGGTACAGGACAAATAAAATTACCTAAGATTTTTCTCTTTTGCCTGACAACCAATTTCAAAAGACCTACTTTTCAGTTGCACTTCATAATTTTCAGCCGCCCTGAGCGCTCACCCAGTTGCCTCCCCCTCCCCTCCCCCAAACACGGTCCTAATTTACTGTAAAATTACTTTCACTGCAACAGCACAACTGATGCAGGGGGGGGGGGATAATATGTTGCAACATTACTCCCCTTTTCAAAGACTACACGTCCTGGACAGTTTCTGTATATCGTTTCATGATTTTAAATATGGTATGGACTTATAGAGTTAATCTATAGATGTGAATCTCTTACGGCTTACTACTCGGCGACTCTATATTTTCCTAACGACATCGTTCAGTTTCCTAATTATTAAGGACCTTCCCAGTTTTTTAGTAACTTCGGGCATTGACCTTTTCGGCACTTTGGGTTGTAAAACCATACACGAACACCATCCTTTAGATAATTTTCAGTTGCCTTACTATCAAGAAATTTTACCCATAGGTGTAATGTATTTGAATGTCCCTGCATACAAATTTTTGTCTGATTTCGATAAAAACTTTCAAGTAACATCTCCATCAAATACAAATTTAGTACACAGATTTTGGACTATCGTCTAATATTTGTGTTTGACTTATATTGATGAGAGACACTCAAACACACAGACCAACCACTAAAAATATCATTCTTAGATTCAGGGGACTTCAAACTGCGTAAATATATTAAAAACTGAATCTTGAAAACGTTTACCCCGAAAGCATTTCGAATACTTTCTTTATCATACATGGGTAAGATAAAGTAATAATATACTCTTACGAAGTAAAACTAATTCTCACTATTGTATAGATAGAAGCATATATCTTTATTCATTCTTTTGCATGGAAATGATAGGAATAATAAAATATATAAAAATTAAAGATCTTCAAAGTTAATAAAAACACTATACGATTTTTTTTTTTTTTTTTTTTTACATTTCTTTTTTCTTTATTACCCAAAAATAAAAAAAAAGAACCGTAAAGAGCATGATGGTAAATTAAAACTTTAATATCCAAGACAGCTGGCTAGTGAAATATAATTAAAATTAGTTCTAATTAGAATTATTTTTGCTTTCAAAAAAAAAAAATATTTTGTATCATAAAAACTATGAGAATAATTTGTTAAATTTAAGTAATAATTTGTACTACTTGAAAAAAAAAATCATTCATTAATATAAAATTAAGGCAATTATTATTATGCGAGATTCAAAAGTACTAGTTCATTATATTAGTACTGAACTAGTTATAAAAGCATAATAATAAGGAAGGTTTAATTAAAGAAAGTCTTCTTTAATTAAAAAGTACAAATTTACAGAAATACAAGTAAGTATTAAATTGCAAGTAGCAAACACTAAGTAAGGAGAGAGAGGGGAAGAAGTTTTAATTAAAATTGTTTTTAATCAAAATTAACTCTCAAGACAAAATAATTATGACCAACAAGGAAGTCGGGGGCAGGCAAAAAGAAAAAAGAAACATTGATGTGCTTACTCTCAAATATAAAAAAAGAAATGTGTATGTTGTTGGTATTATCATGTATCTATTAATTGCTAAATTTTATAACGGAATTAAATTCTTCAATTTATATTTATATATATATACATATAAACATATATATATATATATACTTCAAAATAAGTTCATATTTTTAAAATCATTAAATTTTTCAGGTGGTTTTATATATACAAAATTATTTTTTTAAATGTATCGTGGAACTTGATCAACTCAAGAGATGCAGTATATTTGAACAGATTAGTTCAAATTAATAACATACTAAAAAATGTACTATATAAATATACTATAACATGTCTAAATTTCAAATCAACATTTTACTTTCCAGCTTTTGTTTCCATATCATTTCTTTTTTGCGACAGCATGCCTTAGTAATCATTGTCGTACATGAATTAATCTAAATCAGAGCAATACATTTCATTAATACAGTTCATCAATTAATATCATCGTACGTTCATAAGAACTTTCGAAAACATTTCTGTTCAGAATATTTTAGGTCAAACTAACAACTAGTTCATTCCAAATTAAGTTCGTTGGTTTAGGGATCATGTAAAGGTTCATGTACAAAATGTTCCTAAAAATTTTGATGAACGAGCAATGACATTAATTGACGAACAACATTGGTGAAGTGTTTTTTTTTCTGCTATGAGTTAGTTCATGAAAGATATAGGTCATGTAAATATATATGTCCTGTATCATATAGTGACGCTATACTAAAGTTTTTGTTGAGATCAAGCACATGTTTCGTGTACAGGGCCATCCAAGATAATTGAAATACATTATGTTTATGTGCGAAATTTCTGGAAAGCACAGAGTAATATCTAGAGGCTGAGTTAAACAAAATGAAATGAACATAAATCTTCTTCCATAAAAGCTTATTTCATATAGAAATTGCTATGGAAATCATTCACCATTCGTTTACAGGACTACTAAAAAAGCTGGAATGTACTGGTACTATACATGGAAATTGCTGGAAGTGCATTTCATGTTGTGTTTGTGTGTTGTTTTTTTTACTATAAGATTATATTTAAGTACCTACTATGGTGTCTATATAGTTTATGGACAATATACAGGACTACACAAAATTAAGGTAAATAATTTTTTATATTGAATTTAATTGATGGAAGTACTTTTCTACATTTTACTATATTGATGAACATTGTTCAAGAAAGAAAATTAACTTCTCACACCCACACTGTAAACAAAGTATTTTTTAAAGTTCAATATTCTACTTTGTTTTTTTTATAATATCACGTTTTGAGGTCACTTAAATACGAAAGATAAATTTCTAGCGGTTGATATCTATGTATATATGTTATCAGCATAACTGAAAAACAAACAACTGCAAGAAATTTGGTATTTTGAACTTCGTATAGGGTTGCCACTTGAAAAGTGCGATCAAGAATGGTAAATTTCAAGTTATATTACTGTTGAAAGTTGTTTGAATAATTTGGAATAATTTTTTTAATTTAACAGCAGTCTTGAATTTATTTTTTATAAATGTAGCTTAGTTGCCAACATTTTAGATTATTCTGGAGCATTTTAAGCCCCACTTTTAAATCGCACCACTTTATATATAGAATTTTTTTTTTTTTCTGCGATACATAATTACGATAAAATAAGAAAAAATTACCCTTAAGAAAAAAGTGGTATGGAATAAAGACGAGGCTAAAAATGCTCCGGAATAAATTAAATGCTGACATCAATGATGTAGGTACTATAATTGAACGGGGATTGAGGAACATAATTATATATCAAATAAAACTGTCTTAAACTTACTTTAGATTATTTTTAATTGAACTTTATTATCTCACCTCATTGATTTTAAGCTTGAATCTGCAATACGTCTTAACAGTACTGAAATGCGGGGTAAGAGAAAGTCGTGTGAGTGACACACCAGATTATTTTCTTATGAATCACATTTCAGTAAAGTACATGTTACGAAACACTAATGCAGTAAATTTCAGTTCACTATTTAAACTATGGTAGTAATTTAGGTTTTCCGTCTTTTATGAAGTTGAGTGGGTTTAACGTCGCACCAGAGCTACACAGTAGGCAGTGTTGCCTGATCTGGTGGATTTTTTATTCAATAATCCCCAATAATTTTGAGAAGTGATATTTGATATACGTAATAGACTACCAATCTTCAAAGTGATTAGGCAAGCGTTATAATTAAAAATTTGGTGATTATTGAATAAAAAATCGGCCAGACCTGGCAACATTGATAGTGGGCAATTAGCGGCGGTCTGGATTCACTTTTAAGTCCGAAAACGTGCCATCAGAATTTGGATCCTCCGCGGTTTGAGATGGCTTCCCAACTTCGTTAGTCTCCAGATGTGTTAATTTTACGGAATATGGAGTGCATTGTAGCCATGACGTATTTTATGTGCACCAGTCTTTTATGAGGAATATTCACGTGATTCTTTCACATATGACCGAGTGCCCTCAGCCCTCATTGTGAAGTATTTTTTAGATGAGAGAAGCAGACAGACACCGGTCTAATTATCAAATCGCATTCTAGAATTATTCAAACTTCAAAATTTTTATCAACCTAATTTTTCCTCTTCATGAACAAAGAAAAAGATGAAAACGAATAAATTCATTTATGATGTTGCTCGAACTGAGTTTGGGCACTTTTTTTGAGTTTGTTTGTCTTTATCTATTTCAAAATATGTCAGGGATACATGATGCTAATTTTAAAATATAAGTGAAGAATGAAGGGTATTTGTCAGAAACTTTACCACCTGCCCCTCTTGGTAGGAAACTATACATTAAGACTTTTTATATGGAATTTGGAAGGCTTGTCAACATAAAAGTAAGAGCTGCATGAATTAATTTATCTCTTTATGATACCATGGGAATAAAGATTTATCTCATAATCTACCAAGACCTTAAAGATAAAATATTTAAAAATAATAGGAAAGAACTTTTTTTATTTATTTATGAAAATAATAATAAATATATTTTCAGAAATTTAGCCACCTGTCTCGAAAGGAAGAGGGAATAAGGCAAAACATTACTATGTGATATACCAGGGGTGGCCAACCCGCGGCCCGCGGGCCGCATGCGGCCCACCGCGTAGTTTCTTGGGGCCCGCGAGGAGACTAACGATATTTAAAGTTTGACAACTTTGGTTAACGAATCAAAAATTAATAAATACGTTCTGACTTTTCGAAGTGAAAATATCTTTCAACGATTATGGTAGATAAGGAACTGTTGTAATGGAATGTTATTAGATCCATTATTCATTCTTTTTATTATAGTTTTAATATATAGTCGTAATTTTTTTTTACAATTCTATTGTTAATTTATGAATGAAAATAATTTAAATTAATGTATTCTTCTCTGTATACATCCCTTAAGCAAAATCTAACTAAACCGTCTAAACTAGGCCTTATTACTAATCGATTGGCACCAGTCGCAAGTCTCTACATTAATTTACGGCGGAATTAGTCGGTAAAGCAGGGGGGGGGGGGATTTTTTTTTATGACTGTACATACAGTGTGGCCCGAATGAATAAAATATATTTCTAATGCGGCCCACCAAGTGTTTTGGGTTGGACAGGCCTGTGATATACCATAAGGCATTACAGATGAACGAATAGGGTGACTATCCATATATGGGATATGTGCAACTGATTCGTCACTCTGCACAAGAAACTATATGTTAGTAAAATAAAAAATAAAAATACAGGACAGAGAGAACTTTAAAAAAATAAACTCTATCTCATATCCGATGACAAAGCAAAACTTTATACAGTTGAACCTCGTTAACGTGAATCTCAAAGGGTATAAAAAAAATTTCATGTTATCAGTAGTTCATGCTATCAGTAACTCAGAAATTAATCTTCAATTCCGACGGAGGTTCTAGAAGCACTTCATGTTAAAAGTAATTCATGTTAAGCGAGTTCACGTTAACGAGGTTCGACTGTACAAGTTAAGAAAGGAAACTGATACAAGATACTGAATCCCACAGCACAGGTGCAAAAATATGAGAATTTGTATTGAAATTCGGTTCATTGCTACTCATCCAAAAGATAAAAGCAATATCGATACATTATGAAAGTTTCACCAATAAAACTTTTTTAAATGTTGATTAAAAAAAAAAAAAAAAAATAGGCGTATGGTATAAGTTATTAATCTAAAATTTTGATCTTTGGTGAAAGATTTTGGAACAAAATACTAGGACATCCTGGGTCCTCCCGAAAGGAGGAACATATGTGACAAAATCCAACAAGACAATAAAAACGGAACTTTACTCATGTTAAAGTGACAGGACAAAACAGGATAGATTTCAAATGAAGTTCGATACATTATCAGGGGGTCTCATAAAAGAGGAAAACGTTATTTTGGAATCTACGATAGTTTTCGATGAAATATTAAAAGATGTGTTTTAAAAATGAAGCAAAAGAAATTAGTATTCTTATAAAAATTCAGTACCATTTTCTTTTTAAAAAAAGTATGCGCGGGGGTGGGGGGGGGGGGGGGGGGGGGTGATCATATCTTTGAAACAGCAACAAAAAGGGGGGGGGGTGTATAGAGGCAGCGGCTGTAAGACTAAATTTCGCAACGAAACATATTTAATTATTATTTATTTATTGTCAAAATTCCATGAGGCATTCCTGTTGACAATCAAAAATTTTGTCTATTTGTGTTGGAATTCATCGCGATAGCGGCTATAATAAAAAAATCTGATCAATAGGGCCTAACAAAGGCAAGGACATGCGGACCCGGCATTCCCACGCTGAAGTGGCCCCCAAATCAAATATAAATCTTAATCAGACTTTTTTTTTTTTAGATCTTAAGTGATTAAGTATAAAAGGCACCAGTGGCGTAGATTGCACCCCCGCAACCCCCGCAGTGCGGGGAAGGGGGGGCGCACAAGCTCAGGGGGTGCACTTAAAATATTAAAGACTTCCCTAAAAATTACCATGGAAAAAAAAAAAAAAAAAGCGGTTGAGAGAGAAAAGTGGCGAAATTTGAGAAGCATCCCAAAAAAGAAATGTTCTTGTTAATCGTTAATTAACATAGAAATATAGACCCTTTTGAACTGGGGGGGTACTCCTTCTTTCTTCCCCTCCCTCAATAAAAAAAAATTTGATTTTAACACGCTTATATTAGCTTCACCTGTAAGTATGTATGTATGTTTGTTTGTAACTTCTCTGGGAGCAAAACGTGATTGCACAAAATCCTTCAAATCTCAAACAAAAAAACAGAAATCCGTAAAATTTTTGCTTTAAAATATAGCTAATACAAATGTCTAAAAATCGGTTTCTGGAATTTTTGAAATTCGGTCCCCAAGGGGGGCAGGGGGAGGGGGGGCAAAACGTGATTTCACATGCGTAAAACGTGATTTCGCATAATCCTATATATCCCAAACAAAAAAATAATAGATATACGTGAAATTTTTGCTCTAAAATATAGCTAAGGCAACTATCTAAAAAAAAATTTCTGGAATTTTAGAAATTCAGCCCCCAGGTGGGGCAGCAAGGGGGGGGGGGCTATGGAGCAAAAACAAATAGAAATACAGTTATGCCGTTGAAAATTGGTACAGATAGGTTTTAAAGTTCTGCAAGTGGGATATTTTCGATTGTGTAAAGTTATTAGGAGGGGCAAAAGGGGGGGAAGGGAGGGGGGGGGAAAAAATAAAAATAGTGTCAGATCGTTCAAAATTGGTACATAGAGGTTTTCGATACTTACAAATCGATTGCGGATATTTTTGAATTTGTGAAATTTTTAGGAGGGGTGGGTAGGGGGGTGAGGGGGTAAGGGGGGGCTATGAGGCAAAAACAAATAGAAATACAGTTAGGCCGTTCAAAATTGGTACAGATACGTTTTAAAGGTCTGCAAGTCGAATGGGGATATTTTCGATTGTGTAAAGTTATTAGGAGGGGCAAGAAGAGGGGGGGGGAAGAGGGGGCAAAAAAATAAAAATAGTGTCAGATAGTTCAAAATTGGTACATAGAGGTTTTCGATACTTACAAATCGATTGCGGATATTTTTGAATTTGTAAAATTATTGGGAAGGGTGGGTAGGGGGGTGAGGGGTAAGGGGGGGCTATGGGGCAAAAACAAATAGAAATGCAGTTAGGCCGTTCAAAATTGGTACAGACAGATTTAAGAGGCCTGCAAGTCGAATGGGGATATTTTCGATTGTGTAAAGTTATTAGGAGGGGCAAGAAGGGGGGGGGGGAAGAGGGGGCAAAAAAATAAAAATAGTGTCAGATAGTTCAAAATTGGTACATAGAGGTTTTCGATACTTACAAATCGATTGCGGATATTTTTGAATTTGTAAAATTATTAGGAGGGGCGGGTAGGGGGGTGAGGGGTAAGGGGGGCTATGGGGCAAAAACAAATAGAAATGCAGTTAGGCCGTTCAAAATTGGTACAGATAGATTTAAGAGGCCTGCAAGTCGAATGGGGATATTTTCGATTGTGTAAAGTTATTACGAGAGGCAAGAAGTGGGGGAGGGGAGGGGGGGCATAAAAATAAAAATAGTGTCTGATCGTTCAAAATTGGTACATAGAGGTTTTTGATACTTACAAATCGATTGCGGATATTTTTGAATTTGTAAAATTATTAGTAGGGGCGGGTAGGGGGTGGGGCGGTAAGGGGGGGCTATGGAGCAAAAACAAATAGAAATACAGTTAGGCCGTTGAAAATTGGTACAGATAGGTTTTAAAGGTCTGCAAGTCGAATGGGGATATTTTCGATTGTGTAAAGTTATTAGGAGGGGCAAGAAGGGGGGAAGGGAGGGGGGGCAAAAAAATAAAAATAGCGTCAGATTGTTCAAAATTGGTACATAGAGGTTTTCGATACTTGCAAATCGATTGCGAATATTTTTGAATTTGTAAAATTATTAGGAGGGGCGGGTAGGGGGGTGAGGGGGTGGCTATGGGGCAAAAACAAATAGAAATACAGTTAGGCCATTCAAAATTGGTACAGATAGATTTAAGAGGCCTGCAAGTCGAATGAGGATATTTTCGATTGTGTGTAAATATTTTAACCAAAAACTTACATACTGTAGCTATTTATGTGATAAATAATAAAATAATAAATATAGTTTAAAATATAGTTTAAAAAGCATGCTTTCATAGCACATCGAACTAAAAAGTGAAAAATAAATATAGTTTAAAAAAACTAAAAAACACGCTTTTAAAGCACATCAAACTAAAAAGTGAAAAATAATTCTTAATATAAGCTGAAAACAATAATGAACGAAAAATACTAGTATAATTGTGAAAAAAGCGTGGGGTGCTTTGTGCCATATTTTTCGTATATCGAGCAACCCACGCTTTTTTCACAATTATACTAGTATTTTTCGTTCATTATTGTTTTCAGCTTATATTAAGAATTATTTTTCACTTTTTAGTTTGATGTGCTTTAAAAGCGTGTTTTTTAGTTTTTTTAAACTATATTTATTCTAATTAATCACAAAAATAGTTACGCTCAAAAGGTAAGTGCGTTTTTTGCCATGGCCCTCTTCTCCCGGTACTCTTTTGCTGCTTATGAGTTTTTATACCACTGATTTATAGTAGCTATAACTTTTAAAAGTATATTAAATTGTTTGTCCAAATTTATCTTGATTTCGTCAAAGAGCGCAGAAGTTGTAGAAGCAACAGGATTGAGGAAGAAGATGGCATCTTTCAATTTTGTTTTAATGTTAGTGTTCCAAAGTAATATAATGGAGCGAGTAAATTTAACGTCCAAGATACTCCAAAACAAAAATGTTACCCTTGATGAAGCAACAAATCATCTTGAAAGAATTTTGAACCAAATTATGAATATGCGACTGCATTTGAACAAATTATTGAAGAAGCGCAAGAAATTGCGAAAGGATGGGATATTGAAGCGACATTGCTAAAAAAGCGTCAAAGGAAAATAAAAACTTTTCATGACGATTTGTCCAAGGATATCGAATTTAAAGATCCAACATATATTTTTAAAATTAATGTGTTTAATAGGGTCATTGACACATTGATTTGTCAAATTAATAGAAGATTTGAAAGTATGAAAAATATCAATGATATTTTTAGTTTTTTAAATCCCATATCACTTTCTGGAAAATCAGATAAAGAATTGACGGAATGTACCAGAAGATTCTATTCAAAATATGAATCCGATGTGTCCAATGCGATTGAGGAGGAAATTTTATGTTTTAGGAATAAAGTTGAACCTGAAATTAAGAAAAGAAAAATGACAAAAATTTCAGAAGTGGCAAATTTTTTATTTATTGAAGATAAAATCTTGTCTTGTAGCCTTCCTGATATATGTACGGCTCTGCTAATCTTCTTGACTCTCCCAGTGACGGCGGCATCAGCCGAACGATCATTTTCAAAATTGAAATTAATTAAGAACTATTTACGAAATTCTATGTCAGAGACAAGGTTGAGTGGACTTGCAGTTTTAAGTATTGAGAGTGAACGAATGCGTGCTCTTAACCTGGACAAACTGGTAAAAGAATTTTGTCAGTCAAAGAAACGAAGAGGGCTATTAAATATGTAAATAAATGACCTATAATAATTCTATATCATATCATACATGATGCTTTTATGAAATGAAAACTTTATTATTATTTTTTTTTTCAAAATATTTTTATTGCAATGCATTTTTAACACTTTCCAACAAGGTTGAAAAGTGTTTATGACTTGGGTTTGTCTGTCTGTCTGTCTGTCCGCGCTCTAACTCCCGTAAATATTTATGGAATTTCTTGAAACTGATATATGTTATTCAAGTTCCCTATCGGATGTTCCCTACTGAAAATGGAGTTTATACCTCTACTGGTTTGTGTACAGGGACACCCGAAAATATTTCAAAGCATTGTGTTCTATGAGAGGCATTTCTATAAACCATATTTTCATACCCATACTGTACAAAAATCTTAATGAGATTGAAATATGATATACAAGTTCACTATCGGATGTTCCCTATTAAAAATGGAGTTTATACCTCTACTGGTTTGCGTACAGGGGTACCCGAAAATATTTCAAAGCATTGTGTTCTATGAGAGGCATTTCTATAAACCATATTTCCATACCCTTACTGTACACAAATCTTAATGAAATTGAAATATGCTATTCAAGTTTTATATCGGATGTTTCCTGTATAAAATGGAGCAAACACCACCACTGATTTGTGTACAGGGACACACAAAAGTATTCCAAAACATTGCGTTTTATGGAGATATTTCTATAAACTAATTTTTAATAACTTTACTTTGCACGAAAATTTATGAAATTGAAATATGTTATTTATAAGCACAAAAGAAAATGCTTTGCATAGAATATAGCATGATTAGCATTAGATTTACAGGGTGACACAAAAATATTCAGTTATATAAAGAGCTATTAATAAATATTTGCTAAAAGTGTACTTTCGTTTACAATAAGCGTTTTTAACACTTTCTAACATTTTTAACACTTCCCAACAAGGTTGAAAAGTGTTGATGCCTTCGGTTTGTCTGTCTGTCAATCTGTCTGTCTCTCCACGCTCTAATTCCCGTAAATATTTGTGGAATTTCTTGAAACTGATATTTGTTATTCAAGACACACTATCGGATGTTCCCTTTTGAAAATGGAGTTTATACCTTTACTGGTTTGTATACAGGGATACCCGAAAATAGTTCAAAGCATTGTGTTCTATGAGAGGTATTTCTATAAATCGTATTTTCATACTATTACTGTACACATATCTTAGTGAAATTGAAATATGTTATTCCAGTTCACCATCGGATGTTCCCTGTTGAAAATGGAGTTTATACCTCTACTGGTTTGTGTACAGGGCCCCCCGAAAGTATTTCAAAGCATTGTGTTCTATGAGAGGTATTTATATAAATCATATTTTCATACCTTTACTGTACACATATCTTAATGAAATTGAAATATGTTATTCAAGTTCACTATTTCTCCTTTATAAAATGGATTAAATACCAACTCTGTTTTATATACAAGGACACACAAAAGTATTCTAAAGCATTGCGTTCTATGAGAGACATTTCTATAAATCAAATTTTAATAACTTTACTTTCCACGAAGTTTTAGGAAATATAAATATGTTATTTATATGCACAAAAGAATACTTTCCACAGAATATAGCATGATTAGCATTAGATTTACAGGGTGACACAAAAATATTCTGTTATATTAAGAGCTATTATTAAAAATTTGCTAGAATTCTACTTTCGTTTACATTAAGCGTTTTTAACACTTCCTAACATTTTTTAAGTGTGAATATGATATCAATTTGTGTATCTGTCCGTCTGTCCGCACTCTAACTCCCGTAAATATTTATGGAATTTTTTGAAACTGATATATGTTATTCAAGTTCACTATCGGATGTTTCCTATTGAAAATGGAGTTTATACCTCTACTGGTTTGTGTACATGGACACCCGAAAGTATTTCAAAGAATTGTGTTCTATGAGAGGTATTTCTATAAACCATATTTTCATACCTTTACTGTACGATATCTTCATGAAATTGAAATATGTTATTCAAGTTCACTATTGAATGTTTCCTATATAAAATAGATTACATACCAACTCTGTTTTATATACAGGGACACTCAAAAGTACTCCCAAGCATTGCGTTTTTTGTGAGATATTTCTATAAATCAAATTTTAATAACTTTACTTTTCACGAAGTTTTAGCAAATTGAAATATATTATTTATCTGCACAAAAGAATGCTTTGCATAGAATATAGCATGGTTACCATTAGATTTACAGGGTGACACAAAAATATTCAGTTATATTAAGAGCTAGAATTGTACTTTCGTTTTCATTAAGCGTTTTTGACACTTTCTATCATTTTTTTAGTGTAAATATAATTTCAATTTGTGTATCTGTCTGACTGTTCTTCTGTCCGTCTGTCTGTCTCTCTGTCTGTTTTTCTGTGCTCTAATTCCCGTAAATATTTATGGAATTTCTTTAAACCGATATATTTTATTGAAGTTCACTATCGGATGTTCCCTATTGAAAATGGAATGGATACCTCTTCTGGTTTGTGTACAGGGACACCCAAAAGTATTCGAAAGCATTGTGTTCTATGAGAGGAGTTTCTATAAATCATATTTTAATACCTTTAAAGTATAGAAACTAATGAAATTTTAATATGTTATTCAATTCTCTATCGGATGTTTCCTATGTAAAATAGAGTACATTTCTAACTGGTTTGTGTACAGGGGCACTTGAAAGTACTCGAAAGCATTGTGTTGTATGAGAGTTATTTTTATAAACCAAATTTTAATAATTTTATTTTCAACAAAGCTTAATGCAATTGAAATACACTGCTCAAAACAATTAAAGGATATTGTAAATCTTATATAAAATAACGGTATAAGCGATTTTTTTTTTTAAAGAAAACGGAAGAAGAGCGTCACAAGTACAAATTTTTCTAGTTAACTTCGGAGAATGAAAATTTTGAGTTTGATCTCAAAAATGACATTTCAGCAGCAGCGAATGAAATTTGGCTTTACACTAAATGAAAGACAAAGAAGAAAAGAATGGTCAATATTCAATATGTTTCGATGATTGCGATGACTTAATGAAGTTATTTAACCGATTCAAAAGCTTGAAGAGTTGTTGGTCGGTTAGAGGGGGTCCAAACACAAACCGGAGTAGCCGAAGTCACTGGGGTTTCGCAAAGTGTGATTTCCAGGATCTGAAAATGATTTTTGGAGACTGAAAATGTAAGCTGAAGGCCAGGGCAAGGTCATAGACGTGCAAAAACACTCAATGGAAATTGATATTTAATGCTAATGGCTCGGAGACTACGAAATATGAATGCCACTCTTCTACAAAAACAACTTCGCTCAGCTACTGGCACCACAGTTTTGACTCAAACTGTCCGAAATTGGCTCAACGCTGTAGGTCTGTATGCTCACCGACCAATAATGTGTGTTACGTTACAGTAACAAATCATCGCGCTCGCAGGGAGTGGGCAACAGAGCATTGTAAAATGGAGAGAAGTGAATGATGCAATATTTTTTTCTTTGGAAAGTCTCGTTTGTCTGTTCATCACGATAATAGGCATATTTTCATTTGAAGGGAAAGTCGCACTAAAAACAATCCTGCGTTCGTGCACAAAAGTATCAGATTTGGCGGTTGGAGGGGGGGGGGATCCATTGATGGGTGCACTGATTCCCACATCATTCGAAATGGAGCTCTGACCGGTCGTCGATATAGGGGTAAGATCATCAGACCTATTGCTATAGCGTGGAGCTGGTCTTGGACAGTTTGGGTAAAAAATGTGGCATCAGTAGCCGAGAGAAGGTAATTGTTGAAGAGAGAGGCATTCATATTTCTGTATCTCCTAGCCGTTAACGTTAAATATCAATCTTCATTGCACGTTGTTTCATTCTATGACCTTGCTCTGATCTTCAGCCTGCATTTCCAGTCACCAAATGTCGGTTTCAAATCATCTAAATCACACTTTGCGAAACTCCAGGGACTTCAGCTACTTCGGTTTGTGTTTGGACTCCCTCTAACCGACCAACAACTCTCCAAGCTATTGAATCGGTTAAATCACTTCGTTAAGACATCGCAATCATCGAAACAACGTACTTATTTGAATGTTGACTATTCTTTTCTGCTTTGTCTTTCATTTAGTGCAAAGCCAAATTTCATTCGCTGCCGCTAAAACATCATTTTTGAGGTCAAGCTCAAAATTTGCATACTCCGAAGTTTGAAAACGAGAAAAATTTGTATTTGTGACCCTCTTCCGTTTTCTGCGAAAAAAAAAAATAATCGCTTATACCGTTATTTTATATGACTTACAATATCTTTTAATTGTTTTGAGCAGTGTATATTATTCGTATGCACAAAAGAGTGTGCCTTCTATGTAATACAGTATGGTTAGCATTAGATTTACAGGGCCACAAAAAAATAATCAGTTACATTTACAGGTATTAATAAAAATTTGCTGGAATTGCACTTTTGTTTACATGAGCGTTTTAATACTTTCTTATAATTTTAGTGGGAATATGATTTCAATTTGTGCATCTGTCTGTCCGATTGTCTACCTTTCTATCTGTTTCTCTCCGGCTCCTATCATTCGTAAATATTTTGAGATTTTTTTTTAAATGATACACTCAAGTTCCTTATGTAATGTTCCCTATTTAAAATGTCATTAATAGGTCCTGTACAACTAGTTTGTTTACAGGGACAACAACAACAACAATAAAAAAAAAAAAAGCCAATGTATTACGTTTTAGGACAGAATTTTTTAAAAGTTATATTTAAAAAAACTTTCTACTAAAAAAATCTTAAAAGCATTGACATGTATTATTACTATTCTAAAATATATTTTTGTATAGAATATGAAATATGATTAACTTTCAGATTTACAGGGCTACAGTAAAATATTCAGAGCGTTTAAAAGCTGTAATTATAATCTAACGGCTGCATTTTCTTTTGCGTTAAGCTTTCCAAATGCACTTTCCAAAATGCCTAAGAGTGATTTTAAAATCAATTATTCTATCTGTATGTTTTTCAATGCTTCTGTCTGTTGTGCGATAACGTAGGCAAAGAATATTAATAGTTATTCTATACAACAATTGATACGTAATATTTGTCTCCAAGCAAACATTTATTTATAAAAAGAAGTATTTATTGTAAAAAGAAGTATCTTTTTTGGATGATAGGAAAGGGGCGCATGATTTAGATTGCGGGGAGAGCAGGACATCTTAGCTATGCCACTGAAAGGCACCCAAAGACGTCACTCTCCCAGGCCCCTTGTAATCTAAATTGGGCACTGTCAATTGACTTAAAACTTTGAACAAATTCTTATGAGTTTTGTAGAATCGAATGTATGGTTTTGATGCATAATGTTTATGACTCAAACATACAGGAACATATACACACACACACAAAAAAAAAAAAAAAAAAAAAAAAAAAAGATACATTATTGTTTATGGGCGTCATTTCTTTTAAGAGATTAACATGGTTACAACACATTTAACAAAATGAAACTAACATATATTTTTAAAATTCTTATACTGTGTAAATATAGTAGGACAGTCATCTCCCGTAAATTTTGTTCTAAATTTTTATCCTATTCATGAACTCAGATTTTTGTCATAATAAAATTATGCGTGAACTGTGACTCTTGGTTAAAAATCAATCATAATCCTTACAATTACATGTCAATAAAGTCATGTTACATATGAAATAGTACACACACCATAGTCATATACCATAAACATGTTACATCATTTTTTTTTTTTTTAATAAAATCACACAATCAACTGTGGAAGAAAATCATATTTATTGAAATTTAATTTTCCGACTGAGTGAAAATAATGCCTGGACCGGGACTCGAACCCCGGATCTTTGACTTACAAGGTCAAGGCTCTACCAATTGAGCTATCCAGGCCGACATCCCGGTCAGCATTATGAATTTAATTTAAAATGCTGACCGGGATGTCGGCCTGGATAGCTCAATTGTAGAGCCTTGACCTTGTAAGTCAAAGATCTGGGGTTCGAGTCCCGGTCCAGGCATTATTTTCACTCAGTCGGAAAATTAAATTTCAATAAATATGTTACATCATGTTCTTATTACATACACCACCTGCTTTATCCAAAAATTACAAGCCAAGTAGCCTACTAAAAGGTGAAAGAACAGATTTAGTCAAAATAGAGAGATAAGATTTGCATTTTTTTGCCAATGCCAAGGTGAGTGGCATCACAGGTTATGTTTGACAATATTTACTTTCATTTGAGATAAAAATTAAATAGGCAACATTAATTGAATAAGAAATACTACACTCCTGTTCAAAAGTTTTGCAAGATTTGCAAACGATCAGATTTTTTCAATTTAAAAACTAATCTCTCCATGAAATGCTTTCAAACATTGGGTATTTAAAGAACTGGGTTTTCCTCATGTTTTTCACTGAAGATTGGTTTAATACAACATTTACGGCTGTATTCACCAATAACTTCACCTCCCGGTTGAACACGAAAACTTTAAAAGCAGATAAAGTCTGGGTACAGCTTTTCAGCTAAATTTGATTCGTTGCTTATGCCATCTAGCGGCATTGTTACTTTCAGATTTTTCAGCGGAAAATAACCAATAAAAAAGTATATGAAATCTTTGTCGATAGATAGCAGAAGGAGGCGGTCAATTTTTTTTTAGAAAGCTGTACACTGCCTTTAGACGCTTTGAAGTGTTTTCGTTGAACCGAGGGTTGAAGTGAACAGTGAATACGGCCGTTAGGGGACCGGAAACAAATTGAACAAAATCAATAATGTTTGTGATCACCCTGTATCGTTAAGTGAACGACATGATCTGTAACTTTAGGATATGTTAATACAGACCCAGTTTAATTTGTGGATGAATTCGTGTGACGATAGCATATTAAATAACGGATATATAAGCATTTATTTTAAAACTCCCCCACCCCACCCCCCACCCCAAAAAAAATAAAAAAAATAAAAAAAATCAGCATGTTTCTTATTTATAATATACAAAGTTTTTAACGAATATTATTACCACTTTCAGATAAGCTGGAAAGACACTTAAAACAATATACTGCAATCAAAATACACAAACCTCAAATATCTCCTGAATTATGAACATTTTTATGAAAAATGTTTTCACTGCGCGTGTGCGAAAGATAAAAAAAAATTCATTGCATAGGTTGAAAGCTAGATATATTGGGCAACTTTTGTCAAAAGTGCATTTGAATAGAGTAAAAATTAAGCAAATTATACGAAAAAGAACGAGCTAAATTTTAGATATTTTCCAAGAGTTGAAATTTCTTAAGGGGTTTTCTCATGCCGCGTAGTTAATTTAAAGATCCAATTATTTTAACCACATAGCAAAAGTTATTTTTTGTGAAAACCCCTTATCTCGCAAATCTTAGTAAATAAACAAAAATATTTTAGAGTTACAAGCTTATAAGGGGTTTTTCACAAAAAAGAAATTTTGCTAAGTGGCTAAAATAATGGGATCTTTAAATTAATTACGGGCATGTGAAAAAACACTTAAGAAATTTCAACTCTTTGAAAATATCTAAAATCTAGCTTGTTCTTTTTCGTATAATTTGCTTAGTTTTTACTCTATTCAAATGAAATTTTGACAAAAGCTGTCCAATATATCTAGCTTTCAACCTATGTAATAAAATTTTTTTTTATCTTTAGCACATGCGTAGTAAAAATATGTTTCATAAAAATGTTCATATTTCATGAGATATAAGATATTTGTATTCTGATCGCAGTATATTGTTTTAAAAGTGTTTTTCCAACTTATCTGAAAAAGGGAATAATTTTTGTTAAAAACTCTGTGTATTTATAAATAAAAAGCATGTTGATTTTTTTTTTTTTTTTTTTTTTGAGTTTTAAAATAAATGCATATATTTCCGTTATTTAATATGCTATCGTCGCACAAATTCATCCACAAATTGAGCTGAGACTATATTAACAAACATATCCTAAAGTTACAGATCATTTCGTTCACTTAATGATACAGGGTGATCACAAACATTATTGATTTTGATCAATTTGTTATCGGCCCCCGTTATCTTAAACCAATCTTCACTGAAAAACATGAAGAAGACCCAATTCTTTAAATGCCCAATGTTTGAAAACATTTCATCAAGAGATAAGTTTTTAAACTGAAAAAAAAAAAAAAAAACTGATCATTTGCAAATCTTGCTAAACTTTTGAGCTGAGTGTGTTATTCAGAATTTTCAGTGGGACAGAAAAAAAAAAAGGAAAGAAAGAATAAATTAAAAAAAAAAAAAAAAATTCATGGATTGTGCCCACATAAAAGAAAAAATATTGATTTTTCTTTAATTTATTTTGTTAACATGAATTTTGCTACAAATTGTATCCTCTTTCCCTTGTCAGAATACTTGTACTATTAATGATTTTTCAAAAAAGTCAAATATCTGCATACAAAGAATAAATGTGTTAAATATTTCTTGTATACCACATGTTAGGCCCAAATAACGTTTCTAATTTTATCTAAACACAAACAGATACAGAAAGACAAGGAAGACTAGTGAGCCTAAAAATTTAATGCCTCGTGATGAAAAAAAATACTTATGAGCTTAAAAAAATAAGTGGAAGTAGTTAAAAAACTCAAATTCAAACAGGAGTTTCTGGCGTGTCTAGGTGAAGAGTTACAGCTGAACTACATAAAGAAGTTCAAAGAATTCATTTTCAGAAAGTAGAAATATCGTCCAAAGTGGAAACAAAAGCACTTGATAGCTGTTTGTCTTAGGCGACAGACGACGGAACACATGTCATTGACCACTGAACGGACTTCTATAATATTTTCAGTCAAGAAGAAATTCAACTTTAATTGTTCAAATTGTTACCAGAGATACTAACATTGTCTAAAGAATGAAGAAAAATTTTATTCAACATGACAAATTGAGAGAAGAAGTTTGACGGTCCGAATAGTAGCTGAACATTAAAGTAGTAATCTGATCTTTCTGAGTTACAGGAAGAAGCATACAGTTTACATTCAAATTCTAAATTCAAATATTCTTCCTTATAGCTCCATTTTAGAAGAGGGATAGTGAATATTCATGTTTCAACAAGACAAAGCATCCATTTACACTGCCAATGGAATCAAAAGTTCGTTCATTGTAAATAATGTGCAAGTTTTACGATGACAAGGTAAAAGCACTAATCTAAATATAAGAAAAACATCTGTATGATACAGTAGTGGTCAGAATAATAAGGACAACTAAAAATTGCACAGTAAAAGTTTATTTCTGAAATAAATAATGTGAAATGTATACATAAAATGCTTTTTTATGCTAGAAATCATTGTACAATGCAAAATATGAATGTTTTGCTGCAATTAACAAAAAATGGCAGTGTTAAAACTGGACAAAATTATAAAGACAATGAATGTTTTGACCTGAAATATATGACATTCTTCTCAGTCATTTTTATCAGTCTCGATATCATGGAGTTAGACAGTTCCTTCAGAACGTTCTTGGAAATTTTTATCCAGACTTTTTCGATGGAGGATATGTTTCCTTGTTTGTTTGAATATGGAATACAATTTTTGTATACTTTCTGTGCCAGAATACCCCACAGATTTTTTCACTGGATTTTGTTTGAGATTTCTGGCTGGCCAGTCAAGTAGTTTCATGAAAATAACATCAAACCATGATTTAAAAGTCTGAGAAACATGTACTAAGACTGTCCTGTACCATAATCTCCATTTCTAATTAATGGTGCTTCCAGCAAAAGATTATCTCCCAGTATATTAATATAAAACTCAGAATTTCTTCTGCCCTGCGTAAAACTTATATTGGAGTAGTTCCGTCAGTTGTGAAACCTCTCGAACCATTACGGAGCCCCCTCCAAATGTATGCTTTGATTAAATTTCTTTCTCTTTACGGAAATAATACCAGAAGTAGTGAAAATCATCTGGTACATACAAATCAAACTTTTTCTCATCGGAAAATATAACAACATCCCACTTTTCCCCACATTAATGCATGTTTTTGGAAACTACCTCCTCAGTCTTACATGAACTTTTGTAAGAGGCGGTCGTGACATAGGTTTTCTGTAACAATTTTTTTTTTTTTTTAATTTTAGCTGAGTACTTCGAGCACTACATCATAAGGTTAATTCCCGTTTAACTTCTGTCGATGTTTGTTTTTTGGAGCCCTTTATCATTCTTTTTCTCGCACAGAAGCAAAATTTGACATACCTGTATGTCATTGCCATTCATATTTGCCGGTATAATAAAAGGAAATTATAAATGGTAATACTCAATCTATTACTCTTTGTCAAAATTTGACGTGCAGTAAGTCATGACTTCTAAAATCAACCACTTTCCCTTTCTCAAACTCAGAAAGTTTTGTAGCCGGTGGCATGTTTGCAAAAATAGAATACGACATTATCAATAGCTTACAAAGCATTTGTATCCTCTGGAAGTGCCATGTGTAGAAAAAAAACATGCAAATTCTGCTTTTTAGAACACATAAATGCAGTTATCCTAATAATTTTGTACATATCACATGGTTGTCAAAATCCAAAACACATTTTATGAATATGAATTTCTCATGTATTTCAATAAAAACTAATAAGAAATGCTTCATTTATCATTCGTTTTGAGCCATAGAATTTGCATGATTTTCTGATCCACTTTAGCCGAAATTTGACAATTTTTCCTTTGTCCTTATAATTTTGACCACCACTGTACTTGTTTTTTGAGAATGCGCTGATGGAAAAAATATGAATGCCTCGCTGAAGCATTGAATAATTTATGGAACGAAATTCTGAAACAGAAATTTAATCTTTGTACCATTCACTGTTAAATGAAACATTTTAAATTAAAGTCGAATGGGAAGGGAATTTCTAACTACAATCCTTTTCATTTTAACAATAATTTTATTAGTCCTTCTTCTTTTTTTTTTTTTTTTTTTTTTTTTTTTTACAGTTTCAAATAGAAGAAACAATTTTAGTAGTTATTAAAATACATAATATGTATATTGAAATATGTTGTTCTTAAGAATAATTTCAGTAAAAATAAAAGAAGTTTTATATTAAAAATAAATAAAAAGAATATCAGTGTCCATCAGGTTTTTTATGTAGTATAAAGGTATGTTTTTTCTAGAAAATGGTAAGTGTTAAGGAGGCTTTTGGTCTTGGTAAAATTCTTTGCAGACTAATACTCAGAATTTAAGTTATCATTAAAAAAATCATTAATGTTAGATTTTATAATAATAATAAATTTGGGATAATTATAATATTTATTATCTTTAGAATTTAGTGAAAGTACATATTAATCATCCATTCCATTTGGATTGTGACAGCAATAACCTTAAAAAAAGATTAAATAAATAACAATTTAAAAAAAATAATAATAAACTTACTAACTACATTTGAAGAAGGCAACCATAATGATATAAAGAATTTATAACTTTAGAGAGATGATACATTTTCTATTAATTAAATTTTCATATGTGAAATACTTATTATGAAAAGTTATGTTATTTAAAATTTTGTGCATGTTAATCGGCATGTGGCTCTATTACACAGAAAATATAGAAGAAAATATTATGATGGCATACAAGTTTGATAAATATTTTGGTTTATTAATTAACAGAAAAAAAAAAAAAAAAAAATCTCGAATTTTGATATTTTATTTAGCCCCAAATATATTATACAGTATGTAAAAAATTTTATCTTACTTGACCCCTCCCTCTTAATGTTATATTTTTATTTAACTACATCAAAGATTAATGTAAAATATATACATAAAAGAAGTGCATTTTAAGTACTATTGATGCTGATTTGAAATTTTCATTGAACTTGTAACCCTTTTCACAAAAAGCAATTACTGTAAATGGAATAAAACTTTTTGTTCTGTTTTGTTTACAGACCCTATTTATTTTACATTATCTCGTTTCATAAATAAAAGAGAAATTAATACGGACCAATTCTAAATACAGTAGAACCCTGATCCATCGTTTTTCATGGGGTGCGGGGGAAAAAACGATGAAAGCGGAAAAACGGTGAATGCGGGTTAAAGACAAAACACAAATAAAACAATGTTTATGAAATAATACATGCAATATATATAATAGACTACTAATAAAAACTAATTTGTTACTCTCCAAACTGTCAAAGAAATAAATCAAAGTTGTAGAACATTGTAATAATTATTTTTAAAAATCTTTAATATTATTTTTTGTTTGAACATTATCTACCTATTTTTTTTTTTTTTTTTTTTTTTTCTTTTTGCAAATGTCATTACGTTATTAACATTTTATTTTATTCTATTTTAGTACCTTGCTGCTTTAGGTTTTAAATGTCATACTTACAAATTCTCACAACTCATTCTCAAAATTTTCATTGTGGTAATGTATGCTTATTTTATTGTTTGTTTAATTCAGCTGTATCCATATTTATTGTATGTAGCATTGTATATTGTTTATTTTTATTTTATTTACTTTTGTTTTATTTTGTAATCTTCAGACAAGGTCATCTGCTTAGTCATGATAACCGATATGGGAATTCATTCATCCCTAGCTATCCTCTCTCTCTCTGTTATATGACGTCACTGCTTATACAACCATGACATAGTTATTGCATCACTGCATATTATGTCATAGTTTCCTTGTAGCTGCACGCGCACCTGTTTTCTCTTTAGTGGACAACAAGTGATTGAAGAGACAAGATGTGTCTCTACGCTTCACAAGATATGTTGATGTGTTAACACTCCTGTCCCTTGGCTTCTTTTTATATTAATAAATGTTGTTTGTTAATGTTCTATGGCTTGAAGTCTTTTCCCATAGTTATATGGACACCACATCACTTTCTTATGCACCCATTGAAATATACATACTATTATGAAAATACTGACGCCTTTATGTGTGATAAGTGGTTCATAAATTTTCCTCAAAGCAAGCCAATGAGACTTATTTAAACTACAAAATTCTCAATAATAAGATTAGGTACATCAAAGAGCATGAATATTATCTGTTCAGGAACAGTGTTTTACAACTTATTGCAGAATTTCCCATTGACAAATGCACAATTCAAAATTCGATTTAAATCACTAGTGTGTAGATAGCATCCTTTTATACTTTTTGGCAAAAAATTAGTGAGAAATAAAAAATTATACCAAAAAAGTTAACATTATTTTAAACAGAGAAAGGGTTTCCAAATTCTGGCAATTCTAAACTATTACTTTCTGTAAAATTTGGTTACCAATCTTACCAAATCCCCGAGTTCCCTGACAACATTGACCTATTTTGATAGATACTGGAATAAAATTCTATTATAGAGCCTTTGTAACTTTGTTGCAAAGGATTAAATTTCTGTCTTGCTTCAAAGTTGTTGTTGCAGGAAAAACGTAGAATTATAGATAAAATGGAAACAGGTAGTAGTTTTTTTCACTTCCACAAAAGGTTGGCTATGGTGACAAACATAGCAACCTGTGCCTGGTATTGAATTTGGCAACTAAATTTGTTAAAAATGGTAGTTTAAGGTTGCAAAAGTTTTGACACTTCAACTTGAATAGGAGTTGAATTCTGAAAATTTCCAAAATGATCCATTAGTTTCTAGTGCAGGATTACCTCAAAAGTTTTAAAATCCCAAACAAAGCTATAAAAAGAGAAGAGTTACTCTCGAAGAATTCAGTTTCTATTCAGACTTTGAGCTGAGCAGTCATCTCTGAGTCAGACACTGTGCTTTAAGTGGTTGATAATTGTTCCTGAAATAGCAAAAATTTGCTCTGTGGCATTATAACACTGTTTACTTGAAATCTGGTATTAATGACTGCTTTATTGTGTGGTATGAGTAAAAGTTTAGTATTTGTTCAATAAAATAAGTTCCTCAACTAGAACCTAACTATTTCTTGACAAACTACTTTCTACATGCAAGAAAGACAATAATGCTTGTTACAATATCTTTAACGGCTCTATCATTAGCTTCTCTAGAAATCTCTATGACAATAAGTCATATAATGACCAAAAATTTTATTGTGTAAATAAATATTGTGTGAAATGGAAAATTGGCCAAAAATCAGATGAATTCAATTTCAAAAAGGAAACGTTTGTACTGTACCTAAAGAAGTACTCAGTACAATAATACATCTTATTCAAAATAATAATAATAAAGTGATATAAGTAACAGTTTAGTATTTGTTAAATAAAGTACATTCATCAACTAGAATCTGACTTATTTATTTATGAACTACAATCTACAAGCAAGAAAGTCAACAATGTTTGTAAAAATCATTGTTACAAACAAACTCACTTGGAGTTTAATCGGGAGCACTTTAAATCAAGGTCTCAACCAAAAGTACTCCTGATTAAACTCCAAGTATGTTGTCTTTTCATTTAATTTGTTCAGTTTAGTTCATTTGTGTGTACATAGTCTCCTTTTATAATCTTTGTCAAAATGTGATGAGAAGTAATAAATTATACCAAAAAAGTTAATTGTATTTTAAATGGAGAAAAGGCTTCTAGAGTCTGGTAATCCTAAACTATTATATTTTGCCAAATTTGGTCACCAATCCAAGAGAGGTCAAGTCATACCTTTACGTGCATTTTCACCTTAACAACAGTTCTAATAAAAGAAAGGATTTTGAGCCTTCAAAACAACACTGTTGTAAAGGATTAAATTTTTTTCCTGCATCAAAGTTGTTATAGAAAAAGTAGATTTATAGTTAAAGTGGAAACAGATAACAATTTTTTCACTTCCACAAAGGTTGGCCTTGGCAACAAACTTGACAACTTGTTGAATTTGAAGAAAGAAATGTGTGCACTGGGCCTAAAGAAGTTTTCACTGAAAAAAGTACATCTTATAAATAATAATACATCTTGTGAAAAAAAGAAAAAAAAACTTTTATTCTTTTAAGTCTTATAAACCGAGTAAAACAATTTATTTCAATCTGGAAAAAAATCTTCAAAAATAGCCTAACAATACTTTATTTTCACATAAAATATATGAATACTAAAAATAAAAGATAGTAGCTGGCTTCACTTGATCGGCTAGTCACTGCATTTAAATAATTTTTCAAAAAAAAAAAAAAATTAATCACTATTTTTTATATCACATTATAAATAAAAATAAATTCCATTGCAATTGCTTAAACCCTGTTTCAGGAAATTACATATGTTTCGGATTTAAGGTTTTATCTAACCTTCCCCCCCCCCCCCCAACTGCTGCTGGTTACATTATCTGCCCAACCACTTTAGGCAGTTGGTGCTGCTGACTGCTGTAGTCAGACTTTTTTTTTTTTTTTTTTTTGCTAGTACAATAAGCTGTTTATCTTGTACACACTTTGGGTTCTAAGTTGATATCTTTTTATCTAATTGCAGTAATTTAATTTAAATATTCAACTTGGCATCCTTGGACTATTTTGCAACTTTTGGTACCTTCTACTTTTTTTTTCATCCAGCAGTTTATGAGGAAATATCCAGACTTATGTACAATTGGACTTTAATCCTCTGAGCAGTTGACACATATTTTTCTGTATACTGAACATTTTTTTTTTTTCTTAATACACTTACAATAAAAAAAAAAATGCATAATTATAGAACCTTAGCTTTTTTTTTTTTTTTTTTTTTTTTTTTTAATTATGAAGATCACATATAATAGCCCTGAGGGTTATCTTTAAATGCATAGGTATAATTTTAATTTCCAGCTGAAAAAAATTATTGTTTTGTTACATAACTGCAATCAGTGAAAACAACATTACAATTTCATCCTTTCTCAGGACATCATGGGTTAATAATACGATGAATCACTTTCCAACATTAAGGAATATGATAAAAATAAATGTATCAGTGAATATTTGCATGAATGTTATAAATTATGTCATTTTTTTTTTTTTTTTTTTAGTATGAAAAGAGAAAAAATGAATAATAATGCAATTATGTAATTGCCATTGTGAGAAAAACGCAAATCCAGTACAAACACAATGGTACAACTTTTTTTTTATTATTATTTATTAAAAAACATTAAAAAAGCAGCAAATCTTCTTTAATAAAATGTTAGACAGAAAAGAGTCAATAAAATACAAGAGAGAAAAACTTAGTGTTGTATTCACACTACGTTTTTCTTTCTTTTGTTAGTATATGAATAAATTATTACAATTTAAGGTATAAGACAAGAAGTATTGTACTTGAACATTTCAAACATACTTTTAAAACAGTTTAAAAAAAAAAAAAAAAAATCTGTCTTTGACAGAATTTAATTTAGTACAACAGGACCAATTTATATATTGCAATCTTGTAACTAAAATTTAAAAAAAAAATGTTTTTAGCCACCCCTGGCTAACAAACTCAACATTTCTCACATAATAACCATTGGCAAGGCCACCGTATGTGCAAATGCAGATGTAATGGTTATTATGTGAGAAATGTCGAGCTGATTATTAGCCAGGGTGGCTCAGTGGAAAAGCATCCGCATGTTAAGTGGAGGGATTAGGTTCAATTCCCGCCTCTGGCATTTTTCACATAGTTGGTATAAAAAAAATCAATCCTATATTCCAAATTACTTAAAATGAATTTTCACGGTTGATGTGTTTATCAACGAAATTCCTAAATATTTTATGACAGTTTAAGAAATTAAATGGTAAAATTCGATATCGGCAAATTGCTGTCAGAAAGAAATAGTCCTATCATACTGAAAATATGTTTCATTAGAATCTCTCTCTTTTTTTTTTTTTTTTGTGTGTGTGTGTATGTGTTTCAAACTATGGTTAGAATTTTGATTTTTTTTTTTTCTCAATATACATTATTGCAACTATGATGTCATTTTCTTCTGTTAAAATATAAATTTTAAAAATTATTTTATTTGTTCAAAACTATGAATGAAGTTTCCTTTTTTTCTTTAATCTCAATATATTTTTGTAGCTATGATGTCGAAGTCCCAAGTTGAGTGATTTATTCCAGATTTGTGATCAATGGAAAATTAAGACAATTATTCTTTTTATTACAATAATAAAGCACATAAAAATATTGAAGTATGCAATTAACAAGAATTCTGCAATGCAAAGCAATAATCGAAAAGGTGGGAATCTTAAATACATACAAAAAAAGATGCAAATTATTCCCTGGGGCACCAGCAGTCAGTAAAATTCAAAGTTAATTTTCTTTCTTTTTTTAATAAAAATTATTTGGATTCAAATTATAATTTAAATTATTATAAAATTGAATTTACAGGGTAAATTATTTTTATTATATTCAAACATTGCTGTTTTAAATATATAAAATTATAAATTATATATAATTTATAAAAACATTCTTAAACATTTTTGTAAAAATAAAAGAGTTTTATTATTATATGAATACAACTGACAATAGATGCCAAAAAAATATCAGTGATAAGATTCAGTAAAATTTCAAAAAATGTAAAATTCTATTTCTATATTAAAAAAAAAAAATTATTGCCATTTTTAACCCTTTATTTGGCACAGTTGATCAAAAGTAATATGTGTTTTTGTTCACTCTTATCGAATATCTAGAGCTTCACATCACTGTTATTTCGCATTGCTGCTGTTGTTCAGCATCAAATTATAAAGCAACCAACACATGATGCCTTATTTTGATCAACCACTGCTAAATGGTATTAAATATAAGAACCTTAAAGACAACTTTTCCCCATTTACTAATTAAAGGGTTACTATTCAGTGTCTTTTTCACTTTCTTACACTACTGTAAAAACTATTTCATATAAAAGCATTAATATAGAAATATACAATAAACTAAAGAAAAAGTAAAATAATTTGAATCCACATAGAGTGCAATATAAAAAAATTCTACTTTGCATTCTTGTAAAAGAAAAAAAACTATAAGTCCTATACTCGTGTAAATCTCTATGGTTCTTGTGATGATGATCTATAGTATGCTTACCAAATTACATCTTTATGGATTATGAAGTTTAGACACTAACACACTTCAAATAATTTAAATCAATAAGCCTTAATGATAAAGAATTCTTCTTTATGTCTTTGTAAAAGAACTATAAATCTTACACTCATGTAAATCTATACAGATGCAACAATGACTTATAACATGTGTACCAACTTTCAGCTCAATTAAACAAAGCATTTAAATATTATTGTGTTCAGTGACACACAGATATCACACCATAAAAATAGCAAAAATATGTCAGAGCATCATGACATTTTGTCAATTTTCACTGATTTTCTAAAATTTAATAGAAGAAATAAACATAAATAATAATAATAAAATCTATAAAAATATTTGCTTTATTAAAAATCTCATAATTTTTGGCATTTTAAGAAATTCTTACAGTTCATTTCAGATATTTTCAACACATTTTAGTTCCCCATCATACTATACGTATGGGGAACTTAGGTCATCGTGAAAAATTTTGACCTCGGTCTTTTTACTTTTTTATACGTTTTCAGGTGTGAGGAATCCGAAAATGACAAAATTTGTAGGGTGTCTGTTAGTGTGTTAGTCCGTTAGTTTGTTAGTCTGTTTACACGATATCTCACGAACAAATGATCGAAGAGAGGTCACATCAGTTTTCAAATATTACTTTTGATACTGGCAAGAACCCTATTCATTTGCAACATTTGAATTAAAAAACTTCATAAGTTATTAGAAATTTACGATTTTCTTAACATAGGAGAATAGGACAAAAATTCACTTAAACGTGCATTAAATGGAAACTTTTTACTGTAAATTATTGTAATAAATCATCTAATAATAAATTTAAGAAAATACAATATTGGCCTGGTCTGCATGAAGGATTTTCTAAATTAATTATTAATAATGTTCATCTTGTTGCTAAAGCTCCCCTAAAATTAAATTCATTAATTTCTAAAAAATTAGATCCCCCTCTTTCCAAATTAAAATCAGGTGTTTATGAAATCCCATATAAAATTGATAATAAAACTAACTATTATATAGGAATGACCAACAGACCTTTTAGTGATAGAATGAGGGAACATATAGCAGATTTAAAATATAACAGATCCTGCACTGCTTTTTCACGTACGTATAATACTAATCCCATCGAACCTGATTTTGAAAATGCCAGAATAATTTATAGTACTAACAATAGAAACCAAGCTCTACTTTATGAATCTTTTGAAATTAATAAACGGAAATCCGAAATTTGTAATGATACATTATCCATTAACCCCCCTCAATTTGGCTTCGTTTCTTAAACTTAAAATAATTTAAGGTAACGCTGCTATTGTTTGTTCTGGCAACCCTGCAGTGTGATACTTTGACTCCGTTTTATTAAAGTGTTTTATTTTTCTTGTAATGGTCATGATTGTGATTTATTTAAGTGTTTTTAACTCATTTTAAAATGTATATAGAGTATTTTTTATATAATTTATGTGATCACCTATTAATTTCTTTGTGAATTGTATTTAATGTATCCTAGAATGGCTTAAATTGTTTATGTTTATAGTTTTTGAACATCATTTCTCTGAAGATGGTTAAAGATGGAATATTAACTGAAACATCGGAATAAAGATATTTTAAATTATGTGATATGCTGAATTAGTATATTTTATTACTGTTTTTCATAATTATTAACATCATATATAAATGGAAAATATATATTTCTTTTAATGTCAGACCAGTTTTAAAATATCAGTTTTGATGCCGGAATGAACATCAGTAACTATAAATATATTACTTTGAAAATTTCACAAGTTATTGGAAATTTATGAATTTCTTAACATGGCAGTATAGGGCAAAATTTCACGTAAACGTCCATTTTTAGAGATATTTTCATCATAAAGATGTCAGACTACATTTGAAATATTATTTAGAACATTGGCATGAATATTAATGACTATGAATTTTCCAATATAAAAATTTCGTAAGTTATTGGAAACTTACGAATTTCTTAACATGGCAGAACAGAGCGAAATTTCACATAAACGTCAATCTTGAGGGATATTTTCATCGTAAAGATGTCAAACCACTTTTTAAATATTATTTTGGATACTGGCATGAATATCATAGACTATGATTTTTTCAATTTAAAAATTCGTAAGTTATTTGGAATTTACAATTTACTTAACATGTCAGAATAAGTCAAAATTGAGCATAAACTTTCATTTTGAGGATCATAAATACATTAGACAACTTCAAAATTACATTTATGATATTTATTTGAACATGATTGAATACAAATATTCTAACAGGAAAATTTCGTAAATTATTCGTAATTTACAATTTTATCAACATAGCGAAATTGTAAATTTTTCATATAAATATGAATTTTGAGGATTATTGCATTGGAAATAGTAGCATGAAAACTAAACAACAGAACTGACCCTGATAAAATAAATTAATAGATTAGAATAAGATAAATATATCAAAGTGAACAGTGTATAGCCTATTAGGCGGCGATTTAATTCTGTCACTGTATCAAGCTTTGGTCAAATTCATATCTTTTAACATGATTACAATATGTCTCGCACTAGAAATTTATGAGAACATAAATATGATGGGGAACTGAGCAGAGTCCACCTATGCCAACTAGTTTTACAGGTTTTCATTCCATCTAATGACTATATGACATTCTCGAAATAATAATTTTTCTTCTGCAGTTTTAATTCTTAGAGATAATTTTGAGATATTACAAAATTGCCATATTGAAGACCTCACGTTTTTGTCAATGTAATTATACTTACTACACCTTCATCTCTGCATCATAATTTTAAGAAGGGAATTCTCGATTTTTCCTATTTTTTTGTTCTAGAACTTTCTAATTACGACCATTTGTAATTACGTCACATGCCAGAGGTTAATCCAGAACAAATTAACTGTTGCATTGAGACACTTTCAAGTCAACTTTTGGCAAAGAGTCACTTTCACAAAATCAACTTTAAGTAAAGAGGCACCTTTACTTAAAGTTGATTTTATGAAAGTGCTTCTTTGTCAATCCTCAATTTGGATATTTACTGTAAACAATATCTAAATAGTAAACACCATCTTACCTTATACACAAGAAATTACTCTACTTCCCCACATGTATTTATTTTACAACTGTTCCATTTCACTTTTAAAACGTATTTTAAAATTAAATAAACTGCTTTGTGCAATTCGGTTAATTGTTCAGAAGCATAATTATTTTTTACAAATCTTGATTTTTCCCAAATTATTTTATAAATTCACAAATGGGGTACCATTTTAAAAAATCTGGATTAAACCCTGCATGCAAAATTTAAAATGATTCATGAATTTAATTACTTTACATTTTTAATTGAATCATACAATTGTATGATATAAATGTATTTCAAAAGAATCAATGATAAAAATTTTAAGTTTAGATGTTATTGTGCTGAGTCTAAGTAAAGAAGTGTGTTATTAATCTTCAATTTTTTTTATTATAGATTGCAATTTTCATTCAATAATACCACTACATTCGATTTTTATGAATAAAACTTAATTTGGTTACACCTTTTCACTGAGATTTGGGTTCAAGATGATTGAATGTTCTGTGTTTTTCTTCTCAACTCAAATATGAACTTATTTATAGTAAAGATTATACATGTAAAGATATTTATTTTCTTGAATATATTGAGTAAAAATTCAATGGTTAAAAAACCATTCTTAATAGTGAACTTCTTTTTACGGATGTAAATTATGAAAACCTGAAACTAATTATTTATTAATTTAAGATTGCAGCTTATATTGCAGTTTGACAAAACTTGGGAGACCTCAAAATATAGAGATACTCCAAAATCTCAGTCAAATTTTTTTCATGACTACAGTATTTTCCTCACAAAGTGTATGCTTTGAAAGAAAAAAGGTGAAAAACTGAAATAATCATTTATAACAAATTAATTTGAAATGTAATTAAGATTTGAATGAAATTTTCCTCTGTCTTAATCAGGTTTTTTATAATTTAATTAATTAATGTAAAAAATTATCTTCACTTACTTTTTAATCTTGGATCATTATACAATGCTTTAGTCTGTCTCCAAGTGCTAAATAATAAAAAATAAATAATAAAAAATAAATAAAAATAAACAACATAAATATAAAAAGATCTTTACACACAATTACATTTATTATCAGATTTTCTTTATTAGTTTATATAGAAAATGAAACGGATTTAATAATGATTTTTATTTCTTAAAATATATACAGTATGAATATTTACAGTTTAAATATAAAGCTTATTGGTTATTTAGTTTATTTATGATTTTAGTAGAACATGTCAGAGATTTTCATAAATATTACTGGCATTAATTTGAAAATAATTAATATTATTAAAATAGGTTTTGGCTGAACTAACGCAAGAATTTAACCCCTCTTAACTTTAATTTCAGTAATTAAAAGGTGCTTTAAATGGAGGTTTAGATAACAAAAGTAACAGAACTTTAATATAGTGTAAAGTGATAGCAAAACAGTGATGCAATCAAATCTTGTACAAGGTCACCTTAGATCAGGGTTTTCATCAGAGGTAAAGATTAGGTGAGAATTTCTCACCCTTACTCAGAAACAAAGTGAGATTTCTAAACAGAACGTGAGAATGGAAAAGTACTTTTAAAAAAAATTCTGGATTAATATAAATTGCTAAAGATGTCTAATTTTACAGCTCATTGATAAAATTTAAGTTTTAATTGCTTATGTAAATTTTTTCCATTACCAATCACTGAAATAGGCAGGTATAGCTGCAAGTTGATGAAACTTACTTTTTTTAAATAACTTCAGTACAAGATTATACACCTAATTCCAGTTTTTCTAATGTTTCGTTGTAGAAATATAATGCATTTTTGCAGCTGATCAGCAGAATAGGCAATTTTCTTATCCAAATTTTCTGGTTTCTTTTTTTTTTTTTTTTAATCATTTAACACATGTGAAAAATCTGTTTAAATTTGCCAATTTTTACAAAAGCTAAACGATTTTTCATTTGAAAATTATTATTTTTGAATGACTTGTTTTTGGACCAAAAATTTCAATAAATTGATAACAGAAAAGTGTGCAAATTTCTCTCAATGTTAAAATTTTTATGTGAGAAAATAGAAAAAAAAACATGCAAGATTCTCGTAATCTCGTGCTTTAGTGGGAACCCTGCTTTAGATGAAGTGAGTTTACAACTCAAATAAAACAGAACATAAGACAAAATTTGATTTCATAAGCACAGTAATCAGGGCTGAAACTAATTAATATGTAAAACATGCAAAAACTCTGAACAACTACTAACATGCAAAAAACATGAAAACTGTTACTTGTATGCAGATCAGGAAGACTTATCAATGGTATATCATATAGCTACTATATAATAAGTGATATTTGCAGAATTCTTAATTTCAATATAAGGCAAATTAAACATTGAAAATAAGAAATTTCTATGAAAACAAAATAATTTAACATGAAATTCAGAGACAGCAAATTTTCAAAAACCTAGGATTCAGGGGTAGCCCCTGAAAAGTTTCAAACCTGAGTAACATACGTTTCAGTTTTGAACATTCTGACTGTTTAGGAAAGATGAAGTAGTTTTTTTACTAATCAAAATAGTTTTAAAATGTCCAAAATATTACCTACTTGCCAACACTGAAGGATAAAAATTAGGGAGATTCTACAAAAGACATTTTCAGGCATGGAGAACATCGACAGGTTTTCGACAAATGCCAGTTTTTGAGAGTTTAATCCAATGGTTAAATCAGTCAAACACATATGTGAATAAATGAAAGTAAGCAAAAATTTAGTAATTATTGATAAAAAATAGTACCATCAATTGAGAGGCAACATAAATTTTCTGGCAAAAGCTAAAAGCTTGCTTAAAATTTTTGAAGATTTGAGAAGTTTTTAATAAATTATATACACATAAATTTAAAATGCTCAAAAAACAAGAGAAATGGATAAAGATAAGTAAGAATGGAAGATAGTCCAAGAATAAGGGAATCTCCCTCGAAAAAAGGGAAAGTTAGCGGGTATGAGAATATAAAAAAGAAAACATTTAAAATCTTAAACTACAAATAACAGGAAAAAATTCTTTGTTCAATCCAATACATTTAAAAATGTTCCTTTTTGATGTAGCAAGAGAAAAGAAAGAGGAAGAATTTTTAGGGTTAGGTTAGATAGTATTTATTATTGTTCATTATGGCTACACAAATTTTCTTTTTTCTTGCTTTTTTTTTTTTTTTTTTTTAATAAAGTTTTAAAATTTTTTCAACTTACACAAACGAATGTAGATATTGTTTCATGAAATACAATTTTGATACAAAATACAGTTTAGCACAGGTATATAAAAGCATATTTTTTACCACTGTGTCCAAATCCTAACAAACCTTGGCAAATAAAAATAAATATTTAAAATTAAGCAAAAAGTTATGAAATGCAGTATCATACTGAGTGACTTATATCAGTGTACTATTATCTTATACAAAGATTTGAATGCACTACAAAAATAAAGATATAAAGATTTAATATATCTAAGTACACATGTAATTACACAGCTCTGCAATCGATTGTTTTCTATAGATTTTTACTAAAATCAAAAAGATAATAAAAAAATTCCATCACACCAATTTCCTTTGCAAAACTTATATTTTTAGCTTAAGGTTGCTGTGTACCCGCCATCTTGAACATTCAAGGTTCCATGTTAACCTATGGGGAAATTTTGTCCCTTAATAATTAATTAAAAAACCAATAGATTTGCAAAATATTTGTCAGTGTTGTAGAGGACAACTTTTCACACATTTCTACAGTTTTATTTTTTTGAAGAAATGATTTTTAACACATTTAAATTAAATTTATTCTGGGCGAATTTGCATATGTTTTACTTTAAACATCGATAACTTTAGTTCAATTAGGAAAATTTAAAAAGAAAAACTCTTCAGAGATGTAAAAATTTTTTTTGTTTAGTGTCATACCACTTTTATTCACTTTTATGCATTTAATTTTTTTGTAAAACGGCCGAAAAATTAAAAAAATATTGCGATCTTCTTTTATTTTCAATCTCTGTATTGGGGGAAAATGATGGATCATGATAAATTACTTCCTGTGTCGCTAACTTTTACTCGTGTACCCTTCGGCTATAAATGACAATTGGAAGAGGACGTAAGCACTTTTCACTCGTATTTCTTGTAGAAAAAGATGTTTCTCCAGATATAGTGTAATAATTCATATTACATATTTGTACTATAAGCAGAATAGTGTGTTTTGTTCAAAGGCGTAAACAGAGAAAAATAGTTTTTCACACATCCTTTATATTAAAAAAATAATAATAATAATACATCCATTAAATTCTATTTTTGAAATGCAAAATGCGAATTTATAAAATCAATTTCAGGATCTTTCGTAATTCGTCCTCTAAAGTTAAAGGGGAGGGGTGTGTCAAGTCAAAGCGTGATTTTTAACAAGTCTATTCCCTCTAAGAAGTTTTTTCTTTCTTTCTTTTTTTTTTTTTTTTTTTTTAATGATATGCATAATAATCTTCGTTTAAAATGTAGCAAATGCTATTACAGAATTAAAATTTATAAATTTCAAGAATTTTCTAAATTAAAATAATAGGATATGGAGCAAGAACTTTTCATATAAGTTTTTAGATGTCAAGAAAAATAAATAAAAGAAAAAGAAAGAAAGAAATATAGTTTTTTTTTTTTTTTTTAATATTACAGGCATGAATACCTAAATTACCGATTTCAGAGTTTTAAACAAATTATTCCTTCTTTCCCCTCACCCCGAATCTCGAAAGAAGATAAGGAATAAAGCGTCTTTTTCATATATTCATTTCCATCTCCAGGGAAAAAAGATATATATATATATATATATATATATATATATACATATACAGTTCTATATAAATGTTCATATGATTCTTATTTTAAAAAGTAACTCATGAATATTTAACAATAAAAATCCTATTTTTATTTATATATTTTTCTTTTTTTTTTCATTTTCCAAAGGAGTTAGGAGATGGTTTGGTGTTAGGATTAAGGTCAATAAATTTCACGGCTAATTTAGGTTCCTAGGCGTAATTGGTACCACCCTACCATGTTTGTACGGGGTACCAGACCGTATTTATGCGATTTTTGGAGAAAACCAAGGAAAACTCCGAACGGCTATATCGTAGAGCGTGACCTGGTATCGAACCCAGTACTTCTCTTTTACAAGTTTTGAGCGCAAAACTGCTGGGCCACTGGTGATGCGGGTAGTGGCAGAAATGGGAAGGTGGGGTGTAAAACTTGTTTTCATGTAATCCATCATATGTCAAAAGAAAAAAAGAAATAAAACACATACTATATACATAGGATCATTTCATTAAAATGTATTAAATACGAATTTCAAACACTTTAAATTGCTCCCCCACCCTATAAATAAATAAATGAATAAAAAATCACTAGAGTAGAAAAACAAGATATTTAATATGTCTTTTCATAAATCAAAGGAGAAAATATACCCATAAAACTTTGATTTTTATATGTAACTATATATACCTAAGAATCATATTTAAGATTAAAACCCTTCCCCCTCTATCAGGGAAAGAGGGGACATAACATGTTTTACAGTATCACTTTCAAAAGTCTGTAGTGATTTTGTTGAAACTGGATATGAAATGGCAATATTATTTATTGAGCATTTCCGAACTATCATTTTGTAACAGAACTGTCTTTGAATAAGTTTCCACTGCAACGCTAGATTCTTACAAACACATTAAAATGAAAAAATAAAAATAAAAATAAATAAATCAATAAATCAAATCAAATCAAATAATAGTTTTTAAATGATAACTTTGACAATATATATTACACACTTTTATGATATAAAGGTCAAAATAATTTCAGCAATGGTAAAAAAAGTGATCCCACGTTTCGAACCTGCGTTTTCTTAGCATAAGTGCTCATAAACTAAGCTCCCCAGTGCCTACCTAATCTACACTAATCGCTCTCACAAGAGACTGAATTTTCCCTTCTGTTTCTGTGAATAGAGACGCAGTCTTTTGAATGAAATTTATTTTGTCTTATTTAACTCCATGTCCATTATTAATTTCCGACCAAAAAGGAGATGTGTCAGACATTGTAACTCCAAAACGAATAGGCCGCTCTCAGTGTGATATTTTTATTAGAAAGCTTGTTACTGGTGTATTTCTTAGCTATGTGCAATGAAAATCTGCTCGACAAATATTTTAATATAATTAAAATGTGTGTGTGTGTGTGTGTGTTTTCTTTTTCGGGACACTTAGTACTGATATTTGAAAATTTGCAAGCAATTTCCAACTCATGTTGAGTGATAAATCAAACGGTTTTTAGATAGAAGTAATAAAATTAAATAAAGCATACCAATAGTATTACAAATTTTTATTTAGTATTTCTGCTGAAAATAAAATTTTTAGTTGAAGTCTGCTTCACAATGAGTAAAGAAGAAAAAATATTTTTTCTAAAGTATGCGTAGTTGTAATTACATTAAAAAGAATAAATAACAGTATAATTATAAATAATATATTAGAATGGTATTCTGATTTCTAATGTACTGTCATTTGATTTTAATAAATATAATCTACTTAAATGAAGAGAGGTGTCTGCGTGTGTGTATCTCTGTGAGCGTGTGTGTGTGCGCGCGTTGTGGTGCTCGCACAACTGATCGCAGAGTTACAAAACTCGGCAAATGGATAGCCGGGATTCTGCAAATGTACACCTCATCGAGATTTTTTTCGAATTTTGAATTTGAATTTTGAAATTTTTTTTTCTACCGATCTTATGTATTCATATTTCGGTTTCATTTCCTAAAATGTACTCTTACATTTCAATTGTCTGTGTATCTTAACGACTTTTAAGTGTTTTTAATTTATTAATTTTCTTTTTAATTTTATTTTAAGGCTATAAACTCTTTATTTTTTATTTATTTAATTCATTCATACATGTGAAAGCGATTTATTATTATTATTATTATTTATACATTATATTTGCTGAAATCAAATGGCAATACAGTAGAAAAAACTAAACATATTAAATTTTAAATTAGATATATATACATATATTTATAACAGTTATGTTTATGTATAATTTTTTTAATATAATTAATTGTAGTAAAATTATAAATTTATTCTATTTGAATTTTTATAATTCTACAGCGAGGGCAAAAAAACTGAGTGATTGGGTCTTGCTAATACATGGTACAAAAATGAAAAGGCTAGGATATATCCATCTGCGAAATCGTAGTTCTTGAACAATAGCAGCTCCATCTGTCGTCCAATAAATAGCTAAACTAAAATTTCGGGAAATGTCGCTGCGTTAGGCAGTGAGACCTGATTGTATAGTCTTGAGCCGACATAACACGAGAGAGAAAGATTCTGCCAAACGCAGCGGGTACGCGAACTAATGCTCAAAGGGATTCATTTCAATGGGATTTATTGTATATTTTTATGTATATAAAGTGTTAAAAAAAACAGTGTTCAATTTTGAGAATTCATTTAAATACAGTGACCAGCAAATCTAGCAAAACCTGCTAGTAAATAAATAAATAAAAAACATTTCGCTTTCAATTAAATGAATTAAATAAATATTGTAAAATACGTTGCTGTGATACACATATGATTGCAATGCAAGAAAAAAAAATATTTCGCATTTACGTGAATGAATTAAATAAATAAATAAATAAACAATCTAAAATGCGTTGTATTATACGCAGACGACTAAAGTGAAAGAATAAATTTTAGAAAATGAATCAGAAAAGCCAATGGATAAAATCGGAAAAAATCTAATTAAAAAAAAAAAAAAAAAAAAAAAAAAAAAAAAAAAAAGTCGATGAAGTACACACCTGCAATGCCCCAACAACCACTCTGCTAAGTTGTGTAACTCTGAGATTAGTAGCCTGAGCTCCAGAGCGCAGACAGAGAGACACACACTCACTCACACACACACTTCTCTTTATTTATATAATACTAGTTAGTTATAGAGCGACTAAGGCGCCTGTTGAAAAATGATCACTTCATTTTATTCATTTATTTATTTATCTCTTCGTTACTTTTAAAATTTAAAATTATTATTATTATTTTTATAGACGTCATTTTTTCATATGCATGAGCAAATTTAATATTTTATTTATTTGTTTATGTATTATTATTATTATTTTTTTTTTTTTTTTTTTTTTTTTTTTCACGTGAAAGTATATTTCATTTTATGCTGAAAAAAAAAAAAGGCAACAGTTAAAAATTTAAATGCCTATTTTAAAGCTATTTCTATATTTATATTTTTGTTAATTTTAAAATATCTAATCAAAAATTTGTTACAAATAAGGTACCAAATGAGAGGGGCGATTTTTCTGAATCCGTTGGATTAAACAGCTTATCGATTTATATTTTTTTTAATTACATAAAGTATGAAAATTAGGTGGCAGTTCAAACACAGATAGTGTCCAAGGAAATCTCTTAGCCTTGACAGAGTCGGTCAGTAAGTGATGAGCGTAAGTATATATGCTGATAGAACATGTGCAAAAATTAATTTGGAATAATAAATTGCAAAAAATACTGTTATATTAAGAAAAGAAAAGAAAAAAGAAAAAGAAAGAAATTTATACAATAACTGAAAAAGTAAAGATTTATTTTATGAGAAATATAAACTAACCACATAATATGTGACGACAACGCTAATTATACATATTACTAAATTCAGTAAAACTATTTACATTTTACAAGTGATTCAAATTTATGATTGTATATAGAACATTAATAAAAGTAGAAAAATAAATTTGTAGGAAGAAATGACAATGAATAATGTTGTAAATAAAATTTAAATTATAAGAAAAAAAAGAAAAAAAATGGAAAAGAATTTATATAATCAGAAATACACTGTCTACCTTACAGTATTTGGATACTTTCAAATTTAGACGTTTTGTCAAATATCTGGGAAAATTCTTTAGGAATTATCTCTAAACTTTAAGAGTATAAAGAATATATACAAAATATTCTAATGTTCTAAAATAATGCCTTATATATTTCAGTTATTATTCAGTTCAGTTATTCCTTATATATAAACTAATGCCTACCTTATATGTTATACCTCATACATTTTAGCAAAAGTTTTGTCCTGAAGAGGAAAAGAGGACTAGTAAAAATTAAGCAAAAATCAAAATGTTTTGTGTCACCCTGTAAAAAATAATGTTTCAAATGCATTTTAGCTACAGTATACGATCCTTCTAATTATCTGTATAAAATTTTATGAGGCTGCCATATATTTTCATGGCGATAAGAGTTTCTTTAAATAAATATTTAAAAAAAAACTTTCTATCATAACACGTAGGGTGTTAGACCCAGCTCAAAGCCATTTTTAGGAAACTTGGCATACAAAATTAGACCTAGTGTATTGCAACCAGAATATAAAAATGTTACATATTTTACAAAATATGAGCATTTTTAGTAAATAATTTTAACTTCGTATGCGCAAGCTTTAAAAAAAATTTCAATTGCATAATTTAGCAGCCAAAAACAGTGAGCTACTTAATGAAAACTCCAAAGAAATATCCTGAAAAAAAAATATATATAAATATATATATATATGTGAGAGATAGAATGAATAGAATTTCAGTCCCCCCCGCCCAATAAATAATAATAATAATAATAGTAATAAAAAGAAGAAGGAAGAAAGAAAGGTGATAAGGGGTTTAATCAATATTTATTTATACTCAGCAAATACTGTATTGTCATTGGACCCTGACTGAATAAAAATAAAAATTTGAATAAAATCCCCCTCATAATATATAGCTTTTATTTTGAGAGGAACTAAAATTCTGTTTATTCCGTCGCTCACAACCTGATTGCTCTTTCATATAAGTAGTTCAATAGGTTTGGCTATTAAATAACACCGAAGAAATTTTTCAAAAACTTCTGCATGCGTAGTTACAAATAATTTAGTAAAAATGCTCATGTGTCGTAAGATATTTAAAATTTTTGCATTATATTTGCTGCATGTTGTGTCTAATGTAGTGAATAAAGTTTCCTAAAAATGGCTTTGAGTTGGGTCTAATACCCTACGTGTTACAATTAAAAATGTGCCCTCCCCCCTTTTTTCCCCCAAATTTTCAAAGAAACTGTTATACTTCTATGAATATAAATGGAAGACTCATAAAAATTTATACAGGTAATTAAAAGCATCCGCATAATCACATACTACAGTGAAAACGCATTTCAAGCCTTACTTTTACAGGGTGATCTAAAAAAACATTTGCTGAAATATATGAGGTTTTCTCTTACACAAACCATTTGCTTGAACTCAACGAAAAGTTTAGTGTAGCATCCCTATATGATACATATTTAGAATACCAAGTTCGAACTTTCTGCTATAATTTGTTTTTGAGATATGCTGATAACAGACAGACACACAGGCCAACCGCTAAAAACATTATTTTTGGATTCAGGTGACCTCAAGACGTCTAAATATAACAAAAACTCATTTCGAAAATTTGACCCCCCCCCCCCCCTCCTCCTCCCCCCCCCCCCCCCCCCCGAAAAAAAAATAACTTTCTCTACCTTACGAGTAAGAAAAAGTAAAAAAAAAAAAACGGGCGGGGGGGGGGAGAAGCATTTTAGGCATGCTTTATAGGGATATATAATGATCGATATTTTGGAAAGTCTTCCAGTCACATAAAATATTTCCCCTCTCTCTCTCTCCGTTTTTTTTTTTTTTTTTTTTTTTTTTTTTAAATATCAATTTTATTATTTTTGAATTCTGATATTTAATACGCGTTTTAATATACAAAAACTTATAAATGAATAAATAAATAAATAAAAAATTATAAGCAAAGCTTCTCTCAGTAAAGATTTTACATATGTAGTTTTGGGGCAAACTGAACCAATTGATGCTAAGATGTAGCCATAAGGAAAATCTCAGGAGGTGAGTAATGGAGATGTCCTCTTTCAGACAATATTCATAAAGTCAGCATTTTTTTTTTTTTCCCTCCCGCAATCACTTATCTCATATATCAAGTTTAGTGCATTTATGCGCTATAGAAGCTCAGATATTCCCTTCCCAAGGTAAAATTGCAATATTACAGCATCACTTGACTGTGAATGTACAACAAAAAACATTCTTTTTTATAATGGACATTTTTTTTATAAAGTTTGGTGTATTTATACGCTACAGAAACTAAGAAATTGTTTTCCGTGAACGGAGAAAATTGCAGCATAGCACCCTTGCCAGCTGATATGCACCCAAAGTGAATCGACATATTTTTTCATGGCCTTTTATATCTTATATTTTGTGCAGTAATACACCATAAATTCTGACATAAAGCTTTCCCATAAATGGGCACACAGCACATATAAACACACATGTAAGTAGCCTAGTAGCGCCACCTGTGGAATAATATGTACCAAAAGTTAATAGATAGCAATTTATGTCAAAGTTCAACGAAATATAAGTTTCAACAAAGGAATAATAAACGTCTTGAACGACAAATTAAATAATAAACTAATAATTACTAATACTACTATTAATAGTAATATTTCATTTGGTGTTTAAGACGTTTATTATTCCTGTGTTTATCTAGCGCTAAGTTCTCTGTCAATGTTAAATATAAAGTTTTAGAAAATTCTGTGCAGGTTAAAATGATTAAGAATTAATAACTTTTCACAAAACACTGGCGCGAAGGATCAGCGATTTGAAAGAGAGATGTCATGTTTGAACCCACACGTGCTTTGGCTTAGCCATTGGGAATGTTCCGTGGTTTTCTAAGAAACTCGTCTAAATACAGACTAGAAACACTCGAGGAAAAAAAAATCCTTGGAAGGTATTTTTTCATGTATTGATGCTGCAGGTACACAAAAAAGGATTGCAATTCTTTAATTGCTACCAGTTTGGGGAATAAAATACTACCATTGTTTCAAAAGATTTATAAACTGTTTACTGTTGAATATTCTTAAAAATATTGTTTCTTCATCAATTCAGCTAATTAAAAAATAATAAAATAATTTAAATCTTTTTTTCCTTTTTATTATGCATAAAAATTATTTGTGGGGGGAGGGGGGGGAGGAATTAATACACAATTGGTGTTGACACATGGAAGTAAACCGACGGCATCTTTTAGAACATCAAATAAATTTTATTCATTACTTAAAAAAAAAAAAAAAAAAAAAAAATCTCGTTTTTCTATTATAGTAAAATCCATATTTCCATCGCATACCAACCTTTTACAATATGCAAGCAGAATTACTTATACATGATTATTTGAATTTTGCAATCGCACAGTCGCTTAGAAATATTTAATTCTGTTCATATTCTGAGAAGTAAAAAAAAAAAAAAAAAAAAAGAGGAAGAAAGAAAATACTCCAAATCTTCAAAATATAACCAACAGTACATAGCCCTGACAAAATACGCCGATAAGGAACTTCTTTTGTAAACGTCTCGAGATACTAGTTCTTTCAGGTTTCAATTAGTAGTAATAAGAGAAGGGGGGGAACTGTCAAACTGTCGCAAACTAGACTGTATGCTCATTTCTGCTTCTTTGAAGTGAAGTGATGATTAGGAATGACTTTTTTTTCTCACTACACAGCAACCTTAATTTTGAGTGAAAACATGAAACTGGCAGCCTATTGTCGAATATAAAAACCATAGTTAATAAATTATTTACTTAAAACAAAATTTATAAGAGTGAATCTAAAAAGTAATACAAATTTGAAAATAGGAGAGATGGGATAGGCAGTGGAATAGGTGAAAATGAAAGCGTATTTGGAAGGACATCAAAAAGAAGTAAAAGTTCCATGGATAAAAAGATTAAACACAAAATGTTAAACATATGATGAAAGAACTGTTTGTTTAATTATAAAAGAGAATATATTTACTTATTTAGTTCAATTTAAACCCCTATTGTAAACCTTTATTATTTTTTGGAGTAAAAAAAAGTATGTAATGGGTAGAAATAGAGGATTCAGCATCCTTAAAAATAAAGTTTACCAAAAAAAAAATTCCCATACAGCTTTTTTTTTTTTCCAGATTTGATTGCTTATGTATGGATGTAGCACTTACCTATCAATAAAAATAACTTTAGAGAAAGGTAGACACATTTTCCTTTCTTGAGCACTAGAATCAGAACAAAATTCGTTATCAACAGCTGAAGTTTCATTGTTTCTACTCAATGCATTTAATTTCCACCAATCTTTAAATGGTAAGGCTGATTTTCCAGGAAATATAAGTAAAACCTAAAACATTCAACAAATCAAGCATAATATGTCAGTACATTATAGAAATAATGATTATCCCTGACTACAAATTAAAAAAAAAAAAAAATTATTTCATTTTGTAAGCAAGCACATAAATTACAAAATCATACAAAAATTGTTTTAAGTTAAAATAATTAAGTACAGCATTTCATTTCACACAAAAGAAGCCACTATATTGCTATTTTCATTCATAAACAAACCACTGCTTTTATTCATTTTTATTATTATTTATGGAGTTTTCTTATAATGCTGACTCTATAATAAAAGGATTGCCAGTTGAAGCTCAATAGAAAGGACATTATTTGCTTTTTCCCTTTCCTATTTGCTAACTTTTTTACATGTGTTTCCTGCCTATTATACTACAATTTATTTGACTTGGATTATCAAGGGGAAAAAAAAAATCATTAAGTATTATTTCTTAAGAGTGGTATTATTATTTATTACATAATGGCTTGTAATATAAAAGCATAAATAATATAAAGTCCCTAATAAATAATTAAATATAATATTACAAAGAATGAAACACCTTTTCTTTTTATTAGAAATGTTGCAGTCAAAATACATATATAGGCATAATGAAAACAAGAGCGGTTTTTATTAGTTTTTACAAAGATTTTGGGTGACTTGGGCAATAGATAATAGTTTCCGAAATCTGAAAGCCTTATCTCAAAATTTAAAATGAATTTTAAATTTTTTGGTGTTTACATCTGCATATATGTGCATTATCAGTGCAACTCAAAAACAGATAGCAATAAATCCAAATTAGTTTTTTCCAAATTGGTATATAAGGAACATAACTCAAAACGTTTTAACCAATATTGAATAAATTATCCATATAAAGGGACATACAAAATAATTTTAAAAGATTAATTTTTATCCTGAATTCACAGTTACCATTTATAATTTTTGAAATCTAAATAATGAAAAAAAAATTCACATTTAAAAATATAAGAAATTTATCATTCAGATTAAAAAAAAAAAAAAATGAAGAGAACTAAATTGAAACTGCAATATATAGAAAACTAGGAACAATTTGAAAAATTATCATTGACAGATGCAAAATGCTATCTAACTATAAATATGCTGCTTTAAGATCATATACAAAAATAGAGATATATTAATTTATTCTAACATAGTTCTGCTTTATAAAGACATGCAGAAAAAAAGACAGAGAGAGAGAAAAGAAAAGAAATAGGGTTAGACATAAAACCAGAGTAATTGATAAATTATGTAAAAATATTATTCAATATACATAACTGAAAAATAATCCAGAAAAAAAAAATTGCATTCTTGTTTTCCTTTGTATTTCAGTTTAATATATACAGACAAAATTAATTTAAAAAAATAATAATAATAATGAAATAAATTAAAAAAAGAAAAAATTATATACAAGCAAAAGATCTTATATACATATATATAGTAAAGAACCATTTATACGTCCTACAACGGACTGGTGTAAAAGGTCATATAAATAAAACGGTGTACATTAAAAATTAAAAATATAAAACTATATAAAATTATTATAAATTTAATGGCACTGAAGAAAATTTATGTGAAATACTAATTAATAAAGCTTTTTAAGATAGTAACTAGTATATTACTTTATAGTAGAATTTATATTTGAAGATAATAATTAAATTAAATTAAAAGTATTAATTTCATATATTATGCATCTTTAATAATAAATATTATAGAATTTATGTCTATACAGGTAGTTATTTAATTACATTAAAAATTGAGATTATGTTTTTCACTTGTGTTTTAAGCAAAAAAAAAATAAAAAAATAAATAAGTTTTTTAATGCAATTTATTGACTAATTTAAGTAAAGAGACCTTACATACTTCTTGAGGAAAGCCTTAGAACTTGCGGGAAGGGGCCCCTCCCATTGTCAGAGGCAGCACGGTGGCGGCTTGCTTAGTTGTGTTGACACTGTTGACTTGATCTTTTGCAGTCTTGATTGTTCTATACCAGTTACGGTTAATTTCCTGTGCTGGGTTGTTGCCATTACAGATAAGTGGATTAAATAAAATTTTGACCATTTCGCGATTTGCAGCATATATTGCGTTGTTGAATTCGGTTAGTTTGCGAATTTCGTTAAAATTTACATTGATGGGTTCGGTAGCGTTTACTTTAGTGAGTACGGTGGTTATTTTTCCAAATTTGATATCTGCAGAATGTTCTTTAATATGGTTTTTGATTTTGCGTTTAGTCATGCCTATGTAGTAACTGGTATCATTGTTTGTTTTGGAGAAAGGAATACGATAAATTCCAGAGAGCAAAAGATCAAGTCAATAGTGTCAACACAACTAAGCAAGCCACCACCGTGCTGCCTCTGACGATGGGAGGGGCCCCTTCCCGCAAGTACTAAGGCTTTCCTCAAGAAGTATGTAAGGTCTCTTTACTTAAATTGGTTATAATTTTGCTTCTTGTTTTACGAATTGCAATTTATTGAGTTTTTAAAGAAAGATGGAATAACTTTTCACATTCTACATCATCAATGCTTAAATTATCATTTGACAATTTGCCTCCAATTACTTCATTGATTGTGAGTAATTCCAAAGTCATGATGTTGGTATCACAGTTCACAAACTTAATACAGAATGAAAAAAATCATGTTTGGTCAAAAAAATTTATGAATTTTAGAAGAGTGGAAAAGACAAAATATTTTTGCCTGAAAATGAACAAGAATGAATCAGGACTTCACTAAAAGGAAGTATAAATGTAAAAGATTGATAAAAAGATATATTAGTTTATCCTAACCAAATTCTGCTTGATGCAGATATGCAGAAAATATTTTTAAAAAAAAAGGGGGGGGGGAGGGTTGGATATGAAACCAAAGTAATTAATAAATTATACAGAGAAAAAGTATCCAGAAAATCATATCCTTGTTTTTCCTTATATGCCACTTGTATTTCAGTTTATACATACAGACAAATTAATAAAATAATTATGATGATGAAATAGATAAAAAGGAAAAAGATATACATCAAACAAGCAAAAGATCTTCAAGAAAGGGGGAGAAACACACATAAATAGAGATACATTAGTTTCTGCCTGATGGGGAAAATAACAGGGGGGAAATAACAGGATAATACGCAGGGGAAAATAACAGGATTAGATATAACACCAGAGTAATGAATAAAATAAACAAAAGAAAAAGTATCCAGAAAATCATAATCGTGTTTTTCCTTATATACCATTTCAATTTCAGTTTAATATATACAAACAAACTAATAAAATAATAAGAATGAAATTAAAAAGAAGAAAAACTTCTGCACGTGACATAAGCAAAAGACCTTTGAAAAAACAAAAAAAAAACATATATGTAAATAGGATATACAGTAACCGCAGCTTAATAAATTCACTGGTTAATAAAATCAGCCGCTTAATCTGATCAAATTGCCAGGACCGGAATCAAATCAATTTGAAGCAATTTAAAAACCGCCACTTAGTAAAATCAACATCACCGGTTAATAAATTCAAAAGGTGTCTCCTCTTCAGCAGCAAAACTTCATTTATGCACCCTAAACAAATTTTTATGTACACTGTGATTTTTTTTATTTTTGAAAAAAAAAAAGAAAGAAAAATACAGCAATCCCTCTGTTATCACTCTTTGTCAAAAATTTTATATTTAAAGCATACTTACAAAATAAACACGCCCATTGCATGTCTTAGTAATGATTTCAAGAAATGTATTTTTTAATGTGCGGTAATAAGTTACAAATTTGATTTGGTTTGGAAGTGATATTTGTTTTAATTTTTAATTATTAAAAGACAATTCTTATTCTTAAATAACTAATGAGCAAAAGATAAAAAAAAAAAAAGGCGTGAACATTTGGAAAAGTAATAAAGATTTTTCCGAAAGGAAAGCGTATCGAAACTTGGGATGTGCTTAATTCACTTATTTTGAAGGAACAATCGATTAATTGTGTGTCAAAAATTAATTAATATTGTTTATTAGTTTGATTACATTTTGAAAATTATTTCCATATTTAGGTAAATAATACCTTTTTCTAGTATGCAAGAATGTCCGTCGATTATAAAAATGAGCCGATTTATAAAATCACTTTTGCTCAGAACGAATGTGATTTTAATAAGTGGCGGGAACTGTATTAGTTTATTCTGACCAAATTCTGAAGATACACAGGAAAATAAATAGGGTTGGACAAAAAACTAGAGTAATTGATAAATTATACAAAAAAAAAAAAAAAAAAAAAGGTATCCAGAAAATCACATACTTGCTTTTCTGTATATGTTACTTGTATTTCAATTTAACATATACAAACAAATTAACAATAATCAGGGGTTGATCTAGATTTTAATTTGTGAGGCCCATTTTTGTGAAAAACAATTATTTTTGTGAAATTTTATTTCTCTTTGTGAAAAAAATAATTATCATCATGTAAAACCATTCCTTTTAGCAGTTACTCTATCTAATGTCAAATACTACCAAGTTAATAGCATTTCATTGAACCAAGTATAGACCTTCATTAAAAATAACTGTAAACATAGAAACATTTTACAATATTATCATTTTTATAAAATGAAATCTTGTGAAAGGGGTTGTTTTTATGAATTTGAATTTTGTGAAGGGACAGCAAAAGGGCCCCAATTTTTGCCTGTATCAACCCCTGTTAATGATAGTAATAATAATAATGAGATAGATAAAAAAGAAAACTTATATGCATGATACAAGTAAAAGATCTAAAAAAAAAGACATATATAAATATATTAATTTATTCTAACTAAATTCTGCTTGACGGAGACATGAAAAAAAAAAAAAAAAAAAAAGAGGATTGGATATAAAACCAGAGTGGTAATTTATAAACTTATACCAAAAAAGAGTATCCAGAAAATCGCAGCCTTACTTTCCATGCCACATGTATTCCAGTTTAATATGTATAGACAAATTAATTAAAAAGCAATAATAATGAAATAGGAAAAACTTATATACATGGTACAAGCAAAAGATCTTTATAAAAAAAAAACAGTGATTATTTTACCATATGTTCTACAACTTACATTTTCATTTTCATATGATGGAAAATCAGGATATATATAAATTTTGACTTCACTAGGAGCTAAAACAGCAGCATGGGCAGATGTACTTTTGCCATCAACTTCTTTTGGATGTTTTATAATATCAATATATACTGGAAGCTAAATTCATTGAAAATATAGATATATGAGTAAGATTTTAAAAAATACATGATTTATTAAGAAATAATATTAATTTAATACAATATGAAAAATTAAAATAGTACTACTTTATTCAAAAATTTTTTTTGACAGAAACCTGTTTTTGTGTTGACTGTTTTTCTTTTACAGTTTGAATGAATTATATGTAAAGCTGGATTAGAAATAACAAGTGAAAATTAGGCATCGGAAGCATTTGATTATTTTTTCTTGAATGCCAAAAGAGTCTACTCAGGCACTAAATTATTTATATTAAAAAAAATAAGACTTTTGTTTGTATATCGCTCAGAATAAACTAAAATACTGTGATACTTTCATGATTCAAGCAAAATGTCTTCAGAATATTTTCTCTGTATGTGTGCAAATCTGTAATACTTTTCTTTCTCTTTTAGTCACATAAAAATAGCAACTGAATGACACTTGGCAAGGCTTATACCCAACTTAAAATAATATCTATCAAACGCTTAAAAATTTTAATTCGATTTACAGATAGAGTCAAAAGATCTTTTGCATAAGCAGGTAAGGTACTACCTTAAACAGTATGGATCCAAAGCGAGGTTTTGAACAATTTCAATGTTTCAACTCTTTTTAGTTTTTGATATAAAAAGAAGTGATTCAATCCACTGGCAGACATATAATTCTTAAGGCCCAAAGCTAAAGTCTCACTGGGGCCCCTTAATTGGAGGCCCACCACCCCCTATCAGGAGGCCTCCTTGTACTTCTTCACTTAAATTTTAAACTATAAAAAGGCATTAAAGTCAGTTTTAAATTTATTTGGAAGCCAAACAAGTGTGGGAGCCAGGGGCATTGGCCCTGCCTTAGTCAGGCCTTATATAAATGTTTTTTTTTTTTTTTTTTTTTTTATTGTCGATCTACGGTCACTTTTTATACATAACATTATATCTTTTTATACAGGAACCTACAACTTGAAGTAAAACTGCAATGAATATTTCAGGTCAAAATAGCATGACTGACAGCTTCACTAGATATATATACTTAAAACTTAAGTTTCTTTGGAGGCCCAACCCTACATATAAATAAAGTTATAAATTATAATAGTCTGTTTCAGTGTTTTTCCCCATTTAATATGTTGTTTAATTTAACACTATTACACTTCAAATAATTCTGTACTAATTATATAAATAATTAGTACAGAATTAATAACCCTCCGGATTTTTGAATACCAATATTTTTCACAGAAACACTCTTTTTATTTATTATCTTAAATTCTGTGATTAAGATTAAGATAAATTTAAAAGAAATTATGATATAAAAATTCGGCGGGTTGACAACTCTGTTAGTAAGTCCTATTTAACAAATAAAATAGTTATGCTTATTACAAAATGCAATGAAATTTTTATTTATTTACATTGATGTATGAATACAAAGAAATAACTTATTCTTAGTTACTTTGAAGTAACTAAGAACTTTTTGAAATGAGTTAACTCGAAAACTTTAGTAATTTATGAATAAAACTGTAATACTTTTCTTTTTCTTTTTGTCACATAAAAATAGCAACGGAATGACACTTGGCAGGGCTTATACCCAACTTAAAATAATATCTATCAAACATTTAAAAATTTTAATTAGATTTACAGATAAAGGCAAAAGATCGGCCAATTTGCCGAGTACTCGTTACTTGGCCAAATTTGGACTAAGTATTCGGCCAATACCAAGTAGTTGCAAAAATTTCATTATTTTTATGTATAATTGGAAGAAATATATTCATAAGAGTTGTTTATTAATAACTAAACTAAAAAATTATGAAAAATATAAATATAGAGTCATTAAACTTTTGCTGCAAACAGCTTTCTGCAGTTAAAACGGGCGAGTAGATTGCCACCAAACTCGGTATATAGAGACAATTCATGACATGAGTTTATCCCTCTTAGTTACAAGAATTTAAGTATAACCATCTTGTATGCGTGTAATATGCAAATTTTTACTTTCTTCTATATTCAACAGAAAAAAATTTGGATTCCCAAAAATTTTCAATCTCGGGTTTTTGACGGATTTACATGTTTTGAGAGCTGTAGAACACGATTTGACCATTTTTAGAAAATGTATCTGTCTGTCTGTGTGTGCGACAAAATTTTGTGGCAACTGTATCTCAGGAACTACAGCACAGAATGTAATATAAATTGGTATGTAGTTACACCTTGATATTAATTAGTGCCTGTCAACTTTTGGTAAAGAATGTCTTACAGGTTCCCTTGCCATCCCGCTTTTTTTAAATTTTTAATATGGTGGTATAGAACAAAATTTTGTATAAATGTGCATAAAGAGAATTATTTTTTAATAATCATTATGATATTTGCAAGAATTATTTATAATAGAGATAGTCAACTGTGAATTTTTTTTTTTCTTTTTGTATATGTAGGAGCATCGCCTCCCCCCCCCCCTGGGAGAAGTCCCCCTTCGAGGGGAATAAATTTTCATGATGGGTATCTTTCAAAAGAGCACGCCAATACCTTTAAAACAAATGGTTATCTGAGATAATTTAAAATAAAGTTATCGATTTTTTGTAATGTAGTATCGAGAATAAAATGAACTTTTTTTTATATTTAGTGTTATACTACTTCTCTAATATGGAAATCATACTGCCTTATCATGGAAGATAATTTTATTAAATAATGATTTTAATAAATTATTTTTACTGAATGAATTTGCATAGGAAAACATTGAGGAAAGTCATTTGGTGGCCACAACATTCTAGTTTTATAAAAACATAGTACATAAAATTGTATCTATAAAACAGACAAAAATAAAATATTTTAGAAAAAAAAGAACCTTGATATAATACCAATATAGTAGATAAAACTTTAGTTACATATTTGTGCAAATAAAAGTAAGACACTTTTAAAACTGTAAGAAAAGATTGATTTTTAATTTAAAAAATAATAATTATGAAAAAAGTAAATGCACTAAAATGTTATTAAAAATATATTTTAATAATCAAATTTGTTGTTTTGCAAATTATGGCCAAAAACCACCCAACTTTTTTTACTCTTCTAGAATTTGAAGATTAATGAAATCTATCATGTTTGAAATGATAAAATATTTATTTTAAAGTTATCATTTCATATGTAAATTTCATGCATCTTAAATTAAGCCTGAGTGTATAGGAACTTTTATATTCTCTAAGAATTATCTGTGAATGATTCACATCTGAGAAAGACTATATACTAAAGAATGAAATTATCTGTTATTATGGTTTTAATAATCCACTAAACTGGATGTATCAAATATGAGAATGAACCTAATTGAGTATAAACATTACAAAAGTTCTCAAAAATTTCATGAAAACATGCTGTTTGCATTTAACTTAATTTTGTATTCAAAAGGCCTTTTTTTTATTTCAAGATGTGCAAAATCCTTCATATGTACATTAATTATTCTTTCTTACAACTATTCGGTACTCAGCTACTCGGTCGAGTAGTAAAAGGCCAAGTACTCAGTACTCGGCCAAAGTGCTACTTGGTGCAGCACTAGCCCTGTAACTAGTTATCTAATTTTTGGCATATAATCCTCATATCAGATTCAGTTTTGCACCAGAATTTTTAATTGAGAAATAACATTATATATGTTGGAGCAGTTTCTTGAAAAATATATAGATTTTCCAATAATGAAAATTTTTGGTCGCAGAATGACATATTTTACCTGCGGATTATACGACGAAAATTACGGTACCAATTCTACGCCTACTATTTTCTACAGAACCCCTGCTTTTAAAGATGCCAATAACATTTGTTTATTTATCTGTGTTTAATGATGTTTAACCATGTTAAAATACATGTATCTATACTAATTACCGTCTATAAACCGTAATGGTATGAAATGCTTTTATGTGTCCTGCACACGAGCTAGAAACATATACACCAATAAAAACTGTTTCACACATTTCTTGTAACTCATTAACTTTTGAATTATATTTAACCTTTAAAAAATGTCATCAGAATTCTTTTGTGCTGTCCTGAAAATAAATTATTCAGTCTACATGCCCTTTTCTATGAGAAACATTTTTTTAAGCATCTTAATAATGTGAGGTAATTGCACCATGTTGAATGCAGCATAAATGCATTAAAATGTATTTAAATAAAAATTTGTTTACAGGCTTTAATATAACGAAATTCTTTTTTGTGTTTTTGTAAATGAGCTATGTATATTATATGTATTTGTAAAAATTATTCGAAATTTGGCATAATGTGGATGATTACGTGATATACACTTTTGTAAGTTCCTGTTCTTATACATCATTAGGTTTAAGCATGCATTTTTCTACAGAAAACATACTTTTAAGCATGTCAATGATGTACGTTAATTTAATTTTGTTGAATGCATTGTAACCATGTTAAAATATGTTTCAACAAAATTCTGTCCATAGGCTGTAATGATAAGAAAATCTTTTGTGTGTCCCTGTACACAATCCATAAACAATATACACGCCAAAAATCCTACATAGTGCTTGAACATGAACATGTGTACCAATTCGCATGTCAAGCGGGGGATTTTTGCAGCTGCTGTCGCAGAACATACAAATAGGCCATAATGATAAAAAAAATTTTGGTATGTCCCTGTACACAAGCCACATGCAGAATAAATACCCAAAACTATACATTCGATTCTGTGTGGCTCATGAACATGTTGTACCAATTCACAAGTCAATAGGGTGATTTTTGTTGCCGCTCTGGTAAAACAGATATACATTATACATATATGCACACAAACCAACAGAACCTTTTTGAGTCTTCACCTGAAAGACTTCACTGATGTTTCGGCAAAAAGAGATAATATTAAAGTTTATTTACATTATCCAAAATCACAGAATCTTCTTTTAATAATTCCTTCCTTCGCCACCCCTCCCCCCGCCTCCCTGAAGAAACAGAAAAATACTGGTTTTAATAAGTTCCGAAATGCATTTCTTCAGTTTTATTACCTGATTTGCCAATTCAATAATAACTTGCTTTTAAAGAGTAAAAATAGCACACATGTGGCATATTTCTTATATAAAAAAAATCGAAAAAATCGACAAACCTATAAAATCTGAAATTTTTACCATCTGATGATCTGGATGTTTGAGGTTAAACCATAATAAATTATTACTTTATAGTAACTGCTTGTCATTTTATCAGTAGTTATCTAAAACTGTTTTACTAAATTATGAAAATAATTTAAGAAAAATAATTCACACTTAATAAGGTAAAAATGTAGTGAGAAGGACATGACAAAAAAAAAAAAAAAAAAAAAAAAATGAGACATGATTCTAACAATTTATCATTATAAATCAATTATTTTAAACTGAAACTCATTTAAAGTTCAGAGATTTTAATTTATATAAACGAGACTTTCATCTCATATCTAAATTTTTAAAAAGTTTGAAATTTTTATTAAATAAACATATAAAATATAATTTAACAGTGTGATAGGTCTGCCATGTTTTTGCTTATTTAATTTTTAATTTCGTTTTTTAATTAATAATATAAAAAAAAGTGTTATTTATTTGATAAGCTCCATGTATTCCCTATCAATAAAATTTAAAGTATTTGCATTAGTTGAAAGGCTAAAATATGGTCTTGTCCACTTTCGAAGGAAATTAAACCCAATATCTTTTAAATATTTGATTATTTTATTGAAATTATTTACGATAAAGCACTTTCACTTTACTTTTTCAAAATTTTTTTCAAAAATGCAATTCTGGACATTGAAATTAATAGCTAAATTTTTAGATGAAAAAATAGAATGTATCTATGAAACAGAAGAAAATTGTTGCTCTGTAGTTTTATTTTCTAAATGTTGCCTAATTCAACAATAGAATTCGCCGCTCTTGGAAGGCATTTAGTTTAGGAGGCTCTGATAATACACATTTAGCTTGCTACAAAAGTTCTAAAATATTTCATAAAAACATGTTGTTTGTCATTTTTATTTCAAGATGGATGAAATTCTTCATACGTGTATCAATTACAATTGATGTTTATTTATTTTTTATTTTTTACAACTACTCGGCCAAGCAGTAAATAGCCGAGTATTCAGTACTCTGTCATAGTGCTACCCGGAACAGTACGACCCTACTATTAACATACATTAAGATAATTTTTACCATTTTAAATACTATAAAATATGAATAGTTACTGGTACAAGTAAACCACAACTTAATTATAGATATCACAACTTAATTTTAGATATAATTTACTTCAATTTGATTTCAAAACTTAATATAATTTACTAGTTTTAACTTACTTTTATCATGGGCAATCTGCCTGAAATTTCTTGTACTGCTACATAACATGTGTAACAATAGTATTTTCTGGATTTATTACACATGGGGCAAGGACTTCGAGTAGCAACATCGTTAAGAAAACTGGAGTCCATGATTTTCATTTCTGAGAAAGGATCATCAACTGTTTTATTTTTAAAAAATGATGATGACTCAATGAATCTTCTTTTTTCTATCACAGGTTCACTCATGGCTATTAAAAGAAAAAAGAAATATTTAAATAAAATTTGACAGAAATATATATATAGATAACTCTAAATTTTTTCTATGAATAATTATATAATAACAACAACTTAAAAAGTTTTCTTGTTTGTTTCCATTATTTTTTGTGAGGAATGCTTTAATAATATACAAGCTTAGACTTAAGTAAATAGTAGAAAAGTGTTAAAATTTTGAATGAAGGGTAGAGGATGATTTCTTAAAATTGCAATTTTTACAAGATCAAAGAACAGTTGAGATTCTTTTTTTTTTTCTTTTTTATAAAATAGGAAAATCCTTAGAAAATTAATAAATATATATATATATAATAGTTTACATTTTTAAGTATCTTATTTTAGAAGTTTAGTTAGAACAGCAGAAGCCATCTTGTACTTTTCCCTTAAACTAAGCCCTGTACAAGTAAAATTTTATTAAAAATCATAAGTATATAATGTTAATAACTTTACATAATAAGCATTTAAAAATAATAATATGTGAAAATATGATTTATTCATAGCTTATAGTTCTTCCAATAAAATGATAATATAATATGTAATATTCAGCAAACAGATTTTATTTCACTTATTTACATACATAATATTGTTTGCCCTTTGTTCTGAACGAGTGAATGAAATGACTGACTAATTCCTCATTGCCCAGCAAAGCTGTAGGCAAAATTTTTTTACAGAGGGGGTACAAACAATAGTACATACTGTTATACAATATAACTCAAAATTTTTCGACAAATTTGCAAATTTCAGGAGTGGTTGGAACTTTCAAATACCCCCCCGCCCTCCCCTCCAAATATCTGCACCTAGAAGCATAAAGTTTGGTGAAACCGTTCCTTCTGTGACACAGACACCCACTAAGCGATTTTACAAAATTACAATTTGGGGGGGAGGGGGGGGGAAACAAAACGCGATTCCACAAAACCTTTCACATCTCAAACAAAAACAGATACCTGTAAGAATTCAGTTTTAAAATAGAGTAGATAGTCAAAAATTCGTACAGCTCGGGACCAGAGGTTGTGCAGATTTTAGGATTTCGAAGCCCATAAAAAATCATTTTCAATCTGAATAATAAAAGCAGAATATTAATCGAACTAAACATATGCTAGTGAATAATAACGGAGTTTCACTTGTATATTAAATTATTAGGTATGTAGGAATAACACTGAACATTAAAAATGAAAAAACATTTGTCAAATTTAGACAAAATCTGCTCACATGCAGTTTGTTTTAAACTACACTTGAACATGCACATATACATCACTGAGATTTTTTTTTTTTTTTTTTTTTTTTTTGTCTATTGTAAATAGTCATCAATTTTTATTCTGTAACACAAATTTATTTTTCAAAGAATTTAACTGAATTCTTCCTCACAACTATGCCTTCATCAGATAGCATTTTAAAAAATTAGTTTATTGTTTTCCTCATTAATATCATCATCATAATAATCATAATTTTCTTTTGATTAATTTAATATACTGTTGATAACTTCCTTATCAGCAACTTGGTTCTTGCAGTTTTTCACATTTTTATTATTGTAATCATAAAATGCGAGCACAAAATCTGCATTCAAGGTCTTTTACAAAAATTTTGATTTGCAGTTTTATAACAAATTTCATTAAACACAATAAAAACTTTACTTGAGCTTCTGTATTTTATCCATAGATCTTTCGAAGGAGCTCCTCTTCATCATCGGTGGATTGTTTAGGTGTTCAAATTTCAGTCTGTTGTTTTATCATATGTTGCCACAATTGTCACATTTGATAAAACAACATAGACTGAAAAGAAGCAACTTGCTGAAATAAGCGGACCCCCTAACCAATCCACTGATGATGAGGGGGAGCTCCCTCGAAAGGTCTATGGATAAAGTACAGAAGCTCAAGTAAGGTTTTTATTGTGTTTACTGTTTTAAAGCTTCTGGTTTATACAATGCTTCGTAATTTTAAATTTCATTGTTTGTATCCTTAAAGCTGTGTGGATTTTAGGTCAGGGGATTTCTAGCTCTCTACTATATAACTAAACAAATACCTAAAAGCAGGGCCCGCTTTACCATTAGGCGAACCTAAGCGGTCGCTTAGGGCCGCCGAAAAAGGAGGGCCGCCAAAAAATTAAAACACTGCCTAAAATTTAAGGGGGAAAAATAGATGGAAGAAAAGCGAAAATCATAAACCCAATTTTTTTTTTCTTTTTTAAGGAATATTACGTGCATATTCAATTGTAAATTTAAAGTAACCTTCTTTAAGGATTTAATTTTGTATAAAAATACCTTAACCCTTCAAGGATAAGGAAATTTCGCTTATTTAAAATAAACTACCACCAGAATTTGTGAACAAGTCTAAAATAGAAGAAATAAATGAAGAATTTTCTTTATGTTATTAAAGTGAAACTTCGTAAAAATTTCCAAGATGAATTTTTGCAGTTGGGAATTAAAATTAGGTGCTCTGGTTAAGGTACTAAAATGTTGATTTTTAATAAATATGTGATTTGATTTGCATTGTGATGATGAATGAAAGCTAGATCTTTTCAAGTTGGACGGGGAAAATGATGAGGAGGGGCTGGATTATTTGCAATTTTAATCTGAACAATTTGGTTTTAGACCTAAACATTACACCACCCATCAGAATAACAGAATTTATTCACGAGAGTTTTATTAAATCCGAAAAAATCGAAGCCCTTTTCTTGACATCACTAACGCGACAGTTTCGAATGGCGGCCTCATTTTTAAACTCATTCAGCTTAAAATTCCAACTCCTTATATCAAATTCATACATCATAATCAAAAATAAGAAAATAGAATAAGAACTAAGAATATGAAAAAAAAAACAAAAAAAAAAAAAAACGATTAAATTTATAAGTATCTAAATAAAAATTTCCTGAAAGTTTTGTACATTTGTGAAAAAATTACTTCGTAAACAAGTCAGAAAATAGTTCATATTTCAGAAAGGTCTTTAAGAATAGATGTAAAATATATAAATTAAGATTAAAAAATAAATAAGAGTAAATTTAAATTGCATAAGGGTGACCTTTTCTCGCCTATGGTGTCTAGGAAATCTGTTTCACGCGTTGACTTTAGATAGTCTTTTCTGTAAAAAGCTTTACGTTCAAATGGAAAAATTAAACGGTACTTTGATTCGCATCACAGGCCCATCAGTGGCCGAGCAGTTCTGTGCTCAAAGCTTGATAGATAAGAAGTGCCCGGTTCGATCCCAGGTCGCGCTCATCAACCTTGCCATTCAGAATTTTTCATGGTTTTCTCCGAAACTCGTGTAAATACGGGGTAGGACCCCTTAGAAAGAACCCCTCGGAGGGCATTCTACCTATATTCCTCGGACCTTAGCGTAGTCAATCGGTCTTAAACCGTACCTATTGATTCGTATCACTATATCTAAATAAGAATATCTAATTATGTTGCACGTTTATGAATGAAAAGGCTTCGTAATTGTGTTTGAAAGTGATTAGTTTGCAATTAATAATAGCCAACACAAAATTTCATCTGATAAATCAGTCCACTTAGAAATGAATTAATAAAAATTTTATTTCACATATGCAGGGTGGGCGGAAAGTAACTCCCTATTTTTGAATTTGGAATAGCTATTGATGTTATGTATAGATTCCAATGAGTTACCTTGTTTTGTAGCCTGTAGTGTGGCATTATTTGTAATATTTTTTTTTCTTTTGTCATATCTCTAATATATGGCAGTGGCTTGATGAGTGATTCACTAGACGCTGGATAGGCCGCCGAGGCTCCACAGAATCGCCTGCGCGTAATCCAGACCTCACCCCATGCAATTACCTTTTATGGGGATGGCTTAAGGAAGAAGTGTACCGCAGCAAACCTCAAACTCTTGGTAACCTTGAGAACAAAATCCGTGAAGTTATAAAAAGGTGCTCCTGATGAGTTCTTGCGGAAGACCGTAGCAAACGTACCTGTTCGTTTAAGACAGTGTATAGAAAATTCTGGGGCACACATTGAATTGTAACTTTTATAATTATCATGCCACACAATAAACTAAATGTGTACAAAAAATTGCCATCATACCTACATTCGTTTAGGAGAAAAAAATTATTTTCAGTAGGGAGTTACTTTCCGCCCACCCTGTACATTAAGGAAAAGGTTCAAGCAAAAAAGAAGAGGAAAGCATTTTTAACACTTTTCAATAAAGCTTTAAAATGTTGACAACTTCGGTTTGTCAACACGGTCGTAGCCAATGTTCTCTATTTAAAATGGTAGAAATAGGATAACTAGCCAGTGTACAGGGACACCCAAAAAAAGACAGTTAATTGTTTTCTACGAGATGCATTTTTATAAATCACATTAAAAAAATTTTGTACTGCAAAAGTCGTATTAAAATTTAGATTTATTATTCATATGATTAAAAAAAAAAAAAAAAAAAAATCTATAGAATATGGTATGTTTAGCAGTATGATTTACAGGATCACGCCAAAATTTTCAAACACATTATAAGAGCTTAAAAGCTACAATTGGAAATTGCTAGAACTGCATTTCCACTTGCGTTAAGTTTTTTTAACACTTTTCAACAATTTCTGGAATGATTATGAATTCAGTTAGTTTGTCTGTCTATATTTTTTTCCATTGTGTAATAGCGTAGACATAGTACGTTAAAGCTTAAACGATGCAACAAGTACGTACAGTTGGAAAATATTAAATAGTCTATGCGAATCAAATGATTTTTTGTTCTTGTTTAAAAAATGAAAGGAGTTCTTGTTAGCTGGTTTAATGTAAAATTGAAAATTATCATTCATTATGGAAGGATTAAAATTATAATAAAAATAACTAATTAAAAAAAATAAATAAATAATAGTAATATTTTAATAATATTATTATTCACTCTGGAACTTTTTCGGCGGTAAAAATTTAGCAACTTGATAAATTCACTGTTTTGTGATGCGATGCCGCAATCTGATAGCTAAAGCAATGGTGAAGGAATGACGGATTTCAAATTCCCTTTTCTTCTGGCCATACAAAAGTGTTCTTTTTCATTCCACTGTAATGCTTTTTACTCAAATTTTCGGCCGAACAGTTTATGGTACAAGCTGTACGTAGCATAAGAGTACATGTACAGATAACAGTATTGATGTACAGTAGTTCCATTATACATTAATACGTGTGATGCCATGTAGAGAATGGAGATTAGTATAAACAGAAATTTTAAGGCATTCCCAATCAAACGTTTAGCACAGTCAAGTAGAAAAGCTAAAGGTTTGATTCAACTTGTTTAACTTTTCTTATTTCTAAATACGTCGGATCCAATTCAATTTTTACAAAAAAAAAAAATGTTATTTAAATTGATATTAACTTATAATTTTAGAATAAGTTGAATTTTAACATAGTAGCTTTTTCTTTTGTAAGAGAGGAGGGGGGGGGGGTGTATCACAGTAAGAAAATTTACTTGGGGTCACTTGCAATCTATAAGCTGCCCTGCCGTAATATCTAATAGAAAGGGCCGCCAAAAATCTATTGCTTACGGCCGCCAAAATTGTAAAGCGGCCCCTGCCTAAAAGATATTCTCAAGAATTTTGGAAATTCGCCCTCCAAGGGAAAAAGGTGCAAGGCTTGATTTCATATAACCTTTAAAAGGCAAAAGAAAAAATACATAAGATTTTTGCTTTTAAATATAACAAACACAAATATCTAAAAAAAATTTCAGGCATACTGAAGGGAAACTTGCTGCTAGATAATTAAACACAGGAAAAATCTTCAACATCTTGAATGTCAAGAGACAAATTAAGAAAAAAACTGAATAATAGACAGCTACTTTGGTAGCATTTAGTGTATTGTCTTCAGTGCATAAACAAATAAGAGAAAAGTTCTCCTGCATATTATAAGAAAGGAATCAGATTCTGATCCCCCAATAGAATTATCTGGAATGTAGGTGGATTGACCAATAGGAAATTAAGAAATGGTAGTTTTGAAAAAGCATAGAAGAAATTAAAAAATTATGGACTGAATGTAAAATTTTCAACAATCAGATAATTGGGGTACTGCAAAATTATAATTGACAGTATTTTTGAGATTTTTATAGCTAAAAAGCTTCAAAGAAATCGAATTCATAGATTTGGGCTTGCAAATTATTTTAGCTGTATCAAATTTAAAATTATACTTTTTCTTCCAGCAGTGCTTAGAAATGACTGATTTGTTGATTTCTTGTTTATAGACATAACTTATATGTTTTTTTAGATGGAATTTGAAACTGCATTTAGTTTGATCAATGTATGATAAACCACATTGGCAGGAAACATTATAAATGTAAATACCCCAAGAGAAAACATATCTATAGGATCTTTTAACTGAGAAAGGATGAGTTTATTAGGAGGCAAAAAAAGAAAAAAAAAAAAAATATTTTAAAATCATATTGTTTGAGAACTTTAACTATAGCATGACTTGATTTGGGAAAACAGGGTAAAACAATACTGATATAAGAGGAGACTAATTTACTAACTATAAAGCTATTCAACAATGAATTTCAACTTTCATGTACTTCATCTGCTAAATCTGTCTCTTCTAACATCAGTATTGTTTTACCCTATTTTCCCAAATCAAGGCATACCATAGCTAAAATTCTCAAACAATATGATTTTAAATTAATTTTTCCCCATCCAATAAACTCACCCTTTCTCAGTTAAACGATCCTATATATATGTATAACTCTTGGAGTATTTATAGTATTTCCTGCCTATGTGGTTTATTCATACATTAGTAACATATTACTTATGTCCATAAACAAGAAACCAACAAATCGGCCATTTCTAAGCACTGCTGGGAGAAAAAACATAATTTTAAATTTGATACAGCTAAAATAATTTACAGGCTCAAATCTACTTATAAACTCAATTACTTTGAAACTTTTTACATCTATAAGAATCTTTAAAATATTATTAATTGTGATTTTGCTGTACCCTATTTGTCTGATTGTTGGAAATTTTACATTCATTCCACATTTTCTCAATTTCTTCTATGTTTACAACTACCATTTCTCAATTTTCTATTGGCCAACCCTTCCACATTCTCCACAATTTTATCAATTGATCAGAATGCGATCCCTTTCCTATCTATATAGCAGCACTTTTCTCTCACTTCTTTATGCACTGAAGACAGTGTGTTAAATGCAACCAAAACAGATGTCTGCTATTGAATTTTTCTCTTTGTTGTTCAAGATGGTGAAGATTTTTTCTATGTTTAGTCTAATTTCAGGCATTTTAGAATTTGCCTCCAAAGAGGGGGGTGGGGAGAGAGAGAACGTAATTTTTCATATTCTTTCATATCAAAGAAAAAAACAGACACACCTAAGTTTTTTTATTTAAGATATAACAAACACAAGTACAAAAACCAGTCTCAGGAATTTTAGGAATTCACCCCCTCTTACTAAATGTGATTTCACATAACCCTTAATATTCACCAAAATAAAAAGGTATTTCTTTGACTGATGATAACAGGAGACTTGATGTTGGAACATTAAAACCCGAATAAACTACTACGTCAGAAACGCCAAAGAAAAATATTGGAAATGCATACAGCTGTTTCGGTAGCCTATAGCGTACCGTCTTCAGTGCAAAAAGGAAGGTCTCCTTTTTGCACTGTAGATTTTTCTTTGGCGTTTCTGACGTAGTAGTTTATTCGGGTTTTAATATTTCTTTGACTGTTTTCTTTAAAATATAAAAAACACAAATAACTAAAAACTAATTTCAGCATTTTAAAAATTTGCCTCCGAAGGGGGAAAGGGGAACAAAATGTACTTATGTGTTTTCATATCTCAAAGAAAAAACAGATATCCTTAAGATTTTGTTTTAAAATGTAACACACACAATACCAAGAAACCACTTTCAAGTGGTTTACAGCCCCTCTCCCCCCCCCCTGCCCCCAAGGAGGGAAATGGCAGTAACATGTCTTTTTCAAATCTCTTCATATCTAAAATTAAAAAAATAAAAATAAGCAATATTTTTGCATTAAAAAATGTATAACAACTAATACCTAAAATCTGCTTTTAGGAATTCCACCCTCCTTCTTCGAAGGGAAGAGGGAGTAACATGGTTTCTTTAAATTTCTTTATATCTTAAGGGAAAAAATAGATATCCGTAAGATTTTTCGTATACAAACAATTCCACATATGGCATGCTTAGCTTATTGCCTATTTGGCAACTGTCACTCATTCTTGACTAGATCTACCAAAGGAAACTGGGTAGAGGAAAGGGAGAAAATCCAACGTATGATTTCTAAAGGTTTATTTCATAAAATTACAGTTAGTATATATGTATATATCTATATATTGTTCTTCCCATTTGCTTTCACCTTGTGTGTATTTCTGTGTAATGTTTTCGAAAGGGTTACAACTATAAGAGAACATCAGCAACTTTTTAATCATTAAAATGCAGGGGACAAAATGATACAGTACATATTTAAGATAAGTCCACTGTGTCCTATGCATAAGCATGTAAAGAAGCACAAAAATAGACAGTAGGGGAGAGAGAGAAAGAGTTCCTTTACATAATACTAGAAGACCACAAATATCACAGTTTAATAGTTTTATTAAAATTAAAATAACAAAGGTTTGATTAAATAAATAATTCTATACATTAAAATTACAATAACAAATGTTCGATTAAATAAATAATTCTATACATTAAAATTAAAATAACAAATGTTTGATTAAATAAATAATTCTAACTATATGTATAAGAGGAATTTTACCATGAATATTAAAATTTACGTTAAGGGAAGAAATGCATTATTGGCAGACACAAAACAATAAAAAGAAGAAAGCTTAAAAGGTTAAATTCATTAAAAAATAACAACAAAGCTGTACAATCTTGACAAAAATTAAACAATATAATTCCGAATTTCGATGAAGTCGTCCCACATAGCAACGGACTAACAATAAACAAATAATAGTAAATGACTAGCGTCTGTGGATGCAATGTGGTACTATGGAGCCGAACCAATCAGAATTCAACTTACACTGAAAGTTTATAACACCATTGTTGATTGGTTATCAGTTCTTATAGCAACCTGTTAGCGAATTGGCGATAAAATGAGTAACTTGCTTTTGCAAAATCTTTTTGACATTCATTCTGTGCATCTCGCCAGCGATTTGTTTACAGTTTACATCGTGGAATATTTACGTTACACATTCCTCCTGACATCTCTTTTGCGCACTTTGCAAAAATAAAATAAAATAAATAAATAAGAAAAAAAAAAAAGTTGAATTCATTTATCTTTATTAGAAGTATAATTATTTACTTTTCTTGCAATATTTTGGTATCATTTTAGACTAACTTAGAAAATATAATTAGTTTTGCATATTTTAAATAATAATCATATTTTTATCATTAAAATGTGTTGAATACTAATCAATTACATTCGCATTTAATATAAAATACTAATGTGATTTTAGATTGTTGTTCTTTCATGATTGAATTGAGTGCTTTTAAACTTTTGTGTTTAAATATGTAACTTTATTTAGTCCTTTAACAAGTCTGTCTCTAAAGATGTTAAAGTTATTATTATTATCTTAACGCTATTTTTTTTTTAAACTTCTTTTTGATGATGAAAATGAAAGTACTTAATATTTAAAATTATTGAGCGAAGAAAAAAAATATAATCTGCACATTACAGTAGGCTACTCAATAAATTGTAAAATATTACTTTGACTCATTGTTTTTCACTTTTTAACATTTTTAGTTAGAATTCTCAGTTCGATTTTAAAAGACAAACGCACATTTGTGGCGATAAATATTTCCCTTTGTAAAAATCCTTAAAACCTGCGGAAAAATGTTTACAAAGTTTTTTATGTAGCCATTGTGAAAATAACTTAGATTTTATCTAGTCTAAAAGTAGAATGTATGCACTTAGAATTATTTTGTAAATGACCATATAAAAACATTTAACATTGCATATAAATTGTAAAATTCAGAAAAATATTTTAAAAGTAAGCTTTAAATATTTACTTTCATTTCTAAGATTTTATATTTTCTTTTTTGCTTTCTGTTAATGAACACAAGATCATGGTAAATACCTACATATATCATTTTGTCATGTGTTTTTAAACTTAAACAGTACATGGTAAGAAATTAAGTACTTAAAGTATTATTATACTATGGCATGTCTGTTATTTTTAGGGATGAAATGGATAGAAATTTTGCCGGGTATCAGATATCCGGAGCTCTTTTGCCTGTCGGATACGGATATCCGGCATTAGTTTTGTTTTTTGTATGTTTCTTTTCTTTTTCATTATTTTAAAACAATAAATTTATAACCCACCTTTTAAAAACATTTTAAATATAATTTATTTAAATATATTTATTTAATATTTTATTTATTTGTGCAATATTGCCATGGAGAATAAAACTTTAAGCGTAACATACTTATTCCTACACTTGCAATTTGTGGTGAAAAGCATTGTCACAAAGAAATAGGTTTTGTTCAGAATTATAAAACTAAAATTTATTATTTACATATTTTTTGCAATATTAATATTAAAAAAAATGAAACAAAATACAGTAACCGCCACTTAATAAAAATCACTGGTTAATAAAATCAGCCACTTAATCTGATCAAATTGCCAGGATCGGAATAAAATCAATGCAAACCATCTTTGAAACTGCCTCTCAATAAAATCAGTATTGCCGGTTAATAAACTGAAAAATTCTCATCAGAAGCAAAATACCATTTATGCATGCTGAGTAAATTCTTATTTACACTCCGATTTTTTATTTTTTAAATAAAAAATAAATTAAATACAGAAATCCCTCTGTTATCTCTCTTTGTCGAAAATTTACAACATTAAATTTTACATTTATAGCAATTAAAACACGCCCCATCACATTGACTTAGGAACAATTTCAAGGAATATATTCTTCAAGGTGTAATAAGTTACAAATTTGATTTAATTCGCCAGTGATTATTTTATTTTTAATTATTTAAAGACAATTTCTAATTCTTATTCTGAAATAACTAAGAAGTAAGATGTTTAAACGAAAATATTTTTAATTTTAAAGAAAGGCGTGAACTTTTAGCAAAGTAATGATGATTTTCCTGAAAGGAAAGCGCATCATAGCTTGGGATGTGTTTAATTCTTTTATTTTGAAGAAACACTTCAATAATTATCTGTTAAAAATTAATTAGCATTGTTTATTAATTTCATTATTTGGTATCTTTTAAAATTTCTTTTCAAATTCAGGGAAGTAACACCTTTTTATTGTGTACAAGAACGTTAGCCTGATATAAAAATCAGCCGCTTAATAAAATCACTTTTGCTCAGAACGAATGTGATTTTAATAAGTGGCGGGTACTGTATTTTACTAATGAAATCATTGTTACAGGGTTATTTTCATAGGAAAACTAATATATTGTGGCCATCATAAATCTTTTTTCTATATTATTCTGTACTAGCAGGCTTTGCCCGCTTCGCTGGTCATTATATTGAAATGAAGTCTCAAAATACCATATCATTGATGATGATAATAATAATAATAAAATCATTGAAATCAATCAAAATCTAAGTTAAAATTCTCAATACCTTCGATAGCGGTTTTCCCACTTGCCACACTTAACAAAATCCCTTTATAATGCATGTTGCATACACATACCTAACCCACATATTAAAAAATCGGGATTCTAAGATTATTTGAAGCAAAGTTATGTTTTAAAACGTGTTTTTTAGCCCCCCCCCCCTGCCCTCTCTTAAAGGAAAGGAGGGGGAGATTTTGCAAAATATCCTTATATTATGAGTTAGATACATATAACATACCCACACATGGAAAATCTCTCCTTCATAAGATAATTTACTGCAGAGTTACACATGAATACATGTCCCCCCCCACCCCTTAAGGGGAGGTGGGGTGGAGTTTCACAAAATCACTTTGTAGTGTGTGTTGAATACGCATAAGCAGTCCACGCATCAAAAATTGCCATTCTTAGATAGTTTGGAACAGAGTTACGCATGGAAACATGTTTTTAATCCCCTTCTAACCCTCAAGGGGGTGATAGCACGGAATTCCAAATAATCCCTTTGTAGTTTGTTTGTGTTGAGTACACATAACCAATCAACCTATAAAAAAATCGCTTTTCTGAGATAATTTGGAGCAGAGTTACTCTTTAAAATGTGTTTTTGCCCCCCCCCCCCCCCACCTTTAAAGGGAGAAAAGGAAAATTTCACAAAATCGACTTATAGTGCGTGTTGGGAGTGCATAAGCAGCCCGCAAGTAAAAAATCGTCTAAGATAGTTTGGAGCAGAGTTACGCATGAAAACATGATTTTGCCCCACCCCCAAGGGGGATAAAGTGGAATTTTACAAAATCCCTTAGTAGTGTGTGTCTTGAGTACGCATAACCAATCAACATATAAAGAAATCGCTATTCTGAGATAATTTGGATCAGAGTTACTCTTAAAAGCGTTTTTTGCCCCCCTCCCCGCCTTTGAAGGAGGGGAGGGGAAATTTTTGTAAGATCCCTTTATAATGTGTGTTGGGAATGCATAAACAACTCATATGTAAAATATAAGCTTACTGAGATAATTTGAAGAAAAGTTATGCTTGGAAACATGCTTTTTGCAACACCACACCCCTAAGAGGGGAATAGGATGGAATTTTACAAAATCTCTTTTTAGTATGTGTCTTGAGTACGCATAACCAATTGACATATCAAAAAATCGCTATCCTGAGATAATTTGGACCACAGTTACTCCTATAAGCGTGTTTTTGCCTTCCTCCGCCCTTAAAGGACGGGGGGTGAAATTTTGTGAAATCCCTTTACTGTGCGTGTCAGGAAAGCATAAACAACCCACATATACAAATTAATCTTGCTGAGATAATTTGAAGCAAAGTTATACTTGGAAACGGGTTTATATTGCCCCCCACCCCACCCCCAAGGGGAAAAGGAGGAACTTTCGCAAAACCCTATTGCAATAGGTGTAACCCCCCCCCCCCCCCCCCCCAAAAAAAAAAAAAAAAAAAATCGCAAAATACCAAACATGAGGTTTTGGAAATATTCTGAAGAAGACTCTTGGCGATTTTCTATATCTTTGTGCTGTTATTGGTACAGTTTTCCTCAAAAACCCGTATTTTGCTATTTCTTTTTTTTGCACTCAAGTCTAGTCTCTCTCTCTCTGCAATTTCTTCACCGTGAAGGAATTTGGAGCCAAATTATGCTTATAAGGGGTTTTTTGCCTTCTGCCCCCCCCCTCCAGGGGGCAGCAGGGATATTTCGCAAAATCCCGCCATAATGGGCATCAGTGTCCTAAAACCAACATGCTCACCAAAATTTGCAAGTCTATCTCCCATAGAATCGCCACGGCTGTGTTGAGTCAGTGAATCAGTGATTTTACTCTTTTATTCCACACCCAACCCCCAAAGGGGTCAAAGGGGGAGGGTCTTTCACAAAATCCCGTTACAATGGGTGTTGCACACACATAAATAAGCCACACACTAAAATTTGTGACCTCAGCTCTTAGATTTCCACGGATAAATTTAGCGCTAAAAGGAGGGATCGAATTTGCCCCCTCGTAACTCCCCCCCAAAATCGAAAATCGGAAAAAATCAAAAATGAATTTTTGCAAATACCTTCAAGAAGACGCTTGGCTTTTTTTTTTTTTTAATCTGAGCTATTATTGCTAGAATTTTACTCGAAAATCCATGCATTGCTAATTTTGCCTCCGAAAATTCTTTTTACCCCCTCTCCCCCCTTAAAATGCAAAATCGCAGAAAATGATTCTTTTGTACTTAAGTCTAGTCTCTCCATCTGCAATTTTTTCACAATGAAGTAATTTGGGGCCGAATTATGCCTATAAAGGTGTTTACTTTCTGCCCCTCCCCCGAAAATCTCACTTTTACCCCTTACCCCCCCTCCCCCTTAAAAATCCAAAATCACAGAAAATAATTTTTTTGTATTCAAGTCTAGTCTCCCCATCTGCAATTTCTTCACCGTGAAGTAATTTGGAGCCGAGTTATGCTTATAAAGGTGATTTTTGCCTTCTGCCCCCCCGGGGGGTATTTCACAAAATCCCGTCTTAGTGAGCGCCACGGTCCTAAAATCAACCTGCTCACCAAAAATTGTGACTCTATCTCCCATAGGATCGCCACAGCCGTGTTGAGTCAGTGAGTGAATCAGTGAGTTTACTCTTTTATATATATAGATAACAGCATCACTTACAGTTTAAATTGTACAAAAATTTGCCCATAGCTTCTCACAATAAATATTTTACGTACGGAGTTTGGTGCAATTTTAATCAACAGATGCTGAGATATAGGCTTATGAAAAATCATCGGGTAAACTGCAGTGCTGTAAGCTGATATACACTCAAAATAAAATCACGATAGTGCTTCATAATGGCCGACTCTCTCACATACCAAGTTTTGTGCAATTATACATGATACAATATGATATGAGATACAGCTTTCACGTATTGGGGGAAATTTAAGTATAGCAGCGCTACCTATCGGCCAACATGCACCAAAATTGAATCAGCATAACTTCTCATAATACCCTTCCAACATAAAGTTTCGTGTAATTATGCGCATTAGAGCACAAGTTATAGCCTTCCCTAAAATTGCAGAAAGTACTGTATAACAACACCACCTGTTGAGTTAGCACCAAAACTTGATAGACACTAATATATGCCAAGGTGCATGTACATATAGATTTACATGAAATTCTGTGCAGTAGTTCCTGAGATATAGCCTTCTTATAGGTTGCAGAAATCGCAGTGCGCCAGAACCTGTTGGTGAAATTACATATAAATTTATATGTAATTTAATTTTTTATTTTAATTCCAGAACTACTGCGTAGTTGTGGAGATATAGTTAAACAGAATTTTTCTCTCACACACACAAACAGACATTTTTAAAAAGTGATCAAGACAGGTTCTGGACCTCTTAAAATGTGTAAATGCATCGAAAACCAGAAGTTGAAAATTTTAATGAATCCAATACTTTCTTTTGAGACATTCATAAGAAAACATAAAAGAAAGAAGAAAAAGAAAACAAAGCTTCAAACTAATTTGTTATGGCCATCACAAAACTTTCTTCTATATCACTATATACAGGCCTGGCTCAACCATATAGGCAAACTAGGCGACCGCCTAGGGCGCTGGAATCTGTGGGGCGGCGATAAAACAGCGTTTTTTTTTTTTAATTAACGCCTGTTACTGTTGTAAACAAGCCCGCTTACTGAAAAAAAAATCTGGAGTGACTCCACTCGACTTTCCGAACATTGAGTAACTAACAGTTTTGTAGATAAAATAAAGAAAGAGAAATTGCTAAACAAACAAAAGAGAGAAAACCATAATAGAGTGTTTTTTTCTCCATATATCACACGAGGTTTTATTTAACGCTACTGAACTTTGAGCCCTTAGATCATAATGATAAAGAATTTTTCGTTTTGTCCCTGTAAAAATCTATAGATGCTAGATTCACCAAAATGCTTATAGTTAGTGCAACAGTGATTTATAATATTCATACAAATTTTCAGCTCAATTGAATAAGGCGTTTAGATGCTATCGCACTTTTAAAAATTTGGTCTCATAGGCCATAATGATAAAGAATTTTTCTTTGTGTCCCTGTAAAAAAAACTGTAGTGCTAGATTCACCAAAATCTATACAGTTGGTGCAAATGCGACCTATAACATGTGTACAATTTTTTTGCTCAGATTAATAAGGCGATTAGACGCTATCACACTTTTAAAAATTTGGCCCCATTGGCCTTAATGATAAAGAATTGTATAAGTGCTAGATTCTCCAAAATCTATACAGATTGAGTATCTGTGACCTATAATATGGGTATAAAATTTTTGCTCAATTGAATAAGGCGTTTAGATGCTATCGCACTTTTAAGATTTTGGTCCCATAGGCCATAATGATAAAGAATTTTTCTTTGTGTCCCTGTAAAAAAACAGTAAGTGCTAGATTCACCAAAATCTATAGGGTTCGTACTATGGTGACTTACAATATACGTACCAACTTTCAGGTTAATCGAACAAAGCCTTTAGACGCTAGCGTGTTCACAAACATACACACATACACACATACATACATACATCATCGTAAAAATAGTGAAAACGGACTCAGGGGACCTCAAAACGTATAGAAACATCAAAATCTCGAATTCGGATTTTTGACATGATTACAATACTTTCCTCACTATAGTGTTCGGAAAGTAAAAATATATATATAAGGCCTAAGTATCATTTGTTCATTTTCATAATGCGTATAAACATAGTACAACTGACTCTTTCCGTTGATGTTTAAGTTCTTCCCCTTGTGAATTCCGATTGTGTGGCTGCACCAAAAATATCCACAATCGGTCGCCTACTGTGCACTATCACGCATGCACAAACACTTGGCTTTCAATATTGCATTTGGAATTATCAGTGTGCGAAATTCGAACCTTGATATTTTTCCTTTTTGGGGGTGGGGAAGGGAATGCTATACTTTAATACTACTAACTAGTTTATAATTTTAAAAACTATAAGAACAAAAAGTCACAAAGGTTTATTTTAACTGCTACGGCTAACAGCTAGCAAAGCAAAATCATAACTAACTGAACAAGGATAGCTCACATTAATTTAGAAGTCTGGCTCCAGATGATGCAATCTCTTCTGTTCGATTATAATTGACTAGGGGTTTCTCTCTCTTTGTGTGTATATATGTAAAGAGAGGCTTAAAAAGAGCTTTACTAATTAATTATCAAATTAATTAAAGTTTAATTAAAAAATAAACATGTACAAATATTTACACTAAGATATGACCACATAGGTCTAAACACCTTCGAACAGAATACATGTAGACTTTTTTGGTCCGATTGTGGGAAAAATGTTTTTAATCGTGGTAGATGCCCACAGTAAATGGACAGAAGTGTTCATTGTTCCTAGTACTACTACTGAGAACACTATAAACTGTCTTTCTTCTCTTTTTGCCAGATGTGGCTATCCTGTGTCCCTTGTGTCTGATAATGGGCCACAATTCACTTCAGAACAGTTCAAAAATTTTCTACAAAGTAAAGGTATAAAACATATCTTAACTGCACCATACCATCCCTCTACAAATGGTCAGGCAGAAAGATATGTCCAAACAATAAAAAAAGGATTGAAATCTTTAAGTTCAGAACCCGGAAATCTACAATTTAAGTTAAACGAATTTCTATTCCAATACCGAATAACGCCTCATATTACAACAGGGGAGAGTCCCGCATCATTATTTCTCAAGAGAAATATAAGATCAAAATTAGATTTACTTGTACCAAATGTTAAAAATTATGTTGAAAACAAACAACATAAAAATGTTTTTAACAAGAAAAAGATAAGAGAATTCCAAGTAAATGAAAAAGTTGCAGTACGCAATTACACATCGGAAGATAAATGGAAAATAATTACAAGATTAAAAAAATTTTATAAACCATGTTTTTAAATTTTCTGTTGAATCATATAAATGCTACTGAAGGCAGCCGGAACCCCAGCAATTGGATAAAAGTATTAAAAAATTCCTTGCTATCGTCTTTTGAGCTATTATAAAAGTTTCAAATGGCTATCTAGCCGAGAAGTTAGTTAAAAGTTGATTGCAAGCTTTGTACTAGAAACGCTGCCGAAGGCAGCAGGGTCCCGAAGCAATTGGATAAAAATATTTTTAAAAAGCATTTTTACCGTATTCTGGACTATTCCGAAAGTTTCAAATGTCTAGCGACTCGGGAAGTTAAATAAATAAATTTTCTGTTGAATCATATGAACGCTGCCGAATACAGTAGGGACCTGAAACAGTTGACTAAAAGTATTAAAAAAAATGTATTGCCCCCGTGTTCTGAACTATTGTGAAAGTTTCAAATGTCTAGCTAGTCAGGAAGTTAGTTAAATAAAATTTCTGTTGAATCATATAAACGCTGCAGAAGGCAGTAGGGACCTGAAGCAGTTGACTAAAAGCTTTTAAAAAAGTATTGTCTCCGTGTTATGAGCTAGCCTGAAAGTTTCAAATGTCTAGCTAGTCGGGAAGTTAGTGAAAAATCGATTGCAAGCCTTGTACTGATGACGCTGCCGAAGGCAGCAGGATCCCGAAACAGTTGGCTAAAGGTATTAAAAAAATGTATTTTCACCATGTTCTGAACGATCCTGAAAGTTTCAAATGTCTATCAGTCGGGAAGTTAGTGAAAAATCGATTGCAAGCTTTGTACTGGTAACGCTGTCGAAGGCAGCAGGGACCCGAAGCAGTTAGTTAAGAATATTTAAAAATTGCATTTTCGCCGTGTTCTGAACTATTCTGAAAGTTTCAAATGTCTAGCTAGTCGGGAAGTTAGTTAAATAAAGGTTCTGTCGAATTTTATAAGCGCTGCCGAAGGCAGCGGGGCCTGAAATAGTTGACTAAAATTATTAGAAAAATGTATTGTCACCGTGTTGTGAGCTGTCCTGAAAGTTTCAAATATCTAGCTAGTCGGAAAGTTAGTGAAAAATCGATAGCAAGCTTTGTACTGATAACGCTGCCGAAGGCAGCAGGAACCCGAAACAGTTGGCTAAAGGTATGAAGAAAATGCATTTTCACCGTGTTCTGAACGATCCTGAAAGTTTCAAATGTCTAGCTAGTCGGGAAGTTAGTGAAAAATCGATTGCAAGCTTTGTACTGGTAACGCTGTCGAAGGCAGCGGGAACCCGAAGCAGTTGGTTAAGAATATTTAAAAATAGCATTTTCGCCGTGTTCTGAGCTATTCTGAAAGTTTCAAATGTCTAGCTAGTCGGGAAGTTAGTTAAATAAAGGTTCTGTCGAATTATATAAGCGCTGCCGAAGGCAGCGGGACCTGAAATAGTTGACTAAAATTATAAGAAAAATGTATTGTCACCGTGTTTTGAGCTGTCCTGAAAGTTTCAAATATCTAGCTAGTCGGAAAGTTAGTGAAAAATCGATTGCAAGCTTTGTACTGATAACGCTGCCGAAGGCAGCAGGAACCCGAAACAGTTGGCTAAAGGTATTAAGAAAATGCATTTTCACCGTGTTCTGAACTATTCTGAAAGTTTCAAATGTCTAGCTAGTCGGGAAGTTAGTTAAATAAATTTTCTGTCGAATCATATAAGCGCTGCCGAAGGCAGCGGGACTTGAAATAGTTGACTAAAATTATTAGAAAAATGTATTGTCACCGCGTTGTGAGCTGTCCTGAAAATTTCAAATATCTAGCTAGTCGGGAAGTTAGTTAAAAATCGATTGCAAGATTTGTCCCTGACAAACCCACAAACAAACAAACAAACAAACCCACAAACAAGAATCGAAGTTAATAAAAACATGGTAATAGGTATAGTAATTGCCAGAATAGGTAAATTGCATTATAAAATTCAAGTAGGTTCATGTGTATGGAAAAAACACGTTGACCAACTAAAAAGTGTATGTTCCAGAGTACAAGTGGAGGAAACTACAAGTCCTGGTGAAATTGTGGAGAAGACCCTTGATTTCCCATGGTTCCCGATAGCAAGAGGCCACATCTGAAATGCGATGGAGAATCTACGTCTGGTGGGAGACCTGCCATTACACCAGATCAAGTGCCAACCGATCCTGCCATTACACCAGTTCCAGTGCCAACTGATCCTTCCATTACACCAGATCCAGTGCCAACCGATAGGAGATCTATGTCAACAACGCCTAGAGAAATTGACTGTGATAAAAACCATAACAGTACTGTAAATAATAAAAAACTAAAACCTGAACATTCAAACTTTAAAAATACTAATTTATCTTTTTCTGAACAGGGTGTAAGAAGATCAGTTAGAGTAAGAAAACCTCCCATCAGGTATGGTTATGGTATGCGGAATTAAGGGGAGGAGAGTTGTGGTGTATTTCGTCATTGTGCTCCTGATTCAATGTATTAGTCTTCTGGTAAGTGACGTAACATAAATGTACAGGCACCTGTGAACTGTATTGTTCAATCCATGATCTATTAACTCCCCTTTACTTTTCTTAATGCTAAAACAGATCAGTCTTCAATATGTAATCGTTTATGTAACATGTGTATGTCAGCTGTAATTGTCTTAGTCATTTATTAAATTCCATGTGTTAAAATGTAGAAGCCTCGTCATATCATAGTTATGGATTAATTATAAATCTTCTTCCTGCCAAACATATAGTACACATAATCACCCCTAAACATTGTTGGAAAGTGTTGAAAATGGTTAAAACAAACGAAATGCAGCCCTGTAAATTTGAAGGTTAATCATTTCATATTTTATACAAAATATTTTTTAGGGAATTAACAATAAATGTCAATATCTTTATGATTTTTGCAGTAGTAAGTTATTTAAATGTGATTTATAAAAGTGTCTCTCCTAAAATACACTGTCATTTATTTTATTTATTTATTTATTTATTTTTATTTTATTTTATTTTATTTATTTATTTATTTATTTATTTATTTTTTTTTTGGGGGGGGGGGTCCCTGTACACAAACCATTTATAACAGGACCTGATAATGCTATTTAAAATAGAGAACATTCCATAGTGAATTTGAATAACATATATCATTTTTAAAAAATGAAAAAGGGGCGCCATTTAAAATTCTCGCCTAGGGCGGCGAATTTGCTCGAGCCGGCGCTGACTATATATAACTGCTACATGCTGTTTAACATGCACGGAAGAAATTTAATCATAGCTTCTCTCAATACAGAGTTTAGATATGGAGTCAGGGCCGTGCTTAGAAGGGGGGGTGACCGGGGCGGTCGCCCAGGGCGGCTAAAAGCTAGGGGCGGCTAAAAATGACAAAATTTCAGCTAAAAATTAGGTTTACTAAAATTGTTAGATTTTTTTAAAAACATGATTGGATTGGATTTGGGAATAAGGCCGATTGACTGCTGTAGGTCCTAGACCTGAGGGGGAGCACCCTCTATGGGGAGTCTTTCTAAGGGGTCCTAGCCCATATTTACGCAAGTTTCGGAGAAAACCATGGAAAACTCCGATCGGCTAGACCGACAAGCGTGACTTGGGATCGAACCCGGCACCTCATGTCTACCAGTTTTAAGCGCATAACCACTCGGCCACTGGTGGCCTATTTTTAAAACAGAGAAAAAAAAACTTGATAACTTTTCATCTGTGGCAACCCGGCAGTTTTAGGCTTTAAAGGATAGTTTTCAGAAGCAGAAGGAGGGAAATAATTTTAGTGCCTAGTATGGCGACTAAAATCTTTTGTCTAGGAGGGCGGCTAAAAGTGTAGGCACGGCCCTGAGTTTAGTGCAATTTTAATCAAAAGGTTGAGATGTAGCCATGCGGAGAATCACAGAAGGTGAGGAAAAGCGCCACCTGTAGGTCAATATACACCCAAATTAAGCCAGCTTTCATTCTCATATTATTTATCTTGCATATCAAGTTAAGTGCAGTTAAATGTTATAGATATTGAGATTTAGTCTTCCTATAGACAGAGTAAATTGCAGCATAATATTGTCATCTATCGCCCAATATGCACCAAAATTGAATCAACATGATGTTTTATAAAAATGGCCCTCTCACATACAAAATTTTGTGTAATTATACACAAATAAATCTCAATGAACTTCCCTATTCACAGGAAAAATTGAAGTATAGCAGCATCACCTATTGGCCGATGTGCACAGAAATTAAACATGTTTCATGATAGCCCTATGGCATACTTACTTTTTTTTTTTTTAATTACACACAATAGAAGCTGAGATAGTCTTCAACTAAATGAGAGAAATCACAGTATAGCAGTGCCACCTGTTGAGTGACTTGCATCAAAAACTGATGTGCATTTTTTTTCCCTGTGTATAAATTTATATGAAATTCTGTGCATTAGTTCTTGAACTAGAGCTGCTACATAAAATTTTTACCAGCCAGACATTTTCTAAAAATGGTCAAATTGTGTTCTAATCCCCTCAAAATGTGTAAATACACTGAAAATTGCAAGTAAAAATGTTTTACACATCCATTATGTCCTATTTAATATAGAAGAAAGTAATAATTCAAAACAAATTTATATATTTTTTTCTTTGTATACATTTTATATTCTGTACAGATAAGAAAGAAATTCTTAGATTATTTATTAAAATTTTGTAAATTTCAAACCATAACTTTTCAACATAAGGCATCGAGGGGGGGGGGGTTAGACCACCCCTTCCAAAAATGCAGTCTTTGTCATACTAACACCCAACCAATGCCAAATTTAAAAGTTCGTAAATATAGGACTGTAACTTTTCGTGATAGACACCATGGGGGGGGGAGGACCCTCACCCTTCCAACAGTGCTTTCTTTGTCGTACCAATACCTAACCACAGTGGCGGATCTAGAACTTAACTTTATTTATTTATTTTTATTTTTTTTGGGGGGGGGCTAAGATTTTTCAAAGTGTTATTCCAGATCAAAGAAAAGTTTACAATTGTAATAGTCAGTTGTGAATGTTAGTACTTTTGCCCCCCCCCCCCCTTCTTTAAATCCGCCACTGTGAGCATAAGTTTTCGAGATAAGACACCGTGTGCGTACGTGTTTGTGTGTGTGTGGGGGGGGGGGGGGAAGAGACTCTTCCCTCCTTTTAACAGTGCAGTATTTATCATCCCAACCAACCCCAAATTTAAAAATTTTTTAAATTCTGACCATATTTTTTTCGAGATCAGGCACCATGGGGAGGTACGGCCCTTCCTCCTTTTAACAGTATGTATTCTTTGTCATACTGACACCCAACCCACCCGAAATTTAAAATTTCGAACCATAACCTTTCAGCACAAGGCATCAAGGGGGGTGGGGTCAGACCACCCCTTCCAACAGTGCAGTCTTTGTCATACTAACATCGAACCAATGCCAAATTTAAGATTTCGTAAAGATTGGGTTACATTAGGTATTATTAACTTTCAGTCAGAGCATAATTAAAACATAAGCTTAACAGTTATTGTTTGTTTTACACTCAACAGATAATTTTCTTTAAAGTTTAAGAACAATATCAATAAAAGATTATAAAGAACATAATTAGGCCTTTGACGGTTGATTTTCAACCTGACACCTGGAGTCTCATTCATAGCTTTATCGTGTAGGGGTTTAGTTGTTTTCCCAGGTGCCGGCCCCTTCCCTACACTAGGCTATGAATTCTTCGACCATAATAAAATGGATAGGTTATTCATCTTTTATAGATTATTGACTTTAAAAATGAGGTCTTTTATCATGTAAACAAAATATATGATAATGATATTCTTACATGTACAGTAACTTGTCATAAATCCTTATTAAAAGGTTTAAGTTATAATAGCTGATAGTATTACAAAAAACTTAAAAAAAAAAAAAAAAAAAAAAAGTTTACAAAAAACTATCTTTGTAAATAAATAAAAATATGTTTTTGCCTAATAAAATCAAATAAAATCTCATGAAATTCTCTTTAAAATGAGGGTCAGAAACTTTTTTATCTCATAAAACATAAGAATGTGTTTATTTAAGCTTTAAAAAATTCTGATTTTTCAGAAAATCAAATGAAATAAAACATTTTTAAGAGTATTTTATCATTTATTTCAAAAGAAAGAATGATTATCAAATGTTTAATTGAAATGTGAAGCTGATTGGTTAAAAATTTAAAAAAAAAAAAAAAGTTGATTTTACAAATATATAACTTTTTAAAGCATGTGTGGCACAAAATAGTCTACCATTAGCCTTTAACTAATTCAATACATATTATAAATTATATTATTAACAGGACTTTGCACAGTACTTTAACTTTTTAATGCATAATTTGCTGCAAATTAACATTTATAGATATTGCTTTAAAAATTAAATAAATAAAATACAAGTGGTAGATGATAAATTTGTCATTAAGCTTACTTTTATTTGTTCATACACTGTATTTTAATATAACAATGAGCAATGAGAATTCATAATCTAAACCGAGGTTTTTTTTTTTTTTTTTTTTTTTTTAATTATTATTATTTATTAATTTAACAGCATCCAGCTTCAACTATGCTACGCAGATATGTAAAATTAATATTTACAAGAAGATTGTTAAAGACATTTGACAAAATTGTTACATTATTATTGTTTTTGCATTTTTCAAAATAAAAAAAGCCTTAATAAAATCAATTATAAAACTAATCTTTCTTTTTTTTTAATTAACAAAGGATATATACAAAATTAAACAGTTAAATATTTAGAATTAAACATGTACAAGTAACAAGCAACATATTATTATTATTATTATTAAACGTTTTACAATATCTAGTATGTTTTAAATTTACCTTCTTACTCAAAAGTAAAAATTAAACACAAAATTTAATTTATCAGGAGATAGCATATTTACTAATGTTATAACGTTCAAATAAAAATTATTCCTTTTTTTACTGTTTACCAAACATTAATATATAAATATACAATAGATAGCTTAATATTGGATCGAACTATCTTACAAAAAAAAAAAAGGCACAGATTACAATAGAGAAAATGATAATGATACTAAGAAAAAACAAAAGGCATAAGGACAAAATCGCTTAATGTGGTCATAAACATAGAAGAAATATATCGCCAACGCCAAGGTGCGCCAAGAAGCCCATTTTCGCTAACATGATGGTAATCATTTGTCTTAACCAATCAAAGATGCTGTCATAAAAGAATACAGAGAAGAAATGCAAGAAAGATTTTGATTGGTTCGGCTCCATAGTACCACATTGCATCCACAGACGCTAGTTAAAAAATGAAATGCAAAATTGGTTGGTCAGTTGGTTCTTCGTTCTTGGTTGATGGGTTTTCTTATAAGTGTTGAGATCTGTACAAAAAAATATTGCGAAGTTTTAAGATAAAATTGTTGTGCAAAATTACATTATTACTCAAAGTCATTTGCATATTACATTAATATTAATCATATTATCTTATATGTGATATAGCTTTTGCAAAATAGTTATAATATCGATTCGTCTTTTTAATAATCGATAGTTCGATTCTTATTGGCTTGATGTAAACAACAAAGTCAGATTACTTTGCATTTTCGTTTCAGTTCAGATTTTACTGTCATATATAATTTTATGATACTTTTATATAATCTGCTAATAACTATCCTAATAATAACATTACTAGAAAGTATATGAGTTTCAAAATCTTCCTATATTTTAAATTTTTTTTGTAATTTATCGAGCCTCTAATTGCTCGAGGAAGAGAACGCGCTTCAATTAGATGATTAGATTTCATGACGCATCAACCTAATATATTTTATAAATAGCATTTTAAAATTTTCTAGTAACTCTCATTCAAGATGCCTGAAGAAAATCAAAACAACAAGCAAGAAGACGTGCAACAAGATCAAAATCCAATTCGAAAGAATTTGGTTTGTATTTAATGCTAGTTTTAGATTATATATGCATATTCGCTTATTATGTGTCAAGATGTTACTTGAATTTCACATACAATCATATTTAATCAATATGTTTTTCTGTACTGAAGTTCTAATATAAGTAAAATGTATTCTTAAAATAAAAAGAGTAGTCTCTAAATTATAAAAATCTTTTGAACACGTACGAAGTACAATGTATTTTTAAATAAAACGCATATTGAATTGACTGTAAGAAGCATTTATTCATATAATTCAACATGTCTATTGTAAACTCCATTATAATGATTTTCTGAAATGTCGTTTATAAAAGAAAAAATTAATCATTTAAAAATTCTTTATTCCTCCGAAAATACAATAAATGATAAAAGAAAATATTGAAATCTACTTTTATTTCAATCACATTCTTTTTTCCAATTTTTAAACACAATTACTAGAATTTTTCAAGAAATAATCCATGAGAAAAAATAAATCTTAAAACTTTTATAAGGTAAAAGTGTTTTCCAACAAAAATATACGATGAAAATTTGAAAATGACATTCTCTGTAAATGAAGATTACCAAAATGGCTCATTCTTATTGACTACATGCCAATGATTTATCGTGAATTGAAGTGAAAAATTAATTACTTTGAACACACCTCTGTTAAAATATCTCAATTTTTGTTAACCTAAATTCATGGCATAGGGTTATACAAAAGTAACACTCAAGCTAAATGATAGTGCTAAAAAGTATGTCATTTTTGTGCATTCATTGTTGCACCGTCTGGTCATGGTACCCTATTATTCTTCACTTAAACACTTAATTATTTTAATCTAAAGCAATTGTTGCATGCTTTTAACAATTTATGACCTATCAGTTTTTTTCACATTCAGTATATTTCTAAAATAAATCAACTGTCCGATTCTGGTTTAAATTGCTCCACTCTTTGAAAAGTTATTATGAGGACAAGATTTTAAGTGGCTAGGCTACCATTTTAAAACAAGATGATGGCGAATTATGTTCATGAATATACTTGGTTGAGACCTGGTATAGGGTGTGCATGCACCAAATTTTAAGGGAACTTGATACCTGAGTGATTCCATACCGACACAGATTGATGATATAGAGGCATGAAAAAGTCCAATTTTTTAGTTACCTGCTCCCCTTATTTATAGATATACAGGTCCTTGAAGTTTGTCCGCCCCCTCAAAATACCAAGAAATTCATGTTATTTAATTTTTTTTCTTAAAAATTGTGCTTATGTAATATGGAAATAATTAGATATCTATGGAAACTAGTTATCCCAGGCATTCAGAAAAAAATACTACAATGTTTATAATGAAAATCATTAAGGTACAGTACTCTTAGAAGTTGCAACCACAAAAATTTGATTTTCCCGATTTTGCTAAAATTGAGACATCAATTAAAAAAAAAAAAAAAGGTTTGCTCATTTTCTGGTAGAGTACAGGTGTTCACCAAAAGGGTTTCTCACTCCTTCTTGGAAATATTTAAGCTTAAAGACAAACCATAGGGCAAAAACATGCAATTTCGGTCATCTTGGCAACCATTTTCCTTATAAAGGGAGAGCCTAGAAACTTTTTTTTTTTTTTTAAATAAGCTACTGATGTGTTAGCTATTTACGGGAAAAGAGTTTACTTTTGGTTATTATTTGCATAAAGAGATATCTTGCTGATAGTATATGCATGTTTTTCTCTAATACCATATCCTTGTGCTTCCCCTCTCACAGACTTAACATTAATAAAAAAAGATGTAAAAAAAAAAAAAAACTTATTGAATATTATATAAATAATGTTTAATACATGTATCACTTTATTTACCCTCTGAACGTTTCTTAGTTACTTTTAGAAATAGGGTCAGGTGGGGTAAAATAAGTCAAGGGGTAAGATAGGTCAGTTTCAAAAAAAGCTTTAAAGAAACATCCAAACATTTTAGATTCCAATTTTGCTGGTTTTATACGAGGGTCATTTTTTAAGTAAGAACCGTTTTGCAATGGAGTAAGAGAAACTTTATTTATGAACGTAAATTGTATTACAAACTAAAATATGAACATTTTGTCACTTAATTAATTAATTAATTTGTACCTTATACTTTGTCCGTTTTATATTCATATTATGCATTTCGGATGCAAACCACATCCTTCATCAGATGATTCATGACTGTCCTCGCTGTCTGTGTTTATGTTGCTTTCTTCTTGGGTTCCTCTCTTCGTTTCACTTCGTTTTCCTTGGGTTTTAAAGATTAGATGGTTCCAGTTATTGGGGATAGTAGCATGTTCACGTTCATTGATTGCTGTCGTGTTAGTAAGGATTTCGAGGGATTCTCTTTTTAGGGCGTAGCTGTGATTATTATAACGCCCTAAAAAGAGAATCCCTCGAAATCCTTACTAACACGACAGCAATCAATGAACGTGAACATGCTACTATCCCCAATAACTGGAACCATCTAATCTTTAAAACCCAAGGAAAACGAAGTGAAACGAAGAGAGGAACCCAAGAAGAAAGCAACATAAACACAGACAGCGAGGACAGTCATGAATCATCTGATGAAGGATGTGGTTTGCATCCGAAATGCATAATATGAATATAAAACGGACAAAGTATAAGGTACAAATTAATTAATTAATTATGTTAATGTCCTATAATAATAAAACGAATTATTTTGTCACTTTTCAACCTAGTCACCATTAACATTTAAACATTTGTCAAGTCGTGGCACCAGCTTTTGGATCCCATCATCAAACAACTCTGCCGCCTGATTGTAAAACCACTTAGTAACAGTTTCAACTTGTCATCATTTTCCAAGCGCTTTCCACCAAGAAATTCCTTAAGTTTTGGAAACAGATAAAAGTCTGATGGTGCTATGTCAGGGCTGTATGCTGGATGATCCAGTACTTCCCAATGAAAATTTTCCAGTTGCGTGTTTGTTTTTGCCGCAACGTGAGGCCGAGCAGTTTTGTGAAGCAAAACTCCGCCGCTAGAGAGCAGTCCTTTTCGGTGATTTTGAATAGCGCGCCTAAGCTTTAATAACGTTTCACAGTACCTCTGAGTATTTATTGTCATTCCTCTTAACAAAAAGTCTAACAGAAGCCTTTCCGGTCCCAAAAAACCATGGCCATAATTTTTCGTGTTGAAGTTTTCGTTTGAATTTTCGTGATCGGTTTGGAGAGTTTGAGTGATGCCACTCACTGGATTGACGTTTACTCTCTGGAGTGTAGTACGCAATCCACGTTTCATCACCAGTCACAATGTGACTCAAAAACTCGTTACCATCCTTGTGATAGCGCTCCAAAAAGAACAAAGAATGTGCCATTCGCTTTGTTTTGTGCGCTTCTGTCAACATTTTTGGCACCCACCTCGCACACATTTTTTGTCAGAAACAATGTGATAAACTACTGATTTTGAAATTTGTGAAAATTTCTGATGAAGCTCGTCAATAGTGAAGCGCCTGTTTCGGCGAATTTTCTCATAATCTTTTTGTGTCAAGTCTTCATTCATGACAGTAAGCAGTCCAGATCGTTCTTCATCATGAACATTTGTCCTTCCTTCATTAAAAAGTCTACACCATTTATGCACATTTCCATCATTCACTACAACTTCACCATAATCTTCAACAAGCTGCTGGTGAATTTCAGCAGGAAGAACTTTTTTTGCATTTAAAATCCGAATAACTGAGCGAACTTCACAGTCGGCGGGATTACTGATTGACATGGCGAAAAATGAAGCAGTTTAACCATACAACCAATAGTGGCAGAGACATGAAACGTAATGGCGGTGTAGTGAGAGACTGGCAAAGAGTGGCCGACCTTGAACTGACGTTACTTGACAGGATGTGCGGACACGATGCGCAATCGGTTCTTACTTTAAAAATGACCCTCGTATATATCTATATATTAATAGGCAAGCATAAAATTTGTAGTCCCTTTTTAACATATTAATTATGGGAGTAGAGGGTTGAAAATGGTATCATTCGAAAGGTATGGTTAGCCGGAAGGTGCGAATACAAATATTATTTTCTTACGATGTCAAGAAGGTATTTTAAAATACATTTATTTTTTATGCATTTCCCCCCATTTTTCCCTTTTATACACGTATTCCTTTACATTAAAAAATACCTAAAAGTCGAAAGTTGTTAAATCTGGCAATTTCATAAAGCTCAAATAAAACCATAGACACAGTAATTTGTATCCGCGTTTGTAATGATCGATAGATGGCGCTTTTTCAGCTTTTGTTGTTTGTAAATATTACAGCCACGTGTATCTATTTTTGTTCTTTTTGTTGTTCTACTTAATATTCGTACTATAATTTCTCTGCCATTACATCATGGAAAATTGATTTCTTTTGGAAAAAAAATAATTCAGTTTATTCAAAGTTGGATCAAAAGTAGATTTTTAACTGAAGCTGAACAAATATTAGTTTCAAATCATCTGATTAATTCTTTACTTCCATTAGCCGAAGCAACTGAAATTTTAAGTTTGTCATTTGGAAATAAATGGAAGCTTAATTCTGGATTTCTTGGTCCTTTGGAGTTACACTGGAGCACACAACAGTATGTGTTATCTTTTTTACCGGATTTATTCATTTTTATTCAATAAATATATGTGAAACTAAACATCGGCTAGCAATGGCGGCTTGATGGAATTCGAATTAAAGCATATTTATTGTAATTTCCCCTTAGCCCTCCAGAGGGCGAGCATTTCATTACATTCGCGGATAATGTAACATCACTATACGCAAGCGAAGTGATGACGTGACTGTCTGCCCATGGAGCCATGAAAAAGATTTTCTATGTTAATCGTCTATTGGATTTTTTGTAAAAAATTATTAAAAAATAACGGAAATTATCTGCCGATTTTAATTCCGATATTTGGGTATAGTTATATATAAGTTACTGTCTACATGTGTTTGACTGAGTTATTTTTTCTGTAAAATTGATAAAATTTTAATTTAAAATTACAAAACTCCAGAAAAAAAATGGCAAACTTCCAGTTTCGAATGTACACATAAACATTTAATTTCAAAGGGTGATATTTAAACAATAAATATTCAACTAATATACTAAATAAAAGGAAAATGGATTTGTTACTAACTGCTGCATGTATAAGTAGACGATACAGAAAAAATTCCGTTTTTTGCTGAATTTACATGTTTTGAGCTTTCTTTACGTTTCAATTAACTGAATTTGGCTACTTATTTTTTAAAAAAGTGTCTTTATTGCTAGCTTTTGTGGGTAGAAGATAATAAAAACTTTTGATTTTCGGTTTTCGATGAATTTACACGTTTTGAGATTTCCTTGCATTTTAATTAAGTGAAATTGACTACTTATTTTTATTTTTTAAAAAGTGGATTTGTTATTCTTTCCTCTGCATATATAAGTAGAAAATATATGATTCAGAAAAGTTTTAGATTTTCGGTTTTCGATAAAGTTACACGTTTTGAAATTTCCCGAACTCAATTCGACCATTTTTGAAAAAATATCTTTTTTTTTTTTTTTTTTTTTGTTTAAACACTGTACTTTATAAACCAATCGAATTAATTTAACAGAATTTGATACTTGGTTGGGCCTTGGTTTGACATGGTACCTATTAGCTTCTGGGTTCTATCACACAACAAGGGGCGTTTTCACGTTGCAATTTTCTCTCATTTCAGGAAAGGCTAACATCTACAGAGAGAAATAGTTATATTAAGTAAAACTCTGCTGATTCAGTTAGAGTGAATATTGGCAGCTGTGTTGCAATTGCATTCCGTTTAGGACAAGGCAAAAACTTTGCTTTGCCTCGCTTTGCAAAAAAAATGGTCGAGTTTCGACCACTGGGCGATACTAGTTATTTATATTAGTCTTCATTTTGTATGCAAAGTGAACTGTAACTGATACTTTTTAGTTACAGCCAGTAATTATTTGTGTGTTTCGTATTAGTAACTCGAATGTGTTGCTAAGAAAAACTTTGGTTTTTAACTAATTCAAAAGCAAATTTTACAGTATTTTCTTATCATATTCTAAAAAGCACATTCTTAAGATGAATTTCCTAAACTTTTGTGAAAAAAAAAAAAAAAAAAAAAAAAATTAATATTTTGGAGTAAAGAAACACATGTGTGGTAAAATAGGTCAGGTGTTAAATCATGTTAGGCTTAGCAAACATTAAGTAACTAATTACTTTTTTTTTGTGTTTTATATAACTCCATATGTATTCTTTTAATGTATTAATTTAACATAAGCTATATATTGTTCTAGAGCTATTTCATACACATAGACATAGATATAAAATAATTTAATGTTAAGAGAAGAAAAAAAAAGCAATACATGTAAAACTCAATCAAAACATTCAGTTTCTAGGTGAAATTCAAAAAGTTGTTTAATTCGATCTTATTTAAGAAGGGTGCCAATTTTTCATACAAAGGGCAGGCAGAACACAACATTCTCCTGAAACTGTCTGAGTGAAACTGCAGTTTAGCATCAACTTCAAATGCAAGAGGGGATGAATCTAGATCATTAATCACCAATTTGACAAATTAATTCTAGTGTGACTTCAACAGTCATGGATCAAGATAATATTTATATATTCTTCTTTTAAGTACATAAAATCTGCTATTATAAACACTTTATCACCCAATAAAACATTGTCTTCTAAAGAAGCTTTGAAAAACGCACACAGAAAAAGAACCCATACGCAATAGAAAACAGGAGTAATTTTAACAACCATTTTATTTTTCAATTGATTGTATAACAAATAAATCAAAAGAGATGCTAAATTCACAGAAACATTAACTGTCAAAGAAACAAAAAAACAAGTCTTTCTCAAGAAGAAAATTTGGACAGCATTAACATTAATCAATTCGTAAAAGTTGGAAAATGTGTTAAAGTAGAATTTCCTGGGAAAATATCAAAGAAAATATTTCATGGCATCATTCTTTCACGCAATCATGAATATTCTGAAAATTTTGAAGGGATAAAAAAGAGTTTAAATGGAAGCTCCTATTGGATTTTCCAGAGAAAGATATTTCTGATGTAGATGCATCGTACATTTCAAATGTTCTTCCCGAACTAATGATGGACCATAGAGACATTTTTTTTTTTTCTCGAGAGAACACAAAATCAAGTTTTTATTTAAAAAAGGAATGTGTATTTGTAATTTTATTTGCATGAAGTAAATTGTATTAAAGTTTAAAATAGTTTTAAAGATGACTTATTTTACCCCAATCCATGGGATAAAAATAAGTCACAAACAGCATATTTTAAAATTTATTTTTCAGTACAAATTTTTTGTTTTTTCAGAGATATTTCTCTTAAAATGTCATGAGGAATATTCATTTGCATATTTTGTGCAATTTTTTAACAAATGGAACCAATACATTTTCTGCTGTTTAAGTGTAAACGTAAAATATGCTGTTTTTAACCTATTTTACCCCACCTGACCCTAGTGTTATTAGGTGAATGAAGCATTGAATAAGAGAGCAACATTCTGATTTTATTATATTCTGGTATTAAAACAAAACTAATGTGTTCTCTTCTTTTGTGATATCTTAAAGAAAGATGTAGGAAACCTTTTAATTTTTAAAAATTCAAGTTAGTACTTAGTGAAGAAATAAAATATTTACAAAACAGAAACACCTCATTTTATTTAATCTCAAACAAGTATACACACTTTTTAAACAGAAATATCCCAATCACAAGATTGGAATATCTAAATTTGCTGATTTACAACCAAAGTGGTGTGTGTTAGCTGCTAGTACAGGAATTCATTCAGTCTATGTCTGTATGATTCGCCAAAATGACAGGCTAATGATGGTATCTCTAAAACAATCTATTAAACCATCTATCAGTGATTTTTTTTTTTTTTTTTTTTTTGTCTCATTATGTGTGTGACATTATCAATGAAGCATGTATGTTAGGATTTTGTTCACAGTATCCACTCCAAACTGTATTTGAAGATTTTTTAGATATGTTAATGGATGATTATGATGAAGAATCTGAAGTGACATTTCGACAGTGGATAACTACAGTCCATTCAACACTCATTAAATTACTTTGTCCACACCTGATTTTAAATCTGAACTTTTATTGAAAATGAAGTCCTTGACAAAACACCATTACATTGCAAAATCTCAATCAGAGTATTTAAAAACAAGAAAAGCAGAACTGAAACCAGATGAGTGCATTTTATTACTTTATTTTTCTGAAAATTTTACTTTTATTGTACAGAATGCAATACAGGGATATCACTGGGAAAACATGCAAGCTATACTCCATCCTTTTTTAGCATATTGTAGGAACTTAACTACAAATAATTAATTTTCGACGGACCATCTTCGTTGTTTTAATATTTTTAATTTGTACGATCACATACATCAAGTATTTACACTATATACAACGAAGAAATAATAGGTAGCACATAAAATAATAATTGTGGGCGTCAATAAATTTAAAGTTCTTTTGCCCACGTCCATTGTACTTGGCTTCTCATAGCCTTCTGCCCGGTGATCCGCGACGGGGTGGCGCGCATGCGTCAACATCCCGCCCGGCCTTGCTATGTTGTCATGCAAGAACTTACAATATTTTTTTTTGCAAAACTTCAAATTTACAATTTCACATAACATGAATAGATAAAATAATAACAAATAAATGAATGTAACATAATATCAATATTTCGCACAACACATAGAATTAGAAAAAAGATTAACTGATTATAATAAACAGAAATTTTCATAATTAACTAACAAATTTAGAGTAATCATGAAAAACGGCAGTTTTTCTAGTGACGCAAGCGCAAAAACAAACGAACGCCACGACACTCAGCGGAAACGGAAAAACGAACGAAAACTGCGACACTTATATATACAAGAATTTTAAGATCAAACAAACCGCTGAAAGCCGACACTTAATATCTCAGGAGGTTATGTTCTGATATTTTCAAAATAGACTTTCACCTTCTGTCTGATCCTACCCTGAAATCGCTACATTTCTGCGTGCAATATTTTTCGAGATATGAATTGGCTCATTTAAGTTATAAATGGACGGACTAATGTGTAAGAATTTTTTCTCGAATATGGCTCGAGCGAATTTAGTTAAATTTATATATGATATTAATCGCTTTTATCTGATGTGCCTGACATCTCCCTTTTCCCTAGGAAAACTCTTGTTTTTTTTATAACTCAGTTTAAAAATCGAACTATTTTTTACTCCGAAAATACCGTGATGCGGCAGTTTTGCGGACGAATTTCTTCTCTTCCATCTGAAATACTGAATATCAAATAATCGTTTTGGCTCCATCTATCGGAAAGCGTCAAAAATAAACACAAAAAATAAAAAATAAAAATATTTTTCTTTTTTTAATATATATATTAAATGAGTTATTTATTTAGGTACTTGTATTTTATATGACATTTGTTCATCAAAAATATTCTTTGTATTTACATTGTTTTCATGCTGATACGTTGTTAACTTTCAAAATTGGTTCTATTTTAAAAGGTGATTGCAACAACAAAAAATTTTTCCTTTATTTTCATAAAAATGACAAATAATATGATAATCATATGCAAATATTTGTAATTTTTTCAAAATTAGGTGATAAATCACTTAAACTATGGATTGAAAAAATTCTTAAAACAGAATTTGAAAATAATTAATTTGCTCATTAAGTTTCTAAAATATATAATATATAAATTACAAAATGTTAAGCTATAATAAAATTTTGAATAGATTAAGATTTTTTTAAATTAAATTCATAACAAACTATACTACTTAAATATTTACCAGTATAAAATTTTCACCTTTTAAAGATTTTTCTATTATTATTTATTTTTCTCTTTTAAATCAAATCTATACCTAAAAAATTTTAATAAGAAATAAATATAAATAAGAAATTTTTGTCATTTTTAAAATGTACTATATTATGCCTTTGTAATGTTGCATGTGTCCATCTTTTTTATCACTTTTTATAAAATTTTAAAATTTTATTTAGTTTGTTATTTTGTTCGAGTATGACCTATAAAACAACACTTTTAATTACAGTGTTATAACTCATTACCATGCTCCTTTAATTTTACGTTTTGATCATTAACCCCTAAAAAGTAATGATATCAATACAAAAAACCCTTAACGGGTTAAAAGTTTGTGACGCAGCACTGTACTTTATGGCTATAAGAATTAGAAATACGGGTCTTAAAAATAATGATATCAAATTTTCAGTGACGCTTTGATATTAATTAAATTATACATAGATTTTCTTATTTGAATTTGCTTTTTCCTTTTATTTATATTTACAGTGTAAACGTTATTTTCAACATAAAATAATATATAGCATTTACTCATTGATACCTTTCCATTCACATCTCTTATACTATGAAAGCATGTGTTTTAAAAGAAATTATATGAAATTCCAGTAACGCAGTGGTGTTACATTAAGTGATTTGTTTTTAAATTTCTCTGCAATTATTTTGTTTTGCATATTAAAGTATATGTGCACATTGAAATATTGCTTTTAATTTTCAAATACGCTGTCAAATATATCACTTTCATTAAGCTTATATTATGTACTGAAATATATTTATTTCAATGAATTATTCTATCTTTTGCGTCACGCCATCCAAAACTGAAAAAAATTTCACAGTTTTTTTCTTTGCATCACGATATCTGTTTGCATACATTTTCAATTTATTTGGATGAAATGACACAAAGTAAACATTTCCATATATTTTACTTACAGTTTTGGATGGCGTGACGCAAAAGATAGAATAATTCATTGAAATAAATATATTTCAGTACATAATATAAGCTTAATGAAAGTGATATATTTGACAGCGTATTTGAAAATTAAAAGCAATATTTCAATGTGCACATATACTTTAATATGCAAAACAAAATAATTGCAGAGAAATTTAAAAACAAATCACTTAATGTAACACCACTGCGTTACTGGAATTTCATATAATTTCTTTTAAAACACATGCTTTCATAGTATAAGAGATGTGAATGGAAAGGTATCAATGAGTAAATGCTATATATTATTTTATGTTGAAAATAACGTTTACACTGTAAATATAAATAAAAGGAAAAAGCAAATTCAAATAAGAAAATCTATGTATAATTTAATTAATATCAAAGCGTCACTGAAAATTTGATATTATTTTTAAGACCCGTATTTCTAATTCTTATAGCCATAAAGTACAGTGCTGCGTCACAAACTTTTAACCCGTTAAGGGTTTTTTGTATTGATATATATAATACAGTAAATTAATATAATAAATGTTCATATTCATTTTTACTCCTCGATAGGCAGCACACACAATCTGGAGATGGATCTTTTGTAAATCCCTTTGGTAGTTTTTATATCTACCAATCTAACTTTATTATCCTGACCAGGATATAGCTTTATTACACGCCCTAAAAACCACTTGCATGGTGGAAGATTTTCTTCCCTGACTAAAACCATGTCTCCGATTTTTAAATTTTCTTTATCAATTATCCATTTTCTGCGCTGTTGTAAGTTATTCAAGTAAGAAAGACTCCATCTTTTCCAGATTGCCTGAACTGACTTCGTAATATTTTGCCAAGCACTTAGGCGATTTTTCTCAACATTTAAAGAAGGTTCAACAACAGCCGTTATTGGCCTTCCAATAAGAAAATGGGCTGGAGTTAAAACCTCTAAATCTTCAATACTTGAAGTTAGCGGAGTCAGTGGTCTCGAGTTCAAGATCGCTTCCACTTGAGTAACAAGTGTAAGCATTTCTTCAAATGTAAATTTTGAATTACCCGCTATGCGTTTAAAATGGTATTTAAACGCTTTGATATTTGCTTCCCATAGACCACCCCAATTTGGACTCCTTGGAGGAATAAAAACCCATTCTATTTTTTCCTCTGCAAAAAATTTGAATAAGGATTCTTCCTTATCTCTTACCAGTTTATACAAGGCATTTAGTTCCCTGTTGGCGCCTACCATATTGGTCCCATTATCCGAAAATATTTTATGACACTTGCCCCTTCTCGAAATAAATCTTTTTAACGCAGCTATCAGAGCTTGTGAAGTTAAATCACTAATAAGTTCAAGATGTATAGCCTTTGTTACTAGACAAATGAAAATACAAACATAAATTTTGATTTCTGGACCTTTCCTTCCATATTTATTTTTGATTAAAAAGGGTCCAGACAAATCTACCCCAGTTTAATTAAATGTTTTATCTGGCGTTATTCTTTGTTTTGGCAAGTTTCCCATTTTTTGTACACATACTTTCAGATTTGCTTTAAAACAGACTAAACATCTGTGCACAATTTTTTTACAAAGATTTCTCCCATGAATGGGCCAATATTTTTGCCTAACCTGAAACAGAAGATGTTGGGGACCAATATGAAAATATTTTTCATGATAATATTTTACAATTAATTCCGTTAATTTATTTTTTGAAGGAAGTACATAAGGATGCTTAATCGAATAAGATAACTGCGAATTTTGCAGTCTCCCCCCTACCCTTATTAAACCATTGTCATCCAAAAATGGGGATAAATTAAAAATTTTACTCTTATGCGATACATTACCGCCACTTTTCAAGGCAGCTATTTCAGTAGGAAATTCTTCCTCCTGCAGCTGTTTCAGTAGGAAGTCTTCTGCCTTTGTCAGCTCTTCAGGCATCAGCGGTCCTTTCTTCTTTTCTAAAGGATTTCTTAGATTGTGAAGAAACCTGAAAAGAAAACTACATATACGTAATATTTTTAAAAATCTACTACTACGATTAATCAGATAGTTCAAAATAGTAAAGTCCTTTTTCAAATTTAGAGTCACTGCATTTTCAGATTTTAATTCAGGAGTGTAGTCTTCCTCATCTAGTTCTGAAAAGTCAATAAAAGATTGTTTGTTTTTCGGAAATTCAGGATCTTTCAGAAATTCAGCACCTGTCCACCATGTGGCGCTGGTTGTTAGGCTTTCAGCAGTCATCCCTCGGGACAACAGGTCAGCAGGATTTTCTTTACTTGCACAATGGAACCAAGAGTTAGGGTTTGTCAGGCTGGCAATTTCTTGAACACGGTTGGCGACAAACTGCTTCCATCGGGTTTTAGTACCCTTTATCCAGAAAAGCACTATCTGCGAATCAGTCCAGTGATATTCAACAGAAGGTCTTTTAAGGTTTACAGTATTTTTCACTTTGGTGATCAGACGAGCTGCGACCAGGGCACCCAATAATTCAAGGCGAGGTAGTGTAACACCGCTGAGGGGAGCTACACGGCTCTTGGAAGTCAAAAGTTTTACTGAAATACCATTTTTTGATTTTGTTCGTACATAAATGGCAGCGCCATATGCTTTTTTGCTAGCATCGCAAAAACTATGTAATTCAACTACATCTTCTGGGGAAGTGGCATCAAGGATGAATCTAGGGACTTCAAGCTCTTTTAACAAGGGTAATTCCGAACACCATTTCATCCACTCTTTTTCGATATTTGGTGATAATGATTCATCCCATTTGGTTTTAGTTGTCCAGATATCTTGAATGATAATTTTTGCCCTGACAGTGAATGGAGAAATTAACCCTAAGGGGTCGAAAATTCTCCCTACGGCTTGAAGAATGGTACGTTTTGTAATTTTATTTATGGATATAAAGTTCAACAAACTCTTGATATCTACAATCAAATTATCTTTATTAGTATCCCAAGATAGTCCCAAGATCTTTGTCTGATTTATACCTAAGCTGATGGTAGATTCTACAGGGTATGTATCAAATTTTTCGCTTTTCCACTGCTCTGTTAATTCGGTATCGTTACTTATCCATTTTCTAAGGGATATTCCTGCGGCTTCCATAATATATTTTGCACTTCGTGATAATTCAAGTGCTTCGTTAAAATCATTACCTCCAGAAATTAAGTCGTCTACGTAAAAACATTTATCTAAAAGTCGAACAGTAGCGGGAAATTCTTCTCTATACTTCTCAATGTGATGTCTAATAGTAGCAGCGAGTAAGAATGGACTTGAACACACCCCAAAATTAACTCGATTGAAACGATAAATCTGTAATTTGGGTTTTTTATGTGCATGCGGTTCTTCATCACTCCAGAAAAAACGAACAGCGTCTTTATGTTCATCAGCGAGACAGATTTGTAGAAAGGCTTGTTTAATATCAGAACAAAATGCTATTTTGTTTAATCTAAAATTAATTAAAACATCCAAAAGATTCGGATTTAAATTTATCCCCTGCCATAGGCAATCATTCAGTGACAGCTGATTATTTTGATGACTCCCTGCATCAAATACGATTCTTGTTTTGGATGTTAAGCGACCTTCCTTTCTTACTGCCTGATGTGGCAAATAATAAATAGGTTTGTTTAAATTATTTTCTGCTGTACTGGGTTCAACTATTTCTATTATTTTTTGATTTACGTAATCACGAATAATCTCTCTATACTGTTCATATAATTCTCTATCATATTTAAAACGTCTCCATAAACTTAAAAATCGTTGTTTCGCTAACGTGTAATTATCGGAAAGTTCATTATAGGGTCTTCTAAAAGGCAAGTGTACAACGTAGCGTTTGTTTTTAAACTGAATCGTTTCATTAAAAATTTCTATAGCTTTATCACTTTCTTTTTGAATTGGATCGTCTCTTATTCCAATGCTTTCTAGATCGAAAAAGAGTTTAAGAGTGCTACTAAGGGAATCGTCTGACAAAACGAAACACTGTTTCGAATTATTCAGTTCTGTTTCTTCAACCTTTCCACACGCTAGCCATCCAAATTCGGTTTCCCTAAAAAACAAATCGTCATTTATTTTATAAGTATTATCCTTTAAAACTTTGAATAATATATCTGCACTGATTAACGCTTCTATTTCATTCGGTTCAAAAAATGTCTCGTCACTCAATTTCAAAAATTCTGGAATTTTTATGTCTGAAATGTTTAATTTATTGCATGGTGTAAGCCCAGTTATTTTATCTACAATCAAAAATTCTACTGGTTCACTAAAAGAACAATCTTCATTTGAAATAAAGGTATCTAATTTCCACTTAATATTTTGGGTCAATCCATTCAAACCTGAAACTGGAGTTTTTATTTTTTCTCTTTTAATTCCTAAACATTCACTCATCTTTTCAGTTAATACGCACACATTTGAAGCGGAATCCAGAACGCATCTTATTTTTATTCTTTTTTTGTTTTCGCATTGAACATAAATATAAGCTGTGGAAAACAGAATACTTTTTCTATTTTCTTTTAAATATCTGCTATTATTACTCAAAACGGAAGCATTGATTGCGCAATCCGTTTGTCTATATCTGGTAATTTGGATGAATTTATTTCATCTGAGTCTGGAACCGGGGTTTTGGCGCCAGAAGAAAAACACATTAATCTGTTGTGCTTCATTCTGCAGGTGCATTTGAATTTTGATAAGCAATCATTTTTCTTATGGTTTTGCCTAAAACAAACCTCACAAAGCTTGTGAAGGCGTATTATACTTAATCTTTCGTTAATGTTTAATTTCAAAAATGCATCACATTTATAAATAGGGTGATAAGTATTTTTACAAACAACACAATTTTTGTTTTTATTTTCATGCATTAAAAGAGTTTTAGATTTGTTAATAGCCGGAAAGTTTTTGTTAGTATTTTTATTTCCGCTAGTCATATTCGTTCTATTAATAGATAATAAAACTGATTCTCGTTGTTCCAAAAATTTGATAAATTCTTCAAAGGTGGGAACATTTTTGGATTTATGGGACAACTCAAAATTCTTCCTAGATTCTCTGTCTAACTTTGCTACGAGAATATTTATAATGAAAACATCTGATAATTTATTCTGTACATATTTCAGAACTTTCAAGGCACGCAGATTTTTCTGAATACAATCAATCATGTTTCTTATCTCTTTGGGATTTTCAGTTTGAATTTTCTCAAAATTCAGAATATTTTGTACATGAATATCAACAATTAATCGCTCGTTATCATAGCGATTTTCTAATGCATTATATAATGATTCAAATGTATCAAAATTACTAACTAGATTTTTAGCGTCATATTTGAAACAAGATCTAAGATAATATAATTTCTGCGACTGATTAATATGAACATTATTGGTTATTAAATCATCAAATTGTTCTTTAAAAGAACTGAATTCCTCATATTTTCCTGAAAATTCAGGTAATACTAAAGGAGGAATTTGAGTTTTAATTTCAAAGGCATCTTGAGATGCATTTTCAGTCGCATTTATTTTTTTATGAGAATCAAATTTGTTATAAGAATTAATAAGAGTATTAATTCTTACCTCTAATTTTTCCAGACGTTCTTCACATGAGTCAAGATCGTCATCTATGGTCGCTTGTTCAGCATCTTTCAAATCTTGAATTTCGTAGTATTTTTGTCGTAATTCATCGATTTTTGTTTGTAGAAGTTCTATGTTCTTTAATTTCACTTTTAATTCCACTATATCTATATCGTAATTTTCGGCATTCGTGCCTTCTACATAGTTTTCAATTCTAGTTATCTTCCCTTTCAAGGAAGATTTCAATTTATTATTTTTATCCATAAGTCGCTGATTACAAGCTCCTTTCTCGACGGAGCCACTTTTTTGTAGGAACTTAACTACAAATAATTAATTTTCGACGGACCATCTTCGTTGTTTTAATATTTTTAATTTGTACGATCACATACATCAAGTATTTACACTATATACAACGAAGAAATAATAGGTAGCACATAAAATAATAATTGTGGGCGTCAATAAATTTAAAGTTCTTTTGCCCACGTCCATTGTACTTGGCTTCTCATAGCCTTCTGCCCGGTGATCCGCGACGGGGTGGCGCGCATGCGTCAACACATATGTTCAGCCAAATGATAACCTAAAAGTTATTTCTATGTGTATTATCAGTGACTGTTTGACACGTGATACGCAGGGGCGTAGCTTGAGGGGGGGAGTCTCCCCCCCCAATGTTTTAAAAAATAGGGCGGCATATTGAAGTTTCTGGGGGTGCTGTTTTGCGACTTAAAGTTCATTTGAAAGTGGATCATAATTTTGTTAATTATCGTTATTTAACAAAAACACTTAAGAGTTTTATGTATCACAAGCTGACCAACTGGTTCACCGACCAGCAAAAAAGTTGTGTCTGACTGTAGCAAACTCCCGTTTGGTGGCGCCTGCGGCGCCCTCTAAACTAGTTAGACGCCTAAAACAGCCTGTTTTGCTATCGTGCAAACGACCCTTGAAAATTCTCATTGTATTCATGACGCTTAAAAAAATCTGATCATAACGAATTCCTGTTTGGGGGCGCCTATGGCATGAGTTCCAGTTTTGTTCACTTACAATAGCCTGTTCGCTTACCGTACAAAAGACAGTTGAAAATTCTAATCGTATTCGGGACCCTTTAAGAGTAGCAAACTTCAGCTGAACGGCGCCTTTCCCTGTTCAGGCACCTTCAAAGGCATAATGAGGTTTCTGGGGCGCTGTTTTGCGCCTTGAAGTTCATTTGAAAGTGGATCATAATTTTGTTGATTATCGTTAGTTACCAAAAACACTTAAGATTTTTATGCATCAGAAGCTTCCTTCGGCAACCAACTGGTTCACCGACCAGCAAAAAAAGTTCGCATTAAAATGTCTGACTGTAGCAAACTCCCTTTAGGTGGCGCCCTCTTAACTAATTAGACGCCTAAAACAGCCTTTTTAAACGTGTATAACAACCAATTTTCCTACTGTGCAAACTATCCTTGAAAATTCTCTTCGTTATCACGACCCTTAAAAAAATCTGATTATAACAAATTCCTGTTTGGGGGCGCCTATGGCATGATTTCCCATTTCAAACACTTACAATAGTCTGTTCGCTTACCATGCAAAAGACTGTTGTAAACTTTGATCGTATTCAGGACACTTTAAGAATAAGTTTGCAGCAAACTCCAGCTGAGCAGCGCCCTTCCCTGTTTAGGCACCTACAACAGCATGTTCGTTTGCCATGCAACGACCCTTGAAAATTCTGACCTTAGCAAATTCACGCTCTGAGGCGACTGCGGCGCCCTTCTCCCATTTCAGATACTTACAACTGACTCGTAAGTATGCACAATCTACGTTTTTTCAAGACCTTAGCTCGAAAAAAAAAAAAAAGCAGTTTTTTGTACGTTATGGCTATTGTATAAAGACGAAATTAGATAAGGTTTGATTTGGTTATAACGATTTCTCACTAACAATTTTTGATTCTAAGTGATCCTTTAAGCAAATTTTTTATTTTAATTTCATCGCTTACGGGTTTTGAAATATTTAAGTGAGCAGCAAAAATATATACAGATGAATGTAAACATAAATACTGGTGTGAGGAGAATAGTGCTGACTCTAAAATAAAAGGGCCGCCTGGGGGAATTCAATAAAAAGGGGCATTATTTGCATAATTTGCGGTGTTCTATGTTATGATTTTTGTACGTAACAAAAGTAAATTACTAATTTTCCTTGTATATATATATATAGGCTGTATGCATTAGTTATTCCATGAATGCTGAAGAACTACTACTAAGAAAGTTTAAAAGTCGGGGGGGGGATGTAAAGTCCTCTAAACATTTAAAATGTTAGAAAAGGCTACTTTATACCAAAATTTCTTTTAAAAGGGCCGCCAGGTGCTAAAATATGTTGAAAAAGGGCCACAGGATGCTAAAAACTGTTTAAAAGGGCACCATGTCAAATTAGCCTAGTGTCAGCCCTACATAATTATGAAATAAAAGAAGAAAACAAATAAATACCTAAGTAAATTAGATTAAAAAAGGGAACAAAATCTAAAAATTTCAAAATTAAAGGAAAATTGAACTAATGTGAGTAATTTCATAGCATCAGACAAGAATGAAGTGGAACAAATATCATTAAGAAGATTTTTCGAATTTTTAAATATGTAAAAATCTTCATGGATATTCAAATGGGAAGAGAAGAAAGGAGATGAAATTATGTTAGTTTTAGAAAAATCAAAACGATGAGTATGAGCCCAGCAGTGGGAAGCAATAGATTTAGAGATCTCTTCATTACGAACATTTCGATGATGATAATTTATTCTATATTTCAAACACCTTCTTGTTTGATCAATATAAACTAAATTGCACAAAGAACATAAGACTAAATAAATGCCAGAACGGTTTTCAGTAGGAATGGGATCTTTAAGAGAAGATAATTTAATTTTGTTGACGGGTTTCTAAATGACTTTAAAACCAAACGGAGAGAGAATTTTAGAAGTTTTAAAAGAAAGTGATAAATAAAAAGGTAAAACAACTGGAATGAGACTGTGATCGTTCAATTTGGTATCAAAACATTTAGATTCTTGAATTTATATAAAGCTTTATTAATAATAGAGTGATTATAGCCTCGAGAAAGAGCAAGAGATTTTAAGTAATTAATTTCTTTCGAAAGACTAGACAGATCAGAACAAATGTGTAAGGCTTATGTTTTTCGTACTCATTTTCCAAAAATTGATAAATTTTTAATATTTCATTTTGCGGTTAAAAAAAAAAAAAAAAAAAAAAGAAAGAAAGAAAGAGAAAAATGCACATATTGAAAATTCAGATTTTTGAACTTAGAATTACATTAAAAATAAATAAACGATTGTAAATTTTCTAAATGTGAAAACAGAATTTAAATATACATTATGTAATGAGTAATCATGAAATCAAACTTTCCCATAGAGTAACATGGGCCACGGCTGTTGGTGAGATTAGGTATTATCCACTCTAAAAACATAAAGTTGCTTTCCTTAGGAACAGTTACTACTTTCATTTCTTAAAATTTATTTTGAAAGTTTTATGTTTTACCTGAATTATAATGTAATATCTTTAAACTTGTTGGAAAAGGGGGAAAAATCTTTTTCAGTTGTTCTACTTTATCTCAAACCAATACTCTGGTTGTCCTAAGAAAGATGCTTTTGTGTTTAGTCTCATACGAGAATATATATAAATGTATTTATTTCTGCAAAGCACATTAACCATATCTTTCGAACGATACTACTTGTAAGCCCTTCCTTTTATTGAATAGGCTAAAAATGTAAGAGGAATTTCATGTCTGCGTATTAATACATAGATTCTCTGAAAAAATTTAGAATGCTCCAAAGAATTACTAAACTAAATACATGAAAAAACCTTTACTGACTTCGCTGCTTGCCGATTACTCTTCGTTTTTAATTAATATAGTTTAAATGCTCCAAAGAAGTATAAAAAAAAGCTACTAAAAGGAGGAAAAAAAACAGCCTTTTTTTTTTTTTTTCCCCCTTGGCAGATTTTAGGAATAATGCCCCGAAGGAGAGGGGGGGTACGTATTAACCGACGAGAGGGGCACAGGCCCTCTTGTCGGTTGGCAACACTCTTGAAAGTATGTGGGTGGCATTTTCAGATGAGGAATATGAAAGGGCGCCTAACGTCGGGTCTCCCCCCCCCCAATCAAATTTTCACGCTACGCCCCTGGTGATACGGTGGCAGTAGTTTCTTCTCAAAGGCCTGTAATTCCATATTTAACATCACACTATCCGTATAGAAAATAATTTATTTCAGTGGTGGTAGCTCAGTGCAGTACAAAAACAAGAAAACTTTTTTAATTTATGCCAACATAAAGATGATTTCAAACTAAATGCTGAGTGACATTTTTTTGCCACCTCCCATGGCAAAAGCCCCTGTGATGCCACTGGAAGCACAGTTAAAATGTCTGCCTTCAGAACCAGCTTGCAACATCCTTACAAGGATCAGATAATTTCTCCACATGATTTGTTTCATTATTGCACTGGTAATTAAAAAAAATATTAAATTTTTCTTTGCATCTGAAGAATATGTTGCAAAAACAAGAGCACTGCTTTCTGAAAGACTAACTTTCGCTGTAAAAATTGAGGGTATCAGGGATTATCATAAATTTATTCCTATTAGTAAATCTGTGCTTTTAGTTTCTATTGTATCTACAAACATATCAAATCAGATTGAAGTATCTGCAGTAGGTAAGCAACATGTCAAAAATTTAGTCTTAATAACATTTCTAAAGTTCTCGAACAAACCTAATATATTTTGATTTGTAGATATTAAATGAAAATATATGCTTTTATATGAAACCTTCAGTGGTGCCAAGTCCCCTTAAGCAAATATGTACATTCTTAAATATACGATTCTTTTATGGTGTGAGTTTCAAATGTTTAATTTAAGTGACCATTATTTAGCAACAAAATGATAGATCAAGTTGGCCAGGAAACGCATCCATTCCAAGCCCAGTGGCAGAAAGTTTTCTAGCTGTCTACTACAGGCTTTTAAAATTTCATAATCTGTCTGCAAAATTTTCGTGTAATCAGGAGTGAAAATGACTTACACTCAAAAAGCCTGAAAGCTGATAGCGGCAATCTTGGAGGGGAGGGGGAGGGGGAGCTTAACAACAGTGGTGATCTTGTAAAAAATACATGAATACAATTTTACTACAAAACAATATAATATAAACAATTATACAAAAATAAGTTGAACTCATTCAGTTAAATATTTTATAGCAATGTTTGACACAACACAATATAAATAATTATAAATAATGGAAATATTGACCACTATAATTAATATTACCTATAAACACATATTAATGCTTTTTTAAAATTGAAAAGTCACTGGATGCATGAAACCTGTATGGCGGCTCTAGAGTTCCTACCAGAGAGCGTCTAAGGCGTCATATATTGGTAGTGCATTGTCGTGGGCAAAAAATGTCCGTATATTGCAGACAAAGACTGTCCGAAAGTTGCAGGCAATTTTTTCAATTTGTGCAGACAAAGTTTGTCCGAAAATTGCAGAATTTTTTTTTTATTAGTGCAGACAAAAACTGTCTGCAAGCTGTTTTTCTGTATCCATGACTATGTTGCGGTGTTTCTGCCACTGGGATTCTGTTGGCTTTTGGCCCTCTTTGAATATATAATTGTACTTGACATCGTTTTTATTTCAAGTCTTTAATATACTTAATCTATTATAAATAGAAGTTATTGTCTTTTAAATTTATTAAATCTTTATTAAAGTGTAAAATAATTGCATTACTTACGTTATTAACTTTAATGTGTAATTTTTCCCGAAGTACCGCGTTGCAGCTACTTCGGGTTTGTTTACGTCGCCATCTTGGTTTAGTCCGTTGCGGCATTAACCCTTCGCTACTGAACTTTTAGTTTTCACCGTTTGGTGGCGCCTGTTTAAGTTTTGAACGCTCACAATCAATCGTTCAACCATCTATTTTCTGATTGGTTAGTTCTGTGGGCGTTTCATGTTTACGGTGAACCGCACGGATATTTTTGGCAGACGATAAGTATAAATATGAAGTAATTTAATAGAATATCGCTCTTTCTCTTTTGGTTATATGTTTTACTGCTGGTGGTAAAGCCTAATTATTGGCCATGATGTTTTTTCGTTTTCTTAAATTGACTTTTGAAATAGTAATATGGAATAATAGTTTTTTTGAAATAGTAAATCGCTTTTGAAAGGTTATTCTTTTAAGATAGCCTGTTTGTCCAGAAGATGTGGACTTTTATTTTCTCGGCTCTACTGGTTCGCCGGAAGAAAAATTAAATGGATGTGACATCATTTCAGAAAAATAGTCAGTTTCTCTCCACATATATTTATACATTAAATTTAAATAGCAGTTTATTTTTCTCTCATACGTTTAAAGTTTTTTTCTAGTTGAACATCAAATCTGTGATATATTAATGATGTTACTTTATTTTTACTTGTTATTAATATTTAATAAACGTTACTTGTTTTATATAAATATCTTGTCTTTATTGCCTCTCACTGTCAACATGTTTTTCACTACCTTAGTTTCCAGTTGGCTTCCATTGCCATTTGCTGCTTAATATAACATGTATTAGTTTAGTTGCTGTAAGGTAGTAAGATTCCTTATTTAATACTGTGGACTGAACAGCAACAACTTTTAGCTAAAATATATTTTAGGCTTACATTTTTGGTTATGGGCCAGTCCCATATTAAATTTAAAGGTTTCTTAATGCTGTGTTATTGGCTAATATAGTTATGTTGACAGTGAAGAAAAAGTTTTTTGGCAATATATATAAATTTATTCCAGTAATAATTAAAACTTGAATTTGTGAAGTAAAAGTTAATATAATAAAGAAAAATAAATTTAAATATAGTAGTAAAAATAAAAGTTTAAAGTAGAGAAAAATGTTTTTTTTTTTAAGTTTTTTTGGCACCCTCATTGATTAATGAGTGGGGGGGGGCATAAATTGAGTTTTTCTCTATATGAAATTGAGTTTTTATAAAATTTTTTGAGTCTTAAATAGACTTTAGTTATGGCTGCTAATGTATTTAGTGTGGAGAGACTGACTGCTACAAATTATGGAAACTGGTCAGCCGATGTCATGTATGTTCTGATGGAGCGTGGATGCTGGGGCATTGTTGATGGTAGTGAAAAGGCACCAGTCGTCGATGTGGAGAAGGGAATTACTTATAGAGACCTCCGTGATTTTAATCAGCGAGCAAGTGCTGCCATCTCGACCATATACCACAACATGTCGCCAGAGTACCGTAAAGTTATTGAAGGACTAACTGATGCAAAGGAGGCTTGGCAGAGACTGAAAAATTTCTTTGAACCGGATAACCGGAGTCGTCACATGCAGCTGGTAACAGAGTTGTTTTCCTGCAAGATTCTTCCAAATGAAAGCTTCAGCTTGTTTTCAGCGAGGTTAATGAGGATCCAGGAGCAGTTAAATGGAATTAAAAGTCCAGTTAAAGAAGTATATGTATCTTTTCAGCTGCTGCGATACCTCCCGGCACAGTATGATGGGATTGTACAAAGCATCTTGCGCTGGAGTGATGAGAAGTTTGTATATAAAGATATTGTTGATATAGTTTAAAGTTTCTAATTATGAAATTAAAATTAATTATAGGGTGTAAATTGAAGTATAATAAAATAGTTTCTATAAATATAAATGTTTTCCCAAATTTCTTATAAAATTTAATTTCACTTTACAATATTGTTTTTATAATATTGCCTGTGTTACCTGCAGTGGTTGTCAGTACTGCTGTTCTGCAGTTTGTTTGTAAACAAACAAGATGGCTGCCATGCCATAGTGGTGTTTCCATGCAGAGCTGACCTGATGTACTGAATCATGTGTTAGCTAGTGGTTGTGAGTTAACTGCATGCCATAACTGTATGAGCTCTTTATTTGTTAACTGCAAACTTAACTGTTTTTCTTTTTTAGTTCCTGAATAAGTTTTTGACTGTGACCTACATCTGTTTTGATATTGTATATATATGTGCATGCTGAAGAGTTGGAGCTGGTGGTTTTAGATTGTGCCAACATGTATTAAAATTGAATTAGTTTTTTCTGCTCAAGTTGGGCAAAGTGGAACGAGCTGTCAGCCATGTTGGTTTTATTATGAAGTAAATTGGCTGCCATGTTGTTTTCAGTCAGAATGCAAGCTTCAGCTACCATATTTGTTTCATGAAGATGGCTGCTGGTCAGCCTATGATAATTATAAAGATGAGCTTGTCTTTTAATTTTGTTATCTATTTTTATATTAACTTGTTCATTGTTCATTATTGTAATAAATTAATATTTATGTTAAAAGTCCAGCCTGATAATTTGTTTTAAACATCACTTCAATTTGTTTACATTCTGAAACATATCAAGTAGACAGGTGCTTATCCCTAACAGATATCCTTGTCGAATTGATTGCTGAAGAGTCCCGTTTACAAGTGCGGGAGCAAGACAAGCAGCATGTATATGAAGTTGCTGCTCACAGCACACATTATCAACATAAACCTAGAAAGCAAGTAGTCTGTTACAGATGTAAGCAGCGTGGTCACATTCGTCCTCAGTGTCCAGAGTTGTTGCCTGCGTATGCCCTAAAGGAGTCCTCAACTAGTAATCCTAATCATGCTCAGAGGACTTTGATGTCTACAAGAAGCTCCAGGCCACGGACTTTGACTTCCGCTAGTTCTAGTCAGAGAGCATCATCAGCTTCGTCAAGAGGTTCCAGTCCAGGTGCCAATAACAGAAATCAAAGGACTCAGTTTTCTAGAAGTAATGTTAATAAGAAAAGTTTGTGTAAACCTAAGAATATAGCTGGTACAGGTAAAAATGCTTTTTATATTCAAGCTTGTATGAGCGATGTAAGCGAAGTGTCGAACACTTGGGTCTTCGACACGGCTGCTTCTCATCATTTTAGTGGTAATAAGGAAATTTTTGAAAAATTTACTCCTTTTTCTGATAAAATGTCAGTTGCTATAAAAGATCAGTTTTTTCCCATTGAAGGGAAGGGCCTTCTTAAGCTCAGATTTGGTCGATGTGATTTTTATTTTGCCGACGTTATGTATTCACCTTCTTTGAAACATAACCTTATTTCTGGTCCAAGGTTAGATAGAAAGGGTATAAAGTTTGAAGGTGGCGGAGGTGAAATAAGGGTCAAGCAAAATTCTAAAATTATTTTTCGTGCTAAATTAAAAGATGGCGTTTATGTTTTAAATCCTACAATGCCTAAAAAGAAAAAATCCAATGCTGATGCATTAATTACTCAGAAAGTTGATGAATGTTTAATGCATCGTAGACTGGCACATGTAAGTCCAGCTGCAATTGAAGATACAATTCGTAAAAATGGCATTATAGGGTTGTCAGGGTTTAAAAAGTTTAAATTAAATTGTGAAGTTTGTAACTTAAATAAGCAAAGACGTGTCTCTTTTAAAGCTACCAATTTTATAAGATCTAAAAATCCTAATGATTTGATCTATATGGACGTCTGGGGTCCTACAAGAGATGTAGGCAGAAACGGGGAAAAATTCTTTTTGTCAATAATTGATGACTTATCTAGGGAAACATCAGTCTTTCCTATACGTGAGAAGACTGAGGTGTTCAGGATTTTTGAGAACTATGTAGCACGTGCTGAACGTTTTACTGAGTGCAAAGTGAAAAACATTCGGACCGACAACGGTAGCGAATTTGTAAATGATAATTTTGATCGCTTTTGCACAGAGAGAGGTATAAAGCATGAAGTTACGAATACGTACTCTCCTGAGCAAAATGGTGTTGCTGAGAGGTTTAATGAAACTGCTTTGAATGGTGCCCGTTGTCTGCTGGCTGATAGTAATCTTGGTAAGGAATTTTGGCCAGACGCACTTTTAACGTTTACATATGTTTGGAATAGAATTTGTCATAAGGGTCAAAGTAAAACCCCTTTCGAGTTATATGGTGGTTACAAGCCATCCATAAACCATTTAAAACCTTTTGGTTCCGTAGCCTATGTTGGAGTCCCTCGTCAGTTAAGATCTAAACTAATGATAGGTTATGCATTTCGTACAAAAGGGTACAGGATTTTCTTTCCAGATACTGGTAAAATTGTAGAAACAATAAACGTGAACTTTAATGAAGAACCACTTGATGGACCAACATGCAGTGGAGCAGTGCTGGGTTACGAATCGGAGTCTAGTGGTCACGTCAGTGATACGAGTGTAGAGTCAACACATGATATTTATGTTTCCTCCCCGTATTTCGCAGATGATGACTCAGATGATGATTTACGTTTAATCCGCGAAGCCCGTGCTAGGAAAGCCAGTGGTTCAACTCAAACTTCCCAACTAAGATCTGTGAAATGGGAACGTAGAACTAAAACCAGAGCTGATGACTTGCGTACGGACGTATATTACTACGAAATGGGCTCAAAAACTAGACACAGATCTTTAAACGATGTGGAAACATACTGTAAGACTAATAACATAAGCTTTGACCCAACACTTTTTGATTTTTCAGGCAAAAATAAGTATCAGGGAATTGTATCAGATCAAACACACGCGGCTTCTACAAGCTTAACGACCTCATCTGAATGACTAGACATTCATAGAGCTACCAATAATTACGGATTGTCCGTAATTATTATGGATTTGTGGTTTGTTTTACGGCTTTACGGATGATGCCGAAAATATTACGGAAAAAACCTATTTAACGGATCAAAGTTTTATTTTTATTTTAAATGAATAGTTCACAGACAGGCAGATTTCAGGCTTGAAAATTATCATTCTCGGGATCGATGCAAATCCGCATTAAAATTTTTTGGTCGTGTGTAGGGGGGGGGGGGGGGGGTTGATCAGTCTGAATTTATGCGAACACCGATATTTTGCGCTACTAAAAAGGCAAACGGAACTGATAAGAGCAGCTGTTCTGTTTTCTTCTCGCTCATTCCAAAGTCCGAAGTCTGTGCTTTCGCAGCCGGTGCCGGCTGCTGTAGAAAAGGAGGAGGAGGACGAAACGAAAAGCTTACTCTTCTTCAATGACGGGAAGGGTAGTTTTTAATCGGCGCTCGGTATCTGTCGCGTCGTGCTTGGAGGTGATAGAAGTATTTTGAATGGAAAAAGTTAGGGAGGAGAGGGTGAATCATTAGCGGAGCATAGAAAAAAAAGTTACTAAATGGCACGCGTCGTGTGACTCTGGAGAGAAGGAGAAGATTCTGTGCTCTTTGTTTGGTTTTGTTTAGGCTGTGAGTTACACTTGCGCGTCGAAAAGAACGATTTTGTTTTTAATGTAGCTTTTTTTTTAAATGTTTTATTTATTATCTCATTTATTTTAAATCCCATTTAGGGAATAATTTTGTTAGAATGGCGAACATAGTTTCCAATAGTGCTAGATTCCACGATGTTGATAAAGATAAAGATGAAAAAAAAAAAAAATTCTCTTTGGATTTCTCTTCTAGATTTCCTCTCTCTCTCTAACTCCCTCCCCCCTCCCCTTTGAAAGACAAAGAGAGAGAGATGTAAATCTCTTTCTCTTTGTCTTTCTTGCAGCCGGAGCAGAAATTGGCCAAAGCGCTAACGGTATGCGTGTGTTCTTGTTCTTCGTTTGTTTTTAACGTATTGGATCTGATGATAAAAGATACTCTTCCGTTATTTATTGTTAAACGAAATGGAGAAAAAGAAGATTAAAATCACACAGCGTTACAAAGAATAATATACAAATGAGTGGCCATGCTTAAAAAAATCTTTGATTTCTGAAAGTTACGTTTTCTGTGAAATTTGTGCATGCGATTTTACTATTACGCATGGTGGCAGAGATGGTTGTCGTCGTCATATTGAGACAAAAAAACATAAAGAAAACTTTCAAAGGTGATCATCTATGAAGTCGATGTCTACATTTTTCTCCAAAAATCCTGGAAATGAAGTTTTAAATGCAGAATTGTTATTTTCATCATTCCTCATAGAGCACAACATTCCTCTATCCTGTGCTGATCATGCAGGTCCTTTGTTCCGCCGCATGTTTCTGGATTCAACGATCGCTAAGCGATATGGATGTGCCAGAACAAAAACAAATTCATTAGTCCAATATATGGCTCGTCAAACAGAAAAAGAAATCACAGAAATTTTGAAAAAAATGCCTTTTGCTTTAGCGACCGATGGAAGTAATGACATTAATGACGTAAAACTGTACCCCATTGTTGTTTCTTTTTACAATGGCAACAAGATTGAAACCATTTTACTGTCAATATGCGAATCTTCGGATAATACCGGTGAAGGAATTTTTACAGTGATAAACAGCGAATTGGAGAAGAAAAAAATTCCTTGGAAAAACTGTATTTCTTTTTCTTCAGATAATGCTAATACAATGATAGGATCAAATAAAGGCGTGGTGTCATTCATTAGAGAAGTTCAACCTTCAATTATAATGATTGGCTGCTCATGCCATTTAATTAATTTGGCTGCTAAAAAAGCCACAGCAGCTCTGAAACAAATAAATATAGAACAATTTTTGATCAAAATTTATTATTATTTGGACAAAAGTTCTAAAAGAAAAAATTCTTTGAAGTTGTGTCAAACAGTATGTGGTGTAAAGCCTCATAAAATTTTAAAGTACGTTAGTACTCGCTGGTTGTCCTTATTAGAAACAATAAATAGAGTTTTAGAGCAGTGGACTGCACTAGAAAAAATTTTTGTTGAAGAAAATGATGAAAACTGTGAAATTGCATCATATTTTAGCAAACCACTTTATAAATTATATTGTATGTTTCTGAGTAATATACTCCCTGTTTTTAATGATGTTAATATATTTCTGTTGCAGGAAAGTCCTCAAATTCATTGTTTACGTAGAAAATTATCAGAATTATACACTAATTTAATAGTGAGATTTGTCAAATAATCAACAGCATTAAATGACAATGCTAGTCAGTCACTGAAATAGATTTTAAAAAGAAAAGAAATCAGAAAGAGGATATGGATTTGGTTATTGGTTCAAATGCTAAATCATATATCAGAGAAATAAATTTCACTGAAAAGCAAATGAACACATTTTATTGTGAGGTTAGGAATTTTTATTCCTCTGCTTGTGAATATATTTTGAAAAAATTTCCATTAAATATGGAATTGCTACAACATGCAGAAGTGGCTGATATTGCTCTACGAAAAACTTCTTCATATGATTCCATTGAATTTTTAACATCTGCTCTCCCTAATGTCCTAACAGAAGAAGAAAAAAAACTTTTAGATGTGGAATTTGCTTTATATCAGTTTGAGGAAATCGATGAAACATTTCCATCAATGGATATATATTGGCAAAAAATATCAACCATTAAAGATGTTATGGGTAAGCCAAAGTATTTAGCATTGCCTAAGTTAATGCTAAGTGTTCTGATGATTCCTCACAGCAATGCTCCCACAGAGAGGATTTTTAGTATAGTGCGCAAAAATCAGACAGAGTTCCGTGCAAGTATGAACACAAGTACCCTCAATGCTTTATTAATTGAGAAAGTTAAATTTCTCTCAAGAGGTGAAGTTTGTCACCAGAAAAAGTTTTCTGAAAGTATGCTGGCTTCTGCAAAGCAAGCTACAACAGAATTTGTTGGGAAGTGTTCATAAACTCTTTTTACCCATCCAAGTTTAGATAAAACTTACTAATAATATTTTTCAGGAGACACGTGTTTATCATAACAATTATGTCTCCTAAAAAATATTAGTAGTTTTCTAATCTTAAATTTTAAAGTTATTGAAAAGGTAATTTTTTTTTTTCCTAATTCAAAATATTTTAGGCATATGTATATATATAATATATAAATATTATCTATTTTTTAAAATTATTGTTAGCTGGTGTGAAGTAGATCCAAGGCTAAGTGAATTAGCAGAGGAGCCACTCTAGACATAAACACCAGCTTAACAACATTTAAAGTTAATTAAATGAATTTGATAAAATGGAAGCTAGAGTAAGTAAATATGCTGAAAGATAAATATGTAGAAATTGTTAAATAAATGACCATAACAAATTTTAATTTAATTTGTGTTTTAATTGAAACAATAAATTCAACAAAAAGTTTATATAAATATAACAATAAGTTTATATGAATAACAATAAGATAATTGAAGTAGACAAATATTTTTATGAACAAACATACCAAAGCAGATGCTGGATGACAAACAAGGGGAGTAAGAAGACAATATTTGACATATTTTTATTTCCCAATGTAGGTTGCAGAAAAAGACAAGTTCCTTTTTCAAAGAACTGGTGAAACTTATGTTGACGGCGTGACGTTCCACTTGTTATTGTTGCGATATTAACACCTATAACTTTCATTTAAATTTCGAACTCACAAAAAGGATTAACGTGAGTTATAACTAACTAAAAATGAAAAGATTTTATTTGAATATAAAAAATAAACGCCACATATTACGGCGATATCTTATGAAGCCGGCATCGGCGAAAAAATGAACAGAGGCAAAGGCAAGAGCAACCGCAAAGGCAACCACGAACACACACTACCATCGGCGTTCGCTATTTATAGCTTCGCGGGAGAAACGAAGTGATCTTCCGGATGTACGTTGGGGCATGTGCCGGCGCGACGCGGCGCGTGCGTAGTCTTCGGCTATCGTTCTTAGAGATGTTTTATGCAAATTTTTGAAACTTGGCTCAGTCGGAACTTCCGGAAGGTTAGCTATTGTTTACGTTTCGCGTTTGAAAAATTAGGATGGATGATTTAAACTTGAAAGCTCCTTAATATAGTATTTCATCGAACGATATATTTATTTTCCTGGTAAGTAGAAAATATATTAAAAGGAAATTAGGATTTTTAATAAGTGTTTAATTTTTTTTCAACTAACGTTTTTTTTTCTTTAAGCTTTATTTTAAGAGTGATTAATTTTTAATATATTTAATTAGCATAACGATAAGAAAAAACGGCAAACTATAGGTTTACTATTAACAAGGCCCCCCCTCTTATCGTTTGCACTTTTACGTTTAAGAAAGTTAATAAAAAAAGAAAAAGCATCCAGCAAAACTTTGCACAAATTATATAATCATACGACTGTGACTAATCAGTTTAACAGTTTCTTCAGAACTAAAAAAAAACAATTAGGTTTAATCTTCAGCTGCACAGCAACAGAGATCAATATCTGGATAGAGGTGATTTACAAAACAATTTGTTTTTGAAACACAAATAACATATACCTGTTTACTCAAATCTCTTCTCCAGTTTTGAAAAGATTTTTAACATGCTCTTTTAAAAAAACTGTAGAAAAGAAATTCATGAAATGGATTATTTGTATAATAAATTTAACAACAAATATAACATGAGTATAATCACATTCAATATTATAAATATATGTATAAACACAATTCTTCCTTACAATATAAAAGTATAAATTACATACAAATACTCAACAAAAAGAACAGAATGGATTATTTCGGGAATGGAGAGGAGAGAGAGAGAGAGAAAAATTGCTGTGAGCAATTGAATAAAAAAAAAAAATTGACTTACTGTCAAAGAAAGAATGAGAATTGAAATTCTCAAAAAAAACTTCCAGCCTAAACCTGGAAAGATTTTGCTTAACTTGCAAAATTTGAATTTTTTTTTTTTTTCTCGAATTCAAGGAAACATTTGAATTCATAGAAAAGTTTAAATTTTTGAATTCATAAATTTTGAATTCTTAAAAAAAAGTTTGAATTCATTAATGATTTGAATTCATAAAAAAAATTTTTTAGAAAATTTACATTTTTAAATTTTATAAATTCATAGAAAAATTTGAAATTGAAAATTTAAGATTAACTTTTGAAACATTTTCGAAGAAAAGATTTTTCACAAATTTTTGTAATTCAAATTTAGTTTGTGGCTTAGTAAATATGTCAGCCAAATTTAATTTGCTACGAATGAAAACTAATTCAAAAATATTTTTGATAACAAGATCTCTAATAAAATATAGTTTGACCTCTATATGTTTGCTTCTATTATTCTCTATAGGAGATTTAATAAAGTCTATAGCAGCCATATTGTCAATTAGTAATTTTGAGATTTTCTTATTTTTTATAATCTTCATGTTTTGGCATTCTTCTAGAATTCGATCTAGCCAGACAATTTCTTTTGCTCCTTCTGTAGCGGCAATGAACTCAGATTCCATAGTGGATAAACTAACAGCCTTCTCTTTAAAGGTCCTCCAACTGATGGGGCTACTATCTAGAAATACTATTTGTCCACCTATGGATGTCCGATCATCACGATTTGAAGCAAAGTCGGCGTCTGTGTAGGCTATGATCTGTGAATCAGCACATGAAAGTTTTAATTTTAATTGGCTTGTTTTCTTTACATATCCCAGTAGTTTGATCAACCCATTCCAGTGATGAATTCCTGGATTCGATTGGAATTGGCTATAGATATTGACGGCATATGCTATATCAGGTCTTGTTCTGTTAGATAAATATGATAAACACCCTAGAATATTGCGATATGGATACTTTGTCATTTCTTTGGTTTCTTCTTCGGTTTGAGGACAGCTTGATTTTGAGTAAATACAGCCTTTGCTGATTGGTAAGGATGAAATTGGAGGGTTAAAACTATTAAAACGACTGCATATTTCTTGAATATAGCTTTCTTGATGAATGAATAGCTTTGAGTCAATTTCAACAAATTCTACTCCAAGTAGTTTCTTTGTCCTTCCCAAAATTTTTAATTTGAATTTTTGTTTTAAAACATTAATGGCTTCCTCTAAAAACATTTTACTTTTACCAAATAAAACCATGTCATCAACATATAATAATAGGATAACTTGAAATTTGAATGTATAAACACAGTTGCAAGAAGTAAATTTAATAAAACCGATATTTGATAAAACTCTGTCAATTTCGTAAAACCATGCTCGTCCACTTTGGTGAAGGCCATAGAGAGCTTTGTCGAGCTTGCAAACTAACTTCTCTTCTCCTTGTTTAATAAAACCAGGTGGTTGCTGCATGTATATTTCATCTTTTAGCGGAGCATATAGGTATGCGCCAGTGACATCACATTGTACGTGATTCCACTTGTGCTGCACTACCAAAAGTGAAAAGAAAAAACGAATTAGATCGAAGTTTATAACAGGACTAAAAGTTTCTTCATAACTCTCGCCTTTTACTTGAGCGTAACCTTGAGCTACAAGCCTAGCCTTGAATTTAGCAATTCGACCTTCTTCATCTCGTTTTATTGCATATACCCAGCGACATCCAATTATTTGCTTATTTTGCGGAGGTTTTACAAGATGCCAAACCTTTCGTTCTTGGATGGTTTTTATTTCAGTTTTCATTGCTTCTAGCCATTCTTGAAACTGGTCTGATTTTTGGGCTTGTTTGAAAGTTCTTGGTATAATTAATTCTAGTCAAGAAGAATTATGACAAAAATTGGCACTTGTGTCTGAGTCAGATTCTTCTATTGGAGTGAATGAAAATTTAGTGGGGTCATACTTGATTTTGTTTTCTTGGCAATATTTTCTAACGTCTCTATGGGATCTTAGTCTTGTTCTTGTATTTTCGGGATAGTAGTATACGTCTGTTCTGGATTTATCACTTCTTAAAACTTGTTTTCTTTCAAACTTTATGTTTTTTAATTGAGATGATTGAGCAGGTTTTTCATCATCTGAGGATTCCTCAGTGTCAGATAATTCAGACGGTACGCTGGACCCTATTTCAGGAGTTTCGTCAACAGCCTCTTCATCAGAATCATCGTCACTATCCTTTGGAAATACATCTTGAATTGTGTAATGCTGGTTGATGGTGCCCAGCACTGCTCCACTTGCTTCTGTTTTGAACAAACGATCTTCTTTAAATGTGACCTTTAAAGATTCTACTATTTTATTTTGTTCTGGGATCCAAATACGGTATCCTCTTGTATGGTGTGCATATCCAACTAGATAACCTTTCACAGCTTTTGGATCCAGTTTCTGTCTCCTTTGTTTTGCCAGTCCTACATAAGCTACACATCCAAATGGTTTAAGATGTCTGATTGATGGTTTTCTTCCACCGTACAATTCGAATGGTGATTTTTCAAAATCTTTATGGCATAGTCTGTTCCAGGCATAATTGAAATGTGAAACGGCTTCTGGCCAAAAACAAAAGTCTAAACCACTTTCATATAATGATGTACGGGCTCCATTAATAACAGTTTGGTTATAACGTTCAATAGCACCATTTTGTTCTGGAGTGAACGTGTTTGTTAGTTCATGTTTGATGCCTTTTTCCTGACAAAATGTTGAAAATTCTTTGTTGACAAACTCTGTTCCATTATCTGAGCGGATAGCTATTAAAGGTTTACCTATAAATCTTTCTGCCCTTTTGATGTGATTAATTAAGGTTTCAGCTACTTCAGATTTTTGGACTATAGGATAAATGAATACTTTACGGGAATAATCGTCCATGATTGATAGAAAATATCGTTCTCCATGTTTGCCTCTTACTTGACATGGTCCCCAAACATCTGTATATAACAGTTCTAAGGGTCTCTTGGATCGAACAAAGTTTCTGTATTTAAATGAAGTGCGTTTAAATTTATTCAACCTGCAATCTTCACAAAAAAATTCTGTATGTCCCTTTAAGAATGGTAATCCCTTTGCACCCCTCTTATTACTTGTATGCGTCAAAGTTTGAGGATTTACATGAGCGCATCTCTTATGCCACAGGTTTAGAACTTCCTGTTCTTTTGAAGAGGTTGTGGAGGCTTCGAAAGTTACATGTTGTTTTATAGATTTTGGGATTTTTGCTTGGACACGATAAACACCACTTTTTAATTTTGCTCTGAACATTATATTATCATTGGACGTAATTTTGACTTCGCCTCTTCCCCCAATAAACTGTAGACCTTCTTTGTCAAGTTGTGGTCCTGATATAAGGTTTCTCCTAAGCTTTGATGAATACATCACTCCCTTTAAAGTAAAATTTCTTTGGCCAAAACGCAATTTAATGTCTCCTTTTCCTTCGATTGGCAAAGTGATGCCTTCCATGGCTACAGCCATTTCTTCATTTTGTTGAGGTTTAAATGATGTGAAAAGTTCACGGTCTTTACTAAAATGATGAGACGCGGCTGAATCGAATATCCAATCTGATTCATTTGTTTGCTGAGCTAAACTGGCCTCAGTAATGTAGTAAGATGAATTTGAATCCCTACTACTATTACGGGTCTTAGAATTTGATCTAGATTGATATGAAGATTTTTTTCGACTCTGTCTACCTCTTGATTGGAAGGATTTCTTAGGATTAAAATTCTGAGAAGGTAAGTTTTGGTTTTGAAAAGAGGGTTTAAAGTCAACATTTCTACTTCTATTGAGAGAAAAACAATTTTGTCTAGCATGGCCATTCTTATGACAAAATGTACAAATTAATTTTTGTTTTAGAAGCTTATTTTTACCTGTATCATTTAGATGAGAAAACTGAGCAGAAATTTTAGCTTTACTTAATTCATTATCTTTATTTCTTAAATTTAGCCTAGTTTCCTCGGCTACTAAGCAAGTTACAATTTCATTGAATGTAAATTTATCATCTTCCCATCTCAGTATGTTTTGAACGATACCGTCGAAATATGATGGGAGATAACGTAACAATTGATAAGATGCAAAAATTTCCGTCAGTCCCCCCTTAGAATTTTCTATTTGTTTAAATATCCTCATGACCCGGGACGCAAAGACATTTACACCCTCACCAAGCAATATTTTGCAATCACACAGCTCAGAAAATAAACTCATGTGCTGTGCACGAGTATCTGGAACAAAACTTTTGTTAATTAAATTCCATGCCTTTACGGGGTCATCCTCGTTTTCTACAATTTTCCTATACTCAGTTTCTATATTTAAGTATAAGACAGCCAAAGCAGCATTAGCTCTAGACTTAAATTTATTAACAGCAGAAGCATTGCTTCTGTCATCAGCCAAAACTGGGGCTGTTTCCGTACCAACAACTAATGTCCCAGAGTCCCCGGTCAAGAAGAACAAATTTAATGTCACTCCTCCATTCCTCGAAATTAATCGCATTCAGTTTGGGAATAGAATGTAAATTGTTGACAGCCATTTTTGAGTAAAAAAATTGTATAATTATGGTTCAAACAATTTAAAAATATAATATATTAAAAATATCACAATTTTTCTTATAAAAACCTTTGCCCCCCCGAATTAAACATTCGGTAAATTCATTTATGACTTGAAAATTTATTCAAATATATATATATGAAATTTCAAAAAGTTTTTTTTTTCTACTTTACTGAAAAAAATTTTACAATATTCCCTCAACAATATGCAAAAAAATGGTCATCATTACTTAAATTAAACAAAACATTCAAGATTTTCATTTATTAACATTAAACAACTTTTAATCTAAATTTAAACAATTTCTTGTTTCAAAAAATTTACTATAAATGCAAAAAAAAAATTTAACTTTCAATTTATTTTTCAAACAAAACAGAAAAACATTAATTTATGAAAGGGCCAGCATATTTACATGCTGAAAAAGGAAAAGCCCATAACCACTTTTTATTTCTCTTGTTAGCTGGTGTGAAGTAGATCCAAGGCTAAGTGAATTAGCAGAGGAGCCACTCTAGACATAAACACCAGCTTAACAACATTTAAAGTTAATTAAATGAATTTGATAAAATGGAAGCTAGAGTAAGTAAATATGCTGAAAGATAAATATGTAGAAATTGTTAAATAAATGACCATAACAAATTTTAATTTAATTTGTGTTTTAATTGAAACAATAAATTCAACAAAAAGTTTATATAAATATAACAATAAGTTTATATGAATAACAATAAGATAATTGAAGTAGACAAATATTTTTATGAACAAACATACCAAAGCAGATGCTGGATGACAAACAAGGGGAGTAAGAAGACAATATTTGACATATTTTTATTTCCCAATGTAGGTTGCAGAAAAAGACAATTAAGTTCCTTTTTCAAAGAACTGGTGAAACTTATGTTGACGGCGTGACGTTCCACTTGTTATTGTCGCGATATTAACACCTATAACTTTCATTTAAATTTCGAACTCACAAAAAGGATTAACGTGAGTTATAACTAACTAAAAATGAAAAGATTTTATTTGAATATAAAAAATAAACGCCACATATTACGGCGATATCTTATGAAGCCGGCATCGGCGAAAAAATGAACAGAGGCAAGGGCAAGAGCAACCGCAAAGGCAACCACGAACACACACTACCATCGGCGTTCGCTATTTATAGCTTCGCGGGAGAAACGAAGTGATCTTCCGGATGTACGTTGGGGCATGTGCCGGCGCGACGCGGCGCGTGCATAGTCTTCGGCTATCGTTCTTAGAGATGCATAGACAAATAGAATTAGACCTTCAACTCGATCCTTTACTTCCAGCGCCCCCACTCACTTTGTAAGTAACTAATATTGTAAACAAACAGCTGCGGCGATATTCCTTGGCAGCCTGGCGCTTTTGGACGTTTGCCAATTCCCAGCACTGCGACTTCATTCGAATCTTCGAAAGCTGAGTGTTTTTCAGATCTGGCTTATATGAGAACAATTTTCTTGAAAGCTGAGTATTTTTTTAATTTTAATTTTTTTTTTGTTTATATATTTTGCTTATTGTGTATGTATATTATGTACTGCTAATTTATTTATTTCAGGTATTATTTCACAAGACATGACTTTCAAGAATAATGGATGTCGTCTCTGAAACGTGACCGGTGTGTATTGTGCCTCTCCAATGCTGATTCTTCACAAAACAAATTATTTATGTTCCCCAAAGATCCTAAGAGGTATTTCTTGCAAATATTTCTATTTCTTTTTAGTAGATTTATGCCTTGTTATAAATTATTTTTTTGTCTTTTAACTGTTTAGCGAAAACGAAACAAAGAACATCTGCGATTTAGAAATTTTTTCTTCTTACAAAATTTTATAATTATTACTACCTAATTATATAAACTATTGCATTCTTCATTTAGTTCTGTATAATCAGCTGCTTTCTGAAGGTCTTACTTTTTTTTTTTTTTTTTTAAGACGGAATACAAACACCTCGATGTACAAATTTCCAATCGCAATCATAATCGTATTCATTATAGAAACTGCTTTATCTATCCTGTACTATTATTAGATATCAGTATATTTCATAATCAAATTTTAACGATAAGTTTTGTTTGCAAGAGCTGTTTTTCGATGGAATATATATATATATATGTGTGTGTGTGTGTCGAGTGACATTTGCCCCACTCTGTGTATTTTTAAAAGTTAGAAATTAATCATGTTGTTATGTCCAGTCGATTATAATTGTTCCACCCTATTACAGCAATTTTTTTTTTTTTTTTTTTTTTGTTAAAATGCTGTGGCTTAAGAGTAATCATTTTTAATGGAAAATTTAATCTGTTTATGTGTATGCAAATTGTTTCCGGTATACTTAATCTCATATTATTTAGAAATATTTGATGTGCAAATTTTATTTTTACACTCAAACAAGGGTATCCATCGTCTGTTTATCTGTGTTTTTAAACACAACTAAATTTTGGATTGTGAGAAGTATCAAATATAAATTTTTACCTTTTATTATTTACATTTAAATATATGAAGTAAGTGTTGATTTATGTTCTATAAATTTTCATACAGATAAGCTCAATATCTTCGCTATTCAACATCAATTTCAGCTTGATCCTATTAAATTTTAAATCATTTTTCAAACATTTTTAATTCTTTGTAAGACCCATATCTTTTTTAATAAGAAGCTTCATCAATCCACAAAAAATTGTGTAATAACCAGGGGTGAGAATTTTTAGCTTTTCTATAAATTTAACTTCTCACTTTCCTCAGTTTTTTTTTTTTTTTGTGTGTGTCTGTGTGTGTTTCTGATGTGCATTTGTTACGTCAGCTAACGAAATAAAATTTGATAGAATATTAAAGCATAATCATTTGTTATTATTATTTTTTTTTTTTTTTAAATAGACTGAAAAAAAAAAAAAAAAAAACATATTTATTAGTTTAGTATTGCAGAATTTGTCATCAAAATTCTAGAATTTCATTTCAATGTTTTGCCTTTGCGTATAGTTTCAGCTTTTTTGTCTTTTTAGTAACCTCATCCCTGAATATCTTAAGATTTTAAATACATTTTTTTATACTTTCAATGAATAACAATGTATTTTTAGTGCAAATGTTTGCTCTTTAAAATTTTCTGTTTTTTTCTAAACTTTTATTTATTTATTGTTATTCATTTATTTATTTTATTTTTTTATTTTATTTATTTATTTATTTATTTTTTTTTTTTTGAGAGGAATAATAGCTCTCTTTTTTTAGATATGTGTTTGGTAAATATAAAAAAGATAATTTTCTTTAAAATTGTTATGTAAATGACAGACTGAAAAAATTTGATATTATAATTTTTTGTAAGTTCAGTTTGGTTAATAATATAATTATACTTAAAATAATTGACATTGTCTTACAATGTTTACCATTTGTAACTTTTTGGTTACAAGAGGGAAAGAATAAATATAAATAAAAATTACAGGTAATATTTTCAAGGTATTGGAAAGATGTTGCATTTATCTGCCCCATAAATTTTGATTCATTATAAGATTCTGGAATTTGATTTATCTGTCATATACAAGAAAAATAAAAAAGATTTATATAACTGTTTAGTGTTCTTTTATACATATTTGTATTCAATGTTTTGAATTTTTTACTCAGCTAATTATGAATACCAGCATGTTACTATCAAAGTTCGAAAATTTTCAATTTGATTATTATTTGTTTACATTTTTCCCTTCCTTAATTTCAGGGCCCACCAGCGGCCGAGTGGTTCTGCGCTCAAAGCTGGTAGATGGGAGGTGCCGAGTTTGATCCCAGGTCGCGCTCTTCAACCTAACCGTTCAGAGTTTTCCGTGGTTTCCTCTGAAACTCGTGTAAATATGGGCTAGAATCCCTTAGAAAGGCCCCCATGGAGAGCATTTTCCCTATTAGCCTAGGACACACATGGAGTCAATTGGCCTTAAATCCTCCGCATTGTAAATTCTTTGTTTATTTTATAGCAATGTATATTGACTGTTTTATATTTATGTTTATAGTAATTTAAATAAATGTGTAGCTGTCGAAAAGGAAAAAAAAAATACCCCACCCTTTCTTCTGTACTTTTTTTTTTTTTTTTTTTGGTTCTCTTCAAGATGGGCGAGATCAAGCTAACCAAAGCTGCTACAGAATAAAAAGGATTACAAGCATTAAAAGAAAAAAAAAAAAAAAAAAAGATTGAAATTGTAAAGAAATTTAGTTACAAAATTGTTTTAACCAAACCAAAATTAATTACTTAATCCCCCCCCCCCTCATAAAGATGTCTAAATCAGTTTGGCTATATCTCACCATTTTTTTTTTTATGTGTGTGTGCATAATATAATTAACTGGCTATTTTATTTAGTTATGGCTTCAAATAATTTGCTTACACAAAATATTACTATGGGTAATTTTATCTAAATGTGTATATAAATTAAAAAAAACAAAAGGTCAGGAGTGAAACTTTTCAGGGGCTACCCCTGAATTCAGGGTTTTTAAAATCTTTACTGTCTTTGCATTTCTAAAATACATTGTTTTTACAGAAATAGCAGCACCACCTATTGGTTAATATGCATCCATATTGATTAAAAAAAATGGCTTTCTTACATATCAAATTTTGTTTCGTTACACACAATAGAACATGAGATATAATCTTCTTTGAAATTGCAGAAATCACTGTTTAGCATTCCCAGCTGTAGAGAGATGAGCACCAAAAGTTGATAGACACTAATTTAGGTCTAGGTGCATCTATATATAAATTTATTGTGCAGTAGTTCCTAAGATATAGCCGTCCTTTAAACTGTAAAAATAAGTGCTCCACCTATTGAGTAGTTGACACTAAAAATTTATAGGCACTAATTTTGATCAAAGTGCAACAACATATAAATTTATGTCATCCACTGCTCTAGTTTCTGAGATAGAAACAGCACAAAATTTTGTGGCACACAGTCACAGACATTTTTTTAAAAGATGTCAAATCGTGCTCTGGATCCCCTCAAAGTGTGTAAGTCCATCAAAAACTCGAAGTCGAAAATTTTTATTTAGTTAAAAATACTCTTAATTGCATCTTATGAAAATGTGACAAATCTTTTTGTAAATTCAACTTTTTTTTTTTTTTTTAAATGTAGATACTATTAAATAGAAAATCAACGATATGTATTAATAGTATATACTGTTTAAAAGTCTATTTTTTTTAATTATTAAAAAAAAAAAATAATAATAATAACTATGTTATTTAAACTATGTTAATTTTGTGGCCACATTCGTCTATTTATTTTTTTCTCCTCTCTTTACAGGTTTGCATATAAGGCCTGACACTGTCCTTTAGCAGTTTGGACTACAAATACAAAGTCTGGTCAAAAAAATGTCTTCATAATTTTATTAACATATAAATTTCAGAGTTCCCATCAGGTCACTTTTGTATTTTTATATCACAATCAGCTCATTATTTTTTTAGGTAAAACCATGTAATCTACTAATAATTATGTAATAATATAAAGTGTATTATGACTATACAATTTTTGTTACAATAAAATGAAACCTTCAAAATATCTTAAATGTGGATTTTCCTTATTCTTAAAATTTCTGTGTTGTGAAAAAATAAAATTATGTTGCAGTAATGTTCTTGAGAAATCATTAAATTTGGCATTAAAGTTTTATTTATTTATTTATTTGGGGGGGGGGAGATGGATGCATCGGGCGGATCCAGAACGTGACTTTTTTTTTTGGGGGGGGGGGGGGGCTAAGTTTTTTCAAAATGTTATTCTAGACCAATAAACAATTTACAATTGCAATATTCAATTGTAAATGTTAGTGTTTTTTTTTTTGGGGGGGGGAGCCTTCACCCCCCCCCCCTTAAATCCATAGCACCCTTATAACATAGTTAGAATTTTTTTATAATGAGAGAATTGTACCTTCCTGCAATAAGAATGCTTTCTCTTTGCATGAAAATTTCTTGCTAAAATATCAGGTAGTTTTTAATTAATTCATGATCACCTGTGTGTGAAGAGATATATTTCTTATAGTAGTCCTAAAATAAAAAAAATATAATTCAAAAAGTTTATCAGTATTAGCATGTTTCCATAACTTAACATTTTCGTGACCGGCATACTTTTGCCTTTTTTAACACTGATTGCCGGGGAATATTGAAGTAAACTACAGCTAGTTGCTGCAAACTTTTGACGTTTAAACATGAATAAAAGTTCAATGTAATGTTTTGAAATGTTACTCTTGTAATTACCTGAAGCTTGGAATGAAGATTAGTTATATAATAATAGAACAAACCTATAATACTATCAAAGAATTGATACTCTAATAATACTATCGAAATAATACTGAAGTATTGTTTCCATAGAAATTCTTAAAATGACATGAATTCACGTCAGCGGTAACCAGGAATAGAATCTGAAAAGACGTGCATTTATGTCAGCGGCAACTAGCTATAGAAGTTAAAATGACATGAATTCACATCAGCAGTCGCGAATGTGTTAATAAGTGAAAAAGATTGTGGAAAATAAAGATTATGTGATTATGTAAAAAATAAGAAGTAATTTCAATGACAATAAATCCCAATCCTGTTTTAAAGAATATTACTTCCTATATAACAAGATTATAGCATTGTTTCTAATGAAGGATTTATTTATTACTTCAAAAAGAATTTTACTATTGAAAATAGGACAGATTTTTAAATTCTTATTTTGTATTTTTAAGCACACTGCACTGCACAAGTATGCTAAAAAAGTGAAGGAAAAAAATGTCAATGTATTATTTGTAAATATCTAATCTCCTTAACTATTTTATGAACTTTGGATTCCGTAATTAGTCAAAGTTTATGGAAATACCATAAATTGCAAAAATCTCCCAAGTGTCTTTTGATCAAATTAAAACCACAATCCGTAAGTTTACCTGACAGTCATTATTTTAATTCACACCTAAAATATTGTTGAGTATTCCCCCCCCCCCTAAATTTATGGTGTTTTCACAAACTTCTTAACTTATTACTTTTTCAGCACTGGTGTAGTTTAAACTGTAGATTACATAGTTTAATAAATTTTACAAATAGATGAGGATGGTACAGCGAAAAAGCATGAAATCATTATTTGCTGTAAATTACATTTTTTATATCATTAAAGGTAAATGAATGAATGACTGGTTCCATTTCAAAATATTTACACAATTAAAGTGCAATATGCAACTTTATTTAACAAAATTGCAAACGGAGACATGTATTTATAAAAAATTCAAAGTAAAGCTTAAAAAAAAAAGGAAGAAAAAAAATCATTTTGCAACGTTTTAAAATTATGAAATCTGACAGTTGTTACAATTGTAAGTAGATGCGGTGTTAAGTAAAGAAAGCATCAAATTACTAATTGCTACAAATTTCAATTGCCCATTCCTGGGCATACATCATGAAAGAGCAGATAATATCTACACTCGCTAATGTCAGTGGCCTATTTTATTCTGTGTTAAAATTAGCTTCCATAATTACTCATTTATAATATATAATTCCGTTTTTACATTCAGAAAATTCACAATCGTTCAGTTAGTACTCACTTTGCAAAAATTTATTTCTTTAATTTTTTGTGTTGCAAATAAAAGAATGGTAAAAATGCAGTTAGTGAAAATATGTATTTTTGAACTCGAAATTAAATTTTTTAAAATGAGTGCTAATTTAAATGTTATGAATTTTCCGAATAAAAAAACAGAATTGAAAGAAAATATATACAGTCGAACCTCGTTAACGCGGATTACTTTTTTTTTAACAAGAACTTTTTCCACAACCCCCATCAAAATGAAGATTAGTTTAATTATATGAAGATTTGTTATTAATAGCGGGAACTACTGATAACATGAATAAATTTTTCATTCCCCTTGATATTCACGTTAACGAGGTTCAACTATATTAGTAAGTAATTGTGTGAATAAATTTTCCCATAGAATGCGATAGGATTTCACTATTGACGGAATTAGATATTGTCTCCTCTTAAATACTGAATTATGACTAAAAGAAAAAGTTATTAAAGATAGGATGAAAGGTTGAATTATTATTCCAGCTCTGCAAAAAATGCCAGAACTGGAAAACCAAACCCATACACTCTGACTGATTACCGATTTGGCATTAGTTCAAAATGCAACTACAGATATAACAGGTGTTTATATTCCTGGCTGTGGCTTTTTTGCACAGTTGATATAAAAATTGTCTAATGCTTCATCAGTAATAAATATTTATGGTTGATAAACAAAGTACTCTAAACAAAAGAGGACATTCACCTATTTCCTTCCTTTCACCACCTCTTTTAAAAATGAAATTTTAACACACAATTTTGAAGAATGTTGAATCAAAGTTTTAATGAATATTGCAAGAATTTGTGATAAATATATATAAGCTTGAATTATAAAAGTGTCCAGTGAGCTAACATTAAGAAGTAATCACTGAAAAAAAAAAGCAAAAACAAGAATTGTGTTGGAATAAAATGCAAATGCTTTGTTTGCAGCACTCATGCCTATGTTGTTTTCTTGATGAAGTATTATGCTTTATTCTAATCTGAAACAATTGTTAAGATTCCCAAAAAAAAAAAAAAAAAAAAATAGATGTTTTTTACTTATTAACATGAAAAAAGTTCTAAAATTTTAACAAGGTTAGATTTAAAAAAAAAAAAAACTGAAATTTAAAGGTAAGTACAAATTTTTGAATAAACAAACACCATAAAATGCAACTTTTTTTTTTTTTTTTTTTTTTTTGGGGGGGGGGGGGGGGGGACAGCCCTTGTGCCTATTTTGTTTGCCTGACGAAGGGTTGTGTCTTCTTTCAAGCCTAAACTATTGTTGAGAGTTCTTGCATTTTATGGTGTTTATTCAAAGTTTTATACTTATTAAATAGATTTTGTTTATTAATGAGATGGATTAAATACTGTTTTATATCAGTAGATGTAAAAGTAGAAAGCGAAAGAAGAAGTATACATTTAATTTTTTTCTATTAAAAGTACATTTAATTTCCAAAGAAAAATATTAACTGTGTTTCTTTAATGAACTTTCAATATCTTTATGGAAAATTAAAGTATAAATATTGCAAGATTTCTGGATGAAATATTTTAAAGTTAAAAAGAAGTATTTTTAATAATTAAAATATAAAAGTTATTATGGAGAAAATACTAAATTGTTAAATACATATTTAAAGCTAAAGAATAAATATTAATCTGGATATGACATATTTAAAAAGTGAAAATATTTAATAATTCCTTTATTCCTATTTTTTTTAAACGTTAAGTGTTGAAAAAATGAAGTATTTTACACAATTTATTCAGCTTTTAATAAATATTCCGGTTTTTCTCTTATTTTTAAGTTTCAAATTCAATTAAATGGAATAAACTGGAAAAAAAAAAAGTGATATATATTTTTTTTTTCATTTAAGTTGAAAATATAGATTGAAATGTTACAAAGAAATCATAAATTTCCTATTAAAAAAAAAAAAAAAAAAAAAAAAAAAAAAATCATATATATATATATATATTCATTTAAGTTGAAATATAAAAAATCTAGAGTAAAATATTACAATGAAATCATCAATTTCCTGTTTTAAAAAACGAAGTTTACTAAAAATAAGAAAAGGCTGAAAAGGAAGTATTCTGCCGTTTTCCTTTCCGGCAATGGGAGGAGGGAGTAAAGTTTGTAAATAGATCGTTTATAATCTCCTAAGGTTGTTATTTTTCTTTAAATCGCCAAAAAGAGCGATAAATCGCCAGCCATTGGAACCTGACTCCACGGTTGCTACAATAATTCTTACAAACTAAGTGGTGTCGCTAGTGTCTATGTGATTTTAATGTTAGAAGAAATTTCCATTACGGCCAATGGGAGTTGAAGGTCTAATTCTACTTGTCTATGTAGAGATGTTTTATGCAAATTTTTGAAACTTGGCTCAGTCGGAACTTCCGGAAGGTTAGCTATTGTTTACGTTTCGCGTTTGAAAAATTAGGATGGATGATTTAAACTTGAAAGCTCCTTAATATAGAATTTCATCGAACGATATATTTATTTTCCTGGTAAGTAGAAAATATATTAAAAGGAAATTAGGATTTTTAATAAGTGTTTAATTTTTTTTCAACTAACGTTTTTTTTTCTTTAAGCTTTATTTTAAGAGTGATTAATTTTTAATATATTTAATTAGCATAACGATAAGAAAAAACGGCAAACTATAGGTTTACTATTAACAATTATGCCCATTATCTTATACTTTATACATACATATATGTATATTAAATATTATTATATACTGTATTATATATATATATATATAGTAAATAGTGCGGTACGGCGTGTCAGTTTCTGATGACAGTACCATTACTGATAACAGTTTTGAGAAATTGGCAGCTCTACATTCAAATCCCAAAGACTTATAATCAAGTTTTAAAACCCCCACAAAAGGACTTATGGCTAAACGCAATGAACGAGGAGATGAGTGTCATTGAACAACGTAAAGTGTGGAGTTTGTGCCCACTTCCTTCAAATCACACCTGTTGGCTGTAGGTGGGTTTTTGCATTAAAACGTGATGATAAAGGAGAAATCATAAGATATAAAGCCCGCCTTGTTGCGCAAGGCTTTAAACAAGTCAAAGGCATTTCGTATGACGAGACCTTCAGTCCGGTCATAAATTTTGGCCTTATTAGATTTTTCTTTTCCATCCTTGTAGTAAGCAAAAACTGGTCCCACTGCCAATGTGACGTTAAGGGGGCATATTTATATGCCCCTTTATCAAATGAAGTTTATATGACACAGCCTCCGGGTTTTGTTCAAGAGGGTAAAGAAAGTTTAGTATGCAAGTTGAATAAAGCTTTGTACGGCCTCCATCAAAGTGGCCGTGAGTGGTTTTTTGAAATACATGAGGTATTAATAACTTTGGTATTTGTTAAACTAGAATGGTGTAGTTGTGCATACACGTATAAGAAAACCCTAGTGCTTTTATTGTATGTTGATGATATGGTCTTGTTTGGTGTTGACAAATCAACTATTAGTAAAGCAATTAAATTATTAGAAAGGCATTTCGATTTAAAAGTTTTGGGTAGAACCCGTAGTCTGTTAGGGGTTGAGTTCGAGAAAGGTGAAAATGAAATAACTATCGGCCAACAGCTTTACATTAGTGAAGTTTGTAAACGCTTTGAGGGGTATCATTTTCCCATTTCTTCTCTCCCTATCAGTAAGGGAACTGTTTATTCTAAAACCCAGTGTCCTCAGACTGAGGAAGAAATTCTTGAAATGTCAACCTATCCATACCGTAGTTTAGTAGGTTGTTTGTCTTTTCTAGCCGGTCGAACAAGACCTGATATAAGTTATGCCATCATCTTGTTTAGTCAGTATCAGAGTAATCCTGGTAAAGCACACCTCAGATGCACTCCCCACACGCTTAGAGGGTTAATATGCATTGAATAAGATATTTGGGCATGTAAAAGTTTAATTCGGGCTTGTATCCTCCTGATCGGGCATGTAAAGCCCTGTTAAAAACAAAGCACGCTCAGCTCCCAAATAAAAAAATGTATATATTTTTTTTTTTTTTTTAATTGTTAAATGATATTCATATGCATGTCAAGATTGTATTCAAATAAATCTGTTTTATTTTATTACTAATTTTTTTCACTGCATGGTTTAATTTATGTCTTTAGACAAAACCTTTGAAATAAAAATGCTATAATTCTATGCATTATATTCCTAAAATTTTTATTCATTTAAGGAATATATTTTTTTACTTTTATTATAGTTCAAATAATTTGATATTGATTTATTTTGCTTATCTCTGTTAGGTGAATACTGCAGTTAATTTTCTTTTAAATCCAAGTGTAGTCGACAAGCCAGAGGAAAAGAAAAATGCATTTTTGAGGTCAAAAGGTAAATTTTTATCTTTTTTTTTTTTTTTTTTTTTTTTTTTGAATAAGAACTTGTTAAAATGTTAGAAAAACTTTTGACTCAGTACTGATTTCAGTCATGGAGAAATTTGTCAATCTAAAATCAAGGTTTTTTTTTTTTTTTTTTTTTTTAAATTCGTAGATGAGTAAAATTTATTTTATTTTAAGTTAATCTAAATGGGGTTTTTTCACATTGTCTTTTTTGTCACTTTTTTGTGTAATTTTCTTCTGTAACTTGTATTATCATTTGAAGTTAAATGTGGCTAAACCTTTTTTTGGTATATCAATTTATCTACTTCTTTAAAATATTTTACATGTGTAGTACAGACCTACCAACCTAATCCAGCAAATTGTTAGTACCGCCTATTTTTCTATATCACTTAATTTTTAGAGTATTTCTTTTCTTAATTCATCGTAAATATATTTGAAGAGAATTACTGGTGTAGAAAAATGGGCGGTACTAACAATTTGACGGATTAGGTTGGCAGCTCTGGTAGAAACAGTGCAGCATGGCAGCAAGCATTGCAGATCTTTAAAGCTCTGCAGATTAATTTAGCATCTCTAAAAGAAATGCCAAGTTTAAAAATAAAATGTAATTTGCATTATATCTTTAGATTATCGTGCTTGTTGTATATTCTTCATATACTTTCTTGTAGATGCAAATTTTACATATTTTATGAATTGATAATATTTCTTGTGATACCAGACTTAGTCGAGCATTCCTGGATCACAGACATAGTTTGCTTTACTGCAGGATAGATACAAAAAACTCTGCTACAGGCCATATACTATAAAACTTCCAATATGACTGGCCACACCAGTGGTTGAGTGGTTCTGCACTCAAAGCTGGTAGATGAGAAATATCTGGTTCGGTTTCAGGTTGAGCTCATCGACCTAGCCGTTCTGAGTTTTTCATGGTTTTCTCCAAAACTCATGTTAATATGAATTAGGACCCTTTAGAAAGAACTCCATGGAGGGCATTCCATCTATATGCCTAGGACCCTAGTCAATCAGCTTTAAAACTCACAACTATCCAATTCGACTGCTTTTTGTTCCCAAACAAACAGAAAAGAAAACATTTTCTAAATAGAGTACACTCCTGAAAAATCTGCACACTTTGGGACCAGAAACTGTGCAGATTTTAGAATTTTGTGGATTTTAGATATTTTTTGCTTGAATTTCTGAATTAGAATTTTAATGCTATAATGATTTCAAAATGATAGTGATATAAGTAAATATGTATAATATTTTTGGGGGGGGGGGTTTAATGAAAGAGTAATTAAATGCAGTAAAAGGTGTAAATAATTATATTGTATATATCATTAGATTCAGTTTTCAAAATATCACCAAGTGCTATCTTGGTTTATTTCAGTTGGAATCTTTACTGTAAATGTAATTGTTTACATTGATTGTAATGTGCAAATTTCTGGAATTTACGTATTTTAGGAGTGTAGATTTCTGAGAGTCTACTGTACATGACACTAAAAATTAAATAAAAAAATTATCTTTTGTCTCAGAACTGGAAAAGCATAGCAATAAAAAGGAGTTATGTACATCATGTCAATAGTGAATTGAACAGTAGCAGATCATTTTTCTTTTAACGTTATTTTTTAAAAATTAAGCAGTCACTTTGTTAAGCTATTTTTTGATATAATTACATAGACAAAATAATTTTTTCTACTTCTGTAAGTATTGTGTATTATGCTTTATGCAGGTTTAACTGAAGCTGAGATAGCAATGGCTTTTCAAAGGGCTAGTAATGAAGCAATGTTCAGACAGATTCAAAATAATTATCTAACAAAAAACCAGCCTGCTGTTGTACCTCCTCCTATTCCTGGATATAGTACTCCAGTCTCCTTCTGGACTAGACTATCAAGATTTAGTTCATCGGTTATAATAGTTGGAGTTGCTCTATTTGGTGCTCACTACATTTATAAAGTAAATATTTTTAACATTTATTAATGTATTCAATTTTTTAGTTTAAAAAAGTATTTATCTATTCAATAATATACATAATTCATGTATATTTTTGAAGTCCTAAACTATTAATAAAAAGGGAAATTTTAGTTAAGAAAAGATTTCAGTTATTAAAATACAGTTAATTCTTTCTAATCTACAAATCTGAGAAACAATAGTTTTTGCGGGTGTTTTATGGGTCATTTTATACTTTCTAGAATTATAAAATATGTTTTATCAATTTACCAATGTATTAAATATAAATATTTTCTCTAACATTATTTCATATTAATTTTTATCATTTATTTAATACACAAGAAATATAAAGCATGTTTAATATTAATAGTCTTTAGATTTTAATAAAATTTGTCTCTAAAATTAATTGTTAAAGTCCATTTTTCTGAATTTTGTTACCAAAACAAATATTAATTATAAAAAATTTAAATATCACTGTACATCAATTTATTATTTTTTAGTTTTATTCAAAACTAGCCGCCTTCAATGACCAGCTGGTTCGCAATCCTTGAAAAATCCGACTTTACGAAACTCCCGCTCAGTGGTGCCTTTTCCCCGTTTCAGGTCTTTTGCATCTTTTACCCCCTTCCCCCCCCCCTTAATAATTTTGCACTTTCGAAAATATCCTCATTCGACTTGTAGACCCCAAAAACCTATATATACCAATTTTGAACGGTCTAACTCAATTTCTAATGACGGTGAATTTGTTTGTAAAGATGATGAAAAACTAGCGGACCAATATGAAACTCTGCCCGCATTTTGATATCTTTGACCAAAATATCATGAACAGAGTCCATAATGTACTTTAATCATTTGGCACGCTGTTTCCTACTGTTTCAGTAGAACTGATCACATCCCAAGAGATTTTTTCAGTCATTAAATTATCCCCTAATTGATAAGCCCCTGGTTATAATGGGATAAATAATGCGACGCTGAAAAATCTCTCTATAAATTATGCAAATATTCTATTCCTGTTGATTAATGCTATATTTAAACATTCTTATTGCAAAATGACAGTGTGTGCGAAAAGTGATATTGTATGGATGAATCTTTCCATTGAAGTTAAAACTTTAAGCAACGTTATTACACAAAATACTAACATATCTCATCTCCCATTGACTGTTTGGAATATTTATTTACAAATAGACTTAATGAAGATCTTCAAAATTTAACAGCAGACAGTATTATTATTATTGTTAACCACGTCTCTAACAATTGCATCTGGTGAACACAGTTTTTCAAAATTAAAATTAGAAACATACTTCAGGGAAAAACTATCTGGGATATCAATGATTTCTAGTGAAAATGATATCGTAGGTTCGATTGACTATACAGAATTAATTTACAAATTCTAAAAGAAGGGGGGGGGGAAGTTGCACTATAACAATAGATTACCCTATACGTTTAGTTTTGCTGTTATGTAGTGAATGATATTGTAAGTATAAACTATATTATAAAAAAAAAATTCTGTTGCCTTTTTATAGTAATATAAAAATCTATTTAACTTCCATTTTTATTTTCTAAATATAGGTGGACAATAAAGGTTTTAATAAACAGTTCATTGTAAGATTTTACATTAATATAATTTCGCATTTTAAATTTAAGTTCTTCGCTCTTCATAAATCACCAATGGCTATTTTCTAACATATTGATACTTTCCCTATTGTAATGAATTGCTTCCCATCGATCATTCCCAAACTGTTGAATTTTAAAAATTGTCCTAAAATATCCATTTTTAACCAAGATTTTTTTTTAACCATAATACGAAAATAGAAAACACTATTTAATTTTTACGTATTTAAATAAAAATACTTGAAAATTTTTTTTACATTTGTGAAACAATAGCTTCATAAATATGCTAGAAAATAGTTTGGATTTTAGATAGGTCTTCAGTCAAATTTAGTCTTAAGAATAGATTTAAAATAAACAAAATAAATAAATTAAGATTAAAAAATAAAGTAATTATAAATTATATAATGAGACTTTTTCTGCACTATCATGTCTAGAAAATCTGTTTAAAACATTGTCTTAGACCAAGGGTAGTAAACGTATTTATACCCACTTTTATATGTTTGTGGAAAAATTTTCTAACCTCCCACCGGTTTCACAAAAACGTTGATTCATGAAGTAGGGAAGCAACTTTACTTTAAAAAATTTATAAAACTGAGTTACAGCAAGTTAAATAATAATAAAGCCTTTTCCATGGGAAAGTTTTTAAAAAATCAATTAAAAAAAAAACTTTTCTGCCAAAGGTTTTACCTTCATACAGAAATAGTAAATGCTTTTCGATTAATGCTACTTGATTTGTATCATCATATCTAAATGAAAATGCCTAATTATGTTGTGCATTTATGAATGAAAAGGCTTGTAATTGTGTACTAAAGTAACTTGTTTGGAATTAATAATAGCTCACATAAAACTTCATCTGATAAACCTATTCTCCAAGTGTAACATTAATGAAAATTTCATTTCACATTCACAATAAGGTTCACGCAAATGTGAACGGCAAAGCATTTTATAAAAGTAGAAAAGCTAAAAATTTGATTTAGGCTATTTATTTTTTGTTATTCATAAATATACCCAGACCAACTCAAATTTTACAAAGAAAATGCATTTTCATTTTTTTAAATTACTTATATTCATTTATATTATTAGTATAAGTTTATTCTTACTATAGTAATTTATAATCAAAAAGTTGTTTTAGTGTTTTTTTTTTTTGGGGGGGGGGGGGGGGGGCAGGTTCGGAGTCACAGAAAATTCACTTGGAGTCACATGAAACTGTGTACTTAAATTTAGTACAATATGAAAAACACATAACATAATTTGACATATATTTTGAGCAATTTGCCCATAGACGTAAAGTATTTGAATTTTCTTGAATATCCCTGTACACAAACCATTAACTGAATCTCAACAAAAATATTAATTTAGCATCCCTCTATGATATAGATTTAGAATATCTAGTTTGAATTATCTGCTAATGTTTATTCTTGAGATATGCTGATGACAAATATACAGACATACACACAGACCAATCACTAAAAACCTGATTTTCAGATTTAGGGGACCTAAAAACATGTAAATATAACAAAATCTCAATGTGGAATATTTAACTTGAAAACAATACTTTCTGTAGGTACCATGTATTGGTAAGAGAAAGTAAAACTACAACTCTCAATTGCTCTTCAATTCCTTTCTATTTATCTGTTTTTATTAAAAATTTTAAAAAGAGACACATTTAAACTGAGTGGTGAAGTTTGCTGTCAGCACATCATATTATAAGTGTTAAGAAACTTCAACCTTTACTTTTAAATTATAAACCTGGGTATCATAATATAATATATAGATATATTTTCCCCTCCCTTTTGACAGGATTCTTTACTTCTGTTAGGAGACAGTACACCTTTAACATCAGCAGAAAGTAAAAAAAATAATTACTTGCATAACTCTTTTATTCTTTTGAAAGCTTTAGAAGTATGAAAATTTGAGGGCATTTTTAACTGATAATTGAACATTCTTTTAAAAATGTTAAAATTGCAAATAACATGACAAAAAATAAAACTAAAGAGCAGATTTAGTGGCTATTTGGAAGATTTTACTTGACATAATATTTCCCAGCATGTATGATATATTTTGCAAATTTCATGTGATTTGTATAAACTTTACCTTTAATTAAAAATAATATTGTGACTATAATTTGAACTAAAATCATTGCAATTGTTTAATTATGTAAAGAGTTAATCTTTAATTATGAAAATTATGAATTTTTATGCAGAATTCTAGTTCATTATTTTGGTTACATGAACTTTTAGGCATAATAAAAATTATGAAGTTATACTTCAGATAGTTTTTCAGATATTGTGTATACAAGTTTTAAAAATTTCTTTTTGAGTAAAAGCCATTTAAACATGACAAGGCATTTAACAGAAATGAAAGAGTTTCTCTGGAATTTCAATAAGTATTTTATCGCACAAATTGGTATATATCCAATCATAATAATATGATTATATTTAAAGTGTATTATCCCCTTATCGATAAATGTATGTTTTATTTACCCTTCAGGAGATCAAATGCATTTTTATTTTTTTCAATGGAGCTATCTAATATGATTGCAATATATCATTAATTTTGTTACTGTTAAAAGCAAAAGCACTTTAGTGCTTTTCTATTGCAAAAGTTTCCATTACTTCTGGCAAAATCTCTCTACTGATAACCTCTGTTCTTGGATCTACTCTAATATTTTTCCATTTACCTCCCTTTACAAAACTGCTTCTAGAAATTTCATTTACAGGTTTTATACAAGAAATAATCTGGTGTGGCGCTCACACGACTTTCTCTTTCACTAAAATTTAATACTACAAATACAGATTAGAGATTAAGAGGTAAGATAACATGTATTGTTTTTTAACCTACATTAAAAACAATTCAAATTAGGCTTTGCAACAGCTTTATTTGTTGTGAAGTGGGCTACCACCACCCTCAAGCCCCGTTTCCCATTTCATTACTGTACCTACATTTATATAAAATTCATATCTGTAATTAAATTTAAAAGTTCATAATTATTCAGTCAACTTTCACATGTCCCATTCCTTGAAACTTATCAATCTTAATCAAAATTTTCAATTAATTAAGTTATATTTACTTCAAAATAAAATATTTCAATTGCCTAAAATTATTTGTTTTTAAGTTACTCTGGTAAGAGACAGAGACACTGATCAAACATTAAAAACTTCACTTTGGTATGCAGGAAACCTCGAAATTTGTAAATATACAAAAAACATGCAATGAATATTTAGTTACTTTATTTATCATATGGGTATGAGGAATTAATTTCAATTTTTGTGCAGTTTTCTTGGACATGGTAAAATATTATAGTAAAGTGTTTCCACTAATTACATTCAGTAAAAAAGAATGTTTTCTCTGAATTATTGGCAGTCCTGTATATCTTCTAAAAACTTATGCACACCAGCACAACCTGAAATACACTTCCATCAATTTTCAAGTATTGCCGCACTATATTCTAGTTCTTTTTTGTAGCCCTTGTAAACAAACTAACAGTGAATGATTTTCATACCATAATCTACATGAAACCTGCTTTTATGCATATAAAAAATATATTTTTTTTTCATTTGGTTTAGTGCAGTCTACAGATGTTAAACTCTACTTATCTACAATTTCCCCCATAGACTAATATATTTGAATTCTCTTGGGTGTCCCTGTACACAAACCATTTGCTTGATCTCAATGAAAAATGTAATGTAGCATCCGTATATGATACAGATTTAGGATATCGAGTTTGAATTCTCCGTTGTTATTTGGTCTTAGATATGCTGATACACTGCGTAAAAAAAGTAGGAGGACAGTCGATTTTTGTAAATTATTTTCTGTATTTTTATTCTGGCTATTAGATTTTTATACTGATTTTGTTTAACAAAGTTTTCTTTAATTTCACGTAAAAATGAAATCTCTACTACTAATGGTAATTAGTGGATTGTAGAAAAAGTAGAAGGACACTTTCCAAAATTTGTTATTCGGTAGATTGTGGCCGAGTAAAAAAGTAAATACTGAATTTTCTTTAAATGGTTTTGTTGAGGAAAATGTATTTTGTTAAAAATTGCATTATTATTTACTTTTCGGTCTGCCTAGAAGAATACCGTTAAGTTATTTCCAAAAGGGGCAAATTGTTGCATATAAAATTAATGGTAAAATTGTTAGACAGGTTGTTCGTATACTGCACATCAACCTCACTACTCTTTCTAACTTTATCAGAAAGCCAGATAGAAATAGGGGAAGAGAGAAGACTAGTAGGCCTAAAATGTTAATGCCTTGCAACAAAAGAAAACTTACTCATAAGCTTAAAAAGAGCAGTGGTAGTATCGCAAAGGCTCCATATCAAGCAGGACTTACTCATGTGTCAAGGCAAACAGTTTACAACTACATAATAAGATGCAAATAATTCATTTTCAAAAAGCGTAAGCATCAACCAAAGTGAAAAAAAAAAAAAAAACAGATTGATTACCATTTATGATGGGTTAAAAACAAGTGTCATGGACCTCAGATGGGACTTTTATAATATTTCCAGACGAGAAGAAGTTTAACTTAGACGATTTAGAGGGTTGCCAATAATACTGGCATGGTCTGAAGAATGTAGAACAACTTTATTCAACTCGACAAATGAGGGGGGAGGGTGATGATCTAGTAAGCAATTCGATATTGAAGAAGAACAAATCTGGTCTTTTTCAGTGGTATGCAAAAACATACAGGCTATATTGAAGTGCTGAATTCTGAGCTTCTTCCTTATGGCTCTGAATTAGGAGGAGAAGAGTGGATGTTTCAACAAGATGAAACCACCATTTACATTACCATAAAGTTAAAAATTGGTTCGCTGCAAATAATGTGCAGGTTTTACCTAAGTGAGCTAAAAGTCTTGATCGTAACACAGTAGAAAACATCTGGCCAATCCTTGCTTATCAAGTATATGCTAGTGGGAAAATGTTTAACATTCTTACTGAGCTTCAAGTAGCTTTGAACATCTCATAGGCTAATTTTTGTCAAACAGGAATCCAATCTTTGTATGATTCACTACCAAGTATAGTATTCAAAGTCATAAAAGCCAATGGGAAGAGTATTCCTTATTAATATTGCTTGTATTTTATATTTTAATTACTGTCCTACTTTTTTTACAGAGTTAAAAGAAGTAGAAACTGTTTTTGTTGCCATTAATAATTTATTTTTGGAAATCATGGTAATGATACTGATATTTTCTTGTTAAATGATTTGCAAAATGTTACACATAAAAATCATAGGTACCCTTTATTTCTAAAAATATCTAGTGTCTTTATACTTTTTTTTACACAGTGTAACAGGTGCACAGACCAATTACTGAAAACATGGTTTTTGGATTCCATTGACCTTAAAACTTGTAAATATAACAAAAACTCAATTTCAAAAATTTGACCTGAAAAGAGTCTTTTTTTATACCATATACGAGGTTAAGAGAAAGTAAAAGTATTGAATGAAATTTTTCCATTCAACAAAAAATTTAAGGGTGATTTTTTAATTTTAATTGAGTAATTCCATTTTTTTACATTTTGCAGTTTTTTTTTGTTTTGTTTTCTTCTAAGAATTACAAATATAAAATTAAACAATTATAAAAATCAAGCAACACTTAAAAGGTTTCATTATTACTAGCAAACCTGTGTGAAATGTTCGCACTTTATTTATTTATTTTCTTCTTATTTACATTTAAAACTTGAAACTCATAAATCTTATACCAATTTCCCCACTCAATTTGAATAGTAATTCACCAGAAGTCAAATTATTATTAGAACCAAATTAATATTGTGCGATAGTGAAAACAAAACCATTTAAAGAAAGGTTTCAAAATAAAGTTTGTTTGACGACCCAATTTTCATACTTGCGCAGGCAGTACAGTTTTAATATAAGGCCTCCATGGTGACTTTTTTTAGTATACGGCCCCCATGGGGATTTTTGTTGCCATGTTGGCGATGCTTATTTATTTATTTTGACAAAAAAATTTTTTAAAAAAAATTGGTACCTATTTTGATTATACTTTTTAAATTATTACGTTTTCTAGTCATTGTTTGACAATCTATATATATAAAAGAGCAGAGTCTGTCTGTGTGTGTGTGTGTGTGTTCGCTATAGAATCCTAGGCCGTTTCACCGAGCGGGACCAAATTTGGCACGGTTAATGTTTGCGACCCGAGAAAGACAACGCCGCAAGGGATTTTACAAAATTCGCCCCCCAAGGGGGGGAGGGGGGGCAAAACGTAATTTCACAAAATCCTCCATATCTCAAACAAAAAAACAGATATCCGTAAAATTTTTGCTTTTAAATATAGCTAATACAAATGTCTCAAAATCGGTTTCTGGAATTTCTGAAATTCGGTCCCCAAGGGGCAAAACGTGATTTCACATGCGTAATGGGGGGGGGGGGGGCTATGGGGCAAAAACAAATAGAAATACAGTTAGGCCGTTCAAAATTGGTACACATAGGTTTAAGAGGCCTGTAAGTCGAATGGGGATATTTTCGATTGTGTAAAATTATTAGGAGGGGCGAGAAGGGGGGGAGGGGAGGGGGGGCAAAAAAATAAAAATAGTGTCAGATCGTTCAAAATTGGTACATAGAGGTTTTCGATACTTACAAATCGATTGCAGATATTTTTGAATTTGTAAAATTATTAGGAGGGGCGGGTAGGGGGGTGGGGCAGTAAGGGGGAGCTATGGGGCAAAAACAAATAGAAATACAGTTAGGCCGTTCAAAATTAGTACAGATAGGTTTAAGAGGCCTGGAAGTCGAATGGGGATATTTTCGATTGTGTAAAGTTATTAGGAGGGGCGAGAAGGGGGGAGTTGAGGGGGGTCAAAAAAATAAAAATAGTGTCAGATCGTTGAAAATTGGTACAAAAAGGTTTTCGATACTTACAAATCGATTGCGGATATTTTTGAATTTGTAAAATTATTAAGAGGGGCGGGTAAGGGGGGTGGGGCAGTAAGGGGGGCTATGGAGCAAAAACAAATAGAAATAGAGTTAGGCCGTTCAAAATTGGTACAGATAGGTTTAAGAGGCCTGCAAGTCAAATGGGGATATTTTCGATTGTGTAAAGTTATTAGGAGGGGCGAGAAGGGGGGAGGGGAGATGGGGGGGGCAAAAAAATAAAAATAGTGTCAGATCGTTGAAAATTGGTACATAGAGGTTTCCGATACTTACAAATCGATAGCTGATGATTTTGAATTTGTAAAATTATTAGGAGGGGCGGGTAGGGGGGGTGGGCGGTAAGGGGGGGCTATGGGGCAAAAACAAATAGAAATACATTTAGGCCGTTCAAAATTGGTACAGATAGGTTTAAGAGGCCTGCAAGTCGAATGGGAATATTTTCGATTGTGTAAAGTTATTAGGAGGGGCGAGTAGGGGGCAAAAAAATAAAAATAGTGTCAGATCTTTCAAAATTGGTACATAGAAGTTTTCGATACTTACAAATCGATTGCGGATATTTTTGAATTTGTAAAATTATTAGGAGGGGCGGGTAGGGGTGGGGCAGTAAGGGGGGGTATGGGGCAAAAACAAATAGAAATATAGTTAGGCCGTTCAAAATTGGTACAGATAGGTTTAAGAGGCCTGCAAGTCGAATGGGGATATTTTCGATTGTGTAAAGTTATTAGGAGGGGCGAGAAGGGGGGAGTTGAGGGGGGGGGGGGCAAAAAAATAAAAATAGTGTCAGATCGTTCAAAATTGTTACAGAGAGGTTTCCGATACTTACAAATAGATTGCGGATGATTTTGAATTAGTAAAATTATTAGGAAGGGCAGGTAGGGCGGTGGGGCGGTAAGGGGGAGGGGGTATGGGGCAAAAACAAATAGAAATACAGTTAGGCCGTTCAAAATTGGTACAGATAGGTTTAAGAGGCCTGCAAGTCGAATGGTGATATTTTCGATTGTGTAAAGTTATTAGGAGGGGCGAGTAGGGGGGAGGGGAGGGGGAGGGGCAAAAAAAGTAAAAATAGTGTCAGATCGTTCAAAATTGGTACATAGAGGTTTTCGATACTTACAAATCGATTGCGGATGATTTTGAATTTGTAAAATTATTAGGAGGGGCGGGTAGGGTGGTGGGGCGGTAAGGGGTGGCTATGGGGCAAAAACAAATAGAAATACAGTTAGGCCATTCAAAATTGGTACAGATAGGTTGAAGAGGCCTGCATGTCGAATGGGGATATTTTCGAAAGTGTGAAGTTATTAGGAGGGGCGAGAAGGGGCAGGGGAGAGGGGGGCAAAAAAATAAAAATACAGTTAGATCGTTCAAAATTGGTATATAGAGGTTTTCGATACTTACAAATCGATTGCGGATATATTCGAATTTGTAAAATTATTAGGTGGGGCGGGTAGGGGGTGGGGCAGTAAGGGGGGGCTATGGGGCAAAAACAAATAGAAATATAGTTAGGCCGTTCAAAATTGGTAGAGATAGGTTTAAGAGGCCTGCAAGTCGAATGGGGATATTTTCGATTGTGTAAAGTTATTAGGAGGGGCGAGAAGGGGGAGTTGAGGGGGGGGGGGCAAAAAAATAAAAATAGTGTCAGATCGTTCAAAATTGGTACATAGAGGTTTTCGATACTTACAAATCGATTGCGGATATTTTTGAATTTGTAAAATTATTAGGAGGGGCGGGTAAGGGGGTGGGGCAGTTAGGTGGGGCTATGGGGCAAAAACAAATAGAAATACAGTTAGGCCGTTCAAAATTGGTATAGATAGGTTTAAGAGGCCTGCAAGTCAAATGGGGATATTTTCGATTGTGTAAAGTTATTAGGAGGGGCGAGAAGGGGGAGGGGAGGGGGGGCAATAAAATAAAAATAGTGTCAGATCGTTGAAAATTGGTACATAGAGGTTTCCGATACTTACAAATAGATTGCGGAATATTTTGAATTTGTAAAATTATTAGGAGGGGCAGGTAGGGCGGTGGGGCGGTAAGGGGGGGGCTATGGGGCAAAAACAAATAGAAATACAGTTAGGCCGTTCAAAATTGGTACAGATAGGTTTAAGAGGCCTGCAAGTCGAATGGGGATATTTTCGATTGTGTAAAGTTATTAGGAGGGGCGAGTAGGGGGGAGGGGAGGGGGGGCAAAAAAGTAAAAATAGTGTCAGATCTTTCAAAATTGGTACATAGAGGTTTTTGATACTTACAAATCGATTGCGGATGATTTTGAATTTGTAAAATTATTAGGAGGGGCGGGTAGGGGGGGTGGGGCGGTAAGGGGTGGCTATGGGGCAAAAACAAATAGAAATATAGTTAGGCCATTCAAAATTGGTACAGATAGGTTGAAGAGGCCTGCATGTCGAATGGGGATATTTTCGAAAGTGTGAAGTTATTAGGAGGGGCGAGAAGGGGGGAGGGGAGAGGGGGAAAAAAAATAAAAATACAGTTAGATCGTTCAAAATTGGTATATAGAGGTTTTCGATACTTACAAATCGATTGCGGATATATTCGAATTTGTAAAATTATTAGGGCGCTCATATATATGCATTGCGCACGGGTCTACGCTGCCGAAGGCAGTGGGGACCCGGTGCGACATTTTTCCCGATCAGAGTTTTTTTTTCTTTTTTTTTTTTCACATGATAAAAATTAACGCAATTTTGAGAATTCATTAATTATAATGATTCATTTAAAAATAGTGACCAGCGAAGCGGGCGTAGCCTGCTAGTAATTCATATTCTGTTTATATATTTAAAGTATTGTTAGCTTTAAAATGATGCGTGCAAAGATTGTAAAGATGCAACTTTTAAAATACATTTTCCTATAAAAGGTCTCATCAGACAAATGTCATTGTTTTTCTGATTAAATCATTGAACTAAGTCCATGTGCTTAAATATTGCCAATAAATGTTAGTGTTTTTTGTCATTGCATATTTTATTAAATATGTCACTATCGTATCGTACATTAGAGAAATATTATGTAGATTATTAAAGATCTTGCTACTTCTTCAAACTCTAAAATATTTAGAATCTAAATTTTCATCAGAAATACAGATAGAATTTCTCAGTTCTTACCACTTAATCTGTTTTGAAATTTAATTTGATTTTGAATACTGAAAGAGCCTTTGGTAGCAGAAGAGTTAACTGGAATAACCAAAACCTAGTCCATTTCTGGCTGGACTAAATGCTTGCATTGCATAAAATACTATAAATATTCTGTGTTATCTCTTTCATTATTTTTATATTTCTAAAATATACAATATATGTAGGAAACATTTTCTTTTATAAAAGAAGTAATGTTTAAAAATATATGTAATTAATTATGTATTAAAAGGCACTTTTAACACACATGTAAGTCATTTAATTGTGTTTTCATGCTTATGAAATAATAGCAGTTCTTCTGTTGAAGTTTCTATGTACAGATAACATTATCTTATATTTGCTTTACTATTTCAGAGATTTGTAGAACCATTATTATTTGGGGACGTTCAAGGCGATAGGTCACAGAAGCTAGAAAAACAGCTCCAAGAAATGATAAATTCTCTTGTTCATCTACAAATAAAGATATCTGAAATAGAAGAAAATATTAAAGGCCAAAAAGAACAGGTTGATAAAATTGTTCAAAATGAGGTAATTTACACACACATTTAATTATAAAATTATATGAATTATTCAAATAAACTGTTGTTTTATGATTTATAATAAATTACAGGTTATGTATTGTATTTAATTTTAAAGATTATCTTTCTTTTATTTTTAATAGACGAATTAACACTTTAATTTTAACTTTTTAATAATAGTGAAAATAGATTTTCTGAATTATGATTACAAAATTTTAAGACATGTTTTGATATTTTTATTTTATTCTATATTCATTGGAAGAGAGTACTGGATTAATAAAGGTTTTTAACACTTTTATACATTTTAAGAGGTCCTGGGTGCATTTTGAACATTTTTGAAATTATGTCTGTGTGTATAAAAAAAAAATTTGTGGCAGCTCTAGATCAAGAGCTAATGTGCTGATTTTCATTTTAAAAAATTGCATTTAGTTGGATCTTGGCATAAATTGATATTTATCAACTTTCAGTATATATTACTCAGCAGATGGTGTTGCTATGGAAATTATCCCATTTATGGGAAGGCTGTATGTTAGATGATTCTATAATGTATTATTTAGATATTTACAATAATTCAAACACATATTTAGGATTGTTATAACATGTAATTTTGCACCTTTTTTTTTTTTTTTTTAGAGGGGGGGGGGCAGGGGGACATTATGACTTTTTCACTTTTCATTTCATAGCTATGATAATTCTCAAACAGTAACTCTTAAAAGATAGAAATTTAGTGTTTATGACTTGTGTAACATCTAATTGTGCATCTCCTTTTTTGGTTATTTTGTGACATCTTGTTTCAAAATCAGAAGTTATTATTTTATACTGAAGTGATTTTTAAAGAGGTCATGTGACATCCACATAATTTGTATTACTATTATTATCAAAACATTGTCTGTTTTCTTTCTTTCTTTTTTACAATAATCTTGTTATTTTTCTATTATAATACTAAAAAATTTATGTTCATGCAATAAAAGATGGACAATCTGTTGTACAAAATGATAAACGAGGAGCAAACATTCAAACCGTGTTTTCTCCAAAAATAAAAAAATTGATATTAGAAAATATCACCCAGTGTAGCTCAGTGGTAGAGCATACGCACGTTAAGCGGAAGGCCCGGGTTCGATTCCCGGCTCTGGTATTTTTCACATAGTTGGTATAAAAATCATCCTTCCACTCCAAATTTTCTAATATTAATTAAGGTTGATAAATAAAGACTTTCTAAAATAAAAAAAATGAGTTTGTGGCTTTTCTATGAACTTAACACATTCGTGACTGTTGACGTGAATTCACGTTGTTTTAACTTCTATAGCTAGTTACCGCTGGCGTAAAAATCATGTCTTTTCATATTCTGTTCCTGGTTGCTGCTGATGTGAATTCACGTCATTTAAAGAATTTCAGTGGAAACAATACTCCAGTATTATTAGGGTATTAATTTTTCGATAGTATTAGAGGTTCATTGTAATATTGTATGACTAATCTTCATTTCAAGTTTTAGGTAATTACAAGAGTAGCATTTCAAAATATTATATCTAATTTTTATATATGTTTAAACATTAAAAGTTTGCAGCAACTAGCTTGAGTTTACTTCAATATTCCCCGGCAATCAGTTTTAGAAAAAGGAAAAGTATGCCTGTTGCGAAAGTGTTAACATAAAAAAAGTATGTCTGCATATCTTCCTAGATATGTCTACATATTTTCCTAATATCTAGTAATACATCTAAACAAAGGATAATTAGGTTTTAAGTTTAGTTATTTTTTAATTTATTAGTTTTTGTGCTATCTGAAAAATTGCATCCGAAGGAGAAAATACGGTTTGAATGTTTGTTCCTCAAATATAGTAACCCAATTTAATGAGCATTCTAGACATTCAGATTGCTATAATCTGTTTATTCTGATAACTAATCTATTGTTTTACTACTAAAAGCATTCTTTTTTTTTTTTTTTTTTTTTTAAGAAACGGGTATTAGAGAATTTGGGTATTATTCATTGATGAGAAATTAGATATTGATCTATTTTGAGCAAGTGTATTATTCAAAACAATTCTTTTTGCTTATTTTTAAATAGCAATTTTTATAGCATTTATTATGTGTGTAACTTAATCTAACTTAAATCTGTTTTACAATGAATAGTTGAGGGGGAAGAGATAAAGATTTTTTATACTCATTCAAAATTTCTTCATTATTTTAATCGCTTAAATTTATACAATTATTTTTTTTCTGATATTTATTTAAAGATACAAAATTTTATTTGCAATTAATAATAATGAAATTTTCTCCCTAATATTTTGTTTTTTAGATTAATGAATATTATCCTACTCCAGTGGCCTTAAGAGAATTGAAAAATGAAATAGCTTCCGTAAAATCTTTGATGCTGAACAGGTAATTGTTTTTTAATATTTTACATATATGTTTGGAAAAGTATAGAAAAAGATTTGAAGTTCTTTTTTTTAAAAAAGTCTGGATTTACATGCTTTTTTCAAATTACTTATTAAGGTTCTTTTTTTTTCTTTACCAATCTCAAGTTTTATTCATATATTCTATGTCAATATCTATATATATTTGTTAAGTGTCTTTTAAATTGTACTGTGAAACTTATCTTTAATAATTTTTTCTATTTTCAAGTAACATAAAACTGTTAGATACAGTTTAGTACCAATGTTACCAATCAGATACAGTTAAGTACAGTTATACCAATGTTAAAAATGCCAAAATTAGAAACAAAATTTGCATACTGCATTTTCGATAGCATTAAGCATACCATTTATTATCGATGAATCAGTGGTAGAATATTTCAGGTAAAAATAAACATTCCATCTTTCTTAACTAAGATTTACTAACTTATTTACATGTTAAATTTACAGTTATTTGCATATATTATAAGATTAACATATTTAGGGTCTCCAGATTTGACCCTTCCATACCAATGCCTGCCACACACTAACAGCAAAGCAAAACAGTACATGTACCGCACGTGTCTTGACACACGGCGACCGCTGGTGGAGAGAAATCCGTAACACCATCATCAGTGCAGAATAATAAGGCAGATTATTGCTCTAATAATTGCAAATATAATGTTAGCATTTATCAATTTAACTCAGAAACTAGTTGGCATAGGTGGACTCTGCTCAGTTCCCCATCATATTTATGTTCTCATAAATTTCTAGTGCGAGACATATTATAATCATGTTAAGAAAAATGAATTTGACCAAAGCTTGACACTGTGGCTAAATGAAATCCCCGCCTAATAGGCTATCCACTGTTTACTTTGATATATTTATCTTTTTCTAATCTATTAATTTATTTTATCAGGATCAGTTCCGTTGTTTTAGTTTTCATGCTATTATTTCCAATGCAATAATCCTCAAAATTTCTATTTATATGAAAAATTTTCAATTTCACTATGTTGATAAAATCGTAAATTGTGAATAACTTACGAAATTTTCCTATTAGAATATTTGTAGTCAATCATGTTCAAACAAGTATCATAAATGTTATTTTGAAGTTGTCTGATATATTTATGATCCTGAAAAGGGACATTTATGCTCAGTTTTGTCCTATTCTGTCATGTTAAGTAAATCGTAAATTCCAAATAACTTACGAATTTTTTAAATTGGAAAAATCATAGTCTATGATATTCATGCCAGTATCCTAAATAATATTTCAAAAGTAGTTTGACATCTTTATGATGAAAATATCCCTCAAGATTGACGTTTATATGAAATTTTGCCCTATTCTGCCATGTTAAAAAATTTGTAAATTTCTAATAACTTAAGAAATTTTTATATTAGAAATTTCATAGTCATTAATATTCATGCCAGCGCCCTAAATAATATTTCAAAAGTGGTCTGACATCTTTATGATGAAAATATCCCTCAAAATTGATGTTTATGTGAAATTTTGCTCTATTCTGCCATGTTAAGAAATTTGTAAATTTCCAATAACTTATGAAAATTTTATACTGGAAAATTCATAATCATCAATATTCATGCCATTATCCTAAATAATATTTCAAAAGTGGTCTGACATCTTTACGATGAAAATATCACTTAAAATTGACGTTTATGTGATATTTTGCCCTATTCTGCCATGTTAAGAAATTCGTAAATTCCAAATAACTTGGAAAACTTTCAAAGTAGTATGTTTATAGTTAATGATGTACATTCCGAATTCAAAACTGATATTTTAATACTGTTCTGACATCTTTACAGTAAAAATTTCCTACTTAATGGACGTTTAAGTGAAATTTTGCCCTATTCTCCCATCTTAAGAAAATTGTAAATTTCGAATAACTTCTGAAGTTTTTTAATTAGAATGTTGGAGGTGAATAGGGTTCTTGTCACTGTCGAAAGTAATATTTTAAAACTAGTCTGACCTCTCTGCGATTATTTGTTCGTGAGATATTGTTTACACAGACTAATAAACTCAATAACGGACTAACTGACTGACAGACACCATACAAATTTTGACATTTTCGGATTCCTCACACCTGAAAACGTGTGAAAAAATCAAAAAACCAAGGTCGAAAATTTTCACGATTGTCTAAGTTCCCCATACCTGTAGTATGATGGGGAACTAATATTCAAATGTTGATAATAATTCCCCCATAAAAATATAAATATCATCTATAATTTTAAATTTTAAAAGAGTTATTCTTTTGAAAACATTTATAATTATCTGTTCCTAATTAACTGAACTGTAATTTAATGTATAAAACTTTATTTAACTATATAATTATTTTAGGCACCAGTTCCCAGCATTGCCTAAAGTAACATCCCCTTCAATACCCGAGTGGCAACTTCCCTCCAAAGAAAATGAGAATGAAAGTAACACAACTAAAGAAGACTGTGAAAGCAGTCAAGTTGAGCATGTAGATGAGAAAAATTCAGCTGCAAAACCTGCGACCGACATTAGTTCTGATGACAGTGATTCAATTGAACTCATTAATGGACTTGGTAAAGTTAGTGAAAATTCAATGACTGAAGCAGTTGCAAATGAAAGTGGAGAAAATTTAAATGACAGTTTTCCTGTATCATAAATAATACCATATAAGTAAATAAACAAATAAAATATATGATGTTAGTAATGAATGAGTCTGCAAAAAATAAAAACCCTCCTTATAAAATATTTCTGAATGTGATATGACTGTTAACTTATCGTTTAAACAAATTGTATCAATGAGCAGGGTCGTCATAGCCAGAAACTTTTTTTGAAGAGACTTAAACTTTAGACCATAACGTTGAAGTTTAATAGAAATTTTCAACAAATCTGCAAAAATTTTGGGGTTGTTTGGAACCCCACCTACCCCCCCCCCTCTTTCCCACTTTGCTATGACATAATATAGTGTAATTATTGTGAGATACCTCAAACAATTTGTGTTGAAGAATGAAGAATAAGAATTTCATAACAAATACCATTTATGGGAAAAAACATTCAACAATTGTTTCATTCAAGTCAAAATTATTAAATATAGCCCTTCATCTGGCTATAAAAAACTGGCATGAGTACAACAGGAAAGCACCAACAAGATTTTGCTATTTTTGTGTTGCATTCCTAATGTTCTACCAAATATGGAAAATGGGTGGAAAGGTAAATATCTGATTTAGAAGTGGAAGCAGAGAAGTCCGTTAGGGGATAGGGGCTTTAATCAAGCTTTCAAAAAGCATGCACATACAGAGCTCAGTTAAATATATATTTTTTTTTTAAATGACTAGAAAAAAGATGATTTCAGAAAGATATATTACAGTAAAGCTGCTCTTATCTGATTAAGGTTTACAGATAAATCTAATTAATGTACCTGTTTGAAATTTTTTAAGCAGCATTTTGCATAAATAAATAAATATGAATATTTAAAATGAGAGACATCTGTCTAAAATTACTGCAAAGCTCAATGAGCTTATTAAACTAAGGATAAGTGAATCCCCTCATTTGTTATTTGTATATACAGAGTGTGGCATATAAAACCAGCCCGTAAAGTCAACACATAAAATGAAATGTAATGTATTGAATAGCCGTTTATGGTGTTTGCTTACAAACTTCTTATTCTTTAAAGCCTAATTTTAAGTATAGTTTGACTTTTACTTTTAGCTAATAAATCATTTTATTATATACTTTCAAAGTTTTTAGTTTATTTTGTGTGTTCATTAATACTTACATGAATTGAGTTAGCTAAATCAGAGCCTGAAAATTCTATTTGAAACACATTTAGTGTACGACAAAATAATTATCTGAACTTTGTCTAAAATGACTTGAAATGAAAATAATAATGATAAATGTTTTTTTAATGCAGTTATAACAGAAAAAACAATATCTCTAGTTCTTTGTTCACGTTTAAAATGTTTAATCATTACATCAGAAATATTTTGATTTTTGATTTCTTTTTTTAAAGCTATTTTCAGCAAAAACTGTTTTTATAAAAAAAAAAAAAAAAAAAAAATCTGCAATTTTTTTTTTTTTTTTCTTCATAAATTCTAGGACAGAATATCAATTTATTTTATTTTATTTATTTATTTTTTTTTTTAATGTTATTCATAGTTATTTTATACATTCCATATTGTAACAAAACTGCTATTTAACATTTTGAATGAGAAGATCAAAGGTAATTTTATAAAAGAATTTTTTCATGGCTGTAACTTTTGCTTAATGTATTTACTAATTTCTGAAATTATATCAATTATGCTTCATTGTTTCTTAAGAAAAAAAAAACTGTTGTATAATAGGAATTTGGGAATATCATTTGTAAATTACTAGTGTTTTTTTTTTTTTTTTTTTTTTTTTTTTTTAAGGAAAAAAAAAATACAAAAACTTGTATTTTCTTGGTTACAATCTGGAAAAAGTATAATCGTTCCTTATTTTATGTAATTTCAGGATCTTTAAAGTAGAGTTACAATCAGCCCTGAAAGGTATATCATTGAATTGTGTTTACTCTTAGGATTAGTTTTTCTCTCTTTGCTTTCTTCCAGTAATCTAGCTTTATCATCTAGATTCAATGTAAATTGGTTCCATATTATTGAATACTTGTTTATTGGTCAATGTCTCTACAGCTTCACTTTTAATACGTTGAGCGCCATGTCAGCCATTCTAGATTCTAGACATTTTGTCATATATCTCTAAGTACTGAAGGAATCATCTTGAAACTTTAGGAGTGTGCAGAACATGTTATACTTCAAACATTTCAGTGAAAGTTTTACCCCGAAAGTAAAAAGCAGTACCAATAAAAAATTAAAACGTTGAGCGCCCTGTCAGCCATCAGTGGCTGTGACAGTGTCAGATATGATATAAAGCTGTGTCAACCATCGGTGGCGGATATAAAATAGGATATAAAACTAAAAATATTACATTTGATGATTGAAAATTTATTAAAAATTTGCTTAATTTTTATTTATTACAGGAGGAATCATTATGGAATTTTAATGGTTTTTAAGAATTTGCGTGGCGCTTCAACGTGTTAAGGGCATAGGGAAAATTTTTTTAATTTATAAGTTTATGGGGATTTTTTAAATCAAATTATTGCAAAATTTTAAACATATAAATTACAAAAATCCATCCTATGGCTTTAAACATGAAGCCATAGAGATATTTGCTAATAAACAAGCATGCTGTAACATAGAGCCAATTAACATCGACGCTAGATGAGGTTACCACCTGTAAGGAAGTTCAATGAAAAAAACTGAGAATAGTAATGAAAATATTCTAAGCCTAAAACAAATTGTTACTTATATAACGATACCCACTTATAAAGAACTAATAGGTATTTATGTATTTTAATTAACACAAGAATATTACAAATGTAATATTCATTACTTACTCCTGGCAATTCATATTAACTTACTTTTTAAATATTCATCAATATGTATTTAGCAGAATAAATTTGGGCATTAATGGGTTAAATGGGAATATTTATGGATTTTTTTCCATAAATTATTTATACATTCTGTTAAAAACTATCAAATACTCTTGAATTTTATATCTATGTATTTATTTACTGGAACTTGTATATAATATATAAATGTTTTATTTGTTATTGTTGATAAATATGTTACATAATTTAGAATTGGATAATTATGTTTATTTATGCAGCATATATTATTATTGTATGTATTAGTATGTGGAAATTAAACTTTGTTACTTTAGCACGTTAACACCTGAATTAATTTTGCAAAATATTATTAGCTGATTATTTCACTTCTAAATTAATATAGACAACTGACAGTAAAATATATTAACTTAAAAAATTCTTCTGAAATTTTTTCATTTAAAGCCTATCCTCATTTATTGACGTTTAGTGTTCTAGCGAGAAAAATTCGAGATAACAGATTAATTTCCAATTATATGTTGACAAAGATCTCGAAAGTAAAGTATTATAATATATATTATTATTCAACTTGATTTAAATTAGAATACCTGCGCAAATACCAAATATTTGTGCGACGAATGAAAAATCATAAAATGACTATCCAAATTATGAAATAATAATTAATAGAAGGCACATAAAACTTTCAGGGATCATTTAGAGTGACGCTATAAACTGTCTCTAAAGAGCAGAAATCATTCCAAGAAACCCCAAAAAATGTACGTGCCATTTTATTAGCTGTCCACAAATGAGGACACTGGGCGCTAACGGGTTAATATGTCAAATGATGAGTCCTATGTGGCATTTGGGTTTTTAGCAAATAAAATAAATTATTTTAAACTTAAAATTGTTCTGTATTATACCATCTCTTTGTGATATAAAATATGTTTATTATTCCTTCATATTAATTTATGATATAAGTATTTAAAAAAAAAAACAAATCTATGTATGTGAAAATGTACAATGACATTGTAATGTTTACCTTAATTTGATATGAGGAAAAGAAATCTGTACTTTTTAATTTCTATAGCAAAGGAAATTATCCTTTTTTCATAAAATGTATTATTATTATCCATAATGTTGTTTGGAGTATTTTAATGATAAAAGTAAAAACTGTAAGATGTGAATAAATGATAATTTATCTCAGATCTTAGGTTACTTCTTCTTCTATTTCTTAAAAAGTTTTGAGATTTTTATTTTATTTATTTTTTTTTTTCAAACATTTTTTTAGCTATTTACAAACTTTTTTTTAATACAATACTTATTATTATTTTATGTTTCATTATTTTGGCCCCAAAAGATTTTGCGTGTTTTTGCATTTTATAATGTTTATTTTACAAACTTTGCATTTACTTACTTGTGGGGCTAATTATGCTCCACTTATTGGAGGATTTTATCTTTCACGGCAAAATCTCTGCTTTGTTTATTAACAGATGTATGAAAATTGCTAATATATATATATATTTTTCCTTTTTTTTATGCACACAATAACTTTTTTTTTTTGATTGCATGCAATAATTCAGAGACAATATTTTCACTTGATTATACATATGTATATTCATTCTTTAAAAATATATGTGGCGAAAGGTCTTGTGCAACCTCACCGTATCCCTCCATTTCTGCTGTGTGTTTAATAAATAAAGTGCAGAGACTAATTTTAAACATAAGAAAAACTTTTTAATTGAAGCCCTTAAAATAAGGGGAGAAATGAGTCTACTCTCTAGATGTATAATAAAATATGAATGACCTTTATCGTCACTTAAATATAAAATAATAAATGGCTTTATATTACCCATAAACTTGTGCCAACATAATGTGAAAACTCTACTTCTGAATACTACACTTCAGGTACTAAACTTCAAGAGATATCATGAACAGGGCTGCACTGAACTAAAACTACCTCACACTTAATTTTAATTCAAAATAATGTATGCCAATTATTTTATTTCCAAGTTATTCTTTTAATGACCACATGAGTTCAAATTTCATTTTTTTTAAAAAGCTCCAGGAAAAATTAAGTGTTTTTCCGTTCCTATTATTATTTTAAAAAAAAAGCTAAAAACTTTCCTGTGACATCCTTCTTTTCTTTTTCTTTTTTTTTTTTTTTTTTTTCTCCTACACATGCACTTGCTTTTTATTTTCTAAATTCAATAATATATAAATTTAATAACCATGGTACAGCTTTAATTTTTATTATATGGTTTTTAATCTTTATTTTATTTACACTTTATGATAATTCTAATTTAGTTCAGTTACTTTGGCTAAGAAAACAATCTCAAGGAATCTCTTAGCTATGAATTTACCTCTTGGACTATTTTGGCTTAAGTTTTACCTCACAAATGTGACATGCTTCGCAAAATTTAAAAAAAAAAAAAAATTCCTCTCTAACCCTATAACAGTTGTGAACGTGTTTTTGTAATTGTTTATCCCCTAAAAAACATATACTTAAAATGTGCATAATTACAGATTTTAAGCTTGTTTCTTTAAGTATGAAGATCATATAATAGTCCTGAGGTTCATCTTGAAATGCATAGAGAAAAATCTATTGTTTTAGTATATTATAAAGAATTTACAGTGAAAGCAACAATACCATTTTTCCCCTCAAATGCACTCCCCACACGCTTAGAGAGCTAATTTATCCCTTTTCATTAACCTAAGAAATAGCATAAAGAAATATACCAAATAAATTCATGTAAACTGGAGTCTTTTAAAAAAATAATTCATCATAACAAAAATTTGCCAACGTTTCAAATTATTTAAGTTCTATAAAATATACATAACGCACATGTGAATAATATATTCACAGCTCATGATATTCATAAATTATAGTTCAATTTGAATAATTACAATAGTTCTGTTATTTTAAGCTCTTTGATTTGATGGTTGGATTTCTTTCTCTATTTTCAGTCAAAATAAACTATCAGCTGCAACATTCCAAGCCCCTTTACAGTAAGTAATAGTGTGTCTCCACTTTTGTAATAAAGTCATCTAGTTAATCTGGCACTTTTTCGTATGGTCTCTAATATAAACTTGAATGGATTATGATCTAATATTATTTCCACTTTGCTAGCTATAATCCATTTATCAAACTTGTTGAGTCCAAATAAGATGGCCCATGCTTCTTTCTCTATAGTCGACCATTTTGTTGACTTAATGTAAGTCTTTGACTTGCAAAGGCTATCGGTTTCCAATGATTTTGTGTGTCTTTCTTAGTAAGACAACACCCAGCTGCAATATTCAGCGCATCAGCATGTAACTGAAATAATTTGCTAAAATCTAGTGTTGACAAGGGTGTCGCTTGGCATAAGCTTATTTTAATTGTTGAGAGACCTTTTGATGATGTGCTTTCCTCTTTACCTTCAATTTGCCCTACAAATAAAATCTTATTTTTCTTTCCTGCAAATTCTACAAGAATAAAATCCTTTATTTGTATTATTGAATCATCATTTTCAAAGTTCATATAAAGTTCTTCTAAATCTTTACATTTAGAATTGTTTTCAATGGCACTTTCAGAAGATTCATCAAATATTTATTTTATTTATTTATTTATTGACAGGCTATGCTTCACCTTTTTATTTATTTTCTCATATTTCATCATTTTTAGATCTAATTTTGACTTTTCTACTAATTACCTGCCTACAATGATACTTAGAAATGTGTGGAGCACATTTCAACAATGTTAAAATCTGCACTCTGGAATTTGTTGAAATCTGCCCCACAAGTAACCAATATGGTTAAAGTGCTATTACTACTATATTTAGAAAAGGAATTTTAAATAGTGAATAGTATTTTACCATGTTTTTATTAACTTCTATTGTTTGTTTGTTTGGTACAAATCTTGCAATCTATTTTTAACTAACTTCCATTCTAGCTAGACATGTGAAACTTTCACAGTAGCTCACTAATAATATTTTACCATTCCCAGGAAAGCTGTTCGGGAATTGAAATGAATTCCTCATAGAGATATGGTAAATAATGTATGTTTTTAAGCTAAATATTCATCACTGGTGTTTTGCATATTTACACGTTTTGAGGCTTTCTGATTACCAAAGTCAAGTTTTCTAATGTTTGATGTTTGTCTGTGTCTCTCAGAGTAACTTAAAAACGAATAATTTAAGAATCCTAAAGTTGTATTTTCAAGTCAATATAAGTTTGTTGCTGGAAAAGTTTGATCAAGACTAATAAGTTTCAAGGAATGTTACATGTGAAAGTTGTCTGTATAGTTTTAAGTGAACTTTTAATAACAGATTTAAATTCTATATAAATGTAGTTGCAATAATGAAACGGGGGATTGAGGGAGGCAGTAGCCCCCCTCACACAGAACTAATTATCATAGAAAGCTCTTCTGAAGCCTAATTTGAATTGTTTTATCATAGGTTCACGTAACAGTACTCGTTATCTTACTCCTTAATTTCCAACCTGTATTTATACACTGAGAAAAAAACATATACCGCCTTTCTCTAGAATGAATAAGTGGCCATTTTCTAAATCCCTTAACTAGAAATATAGATTTCTGAGCTATGCGCATAAGGCACGCCAATAAACTGAATAGATGAAATTATCAAGAATTTCTAGTATACACATTTCTAGATGGTGAAACAATATTCTGAATACTCTAAATACTCTGAATCCTTTATTTTGTGAGAAATTCTCGCTTGATTTTCTAGAATTTGGTAATAAACCAAGATTAAAGTTGCAGAAACCTGCCTCTTGTAGACTCATTTATTTGCAGAGATTTTTAAATAACTTTGCCCTCGAGAATATAGGCAAACGTTCTAGAATTCTGATAGGGGCTTCTAGAACTCGCTTTCCAAGGGGACTAGAATTTATAAGGATGACATGGAACTATTTTTTCTAGAGCCACAATTTAGATTCTAGATGTCAGTTACAGAATTTTTTCTCAGTGTAGTATTAAATTTCAGGGTAAGAGAAAGTCGTGTGAGTGACACACTAGATTATTTATCCTCGCGTATTTTATTTTCTTTCAAGTTCATGGGATAATTCATCAAAAGAATTTTTAAAAAAGTATTTATTAATATATAGAATTGGCAAGTTTATATAATTCAACAGAAAATTTAAAAACACGGTTTTTTTATCTTATAATTTTTCTATAAATCTATCTGGTGAAATATACTGAAAAACAATAATTGATACAGCTTTAGATAGGGCATATTTGGCGAGATTTAAATTTTTTAGCCATTTTGGTACAATGTCTTGATTAAAAAAGAAAAAAGTAGAAGCAAAGACAAAACTTTTCAAAACATATTTTACATTTTCTTGTTCATATATATGGTAGAGAAAGTATTATTTTTGGACAAAATTTCAAAATTCAGTTTTTGTTATATTTACAAGTTATAAGATTCCCTGAATCATAAAAACATGGTCTTGTGCATATGTCGGTGTGTTTGTTATCAGTATACCTAAAAAACAAATAATAGCAGGAAGTTCAAACTCAGTGTCCTAAACCTGTATCATATTGTGATATCGAAAATCACATATTATCTCTTAAACTTAATTCAATACACAAGCGAAGTAATGACGTCACTGGCCGTCAGTGGATGCAATAAAAAGATTTCCTATGTTAATCACCCATTGGATTTTTTTTTTTTTTTTTTTTGTAAAAAATTATTAAAAATCAAGGAAAATTATTTCTAGATTTTAATCCCCATATTTGAATATAGATATGTATTAGTTATCGTGTGCATGTGTTAGATTGAGTTGCTTTTGCTGTAAAATTGATAAAATTTGAATTTTAAATTTCAAATCTCTAGAAAAGAAAATAACAAACTTCCATATTCGATTGAAAACATAAACATTTCATTTCAAAGGATGATATTTACACAATAAATATCCAACTAATATACTAATTAAAAGGAAAATGATAAATATTCTATCATAATTTTAAGCCAAATTTGTTTTCAAATGTCTAAATAAAGTGTCTGATTTAAGATACTCATATGTTGCAACAGAATACATTTCATATCTGTTGTCCTAGGCTGGAAAAAAATATCGCCAAATTATCTGGCGAAAATATTTAATTCCTTTCAAAAATCATGGTTATTTTAACAACTTATATTAAGAGAGTAATGAATAATATGAAACAATATTTCATACAATACATATTACGAAAATATACATCTGGCATGTATATTTTCGTATTACGTTTTTGATCGCCAAATACAAAAAACACCAAGGGTGACAGTTTTGAAATTTAAAATTAAAATTTTGTCAATTTGACAGTAAAATAACTCAATCTAACACATGCATACGATAACTAATACATATCTATACCCAAATATGGGGATTAAAATCGGGAAATAATTTTCCTCGATTTTTAATAATTTTTTACAAAAAATCCGATGGGCGATTAACATGGGAAATCTTTTTCTTGCAGTCAGTGACGTCACTATTGCTGTACCAGATCTTTTGATCTAAAACTTAATTATTCTTCTTACAGACCTGATACAGCATATTTCAAATCTTAATACTTTCTTACAGTTACTACTTAAATTTTCTAATAAAATATTTATTCTTCTAAATAATATTCACTTCTAAAATAATAAAATATGGATGGGTCTCACCTGAAAACTTCTAATCCAAAAGTCCGGATGTGGAATGTGGGAGCTATGATCCATTAAAGAAACTAAACTCTATGAACGTAGCACTTCTTAGATGAGAAAACATAATTTTTATGCTTTGTTAGCATACATGTAAAAACGAAAATGAAAACAGAAATTATCTACAGTATTTACAATTAAATTAAATCTTAATATTATCGTTTTTAAATTCTAATCAATTCTGATAAATGTTTATTCTTAGTTAAAATTCTGAAGGTTTTACTAGTTCTGTATTAGGACCGGGGCGTCTGAAAACAAGACTATCTTAACATAGCCCCATCTCTATTCAAGGTCCTTTACTGTTCTGATTCTGATTCTAAAAAGCACCTTTCTCGAAAACTTCTCATTTCAAATCGAAAGAGTGTTGCAATCACGAAAAAGAAGCACCCGTCTGTCTGGAAAGGCATTTGTTCTGAAAGCAGAAGAATGAACAGGGATTCCCGACATCCTCCCACCTTGAGTTGCGACTAATCGGAGGAACTCAACAATCCAAGTTGAAGTTGTTGAGGGGGTTTCACCACACGGCCAGTTCGAGAGACCACCGGGGGACTGGAAGTAGGATCATCTGTTGTGGACTTCTTGTTACGGGTTCTGGAACTGGTAGGTTCTGGAGGGTCTTTCACAGGTTCCTTTTCTCTGGGGTTGAGTATCGGTTTCTGTGAGAGGTTCTTGTTTTCGGAAGTCGAAGGACTTAAATTTTCTTGAACAGATTTATGTAAAGTGGGGTGATTCTTAAGTTCGGTACTGTCAATTTCTAAAGGAAACAATCTTTGTAATGGACGCAGAAAAAGTCCATTTTCGGTCTTCACCTTAGCTAGACGTATGACATTATCCTTGCCTGGGTAAATTTTGATCACTCTTGCCAGAGGCCAGTGAACACGTTTCCTGTTGAAATCTTCTAATAGGACAACATCGCCGACTTTCAATTGTTTGAATCTTTTGGTCTTAGATGCATGTTGGCGTAATTGTCCTAAATATTCAGCTCTGAATCTGTTTCTTAGGTTTTCTCTGATTATTTGCCTATATCTGGCTCTGCGGTTAAGATCTTTAGATCCAAAGCATCTAGGTCAGGTACTCCTGATGTTGGTAGTTCTCTTAGGAACATCATTGGGGTTAAAGGTAAAGGATCTGTGTTATCTTCGGAAACATGGGTTATAGTCCGTGAATTAATCACTTGTTCACAGTCACATAGCATGGTGTAAAGTTCTTCGTAATTCAAAGATGCACGACCTAAGTTTCTTTTCAGGATTCCTTTAACCATTCCAAGAAGCCTCTCCCACCAACCTCCCCACCACGGTGCTGCAGGAGGGTTGAATTTCCGTCTGATCTTCTGGGTGGAAGCTACCTTGCAGATGGTTTCCCAATCTACACTCGAGAGAGCATTGCTGGTTCCAAAGAAGTTCTTCCCATTGTCTGAATAGATGATGTAGGGTCTGCCTCGCCTTGCTATGAACCTTCTCAGAGACTGGATAAAACTTTCTGTAGACAGAGACATAATGGCTTCAAGATGTATGGCTCGGTAGACAGCGCAAGTAAATAAGGCTATCCACGCTTTTGATCCATCAGAAAGATGAAGAGGACCGGCTAGATCTACGCCTACCACTTTGAAGATGGCTGCTTCTCATACTCTGTCTTCGGGTGGTACTCCAGGTTCAACATCTATTTTGGAAGTCTGAAGTTTTCTGCAAATCACGCATTTTCTTATTGAATTTCTAATGGATTTTCTAGACTTCATTATCCAGAAATTTTCTCTAAGTAGTGTCATTAGAGTGCTGACTCCAGTGTGCTGATTTTCTAAATGCTTCTCGAATACCAATCTTTGGACGACGGGATGTTTGTAAGGTAAGATTACAGGATATCTGAAGTTTTCACTGTCGTTTCTTTGAATTATATTGGTCTTTACTCTTAAGAGACCAGCTTTATCTTCGACAGGCCTTAAATTTCTTAATTTTGGATCTGTTCTCCCTGAAAAAGATTCTTGTTGTACTAATTAACTAATATATTTTTTTAATTTTTGGTCAACTGGAGTCTTTTTTTTTTTTTTTTTTAAATTATTATTACTATTATTTTCCTTGATCATGCCTCTTTTTTTTTTTTTCCCCAGATCTTCTGGTTTTTAACCTGCTTTGTTTAATTGTTGCTTCACTGTTTTTGAAGAAATTATTTTACCAAACACTTTTTAATCTTTTCTATGTTCTGAACATGGTACAAATCGATTTTTTAAACGTTTGCTTTTTAACGTGTGGTTATCTGTCTTGGATGAGCGTGGCCGCTTAAAGCAAAATTTCTAGTTTAAACAGCCAAAAAGTTTTATATCTTGCTAAATAACTTTTCACCAATATTTCGTTAACATTTAATTATTTTGCTCTCTCGCGTATTAAAATATTTTTTTACTTTCATTCTAAATTTTACACTTTTTGTGGCATCGTTAATTGCCTTTTTCTTGCCAATTTTGTCTTAAATTGCAATTTCCCAGCATTTTGCGCTTTTAACACTGAGATCAATCCTAAAGTGTACGTAGAGAACGACGTAATAAAATCTGTTCGAAAATTTGCTTTGTAAGCAATAAAATTGGCGGTTGCAGAAAGAGAAAAAGAAAATATCCAAGTGCAGCTTTTTTTTTTTCTTGTCTCAAACTGTATATGTATATATTTCAGTGGGTGTAGTGGTGTCCACATCAGATTTTTTTAAATTCTGTTTTCACATTCAAAAAAATTACAACCGTTAAATTAGTTCGTTTATTTATATTTTAATTTAGAGTTTAAAAAAGCGAAAAATTAAGTAAATGCGTTTTCTAATTTTTTAGCTTGAAAATAAAATGTAAAAAATTAGCTATATATTAATTTGAAACATGTTTTTGTCTGTCTCCACTAAATTGAGAGAACGGCTAGATGTAAAAATTTGGTTGAGGTGTCTAAAAAAAGGTATCGGTCTGTAGATATGTTATGAATAGAGAAAAATATAAAAAGTCGAACGGTCCCCCCATCCTGGGGGCAGGGGTTAAAAACACGTTTACGAGCTTAACTCAGCTCCAAATTACTTCACGGTGAAGAAATTGTACATATAGAGACTAGAGTCGAATTCTAAAAAATCACTTTCTGCAAATTTGGAATTTTCGATTTTGAAGGGGGGAAAGGGGGAAATTAGTTTGAGAGGGAAATCCGTTCTAGACCCACACATGTAGCACCTCATTTTAAAGGTCTTGAAATTTCATGTCGATTGGGGATGTTCGTATACAATATAATGCGCCCCCTGGTGGTGAAAAATAGAACTAGGTGATTTTGTTGTTGACCCTATCATGTCACACCTTATTTTAAAAATATTGGTATTTCCTGACCGTTGTTGATATTCGTACAGAACACGCTGCACCCCCTGGCGGTGGAAAGTGCAACTAAATGATTTTGCAGTTGACACCACCGTGTGACACCTTATTTGAAGTCTTGGAAATTCAAGGCGATTGTTGATAAAGGTCTTGAAATTTCATGTTGATTGGGGATGTTTGTATACAATATAGTGCCCCCCTGGTGGTTAAAAATGGGACTAGGTGATTTTGCAGTAGACCCTATCATGTTACAACTTATTTTAAAAGTCTTGATATTTCCTGATCATTGATGTTGTTCGTATAGAACACGCTGTGCCCCCTGGCGGTGGAAAGTGTAACTAAAGGATTTTGCAGTTGACACCACCATATGACACCTTATTTGAAAGGTCTTGGAAATTCAAGGCGATTGGTGATGTTCGTATACAACATACTGGTGTGTTGTATATGAACATACCAGGTTACCATACAAGGGTTACAACATACCCTTTGGTGGAGGAAAGTGGATTTTGCAGCGCGTGTAGCATGCCTGCTGTACGGTGCCGAAGCCACAGGCAGGGGACACACGAGTTAGAGGTTCGTTCGGTTCAAGGTTAATTTTTTGATAATTTTTTCATGTTATTAGCGGCCCGCATAAACGCTGCCGTAGTCACCGGGTTCACGAACCCGAGTTCCGTTCGGTTTGAGGTAATTTTTTTGTTACAGATTATATTTTCGCGATGCTTTCATTTAAAAATAGAAATTCAAACAAAATCGAGTTAAAGATATAAAATCATACAAATTTAAGGTTTACTTAAGGTTGAACAGGGAGCAGCCCCCGCTCACCGCTCGAAGAGCGGTGTTGAGCGCTTCTAGGAAAATCCACGTGAGCTGCTCCGGCATTTATTGAGAAAAAAAAAAAATTACATCATGCATCGCCTGGCTTAGCCAACCCGCGACAAGTGGCGATGCAAATGGGCATGGGTATTTACTAGAGTGGCACCAGACACAAGTCTACCTGCGACACAGGGCGCCGCTTGATTACAGGAGAGAGGGTGCCAGGCTGTATGGCCTTCCGCGACAAGCGGCACGCTACCAGTTTAGACCCTTGCATTCATGAGGGCTACTGTAGCATCACGGGCACACAGGAAGATAACAAGGAGATAGAAGATTAATGTGTGTAAAAGAAAGAATTTTTCTTTAGTTGTGATTTTAGGTTAGTTTGTTAGGGTACATAAATCCATTAGGAATGAGAAAATTTTATTTAATTTATTAATTAAGGGTTTCCTTGTTAAAATCAGGGGTGAAACTTTTCCGGGGTACTCCCGGAAATCCGGATTTTTTAACTAAACGAATCCCGGAATTCCGGATTTTTGGAAATATTGAAATCAATAGAAAAGTGCACATTCATAACCAAGCTTGAAAAAAAAAAAAATAATAATAATAATAATAATGTTGCTGAAATCGTCTTTTATATTCAAACAACTTTTTATTTGACGGCGATAAACGCAAATTCCTGGAAAGTAAGCTCCCTTTCCCTCCCCTCTTACAAATATCCTTTCTCTTGTAGCGGAGAGCGTTCGTTTTGTAAACAGTGCGCTTCTCTCTTTCTCCGTCCCATCGGATGTGTGCACGCGCATTGGCTGCGTGCATTCAAGAGCTCTCTCTCTCTTCGCCTCTGAGAGCGATGCAAACACCGGCGCTTGCCATGGTTGTTTTATTGTGTGTGAATAAAATTCTATTTTTCTAAAGGAGTCGTATTAATTTATGAAGTTGGATAATTCTTCATTATTTAATTTAACCTCACGCAACCTATATATCTAATCGCCAAAAATGGTGACAAGTTCTATTTTTCTGAAGGAGTCGTATTAATTTATGAAGTTGGATGATTCTTCATTATTTAATTTAACCTTACGCAACCTATACATCTAATGGCCAAACTCTCTCCGTCAACTTCAGTTTTGTGCTTTCCATTCCGGAAGAGAAAATAGACCTTCCCACTTCCCGGTAACTACAACGTATTCACAACCGCACTTGTTTAACTCCGCCTTCACGAGAAACAACAAGTCGGATTAGATTAAGCGATTTCACTTCAGTTAGAAAGCAGTCGCAAAATTAATGAATCATGCGAAACTAGAGAAGGAAATCACCCTCTCCTCACTTGGCTTTTCCATTCAAAAAAGCACGTCTCGTAATGCGCAATAAATACCGAGCGCCGATTAAAAACCTCCCGTGATTAAAGAAGAGAGAGCTGATCGCTTCATTTTCCTCCCCCTCCTGTCTTAAAGCGGCTGCCGCCTGCCGCAGCCATGAAAGCCCAGACTTTGGAATGAGCGGGGAGAAAACAGAACCACTGCTCTTATCAGTAGCGTTCGCTGCTAATTTCTAATGTATTGCACAAATAGAAAACAAAAATGAATTGTAGCCGTACGATTTTTCCGTGAGCTTAGCAAATTTTTTCGCGATTGCCGTCTGCAGAAAATTTTCTGCGAACGCCATTCGTGCATAATATGTATACATTTTCTTGAAAATAGGTTGCCCTTTTCATTGACCCCCCCCCCCCCATTAATTTTCCGAGTTTTTGAGTTGAGGTCAGTTTCACCCCTGTAAAATGTTGTCCAGCCAATTGATTGGTCTGGGAGAGGGATTTCTAATATGATATTGTGCTGTTAAGGGGCAGTGGAAATAATAATGTTGCGGAGTTCCCTCCTCGCCGCAAGTGTAAGCCTAAAATATATTTTAGCTAAGAATTGTTGCTGTTCAGTCCTCAATATTAAATAAGGAATCTTACTACCTTACAGCAACTAAACTAATACATGTTATATTAAGCAGCAAATGGCAATGGAAGCCAACTGGAAACTAAGGTAGTGAAAACATGTTGACAGTGAGAGGCAATAAAGACAAGAAATTTATATAAAACAACTAACGTTTATTAAATATTAATAACAAGTAAAAATAAAGTAACATCATTAATATATCACAGAATTGATGTTCAACCAGAAAAAAACTTTAAACGTATGAGAGAAAAATAAACTGCTATTTAAATTTAATGTATATATATATGTGGAGAGAAACTGACTATTATCAAGAAATGATGATGTCACATCCATTAGTTTTTACTCCGGTGAACCAGTAGAGCCAAGAAAATAGAAGTCCACATCCTCTGGATGAACAACAGGCTATCTTAAAAGAATAACATTTCAAAAGCAATTTACTATTTCAAAGAAAATTAACTCGTATACATCTTCCCTAAGTTCAATTAATGAAACAAAAAATAACATCATGGCCAATAATTAAGCCTTACCACCAGCAGTAAAACATATAACAAAAAGCGCGATATTCTATTAAATTAATTCATATTTATACTATGGTCTGCCAAAAATATCCGTGTGGTTCACCGTAAACATGAAACGCCCACATAACTAACCAATCAGAAAATAGATGGTTGAACGATTGATTGTGAGCGTTCAAAACTTAAACAGGCGCCACCAAACGGTGAAAACTAAAAGTTCAGTAGCGAAGGGTTAATGTCGCAACGGACTAAACCAAGATGGCGACGTAAACAGACCCGAAGTAGCTGCAATGCGGTACTTCGGAAAAATTACACATTAAAGTTAATAACGTAAGTAATGCAATTATTTTACACTTTAATAAAGATTTAATAAATTTAAAAGACAATAACTTCTATTTATAATAGATTAAGTATATTAAAGACTTGAAATAAAAACGATGTCAGGTACAATTATATATTTAAAGAGGGCCAAAAGCTAACATGTGCCCCCTCACTTGACATAAAAAAAAAAAAACTAAACTACTACTGGCTCACCAGATAAACCACAACAATAATTAATAGGTTAATCTATAATAATAAAACAAATATAACACACAAGGAAAAAGAACACATCTTTCAATGCAAGAAAACTTGCCCATCTAATACATTTCAATTCAGGATAAAGTCCAAAAGTTCATCATTAATTTCTAGGAAAAGTTCATATTCACAGGATCTGAAAGAGAATTTATTTTTGTTTCTTAATATATTACTAATTATGCATTGCAAGTATCAACAATTTCAGACAAACATCATGAAAATATGAAATTATCAATGAAAAATATGAATATCAAATATGAAAAATTTTAAACACCCCCCCAAAGTTATCAATACTATTTAAATTTTGAATATGAAACATAAATGATGTTTGAAATGATGATTAGAATGAGATTATGTATGAAAAACATTTAACGCTAACACAACATTCAGTGACTTCATAAATGCATTAATATGCATATATGATAAATTGGCATGGGCACCCATGCAATGATAGACTACACAGATACTTGCAATAGATAATTTAATTATTGTATAAACACATTTGCTATTAACAATTTATAATTGAAAATTTATGTAAAGAAAAATATCACAGAAAACTTTTAAATATATATATAAACGCTGATATTATTGCACTTAGTATAATCACAGATTCCAAAGTATGTATAATCACTAATTCCAACATTATATAAAAATATCACAAGAACTTTTAGAAATATAAATGTATAAATACCATGCAATTACATTGTGTATAATTATATTTGCAAAGACATTTAAATCTATTCAAATTAGTGTATAATTATATTTGCAAGATGAACTCTGAAAACATTTCTTTTCCTTTCTTATATTTACTAATAGCCAATAGGCAAGGAAAACTACTTTTTTCCCCAATATATATATGTTTAAAAAAAAAAATTCAATTGAAACTTAAAAACACATATAACATACTGGTAGTAATACTAATTTTAACCAATGCAAAAAAAAACTTAATTTGTCACAAAAATTTTATCACAAAATTGCTTAAGGTCATATTTGGTCTGTGGCTTCGTGAAAGGGTCTGCAAGATTCAATTTACTTTTAATATATTCTATATTGAAAACATCCTTATTAATTAAATCCCTAATAAAAAAAAGTTTCACATCAATATGCTTGGTCCTATGGTTTTCAATTGGTGATTTTACAAAATTGATACAAGCCATATTATCAACATATATTACTGGTTTAAGTTTAACTTCAAGTAAAATACCCCTTTTATGACATTCATCTAAAACTCTATCAAACCACAGGGTTTCTTTAGTTGTCTCAGTTAATGCCACAAATTCTGACTCCATGGTGGAAAGTGAAACACACCGCTCTTTAAATGACCTCCAAGCTATTGGTGCATTGTCTATAAAAATTATTTGATCCCCCATAGATGTTCTATCATCTTTACTGGTTGCAAAATCTGCATCAGTAAAAGAAAAAAATTGTGAAACATTACATTTTAATTTTAGTTTATATTCATGTGTATATTGCACATACCCTAACAACTTTAATAACCCTTCCCAGTGTGCTTTACCAGGATTACTCTGATACTGACTAACAAGTTGATGGCATAACTTATATCAGGTCTTGTTCGACCGGCTAGAAAAGACAAACAACCTACTAAACTACGGTATGGATAGGTTGACATTTCAAGAATTTCTTTCTCAGTCTGAGGACACTGGGTTTTAGAATAAACAGTTCCCTTACCGATAGGGAGAGAAGAAATGGGAAAATGATACCCCTCAAAGCGTTTACAAACTTCACTAATGTAAAGCTGTTGGCCGATAGTTATTTCATTTTCACCTTCCTCAAACTGAACCCCTAACAGTCTGCGGGTTCTACCCAAAACTTTTAAATCGAAATGCCTTTCTAATAATTTAATTGCTTTACTAATGGTTGATTTGTCCACACCAAACAAGACCATATCATCAACATACAATAAAAGCACTAGGGTTTTCTTATACGTGTATGCACAATTACACCATTCTAGTTTAACAAATCCCAAAGTTATTAATACCCCATGTATTTCAAAAAACCACTCACGGCCACTTTGATGGAGGCCGTACAAAGCTTTATTCAACTTGCATACTAAACTTTCTTTACCCTTTTGAACAAAACCCGGAGGCTGTGTCATATAAACTTCATTTGATAAAGGGGCATATAAGTATGCGCCCTTAACGTCACATTGGCAGTGGGACCAGTTTTTGCTTACTACAAGGATTGAAAAGAAAAATCTAATAAGGCCAAAGTTTATGACCAAACTAAAGGTCTCGTCATACGAAATGCCTTTGACTTGTTTAAAGCCTTGCGCAACGAGGCGGGCTATATCTTATGATTTCTCCTTTATCGTCACGTTTTAATGCAAAAACCCACCTACAGCCAACAGGTGTGTGATTTGAAGGAAGTGGGCACAAACTCCACACTTTACGTTGTTCAACGACACTCATCTCCTCGTTCATTGCGTTTAGCCACAAGTCCTTTTGTGGGGATTTTAAAACTTGATTATAAGTCTTTGGGATTTGAATGTCTAGTCATTCAGGTGAGGTCGTTAAGCTTGTAGAAGCCGCGTGTGTTTGATCTCATACAATTCCCTGATACTTATTTTTGCCTGAAAAATCAAAAAGTGTTGGGTCAAAGTTTATGTTATTAGTCTTACAGTATGTTTCCACGTCGTTTAAAGATCTCAGTCTAGTTTTTGAGCCCATTTCGTAGTAATATACGTCCGTACGCGAGTCATCAGCTCTGGTTTTAGTTCTACGTTCCCATTTCACAGATCTTAATTGGGAAGTTTGAGTTGAACCACTGGTTTTTCTAGCACGGGCTTCGCGGATCAAACGTAAATCATCGTCTGAGTCATCATCTGCGAAATACGGAGAGGAAACAAATATCATGTGTCGACTCTACATTCGTATCACTGACGTGACCGCTAGACTCCGATTCGTAACCCAGCACTGCTCCACTGCGTGTTGGTCCATCAAGTGGTTCTTCATTAAAGTTAACATTTATTGTTTCTACAATTTTACCAGAATCTGGAAAGAAAATCCTGTACCCTTTTGTACGAAACGCATAGCCTATCATTATGCCTTTTTGGGCTTTAGGATCAAGTTTAGATCTTAACTGACGAGGGACTCCAACATAGGCTACGGAACCAAAAGGTTTTAAATGGTTTATGGATGGCTTGTAACCACCATATAACTCAAAAGGGGTTTTACTTTGACCCTTATGACAAATTCTATTCCAAACATATGTAATCGTTAAAAGTGTGTCTGGCCAAAATTCCTTACCAAGATTACTATCAGCAAGCAGACAACGTGTACCATTCAACGCAGTTTCATTAAACCTCTCTGCAACACCGTTTTGCTCAGGAGAGTATGTATTTGTAAATTCATGCTTTATACCTCTTTCTGTGCAAAAGCGGTCAAAATTATCATTTGCAAATTCGGAACCGTTGTCGGTCCGAATGTTTTTCACTTTGCACTCAGTAAAACGTTCAGCACGTGCTACATAGTTCTCAAAAATCCTGAACACCTCAGTCTTCTCACGTATAAGAAAGACTGATGTTTTCCTAGAGAAGTCATCAATTATTGACAAAAAATTTTTTTCCCTGTTTCTGCCTACATCTCTTGTAGGGCCTCAGACGTCCATATAGATCAAATTATTAGGATTTTTAGATCTTATAAAATTAGTAGCTTTAAAAGAGACACGTCTTTGCTTATTTAAGTTACAAACTTCACAATTTAATTTAAACTTTTTAAACCCTGACAACCCTACAACGCCATTTTTACGAATTGTATCTTCAATTGCAGCTGGACTTGCATGTGCCAGTCTACAATGCATTAAACATTCATCAACTTTCTGAGTAATTAATGCACCAGCATTGGATTTTTTCTTTTTAGGCATTGTAGGATTTAAAACATAAACGCCATCTTTTAATTTAGCACGAAAAATAATTTTAGAATTTTGCTTGACCCTTTCACCTCCACCACCTTCGAACTTTATACCCTTTCTATCTAACCTTGGACCAGAAATAAGGTTATGTTTCAAAGAAGGTGAATACATAACGTCGGCAAAATAAAAATCACGTCGACCAAATCTGAGCTTAAGAAGACCCTTCCCTTCAATGGGAAAAAACTGATCTTTTATAGCAACTGACATTTTATCAGAAAAAGGGGGTAAACTTTTCAAAAATTTCCTTATTACCACTAAAATGATGAGAAGCAGCCGTGTCGAAGAACCAAGTGTTCGACACTTCGCTTACATCGCTCATACAAGCTTGAATATAAAAAGCATTTTTACCTGCACCAGCTATATTCTTAGATTTATACAAACTTTTCTTATTAACATTACTTCTAGAAAACTGAGTCCTTTGATTTCTGTTATTGGCACCTGGACTGGAACCTCTTGACGAAGCTGATGATGCTCTCTGACTAGAACTTCTAGTGGGAGTCAAAGTCCGTGGTCTGGAGCTTCTTGTAGACGTCAAAGTTCTCTGAGCAGGATTAGGATTACTAGTTGAGGACTCCTTTAGGGCATACGCAGGCGACAACTCTGGACACTGAGGACGAATATGACCACGCTGCTTACATCTGTAACAGACTACTTGCTTTCTAGGTTTATGTTGATAATGTGTGCTGTGAGCAGCAACTTCACATTCATGCTGCTTGTCTTGCTCACGTACTTGTAAACGGGACTCTTCAGCAATCAGTTCAACAAGGATGTCTTTATACACAAATTTCTCATCACTCCAGCGCAGGATGCTTTGTACAATCCCATCATACTGTGCCGGGAGGTATCGCAGCAGCTGAAAAGAGAGGTATGTTTCTTTAACTGGACTTTTAATTCCATTTAACTGCGCCTGGATCCTCATTAACCTCGCTGAAAACAAGCTGATGCTTTCATTCGGAAGAATCTTACAGGAAAACAACTCGGTTACCAGCTGCATGTGACGACTCCGGTTATCCGGTTCGAAGAAAGTTTTCAGTCTTTGCCAAGCCTCCTTTGCATCAGTTAGTCCTTCAATAACTTTACGGTACTCTGGGGACATGTTGTGGTATATGGTCGAGATGGCAGCACTTGCTCGCTGATTAAAATCACGGAGGTCTCTATAAGTAATTCCCTTCTCCACATCGACGACTGGTGCCTTTTCACTACCAGCAACAATGCCCCAGCATCCACGCTCCATCAGAACATACATGACATCGGCTGACCAATTTCCATAATTTGTAGCAGCCAGTCTCTCCACACTAAATACATTAGCAGCCATAACTAAAGTCTATTTAAGACTCAAAAACTTTATTTAAAAAACTCAATTTCATATAGAGAAAAACTCAATTTATGCCCCCCCCCACTCATTAATCAATGAGGGTGCCAAAAAAAACTTCAAAAAAACCATTTTTCTCTTACTTTAAACTTTTATTTTTATTTTTACTACTATATTTAAGCTTATTTTTCTTTATTATATTAACTTTTACTTCACAAATTGAAATTTTAATTATTACTGGAATAAATTTATATTTGTTGCCAAAAAACTTTTTCTTCACTGTCAATATAACTATATTAGCCAACAACACAGCATTAAGAAACCTTTAAATTTAATATGGGACTGGCCCATAACCAAAAATGTAAGCCTAAAATATATTTTAGCTAAGAATTGTTGCTGTTCAGTCCTCAATATTAAATAAGGAATCTTACTACCTTACAGCAACTAAACTAATACATGTTATATTAAGCAGCAAATGGCAATGGAAGCCAACTGGAAACTAAGGTAGTGAAAACATGTTGACAGTGAGAGGCAATAAAGACAAGAAATTTATATAAAACAACTAACGTTTATTAAATATTAATAACAAGTAAAAATAAAGTAACATCATTAATATATCACAGAATTGATGTTCAACCAGAAAAAAACTTTAAACGTATGAGAGAAAAATAAACTGCTATTTAAATTTAATGTATATATATATGTGGAGAGAAACTGACTATTATCAAGAAATGATGATGTCACAACTATTAGTTTTTACTCCGGTGAACCAGTAGAGCCAAGAAAATATAAGTCCACATCCTCTGGACGAACAACAGGCTATCTTAAAAGAATAACCTTTCAAAAGCAATTTACTATTTCAAAGAAAATTAACTCGTATACATCTTCCCTAAGTTCAATTAATGAAACAAAAAATTACATCATGGCCAATAATTAAGCCTTACCACCAGCAGTAAAACAGATAACAAAAAGCGCGATATTCTATTAAATTAATTCATATTTATACTATCGTCTGCCAAAAATATCCGTGCGGTTCACCGTAAACATGAAACGCCCACATAACTAACCAATCAGAAAATAGATGGCTGAACGATTGATTGTGAGCGTTCAAAACTTAAACAGGCGCAACCAAACGGTGAAAACTAAAAGTTCAGTAGCGAAGGGTTAATGTCGCAACGGACTAAACCAAGATGGCGACGTAAACAAACCCGAAGTAGCTGCAACGCGGTACTTCGGAAAAATTACACATTAAAGTTAATAACGTAAGTAATGCAATTATTTTACACTTTAATAAAGATTTAATAAATTTAAAAGACAATAACTTCTATTTATAATAGATTAAGTATATTAAAGACTTGAAATAAAAACGATGTCAAGTACAATTATATATTTAAAGAGGGCCAAAAGCTAACAGCAAGAACACATGGGAAGGGGCCATGACCATCGAGCTTTAATTTAGGTAGAGCGAAATGGCAACCCCTTTGCGTGCCCAACATCATCGAGAAGTGTCACGTGACAATAACTTTGAGATTTCTCCTTTCTCCTGTGCGCGTGAACTACTACCACGGAGTAATAAGACAGGAGAAGAAGGTAACGCTGAAATTTTGTGATGTTGTTTTCTAATGTTTACAGATGGCGCCAGCGTGCAATCCTTCCTTCTCTCCAGCTTCCGCAATGTTATTCAATGGGGAAATGTCTCGTTTTAATTATTTTTTTAAAAATTATATCAAGCTGAAAAAATTTCGATTGAAAGCAAATTTCATTAAATAGAGTATTCTAACCAACATGTTTTTTTTAAGAGCCATTTTATGCTAATTTTACTTTGAAAGAAGGCTTTTAAAAAACGACGATTCTTATGAACCGAAGCTAGCTAAAACAGACAATTGGAAGGAAGGAAAATGGATGAAATTTTGTAAAGAAAAAAAATAAACTTACTTTAGGTGCAGAAAACACGAACTCGGACTTTATTTTTCTCCTAGGGCTTTTTTTTTTTTTCTTCTTATCACTATCATAGCCTGTTTTACAACTAGGAACGAAGCATTTATTTGAAACATCTGAATTATGCAGTTTTAAGAACTTACAAAGAAATTAAATTGCTTAAAATAAAAAATTTTAAATGTACTCCAGCAAAATTCGATTGAAAACAACAGTATATCCGCGCCGTAGTAGGGAGGAATGACAAGTGGCGCCCATCGAGCAGATATACTAGTAGAGGGCGAATCCCTATTCTTTTCTACGGAAGAAAACGTGTCCAACATGTTATTTCGTTGAGCTAACTTTTTTCGCTACTTATCGCTTTCTTGGCAATAGTTTTTTTCCCATAAAACACATTTTTTTAGGTTGTAAATAACAAAGATTATTTACATCATTAGATATTATTTGACAAATATAGTATAAGAGTTATGCATTTATTATTATTATTTCTAGCGTCTCTTTGTAGCGGCAGACCTCTACGGAGCTAAGTGAGTTTGGCAAGAATTCACGCTTGGCGCCCACTGTGGCTTGACGCTATGCGCTTACGCACAACGAGGAAAGATCACAAACCACGCGGACGCAATACCTCTAAGATTCGGCTTTCGGCTAACACAATTCCGTAGTAGTTCACGCGCATAGGAGAAAGGAGAAATCTCAAAGTTATTGTCACGTGACACTTCTCGATGATGTTGGGCACGCAAAGGGGTTGCCATTTCTCTCTCTACCTAAATTAAAGCTCGTCTCGATGGTGGCGCCCTCAATATTTACCAAAAATTTAGATCACAGTTTCGTAGCTTTCTCCCATTGGACCTTCAACTCCTATTAATATTACTCCGTGACTACTACGGTATTGTTTTAGACGAAAGCCGAATCATAGAGGTATTGCGCCCGCGTGGTTTGTGATCTTTCCTCGTAGTGCGTAAGCGCATAGCGTCAAGCCACAGTGGGCGCCAAGCGTGAATTCTCGCCAAACTCACTTAGCTCCGTAGAGGTCTGCCGCTACAAAGAGACGCTCGAAATAATAATAATAAATACATAACTCTTATAATATATTTGTCAAATAATATCTAATGATGCATGCTAATAATATCTAATGATAGACCTTTTTTCCCATAAAAAACATTTTTTTAGGTTTTAAATACCAAAGATTATTGCAAATAATCTTTGGTATTTACAACCTAAAAAAATGTTTTTTATGGGAAAAAAACTATTGCCAAGAAAGCGATAAGTAGCGAAAAAAGTTAGCTCAACGAAATAACATGTTGGACACGTTTTCTTCCGTAGAAAAGAATAGGGATTCGCCCTCTACTAGTATATCTGCTCGATGGCTATGACCTGTTAAAAATGCCGTGATAGGTGGAGTTAGGGTCCAGGAATTAATGCGAGCCTGTGGGATCAGCGAAAACGTGTGCCTACCCTTCTCTGAACTATCCCACAGGTTTTGCCATTTGAGATTAATAATTTCTTTGATTCTATTTTTGACATAGGAGGGTGGGGCAGGGATTGTGGAACACTTGGGGGGGAAATCAGTTGCTTCTTTTGCAAGGGAGTCAGCGAGTTCATTGCCGATCACGCCCCTGTGGGCAGAAACGTGTGCCAGGGAGCAAGTTAAGTTAGGATTCGTTAAGAGTTTTTTGATCTGTTGAATTTGTGGGTGTCTGCTCCGATGCCGAGCTATTGCCTGAAGGCCCGAGAGACTATCGCTGAAGATGTTAAAGAAATCATTCGTGTTCGAGTCGCCAATCCAGCGTATTGCTTTTTCTATGGCACAGATTTCCGCTTGGAAGACTGTATTATAGTCCTCGAGCCTGCAGGCCCACCGATGGGCCACGGTCCAGCACGCAAAACGCTGCTGCAACCCCGGCGTCCGTTTTGGAACCGTCAGTGTAGATCGCCACTGGAGCAGAGGGAGAGAAACTATTTTTAGTGCAATTGGTGATGAATGGGGCAGCATCCTTGCCTGGGTGAATATCCCAGCTGCAGGTCAAAGTTTGTATGGGGGTTTGTGGGAAGATGATGTTTGTTAATTCGGGGTCTTTAAGCTGTAGGATTTGAGTTTTTATATATGTCTGCGAGACCTGCAGGTGGGCATGAGGAATCCCAGTGATTACGGTGAGGGCATCAGTGGATATTGTTTTATATCCTCTTGCAATTTGCAAGAGGAAGGGTCTTTGGACTGAGTTAAGAGAGGTAATGGCATCAGTTCTCAGGTGACCACCCCAAATGGCGGCTCCGTAGGTTATTATTTTCTCGATGATTGTTTTATACCATGTTTTTAAGAGAGAGGTAGAGATACCCCACCTCTTTCCCGCCATTTTTGCTGAGCTGTGGTATATGTTTGAGTCTTTAGCTTAATTTCTTTAACGTGAGCCAGCCAGTTGAGGTGCCTGTCAAAGGTGATGCCAAGGAGTTTCATGTTTTCGACATGATTGACACTGATGCCGTCTATCCGCATCTTGGGATTCCTAGTTCTTTTAAGGGCTTTAGGGAAGGCGAGAGTTAATGCTTTGGTTTTAGATGGGGATAACTTTAAGTCGAATTCTTTCAAAAGTTTACTGAAGTGGGAAAGGGCTTCCTGGGCCTGGTCCTCCAGGTTTTTTCTAGTTCGACCCGAGACAAGCAGTGAGAAATCATCCGCGTAAGCAAATGTTGTGAAGTCCGCAGAGTTCATGCTTTTGAGTATTTTGTCAGCTATCGGATTCCACAGGATAGGACCTAGGCAGGAACCCTGTGGGCAGCCTTTAGTTTGGGGATGTTCGGTATTCTCGTCACCCCAGTTGACAATAATTTTCCTATGGGAGAGGTATGAGCGGATGATTCCGGCCAGATTACTCGGGCAGTTAAGGTCTTGTAGGGCGCGTAGAATGTGTGGCCACTCGACATTGTCGAAGGCTCCTTGAATGTCTTGAGAGATGATAGTGGTGTAATTTGATGCATTACAGCTGACGGCGCAGGAATTTTTTATGGCTTGTAGCGCTTGGTCGCAAGATCTGCCCTCTCTGAACCCAAATTGGTTAGGATGTAGTATATTATTTGTTTCGAGGTAAAAGTTTAATCTTGTTACAATTAATTTTTCTAATAATTTGCCTAAAGTGGGGAGAAAGCAGATCGGTCTGTAGGAAGAGGGTTCAGAGGGAAGTTTCCCTTGCTTCAAAAAGTACACCACTTCACCTCTTCTGAGAGTTTCGGGGAAGTATTGGTGTTTGAGACATAGATTGGTCCATTTCTGAAGGATGTGGGGCATTGTGCAGTGTACGTTTCGTAAGATTTTAAAATCTATGTTGTCCGGACCTGGAGCCTTTTTTATGTTGAAGCTGTGAAGAGTGGCTTTAACCTCAGACTCCGTGAAGGGAACATCCGAGGGAGCCGAGTAGAGTGGTGCTTGGTGTTGTGGGTAGACGGTTCTTGGGAAAAGGATGTTTGTGAGGTACTCTAGACTGTTACGTTTTGAGGAGGGAGCTGGAGGACGTTCCAGTTTCAGCTGGGGCGGGGTGAAGAATTTTTGACTGTAAAACTTTTGAGCTGTGCCGAATATTTGTGTTTGTGATGTGCAGAATTTCTTCCATGCGTTATGTTTGGCTTCGTTGATGTGTTTTATTTTCTGTCTGTGTTGTTGTAGAAGTGACGGGTCAAGGTATTTTACTTGTCTTCTTAGGGCGGTTAGGTGATTACGCATGGAACGGAGCTGGAGAGACCAGAAGGAATAGGCGTACTGCCGTCCCGATTTCTTGAGCCTGAATGCTGCGGCCGTGGCTGTCTGGATGGAGGCTATTAGATTAACTGTAAAATTTTATAATTGTGTGGTGTTGTTAATGGCGTTGAGTTCGTCTGTTAGTGATAAGGAGGAGTTGAGTAAAAGTTTGTTAAATTTATTGAAGTTTCCGCGTTTAGTGGCAAACCGTTTAGAGTATGTTACTGTGGGTATTGAATTGATAGAGTATGTGATGTAATTGTGATCTGTGTTATTAAAAATGTCCAGGACTGACCAGTCGAAGATTCGAGCTAGGGTCTTTGTATTGCAGAGAGTAAAGTCTGGCCAGCCCTGGGCATTGTCCTTTTGGAAGGTGGGAGCAGAGTTTTCTAGGTTAGCAAGGCAGAGGTTATTGGAGGCTATAAATTCTATAAGGCTGCGACCTCTGCTGTTCTCAATCGGTGAGCACCAAAGGGGGGAGTTAGCATTGAGGTCGCAGCCGCAGATGAAGAGTGACTTTTGTGTGATTAAATGTTGCCATTCCAGTAGACAGGCCTCAAAATCCGCTGACGGGGCAGCGTAAGCGCTGCCAATAATCAGTTCGCCCTCCTTCGTGGTCAGTGTGATAAAAGCACAATGGTCCCCAGTGTAAAGATGAGTGTAAATAAGGGTTTGTGATCGAATTATAATGTGAGCTGAGTTGTTTTTAGAGCTGAAACTGGACCAGGAAGAAGGGAAGCCGTACAGATCTCCCCCAACGGGGCAATATGCGTCCTGGAGCAGTCCGATGTCCACGGAGTTATCCTCCATGAACGTGCGGACCGTCGAGTTCGCCGCCTTGCACCTGTTGAAGTTGATCTGCACGATCTTGAGGTTATTGAAATTAACTAGGGGTTCCAGAGAGGAAGAGGATGTTGCCTCTGAGGAAGGTGAGGAGAGAACTTTTTTGTTTTTGTTTTTGGGTTTGAATTTTAATGGTTATTTTGAGGTAGGATGGTTGGTTAGTTGAGGTATAAGGGTTGTTACCTTCCTGAGGTGCGATTGGAGCTGTCGTGGTAGTGACCGTCAGCATAACGAGAGTCATCAGCGTAATAGGGTTCGTCGTAGGGTCTGTCATAGGGTCCGTCAGCGTAGTACCCTTGGTTATAGGGGTAGTTGTAGTAGTCAGAGTACAGTGGGTAGTCGGGATATGTCTGATATTTTGAGTCCTGCAGAGAGGGTCCTGGGACTGAACTGTGGTTCCTGCTGAGTGACCTTTGTAGGAAAGCACTACTGGAAGTTCTTTGTTGGTTGGCACTCTTTTGAGAGGTGTGTTTGCGGCTTCTAGAGGGGAGTCTTTGGGATGATTTGGAGTGAGCCTTGTAAGTCTTTGTAGACCTGGAGCGGCGTCTTGTTGGGCGCTTTGGGGAGTCCGTCCTGCTTTTCCTAGGGGGAGGTGGAGGGGGGAGCCGAGACTGTGGATGAAAACTTGGCTTTCAATTCCTCTCTATGGGATTTGTATTTCTCCGCATAGAGTGGACAGTCCATAGAGTAGGCCTGATGGTTGGAGGGAAGGGCTCTTTCGTGATTTCTTCTCCTAGTAATGTTGAACCTCTGGCAGTTGATGCAACTCGCCCTGGCGTTGCACCCCTCATTCTTGTGACTGCCTGAGCACTGCGAGCAGAAGAGCTTGTCGCTGCACTTGGACGTTGGGTGCTCCAGCGACTGACATTTAGTGCATCTCAGGACCCTTGTATAGGGCCTGAAGATGCATCTGAAGAGGCCCAGATTAAATGCCTGAGACTTGATAAAAGCTTCTGCAAAGGGCAGCGGGGCTTGAAAAACGAGGTTTTTAAGGTGTGCTGCTCTGGCGGGTTGTGTTCTTACATGCTTGATAAGGTCTTGGAGGTCCCCAGGGAGGCTGCTGGCCTGAAAGAGTTTTTGGACGAGATCTGCATCCTCTAAGTCTGTCGGCACTCCCAAGAGCAAGAACCAGATGGTGGGGCAGGGTTTAGGCTTGATATCCAGTTTTTCTTTTATCTCCTGGAAAGTCTGCAGATCCTTTGCCAGGAGGACTGCCTCTTCAGGGGAGGAGCATCTGATGTCAACTGAGGCTCTGAATACTTGTTTTCCTTCGATCTTTCCTATAGCTGATATGTGGTGTTTCTTCAGCAGGTTGAGGATATCGGTGCCTCTGTCAGTGGTTGCGTGTGATTTTATGTACAGGGTGCTTCTGAGTCTTCTGTATTGTGCTGCAGCCTGTAGTAAGTTCTTGTGGAGTTGGTTGGAGGTCTTTTACTTAAGGTTATTATCATGGGCCCGGGCAACGCCGGTCGGGTTCGTTCGGTTCCAGGTTAATTTTTAGGAATTTATTTTATGTTATTAGCAGCCCGCGTATGCACTTCTGCAGGCACCGGGGTCACAAGGCAGAGTTTCGTTCGGTTCAAGGTTTTTTTTTTTTTTTTTTTTTTTTTTACAGCTGATTATTATTATTATTATTATTATTGCGATGCTTTTATTTAAAAATAGAAATTCAAACAAAATCGAGTTAAAGATATAAAATCATACAATTTTAAGTTTCATTTAAGTTTATTTTCATGGGCCCGGGCAACGCCGGGCGGGTTCGTTCCGTTCCAGCTTAATTTTGGGGGATTTTTTTTATGTTATTAGCGGCCGGCGTATGCGCTGCCGCAGGCACCGAGGACACAAGGCAGAGTTTCGTTCGGTTCGAGGTAATTTTTTTGTTACAGCTGATTATTTTTTTCACGATGCTTTTATTTAAGAATAGAAATTCAAACAAAATCGATTTTAAGAGATAAAATCATACAAATTTAGTGTTCATTTAAGGTTATTATCATAGGCCCGGGCAGCGCCGGGCGGGTCAGCTAACATGTAGTCATAGTATTAAACGAAATAGAAAATAAAAGATACAGTCGGCTGCAAAATTATTCGAGCACTAGCCAATAATTCCTATATTAAAAAAGTACATTTAAGACTGTTTTGTTCAATAAATCCTTGTCGAATCATGTTCCTAGACTGACTAAGAACATGACTCGATAAGGATTTATTTAACAAAGCAGTATTAAGTGCACTTTTTTTAGACAGGGATTATTGCTAGTGCTCGAATAATTTTGCAGCCGACTGTAGCAACTGTTTATTTGGAGTCAGTTTGACGTCACATTGACAGTATTTTGTAGAAAGTGATGTCATATATAGTATTTCTATTTATAAGCATTTTTCCGAATTTCTTTTTTTTTTTAAGTGAAATGTCGTAAATTATATTAGATGTTTTAACTTGAAATACATTTAAATAATGATGCGATGATTTTTGAAACATTACGGTCAATAAAGTGACCGTCGAATTCGGCGAAGTTGGATATCCGCGATTGTAATGAAATGCTCGCCCTCTGGTGGGCTACGGTGAAATTACAATAAACATGGTTTAATTCGAATTCCATATAGCCGCCATTGCTAGCCGATGTTTAGTTTCACATATATTTATTGAATAAAAATGAATAAATACGGTAAAAAAGATAACACATACTTTTGTGTGCCACAGTGTAAATCCAAAGCATCAAGAAATCCAGAATTGAGCTTCCATTTATTTCCAAATGACGAATTTAAAATTTCAGTTGCTTCGGCTAATGGAAGTAAAGAATTAATCAGATGATTTGAAACTAATATTTGTTCAACTTCATTTAAAATCTACTTCCGAATCGAACTTTGAATAAACTGAAGTATTTTTTCCAAAAGCAATCAATTTTCCATAATGTAATGGCGGAGAAATTATAGTACGAATATTAAGTAGAATAACAAGAACACTATTGGAACACACGTGGCTAATGTTTACTAACAACTGCAGTGTTCACAAAGCGCCGTCTATCGATCATTACAAACGCGGATTGCACACTCTTGATATATTTCTACAGCTCAGTGTTAAGAGTTAGCTCGTTAAAAAGTCGGAATTACGAACAAAATAAAAATTTATTCCTTGAATAAAAATCTAACATAAACGTTATTTGAATAAACATATCGTTCTAAAAACTGCTTTCATCCAGTAATGAAAATAAAAACGGCAACAGTAACCTTGAGATTGTAGGTTAAACACAATTTCTCCATGTGCCAGATTCGGACGATCCCAGAATGTAAACATTGGACTTGATTTTGAAAGTGTAGCACTCATCTGTTTTGATCACGATAATATTATTTACTAATCAGTTACCTTCAAAAACGTTTTCGTATTTTTAACAAACATAATGACTGTATCAGATTAGTCCGCATTGACCGATATGTTATTCTATACTTTATCATGCTAATTGACTGTTTTTATTTTTATTTTTTATTTTATTTCGTTACTGCTTTAACATTGCATATGTATTTATTTATTTAAATTCCCATCATACTATAGGTATGGGGAGTAAAAATTTTCGATTTCAGTTTCTTGACGTTTTTACACGTTTCGAGGAATCCGAAATTCACGAAATTGATGTGGTATTCGTCTGTAGGTTATTCATTTTATTTTGACATTTAGGGTTTACTTCTCTATGATGAAAATCTTTTGCATTCATAAAGGGAAATAAATAAATATTGCGGAAATTTGTATTGAAAAATATAGAAGAAAGTTTCATGATCGCAACAACGTACTAATTTTCTATAAGTATTTTTACAAATTTCATGCATTTCACAAATGCAATCATAACACATGCAAAATTTTAACTTGTTCTCTGAGTAATTTCAAAAATCTCTTGCATAACGATTCACAAATGCGTCTAATTTAATTACATGTCTAATTTAATTACATATACAACATTAAAAAATTTTTCTCTATGTATAACTTCTCAATTATTCTTGAAAAAAGCATCAATATAAAAAAAGTTTTCATTCGTACTGTCTGGATCGGTTAACCGTACGAGAAATAGAAGACAGAAAAGTACACTTTAAAAGCCGTTACTTTCTAGTCAGTCGAATTCATTTCTAATTCATCAAATGCGACTGGTTAGTTCAAGCACATTTTCAATAAAAAATAATAAATTCTTAATCTGGAGTTAGACATTTAAAAAAAAAGGCAATTCGTAAATAGTTGTCATGCAAGTGTCACGTGAATATTGAGAAACTCATTTGCATTTCCAAGGTTGTTGATGAGAATTCTGTTAGCCAAGGCCGAATTCTCATTAAAGGAAGCTTCAAGTATAATAAACTTTTCGAATTCTGAATTTCTTTAAAGGACTAAAAGAAATAATACTGTAGCTTTTGAAAAGAGATCTGAATTCTGAAAGTAAAGGCCTCTTACAAGACGAAAATATAAGCCCCCATCCCCTCCCCCCACTTTTTAACACTTTCCAACAAAATTGAAAAGTGTTTATTATTTTAATTCGATTTTTTGTCTGGTCATGCGCTAATTTACATAAATAATTATCATGTTTTTATTAACTCGCTTTCTTCTTTGTTTGTTTGTCCAGTACAAATATTGCAATCGATTTTTAACTAACTTCCCGACTAGCTAGACATTTGAAACTTTTAGAATAGCTCAGAACACGATAACAATGCATTTTTTAAATACTCTTATTCAATTAATAAATGTTTGAGAATTTCTGATAATTGTTCTTTTTATTACGCATTTGATCTTTTTTTTTTTTTTTTTCCCCAAGTTGATGGGATAATTCAGCAAAAGAATTTTAAAAAAGTATTTATTAATACATAGAATTGTCAAGTTTATATGATTCAACAGAAAATTTAAAAACGCGGTATATAAAAAGTTGTTTTTATCTTGTAATTATTTTAGAATCCATTTAAATTAATATATGTTATTCAGAGTGACTATAGAATGTTCCCTATTAATAAGACATAAACAGCACTCCTGGTTTTTGTATAGATACCCACAAAAGAATTCAAATACAATATATTTTTTAAAAAAATCTAATAATTTGATTATTCACTGTATTATTAAATACCCCCCCCCCTTTTTTTTTTTTTTTTTAATTTTTATTTATTATTTATTTATTTATTTTTTAACAGACAGAATTTTCCGCTTTCCAAAATATATATATTTTTTAAACTTTATCCAATTTACTCTATTCCTCAATAAAAATCCAAATTATAAAATGTATATAGTTTATATGTATATGTATATACATTGTACTATAATATCGACAGTGGGATCGAAAAGCCTTGACGGCTTTATATTCTTAAATTAACTTAGCCATTTAAACTATAAGTTACTAAATTGACTTAAAAATGTGCAGAATTTTATAAAATTAATTAAAAAATTCAAGGAGCTCTGTTTTGAGAATTACAAAATTTAAATGTTTATATTACCCCCCCCCCCCCCCCCGACAAAAAAAAGTATTTTGTGTGTCTCTGTAAATAAATTTTAAATGATATGCACACCATTTTCAACAGAGAATCTGCTCCAATCACCATTAAGCCACTATTAATAAGATATTTGCATTTCATCAAGCATATTTATAAAAGGTATAAATCGAGCAGGTCCACAGAAAAAAACAAACCCATAACAAGTTTTTAATACTGCCGTAAAGTTTTTTTTTTTTTCCTTCCTAAAAGGAAATAATGATAATTACTTTATGTATATATGTATGTATACATGGTTGTTTGTTTCAGATTTCAAAAATAAAAATTAGAATTAGAATTAAAAAAGTAAGATTAGATTAAATAAAATTGAAACAAATGCTTCATCTGAATATTTTATATAGAAGGCTAAGATAGAGATTTATTTATAGAGATCTCTTCTTTATAGAACTTCATTCATTATACTGTTCAAATAACAATATAAAGTTGTCTAATATATTATTATTTCTTGAAAAGTAATTAACACACACATAGAAAATCAAAATGTGTCATACAGGACAAGTTTTGATTTTCTATATTTTCTATTCTTTTTGCTAATAAAATTTGCACCTTCAGAGTGATGATACTAAAATAGAAGGGGTGACAATTTTCATTTTTTGTAACTGGAGCCCAATGTATGCGACGGCCCAAAAGTGTATCAGATGGTAAATTTCTTAGAAGTTTTAAAGCAAGAAAGAAAAATTATGCAGCTCACATAGATTATAAAACACAATCCAACTGCAATTGAAGGTTTCACCCTTCGATCTTTAATTTTTTTAACGATGTTTTAAATAGTAAAAACGCAAAATACAAATGAAAATGCACTTTGAACAATTTCTTCTTATGTACTAAATGTATCTGAAAGGGTTGGTGGGGCTCTGTATATCTTATTCTATAGGAAACTAGCTTATGTAAACCTTGATAATGTGTATAAGTTAATTTCGGTATGTTTAGTGTAACATAAAGATCAATAGCGCAATGAAATCATTATCATTAAACACAATAAATGTAATTAGAATTTAAATAAAATCATTTACAATTTTTAAATCTTGATATATATATAAATATAAATATACCGTAAAATACCGTTCAAGCGCCTCCTCAGTCTTCAGAGGAAATTGGGACATATTTGGAGTAGGGGCAGATAAACACATAAAAATATGCAAAAATATAGAAATTGGCTTTTATTTTCCTGCTAAAATTAAGTGGCATAATATTGGTTTTTAAAATAAAATATACATAATTTTTAAATTTCAATGATAAAATAAAGAATTAATTACAAAAAATTCTTATTTACAACATTCAACTAACTGGAAAAATTGGGAAAGTACAATGTTTATAATATATATATATATATATATATATACTAGCAGACTGCGCCCGCTTCACGGGAACCAAACTTAAATGAATTTTCAAAAGAATTGAATCGCTATTTATTTTTTATATCACATTTTGGGCTTTGTAACATAATTAAAAATTCCTTTTAAGGTCAAAATAACATATTACAAATTAAATTAAATATTTCTTCTGTTTTGCAACAATGCTCTATGTGAATATCTTAATATCTTATGTGAATGATTCTCAAGAACGAATCAACAATTGTTTACAAATTTAGTGGATTATGTATGGGAAATAAGTACGCTGTAATTTAAAAATTGCAGCTTTTTAGAACTTCAAAACTGACAATTTTTAAAAATTTATTCATTATTCTTTAATATTAGGCTGTTTTTGTTTAATATTAGACTCTTATTTTAAGATACAAGCAATCGAATGGTATCGCGTTGTGAAACTTTGTAACGTAGTATCTTTAAATCTAATAACTTGGTGTAAATAGTGTCCTCACAAAAAATGAACAGTTTTTAAAACTCTTTTAAAAAAGTATGACATCTATGCAGTATCTTTTTAAAAAATTCATCAGTTTTTACTAAAAAAAAAAATGGCCGACCTTCATCAAAAGCAGTTGAATGATATCGCGTTGTGAAACTTTGCAACGTAATATTTTTAAATCTAATAACTTGATCTATATAGTGTCCTCACAAAAAAATGAGCAGTTTTAGAGCTTTTTTTAAAAAGTATAACATCTATGCAGTATCTTAAAAAAAATTCATGAATTTTTACTAAAAAAAATGGCTAACTTTCATCACCAAAGTAGTTAAATCTAGACCAATCAAAAATAGGAGTGGTCCGCCGACAAATTCTTTGCTTTATTTATGTAGATTGTACAATTTGGATTTTTACTGACGCAATAGAGTAAATGAGATAAAGTTTTAAAAAATCGAAATTTTTCGGAAAACGGAAAATTTTGTCTGTTTCAGGAAAAAAAAAAAAAAAAAACAGTGAATTTCTGTTTGATAATACAGTGGATGATCAAATCATCATATATATATATATATATATATACATATGTGTGTGTGTATGTATATATATTCTATTTTCTAGAAAAATACTGGTCGAAATAGCTTTGAACTTCAGGCATGCAAAGAACATTTTTGAACTCATATTCTCTCCATTATCGATTTAGACATGACCGCAGACTAACCACAAAAAATACTTTAGATCACTCTGTATCATAAAATGCTACAAATGATATTTAACTTTAATACATGATTTTACTTACTATGTACAATATCTGTATGCTCTTTTGTTGGAATCAACCGCACAATCTTTTAGACATTTTTTTTTTTTCCAAAAATTATTATTATTATTATTTGGCAAGATTTTGCTTATAACTAGAATTGATTTCAACAAAATTTTACAAAAAGTGCAGGGAATATGACAAAACATTAGAAAAACTTTTTTTTCTGAAAAATAAAATACACATAAATAAAACTTGGATAAAATAAATAAATCCAACAGAAGCTCATTAACATATTCAAATATAAGAAAGCCTTACTTTAAGCTTCTGTTCAATCACCATGTGTATTTTATTAAATTTGAATGATAAAATACACATGTTTAATTTTCGCTGAGGTATGATTGTGTGTAGTAAATATTGTTTTACTGCGCATGCGCAATATATATATATTAAGTTAGTGTATTGGGCAACTTATGTTAAAAGTTCATTTGATAAGAGTAAAATTAAGCAAATCATTACCAAGAGAATGAGCTAGATTTTTTATATTTTCCAGAGTTGAGATTTTATAAGGGGTTTTTCATATGTTACGTATTCAATCTGAAGATCCAATTATTTCAGCCGCATTGTACAACTTCTTAAAAAAAAAAAAAAAAAAAAAAAAAAAAAAATGATTTTGATGAAATTCTGGCAAAAGCAGAATTTAGTTTAAGACGGAGAACTATTAGTTTTTTTTTTCCCCAAATTATAACATTGCTTTCAAATTATTCAATTATATTTTCGATAAATTTTAAATTTCGATAAATGTCCAACTATCGTAAAACTGGTATCGTAAAAATCCGCAGAATGAGACTAATAGGCCTCAGTCCTAAAAAAAAAAAAACTTATGTCTTCTAACTATAACATAATTTTATTTATTTACTAAAATATGTGAGTTTATAAGGAGTTTTTCACAAAAAAATGACTTTTGCAACGTGGCTAAAATAATTAGATCTGCGAATTAAACACGTAGCATATGAAAAACTGTTGTGAAATTTCAACTCTGGAAAATATCTAAAATCTTGCCCATTCTTTTGCCGATAATTTGCTTAATATATACTCTATTAAAATTAACTTTGGACGTAAGTTGCCCAATATGTCTAGCTTTCAAACTATTTAATAATATATACATATAAATTTCTGTCTTTCGCGCATGCGTAATAAAAAAATATTTACTACAAATGCTCACATTCCATCAAAATATACACATGTGAATTTTATGTTTCAATAAGGTTTCTCTAATAATTTTTCAATTTTTCTGCAAGTTTTCTAAAATTTTGTTGAAATTCATTCTTGATAGAGGCAAAAAACATATCAAAGAAAAAAAAAAAAGTGTAAATAATCTTGTTTAATAATAAACGTCTTGTCTAAATCTTGTTTAAATAATAAACGTTTTCAGGTGTGAGGAATCCGAAAATGACAAAATTTGTATGGTGTCTGTCTGTAGGGTGTCTGTTAGTCTGTTAGTGTGTTAGTCCGTTAGTTTGTTAGTCTGTGTACACGATATCTCAAGAACAAATTGTCGCAGAGAGGTCAGATCAGTTTTAAAATATTACTTTCGACACTGGCAAGAACCCTATTCATTTGCAACATTCGAATTTAAAAACTTCAGCAGTTATTCGAAATTTACGATTTTCTTAACATGGGAGAATAGGACAAAAATTCACTTAAACGTGCATTAAATGGAAACTTTTTACTGTAAAAATGTCAGACCAGTTTTAAAATATCAGTTTTGATGCCAGAATGAACATCAGTAAATATAAATATGCTACTTTGAAAATTTCGCAAGTTATTGGAAATTTACGAATTTCTTAACACGGCAGTATAGGGAAAATTTTCACATAAACGTCAATTTTGAGAGATATTTCATCGTAAAGATGTCAGACTACTTTTGAAATATTATTTAGGACACTGGCATAAATATTAATGACTATGAATTTTCCAATATAAAAATTTCGTAAGTTATTGGAAATTTACGAATTTCTTAACATGGCAGTATAGAGCAAAATTTCACATAAACGTCAATCTTGAGGGATATTTTCATCGTAAAGATGTCAAACCACTTTCGAAATATTATTTAGGATACTGGCATGAATATCATAGACTATATGATTTTTCCAATTTAAAAAATTCGTAAGTTATTTGGAATTTACGATTCACTTAACATGTCAGAATAAGGCAAAATTGAGCATAAACTTCCATTTTGAGGATCATAAATACATTAGACAACTTCAAAATTTTTATGATATTTGTTTGAACATGATTGAATACAAATATTCTAATAGGAAAATTTCGTAAATTATTCGTAATTTACTATTTTATCAACATAGCGAAATTGTAAAATTTTCATATAAATATGAATTTTGAGGATTATTGCATTGGAAATAATAGCATGAAAACTAAACAACGGAGTTGACCCTGATAAAATAAATTAATAGATTAGAATAAGATAAATATATCGAAGTGAACGCTGGATAGCCTATTAGGCGGGGATTGCATTCTGTCACTGTATCAAGCTTTGGTCAAATTCATTTCTTTTAACATGATTATAAAATGTGTCGCACTAGAAATTTATGAGAACATAAATATGATGGAGAACTGAGCACAGTCCACCTATGCCAACTAGTTTTTTTTTTTTTTTTCTAATCATAATGACAGAATTTTCCGGTAGATACAATAGCGTAATTTCTTGCGTACAATCGCAGCTCGTGTTAATCAGTTTTGCACCAGAAATTTTAATTAACAGACAAATTTATATGTACCAAGTTTTTTTTTTTTTTTTTTTTTTTTTTTAAATACAAATGTAGCTTTTTTTTTTTTTTTTTTTTTTTTTTTTTTGTTAATTAAAATTTCTGATATGAAATCGGTTTATCCGATCTGTGGATTATACGTAGAAAATTACTGTATACTCGGTAATAAATTAAAAAAAAAAAAAAAAAAAAAAGAAAGAAAGAAAGAAAAGAAAAGAAAGAAAAAGAAAAGAAAAAATTAACGATGAATGATTCCCTGCCCAGTGACAGGAAAAGAACTTATGACTTTTCTTTATTCTGTTAGTTTCTGTTTTAAGTTACGTCATTCTGGATAACCATTGAATGAAACTTCCATAGAAACGCCTCTATTATTTGCTTTCCCCGGGGGGAAGATGAAGTTTTTTTTTTCTAATGCCGATAAAGAATTCCAATTCTAGTTTTTAAAAGAGGTGTCTGACTGACTCGAAGTCACGTGAAAAACGTTTACGTCAAATACAGCTCTTGCTCAAGCGCGTCGCGATAAACCGTCACACGGGATGAGAGAAAGAGAGTCAGTAGTGCAATTAGAAAAAAGTGTTTTCTCGGATTTTATTTACGAAAAATATTGCTTTCGTTTAAAATTCTGCTGCTTTAGTTTTCACTCGTAAAATGTGATGCTGCTGTGTGAAGATTAGATTGGCACAATCGAGAAATAATTTGGCGTACAGGTAAGTGTTTTTTTTTTTTTTTCATATTTAAAATTAATTTTGTACAATTAGTTTTTTAAATGCTGAATAGAGAGGCAAGTAAATAATTATTTCGCAAATAATTAGAGAACTGAAAATTAAAATTTAATAATAAGAAAAAAGAAAAAAATATTAAGTTTATTTATTTATTTATTTTATTTTATTTTACTTTTATTTTTTTCACTTATTCTCAAATCACGTGAATTATCTCAAAGGAATACACTGAGCCCTAAAAGCCCAAAGCCTTGAAAACATCAGTGTTGAAATCGATTTTAATCTTTATTTTACACAAAGCATTAGAAAATTAGCATGCATTATTATGGTGCACAAAAACATATTACCTAGACCTAAAGTATAGGGTATAATCAACATTAATAATTGGCTTACAGGGCTACTCAAAAATATTGAGATACATTATGGGCTGTAAGGGGAAATTGCTCAAAGTGCATTTTTTGTTGAGTTATACATTTTAAACACAATCCAGTTAAATTGAAAAGTGTAAAAATGTAATTTGTAAGTTAGTTGAAAAGTGTTTTATTATGTAGGATACATTCTTTCTTGTTTTGTTTAGAATTTTCTTTGAGTAAAATTAAGATGAGGTTTAAAAATGTCGCTTTTAACTGAATGCTTCTAAGTGAAATTTTCGTCCACCCACCCCCACAGAAAAAAAAAAAAAGAAAAAAAGTTAATCGGACGCTGACTATTTATCCGAAACTCTGATACTTCGACTACTTGAGTAAAGGGCAAAAATTCTCATTTCAGTATTGTAAGAAAATGGGGTATTCTGGATTATGTAACCGGGCATTTGTTATACGCCACTGCGAGTTTGATTGAAGTACAGGTTTTTTTAGGACAGAGACCTATTATTTTAGAGAGGAAAAACGTCTTCACAATTTGCTACAGACTACTTTGTTGTTTTTACTAATGCCTCTCTAAAATTCCGAGCCCCGGTAGGGTAGCGTATCTCCATAATACTAACACGTACAGAGCAAATTGACAAATTTTCACTAAACAGTACAATTTTCACCAAATGTGGAACTGCAAAGAGAAACTCCGCGCCGTTTAACCCGTGTAAAGAAACATCCTACGCTTTTTGTTTTTTGATTGATCATTAATGTTAGCTTTAAATCGCAAAATGAATCTTGACGACATAGCCTTGAAATTAAAAAATAGTTTTCCGAATAGAAAAGTAGAAACTAATAATACGAAAATATTGCATTAAGATCCGATTTCTTATCTAAGGGTACGGCAGAAAAGTTTGTAAAATTGTTCAGCCACATTACTAATACTTACTGGATTAGATACAGAATACTCAAAAGTCCAAATAGATAAGGATGCTACATTATATTTCAATTACTATTTCTATTTAAATATCATTTTGTATTAAATTTTTTTTTTAAGTTGTGTATGACTTAACTTTATGAAATACTAGTAGGCTTTGCCCGCTTCTCTGATCACTATATTTAAATGATTTCTTTTTAATTGAATAATTGAAGCGTTTAAATAAATATATTTCGACTGGCGAGTATTTTCGTCCCAGTTTTAGTATGGGACCTCCTTGGCGATATCAGATATTTTTTGAACTTCTCGAATCTGTATACAACAAAACTATTATTAAAACGAATATTCTCGAGAACAGCCCAACAGTATTGTTAATTCTTCGAATATTCTGGAAACAGTTGAAGCTGTTAATCTTACAGCAAAAGTCACTATTTGATGAATGTTCTGGAACAGTCCAAAAAGCAATCACTTGTTCCACAGGAGTAAAGCAAATAAAATCAAATACTCCAGAGCAGAAATCTTCTCTAGTTCACGAAAAATGCTCAATCGCTTAGAGCTCAATCCCTAAAGTGCAATCACTGAGAATAGGTCTTTGTATGTCTGTATGACTTAACTTTACAAAATATTTATCCTATGATGCAATGCTTGTATTTTCACTGAATATTCACTTAAAATGAACTATTATGTAATTTTTTGAATATCTTAGTCATAATATAAATCGATATTTTGTTTTAAATTTTATAGTAGTTGAAATTCATAAAATCTTGTACGTATAATTTCCTCCTCAGACTTGTCCATTTCTGATTCTTCACACCCCCAAGCATTCAAAGTTAAAACAATAAAACATTGAAGCTTTTATTAATACTATTCTATTTGTTGCTTCTCAGTAATCATAAATAATCTAATCGTAATACGTTGTAAAAATAAAGTAACAATGATGTGAATAATCTATCTAATCTGCTTCCCTTTTCTAAAAGAAAAAAGTCGGCATAGATGGATTGTGCTCAATTCCTCATTAAGTATTTATTCTTAATTTCTAACTGCATTCATGTGAAAAGAAATGAATGTGATGGATCACTCAACATGGCCGATGTTTAAAATGCTCCACCTAGTAGGATACCCTCTATCTGATTCGATACATTTAACTTATCTTTATTTGCTGACTAATTTTATTAGGATTCCTTTCGTACTTTAATTTCCAATGCAGTATGATGATATGATTTTCAATGCAATGATCCCCATAATGAAAGTTTACATGAAGTATTGCCTTATTTTGTCGTATTAAATAGTCGCTAGTTGGTCGATTTGTCGCCCATCCCTTCAGTGTTGCCAGATTTTTTTTATTCAATAGCCACCAAAAATTTTTAGAAGTGGCATTTGATATACATAAAAGGTGAATCGATTCGAATAATCGTCAATTATGTATATCAAATGCTACTTCTAAAAAATTTTAGTGGATATTGAATAAAAAAGTCTGGCAACACTGAAGAAATGGGATGCGAATCGACCAACTAGCGACTACTAACGGGTTAAGGAAAAATCAAATTTTAAATTATTTGCAAAGTTTTCTAATTAAAATGTTCACGCTTAATGAGGTGTATCATAAATTATATTTTAAAAGTTGTCTGAATCTGATAGTATTTGTTAAATTCGTTATATTTTGTGCAGTATAAAGATAATAAATATACATTAAAAAAACTTCTCTGATACCGTATTACATCCTAATTCTTTTGTGAGTCGCTATACGCTATTTATCATATTTTAATCTTGCTGTAGTGTAGAGAACTTCAGTAACATTTATCAGTCTTATGGAATTGCAGAAATATTTATATAAATAAAAACAAGAACCTCCTTTCATAAGACTCAGCAAATTAATTTCAGGTGCAATCACACCCATCATCAGTGCTAAGTGCAATGATACGTCGTTCTTGTACGACGTAATCATTGCACTTAGCACTGATGATGGGTGTGATTGCACCTGAAATTAATTTGCTGAGTCTTATGAAAGGATGTTTTTAAGGTATTTTTATAAAGTAAAACATAAAATATAATCCTTTTTTAAAAATAATTTCTATTTACGAAAATCTCGAATTTGGGAATTCCAAATCCCTGGGGATTCCGGATTACTAAGTCATTTCAATTTATTCAATAATTGATGAATATCATTTACTAAAATATGAAATTAAAAGCCATGAAATTTTAAAATACTATTTTTATAAAATCACCATGGCAAATGATTTTCTTTTTCTTTTTATCTGCAGTTTGATAAACTCGGAAAAGACAGGTTCCCCTAATTGGCTATTATTGTATTAGAACAGTTGTATCAAGAAATTTGAATGTTATCTTATTTTATCTTACTTCGTTATTATATCCGGAATGAACCTAAGTAATTTTAAGTGTAAATTTGTTTCGAAATTGTGTTCCATTCACAGCCGTTGTTCCAATAGAACCATTGGAGAAAGCAAGAGCAAGACAAATTTCATCAATTGATTATGCAGAAAAGACGTTTTTCAATGGTTTATCTTGAAAAAGCTTGAGTACATAAAAATGTCCTTCAGAAAAACCAACGTTCTCAAAAGAAACTTTTCACAAAAATTGGAGAAACTACAGTGACTCCTTCATAAAATTTAACAAACTTAACCCTTTGCGGCGCAAGACAATTCGGATCATTTAAATTATACTGCCACCGGAATTCATGAACAAAATTAAACTAAAAGAAATTTTAAATTTTAAGGTTAAAAAAACCGGCCTTTCCTGATATGTTATAAACATAAATTTTTGCTACAAAAATTTCCGGGATGAAGTTTTGCACCTGGATCTTAAATTTTGTGTCCTCGCGGCGAGGACAGCGCGCGTTAAGGGGTTAAATCGGATACTTCAGAAATCGGGAACTTAAAATGGATTCTTCAAAAATATATAAGGATTTAAAATATTTCTTCAAACAATTCTTGCGAGAAAAGTGCTTAAGGGCTGGTAACACTCTGTTTTAAATACCAACTTTATAAATTGTAATATTTAGTAACCATTTACAGTAATTTTCTTCTATTTAATAATACGAAGTTTGCTTTTAATAAATAGTGGTATTGAAAATAGAGACCGCTAAGAATCCTGTTATGTCTGTAATCAGGTGAAAAATTTGAAAAAAATAAAAATAAAAAGGCGAATAAGCAAAAATGATCCATTAGCCCCTGCTGAGTAAATTAAAATTTCAAAATTTCAATTTTTAGGTAGCCATTAAAAGTAAAATAAAATAAAAGATAAAACGTCTCAGTAAAAATAAAATAAAATAAAATAAATAAAAAGTCGAGTATGCAAAAACGATCCACCAGCCACTGCTGAGTAAATTAAAATTCCAATATTTTCGGGTGTACTTGGCGGCTAAAAATAAAATAAAAGAGATAAATAAAACGTCTTAGTAAAAAAAAAAAAAAAAAAAAAAAAAAAAAAAAGAGGTGATCTCTGCCGTTGTCATCGGTAAAATAGCCTTATGGCTGACGACGTCATTCTCAGTGACTTTTTCAATAGGCGATCAGTTACTCTAAGGATCCTAGGAAGAAGAGCCAATTAAAAAAAATAAAATAATAAAAAATTTACAAAACGAACGAGACCAAATGCATGAGAATGAAAGGGATGAATGACCGAGATTAGGCCATTTGGGTGGAGAATGTTTAACAAAAGGCTAGACAAAATGAGAAAAAAGTGAAACGAAAAAGACATTAAAAGTCATGGGGTTTTTTGCCGGTTCTCGAATTAAATTCTTCAAAATTGTTCGTAAAGCATTGGCATTAGCCCTTGCTGAATTCAAATTTCAAATTGACAAAATTAGGAATTCGAATAACGCTGAAATGACCTACAAATTTAGAAAACCGTGCAAAATGGCATATTGGACGAAATGATGGTAAAGAAATATAATTGTTAGAGAAACAAAAAGTAGGACATCACCTTCTTATATATGTATAAGTAACTAAGAAAAAAGGTAGGTATTCTTAACTTCTATGATAATTTTTAAATTTTACTTCCGCGTAGCAGACGATCTCTAATAAACATAATTACAAAAGAAATTTTTTCAAACAGACGATTTTTTTTTCCCCCTATGAAAACAAAATTGTCTAAAAACTGTGCGAACAGCTTCTGTATTTTCTAATATATTCTAATTACTTTATGAAATCTCAAACACTCAAACGAGCGTGAATTGGATTACAACGATTATTTTCAAAAGGAAACACGCCTTACTTCATCTTAACAATAAGTACAAACTGCATTCCGGTACCCGCATTGTTATAAGAATAAAGTAGAGACGAAAGACAGTCAAAGGAAAATCATTTTTATGAATGTTAGTGGCATTTAAAAATAATGAAAATACATTTAAATATATCACGTTCGTATTCCATTGTAAGCAAAATAATTTATTCCAATATAACATTGCTTTAGCGTAAGCGTATTATCACATTTCAACTTTTCTTCTTAAAATGTGTAGATGTGTTGTGTCATCGTAATATAAATACTAACAGCAGATTTATCCGATGGGAATCTGTCCATCAACGTTTAAAGTTTTTTTTTTTTTTTCTTCCTCCAGTAGAGCAAGGTCAGCGATTACAGAATCTGGGATAAAAGTAGAAATTTTTGTCTATTTATTTATTTTTTTAAATTTATTGTTATTATTATTATGCATATCGTCTGCATACTTGGGGTAGAAAAACGTGCTGTTTTATGCGACACTCCTGCATGTCTAAGTTTTTCACTTGATAAAGGGTCGTGTTTAATTATTCCGACTCGGAGAAAACTATCGAGTGTTTTTATAATTTATAGTATTTCCTTACACAAGTCTTATTTTACATCCATTCAACATGATATTTTAGGTTCGTTTGATTGAAGTTAACAGGGCCGTGCTTAGGGGAAGGGGGGGGGGGCGACCGGGGCGGTCGCCCAGGGCGGCTAACAGCTAGGAGCGGCTAAAAACGACAAAATTTCAGCTAAAAATTAGGTTTACTAAAATTGTTAGATTTTTTTAAAAACAGGATTGGATTGGATTTGGGAATAAGGCCGATTGGCTGCTGTAGGTCCTAGACCTGAGGGGGACTGCCCTCCGTGGGGGGTCTTTCTAAGGGGTCCTAGCCCGTATTTACGCAAGTTTCGGAGAAAATCATGGAAAACTCCGATCAGCTAGGCCGACAAGCGCGACTTGGGATTGAACCCGGCACCTCATGTCTACCAGCTTTGAGCGTATAACCACTCGGCCGCTGAAGGCTTATTTTTAAAAACAGAGAAAAAAAAAAACTTGATAAATTTTCATCTGTGGCAACCTGGCAGTTTTTGGCTTTAAAGGATAGTTTTCAGAAGCAGAAGGAGGGAAATAATTTTAGTGCCTAGTATGGTGGCTAAAATCTTTTGCCTAGGAGGGCGGCTAAAATCTTTCGCCCAGGGCGGCTAAAAGTGTAGGCACGGCCCTGGATGTTAACAATATAAACTATTACTTCATTTTGGTTCGATTCGTCCAGTATTTTGGACATAAAGTTATTGGATGATATTAACTTATTAAACATTTCTGACTCTCCAACGAAGTTCGAACCATAGCCATTCAATGAATACCAGTGGAACTCTTTTTAATATGTCTAAAATAAGCAACTTCTAAAAATTATATTAAAGTGAAAAATAGTTACAATATACCGTATTCTGAATAATACATACAAAAAAATTACTGGATTCATAAAAATATTAGACTTCTGGTTTTTGAAGGTTTTATACGTTTAAAGAGTTCCTGATGATTTCGAAAATTTTTGTAATAATATGTATGCCTGTCTGTCTGTGTGACAAAAATTTCATGGTAGCTCTAAATCAAAAACTAATGCACAAAATTTCGTGATATTTTGTAATTGTTGCATAAATTAATTGGTATAAATAAGTGTCTATCAATTTATATCACTAATATTTGGCATAAATTAGTATCTATCAATTTTTGGTGCGCATCGTTTGACAGATAGTGCTGTCGTCGCGTTTTTTTTTTTTTTTTTTTTTTTTTTTACATGATAGCATAGAACAAAATTTCGTACACAGTGAGGAATATTTTTATCCAATCATTGTGAAATTTAAAAGGTTTATTTATTATAGTAATGGTTACTAGGATGAAATTTTCGTTCAGGTAGGAGCATCGCTTTCCCCCCACACACATCAGAATGAAAGAACTGCAAAGGAATGTAAATTTTGAACATAAATATTCTTCAGAAGAACTAGTTAGTATCTTTAAAACGATTGGTTGAAACATATATACCTGTGATAATTTAAAACAATATTATCGACATTTTTCATTAATAATAATAATAAAATGCATTTACTGATATAAATTGACTTTCTTTCAAAGTTAAGGAATTTAATTTTCTGAGATGAAATTGTCTGCACACATCATGAAAAATAACTTTTATAATTTGATAAATATTAATTACAAAAGTAATTTACACTGCGTGATTTTGTATAAGAATATATTTAAGAAAGTTCTCTGATGAGCCTTAAAGTATAAAACTTTTTCTCTGCAAGATTTAATTATTATTACACTTATATAATCATTTTACACGGCGATGCACATTAATAAATCTGAATCTAATCATATAAATAAAGTAAAATGCAAATAAACAAATAGCGTGGTAAAATTACATTAATGTTTCGTGAAGTGTTTTAATTATTACTAAAAACTTTGGCAAATGTTTTTTCTATTCTACCGAAAATGACCCAGACCCAGACTATACGAAGTTAGTTTCCATGCACGGGTAGTCTCGTTACTGTGAAACAACATTTACAGGCAGAGTTCTCGACGTCAACATATAAAGGCAACATACTCGTTTATCATCATCAGAGAAGACTTGGCGACGAATTTGACAAAACTTTTAGAGAGTTGGCTACTTAGCAAGGAAATACAAATTTTAGAAAAACATTCCCGACTATTTTTTAATATAACTATTGTGTTTATAAACTTATAGACGTTATAAATATATATATATTTGTTCACATTCCCCGTTAACGTAATGTTTTAGGATGTAAAGTATATTCGGAACAGAAGTGGGCTCTGTCGTTAAAATTTTGGTTTTGTGTTGTAAGGAATTACTATATTTTATTCTTTTTCTTCAAATGTCGTTTGGGATTTCAAATTAGTTTATTTAACATTTATCTAAAATTATTCTTTATTATTCTAAACCATTATGGATTTATTACGTAAACAGTTTTGAAAATTTTTTATAATTAAAATAAAATATGATACTGCAGTTCTAGACAGATATAAATTTTAAGTGAAATATTATATAACATTTATGTAGTGCTGGGCAAATACGTTAAAAGTAAAATAATAAGTCAAAATCAAAAACTGTCTACCACAGATTTATTGAAAAAATTATTTTTACATAACTTCCATAGATTTACTATTCCGGTTTTTGATGAATTTACACGCTTTGAGATCTTCTGAACACGATTTGTGCATTTTTAGAAAATGTCTGTCACTATGTCTGTGTATGAAAATTTTCTGGACGCTGAATTTAGCGTTGCCAAACGTACTGTAATACTTGCCAAAATTCCTAATTTTTAAATCAGATTTCACACTAGTGTTTTTGATAGAGGTATTTCATATTAATTTTCGACGATTAAATAAAAGGAAATTTACTATAGAAAATTTATAATATGAAGTCTCCCGTCTAAATCGGAGACTTGACAACTATATGTGTACAGTAATTATCATACAGTTGACAAAATTAGTTTTTTAAATACAGGTGGCCTCTATTGAATCTCATCAACTAATGGACGGAATGTAACCAAAATCAATATTTACAATGAGTATTCAAATTTGATTTTCTTTTTTTTTTTTTTTTTTTTTACATTTTTTTTTCTCGATTTTCTAAAAAAATACTAAACACGAAATGGCCTGGAAATTCAGACATGGAAAGAACATTTTAAAACTGACATTTTTCACTATCGATTTAGTCCATAGGGTAATAAAGGAACCAACCAAAAATTCAAGAAGTGCGCAAATACTTTGGATCATCCTGTATCATAAAGGCTACAAATGACTTGTAACTTTAACACATTGTTCCACAAACTATATACAATATTTATATGCATTGCTGTGGGAATTGCGCAATTATTTAGGCAGATATTCTTCTTCTTACTTTTTTTTTTTTTGCAAAAATTATTAATTTTTTACAAGTTTTTTGCTTATAACTAGAACAGATTTCCATAAAATTTTACAAGACCTGCAGAAAAATTGACAAAACGTTAAAGAAACATTTTTCTGAAATATAAAATTCACACGTGTAATATTCACTGAGATATGAGCATTTATAGTAAATATATTTTTACTGCTCGTGTGCAAAAGATTGAAAAATTTTTACTACACAGGTTCAAAGCTAGATATATTGGGCAACTTTTTTCAAAAGTTCATTTGAATAGAGTAAAAATTAAACAAATTATCGACAAAAGTACAAGTTAGATTTTAGGGGTTCCCCCCCCCCCACCGCCAGAGTTGAGATTTCATAAGGGGTTTCTCACATGCTACATATTTAATTTGGAGATTCAATTATTTCAAAAACTTCTAATTATAACGTAATTTTATTTATTTACTTAGATATTATATGAGTTTATGAGGGATTTTCCACAAAAAAATAACTTTTGTAACGTGAGTAAAATAAATGGATCTCTGGACACGTAGCGTATGGAAATGGACACGTAGCGTATGGAAAAACCCTTATGAAATTTCAACTCTGTAAAATATCTTAAATCTAGCTCGTTCTTTTACCGACAATTTGCTTAAGTTTTACTCTTTTTAAATGAACTTATGACAAAATTTGCCCAATATACTTAACTTTCAACCTATGTAATAAAAAAATTTCTATCTTTCTCGTATGCACAGTAAAAAAATATTTACTATAAATTCTCATATCTGAGCCAGTATTACACGTGGGAATTTTATGTTTCAGAATAATGTTTCTTTAGCGTTTTGTCATTTTTTCTGCAAGTTTTGTAAAATTTTATGGAAATCTATTCCAGTTATAAGCAAAACACTTGGTAATTTTTGAAAAAAAAAAAAAAAAAAAAAAAAAAATGTATATGCCTAAATACTTGCGCAATTCCCGTAACAAAACATATAAATATTGTACATAGTATGTGGAACAATATGTTAAAGTTACAAGTCATTTGTAGCTTTATATGAAACAGGGTGATCCAAAGCATTTGCGCACTTCCTCAATTTGTGGTTGGTTCCCTAAATGGACCTTAATTTAAATAATGGTAAGTATTTTAACTATTTCGGTAAAATTACAGTGATAGTTTTTTTTTCCCCCGCTTCGTACAGAGAAATTGATTTCAAAGATTGTCATCGTCGAAAAATTAGTTTTAATTAATCCGCGCATCAGATTGGGAAAAACATTGAAAAAAAAAATTAATAATTAACCCGTAAAAACTTTCCAAAAATCGAAAAAACGCTCATTGTATAACATTAAAACCTGTAGACTTTTATTAAATTCCATCAAAGACAGATATTTGTTTTAATTTTTATTTAATTTTTATTTATTTTCTTAAGGTCTTAAAACATTAAAAAAAAAAAAAAAATCGTTCCCCGTTTACTTTAATGGCTTCTTTAATTCCCTTTATCATGCTATGGTACAGGGCTCATCTCTAATTTTATGTTCATTGCATCTCATTTCCATCGTTCGCAGTATTCTCATTTTTCTTAGAAACTAATATTTTTCTTAATTTAAAATTTTGAAATGTTCGAACATTCATCCGTGGCTTCTGGGGCCCACCAGCAGCCGAGAGGTTCTATTCTCCAAGCTGGTAGACGTGAGGTACCGGGTTCCATCCCAGATCACGCTCTTCTTCCTAGCGGTTCGGAGTTTTCCATGTTTTCCTCTGAAACATGCGTAAATACAGGCTAGGACCCCTTAGAAAGACCCCCATGGAAGGCACTTCCGCTCAGGCCCAAGACCCTCAGTGCAGCCAGTTGACCTTAATCCTAACATTACACCGTGGATTCTGGTAATTTGAATTAAAACATTTTTATTAATCATTTTTAAAGTGATTATGTGTCATCGCTGCGTTCACGTGCACGCGTTTTATCTCCACATTTCCGTTTTTATGTTTTAAATAACAAAGAAAGAAAGAAAAGAAAAGTCAGCTGTATAAATAACGATAAAGTTATCTTTTGAGAATTCATCTATACATTTCCAGACACTTTTCGCTCCTTCTTCTTTTTTTTTCTTTTCTCCATGCACGGAGAATTTTCTAGCTATAACGAATTTATAATAACGATGAAAAACTTTCCAAACAAACAGTAGGAAATTCTAAATTACTCAAAAATTGTTCCTGACCAAAATAATTAAGTATCGTCCTTCATCAGGTGAGAAAAAGTATGCACGAATGCAATGTGAAAGCAGCAATCCGCATCCCATGCTGTTTTTGCAGTGCCTAACTAATACACAAAACAAGTAACCTGATGGCCCCCTAATTTTGGAGGCCTAAAATTTGATTTTTAGTTTTAAGAAAAATAGTTAAAAATACTGTAAAATGTTTTTGGAATCATGAAAGTTTTGCTTCTAAAAGCAAAATAAAAATTTTCACATAGTAAATATTTAACTCATTTATATATTTTGGAAAAAAAAAACAACAACAAAGTATTAGTTTTTATCTTCTTTTCCCCGCAAAGCATTTTAAAAACTATGGAAAGTGTGTTGTCAGAAGATTAAAAAGCCTTTTACTAATATTGATTTATATGTTAATATAATGATTTTTTTATGACAAAAATATTTAAATTTTTTAAATAATGTAGGGCCTGGGTAAATAGAATTTTCCTCATCATGAAAAGCGTTGCGCAATTATTTCAATTCAAATAAATCGTTGCATTTATTTTTATTCTTATTATCATTTTTTTTTTTTCAATGTATGATGTTTGTTTATTATGTTCTTTTTTATTTCATCACCAGGCTTTTGGTACTCTTTACGGAAACAGAACAATCTTGATGATTATGATTTTGAGCATAATTAAATTCATTTATTTTTATTTTATTATTAACATCGTTTAACTAGGGTGTGGGGATTAAAGCCGATTGGTTGCACGTGGGTCTTATGCTTGGGGCGAATGTCTTCTATGAAACCGTAAGGAAGTTAGCCCCCCCTCGAAAGAAATTTAAAATTTCACTAACGTCATTCGTTTGATCGTCGTTTGATCGGATTTGATCGACTAATTGCACCGTTTGATCGCATCAGGAAAAAAAGATATTAAGCAATAATTTTAGGGGGGGCTAAATTCTCGATTTTTAGAAATTATTCAAAAATCAAAACCAATATGTCATTCGATAGAAAATCGTTAGATCGTTTCAAATTGACATATTTCCACGTTTGATCGATACCGGAAGTGGCTTAAAAAGTCCCCTAAAAAGTTAGAAACTATACGACTTTACCATTATAAAAACATGCAAATTTCCTACAAGCTATATAATATCCCCCCCCCCCCTCCCGCGAAAGAAAATTAAAATTCCACTAATGTCATTCGTTTGATCGTCGTTTGATCGGATTTGATCGACTAATTGCACCGTTTGATCGCACCAGGAAAAAAAGATATTAAGCAATAATTTTAGGGGGGGCTAACTTTTCGATTTTTAGAAATTATTCAAAAATCAAAACCAATATGTCATTCGATAGAAAATCGTTAGATCGCTTCAAATTTACATATTTCCACGTTTGATCGATACCGGAAGTGGCTTAAAAAGTCCCCTAAAAAGTTAGAAACTATACGACTTTACCATTATTAAAACATGGAAATTTCCCACAAGCTATATAATATCCCCCCCCCCCTTCCGCGAAAGAAATTTAAAATTTCACTAATGTCATTCGTTTGATCGTCGTTTGATCGGATTTGATCGACTAATTGCACCGTTTGATCGCATCAGGAAAAAAAGATATTAAGCAATAATTTTAGGGGGGGGGCTAACGTCTCGATTTTTAGAAATTATTCAAAAATCAAAACCAATATGTCATTCGATAGAAAATCGTTAGATCGTTTCAAATTGACATATTTCCACGTTTAATCGATACCGGAAGTGGCTTAAAAAGTCGCCTAAAAAGTTTGAAACTTTACGACTTTACCATTATTAAAACATCGAAATTTCCTACAAGCTATATAATACCCCACCCCACCCCACCCTTCTCGAAAGAAGTTTAAAATTTCACTAATGTCATTCGTTTGATCGGATTTGATCGACTAATTGCACCGTTTGATCGCATCAGGAATAAAAGATATCAAGCAATAATTTTAGGGGGGGCTAACTTCTCGATTTTCAGAAATTATTCAAAAATCAAAACCAATATGACATTCGATAGAAAATCGTTAGATCGTTTCAGATTGACGAATTTCCACGTTTGATCGATAACGGAAGTGGCTTAAAAACCGCCTAAAAAGTTTGAAATTTTATGATTTTACCCTATTAAAACATGGAATTTTCCGACAATCTATACACGTCATTCGATAGGAAATCGTTAGATCGTCTTAAAATGACAGCTTTCGGGATTTGACCTACAGTGGAAGTTCTTAAGATAACCTATGGAAATTTTAAAAATAATCCTATATGCCTCAAAATCTGAAGTTAACACCCCCCCCCAACACACACACACACACACACTCACATACGCAGAATAAAAAAAATCCTTATGTCATTCGACATAGAATAGTTAGATAGGATTTGCTTGAGAAATTGCATCGTTTGATCGCTTCAGGAAAAAGAGTTGTTAACAAAATCCGGGACACCACAATTGACCAAAAAAAGGAAATTTTTTGCACTCAAAAAAAAAAAAAAAACTTTATAACATTGTTTGTATTATTGTTATTATTATTATTATTATTATTGCAATTTTTCTAATTGTTGGAAACAGGATTTAACCCGACAAATAATCTCCTTTAGCATTTTAGCTAAAGTGTCTAAAAAGTGTTTTAGTGTTTTCTTTTCTTTCTGTTTTTTAATTGGGGAGTGTGTAGAAGGGGGGAGGGGATTTATACATTTCATTACTTTGAAAAAACTAAAATCTAAAATTAAGCATTTTACAAAATGCAGTTTAAAACTTGGTTGTAAATATTGAACTTCAGTTTACTTCTATATCTATTACAATATCATTTGCCTGTGTAGACTTGAATATTTGATAAAATTATTATATTCTATTTGATGCAGTATTAAATATATCATCGAATTTTATTAATTTAAAATTTAAAACTGCCATATCAACTTTGTGCATATTAAAATATATGATAAACATACCTCGTGGAAGTTAGCCCCCCCCCCCCCCCCCCTCCACAGTGAAAAATGGATATCACTAATATACCAAACGTTTGATCATCGTTAGATAGGATTTGATCGGCAAATGTTTTCGTTTGATCGGTCAAAAAAATCGAGATATATAGAAAAATAGCCAGGGGGGAGAGGGGGGGGGGGCTAACTTCCACAAAAGTTAAAAGGTGTTCAAAATTTAAAAAATATATATACAGAAACAGTAGAAGATCGTTAGATCGGATTTGGTCGACAGTTTCCGACGTTTGATCGGCCTTTAAACTGCCCGAAAATGCCCTTTGAAGGTACACAAAAGGTGGACGTTATCCCCCCCCCCCAAAAGCATATCAAAAGAAATTTGATGTCAATCGACGTAGAATCGTAAGATCAGATTTGATCGGCCGTTTCCGACGTTTGATCGGCCATTAAACTGCCCGAAAATACCCTTTAAATGTACCCCAAAAGGAGGAAGTTAGCCCCCCCCCCTCAAAAGCAAATCAAAAAAATTTTGATGTCAATCGACGTAGAATCGTTAGATCGGATTTGATCGACCATTTCTGACGTTTGATCGGGCATTAAACTGCCCGAAAATACCCTTTAAATGTACCCCATAAGGAGAAAGTTAGCCCCCCCCCTCAAAAGCAAATAAAAAAATAGTTAATGTATATCGGCATAGAATCGTTAGATCTGATTTGATCGACCATTTCCGACGTTTGATCGGGCATTAAACTGCCCGAAAATACCCTTTAAAAGTACCCAAAACGTGAAAGTCAGCCCCCTCAAAAGCAAATCAAAATTTTTTTTATGTCAATCGACGGAGAATCGTTAGATCGGATTTGATCGACCGTTTCCGACGTTTGATCGGGCATTAAACTGCCCGAAAATACCCTTTAAATGTACCCCAAAAGGAGAAAGTTACCCCCCCCCCAAAAAAAAAAAGCAAATCAAAAGAATTTTGATGTCAATCGACGTAGAATCGTAAGATCAGATTTGATCGACCGTTTCCGACGTTTGATCGGCCATTAAACTGCCCGAAAATACCCTTTAAATGTACCCCAAAAAGGAGGAAGTTAGCCCCCCTCAAAAGCAAATCAAAAAAATTTCGATGTCAATCGCCGTAGAATCGTTAGATCGGATTTGATCGACCGTTTCTGACGTTTGATCGGGCATTAAACTGCCCGAAAATACCCTTTAAATGTACCCCAAAAGGAGAAAATTAGCCCCCCCCTCAAAAGCAAATGAAAAAATTGTTAATGTATATCGGCGTAGAATCGTTAGATCGGATTTGATCGACCATTTCCGACGTTTGATCGGGCATTAAACTGCCCGAAAATACCCTTTAAAAGTACCCCAAAAGGAGAAAGTTACCCCCCCCCCCCTCAAAAGCAAATCAAAAAAATTTTGATGTCAATCGACATAGAATCGTTAGATCGGATTTGATCGACCATTTCCGACGTTAGATCGGGCATTAAACTGCCCGAAAATACCCTTTAAAGATACCCAAAACGTGGAAGTCAGCCCCCCCTCAAAAGCAAATCAAAAATTTTTTTATGTCAATCGACGGAGAATCGTTAGATCGGTTTTGATCGACCGTTTGCAACGTTTGATCGGCCATTAAACTGCCCGAAAATACCCTTTATATGTACCCCAAAAGGAGAAAGTTACCCCTCCCCCTCAAAAGCAAATCAAAAAAATTTTGATGTCAATTGACGTAGAATCGTTAGATCGGATTTGATCGACCATTTCCGACGTTAGATCGGGCATTAAACTGCCCGAAAATACCCTTTAAAGATACCCAAAACGTGGAAGTCAGCCCCCCCTCAAAAGCAAATCAAAAATTTTTTTATGTCAATCGACGGAGAATCGTTAGATCGGATTTGATCGACCGTTTGCGACGTTTCATCGGCCTTTAAACTGCCCGAAAATACCCTTTAAAGGTACTCAAAAGGTGGAAGTTAGCCCCTCCTGAAAAGCAAATCAAAAAATTGTTGATGTTTTTCAGCGTAGAATCGTTAGATAGGATTTGATCGACCGTTTCCGACGTTTGATCGGCCATTAAACTGCCCGAAAATACCCTTTATATGTACCCCAAAAGGAGGAAGTTAGCCCCCCCTTAAAAGCAAATCAAAAATATTTTGATGTCAATCGACGTAGAATCGTTACATCGAATTTGATCGACCATTTCCGACGTTTGATCGGGCATTAAACTGCCCGAAAATACCCTTGAAAGGTACCTAAAACGGGGAAGTCAGCCCCCCCCTCAAAAGCAAATAAAAAAAATTTGTATGTCAATCGACGGAGAATCGTTAGATCGGATTTGATCGACCATTTGCGACGGTTGATCGGCCATTAAACTGCCCGAAAATACCCTTTAAAGGTACCAAAACGTGGAAGTCAGCCCCCCCTCCCCTCAAAAGCAAATAAAAAAATTGTTGATGTATACCGGCGTAGAATCGTTAGATCGGATTTGATCGCTTCAGGAAAAAAAGATATTACATAATAATTTTAGGGGGGGGGGGCGAAATTCTCGTTTTTTAGAAATTATTCAAAAATAAAAACCAATATGTCATTCGATAGAAAATCGTTAGATCGATCCGGATTGACGTATTTCTACGTTTGATCGATAACGGAAGTGGCCTAAAAGTCGCCTAAAGGGTTTGAAATTTTATGACTTTACTCTTATAAACATTGAATTTTCCGACAATCTATGTGTCATTCGATAGGAAATCGTTAGATCGTCTTAAAATGACAGCTTTCGGGTTTGATCGTTAAGTGCTTAAGATTACCTATGAAAAATTTCAAAATATTCATGTACGCCTCAAATTGGGGAGTTACACCCCCCCCCCCCTATAATTAGATTACGATATTAGATTACCCCCCCCCCCCCATATACGAGCACAAGAGATGCTACTTTGATAATTTTAAAGTGTAAATAAGAAGTATTGGCGTCCGCTTTTATACTGTTTAATTTTAGTAAGAGAAAAGCTAGGAATTTGCGGTGCTTATTCCGTTGCTTTACAACTGTCATACTTCTGATCACTCGTGCTGTGAACAAGTGAAAATCTTATATTGAGTGAATATAAGATATATGGCACTGTCTCATCTGATTAAAGTTATTAAAATCCACTCATAATGTTTGCATTTCATTCATTATTGTGCTATTAATATTTTTACTTCAGCTCTCTGGAGAATATTCCAAAACTTGAACCGTACTTTTCATTTTTTTTTTTTTTTTTTTTTAATGGATTCAACACAAATTTTCCAAGGCTGAAAAACTACAAAAAAAAAAAAGAAAGAAAGAAAGAAAGAAAAGAAAAGAAAAAAAAAAAAGAGACTGGTTTATTTTTCGAACAAACTCAAGTTCATAAGATAAATATACACAATAGAACACAAAATGGCAGAAATCACAACATAGCAGCATACACTCTCGAGTGTAATTTCATCAAAATTTGATAAGGCATCAATTTATATCAAAGATCCTTTAAATATAAACTTTAATAAAATTCTGTGCATTGTTTCTCGAGCTGGAGTTGCCACAAACGTTTTACTACCCACACACAGACAGACATAAAAAAAAAAAAAATTGATCTAGTTTTGTTTAGTATTTCTCAAAACTTAATTCTATCCAAAACATGAAAGCAATTTTTTTACATATCCAGTGCATTCATCTATTGAATATAGAAGAAATAATAAAAGGTATATGGTTAGAATAAAACCTGAAACAAAATTTCAAATAAATATGTAAAATAAAAAATGACTAGTAATAGAAAACAATGGTAAACAAAAAAATAATCTGACATGTTACTTACACGACTTTCTCTTACACTGGCTTTGAAATCTATAAAAAGAGTTTTCCTTAAATAAAAAATTAAATTAAATAAAATTAAGGCAGAACTAATAAAATAATCTGGTGTGATACTCATACGACTTTCTCTTATACTATATACCAATACTATAAAGCTAGATTGCAGATTAAATCGTAAAATTAATAAAATTTTCAATCTACTTTCAGAATAATCTACCGCCTGTTTCAAGTCCCCGTTCAGTTACAGTGCCTACATTTATTTAAAAAAAAATCCAAAGCTGTTATTAATATGCTTTTAAACTTGCTGATTTTTATTACATTTTTCAGATGGCAACCTAATGCGTGCTCCAAAATGCCAAATTTGAATTTCCTGTAGTTATTTGTTTTTTAAGTTATGCTGATAACAGATATGCATGGCTATTTCGTCCAGTATTTTCTTTTTTTTTAACTACACTTTTCTTATATAAAATAAGAAATGAATGCTATGTGAAACAAGTGCAAAATCCAAACAAATAAAACAAAAATAACAAGAAGGAGCAGAGGCCGTCATGGCTTAAAACGGGTGGAGCGTGTTAAATCACTTTGTCGGGCGCCCAAACTTCCCCAAATCCTTTTGAAGAACAACAAAGAAAAAAGTAAAAATGAACATAATTACACTTATATTTAATATCTACGCATATTAGCGTGAATAACAATTAAAGAAAATTTCACTGAAATTTGTAAAAAGAAAGAAAAAAAAATCTCATACGCTTCTCCACTTTACATAATCTGTAGAAATGTGATAAAAAAAAAAATATATATATTTTTTTTTCTCTGTCACACACACACTTACATCAGGTATATGTAATTCGCTCTATATTTTTTGAAATTCTAAAGGACAAAGCTTCAAAAAATCTACAAATGATTTTTATCTGAAAAAATTGAATTTGTGTTGCTTGGCTTATATATCGAAAAGTGAAGATTTTTATATTATCAGGTTAAAAAAAAAAAAAATAAATAAATATGTATTTTACAATTATTGATATTTTTAAACCACATTTATATGAACTAAATCAATTATATAAATAAAGAATTAAAATATATATATTGATATTTTTAATTTAATTTAAATGAAATCAATCACATATAGTACTATATTTTTAAATATTACGTATTTTGTACAACTATACTTAAGATAATATACATATTGCAGTGAGTGATAATTAAAGAACATATTATAGAAATTTGTAAAAAAAAAAAAAATCCCTCAGGTGCTCCCACTTCCAAGCCCTCCATAATCTGTTGAAATTTGCTTTAAAAACTACTTTTTATTTTTTCTTTGGTCCCTGTATCCCTCCGTTTCAAATATATGTAACTCTCAATATTGTATTTCTTAAAACTCTAACTAATAAACAAAGTTTCATTAAAATCTGTAAAAAAAATTATAAGAATAAAAAATAACTTTTTCCTCAATATTCACTCTTACTCTCCTTCCCCCCTCTCCCCCCCCCAGGTATATTTGACCCTCGGTGTATTTTTAATTAGGTGATAATTATACAAAATGCGTAAGTGGATTTTTTTCCTGCTTTAATGGCGTGTTTATCCACTGAGTGAGGAGGGGGGAGGGGGGTTTTGTCCGATGGGGTTTTTGTAAAGTGTGGCTTTTGTCCGGGACCCCACATATATATAATATTGTATTAATATTTTTTCTTGGTAAATAATTTACTTATGTACAGATTCATATAGCAAATTGCGAGATTTCGATAAAAGTAAAATGTTATTCATTCTTTCTTTTCTCCTTTCCCTTTCAGACGTGTATATTTTTTACAGGCAATGCCATCAGGAAATGATCATATTACAAATCTACTGCCTGAAACATGAGCTTTCTCTGGAAATAGAAAAGAATTTTTAAACAACTGACCATCGGTGTTTCCGGGCAAAAGCAAATGATATTTTCTCTCCGCACCCACCTAATAAATTTTGAGTGCAGTCTTTCAAGATATTTCACCCTCGCATCCCCCGCGGCTAACGAGGGGGAGCCACTCGCATCCCCCTCATTAACTGTCTCATAGACCTTATATATAAGGTCTATGAACTGTCTTCAGCGGGAGGACTTGGTTGGAGGAACCGCTTTTTCCTACAAAACAAACACGTAAAAACAGAAAGAAAGAAAAGAATAACGATTATGTGACTTTATTTTAACGTAGGAATTAAAACAATTTTTAATTATGTTTTATACATATAGATTTACACATGTTTGAAAGGGGAAAATGTTGAGTTTTTTTTTTTAATTCTTACACTTTTTAACGTAGAATGTGCTTTCAGTCACAGTGATAATTCGGCCTTCATTTATAATAAGTTTTCATAAGTAATATGTTTGTTTACAAAAGAAAACTTCGTTTTTTTCTGTCCATTCATTTTCTCCATTAAAGTTTATAAATACACGATATCTGATACAATAAATTTTTATTGTTCTATATTACCGGAAATTTTTCTCTTCCATCGTATCTCAAGAAAAATTATATAAGTAACATTTCTATTTATGAGAACTGTAATACAGTGTGCAACGTTTAGAAAAGATTCAGATTTATAACGTCTAAATCATTATTTAAAAATTTTATTTTAAAAAGATGATCTCTGCAAAAACTTTTACGCTTGTAAATGTTGTACAACAATGAAAAATATATGATATTATAGTACAATGAAGCACCTATATCTGAATAGTTTACGTTAACAAAAATGACATATAATTTTAGTATTGTAAAACTGTAAACCCAACTTCTACGGTAAATTAAAACAAATATACTGTAAAAAAAAAAAAAAAAAAAAAAAAAAAAAATTAATAATAAATGCTTGGGATTAATGAATGTATGTTTTCGAAGTTTATGTAGAATTAGAATAGAAATTAGTATAGAAAGCAGTGTATATGTAAACGGTGTAGGGCATTTTCTCTGTGCTAGTGACTCACTAAAGAGGTTTTTTTTTTTTTTTTTTTCCTACTGGGTATTTTAAAAGATATTGGTCTATTGGGAAAAAGAGTCGTTATCCAACAATGTAAGATAGTCTAATTATGAAAGATGGCAAAATTTAAATACGTTTCGCTGTCAGGTCCCGAACAAAAGCCCCACCGGACAAAATCCCACCGGACAAAATCCCCGCCGGACAAAAACCCCGCCGGGCAAAATCCCCATCGTACAAAATCCCCATCGTACAAAATCCCCATTGGACAAAAGCCCCACCGGACAAAAGCCCCAACGAACAAAAACCCCACTAACGCTAAAATATACCTGGGGGGGGGGTAAGGGGGACCACAATGAGCATAGCAAAATAATATATATATATATATATATATATATATATATATATATATATACTATATATATATATATTTTTTTTAAGATATTAATGAAACTTTGTTTAATTATCATTAGAGTTTTCAGTAATATATACTGAGAGTTACATATATGTAACTCTCAGTTGCATATCAAAAAATGTAGTTTTTAAAGCAAATTTCAACAAATTACGGAGAGCTTGAGGGGCATATGAGTTTCTTTTTTTTTTCTTCAAATTTCAATGAAATTTTTTCACTGCAATATCTATATTATGTTAAGTATAGCTGTACAAAATAGGTAATATTTTAAAATATAGTATATATCATTTATTTAGTTCATATAAATGTGATTTCAAAAACTATCAATAAGTATGAAATAATAATTTGTTTTTCCTAATAATCGTATAAAAAATCTTCATTTTTCAAAAAATTTTCTTATATTTTCTTTTTATGGTCTTGCAGGGGATTTGGAAAAAATTGGGCTCATGTAAAACTTCTTTAAATCTCTCTACCCGTCATAATCCGTGGTGGCCTCTGTTGCTTCTTTTTTTTTTGGTTAAAATTCATTTAATAAAATATTTTTATTGATGATACATAATTTAATTATTAAAAATAGATTTTTTTAATTATTAAATTAGTTAAGATAATTCAATATTATATTATATATAATATTACTGATTGGATTTAATAGAAAAATAATTCAAAAAAATTTTAGATATAAAAATGTTTCCAATCAATAATTATCGAAAAAGGAACTAATTAAAATAATTCTTATAATCTATGTGAGGTACATATTTAAAAGGTATTTTCGGGCGGTTTAAAAGCTGATCAAAAATCCGAAACGGTCGATCAAATCCGTTCTAATGATTATACGTCGGTCGACATCAAAATTTTGTTCATTTGCTTTTCGGGGGGGCTAACTTCCGCGTTTTGGGGTTCCTTTAAAGGGTATTTTCGAGCAGTTTAAAGGCCGATCAAACGTCGGAAATGGTCGATCAAATCCGATCTAACGATTCTACGTCGAATGACATTAAAATTTTTTTGATTTGCTTTTGAGGGGGGGGGGCTAACTTCCTCATTTTAGGGTACATTGAAAGGGTATTTTCGGGCAGTTTAATGGCCGATCAAACGTCGGAAACTGTCGATCAAATCCGATCTAACGATCCTACGCCGATATACATCAACAATTTTTTGATTTGCTTTTCGGGGGGGGGGGGGGGCTAACTTCCACCTTTTGGGTACCTTTTAAGGGTATTTTCGGGCAGTTTAATGGCCGATCAAACGGCGCAAACGGCCGATCAAATCCGATCTAATGATTCTCCGCCGATTGACATCAAAAATTTTTTTATTTGCTTTTGAGGGGGGGCTAACTTCCTCCTTTTGGGGTACATTTAAAATGTATTTTCGGACAGTTTAATGGCCGATCAAACGTCGGAAACGGTCGATCAAATCCGATCTAACGATTCTACGTCAATTGACATCAAAATTTTTTTGATTTGCTTTTTTTTTGGGGGGGGGGGGGGGATAACGTACACCTTTTGTGTACCTTCAAAGGGCATTTTCGGGCAGTTTAAAGGCCGATTAAACGTCGGAAACTGTCGATCATATCCGATCTAACGATCTTCTACTGTTTCTGTATATATATTTTTTAAATTTTGAACACCTTTTAACTTTTGTGGAAGTTACCCCCCCCCCCCTCTCCCCCCTGGCTATTTTTCTATATATCTCGATTTTTTTGACCGATCAAACGAAAACATTTGCCGATCAAATCCTATCTAACGATGATCAAACGTTTGGTATATTAGTGATATCCTTTTTTCACTGTGGAGGGGGGGGGGGGGCTAACTTCCACGAGGTATGTTTATCATATATTTTAATATGCACAAAGTTGATATGGCAGTTTTAAATTTTAAATTAATAAAATTCGATGATATATTTAATACTGCATCAAATAGAATATAATAATTTTATCAAATATTCAAGTCTACACAGGCAAATGATATTGTAATAGATATAGAAGTAAACTGAAGTTCAATATTTACAACCAAGTTTTAAACTGCATTTTGTAAAATGCTTAATTTTAGATTTTAGTTTTTTCAAAGTAATGAAATGTATAAATCCCCTCCCCCCTTCTACACACTCCCCAATTAAAAAACAGAAAGAAAAGAAAACACTAAAACACTTTTTAGACACTTTAGCTAAAATGCTAAAGGAGATTATTTGTCAGGTTAAATCCTGTTTCCAACAATTAGAAAAATAGCAATAATAATAATAATAATAATAACAATAATACAAACAATGTTATAAAGTTTTTTTTTTTTTTTTTTTTTTTTTTTTTATGAGTGCAAAAAATTTCCTTTTTTTGGTCAATTGTGGTGTCCCGGATTTTGTTAACAACTCTTTTTCCTGAAGCGATCAAACGATGCAATTTGTCGATCAAATCCTATCTAACTATTCTATGTCGAATGACATAAGGATTTTTTTTATTCTGCGTATGTGAGTGTGTGTGTGTGTGTGTATGTTGGGGGGGGGGGGTGTTAACTTCAGATTTTGAGGCATATAGGATTATTTTCAAAATTTCCATAGGTTATCTTAAGAACTTCCACTGTAGGTCAAATCCCGAAAGTTGTCATTTTAAGACGATCTAACGATTTCCTATCGAATGACATATAGATTGTCGGAAAATTTCTATGTTTTAATAGGGTAAAATCATAAAATTTCAAACTTTTTAGGCGGTTTTTAAGCCACTTCCGTTATCGATCAAACGTGGAAATTCGTCAATCTGAAACGATCGAACGATTTTCTATCGAATGAATATTGGTTTTGATTTTTGAAGAATTTCTAAAAATCGAAGAAGTTAGCCCCCCTTAAAATTATTTTTTAATATCTTTTTTTCCTGATGCGATCAAACGGTGCAATTAGTCGATCAAATCCGATCAAACGACGATCAAACGAATGACATTGGTGAAATTTTAAATTTCTTTCGCGGAAGGGGGGGGGATATTATATAGCTTGTAGGAAATTTCCATGTTTTAATAATGGTAAAGTCGTATAGTTTCTAACTTTTTAGGGGACTTTTTAAGCCACTTCCGGTATCGATCAAACGTGGAAATATGTCAATTTGAAACGATCTAACGATTTTCTATCGAATGACATATTGGTTTTGATTTTTGAATAATTTCTAAAAATCGAGAAGTTAGCCCCCCCTAAAATTATTGCTTAATATCTTTTTTTCCTGATGCGATCAAACGGTGCAATTAGTCGATCAAATCCGATCAAACGACGATCAAACGAATGACATTGGTGAAATTTTAAATTTCTTTCGCGGAAGGGGGGGGGGGGGATATTATATAGATTGTAGGAAATTTCCATGTTTTAATAATGGTAAAGTCGTATAGTTTCTAACTTTTTGGGGGACTTTTTAAGCCACTTCCGGTATCGATCAAACGTGGAAATATGTCAATTTGAAACGATCTAACGATTTTCTATCGAATGACATATTTGTTTTGATTTTTGAATAATTTCTAAAAATCGAGAAGTTAGCCCCCCCTAAAATTATTGCTTAATATCTTTTTTTCCTGATGCGATCAAACGGTGCAATTAGTCGATCAAATCCGATCAAACGACGATCAAACGAATGACATTAGTGAAATTTTGAATTTCTTTCGAGGGGGGGCTAACTTCCTTACGGTTTCTATGAAGGTCTAATATGTCCTAGCCCGTTTTTACGTAAATTTTGGATAAAATCACGGTAAATTTAAAATGACGGGGTCGTCCAGCATGACCAGAAATAGAAGTTGGCATTTCCCGTCTTCCAGTTTCGAAAACAAAACCTCTACCTCATTGGTGGAGCCCTGAGGTTTTGCCACAGGGCGTAATAGAACAAGCTTAACAAGCAGTATTTTTTTTATTTTTATTTTTTATCTTTTTTCTCAATAAAGCCATATCTAAAATTAGAATGCATTATTTTCATATGTGGCACTTGTTACTTTCTTCTATATATTCAATAGAAGAAAGTGTTGGATTCGTAAAAATTTTCGACCTCAGATTTTTGACGGATTTACACGTTTTTAGAGATGTAGAACACGATTTGACCATTTTTAGAAAATGTCTGTCAGTCCGTCTGTCTGTCTGTCTGTGTGTTTGACAAAATTTTGTGGCAACTGTATCTCAGGAACTACTTCACAGAACTTCATACAAATTGGTATGTAGTTGCACCTTGACATAAATTAGTGCCTATCAACTTTTGGTAATAATTGTCTTACAGGTTGCGTTGTCATCCCGCTTTTTCTAAATTTTTAACATGGTGATATAGGACAAAATTTTGTATAAATGAGCATAAAGAGAATTATTTTTTAGTAATCATTATGAAATTTACAAGAATTATTTATAATAGAGATAGTCAACTGGGAAAATTTTTTTGTATGTGTAGGAGCCTTGCCACCCCCCCTGGGGAGGAAGTCACCCCTCGAGGGGAGTAAATTTTCAAGATGGGTATCTTCCGAAAGGTCTCGTCAATACCTTTAAAACGAATGATTGAACTATAAATCTGTGATAATTTAAAACAAAGTTATCGGTTTTTTTTTTTTTTACTTTTTACGAAAAAAAGAAAAAAAAAAAAAAAAAAATCGCAATTTTTTTTTTTTTTTTTTTTTTAAACGAAATTCAACCAAACTTGGTATTTAGTTGGCCCCTGACATAAACTGGTGATGATTAGATTTGGGAATCAATCGCTCAACAAGTGACGCTGTGATCGTATTTTTTCTAAATTTTTAACATGGCAGTATAGGACAAAATTTTCTAAAAATGTACTTAATGAGAGTTATTCTTAACCTGTGATTGTAAATTTAATATGAATCATTGATAATACTAGTAGTGAATTAGGAAAAAACAATTTCTGCATGTGGGGGCATCGCTTCCCCCTGGGGGGAGCACACGCCCCCCCCCCCCCCCCCCGAGGGGGGAAATTTTCAAGATGGGTATCTATCAAAAGGTCTCGTCAATACCTTTAAAACGAATGGTTGAACTATAAATATGTGATAATTTAAAACAAAGTTATCGATTTTTTTTTACTTTTAACAAAAAAAAAAAAAAAAAAAAAAAAGGGGGTGGGTGGGGGAATTGTTTTTTTTTTTTAATAATATTGTTACTGAGTGAATTTGTATAGGAAAATATAGAAGAAAGTCTGTGGTGGCCACAACATACTAGTTTTAGAGTTGTAGTATGTTTGAAAACTCGACCAATTTTCATTATTGCTTACAATATTTTCATATAATGTTTATACTTTTAAGGATTTTACTATACAGTTTTTATATAAAAATTAGAATTTTTCTTATAGAATGTATAGAATATTTTAAAACTTTCTGAGCACTCCGAAAATTTCTTAAGTTTTTTAAAATACGTTTAACGGTTTCAATGGTAAACAACGAAAGGGGAAAAAAAAAAAAAAAAAAAAAAAAGCCTATTTTTATTTTTTGAGTAATAGATTTAAAATTCTGTACAAAACACGACTTTTTTTGTAATCTATTCTTCCATATAAAGGCATTCTGTAAATGTGCTTCGTCCCTTGGCAACGGTTACTATGTTCATTTCTTAAAAATTCTTTGAGACAGCTTTAGTATAAGACCCCCCATTGGCGGCTCTTACATTGTTTTTGTCATTTTGGTTATGAATTAAAATGGCTATCGTAACTGCTCAAGTAAAAGATCTTGACGAAAATCACCCGAGCTACTTCGGGGCGAAATTTCAAACTCCGCCAAGGGGTCCTGTACAAAAACTACTCCATTTCTTTAGCATGATTTTTCGCAGTTTTGTTTTAAATATTTCTTTCATTTGATTCGAAAGTGGAAAAGGAAAAACATTTTTAAATTGGTTTAAATATACAAAAAAAGTTTTAAAAAATGTCTCGTCTTTCAATTTAAATAATAGAAAATTGTTATTTATTCATTTTTTTCTTACATAAAAATAATTGTATTTATTTTATGTCTAAAGAAAAAATAAATAAATAAACGCATATATATATATATATATATATATATGTGTGTGTGTGTGTGTGTGTGTAATTTCATTTTATTGCATCATTTTTATTTATTTATTTATTTATTTTTTATATTTTTTTTTTAAATACAGTTTTAAAGTTAAAATGGGGTTTTATTTAATCCTTTTGAATAAACTATCCGATTGACTAAAAAATACGGCGTTTCCTGATTAATAAGTATACCAGTTTTCGTAGCGATCGGCTGAACGATGTAGTTTTGTATAGCGAATTAAAACCTGACATATTATATATATACTTGATTCAAGGTAGGCTACTGCAAATTTTTACGTTGTCTGAAAACAGTAGTTCTATCGTATTAAAAAACCTAATTCTTAATAAATAGAAAAAGCAAAGTTTTGAAGAGTAAAGAGTAGTAGGTTTTAAAAAACGAATTTAGAAACTAATAACAAGAATTGTACCTTCCTTTTATAAACATTAGCAAAATCTACAAGAGTTTTTTTTTTCTTTAATTTATAAATTGTTTTCTTGATAAAATATTCTTATACTTTAGAAATATTATATATAAAACAAAATTGACGTCATATTTTGCATTGAAAATTATTTTATGAACAGAGTTAAGGTGCAAAAAATAATTTGAGAAACAAGCGTAAAGCTGTCTTCATAAAAATCCCCCACCTTAAATTTAACTATTTTTCTATATTGTAATTTTTAATTGGAAAAACGTTAGCTCTGAAATTATAAAATGTGAACGCATATGCCACGACTTGGATGCAATCAAATATTATTTTTCTAAAATATCCTTAACTTCCAACTGAATTCAGAAGTTTTTAATGTGTGAACACACACGCACAAAGTTAAAAAAAAAATAGCAAGCAGGAGTTTTGTTGATTTGCGGTGAGATAGTCGCGTATTTCGGGAAGCAGCTGTGAAAAAAGCGGGAATTTTGTCTAGTAACAGTGTGTAAATATCCAGGCAAAAATTTTGCGGAAAAGTGGCGAGTAAGATAAAAAGGATCTAATCCGTCATTGGCGGGCGACTAACTTAAAATTTAATTAACTTAATTTTTTTTTTTTCCAAGTTTCTCTGGCACTAAATTAATAAAAGACAGATTTATTTATTTATTGTAGAAAGTATAGAACAACGGGACAAAAGTTGTCTGATTCGTCTATAATTCAATTTTTGTTTATCATTGTGTATGTGTGTTTTTTATCGCCTTAATCGAATTTTTATAACTTAAAAACTTATTAAAATTATGAGTCTCTTTCAGATTTTTCTTTTTTTTTCTTTTTTCTAATATCAGTTTTAAATGTCGAGAATCTGCATTTTAAGTATTTATTTATCGGTTTCATTTAGGTACTTGCTAAATGCATTGTTGAAATCTTCATAAAAACGAAAATGGCGATATAATTCCGTGATTCCTATCATGTAATTCCGATGATAGAATGTTTATAAAAAATGATATAGGTTAAATGATATGTGAAATATGATAATGTTTCCAGATTAAAGAGGAAAAAAAAAGAATATTTCACCAATGATGAGTAAAACTGCTGCTTTATCACTTTTAAATCGAAACATGATAAACGATAAAAAACGTAAAACAGAAAACCATAGAAATAAACCCAGAAATTTATGTAATTCGATTAAGATAAACACAGGTGTTACATCATTACTCAGAAAGACTTTTTTTTCCCCCCTCCATATCTCTTTTAGTCAACTACCTCTCTTATTAAACGAGTTAATATTGTATATATATACATGTCCTAGATTTTTCGGAAACAATTCTAACAATTTTGATAAAAATTTAGGATAAAGAATTTTTTGTGGTGATAAATAAGCCTAGCTGAGTTATTCTCGTCTTTAGGAAAATTAGCGTTCGCTGGAAACGAGTGCGCTTTACCCAAGCCAAAATATAGCAGTAATTTGTTTTTTAAGAAAACTTTTCAAATGATCTTTTAATAAGGTTAGAGTACTTTATATTTTTATTTATTTATTTTAGATGACAATACTATTTAAGTTATTCTCATCTTCGGAATAATTAGCATTGTCTGGTAAACCATGCTCCACCACCATCATTGAGAGATACACTCCATCGTAAGATGGTCCTGTTTACAAACGATCTTATAGTCCATAAAACCGAAATTCGTGCGTTTTCCCATGTTTTTTTTTTTTTTTTTTTTTTTTTGTAATGTTTGTAAATCATTTTTGACATGTTAAGAATAAAATTTAGCATGGTTACCATATTTGTAATTTGGGTGTTTGGCTGTCATTTTGAAAAATGGCGGCTAATGTTAACGGTAGGAAAATACACAAAAATTTTGACATTTACTTAGACAACTTCCCCATTTAATGTGTTCTTGGACAGATAACTAATCAATCTATTAACTATGTTAAAGCTTTTATTCTGAAAGTCTGATAGTATTTACACATAAAAGCATGAAAATATAGATTTGGTTAAGATTGATTCTAACACTTTATTAAAGCCATTGCCTTGCAGAATGGATAATGCTTATTTGAATGAGTAATATATATATATATATATATATATATATATATATTAAGGGTATAATATTTATTTTATGCTCTAAGCATATATGAAAGCGCATAATCATCTTTATACGTCTCATATAAAAAATTCAAGCACCGAACTCTTCATGTGTATTGTAATGATGTCTTCCATAGTTCAATCATACAGTGTGGGGTGAGCTATTTCTTCATCTATTTCCCCGAATAATTTCTCTTCAAGTTTTTCTTTGGCCTGATGTAATAGTAATCCAAATGGAAAGGGTTATTGTTTGTGTGACAAGTTGAAGTCCTTGTTCCAACCCAAATCTCGTTGAAAGCAGACATTTTGCTAGCCTCGCATTCTTTTATTCGTATGTTTGGAAGTATCTTCGAAGACAATGTTGTCTAAATGAATCTTTATCAGGAAGAAGCTTAACTCTATCACACTGAAGCATCTGATGCCATTGGGTCATCATAGATTATTCTAATGGTTAACAATTTGAATTGGACGAACATTTCATCAAATAATTCCTCTTCAACTCCAAGATACTGTATTGTTTGCAGGAGTGTCTTATTATTTTGCTGAAGAAGACGTTTCATAGCTGTAACCTTCTCTAATCCAAAAAAGCCTTCTATTCTATCACAACCTGTAAATGTATACTACACTCCAAGTGCAGCGCTTGTTATCTTTTGTTCCAAGAACAACGACCGTCACTGATATAATTTTGCATATGTTCCTGATTTTTTCCTGCACATGAGCAATTCTGGTTCATTCAGGTGTCTGATGTATGAAGCAATAATTCGTGCATCAGTATCTTCAAAATTAAGAACAGCTGGTTGAGAATCAAGTAATTGAGCAGCTGGATGGAAAAACGGTCCGGTATCTGCTTCACGCGATCGTGGTGCTTTAAATCGTGGGTCATATTCACCAGATATAAGATTATAACACAGAAGATAAATGGTGTAATAAATGGATCTCATGGATCATATCATCTGTTCAGTGTGTTCATATGATTGCCACTTGTTCAAAAGAAAACGTTGCAGCCTCATTGGAAGAAATGAACGCCATGCATTTCTTGTAAGCATTTGATGATTAGCAACAGGTTAAACGCTTGGAACTAATTCGTATGACTTCTTACGACGTTTCGGTTCATGATATTTAATACTTTAAATCAACGATTTCTCATTGTAAATATCATTGATTAAGTGAAACGCTATTGCTTGAGGATGACGATTCAGTATGTACTTGTAGAGACGAGAGGCATAAAAGCTCCAAATCATGTGCGGCTGTACTTTGTTAAATAGCATTACCATATCTATGACATTATGGTAAAGAGGTGGTGACACTACGAATTTTAAAGACATCAGTGTCATAAATTCGCATTTGACAGGTTTATAGAAAAAGGAATCGGGTATAAAAAAGGACAGTCTAATTATTGTTATTCTGTACTGCATGATACCCGGTAAAGTCACTGCAGACGTTTCTGTGCTGGTTAAGAGATCTATAACTTCATTCGTTTAGGCGTGGTCTGCCAATGTTCTTAGTTGCTGCTTATACTTTTCTACAGGCATCTTCGTCACGAATGTTTTTATTCTTCTTTTGCAGACGGGATCATGCAAAGATCGAGATACTGAGACAATACGGTCCAATATTTCTTCTGCCATGGGTGCTCCCCTCATCATGAATCATGAACAGACACTTGACTACTTTTTCAGTTACTAGCTGCACTCTGCAAAGCGAGCGAAGTTTTTACTTACTTAAATTCCCTGGGACCCTATCCTATTCCTTCAGAGAAAAATTTCCTTTCTGAATAAATTTAAAGTCTTATTTCATTCTTGATGCACCCAGTTCTGGGTGAGTATAAAAATGCTTCTTCAGAATTATGGGGTTTTGCAGGTACTCTCCTAAATATAAAACTGCAGATCCGCTTAGTATATTTTGTTCTTTGTTTCAACTTTACGCTGCGCAATTTCCCACGCAGCGAGTGACACGTATTCACTGTAAAGTTCAATATATATATGCCTAATAGAAGTTTTGGTTACGAATACAGCGTATCCGTTCTTTACATTTCTAAAGACTTTTTTAACTTAACGTATTTTCATTCAATAGATAGTTTTTAGCTCATATCCGATAAAGGCAAGAAAAGTGACGCAGCTTAAAAATGCAGCATTTGAGAAAAATAAACTGAAAAAGAACTTGACTAGAATAAAACTGGCACAAGTGTCTCTCGGGTGGATAACATTCTAGATGGAGATGTAACATTTTTGTTCACATTGCGTGCATTTCATGTATTTTTCAGTGACATAAACCATTTTTTGTTATGTCACTTTTCTTGGAAGTTGTGATTTGTGAAACTGCCGTCGAATATCTTTTGATGTTCTGCTATATGAATAAGTTTTCACTGAAAAGAGAAAAATAAAATATTTTTGTAAAAAAATAGAACCGACTCCAAAAAGCAACTAAAAAAAAACAACTAAAAAAAAAAAAAAAAAAAAAAAAAGGATATAAAATGAAACTGTAAATTGCGCCTAAAAGTATAAAATAATTCGCCAAACAACCTATAACACTACAATTAATCATAGCTTTTGAAGTCGGCGCAAAATTAAATAAAAATTGATACCTTTATTCAATACAAAAATCAAATCCTATTCAAAATACACATCTCACATTGTCACCTGGAAAACGCAGCCGAAAACTACTTTGATTCAAGAAAACAAATACGATTTCGTAAGCAGCAAAAGTTGGCGAAGATGCTGGTATCTGACGTCCTTGGTGAAAGAGAATTTGCAAAATTATCTGGCAAACATATTTAATTTCTTTGGGATATCATGATTATTTTGATAAGGTATATTAAGAGAGTAATCAAGAATATGAGACAATACTTCGTACAGTATGTATTATGAAAATGTACATCTTGCGTGTATATTTTTGCATTACGTTTTGATCGCCAAATCCAAAAGCCACCAAGGATGATAGTTTTCAAAGTTATACCAAATTTACAAAGGAAACTCTAACTTCGTAGAAACATAAATACCGCATTGTGAAGAATGTTCACTGTTCTATGTAGATGCTACTAATGGACCAATTGTATACAGTGATAAAATAATAAAGGAAACATGAAAATGGATCATTCGAGACAACAGCATTTGTTGCTACCGATCTAAAAACAAACCTTTAAAAACTAATTAAATTTTATTTAATTTTGCGCCGACTTCAAAAGTTATGATTAATTGTAGTGTTATAGGCTGTTTGGCGAAGGATATTATTTTATACACTCCTTCTCATATTTATAAGGACACTTTATATTTTGAAATAACTAACGTAAAAATAATTGTAAACAAGATTATACTAAGTGCACTTAATATATCTAGTATTCTAAAAACCAAAACTGTTATAATTTTTTAATATAAAACAAAATTAATAAAAAATAATGCAAAATGTGTTTTTCTCCACGTTTTTAGATGTTCATAATTATAGGGACAATCCAGATTTTTTCGTTTTATTTCACTTACTAGCGGATAAATTACAGTTGACATGCGAATTTGTTAACTACTGGGCTAGATTAATTCATATATAAGCCTTCAATTTTTTTTGGACGGACATTATTGATAATTCCTCGAAAAAAAGAACTTTCAAGTAGTGAGGTATGATAAATGTGTTTTTTAAGTGGAAGGATAATTTCAATCCGCCAACTTTCTAATGAAATTCGAAGGTCTAAAATTTCTGAAGTAAATGTGATGAAACATTGAATTGCTGGTTCGATAGGAGAGAGATCTGATGCAAAATCAGAGTTGTTTTACAGAGATCTAAGACTCATAATTCCTCTTACTGTTTTACTCATAATGATTGCTGCCGAATTTGCTCGTAATTTTTAACGAAACGTTAATGTCTACATTTATGCATGTTTAAAGTAATTAATAATATGTTAAAATGAATAAAAAACCTGTATTAATCAATCATCATTTAATGGGGGAAAGAACGTCTGTGTTAAAGTTGAATAAAGACAATATTAAATGGTAAAATGTTGCATTTTCGGATAAAAAACATTTTATTCTTGATTAACCAAATGGTTTTAACAGTTACTGGCACGATCTGAAGATAGCGAAAGACAGAGCAGATTTTTTAAAGTTAGATATGAATATTTTAAAGTTGGATCTATGGTGCTCTGAGGAGCTGCTTCTACTGAAGGCAGGATGAATTTAGTAATTTTTTCAATTATTATGAACATCAAGAGAATATCCACAAATTTTTACGTGGAATCATCATATTTTTGCTAGATTTTGGGGGGTAATAATATTTTTTTCAACAAGCTTACATTTTTGCTCTACTTTTAGATCAATGGGAAATAGTTTGAAGAAAGAAACTTCTGTATTATTGCCTTTCCCATGGCCTAAAAGTTGAAAAAACCTTAACTTATGATATTAGAAAAGTGCATGCAAGTGGAAAGCAATTTTAAATAGTTTAAATGTATTAAGAATATCATATATGCTATATGAAATGGTATTGAAACTGAATATTAAAAAAAAAAAAAAAATGTATATATATATACCAGAGAGAATGTCTGACTGTTTAACTCTAAAAAGAGACCCCGTAAAATATTAATTTAAAGAATAACTGAAAAAAAAAAATTACTAAAATTTGAGCTGTCCTTATAATTGTGAACACCTTAAAAATCATCTTTTTACCATATTTAAAGTTTTTTAAGATAGAAAAACGATAAAACTTTTTAAATATAGTCTATTAATGAAATTCAAATTAATTAAAAATATATTTGTTTAAATAATAGTGTTCAGTGTTTTCTTTTGTTAATATAGAAAAACGGGTGTCCTTATAATTATGAGAAGGAGTGTACTTTTAGGCGCAATTTACAGTTTCATTTCATATCCATTTTTTTTTTTTTTTTTTTTTTTTTAGTTGTTTGAATAGTAATTGCTTTTTGGAGTCGGTTCTATTTTTTTTACAAAAAGATTTTATATTATATCTGATCAAGATAGCGAAAATTTGGTGTTATTTATTTTCATATTTTTATTTCGTTAAACAAACCAACGCAATTTCTTTACTCAGGAAAATGGTTGTTTTCTACTGTGAATCTAATTTCAGAGACGGCAAGAAGGAAGCGCCTTTATTTTAGAAATCTTAATATTCTATAGTATAATCTATATATAAGAGAGTAAACTCACTGATCACTGACTCAACATAGCCGTGGCGATTCTATGGGAGATAGAGTTGCAAATTTTTGTGAGCACGGTGTTTTTAGGACCCTAACGCCCAATAAGACGGGATTTTGCGAACCCCCCAAGAAGGCAAAAACACCTTTAAGCATAACTCGGCTCCAAATTGCTTCACTGTGAAGAAATTGCAGAGGGAGAGGTTGCCGAAAGAGAATGATATAATATTGTACACACGCACATACAAAGAAAAGCACATACGTATACACAAACGTGCCCTGATTAACTTCATGTTAGGCCCCGGGGAACACATGTTTTCGTGGGCCCGCCTTCCTCTTGCTCTGTGCACCAATCAGCACAAGTACCTGTTTATAGGACTAATATGGCAGAAATTGCATTATAAAACACCCTTTTTTCCCATTTTTATGCATAAAAGGCAAAATGATAACTTTTATTTAAATTATCACATACCAATAGTTAAATTATTCGTTTTAAAGATATCGACGAAATTTTTTAAAAGGTGCTCATATCGAAAATTTGCCCTCTCGAAGGGGACTAACCCCCAGGAGGAAAGTGTTGCTACTGTGTGTCCAATTTTTTTTTCTTCTTGATTATTACTATTATAAGTAATTCTTTTTAATTTCATAATGATTCGTTAAAAACAAATCTCATTGTGTACGTTTATAAGAAATTTTGGTCTATAATACCAAGTTAAGACCAAAAATGTGGATGGAAACGCCACCTGTTGGACGATTTTCACCTAAAAGCAATAGGCACTATTTTATGTCACGGTGCAACTGCATATAAATTTACAAGTAATTCTGTGCAGTGTAATAGTTCCTGAGATACAATTGGAACAAAATTTTCCTCACACTCAGATAGACATTTTCTAAAAATGGTCAATCGTGTTCTAGATATCTCAAAACACGTAAATCCATCGAAAACTGGAAGTTGAAAATTTTTATGAATCCAATACTTTCTACCGTTGAGTACAGAAGAAAGTAAAAAGATAGAATTCATGACGTAGAATAATATATTACAGCTATAGTACGAAGGTGGATGAAATTAAGCGAATAAACATAGCAAGATTAAGGAAGAATGGGTTTTGCGACGCTCTAGAGCTTAAATATAGAAAAAACTAGTTGGCATAGGTGGACTCTGCTCAATTCCCCATCATATTTATGTTCTCATAAATTTCTAGTGCGAGACATATTATAATCACGTTAAAATAAATGAATATGACCAAAGCTTGATACAGTGACAGAATGAAATTCCCGCCTAATAGGCTATCCACCGTTCACTTCGATATATTTACCTCATTCTAATCTATTAATTTATTTTATCAGAGTCGATTCCGTTTGTGAAGTCGTTCCTTCACATATATGAGTTTTAATTATAACTTAATATAAAGACAATGGGTAATTATTATATTTTCAATAAATTAAATGGCTAATAAAAATAGATAACGAAATTCTAAATTACTTTTATTTATTCGCTTTTGTCTATAATAAATATCTTAATTCTAATAATACTTTATCCCTTATGCTATTAATAAATCGTCTGAAAAAAAAAAAAAAACATATTCCTTTTAAATGACATTTATAAGCTCTTCTAAATCATTTAATAAATAAAATATAAAAATAATATTATTTCCAGTCATAAGCCGTTGGATACATAATTACATTTTCATTCTTTTAAATTGCGTATGTTTATTTATTCGAAGCTAAATTAAGCAATACATTTCCGTTCTAATATCATTAAAGAGTAATTTATATTTTTTTATCACGGGATGTGCAATAAATCCTAGTCTGAGTGTCTCCCTTAAATAACGGCCTTCTGGCGATAAAGTTTGGCATTGAGGATTGGCGTTAGTTTTTTAACGGTCGTGCTAAGTTCAAAATATTTACATTAAATTATTCTACAAACAAAGGAATATTTTTGGCTATAAATTTGGCACTTTTTCAAAATTCTTGGCGTAATTCAACAGTCTGATCTGAGTTGCAATAGAATCAACTTCAAGAATTCGCCCTAAAATCTTGACGTAAGAACACGTAATCGCGAAGCCCTCTCTCTCTCTCATCTAACCCTCTGTATGTCTGTTAAATTTTATAATAGACAGTTGAAAATAATTTTTATTAAAAAACTTTTTTGATTTCCATATTGCCTAAATAAAGATGTTTGATGCGAAATAATTGATTCTTATTCTTCACGGCCTACAGTTTATTTTTCCTTTAGTTATTGCGACTGCTTATTATTCCTGGAGTTTTATTGCGGATCTTCTCCTATAGCTCAAGTCTTCTTCAGAATCTTCTTGATACCGTTGTTTAGTTTTCATGCTACTGTTTCCAACGCAATAATCCTCAAAATTCATATTTATATGAAAATTTTACAATTTCGATATGTTGATAAAATCGTAAATTACGAATAATTTACGAAAATTTCCTATTAGAATATTTGTATTCAATCATGTTCAAACAAATGTCATAAATGTAATTTTGAAGTTGTCTAATGTATTTATGATCCTCAAAATGGAAGTTTAGGCTCAATTTTGCCATATTCTGACATGTTAAGTAAAGCGTAAATTCCAAATAACTTACGAATTTTTTAAATTGAAAAAATCATAGTCTATGATATTCATGCCAGTATCCTAAATAATATTTCGAAAGTGGTTTGACATCTTTACGATGAAAATATCCCTCAAGATTGACGTTTATGTGAGATTTTGCTCTATTCTGCCATGTTAAGAAATTCGTAAATTTCCAATAACTTACGAAATTTTAATATTCGAAAGTTCATAGTCATTAATATTCATGCCAGTGTCCTAAATAATATTTCAAAAGTAGTCTGACATCTTTACGATGAAAATATCTCTCAAAATTGACGTTTATGTGAAATTTTGCCCCATACTGCCATGTTAAGAAATTCGTAAATTTCCAATAACTTGCGAAATTTTCAAAGTAGCATATTTATAGTTACTGATGTTCATTCCGGCATCAAAACCGATATTTTAAAACTGGTTTGGCATTTTCACAGTAAAAAATTTCCATTTAATGCACGTTTAAGTGAATTTTTGTCCTATTCTCCCATGTTAAGAAAATCGTAAATTTCTCATAACTTACGAAGTTTTTTAGTTCGAATGTTGCAAATGAATAGGGTTCTTGCCAGTATCGAAAGTAATATTTTGAAACTGATCTGACCTCTCTGCGATCATTTGTTCGTGAGATATCGTGTTAATAGACTAACAAACTAACGGACTAACACACTGACCCACTGAACAGACACCATACAAATTTTGTCATTTTCGGATTCCTCACACCTGAAAACGTATAAAAAAGTCAAAAAACCGAGGTCGAAATTTTTCACGATTACCTATAGTATGATGGGGAACTAAAAAAAAGACATAATGGGAAGATCACTTAAACATAATTAATGAGTTTTATAAAGTTATTTGTATGTGGGTTAGTATTTTCTAAACCCTTTTTAGGCAGCAATGTTTGCTTTATACATGAGACTACACGAAAACAATCATTCATAATTTATTTCGGTGGAAGGGGGAGTGGACCCTCCCTTTGCACATAACATCACATTAATGCAAATAATTCTCAAAAAACTGAGTGACTACAAATAATTATTTTCTTAATTTGCTTATCGTTGGTTCCCTAAATTCTCTCGTGGTTAAAGTTTTAATGGATAAAATGATACTTCTATCTTGTTTGTTTATACTGGCGGCTGTAAACGAAAATTAATCTAATAATTCTCAGAAGATTCGGAAATAAATCCTAAATCAAAAGTACTCTCTAATATTAAACTTTAATACGATTTTACTTTTTCTTATAGGTACTACTTTTCTAGAACTTGGTTCATATAAGATATTTTAAAGTTTTGAACTTTTTTGACGTGAACTATTCATCTTAAGCATGCTCAAAAAATAAATTTTGATGTAGTTTTATTGGAATAAATGTTTTTTTTTCATGTAAAAATGTAATGTGTGAGTCTAATTTTACTTTAAAATTTATAATATCGAGTTTCAAGTAGGTTATAAATATACGAAAAATGGAAATTTCCGAAATTTGTAATTTAAATTTAATTATTCATTATAGAAAAAAAAAAAAAAAAAAAAAAAAAAAAAACTGAGTATATGTTATAACAATAACTATAACACACATACGCGCGAACGAAACCTTATATTAACAACTTTATCTAAATTAAATGTGCATGGCTGTTAGCGTTACCCGAGAACCACCACGTGGAGGTCGCCATGCATCGTTTCTCATGGGGAGTTTTGATAAGGCAGGCCCCCTTGCCTACTGCCAGCAAGCATCCCGAGGCAATTTAGTCTTTTACACTACGAATGCAACAACAACAACATATTTTCAGAAAATTCCTCAATTTTCGGAATTTTTTTTTTTTTTATGATGTTGTGGAGAAACAGAAACTGGTTGATTTTCAATAATGGTTTCCACTGTCTGAGAAAGAACTGATTCCACTTCGATTTGAAATGGAGGTTCGTCAGTACAGTAGAATTATCAGGCAGTGCAGTAGAAACTGTTTCTTTTTCATCGAGTGTGTCCACTACCTGAGACTGAACTGAGTCCACTTCGGTTTGGAACGGAGGTTCATCAGTAACAGTATCAGGCAGTGAAATAATATAATCAACTTTTGGCAGCTTTTTCATATCCAACTTTGGATGCTTGCGAATACGAACTTTATATAAAGCTGGGTTATAAAATTTTTGACTATCATTATTCATTAACAAATAACGTCCAGCAAAGATGGAAGTCGCTGGACACGCATACCTTTCCCGAGCATCAGGATGATGCTCGAAAAATTTAAAAATAAACCACATGAGGAACTTTTTTAAAAAGTAACTCACGAAGAAAACACCTAAGAACGAAAGATAAGTCATTCTCAGATGAGGGTCAGTAATTAGACTGAAGAAAATTGTTAAAAAGAGAAGCTTTTCATTGTTGTAACAAAATATATATAAACATTGTTGTTTATCAAACAATTATTTTTTATTAAATAGCTGTTGCAATTGTTCATTCAATTGTCGAAAAGAAATATTAGATACATTGTTTAAAAAACAAATGATTGCAAAAATTTGTACAACAGGAACATTAATTTGGTATTCCATGTCATGTGAAAATGTCGATCAAATTAAAATATGTCATTAATAAACAGATAAAGTTAACAGGGAATGATATCATGTCAAATAGAGGAATCATTCTATAAACTGGGTTGCAGCAAGAATTAAAACTTCTGATATTTTTTATTATATGCTGTTGAAAACATGTTGCCAGATGGTATGAAATTTTGAAACTTCAACAGTTGCAACTATATCACGATGAAAAATTTCACCATAACTAAATTTCAGAACGCCCATAATGCACAAAAATGTGTCAAAATATTTAACAGTCTTATGGCAGTGTCTACTATAGCCTCTAAATTTATGTGCTGCGCTGTGTTGTGTTGTCGATTTTAAAGCCGACTGTAACACGATTGACGTCTGAGTGAAGTACCCTTCGTGGAGATCTTTCTAAGCAGTTTTATCTATATGTATATTAAACTCACTGATTCACTGACTCAACACAGCCGTGGCGATTCTATGGGAGACAGAGTTGCAAATTTTTGTGAGCACGTTGGTTTTAGAACCCTGACGCCCACTAAGACGGGATTTTGCGAAATATTCCCCGTTTCCCCCTGTGATCGCAGAAGGGAAACAAACCTTTATAAGCATAACTCATCTCCAAATTGCTTCACGGTGAAGAAATTGCAGAGGGAGAGACTAGACTTGAGTATAAAAAAAAATTTCTGCGATTTTGGATTTTTAAGGGAAGAGGGAGTAAAAACTACTTTCGGGGTCAAATTTATCAAAATACGGATTTTTGAGTAAAACTCTACCAATAATAGCACAAAGACTTAAATCCACCAAGAGTCTTCTTGAGGATATTTTCAAAAACTCATTTTTGTGATTTTCGATTTTGGGTGGGTGGGTGGGGGAGTTGCGCTAAATTCGTCCGGGGAAATCTGTAGGAGCTGAAATCACAAATTTTAGTGTGCTGCTTATTTACGTGTGTCCAACACCCATTGTCGAAAGCCCCCCCCCTTCCCCACTTAATAGTGGGGGGGGGGGCAATAAACCCGTTTCCAAGCATAACTCTGCTTCAAATTATCTCAGCAAGATTAATTTTTATGTGTGATTTTTTTGTGCCTTCTCAACACGCACCGTAAAAGGATTTTACGAAATTTCTCCCTCCCCTCCTTCAAGGGTTCGGGGGGGGGGAGGCAAAAATACGCTTATATGTGTAACTCTGCTCCAAATTATCTTGGGATAGCGTTTTTTGATATGTCGATTGGTCAAGCGTCCTCAAGACACATACTACAAAGGAATTTTGTAAGATTCCGTCCTATCCCCCTCATTGGGGTGTGGGGGGGGGCAAAAATTTGTTTCCAAGCATAACTTTACTTCAAATTAGCTCAGTAAGATTAATTTTTACGTGTGGGTTGTTTATGAATTCCGAACGCGCATTATAAAGGGATTTTACAAAAACGAAAAAAAAAAAACGTTTTTAAGAGAAACTCTGCTCCAAATTATCTCAGAATAGCGATGTTTTGATATGTCGATTGGTTATGCGTACTCAAGACGCACACTACAAAGGGATTTTGTAAAATTCCACATTATCCACCTTGGGGGTGGGGTGGGGAGCAAAATCATGTTTCCATGCGCAACTCTGCTCCAGACGATTTTTTATGTGCGGGCTGGTTATGCTTTCCCAACGCGCACTATAAAGGTGTTTTGTGAAAATATCCCTTTCTTCTTTAAGGGCGAGGGGTGGGGGGGGAGAAAAACACGTTTTAAAGAGTAACTCTGCTCCAAATTATCTCAGAAAAGTGATTTTTTGATATGTTGATTGTTTATGCGTACTCAACACACACAAACTACAAAGGGATTATTTGAAATTCTGTGCTATCTCCCTCCCCCCCCATGAGTGTTCGGGTGGTAAAAAACATGTTTACATGTGTAACTCTGTTGCAAATTATCTTAGAACGGCAATTTTTGATGTGTGGACTGCTTATGCATATTCAATACACATTACAAAGTGATTTTGTGAAATTCCCCCCTACCGACCCTTAGGGGCTGGGGGGTAGATATGTATTCATGCGTAACTCTGCAGTAAATTACCTTAATAAGGAGATTTTCGATGTGTGGGTCAGTTACATGTATCTAACTAATAATATAAAGATATTTTGCGAAATTTTCTCCGCCTTCTTTCCTTTAAGAGCGGGGCGGGGAGGGGGCAAAAAAACGCGTTTTAAAACATAACTCTGCTCGAAATAATCTCAGGATCCCGATTTTATAATGTGTCGCCGTGTCGGTTAGGTATGTGTATGCAACATGCACAGTAAAGGGATTTTGTGAAGTGTGTCGAGTATTAAAATTTCATTTTCCATCACATTTCTATTATTATATTCTCATTTTTAAAAATTAAATGTATTTTTAAAATTTTTAATTTAATCAGTACAGTACAAAAAAAATTAATTTTTCAACTTTTCGTGGTTTCTCCAAAGATCATTCTAATTTATTATTACATTTGGATTTTTAAAAACTAAATACATTTTTTAAATCTTTAATGTAATAAATATAGTACAATTTTTAAACTTTGCATGATTTCTTCAAAGGTTTTTCTAATACATTATATTTAGATTATTAAAAACTAAACATATTTTTAAAAATTTTAGTTTAATCATTATATAGTACAAAAAAAAAAAAAAAAAAATGCATGATTTCTTGGAACATTATACAAATTTATCATCACATTTGGATTTTTTAGAAACTAAATATATTTTTACTAAATTTAATTTAATTAATATAGTATAAGAAATTTAATTTTTAAACTTTACATGATTTCTCGAAAGATTATTCTAATATTTTATTATGTTTTGATTTTTAAAAACTAAATTGTAGCGCTAAATTCAAACTCTTACGAATATATTAAATAGCCTATCAATATTGAGCCATCTTCCCTATCATTTAAAATAATATAGACGGCGCTGTCGCCATTCTCGGAAAAATATCTAATGATATTTTGCCGATCATTAAAGTGAAGTGAAAACATTTTGTTTGCAGAAGTTCGTCAGCTCTCGCTGAAAGATGTAGTCGTTTTTTTCGTGTAAGACGCCCCTGTGGCCCTGGGCCGCAGGCAGCGGCCTGTAAGAAGTTTTATTCGTCCTTATGTATCCTAATGTTCTGTTTACTGCGCGCGATGTATATAGTTATTGTGATTGTGCTTTATTATAATTAAAAATATTAAATAACGGAATGCCAGAGTTCGTTCTTTAAACGTTCTTTCAATGTTCTAAGGTGTCATTCTGTTATAAAATATATTTTTTAAAAATTTAATTTAATCAGTATAGTACAAAAAAGTTGTTTTTTTAGCTTTGCATGATTGCTCCGATTATTATTCTAATCTATTATATTTGAATTTTTAAAAACTAAATATATTTAAAAAGAAATAATTCAATCAGTTAGTACAAGAATTTTATTTTTTCAACTTTGCATGGTTTTTCCAAAGTAGTTTCTATTATTATATTAGGATTTTTAAAAACTAAATTATTAAAAAAAAAAAAAAAAATAATCTAAATTTTAATTTAATCAGTATAGTATAAGAAATTTCATTTTTCAAATTTGCATGTTTTCTCCAAAGATTAAATTTTAGAAAATCTGTAGTTTCAAATCATTTCGAGAGATGGCAGCACCAGCTGGATTGATTACAAAGTTGACTGGTTGAAAAACAGCTACCGGCGCTATTCTTTCGTTTGTTAATTGTTAAAATACACATTACACATCAGACTTATATGCTTGACTGACGCTATTTATTGTTTACTTTTATGCATTTATCTGTTAGAAATAAGAATCATCCAAAATAATCAATTTAAAAAAACTTTTAAAACCCAAATTCTTATTATAGCGTATCATATAAATCTTTTCGAAGTTAGAACAAAATTTAATTTGAAAAAAAAAAGTAACTTTTTTGTTTATTAACTAAAATTAGGGAAATTTGAACTGTGTTAAGAAAAGAGAAATTATTTCTCAAAATTCACAACAGATGGCAGCACCACACGATTGCCTATAAGTTTTGTGATTTCATTTTCTGATTAAGGGCCAATATCTGCAATTTAATTATTCATTTGAGGCACCTTTTTATTATTATTTTTTTATATTATAACTTAACGTTTTACTGATTTGGTTAATGTTTATATGTTTTTCACAATCATTTTTATTTTGTATTGTTAATTGTTTCATTGACATTTTAGTGAATATTCCGCCCAATAGAGGGCGCTTGTAGTCCACAAAAAACTCCTTTTTGCTTCTAAAATGAGGTGTAAGAAAAGGGCTTCTTAAAAAAACTCTTCAAAAATTCTTAGAATACTGTGTAGTCAACGATAAATTTTCTTTTATCAATTGACATCTTTTCTACTAATTGTCTGCAAAAATTAATACTCCGGACCTTCAGGGCATCGAACGTGGGACCACCGGATTACTAACATGGCACTCTTACAAACTGAGCCAGGGAGAGACAAATTAAAAAGCTTGTATTTAACTTAAAATAGAGGCGCATGTTTTATTTGGTTGAGATTCACAAACATACCGTAGTGAATGACAGTATGTACATAAGAATTTCGGGAAAAATATTCATTCTCTGTGCCACCTGCCACTTCAGCTACAGATCAAGTATTCCAGATCCGGAAGTTCTAATACGCAAGCGCGGGAGATTGCCGGGTCTATAATACTTACCCGGCTGCCGGTTCTCTAACCACGGCCATTTATTTATGATATGTCTCTGTATTTTATTATATCTCATGGATGATTTGCTTGTTTTTGAAAAAACTGCCAAGCAGTACTCTAAAACGCATCTTTACATTTTTGTCCTTTTAACAAACTGTCTCCGGACCGGACCACATCTAGGGTAGGCTGACCATATGTCCTCGAATCTCGAGTGCAAAATTACCTTTGTCCCCCAAAAATTACAATACATTTGGGGTTATTAATGTTTTATTATAGTGATTTATTATATGTATAATAAATAAGCTGAAATAAGTTCTTTTAGGTGCTTTATACATAAAAATTACTAAAATTTTACAATTTAAGGTGATTTAATTATTTTTTCGTCAAAAAAAAAAAAAATATGGTAAAAAAAAATCAATAAAAAAAATATGGTCACTCTACTCTAAAGGTCAGGTGAGGGTGAGTCCCGACTGCCGCCGCAGCACTAGTGTGATGTAAACCCAACCAACCAACCTTTTAAAAATAACCTGTCTCAAAGCTTCTACGACAAGATTATATGCTCCCTGTTTAGTGATGTTGAATATGAAACTGCAACCGCGAAAGTTTGTTTTGCTTCGTCTTCGTGTTCGTCTGCTCGCTTTAGCTGATTGTCATTTCTAAAGTGAATTATGTTCCGTTTATAATGTGATTTTGCCCAATAATTTTGAAGTAAGTGATATAATATCAGTTTAATTTAATGTACTTAATCTCAAACTGAAAATTCACGTTGTACGGTGTATTATCGTATCTATTTAATTTGAGGTGGTAGCTCATTTCCGGGTATTGCGTTCTTTAGTTCTTGGTGAATCGTACCCTTGTACCTTTTAAAAGCTATGTCATTTATTAATGACATAGCATAGATTAATGACAATTTTTACCATGTCGAGGGTTTGTAACGCTAATATTTTTAAAAAATCATAGCTGAATTTCTTCATTTCATTAAATCAGCACTTGTTTTTACATAAATAATATTTTCCTCCATAACAATATGTTTTCCTAAAAACCATTTTTTTTATTGATGTACATAAGTCACATTTTATTAAAGATTTATTATAACAATTATTAACTTTTTGTTTACTTTTAATCTAATTTGTGTTATGTCTTTGTGTTTAATTGTTTGTAACTAACTTCTACTACTTTTGAATTAAGAACTGATATATAATACAGAAATGCTATGCATATAAATATTGAAACTACAAATTTATTCCATAAATGGTTGTATGATTTTTAATTTCTCTTGCCTAATTTTTAAAATTTGATTATTAGGTTTTATTTATTAATTCCGACAATTTAGTACATAAATTCCTACTTATCCCTAAAATAAAAATTTCATTATGTTTATTTGAGTTACAAAACAAAGATTTACTTAAAAAAAAAAAAAAATTAAATATATAAGTATATATATATTTAAGTAATAAAAATAAATGTTCACAATCAGTACATGCACCAACTTAGTCGTTATTTTTTCGTCATGAAATATCCCAGTTGAACTAAGTAGAAACATTTTTCAGAGAATCAGAAGCAACAAGGAAAATATCGTCTTAATTTTTTTGCGATTATTAATTTTTATTATAGTTGTAGTTTCCTATATATATATTTATATATGAGTATGTAGCATTATCTATATTATTTTCTATCTTTTTATTTCAGTGTATGCCATGCAACCTGCATTCCTTAGATTAATTTTTCTTTATAACAAGTCATTACCTGCACTATGACATCTCTTTATAAAGCTCTAATTAGAAGAAAATATATACCAGAAGAGAGTTTGAGAAATTCCGAACTTGAACGTTGCCTAACAACTTTCGACTTAACTTTTCTTGGTAATAAATTTTGTTTGTTATTATTCAATATTCTAGTTAATTATATTTTAAGGAAGACACACTTGTATTATGAGTGTGTATGTATACACATGCGCACTTGTATCTTGTATGTACACCCTTTATAGTGAATTATCAAATTACTTAGGATTGATTGTCCCGATCATAAAATAAGGATAAAAAAAAGTTAAAAATTAAAAAGTCATATTTTACTTTTGAATCTTTTATATTTTTCTAACTTTATTTGTTTATTTATGTGATATATTTGTTTAAGAAAAATTCACTAAGGGATTAAATATATATATATATATATATTGAATTTTCTTTTTCTTCAACTTTTTTTTTTCTTTGTCTTTTTTAATCAGACAGTTCTAAATTGACTGCATAAATGTATAAAATATTTACTACAGTTAACTTAGCGTAATTTATTATTATTAATCGCAGATGCCTGCTTATAAAATGTTGCCTAATAAAAAAATTCATAATATGTATCAATTCGAATTATATCAAAGTGCATTTTGTAAGTAACTAAATATTTTCGCATGTTCTTTTATTTTATTTTTTAAAAGCTGTATATTTATAAATGTTATTTATAAAATATCTGGAGGAAGAGAACATAAATGATTCTCCCCCCCCCCCCTCCCAAGTTTTCTCTTTTACTTGTTTATGTATCCATTATTAGACAGGGTTTGACCTAACAAAAAAGTTTCTTTAGCATTTTTGCTAAAATGTGCCAGTATTTATTTTAGCTTTTTCTGAAGTTAAATTTAATTCTTTAGATACTATTTATTTCTTTTTCTTAACTCGATTATCCCCAATTTTGTTTCCTACTTCTTTAGTTCACTAATCATTTTAACCAAGCATTCATACTTGTGATTTAAGAAACATGAAACAGTGAAACTTTGTTACGAGTTCAATAATAAAAGAAGCAATTATGTCATGTGCATAAAATTAAAATTTTTTTTAAAAGGGGAGTAATGAGAGAGGGTAGGTCACTGCACAACACCAGTGTTGAGAACACTTCTGCAGAGTAAATTCTGACATGTTTTTAAATATTTTTGCGTTTTAATTCAACCATTAAAATAAAATAAATTCAAATATACGAAATAAGGATTCTCTATATTTTCAGTTGTTTCATAACTTTTCTGATGAATATTTGAATGAATAGAATTTTTTTGCTTTTTAGACAAATTCTTATTGACATATTTTAGCATAATAAAATAATAATAATGTCAGTTTAAACCCTGTTGCTAGTATTGCCCAGTGGTCGAAAATTGACCATACTTTTTGTATAAACAGTACAATTCCTCAGAAAATGTTATTTTTGGAAAAAAAAATTAATAGTACGTTTTAACTGTGGATTTCAGTGCTACAACCAGTTGATATGAAGGTTACTTTTAGGTTTTCATTAAACATTTTGTAAATTACTCTTCACAAACTAAGTGAAAAGTTATTACTCTCTCTTTGTGAAGTAACAGTGTTATGTCAGTTACACAGTAAAAGTTACGTCACGTACCATTTTTCTTTTTTGCTGTTTAAATATTACTTTAAAAAGTTATTATTATAATCTGTCATTGCTTAATGATGTTAAAAACACACAGACACACACACATATATTAAATTGGATTGTTTTGATAATTTTTACACCTCAATGAAGGAAGTAAATTTGTCTGTTTTTTAGTTACATCAGTTAAAGATTTTTGAAATGATATTTTTCAGACTTAAATTAGATTGAAATAAAATTTGAAGTCATGCAGGTATTGCATTAAGTACTCAGTAAGAAATATTTTAAATTGTAAAAAGTTATTCCAGTTTTATTAGTAAACTTTGTACCCACATTTTAAAGAGATAATGGTCATCAAGTTTATATCTGTTATGATGAAATTAATCAGCATTTAAATTATAAACATAGAAATTTAAAGTTTCTGTGTAAACAGTGTTCTTAGTAATTACCCTACCTTTCAAAATAATAACTTTATTACATGATGATGCATATTTCTATGAACTTCTATTTGTCTTTCACTCTGGTCAATCAAAATTCTTGATCTAGATATTTCAGTAGCATAGAGCATCGTGTGTATTGAAGCAATATGTCAATAGTTTGAAAAAAAATGTCTACTTACTTCTGTTCAGTAGTGGCACCAGAAATTCCCCGACGGGGGAACACCACCTCCCCGACAGGGTGGCACTTCATAAAGAGAGTTTATTATATGAGTATTTATCAAAAACTGAAATACTGTTGATAATATTACTGTTAATATTTGTACCATTCCATTTGTTAGTACTCCTCCTGGTTTTGGAGATCGTGTCACAGACAGACATTTTCTAAAAATATCGTGATCAAAACGTTCTGGAGCTCTCAAAACGTGTATATTCATGGAAAACTGGAAGCTGAAAATTTTTACGAATCCAATACTTTCTTCTACTGAATGTAGAATGGAAAAACTGGAATGCTCCAAATTTGTAAAAGGAAAGAAAAATGCTGCTAAAAGTAGAAAAACTGAAAATTTTGTATTTGTTCCCCCGAGAGATTTTAGGAGTATGCCCCGAAGGGGGGGTCATAAACTCCCCGACGAGGGGAGGGGGCTGTGACCCCCCCCCCTGCCCCCTAGCTGGCGCCACCCCTGCTTCTGTTGCCAGAAGTGAGTAGTAAATAGGAGAAATTAAAGCCAGAAAATAAGCTAAATCAGGAGCTGTCTTAACCCATTTTAAAAAATTGTACATGCAGATTTAACATTTCTCTTCTATAGGAATTTTAAATGCAAAAGATTGTGTAAAAAATAAAAATGTGTAATTTTTTTTTTTTTTTTTTTTTTTTTTTAAACCTATTTTTGTTTTTTGACAAGGAAACATTCAAAAGGTGTCATCCTCAAAAAATATTGAAGAAATATATGTGATTCTATTCTTCATAGAACACCAGAATGTTTCCTTATAAGTAATAGTTGTAAAATTCAGTATAAATACAGGATTTAATTTCAGATGACAAGGTTTTTCCTTTACACTTTATTCTTCCATATAAAGGCATACAATAAATGTATCGTGTTCTTTAGTAATGGTTACTTTATTCATTTTTTTAAACTTCTTTCACACAATTTCTCTCAATTTTATTTTAAATAATTTTTTAACTTGATGTGGCAGGGAGAAAATGTAAAACTTTTTTTAGTTGGTCTAAAGATACAAAAAAAAAAAAAAAAGAGGGTTAAAAAAAAAATATATATATATATATATATACTAGCTGACCCGACAAACGTTGTTTTGTCATATAAATTATTTCTAGAGAATATTTTGCTAGAAAAAATAACTAACTTATTGTAAGTGTGTAAGGATGTGGTATATAAGTGGAAGATGTATGGAGCGCTGTGAACGGTGAAGGAATATAAAAATAACAAAACACCAAACATTTCTTTTTTTAATTTATTAAAATTGATTCTTTAAAAGTATATACATATCGCTACTTATAACAATATTACTAAAAAAACAATATCAATCCCTTTATGCAACAGAGTGTACAATATTTTTTGTTATCCCATCTTTCGCCAATACAAACAAACTGGATGGTTTGCCACTCGAGAGCCACGTATAATTGTCTGTGTGAAAAACATGATGTGCTCAAATCTAAGCCACAGACAGACATCGTCTTGCCCTGAGACTTATTGATAGTCATTGCAAATGCCAATCTAATTGGAAATTGAGGGCGTTTAAATTGAATTGGCACATCTGTGGGTATAACAGGGATTCGCAGTAGTAATATACTTTCACCTCGGAATTTGCCATTTAAAATGATGGCTTCGATAACATTTTTCATTAATTTTTTTATGACTAATCGCGTGCCGTTGCACAACCGTGGTGGGTTCAAATTACGAAGCAAAATAACGGGAGATCCAACCTTCAGTTGTAAATTATGCGGTGCCATGCCTGGTAAATCCAATGAGTTTAAAAACTCTGTTGGATAATTTACAGCTTCGGTGGCATCGCAAAATGTATCATTAGATTTGTATGACACCAAGTCTCCTTTTAACAAATGTTGTATCTTGAGATTCAATTCGTTGACGTCCACATTTTTTGCTGCTAAAGTTGCTCTTTCTGCCAGCTAATCATGATAGTGTATCGTCTGTGTACATCGGGAAATATCTGGTCAATAAGAGCATCTTGCAAATCAATGATTGTGCAGAAATCGGTCGGTAATTTTATGCATCCAGTTTCATCTGTAGTAACTTTTCCATCGCCGATATCTAACAGTTGTTTTGAGAATGTTTCAGCGGATGGATCTTGAAGCATTTGAACGCACAAATTTACTTTCAGTTGTACTTTTTCAACATTACGCCACAATGGCGATGATTTTAAGCACGCGTTGATCTCATCAGCGTATGTTGAACGCGGAATAACGGGAAGTGCTTGTTTGAAATCACCTGAAAGGAGTAACAGAGTGCCGCCAAATAGTTTGTCGTTGTTTTTTATATCTTTCAATGTCCTGTTCGACGCCTCAAGCGAATGTTTGTGTACCATAGTGCATTCATCCCAGATAAGAATTTTACACTGTTTCAGCACTGTGGCCATGGAGGATTGTTTTTTTATGTTGCACACTGCGTCTGGGTTATTTTGAGTATTTAGTCGCAGTTTAAATAATGAATGAGCTGTTCTGCCTCTATCCAATAAAGTTGCCGCAATGCCAGATGATGCAACAGCCAATGCGATGCCATTATTTGATCGTATTTCGGCGAGAGTTAGCGAAATAAGGAATGTTTTGCCAGTTCCACTTGGTGCACCCCAAAAAAAAGAATCCACCTTGTCCTGCCGAAACAGCGAGCATGATGCGGTCGTAATGGTTCTTTGTTCTTCATTCATTAGTGGGACATTGCGAGCAACAATCGCTGCCATTTCTACAGTATTGTATTGTAGTTCACGATTCAATTCAGTGTTTATTAAATCAGATGCATTTCGATTTGTTGAATGCATACCGAAAAGACTGAGTGGTAAGTTGGCAATGATAATGCAAAGATCTTCAATAGCAATCAATGCTTCATTGTACATATCGTCACTGAATACTATCGTTAAATCGTTGCACCGTGAACGATGTTGATGCAATATATCATCAGTCATTGAATCTTTGTGATTATCTCATAATGTCTCTGCTCGGGCCGGGAAACATGTAGTCAACACTATAGCGAATAGTAGACGAATTTGTTTTGCTGTACAGTTCAGTCCTACTTCAGCAAGCATACACGCCCACTGGTTGTCATTTTCCAGCAAACCGAGTGCAAGGCATGCATCTTCATACGTTGGATACTGTTGTCCATTCACTTTACGTAAATCTTGAAATGACAAAGGGCCGATGACATTAACCAATAACAGTCGAAGATAAAAGCACTCAGTTTGCCTTGGATTGACTGTAAATACTCGCCCCAAGGTGTTTGATTTGAATAAACTGGGACATGCATCAATCGGCGTGCGTTGCTTGCGGGGCATCCATTTTTTTTGTTGGAGCTCATGTAAAATAGCGTGGTACTTCTGAATAGAGTAATGTCCGTGCAAAAGCACCACAAGCATCCGTACGATTATACAATTCAAAAAATTCGGTGAGTGTAGTTTTTGGTGGATTTATAGCACGATCAATCGCTGTCTCGATCGTGAAATATACGCGCTGGCCATTTTCAAGACGGACGGCTAAATGAAGAACTGCTGGATCCCGTTCATGAATTGGGAAACCAAAGATACGCCAAACAGCTTCATTGGAACTGACGTACCAGTCAATTTGGTAAAGTGTTATTTCATCGTTGTTATTCACCGGAGGAGCATTCACATTGGTATTTTCAACTCGAAATACAGCCATATCACTGCCTTTATTCACATACTTGCAAATGTATTTGATGCTCTTCACTGAACTGCAGAACTGAACATTAATATGAGCATTGAATGTTTTGCTCAGCAGAGGCAAATATGGGACCACGCAATGGTTATCAATGTCAATGTCTATGACATAGATGACCGCCATAGATGATAAGATTGTCCGCCATTATCGGGATTTCTTCGACGATATATTGGATATCCGTCAACATTTGTGATCGTATCGTTAGTGAAATTTTTCGAAAAACTTTTAGTACATTTTCCATCTGCACAAATAATAATGGCCTAAAAATTCATTTTTCATTTTAACATAAAATAACTCTGTCGGATATTGACGAATTTTTTAAAAGAATATATCATTTTAATCCTCAGGCTAAAAATATTAACTTTGAAAAAATATTTTAAACACTTACCGTTAAAAATTCATTTTTCATTTCAACATTAAATAAATTCTGACATCGTGTTTACGATTCAAAAAATATTAACTTTGAAAAAATATTTTAAACACTTCGTAAGATACGGTTAAAAATTCATTTTTCATTTCAACATTAAATGAATTCTGACATCGTGTTTATGGACAGCTCACGCCATCTAGGTGGAAAAGTTGTTGAAAGAGTTGGTTAAAAATTAATTAAGAAAGAACTAATTAAGTTACAACTTTCATTTGTAAATCTAAACCATTCTCGAATCCACCTGAAGACACACAAAAAATTTCATTAAACTCGGTCCAGCCGTTTAGGAGGAGTTCAGTGACATACACACGTACAAAAGAAATATATATATAAAGATATGAAGTTGTGTTCCTTAGCTATGGTTACTAGATTCCTTTCATACTAGATTCCTTTAATTTCTTTTGCATATTTTATCTCAATTTTAATTTCATATTTTTTTTTAACTTGTTGCCAAAGGAAAATAAAAAGAAACTTTTTCAAGTGAGGTTTATAATGCATTCCTAATCTAATTATCCGTATGATGTTGGTTATTACTTTAGAGCAGGGTTGTTGGCCAATTTTTGTCTATGTATGATGTTTTTTTTTTTTTTTTTTTTTTTAAATTATTAATTATGTGCTATGGGTTAGCCTCCTAAATAAGAGAGGATATATATAACATCTTTGAGATATAATAAAACTATCTAGGATTTAAAAAAAAAAAAAAAAAAAAAAAAAAGCAACAGTATGCATTTTATTTCTTTATATTATCTTTTGTTTTATTGTGTATTATTACTGGAAATTTTCTTTTTCTTTTCAGGTGTTGGAAGCACTCTTGGTCTTGGAATATACATATTAGTTGGTCAAATTGCAAGTCAAACTGCTGGTCCTGCTGTTTCTGTGTCATATTTTATAGCTGCTGTAGCTTCAGTATTTTCTGGTATATATTTGTATTTGAAATGTTTTATTATTTGAAATTGTATTATTTCTGTTGGTATTTGCATTTACTAATTGTTAGCAAATAAGTAAATTTTAAAATTATTTGAAAAAAAAAAAAAATAAATAAAAAAAAAAAATAAATAAATAAAATAAAAGAATTTTAAATAATGTATAATGTGTATTAACACACATTTACATCCATATTTATTATCATTACAAGAATGGCGCATGAACTAGAATTTTTTTTTTAAACTTTAAAATATTGAATAATATTTCAATTATTGTACTTAATCGTTATTATTAATTGCACCAGAATTCATGTAATATCTTTATGCTTAAGCTCAAAGTATTGGGAAGACTACAATCCGGAAAACAATAAGTACTTTTTTTGTTATTTGGTAGCTTCTACATGCAAAAATCATCTTGATTTTTTCTGAAATTATAAACTTTTTCATAAAAAAAATATGATTGATAATATAAATGAAAAAAATGTTATTGCATAACAATTTATAATTATTATTATTATTATTATTTTTTTAAGCAGCTTATTATACAACTTCGATTCAAAAATTAGAATAATGTAAAAAAGAGTGAGTTCAATGTTGCTAAAGTGTCAATTTGCATATTGTGTTGAGGTGAAAAAAATGAAAAATGTCTATCTTCAGAACATTTATAAATATAATATAAATATTTATTTTTATTTGCTGTGCTTAATAATTAACAATTTTAAAATAGTATTAGAATTATTGAAAAAATTAGAATATATGGACAACACATGATGACAAAAATTAGAATATGCAACTATTTTCCTGTTGATTTAATGAACAGCTGTAAATTTCATTAACTATGAAACTAACATGTGTTCCATGGAAAATGAAAAATAATTTAGCATTTGATTTTAGTTTAGTATTTGCTTAATATGGGAGAAAAAAGCGACTTATATGATGGTATGAAATTTCTTATTGTGTACTTGCACAAGAAGGAAAAACACATTGTGTTTATAGCCAAGGAAGTGAAATATTCTCAAGCAAGTGTGAAAAGAGTTTTGAGAGAATGTTCTAATTCTAATAATAAGTGTTTTAAAAATAAATACTTTAAAAGTGGTTGAAAGCCTGTAACTTCAGCAAAAGATGAAAGGAAATTAAGAAAGATTGTAAAGAAACATCACTTTTGAAGTGTGAGATATTTGCTGAGAAAATGGAAAAAAGTTAATATAAATGCCATGCCTCTAAATTTACAACATATAAAATCTTTACGAATTAAAATTTTAGATCATGTGTGCGTAAGACAAAGCCATTCTTATCCAAGCATATGGCTGCTAGAGTTAAATAGTGTAAGCAAAGGCTATTTTGGGGTCAAGATGACTGGAAAAAAAGTACTCTTCCATGATGAAAGTGTATGTTGGGGATATTCTTTTATGTGGGTGAAAAAGGTCATTGACATTAGTATTATTAGTGAATGTAATATAAACAAGCTTTTAGAATAAATGATGTTTATTAAAAATTAATTGGTCATGCAGTTGAATTTGATGATCTTGTTGACTTTTGAAAATATCAAAATCTTGTTTTCATATTGTAATAATTATCATTCTCGTATTAATTTGGGTGGCATTTATTGAGATATAATTTATTCTTATGAATGGCGCAAGCATAGTCCTGGCTGGACATATTGTTGCTTTGAGCCCATTCCTTGAAGTTATAAGTGGAGTTTTCACTTGTTTAAAGCTATTATTATATTGATGAGAAGCTATTGTGCAGCTGAAAATGCTTATCAAATTTGTTTTTTATTATTTGATTATATATGATAAATGTCTCTTATTTTAAATGTCTTTCATAATTTAATTATATCTTTCATTCATTTTAAAATTACCTTTAGAATATATATTAAAAAAAAAATTATTTATGATAAAGTTTTATTTATGGATGTTTAATTTTATAATTTTATTTTAGCTCTCTGCTATGCTGAATTTGGTGCAAGAGTACCTAAAGCTGGATCAGCTTATGTATATAGTTATGTTACTGTTGGAGAATTTATGGCTTTTATAATTGGATGGAATCTTATATTGGAATATGTCATTGGTAATAATTGCTTGTGTTGTTTTCACTGCTGTAGTTTTATATTTTATTACTTAAATTATTTAATCTCTGTCTCTCCCCCTCTCCCCCCCCCCCCCTTCTAAATGATGTTTATTTTTTTAGTTTGATTTGATGATACAAAAGAGTAAGCAATTTGTTTTTCAAATCTTTAATATTTTCTTTTTTGGTAATGATTTAGTAATTTCTATCACTAAATTTTTAAGGGAAGAAATTAATGCGTATTTTTAATATTTTATACTTGAGATATTTTCACTTAGTTTCTTTAAAGAAAAAATATTAATGAAGAAAGTTTCAAGATTAATTAATGATTACAGTAAACTTTTGATTTTAGATAGGCAGATCTAAAAAATTAAATGCATCAGTTTGCAAAAAAAAATGAGTTACAAGATTTGACAGCAAAGGGTTCTGCTATCTTAATACAGTGTCTTTTTAAAAGTGAGACAAATTGTGTTTCATAATATGAAATTCAAATCAGAATATAATAAATTCAATAAGGTTACCGTGAGTAACAATAACATGGCACAAGTGGGGAATGAAGTTTGAATAAACCTTCTGCAATGTCTCTACTGAAATCGAAGTACATGCTTCACAGATGAACTGTTCAAACTATTGTATTTCTTGAGGATTCTCTACAAACAATGTCCTTCGGATAGCTAAAATAAAAGTCAGTTGAATTGAGATCTGGAGAATAGGGTGGCCAATATAGGCTGATGTCTTTCTATTGGAAATAATTCAGAGGAATGATTTGTCACTAAAATATTTCTCAAATCAAACACTACAAGTATATGATGTTTTCAGGTACAATCTTGCACAAACCATGTACTATTTAATGCATCTTCTAAAACTTGAAATGTAGCAACCATTTGTCATAAAACCTTAATATAATGGAATTGATTCATCATTTCCCTTATAAAAATTGCTCTAGGGTCCTTATATATTTTTGTATGGGAACTGCGGGGACTTTTGCATTCTATCAGGGGTGCAGAAAATGTTCAAACCTCGGAAATTTCCCCCAAACACAGTATAAACTTTCCTTAATAATGCAAAAATCTACTTTGCTATACAAAGTCATTTGTTCTATGTAATAAATCTTTAAGAGAATAAACATACAGAGTAACATAAAAATATCGCTGTTAGTGTATAAGCACTTTAAAGTAGAAAATTGTTATTTTTGATTTACATTTTTATTTTCTCTTAAAAAAATATTCAAAATTTCCCCCCCGAACCTCGTTCGGACATATTCTGCACCCCTGCATTCTATATATAATCAAGTTTGACTATCCACTCTTAGCTGCTATTCTTCTCATCAATTTTGGAGAACTACATTTACAAGTATTTTCAACTTCTTGCAACTTTTGATGTTTCATGACTGACCTGTTGTATCCCACATTTCTAACAAAATCATCATCAATACTGTCTGTCCAAATTTGAACAAACTTTGAATCATTTTCTAACTAGAACCGTTCATAACATAAAATTTTTGTTGAAAACTTTGCGTTATCATTACATTAGGATCCGATTGGTTATATTTTTGTTACTCCAGTGCAATAAAAACATGTTGTTCCTATGAGTACATGATTTTGTTTATACTAGGGCAAATAAAGACTTTTATTCTGCATTGTTTCATGCAATTTTGCTTGCATAATTGAGATTATCAAAAATCCATATGATTGCCATATCATCAGAATTAACTCCACCCTTTTCCTCCACTTCTATATTCTGGATGAAATAGCTGTGTTTTCACAGAGTTTGTGACAAAGAATGTGACACATTACAACCTCATCTGCTTCTTTTTGCACGCTCATTTTCTTTCTTGTTTCAACAACGGAATTGTCCAAAGACTGGTTTTTTTGTGATTTGTAAAGACTTTATTCATACAGCTTACAACACTACTTGTCAGCAACATTTGGGACATTAGACTTCATTGAATTTTTTATACTAACTCCTCTAATTTAACTCCTCCCTGTAACATTTTGGCAATAGAACAAACATAAAATGAAGCGCCTTGTACTTAAGTGTATTATTTATTTCTAATGGTATATATTTGCTACTTAAGTATTGGCTGGGAAGTCACCTAATTGATGGTCATTTGAGAAGAAGTACCCAATCCAGTGGATGACCATCACAACTCCTAACATCAGTGAACATCCATGTCTCGTCTGAGATTTAAAACCTGGCCCTACCATGTAGGAATCAGGTTCACTGACCACCACACTGTATGTGCGGCAATAAGTATTATATTTAAAAATCACTGTGTTTGTAACATCCTTTGTTGGCGACTCTTAGAACTGATTCTTAAAACGAATTTAGTAAACACGTGTATTTGAATTTTGAGTCTTCTTTATTCAATGTACCACTTGCTTCATCTTTCTGTCTACCACTATTTCAAATTATATTATTCAAAGTTTATGAGTCCTTTCTGAAACATTCTGTATATACTGATGTCAAATGAGAGAACCGTTTTTGATTATCTTACATAATTTAAAATGGTTAGTTGTAGAATATGTAATATCTAGTTGGGCACCTTCTTTTTTTAGTCAGTATGTGATCCTTTGTTTTAGAGATCTACAAATAATTCAAAAGTGGTTAGGCATAGAAGAATATAAGTTTATATGTAGCACTTGTATAATATCCAATTCTGTGTACCTCCCTTTATGATCCCTAATTGACCTCCTATTTTAAAGCTATAAATATTTTATTTTTTAATTATTGGAAAAAATATGCATCATTTAATAGTTTTGTAATGAGGCCACATCAGATTTTTTTTTTTTTTTTATTAATTTATTTTTTACCTCTTTCTGTGTTTTTGACTCTGAAAAGAATAGTTTTGGTTTTCTGTAAAATATTTCATAATTCTTGATGGCTTTTCTGAGTTTTCAATATTAATTAAATTCATAATTGCTAACTGAGGTAGTATATTATCTAAATTTTGTAATTACTAGCCAAATGAAACACTTTTTTTTTTTTTTTTAATATAAGGTTTTGAAGAGATGGTTAAAAAAAAAAAATTAAATCAGATGAGGATTTTTTTGGCAATTTTTACTGTAAACATAAATATGTCAAATAAATAGAATATCGTTTATCTGAATACTAATCAACTGGAACATCAGATATCCAAAATCAAGTGGTCAAATTTTAATTTGTCTCTTAATTAAGTTCAAATTCATACCTTCATTGATTGTTTTATAATATTTTACATATAATATAAAAATATATAATATTAACAGAGGTTAATCGAGAACAAATTTGGTGCTGTATTGAGGTACTTTCACAAAGTCAACTTTTTGTAATGAGGTACCTTCACAAAATCAACTTTCAGCAAAGAGGCACCTTCACAAAGTCAATTCTCTGAAATATATTTGCAAACTAAAAAATTTTATAAGCTTCACTGCATTGAATACATAAAAATATCCTCAGTTTGTATATTTACTGGAGATAATGGTGAATATCTAAGTAAACACCTTCTTATCTTACATATAAGAAACTCAACTCAGCTACATATATATTTATTTTACAACTGTTCCATTTTATTTTTAAAATTTATTTTAAAATTTAAAAAACTGCTTTGTACATTTCGGCTAATTATTCTGAAGCACTATTTGTTTTCACAAATTATTTTATAAATTCACAAATGGGGTACCATTTTTAAAAAGCTGGATTAAACCCTGATTAATTAATTTTTTACTTTATGATTATACAAATCAATTTGCTAAATATACTTAAAATGTCAACTCTGTTCAGAAATAAATAAATAAAAATTATTAAAGATAATCAGTACAATATTTTTTCTGAAGTTAAAAAAAAAAAAAAAAAAAAAGCGTATTTGTAAGTTATTAAAGAAGTAAAGTCTTAGTGGTTATTATATGAGAAGATTAGTTAAAAGGATGCTAAGCCAAACCTATTAAGCTGGGTATGGATGTTTTTCTGCTAGGAGTTGGCTCAAAGTTTTTATTACAATGTTACAGAAAAACTTTTACAAATTATATAAAAGAGATATCATTGTTTTATCATGGGTAATTTTCTTATATTTAACTGTTTTAAAGGCAGTTTCTTCTTATTTCATTAAGTAAAGAAAAACTTTTATGTTTATTAAAATCTGGCTCAAGCCCTTTATTAGTAGAATTTTGAGTTGTTTAAAACAGATTATAAGTACTTTTAGTTAAGTGGTGCTTAATTTTACTCTTTCATTATAGGCACAGCATCTGTTGCTAGAGGTTATAGTGGGTATATAGATTCTCTGTTTGGAGGTGTTATAGCTGGTGCTTTGAACAAAACTTTGCCAATGGGCCTTCCTGGCTTGTCCTCGTATCCAGACTTCTTAGGATTTGGCATTACTTTGCTACTGACAGGTAAATATTGTTTGTACTAATAAATTTTGGATTGTAGCTCATATTTTAAATAATGAGCAAATGATTTACATTTATATACCTTATTTTTAATCCTATAAAAGCTTAATGAAAATGAATCAAATTAGACCTGATCATGTTTTCCTGCTATTGTTAAACTGTAGAATCAGATAAGCGATAGCATAAAATTATCTTTTAAGTTTTATGAATGGGGCATATATTCACTTAATTTTGTTTTAAATTTATTTCTCTAAAAATAAAAAATAAAAAAAATATATGTAAATAAAATTGTTTTCTTTCCGTCTTTCGCTTTGAAAATATATCAACATTTTTTTTCTTTTACTTAATGGTCATTAAAAAAAAGTATTGTACTTATCGCAGGCCCGGACTGGCCAGGTCAACTGGTCGGCGATTGCCAAGGGCCCCCGGCCAAATGGGGCCCCAGAAAACCCTTCAAAATATACCACTTTATGTCTTTATAATGAGTTACATCAGAGTAATTGACTATTTATTTTTCAATAACTTACGCATTTACAGCCAATTTTGACTCATCATGTGTTGTGCTGTACTCTTAATTGCAGGCAAGTTCGCGACCAAAGAACTTCAATGCAAACAAGTATTCAAGCTTTGCAATGAAAAACTTTGTCTTACTTGAATGCATGCGCAAGTCAGGTCAAGAATGTTTCATTCTTGGAGCACACTGCTTCATTCTTCATCCAGTGGCGGAAATACTATCGAGGCCCGATGCAGAAGTCTCACTGTGCCCCCCCCCCTCACCCCCATCAGAAAGCCTCCTTGTACATCTTCCCTTGATTTTTTTTTAACCATAATAAGGTATTAAAAGTCAGTTTTAAAAGTGATTCAAAATTCCAAACCAACGTGGGAGCCAGGGACATGCCCTGCATAAGTCAGGCCTTGCATAAATGGGTTCTTTTAGTTTTTGTATCTGTGGTCTATTTTGTTCTATTTTCACTTTTTGTACATAATAGCTTTTTATACTGAAATAATTGCTCCAAACTGCTCTATAGTGGTGAGTGGCTTCCTTCCATCTAACAAGCTTAAAGGGGAATCACAACGAGTGTTTCAGGTCAAAATAACGGCACAATAACTTTACCAGATACATACTATACTTAAAACTTACGTTTCTTCAGAGGCTCCCTCAAGACCAGAGGCCCAGGATGGTCTGCACCCTCCCCAGTTATTATATTAGTTTCTTAAAATTTCTTCGGTACAACTTTGGTATAAGACCCTCGTAGTGATTTTTAAACTTTTGTTGTCATTTTGGTGATGAATTAAAGAGGCTGTCGTAATTGCATAAGTATAGATCTTGGCAATATATTGCCTATAGTAACATAGTAACTATAATTACGTAGTTCACTATATTTGTACCAAGGTTTTGAAGAGCCATTTTTCTTTTGTCTTACAATATATTTTACAATTTATATCAACTAAATCACAATTATTGAAGACATTTTTTTTTTTTTTTTTTTCAATATGCTTGGTATTTTAATACCGTTATATCCCTTTTTAATAATTATTTAAGTTTTACAGTTAGGATTTAGATTATTATCATTTCCAGAGTGTGATTTGGTTGCCCAAAACTAAAAATGTTTCTCAATTTCATTTTTAAATAATAAACTACTTGTAATTAATTAGTGTACTAATTTTTTCCTGCACAGAACTAGTTTAGATATGGTATATAAATATTTATTGTGAAAATAAGTAAACTACATCAGAAAAAAAAGCTTACTCTTTTACTCAACTATTTTCCAAGTGGCAAGAAAGTTAAATGTGGTTTTCAGGCATGTAAGCCTAATTTTCAAAAATTACATATTTTAATATTCCATTTCGTCTAAATTCCCTCAGTAAGGGGTCCTTTACGATTTCTAGTCGAGGGCCCCCAGTCCGAGACTGACTTATCGGTACATTCTGAAATAGCATTTAAAATACAATTGTGGTCAATAAATAAATAATAATATAGGCAGGGCGCGAAATTTCCGCTCGCCAGCTCGCCATTGGCGAGTGGAATTTTTACTGTGGCGAGTAGAAATTTGGTCTAGTTATAGATAGAATTCTTACACGATATGGTGAAAGAAAACATTCTTTTTATATATTTAAATATGATAAAATCTTGCCATCTTATAACCTAATATTTAGCTGGAAAGAAAAAATGCTTACTGCATGCTTAAAATTTTTAATCTCTTCGGCAGTTTCGTTTCTCCCACTATGATTTCTTCAAGCAGAGGGAGAATAGACGACCAGATAACCTCTTTACCCGTCGCCCACTATCCGGCAGAAGAGAAATGTGAAAGTTTGCCTGTGCGATATTGGCGCATGAAAATGAGCCCGAGCCCTTTTAAAGATACTGCCTATGTTTATAATGATTTTTCATTATAGATGATTATGAGAGAGGATGATAAACGACACACTTTTAATATATATAATTTTAAGTATATTTGTAAAAGCATTTCAAATAGTTAGGGAAAAAAAGAAAAAAGAACCCAAAATGCACAGAAAAAAAAAAAAAGACAACTCTATTTTGTGGCGAGTAAAACTTTTTTTTCGGCGAGTGTAATCTGAGTTGAAATTTCGGGCCCTGATATAGGTTTGTTTCGATAATATCAAACTCACTATCATTACTGCAGAAATGAAAATATAATTTTTACATGCAATTTTTTCACTTTATTGAAACAATTTTTATATTTTCTATTTATAAATGACTCATTTTTCACTATATTTTAACTTAATTCTTAATTAAAACTATATTTCTAAATAATTTCTTGTAAAATATGATAGTGATGGAAAGATGGGAGCTTTAGTAAAGATATAATGAGAAGCCCTTTCTTCCCTCTTTTCTTTTCAAGATTCATATTTATGGTTCTTGTGGTCTCTTTTAGAAGTTTTTTATAATTATATAACTTAAAGGAGTATTAAAGGACAGCAGATTAATTTTCATTGCATTCATATGTGCTAATTGATGGATCACTGTGTAATTTTACACCAAAATCTGCTCAATTTTAAGATAAAGGGATTACATAGTAAATAAATCATATACATATTATTGATTTCTTCCAAAATGAAAGAGGGGAAATTTCTAAAGTGCCTGTAATTATAATTACCATTATGTTTATGTATGTGTATTTTTCAAAAGTAAAGTTTTTGCTATAAAATATGAATTATTTTGAATATAATTTTTTTAATTCATTGTTTGAACAGATATGCTAATATTAATCCTATCAACTATTGTGTTTTTTACTGTTTACATTTAGTTAATTACTTATTTATAAAAATATTTTTCATTTATTGATTCTTTTTTTCATTTCATTATGTCTAGCAATCCTTGCCATTGGAGTTAAAGAATCATCAAGGTTCAATAATGTATGTACAATTATTAATTTGCTTATTGTGACTTATGCAGTAATAACAGGATGTTTTAAAGCTGACATTCACAACTGGGAATTAACAAAAGATGAGGTTCCTAAAGATAAAGGATCAGGAGGTTTTTTTGCGTATGGTTTTCATGGAGTTGTCTCTGGAGCTGCAACGTGTTTCTATGGCTATGTAGGATTTGATTGCATTGCAACAACTGGTATGCTGTAAAATGTTTTATTGAAATATGTTCAAAAATAATTTGCTGAAATACTGATTCTTTTTTTTTTTTTTTAACAGATAATCCTAGAACCATAATCTTTTATAAAAATTGCAAGAATAAATTTTTCATATTTGTATGTTAACCTAATCTCCTTTTGATATACTGTAAATTTTCAATTATCTGCAGGTTTGCTCAGCTTTTTCGTAGTGATAAATTTAAATGTATATTTGAAAAATAACAATGAATTTATACAATTAGGTTTACAAATAAATGTTCTAGGGAAAAAGGAAGGCAAAACATTTAGTAAAATGAATAGTACTCTTTACTAAGATACAGAATTCTGTTAATAACTTAATGCTTACAGTATTTTATCAAAATAAACAGATAATTAAATAAAGCAATTAAAAAATATTGTTTATCAACAATAAAAATTTATTAGAGATGCTGGAGTGTAAAGTTGAATTTTTATACCAACTATGCACAAAAAATGCCAGAGCTGAGAATCAAACCTGGGCACTCTGATTATTGTGGATATACTCCATGTGGATTTTCTACCACTGAGCTTCCCTGGTTGATTACACTTTAGACCAGGGCCCGAAATTTCATCTTAGATTCCACTCGCAAAAAAAAAAGGTACTCGCCACAAAATATGATAAATTTACTCTATTTTTTTACGTTTAAGGTGACCAGAATTTTTTATTGGAAAAAAAAATAATAAAAAATACGCAATGTCTTTTATTTTATAGAAAATAGAAGACATTCAACTTTGAAAAAGATGTCACTTTAGAAGACACAAAATTGAATGAAAATAATTATAAAAACCGATTCAAAAGCTACTGTATACAATTAGTGGAAATATTTTACCTTAATTTAAATTAATAATATACGGATAGGAGAGGAAAAATCCCTAATTTTTATAGGTGTCATTGGATAATATAGATTTATTATTATTATTAATTTTTGCTGTAGACAAAACCTTTTCTTGTGGTACTTTCATGCAGTTACATGAAAAAATTTGGTAGACATTTTTTTTTTTAAATTAAAATTATAATTATAAAATAAAATTAGCAAATGAAAAAAATAAAATTAATATTCGTTAGATGAAATGATTTGTTTTAACGAACAGTCATTGTATAAGAACATTTTATAAAAGTTCTCACAAGTATAACCTAAATTAGTCTAAGTAGTTAATGAGTTTTTAAAATAGGTATATAAAGGGGATTTTTTCACATGTCTATATTTTGTTCATTGAAGAAAATAATCGCTTTGTGAGATGTTTTTGCCAGGAGGACATAATGTAAATTCAACCAACTTTTGCATATTTTTGTGATATGGTGGTAATGTTATCATTAAGGCCAACTGTGTGCACCAGGGCTCTAGGCCTGAGTAAGAGAGTCCTCCGTGGGGTCCTTCTAAGAGGTTCTAGCCGATATTTACGTTACTTTCGGAGAAAACCCTGGAAATCTAAGCCAACGATTGCGACCGGTATCAAACCCAGCACCTCATGTATACTAGCTTCGACGACAGAAACTCTTGGTAATGGGTGGGACAATTTTTATAAGGAATATTATTCGGGTTTTTCATGGATTTATGCGTTTTGAGAGCTGTAGAACACGATTTGACCATTTTTAGAAATGTCTGTCTGTCAGTCTCTCTGTGTGTGTGTGACAACATTTTGTGGCAACTGTATCTCAGGAACTACTGCACAGAATTTCATACAAATTGGTATGTAGTTGCACCTTGACATAAATTAGTGCCTATAAACTTTTGGTAAAAATTGTCTTACAGGTTGCGTTGCCATCCTGCTTTTTCTAAATTTTTAACATGGTGGTATAGGACAAAATTTTGTATAAATGTGCGTAAAGAGAATTATTTTTTAATAATCATTATGAAATTTACCAGAATTATTTATAATAGATAGTCAACTGGGAAAATATTTTTGTATGTATAGGAGCCTCGCCTCCCCCCTGGGGGAGAAGTCCCCCCTCGAGGGGAGTAAAGTTTCATGATGGGTATCTTTCAAAAGAGCTGACCAGTACCTTCAAAACGAATGGTTGAACCATAGATCTGCGATAATTTAAAATGAAGTTATCGATTTTTTTAATTTTTAATTTTTTTTTTAATGTAATATTGACAATAAAATTGACTTTTTTTTTTATATTTAGTGTTATGCTACTTCTCTAATATGGAAATCGTCTGTATTATCATGGAAGATAATTTTTTTAAATAATTTTAATAAATTATTTTTACTGAGTGAATTTGTATAGGAAAATATAGAAGAAAGTCATGTGGTGGCCACAACATACTAGTTAAATAACAATTTGTGATTGTATTCTAATTTGTTACTTTCAATAAATAAATACTTTGTAAACAAATACCATAATTTATGACTTTTTTTACATGTTATGGTGTTTGCTTGCAAAGTTTTTTATTTATTATTTTTAACAACAGTTTTTTTTTTGTGCATGTCACTGTTCGATTTTGTGTTTGGATTTTTATACTTAATTTGCTTGTAATTATTTAATATACTTGATTAGCTAACATTTCTGTTCTAGAAAATTATTTTAAACCAACAATAAATTTCAAGAAAAATAAAAATTTGTAACTGACCACCATAAATTGCAAAACATCCAACAATTATTTTGGATCAAAATAACTAAACGCAACCTTCCGTGAAAGAAAAGAAAAAGTAGGGAGAAATATAACATCAAAGCAGAAACTTATTTGGTGCATCATTGTTTTCTTCCTGCCTTTATTTGCTTACAAAGTTTTACTTTTTCATTATTCAATACCAGTTTTTCAATACACTAGCAAGTAACTTAAAATTTCAATTTCAGGTCTACCTTGAATAATATTATAATATACTTTGTGCATGTTAAGTACTAATGGGCTCTTCCCACCTGATGTCAGAGGTTACATGATAGAAGAAAAACAAATAGCAGACAAAGTATTGTTTATCTATAGCGATTGCTGAAATAACATATTTTCTATTCTTATTTTTGATCAATCGTATTTAATCTGTGTTATTTTTTTATAAATTATCATTTTTAATCCATTTTATATCATTATTCATCATCTTTTGTTTGCTGTATACATTTACAATCATCATTTAGTTTATGTTTGTTATTGATGTTCATGAAGAACATGTCTAATACTCTGATTTTTAGTACTTAAATCAGTGGCAGTGCAATATTGTACGGCGTAAATCTATTTAGACCAGTAACTAAGTTAATTAACTTGTTGTAACACCTTTATGCAATTAAATTAAATGAAAACATTTTAAAATTTCAAATTATAATCCATAAACATTCCACAAGAAGCTATTATTTATTGCTAGATCAGTTAATGTTAGAGTTACACTACAATATACAAAAATCGATTCTTATAGGTAAAAATAAATAAACACATAAAATGTTTTAAAAATTATTAAATTTACAAATACAATTATTCTACTGTTTACAAATGCACAATATTACTTTTATTTTATTTTATATTAAATATTAACATTTTTGTTCTTAAGAACAATATTTAATTGAATTCGATTATTTGTTTTCCTCTATCACGTGATTGAGCACACGACGGTGGGAAGAGCCCATTAGTGAACAATTTATATCCATGTATGTAGGCGTTTAATTACACACAATCTTTAACAATCATTTGAAATGCTAATTGTCTGTGAGTATTAAATAAAGCATTATGAATAGAATTAAGTTCTCTGAATGTTTTATCATTAATGTGATATTAAAAAAAGATAGTTTCTAACAAAATTAATGAACATTAATAATGCTAAAACAGAGAAATAAAGATACGGGTAGAAAATTTCGGAAATTTAGAAAGGTGGAAAATGAGGCATAATTGATATTTCCATCATATAAATGAAGCTTTTTGGTATGAAAATCAGTAGAAAAAATTGGGACTATTTGAAATCGATGTGGTGTAAATATTAAATACATATAAATGGTGTTTTCCTCTTCTAGCATACTACTAATAAATTGAAACAACATTCTACTTCTATTTTAAATAAGAAATTTGCACACATATATAACTGTAAATAAAAATGTGTTACAATATATAAAATACAACTATCTAAATGACTAAATAATAAAAATGTTAAGACAAAATAATTCAGAAGTTCATCACTTTGTGTGTATTGTAATGTTTTTCAAGGCAATATATTTAGGAGAAGGAAAAAGAGAAAAAAATTATAAATGATAATTTTAGACATATGACTGTTAAGTTTTACTACTGTTTTATAATTAGCTCTTTAAATAATAATTTTCAGGAGAGGAAGCAAAAAATCCACAAAAGGCGATTCCTATAGCCATTGTCTCATCCCTCTTCATTGTTTTCCTAGCCTATTTTAGTATTTCTACTGTGCAGACTCTGATATGGCCTTATTATGATCAAAATGTCCCTGCACCATTACCTTATGTTTTTGAAATGGTAAAATGGCCCATTGCCAAATGGATTATTTCAATTGGAGCTTTGGCAGGATTGTCTACCAGGTATCATTGTAATTATATATATTTTTTTCTAATAAATATGTAGAAGAAATATAATCAAAAGCCTCCCTTAAAATTAGAGCTCCATTTTTCAAATTCATATAATTCTACCTCTTACTAATCCACTAATTAATTTTTCTTTAATTCATTTTCTAAATATTTCAGTAATTCCAGTTCACTAACTTGTTCTCAATTTTTAGACGTATTTTATTTTCTGATGAAATAAAACTGTTATTTTAAAAACAAAAACTATTTTATTTACAAGACAAAACTTAAGTTAAAATACATTTATAAACAAAATATACAAATAAAAATAATTAAAATCTAGATGTTTCGAAACCCGTAGACCAGGTTTCCTCAACAGTATCAATTACAACCAGGGCCGAAACTAGAGGGGGGCGAGCTGGGCATTTGCCCCGGGCGCCAGATGGAGAGGGGCGCTGAAAAAGGCTTGTTTGTTGCCTTATTTACACATTTAAAAAAAATTTCAAAGTAAAAAAAAAAAAAAAAAAAAAAAAAAAAGAAGGAAAGAAAGAAAGAAAAATAATAAAAAAGTCAAATTCTTTTAGTCAGGGCAATTTGAACAAAGAAAAAAAAAAGTAGAAAGAACATTAATAGATAACAGAATTCATGTACAAGGAAAATCATGATGGATAGAGTGTTCTCCAAGACTAACAATATTCTTTTAAAGTTAGTGAGTGTGGTAAAATAGTCTCGTAATCGAAGAAGAGCAATTTACAAGTGGTCCCTGACTTTCAGCCAAGGTTTTTAAAAAGTAAATGGTTGGAAAATACATAGTACATTTAACTAAACTTCAGAGTGCCCTTTAGAAATTATTATTCCTAAGGAAGCAAAAAAAAAAAAAAAAAAAATTCTCAGGGCACCGTCGTGACTAATAAAATATTAAAATAAGTATGTCAAAATAAGGCCATGATGTTATAAAAACAATCCAGTGCACTAAAAATAAAAGGGCAAAAAAGAATTCAAAATAACTAGTTAATAAATGAGTTAGGAGCTATCATTCACAGGGCTCAGCAAAAGTCTCTATCAAAGTAAATGACAACTAAAGCCACCACTACCTCCTAACATGTATAATTATAAATATTACAATGAAATGAAATGTGTCTGTACTTTTACTATACTTTTTATTTCTTTATTCAAAACATAAGGAAGTATTATGAAACCAATTTGCGAAATGGATTTTGTGTATCGCATAGCTCATAAACGAACAGTCATAGAGAGTTGCAAATTTATATTTGGAATTGTTATTTACCAATTTTGGTCTTGACATGAACTCTCGCTTTTGTGATATCTACAAATTTATGCGATTTTTTGTGACGTCTGTGTGTATGTGTGTGTGTGTATCTCGTATAACTCAAAAACAAGTAGATGTAGAACGTTGCAATTTCACATCTAAGTTCGCTACAACAGTTGTTGTGCATCTCTCATTTTGGTGTTTCTGTGCACCTTTCCCTTTTGGAATATCTACGAATATTATATCCATGATGACCGAAAATACAAATTTTTTTGCAATTATATATATAACTTTCCGTCATACAGATTTTAACAGAAATTAATATTAGCATGAATATTGATAGTTACAAAATTTGTTGACATTTTTGCATGTAGAAAGTAATTCATAAAGACTTATAGGTTCTAGATAACTGCATTTTATTTAATGAATATTCTGGAAACAGCCGAATAAAAGTCGATAATCAATGATTATTCTTGAAGCAATCGAATAAACCAGTTTTTCGTACTCATGAACATCCTACACCACAGAACAGGAATTTTACTAATTCAGAACAATGACCAAATGCTTAAAGTTTGTAGAGGTGTACGCTCAGCTTGCAGTCCAAACACAAACTGAACTCATCCAGTCTTGCTAGTGATTTATAGAATTTTCAAGAAAGTTCTACTCTAGAAACTAATGAATTAACCTGGAAAATTTTACAAGTCGGTTTCTGTTGAAGTTATATCTTCTAAACTTTGGCTACCCTAAATTACAACTTTTCGCCAAAATTGGGTGCAAAATTGCCAAATCTTTCGCCAAGTCGCAAAATTTGCCGCTAATGCCCATTTCCGTGGAAGTGAAGAAATCTCCATCTATTTCCTTTTTAACTGTAATACCGTGTATAAAGTAATATGTAAAGAAATAGACAGGCTCTTGTCAACTATAATTATAGTAATGACTCTTTCCTTTTTATATTCTCATTAGTGATTTGTAGAACCTTTGATGAAGTTAGTTCTGTGCAAGAAAACAGTAGATCATGCCAGCTTACAAATTTCGGAAATATTAAGCCATTATTTTTCACCAAAATTAATGCCAGGTTGCAAACTTTGTCACCAAAGCATTCACTCTGCGACAAGTTGTCATCTACATTGGTGATGAATTTAGTGACATCACGAGATTAGCGATCAAATTTGGCAGAAAATAGTTCAGGATTGCCAAAATCAGCAAGCCCTTTCTCAGTTTTATCAGAGTTAATTTTTTCTATATATTATGCATTGTTTCTTGCAGCTAATTGTTTGTCAAAGACAAAGAGTGCAAAAGTAGGCTACCTGCACAGAAGTGAATTCTGTTGAACTCTAAGCTATGCATTTGCCTATGAGAAATTTTGTAAAAAGCTATAGAATATTATTTCTGCACAAACGATATTATTATGTTGCGGTGTATATAATCCTATTACCATGAAGTTAGTGGTTCTAATAATAGTCTTCTTGGATTGCTTCTGAGAATATTCATAGACTAGAGCCTGCCTTTCTATTTTATTTCCTGAAAATGATTTAAAAAAAGATTATCTACAAATGGCACTGCTCTGCATGAAAATCGGCCGTATTTTTGCAAATTTTTATGTAAAATAACCTCCTGAATACGATTATGATGCCCATTTTGCCCTATCACCCACCGTTATTTGGGGACACTCCCCTACTTTTATCATTTTCCGGTATTTTTATGGCTATAAATTTGATTTGAAAGAGGTGAAGGGATTGTTTTCACTGTTAAATGTCTTTTGAGGGGCTACAGAAATGAGAAATTCTAAAACATGAACATTTGCAGCAAGGGAAAATTTAGGGGGAGGAAGGGGATTTGCCACTGAAATTACAAATTACATTTTCTATATTTTATTAATCAATTATTACTATTATTTATTATAAATTATATTTTTTTTTATTTCAAAGTATTAAAATAATTCTTTTCCATTCTCCAAATCAAATTTATGGCCATAAAACTACCAAACAGTAACAGAAAGGATGGCGTCCCCAGAAAACGGTGGGTGATTGGGCAAAATGGGGGGTCATATTCGGATTCAGGAGATCATTTTACATGAGAATCAGCAGGAATGGTATAAGGGCTCGAATTTTTTTTTTTTTTTTTTTGCAGCACAGTGTATTTAGACAGCTAACGGTTAGTTCGCACTTGATGGATATGAGTAGTTTTTAGATACTTGTTCATACAGGTATCTATTAATTTATGCATCGTAATTATATTAAGAACTTAAATATTTGTCTGTTTATTTCTCTGCAGTATAGTTGATGTAACGACTATAATATTCAGAATATCATTTTAAATTCTCTCAAAATGATGATATTTTCAGTTTTAAAAGTAATTGAATATGAAATTTACATTCACTTGTTTTAGTATTGTCATTTATAAATACCATTAATTTAAGAGAGAGGAAAAAAAAAAAAATAAACTATCATTAAACCAGTAAAAATAAATAAATAAAAATAACTGTAGCTTAATTTAAATGTTTCTCTATAATACGCTTTTCTTCTTTTTTTCCATCTAAAATAATGCTTTGATTCACAACTTCAATCTTTTCTTTTTTCAAGAAATGTTATAAAGATATAAAACATATACGTTAAAATAAAAAACGTAATAAAAACCGGCTGGTTGTAGCTCTACTTGCAGTTGTACATTTTTAACGCCTGGCAAAGTGCCTGGCCAAAATTTCTCCTTGCAACGGGTGAAAAAAAATCCTAGTTTCGGCCCTGATTACAACATAATATGCCATGTAATTACAATTACGTATTTTGTTGTAATTGATACTGATGAGGAAACCTGGACGGGTTTCGAAACATCTAGATTTTAATTATTTTTATATGTATATTTTGTTTTTAAATGTATTTTAACTTAAGTTTTGTCTTGTAAATAAAATAGTTTTTGTTTTTAATATATATAATTGAGACGGTTTGATGTTTGTGTACGTTAAAAACTGTCATTTCATTATATTATGCAATTCCAACATGATATTCAAGAAAAATCTAGAGACTTCTCCCCTCCTTCCTGCCTGTATCGTATGATCATCTCTAAACCAATCGGGGCATTCAAGATCACATGACATGACTCTCTCCTGAGTGGAAAAGAGAATTTTTATTAGGAGTTCGAAATTAACTAGCAGCTGAAAAACATGACTTAGGCTTGATTGCTTTGTTTTTTGGAAGGCTGATTTGTGTGATGTGGTGTAAACCCTTAATAACGTTAAAGAAGCCACAAAGCACATGGCTGCATTTATTTACTTACATGTGTGTTATTGTTATTATAACATATAAATATTTAACATTTTGTATTTTATTAAAAATTTATATAATTCCTATTCTTAAATTTACTTAGTTAATCTAATGATTGCTGGGACTGCATATTTGTTCAATGAACTGTTATATTTTTCATAATGTATTTATAATTCGAGATTACATGATCATGAATTTTTAGGTTGTTTTTTAAGTGTGAAAGTCATACCTAAAAGTCACGAGGTTTATAATAAGATGTATAGCTATGTCTTTAATCACATGTTGCAATACCTTTATTTTAATACATTGTAAAAATTATTTAATTTTATTGAAATTTTATTTGCATTGGTAGAGCCTTGACCTTGTAAGTCAAAGATCCAGGGTTCGACTCCCGGTCCAGGCATTATTTTCACGCAGTGAGAAAAATAAAATTTCAATAAATATGATTTTTTTTCAATCAGTTGATTGTGTGATTTTAATAAAAATTGTATTTAATTTTAGTTTAGGCCCGCTAAGCAAGAATAGTAACAAAATATTTTACAAGTAATCTTGTTCATAATCATTCCTTTTCTCAAAAAATAGCTAATGTGAAAGTACAGTTGAGGATCTATATTCCACATACTCATTTGCAATTGTCTATAATCTGCACTCACTTCACAAATGTAAACAAAAGATTTTACAGTAACAAAAATCCGACATTTTGGTTGTATAGGAGAAGATATGATGCTAATTCACATACTAAGATGGAAAAAAAAAAAGTGTAAAATTTAATTTAGATATACATAATTAATTTTTAAAGAAAAAAAAATAATTATACTTTTATTGCCTTATACTTTTTTAGTGAATCAGAACATCGTCTGAATAATATTCAGTTAGTGATCAAATAAAACACATGCAAGTGCAGTTTTCTAACTCCTGCCAGTAACGGCATTGCTCATTGGTCGAAAAGAATGATGTATGTGTTGGTGGGATTGCGTATTTTCACAAATGTTTAAGGACCATTAGTGTAAATGTTCTTTTTAGGGTGGTATTTCAAAAATACACAAAACTATTTAGGTAAAAATTTATATCAGCATTTGTTTTGAGGATAAGATCTACAAAGCAGTCATTAAAAACTGCACCAAACTAATCACATTTCAAGTATCTGGCTGCATACTGCTAATCACAGTCCAGAAGCAGGAGTACAGTTTTTTTTTTTTTTTTTAAATGAATTATGCATTTAAGGGTTTAAACTATACATTGCTTCTACTTCATTAAATGAATTTTATTGTTTTATATATTTATTACCTTCATTACATTATATAAAAACAGACAATTCTAATTCTAGCTTCATTAAATAAAGTTTATTATTTTATGTACTTTATACTAATTCATATAGTGAGGAAATGGCGTCATTGATCTATAATTTGCAAATATCTATAATCTGCGCAAATTCTAGAACCAAGGTGTGTGGATTAAAGATCTTTAACTGTTATATGTCCACTTTATTTAGTGTTGGATGCTGTTAGTTATTTAATGATTTTTTGGAACAGGTTATATATGCCAACACTTGGCAATTTTTGAGTTTTGGTTTCAATGTGCTGTTGGCACATTTCTCTAAAGTGTTGATATCATGAATATCGTAATGAATCATATAGATTAAGGAAAACATAAAAATCTTAAACAAAATATATTAAAAGAAAGCAGAATCACTTAAATGTGAAAAATAAAACTAAACATACATGTACATGTTCACATTTATGAGCAAAATTTTTGTTCTTTATTTTTTGTCTTTCATAATATATGATGGACTGTTCTGTTATACTGTGCATTCATAAAGTACCATGTTATAAATAAAGAGTCAAATTGTTTAAATGAGAAGCTTATTTTGTGCTTCTTTAATCATAGTACCGTTTATTCAAGCAGTCTAGCTAGAGAAGCACACTGAATGTTAGGGTGATGGACGAAGTATCTTACATTGATCCTTAATACCAATCTTAGAATCAATATTATCCTGATCCCATTTTAAAAGGAACATTTGAGAAGCAGATTGTTGTACAATTGCAGACAGTATGGGCTGTGGGTGAATTTTGATGTTTGCAGACCTTTAAAAGCTACAGGTTAATTCTGGCTAAACTCCTACATGATTAAGATATGAGACGTAGATTCTTTAGACAACAAGAAGTCACAAGAGGGTGCCAATCTTTGTGTGTAGCCGTTTTTAAAATCCTAATTTAAGTACTAACTGCCAGAGGGCTTAAAACTAAACCTACAGTTTTCTTTTGATTACTTTGCATCATTACAATATATTCTTTATATCCAGATGGCTAACTTCTCTGCGGCAGTTTGACGACACTCAGACTTGATAAGTCATTAAGAGAAATATTTATGAGTTCTCAGTTTTGACAAAAACCAATTTCTACAGCTATCTCTCGAAGTCATTAATTATTTATTTCTGTAAACATCATTCAATTAATTGGTTTGCCTTTTTTATATTAAATACTTTGATCACTATTTATTTTAAACCTCTTTAAAGATAAATTTACTTTACTACATATTATTAGAACTTAGTTTATTGACACGTTTATTCTCTATTCCACATTTACAGCTCTTACATTCTTGATATTTTCATCTCCCTCAAAAGTTAAATGAAATGAAAAAATTCTTTCTCCATTATGAAAAAATAACTATCTTAGGGTGTCGAAAAATTATTTGTTTGATACTAGTTACATAAATGTTACATTTTTCATACAAAATATCATTATTAACTTTAGCATTACAGATAGGTAAAGATGCACATGCATCCAAATGTTTGATTAAAACCAGACTTTTTCCCCTATATTCACTTTTTTATTTTTTATTTTTTCATGTGTGAATAACTTAAAAATAAATAAACAAAATACAACATGAAAATTGGATGATATGTTTGTTTTAAAATTATTTGTTGACATTTTTATTATTTTGACGATGCTTAAAGTTTACAAATTAATAATTTTATTTTTCAAAAAAGTACATTATGGAAGAAACAAATCGAATTTTAATTTAGGATTTAGAAGCATGTGTACCTTCCATAGCCAAAAGAAAATTTCGGAGGGGATTTAAGTTTCAGTACATAATGTTGAAACATAAAAATTGTGTAAAACTAAATAACTTTCAACAAATCTGCATAATTTCGGAAAATGTTTGAACCCTCCACTTTGCTACAGTCTTGGTACCTTCACCTATCTGTAATGCATCTTTGACATCCTTTCTTATTTTGTTTTCTTTGCTCAAATTGTTTAGATTTTTCACATTTCTCCCAATGCTTACTTTTGAGAAAAACTGAAGTTGTATCCATTTAAAAATTATTAGTTATGATAAAGTTACATAAAGTTTGATTAATGATTTGATAATGAATATGCCATCAAAATTTTATAATTGTATGTTCATTTGTTTCAAATTTATGTGCAAAAGGAGAAAATGAGAAAACAGGTTCTACCTGAACTTTTGGAGGCTAGTGTATAAGAAAACATAAAAATGAGTGCAGCATAAAAGTGATATCACACAGATGTTATATTTTTCATGCTAAACTTAAGCTTTTTTTTTTTTTTTCACACCTATGAAAGGTTGTGCTTAATTGTTTTGGCATAAAACCACTGGGCTTTAAATTTTAAAAACTAACTTTATATTGCTACTTATTTAATATTTTGGCAAATACATATTAGAATATTCATGGAATTGGAATTTCCTATAAGTAAATTTGGTTATTGAATCAGGTGTATAGTTGAAAGATGGAAAAAAGGATGCTGTTGTACATATTTTTATATTTCTGGGAAATTTTAGATAATTCTATTTTTTAAATATAATTAAATAGCTGCACTTAGTAAACTATGCTGAATATCATATTTCATTCTCAGTAACAATACTTCATTGTTAACTGTACTATTAAATATGGTTTAAATATTTCTTATTATTTTCTGAAATATTTTCACTGAATCTGTAGTTTAAGCTCTATTTCAACTTTGTCAACTGATTTTCATATTTCATATGTAATATTTTTTAAATTTAGCATTATTAATGCATGAACAGGTTCAAAACGATAAATTAAAAAAAAACCTAAATAAATAATAATTTTTTTTAAAAAAAAAAAGCTTAAACAGTTTGTTTCTTATATAAAAAGTTTTTCTAATAGTTAAACATTATATATTTCTATTCTTGTATTTTTCTGAAAAATGATTTTTTTAAAACCATATTTAGCTTACTTGGAGCAATGTTCCCCCTTCCAAGAGTTTTATATGCCATGGCTAGAGATGGTTTGATATTTAGATTTTTAGCTAAGACCCATCAAAAATACAAAACCCCTTTGATTGCTACATTTATTTCTGGAGTGTTTGCTGGTATGTAATATTTTATCATTTAATGTTGTAGTTTAATGTATTATTGAGTCATCAGTATTTGTATTTATTTATGGTAATTCTCTCCCTTTCAGCTGTAATGGCTATGATGTTTGATATAAGAGAACTTGCAAATATGATGTCCATTGGTACCCTTCTTGCATATACTTTGGTTGCAATTTCTGTTCTTATTTTAAGGTTTGTAAAATGACAGTTATCGTAAGTGATTATTATATGATTTTTAATTGTTTGCTTAGAAAATTTTCATAATCATGGCGATGTCAGTGTTATAAAATACAAAGGCATGATACATAATAGTTATGCAAAATATACTGTTTGTAGAAAAATTAAATAAAAGTAAAAATAATATAAGGTAACTGTACCAGTCAGTTAGTATACATAGTCAGTACTGGATACTCTGTGGTTATTTTTGCATACTGTTCTTCATTTTAGAGGCTATAACTATAACCAGTATTGAATACTTCAATTAACTCTTTCTGTACATGGCTGTACTGTTTTAATTTTTGGGGCCCATTTTTGTGAAATTTTTATTTCTTTTTGTGAAAAAAAAAAAAAAAAAAAAAAAACTGTCGCTAGAAACCTTTCATTTTAGCAGTTACTCTATCTAATGTTGTTAATAGCATTTTATTAAACAAAAGTATAGACACTCATTAAAAATAATACAGTAAACATGGAAATTTTTTACAAAAGTATTATTTTTATAAATCTGAATTTTGTGAAGGGACCCATTTTCTGAATTTGAACTTTGTAAAGGGGCCCATTTTAGAGTTTTGAATTTTGTGAAGGGATAGCAAAAGAAAGGGTCCCAATTTTTGCTTGGATCGACCCCTAGAAAGGTGTTAAATGATGCATTTTTATACTTTATTTTTCCAGAAATGCGATGGTAGTAAGCATATTTGAAATTTTGAAGAAATTATGCAGTAAAATGTGAACTGATAGAAAAAAATATATTTAATTAACAAAATGCATTTTTGTTACATTAATGGGCTGAAAGAATGAAGAAAAAAATATGTAAACCTGTATTATAAATTAAAAAGAAATTACTTCTGAAAAATCTACCCCTTTCAATAACAAATAGTTTTATTTAAAATGAATCTATTTGAAAATAACGTTTTAATCATTCCCTTGTATGAAAATCATTTAAATAACAAAGGTAACTTTTTTTTTTTTTTAATTCAGATATTTATCAGTATTCTGCATGTGATTAAAAAAAAAAAAAAATATGTTCTAAAAATTTGAAAAAAAAATAATTAAAAAATTTTATGAATATAATGAAGCATTTTGATCTAGTTTTGAATAAAATTAATATTTTGTTCTACTTTCCAAATTTGAGAAAATATCAAGCTGTGTCATTACTTGATCTCTCTTTAATAGTGACTGTTTACTATGGTCATGATGATATTTTGTGGTACCAGTAGTTGAATGTCCATAAAAATATATGTTAACACAAGACTGAAATCTTAGCACAGCAAATGAATTCATCATACTAATTTTAATCATATGAAAGCAAGGAGTATTATAAATTAGTTTGAAATAAGCAAAGATAAAGTGAATAAAATTTTATTTTGTTATTCAAAACTACAAGGAAATAAAAAAATAATAAAATGACAAAGTTAAAAATTTTTCAGTTAAACTAATCTTATTTCGAAACTGATGACTTGAAATATTTGTAATTCAGGACATTAATAGTGGAGGAATGCGGCACCAACCCTGAATGATGCTCGAACCTATGCAAGAATTAGAAAGCTTGTTTTTAGGGTTTAAAGATGTCTCCTATTGGTACATTGTTCCTTACTAGTGCACTTACTCTGAATAATAAACAAAATTGTGTAGCCTAAAATTAGTTGATTTTAATATAGCTTCTATTTTTATAAAAAAGCCTAAATATAGTGGAATATTATCAGTGCATGATTTCAGTATTCCTTTTAAAAAATAAAACATAGTATAACCCCATTTTTATGTTCCCAGGATTTGTTTTCTGAGGTTACAACTTTTTTTTTTTTTTTTTTTAAATGGAGTTCCTTCTGCTTTTTGTATGTTTCAATGAATTTCAATCTTTGCTTTTAGGCTAATGAATTTTTGAATTTCCTGTCATTTATAATTTATGTGCATAGCAATAGCAAGAAAATATGTAGTGTGACTTAATTAAAAAGGTAATGTAAAAATAAAAAGTTTAGGATATGGATTTGTGGCAGCAGCCTATTAGTGTCCTGTGATATTTTTATGTATAAAAGTTTAGTTGGCTTATTAGTGTTATCTTAACTTACACGCAGCTTAAATAAATCATCTTTTCACACCTTAAAGCCACATATTAAATTGAGGCAAATGGTAATAGCCTTTATCATTTGCTCAAGCACAACTAAAATAGTGCTTCTAAAATAGCAATACAAATCTGATTTATATAAAAAGTGACAGTGTGAAAATAGATGTTTTGCTGTGAATCATACCCTTATGTTATAATTTCTCTTTGCTTTTATAATTTATATGAACTAGAAAAACAAATCAAGGCTATCCATATTAAAAAAGCAAAGCAGAAATCTGTTTTTCTAGTTGAAGTCTATTTTTAGAACTTTTTGTAAAAGAGTACATACAACAATATTGATTTATGTATATCTTATGGCATATTGTTTAATGTAATATTTTATGCCCATAAGTTGTATATAATATATTTGTACCTTATTTTTTTTTTTTTTTTTTTAACTGTTTGTTATTGAGACAGTGTCTCTTATAGTCTTTTTTTAAATTATTGAGATTTTAATAATAAAATTTAAAAACTTATTTTAATGACAAGGTTTTCTTGTAATGCATTTTTTGTTGTCAACAGATATAAAAAAAAAAATGTTTCCTGCAATTTACATTTTTTATTTTATGCACCTTGGAAAGAGTAAAAGTGGGGTTACACTATATAATAGTTTTTCCTATTGTTTTTTGTGACATATTATGGCATTTTAAAATTTTATTTAAAAGAATAAATAAAGTAAAAAGACATATAATTCTGTACTTTTATAAAATGAACTATTTTTTGAAATCATTGTAGATCAAGATTGTTATAAATTTCGGATTCGTTTCTTTTCTTTTCTTTTCTTCTTTTTTTTTTAATACATCAGAGTGTAATATCAGAATTTCTTTTAGTATTTTTTGCTGTAGGTGAATTTTTTGGGGATTGTTTAACTATCTCCATTATGTGAAAATAACTACAAAGTTTGATTTACATACTTAAAATGTTATTACATTTTAAAATATAGATACAGAATTCAAGAAGAACGTTTTCCCATGGCTCCATTGCTTTTGAATAATGAAGTGACATCATCTCACAGTAGTAGCATAATGGAAGGGTAATTTTCAATTCTTTGTTACAAAATAACAAACTAACCCTTTTTTGAAATTTTATTTGTAATTTAGATATAGTTTTTGTATAGAATGGAAGTCTTAGTCATAAACATATTCTTCAATTCTAATCTGTGGCCAATCCATGTTGGTGGGTTTCCAGTGGCTCCATTACTGTTGAACAATGAAATAATTTCTTACAGCAATATAATGGAAGGGTAATTTCTAACTGTTTCTTTTTGGAGTAATAAACTGATCTGTTTTCTTATTTCATGTTTATACTTAAAAAATCTATTGTTATTTTATGTATTTTTTATTAAATTTTTTTCAGTTTCATAAAAACATTTTATAATCATATTTACATCTTATATTTAAATTTCATTAAAATAAATGTTTTCCCTTTGATTGAATATTTTTATGTAAATTTTATATTTTTTATTCTTAGATGGTTTGTGAAGATGTACAGGGATAAAAATATTCAGTGTTTGATGAAAGATAAATATTTTTGCTAAATAGAGTGTGAAATTTGTTAGATATGAGCTATAACTAATTAGCTTATATAAAATTTGAGCTCTTTATAATTTAACAGTGTGTCACTTAAAAAAAAAAAAAAAAAAGAATTTTTGGAATTCCTCTTGCCTTGTGGTTTGAAGGCAAGTGCAATCTCAGCCTCTAGAGATTGAAAATTATCTTGCATTCAGGTTTTTTTGAATTTTTGAAATATCTGAACTCATACTTTTATTAGTACACTTCCATGAGAGCTTTACACCTAAAATCTTTTAACACTCTAACAAAACTCACAGACACATAAAAAAAAAAAAAAAAGAGGCAGGATATTAGGTTTAATTGGAAATTAAAAGGCAGAACTAAAAAGGCTATGTATATATATATATATATATATATATATATATAAATATCTTGTGTCTGTTGCTTGGCTTCTACTATGCTTAATGGATCATCTTTATTATATATATATATATATATATATATATATATATACTAGCAGACCCAGCCACGCGTTGCTGTGACTAAGTTATACGTTGAATTATACGGCTGTAAACTATTTAGTACAGTCAAATTATTATTTACGAACAAAGACGAAAACATTGTAGCCGATGTAAAAACCCACAGGGTTGAGATTTGAAACTTAGGTCAAAATTTGGAAGCGATTGATAAAAATTTTCGTAGTGTTGATATTAAGCACAAATTAATTTTATTGTAGGGCCCTATAAATTTTAATGGAGAAGTGACATATATTATTTCTAATGCTACTTTGGATAAAATTGCTAAAATGACTAATATATAAATTAAATTCTATTAAAATTCTATTAAAATAAAAGTATAAAAGAAACAGACGATTTTAAAATCAATTTTTATGGAGGAGTGAAATATAATATATGCTATAATGGATAATTTTACTATAAAATGACCTCATCATTTTAAATATTTTAAAGAGGGCAACAGCTGTAGTTATAAAAAGGAAAACAATAAGGCTAAACCAGAAAAATAAGTAAATTTGATAAATATTTTAAAACTTTAAAATTGGAAATCTTATGAAATATTGGACATTTAAAGTAAATACATGTATCATTTTAAATAGAAAAAGATTTTGGAAAAGTTTAGTGTATTTTAACGAAGTGATGAGAAGTTTTTGAGTATGTTAAAATTTTAATAGTAAATTCAAGTTAATAAAGATGGGAAACATTGAGGATTAAGATAAGAATAATTATAAGATTAAAAAAAAAAAAAAAAAACTTTTTATATACCATGCTTTTAAATTTTAATATACTAATAATATACTAATTAAAAGGAAAATGATAAATATTCTATCATAGTTTGAAGTCAAATTTGTTTTCAAATGTCTAAATAAAATATCTGATGTAAGATACTAATATTTTGCAGCGGAATAGATTTCATTTCTGTCATCCTTGGCAAAAAAAATGAATATCGCCAAATTATCTGGCGAAAATATTTAATTCCTTTCAAAAATCATGGTTATTTTAACAACTTATATTAAAAGAGTAATGAATAATATGAAACAATATTTCGTACAACACATATTACATGTCATACATACGTACAATGAATAATACATATTACATTTCGTACAATGCATACATCTGGCATGTATATTTTCGTGTTACGCTTTTGATCGCCAAATAATAATAATAATAATAATAATAAAAACCAAGGGCGACAGAGTTTTGAAATTTAAAATTAAAATTTTGTTTTCAAATTTTTTTTTTCAATACCACTTAATGGCTGTTTCCAAAGCTTTTATTTATTTTATTTTTTTTTCGGCATCAAAAATCTTTGTACGATAACATGGGGATGAGAGATCTATATATATTACTATATCTATGATAGAACTACATTAGTACTTTATCAATGTGTATAAAATCTTTAAATTGATTATGACGTCAATTTTCGTGTGATGCATAATTTAACTTTTTATAATTTTTTAACGTTCACGTTTGATTAAATGTATTTATTTTTATGTCGAAAGAAAATGAACTCTTATTTTTTTTTTTTTTTTTTTTTTCTTTTGGCAACAATTAAATTAATGGAACTCACAGATATTTTGGAGCAACTTTAATAAAGGTCTATAATTAACAAATAATTGCAATAAAACAATATTCTGACAATAAATTGAGATAAAAACTATCCTATCTCTCAAGTTGGACCAAACTGCACACAGTGTGCAAAATTTCATTAAAATCGGTTCCTTAGTTTAGGAGTTTACCCCGGACAAACATTGTGACACGTAATTTATATATATATACAGATATATAATAATAAGGATTTATTAAGTGTCGTAGAAGCCAAGCAACAGATACAAGATCACTGAAACCACATAGACCAATAAGAATGAAAAATTTCTTTATATAGGACAAGCTCAGAAAGGTGAAAAAAAATTCATCAGGGGATGAAATATACATATTTAAAGAAACCAAATTTATTAACAGCCTGCAAAACAAACAAAACAATAAACTAACTCAACAAAATCTTAACATAAAAACATAAACTAAATTGAAATTTACGAAAAAATAATTTAAGAAACTTAAGAAAGGAAGGAAGGAGACAGGTGGCAAGATTTGTCTTACCTGTGAGGTTACACTAGTTTCATGCCGGTAACACTCACTCCCCCAGCCTGTCAAGACCAGAATAGGAGTCATATGAATTAAAAAAGCAAAATTTCATAGCAGATCAAGAATAATGAAACTATGAAGCAACAATGAAATTTATTGATTGATTACTATGTGTTTAATAGTATGATTAGAATTTTAAGAATAGTTGACAACTCAACAATGAAGAAACTGAAAATTTAATGGAAAAAGAAAGATTGCATGTTGATACAAAGTAAATGCATCAAGCCTTCTGCCCTTTATATATATATTTACATATAAATAAAACCGTAGAGTTTATTTTCCAAGTACAGTGATAGTAAAACTTTGAATTTTGACATCAGCACTCTGTCAGAGCAGTGAAATGTAAACATCAAAACTATAGCTGCTTCATATTTTATTTCTTAAGGCTAAATATAACAAAGATTGGCTTAAATAAAGAGAAATGTATTAGAGATTACTATTAGGCCCAAATTTGGCTTATTAATTGAGTAACAGGCAAGGTATACTTTTTCCCATGGTTGCACCTGATATGTTAAACACCAGCCCATATCTCTTTTGAACTTATAAAGCCACCCACTGACTTGAAAGTCATCATTATTTAATACTCTAGCATACTCAAAGGCTTTCTGTTGAACTGCTGGGCCAAAGAGTGAAATATTTTTGATTTATTCATATCTTTTTTAAAATAGCAGTATTAAGATTTTCAAATAAACTTTGACTGGATATTTTTGTTCCTTCCTCCATGGTGATTTTATTGTAACTTTGAAAAACTGACTGTAAGAAGATTGTATTAAAAATTTGCTGAAACAATATCGAGAGCTGAACAATATTTTACAGCTGCATCCTTATTTTAAATACTTTTATCGTTATCTTCTAAATGCCATTTTTACCTGATTAAAAACAAGCATTTTTGCAAGAATTTTAAGCTTTTACAAAATGTTACTGGTGAATGATTAAAGCTCAGTGTTTAACTTCAAAACTGAGGTGGTGTAAAGGGCTGTAATGTAATAGCTACTTCTAAATGTTAAATTTCTAATTAAACAAAAATTTCTAAGTCAGTGTGCAACTATGACAAAGTGAGAGTTGAGAGAAAATTCTGGGATAGCCTTATTACTTCTTGCATACCAAAAAGTTCCCTAGAGCATTGGGTTTCATCCTACCGATTACTGACTGGACGTGACATTTTACAGACTCACTCACTCTGCTTTAGACTTATTGACACTCCTAACTGCATTTTCTGTCAGGAAAGTATTAACATGAAATGGTGAGCATCTCTGGAACTGTTCTGCTCTCTGGGATGCCTGAAGTTCTTTGCATTTTAAGTCTCGCTTCACTTTTTATATTGAACTGCAAGACTTCATATGCTCATAAGAGCAAATTGAAGGACATATTAAAAAAAAAAAAAAAAATTGCTTATAATCACCCTACATTTGGATTTAGTTTTATCCTTAAACTTGTTTCATTCTTTTAAGTTCAAGGGCTGGAACCTCTGAAAGATGATTTTTCCTTCTGAATTTTTCCTTCAAGGCTCTTTCATGAGCTGACTATGAAACAGCTCTTCTTTTATTGTGCAAATGTGGGCTGAAATTCTAGGAAAGAATACAGTTGCCAAGTGATTCCATGTCCTTTTAATCACCTGGCAATTGTGATTATTAAGTATAAATGAGATCCTTTTTTTTTTTTTTTTTGTGGTATCTTTGAATACAGATAAAAAACGAAAAAAATTCCATGAATGCTTGTAATAGATGGTCCTAATGGTATACAAAATATTGAATGAGAAAGAAATTAAAAGCACTTTTTTAAATAGCGTTCTTGGTGCTTTGAAAATGATCAAATTTCAAAATAATGGTCTAGAAAAACCATCAAATAGAAAAAGTTCATAGAGATAGGAAAATACCACTATAACAAAAAGATATTTTTCTGTGTTTATTTGTGTTTAAAATCAAGGTTCCAGAGAAAATTTCATTAAATAGAAAATCTTGTAAAATTCAAGCTTGACTGTATCTGTATTTTATTGAAAAAACATTAAATTGCTTAAACTATAATAATAAATAAACTTTCAAAATTATAAACTCATAATTGGTACATTTATACTATATCAATCACATACGTAGGAAATATTATAAATATATATGCGTTATGCCCATACTCCAATAGAGATTTTTATTTATATACAATTTTATATTTTTTCTTCAAGTTAAAAAGATTTATAGCTAAAGTACCGAAGAAATTTACTTAAAGCAAAAATGAATTGGTCAAGAATTAAACCTGATCACTAGCATCACTCTTGTTGAAATTTGATCCTTCTATGAAAAAATGCTTGTTTAGATTTGACACATTATGCCAAGGATCAAGGTTTAATTTCTGGGCTGGTCATTTTTCGCTCATGTCAAAAAACTTATTACACATTTGGAAACATTGGATATGCTTTCAGACATTCAAATAAACTCTGCAGGTTTTATTGATTCTTTTCACTTAATATTTCAGTACCTCACAACTAGAAAATTCTTGTTTGGATAGCCAGTCTATGATTGCAACAGACAACCCATTTTATATTAGAAAGTTGGCTAAAAAGAACTTTGCTACTATCACATCCTCTACAAATACACTTCTGGCATCTACTCAGCATTACACTTACAAAGATCTTTTTAATCAAGTGTTTAACACAGACAGAATAGAAGTACAAACTGCATTGTCTTCCAAAGTTAGCATGATTCTAATTGTGTTAATAGGTTAGTATTTTACATATATTTATATTATATTATCTTTTTTTTTTTTTTTTTTTTCTTTTTAGTATTTTTAATGTTGTTTAATATGCATATAATACAAAAGCTAAAATAATAACCAAGCATTCAAAAATAATTTTGCAATCTTAGCATAACACACTTTTAATTGTGGTGCATGCCTCTTAAATAAATTAACCATCAACCTATCTATGGCCACTCAATCCAGTTCAAGCTGCTATCAATCAAAAACCAACGTGATAAATTAAAATTAATATTTTGTTTGATCACTGAGCATTGATCTGGAAAGTGTAGATTAAAATCTAATGACAATAGTTCCAAAGAGGGCCAACTTTCTCTGCAAGACCGTATGACAACAAATAAAACAGTTAAAATGAAGATAATCACTGCAAATAGAATAATAAATAAATATAATTAAATAATTACAGATTTAAATTTAGAAAAAAAAAAAGCAAGCAAAAATTAAAATTACTATACATCATTGTGAAAATTAATGCTTGTCAAACTGTTTAATAATACTTAGGATATTAGACTATATTAAATTATATATTTTTATAATATTAGGTGAAAATAAATTATATATGCATATACATATTCAATAATATAATTTTTAAAAATCTTACTCTGTTGCACTAGATGCTATATGTAATATCCTTTCTGTTCAAGAAAGAAATTTATAGAATGCTGTTACTATTTTTCATTGGCATTTTTCCCGATCTTCACATGTTTTGTAATTAATTTACATATTACTTCAAGAATCTACCATTAATTTTATAAAAGAAATATAAAGGACATGAAAATTACTCAATTATTCACATTTTTAAGGGTTTTAATCTCTTTTAGGACAGGACTTTTGTGTACTAATGGTGCACTAAACTGCCTCCTCACTTAATTCTCATTAAATACTATGATGGGATGATATTTATATTGCTCATATCTTTAAATATTACTCTTAGTAGCTAAAAAAAATGCATTTCAAATATTTTTTTTTGCCTATTTCATAATGCAGTAAATAAAGGGTTAAGGGCCCTCTTCACTCATCGCCGCCGGAAACCAAAACTAATGTTATTCTATGGGAAATTTTTCTTTACAAATAACTTATTAACTAATATATATTTTTAAATTCTGTTTTCACATTCTGAAAGTTCCCAGCTGTTAAATTGACTCACCTTTTCTAAAATATTATTATTTATATTTTATTTTGAAGCTGCAATATACGAATTTTCAATATGTGAAATTTTTTCATTTTGCAATTTCGAAATAAAATATTAAAAATTAAAAAATTACATTTTTAAAAAAAGTTCGTCAATTTAACAGTTGGGAATTTTCTGAATGTAAAAACAGAATTTAAAAATATGTATTAGTTAATAAGTTATTTGTAAAGAAAATTTCCCCATTGAATAACATTGGCTCGGGCTTCCGGCGACGGTGAGTGAAGAGGGCCGTTAAGTAAATTTATTCAGATAATTTGTATTTTTTTATTGTTATAAGGTAAAATAAATACATAAATAGATAAGGAGGGGCAACTTAAAAAAAAGCTAATAAATTAAGATTTTTTTTTTTTTTTTTTTTTTTTTTTATCTTTTTTATTTCTGCTTCAAAAATTGGATTTATGTTTAGAAATTTTTTATTCCTATTTAGTATATATATATTTACTTTCTCATTTATTTGGAACTAATATTTCCATTCCTTGAAAAAAGTTGTTGTGGAAATATACATGTCTGTGATTAAGTTTTTTTTTTTTTTTTTTCCTATATTTGTTAGTGATTGTGTACTTTTTCTTCCAAAATAATGATCATTCAAAATACTGTTCTACCTCTTTAAATGTGTGTTATAAGATGAAAGCATTGTTAAATATTCTGTATTTTTACTGTACGTTTCAATGACAATGTTTCCCAATTCATTCTCATTATATGTTTTTTTTTTTTTTTTTTTTTTCCATCAGTATTTAATCAATATAAAATTTTAGAAATTTTGCTATGTTTTGTAACCTGACTAAAGTATTTTCCTTTAGGACTTTTCCTGATTGTGATAGATGTTTTGCTTGATGTATTAGAAGACGACTTATTTAAGTGTGACATTGGGGCTCTTGTTACTGTTAGTTTTGTATTTGTCATAATTTGTATTCTTGTGATTGCATTATCTATGCAACCCAGTGATCAAAAGAAACTTTCTTTTAGGGTATGTTTCACATTTTCTTTTAATATTTGACATAGAAATAAATTTTATTGATTAGTCAATTCTAAACTTCCTCTTCTAAAATATTTTTGCTGTTATGTGTTAACCATCAAATGCATAATTTTTATTTTCTCGATTAAAAAAAGAAAGAAAGAAAAAGAAAAAAGTATTCAGTTGTAAGAAAATTTAATTACACAGAAAACATAAGATTAAAAAAAAAAAATTTCTAAGATTTATTTATTCATTTTTTTTATGCTATATATAGATTATATGGAAATTTCATTAGAGATCATCAAAACACATTTTTCCCCTCCCAGTGTGCTACATAATGCTTTTAAAGGTTAAATGTGTTATTTCCTATTCAACTCATAACAACATACAATTAAATTATTATTACTTAATTATTTAATATAAGACTTACTTAAATGTCTAAATTAAAAGTTTAATTTGTTAGTAGGTTAATGCATATCTTTTAGACACTTTATCCCTGAACTTTTTTTTTTCTAAGAAAAAACTTTTAGATATATTTTTGCAGAAAAAATTAATTGCTAATTTATTGGTTCAAATAGAAAAGATGCACATAATCTTTTAAAAAGATTTTTTTTATTTCTAATTTTTATTAACTTACAATTAATTTTGCTTTTAAATATAAGGATTTTTAAAAGTATGATCAATAAGAATTTCTGTGTTAAGTATTATGTAATTAATTCTGTTTCCTTTTATAATGCATTTTTTGTGCTTTGTCTGCCTGTATAATGAAAACCTTTCAACAATATATTATACTTCTAAGATATTTATAATTAACTAGCGAGCTTCACCCACTAGCTTTTAAATGAATCACTATAATGAATGAATTCTCAAAATTGCATATTATCACTCCTTAACATTATTCTTAAAAAAAGAAAGAAAAAATCATTTGTGATCAGATAAAAACTCTCACCAGGTCCCCACTGCCTTCGGCAGCGTAGACCCGTGTGCTGTGTGAGCACATTCCTTCCCCATCCTTATGATTTCTCAAAATTCCATGTTATTACTCATAAACTTTCATTCTTAAAAAAGGGAATAAAAAAAAAAAATCATTTATGATCGGGTAAAAACTCACACCAGGTCCCCACTGCCTTCAGCAGCGTAGACCCGTGTGCTGTGTGCGCGTATTCCTTCACCATCCTTATGATTTCTCAAAATTCCATGTTATTATTCATAAACTTTCATTCTTAAAAAAGGAATTAAAAAAAAAAAAATCATTTATGATCGAGTAAAAACTCACATTGGGTCCCCACAGCCTTCGGCAGCGTAGACCCGTGTGCTGTGTGAGCGTATTCCTTCACCATCCTTATGATTTCTCAAAATTCCATGTTATTACTCATAAACTTTCATTCTTAAGAAAAGGAATTTAAAAGAAAAAATCATTTATGATCGGGTAAAAACTCACACTGGGTCCTCACTGCCTTCAGCAGCGTAGACCCATGTACTGTGGGAGCGTTATTCCTTCATCATCCTTATGATTTCTCAAAATTCCATGTTATTACTCATAAACTTTCATTCTTAAAAAAAGGAATTAAAAAAAAAAAAAAATCATTTATGATCATGTAAAAACTCACACCGGGTCTCCACTGCCTTTGGCAGCGCAGACCCCGCGGAGCTGTTGACAAAAACAGGTTGTCAATTTTATATTGCAGAATACACAGAGGAAAACTTTTAAATGCTCTATCAATATTAAACTTTAATTAAATAATGTGTTGCATTTTAATAAAACAGAGATTTTAAATTAATGAAAATAAAGTTTATTAAACACATAACGTAACAAATATTGACTGTAAAAAAGTCAAAAACTTAACATTATCAAAAAGAGTAATTAACATCAAAATTAATATCAACTTTACCAAACATCGGCAGTGTTGAAATTTCTTAAACTGCCAAGAGGATATCATATTACTATAAACAGTATAACGTTGAAAAAAATCATCTTTATAGCCTGGTATGTAAATATTACTGGCAAAAAATTTAACCATATCTTGATAACAGAAGATAATTAACTTTAAACCAATAAGTATAAAAACATAACGTTGAAAATAAAGTATAACAGCTCATATCGTTAGAGCTTAACTTAAATTATAAGTAAACAAGAAGTATTCAAAACATCACTTCAAATATGACTCATAGGCCACCAAAACCTATATACACCAATTTTAAATGGTCTAATTCAATTTCTAATTTTTTACCCCCCTGTAGCGCCCTCTTTTGGTTAAATTTAATGTAGGTTATTCGATAATTAGGAGTGCAAGAGATGAAAGGTTTGATACCTGGCATCACTTTTCATTCTTATTAGAGTGTTTCCAGAATTTAAAAATGGGAAAGTTATGTACATTTGTTTGAAGTTGTAAATACAAATTTTTCAATTTTTTAAAAGTTATTTATATTTTTTGTTTTTAATTGATCTTATTATACTCAAATTGCTGTTTTGATAAGTTATTGCATAATCACACTTAAATACATTAAAACATATCAGTGCTTTAAATGAATATATGTATTATTAAATGAATAGAGATATGTTACCTGTATCATAATAAATTTTAATGTACACATTATAACACAAAATATTTTCATGAATTCTTAAAATAATGATTTTTTAGTAAATAATTATCAGTTATTTTAGTATAATTATTCATTGACTGACAATGAAAACAGCCATTTCTGAATATTTGCTTTGTAAGTGATCATTTTTATTCAGTAACTGAAAAAACCCTAGTATTTTTTTCTGAATTTACAGTTAAAATATTTTCATACAGATGCTGAGATTTCATAAGATATTTAATGTATTTGCAGTATATTTTTTCTAAAGGGCTTTTTCAATTATCTAAAAGGGATATAATGTAGGGGATAAAAATATGTGGTAAAAGGGATAAAAATATGTGGATGATCCTGTTTTTAACATCTCCAATGTTTAAGAACATTTTTCCAAATAGATAGTAAGTAATTAAAAAAAAAAAAAAAATGTAAATTTTGCTAAATTTTTGAATAGGAATTAAAGTTAGATTAATTTTTCATATGTGTTGTTTTTAATAATTTTGTCATTTTTCATCTTTTATAATATATAAATATATTTCTTGTCAAAAAATATATGGAAAGGCATCAAATGATTAATTTCATTTTAAGCAAGCAGACATCATTTTTATAAAAATATTCTTTCTGCTTGTAAAATATTTCTGGGATAACATATTTATAAAAAGTAGTAATTTATAGTGATTGGCATGTAACCTGATAATATAAAACCAATGTATAGTTTTTGTTGTAAATTATTTTAGTAAAATTTGCTTTACTATTGAGTTGAAATAATCTGTTAATATTGATTAAATTTAACCATACAATTGCAGTAAAAAGAATTCAGTATATAAAATTTTGTACTTTGATAAAATTTGCTTACTGATTCCAGGTACCCTGGGTTCCTGCTGTTCCCGTCCTCAGTGTATTTGTTAACTTTTATTTGATGTTAAAGCTGCCTAATGATACTTGGATGCGGTTTGTCATTTGGATGATAATAGGTACATTTAAAAAAAAATCCTTTTGTGTTATTTATTGTTATCCTTATTTAATCTCTTGAACGGCATTTATAAAAGTTTTGGGTACTTTACCTTTAAAAGAGGCTGCGGAAGTAGTGCATGTGTTTGTGTCTTGCAGTAAAAATTTTTCAATATGTGCAATAATTCACAGAGTATGATGACCTTGTCCAATTAGTGCTCCGTATTTTATTTATTTATTTATTTTGGTAGGAGGGGGGGGGGGTAAGAAAATATTATAGGATTTGGGAGTTAAGAGGAGAATTGATAAGAAATGAGCTTTAGAACTTTTTCTAAAAAATATAATCATTTATAAAACTAGAATTTGTCATGAAATGCATCAAATGAAACTGTGTATTTGTGTAAATGCAGTATTAACCCCTTGAACTGAAATGACGAGTCCAGTTCGTCATGAATTTCCTGATACTAATTATATTCTGATATGTATATATAACAATAAACATTCATATAAATGTGTGAAACAAATATTATTTTTAATAATAACAAATTATTTGAGCAACAAAACTGTAAGTTTCTATATCAATCCCTCCTCTTAAAACTAAGAAAATTAAATTGTCTGCATGAGCAGTGCTGACTGAAAATAAATTGCAGTTCAAGGGATTAAAATGGCACTGTAGCAGATGTTAATGTAAGAAGAGAAAAGCTTGAGATTTTAAAACTGGGTATTTCTTTTTGTATGGTAGTCCATTTCATATACTATTACTGCCAAGAATTGACATCTGTAGAGTTTTAAATGCCAAAATGTTGTTTCATTTCATAATATTTTTTACTGATTGGAACCAGCTGTTACCTTTTTATTTTAATGGAAATTAAAATTTTAAATGAATAATTTTAATGCAAAATTTTGTGTATTTTCAATTTATTGATTGTCAGTGACTAATTTAAATGACAAACTGACTGTATTTATCTAGGTTTTGCCATTTACTTTGGTTATGGTTTATGGAACAGTTCAGAGAGATGCATAGCTGTGCAGCAATTGCCACCTCTCTTTGAAGAATCACCTTCTGAATCTGAAAGAGAAGACTCAAAAACAGAACATTCCCCATTGTTAGCTGAAAAGAGTTAAAATTACTAATAGTGAGAAGGCATCATTGTGTCATTGTTTTGTTATAAATCATCTCATATTGAGAATGTGATATATTTAAATGTATTTCTTTTTTGTGAATAATGTAATTTGTGAATTCTTGTGTTGGGACTAATGTTTAAATTTATTGCACATGACGTAAGAGCTTTTGGTAGCTCTAAAATATTATACTTATGCATGCTTGCATAATGTAAAAAATAATCATTATATATATATTCATTTAAATAAAAATATTTAGATAATTTATTCAAATTATTAAAGAATTTCCACTTTTAAATCTATGATTGGACTACTGTAAATTAATCTTATTTTTAATGTGCATTTTAAAATACTTTCATGATTTACAGTTGACTTGTAAAAATTTTAATTTTTAATTTTTTTTTTTTTTTTTTTTTAGTTTTTATGTATTTAATTTTACTTAAAAACGCAAATTGGAGAAAAGCTGAATAAATTTAGGGGAGGAAAATTGCAAAATAGTAGCATAATTTTCTTTTAAATTTGTGTTTATGTAAATGTGTATATGTTTGTTATTATAGAAAGATTTAAATTTATTTTATTACACAAAATACTGGCCTAATTTTCTTTTTCATAATCTGATAAGTTTTCAATTTGCTGTGCCCATCTGAAGGTGCTTGCCCTCTGGCCAAGGGTGCAAGAGTTTCCATCTCAAGACGGAACTTGTATGGCTTTATTAGAGTACTTTCAACTTTGGCTTTACAAGTTGAAAGTACTCTAATAAAGCCAAAAAAGGTAGCAATATAATATTTTATAATGAAATTAGGCCTTATTAAAATGTTACCCATATATAATATTAAATATTCCAAGTAATGCATTCCTTTTTATTATTATTAGTAGTAGTAATCACAAGGGTTATATGCGTTAACTAAATGAGTTGAAAAAAATAATTTGACAATTTGACATGTCATTTTACCATCAAAAGAATCATGTTATATTATTATATATCAGTTATTCATTTCTGACGTAACAAGTGCAGAAGCTTACTTCAAAAAATTATATATTGGTTAAGTTAAAAGAGATCATTTCCACTAATGTTATAGGGTGAAATGGGATAAGTGTAACAACATTTTGTCATAGTTCAACTTTAACCTCATTTTGCTCAGTTGCTATTTTCCTTTCATTTCTGAAAATTTTTAGGCGTAAAGTACAACTAAGTGGCTTTTAAAAAGTGTGTTCTTTTTATAACCTAACAATGTGCCACTTACAGGGAAAAATAATGAAAATTGTATGCTTTGTTGTTCCCATTCGCCCTGTGGTTTTGGACAAGTGTAACCTTGGCCTTTACAGTACTTTAAAAGATACGTAAATTGAGTTTCCAGATAGTGAAAACCATCATGAGTCTGGCACTTTTTGAATTCTTAAAATTACTCATTACAAAGTTGCAAACTTTACTGTATACATTCATCTAGCACTTCACATTTAAAAATGTTCTTAACATTCCAAAAATCCTTTTCAAATAAAGATCAGGATATTAAGTTTCATTGAAAATTAAAAGACAATTCTGAAAAAGCAAAGTTAAGGAAAATTAAGTGACTCAGTAGAGGTGCTTGGGACAAGTGTAAACAATCTGGTTACACTTGCCTAACATATGATATTCCTGGAAAAAAGTAACTGCAAATTAAACAGTTTAAGAAGTAGAACAAATCTGAAGTTATATTCAGGATCTATCTGTGGAGTTTACTTCTCAAGTACAGCTTTGATTTTTGGGAAGGCCATTCTGTCAGAGAGGAATATGTAATTATTTTTTCAAACTTCTAAAAGTTTTTACTGTTTTATATTTGATTTGATTTAATTTAATTTCCCAAAGCTAATTATACCAAAGAAAGGTTTAGACAAAGATATATGAGTATTAGGTCCAAATTCATTTTATCAGTTGAGTTATAAACTGAGGTTACACTTATCCCATTTCACCCTGATATTAAAGTTAATTTTATTATTTGCTGGATACTTTGAATTTATTTTGTAGTTTACTTATTTTACCCCAAAACTAAATTACAGATACATTCGAAAAATAGTCATTGTTAGAAATATCTATGATAAAAATGAGTTTTGTATCAAATATTTAATATACTCATATTGATAACCAAAAAAAAAAAAAAAAAAAAAAAAAAAAAATTCAAAATTTTTGTAATTAAATTGATTAATACTTTTGTAATCCAAAAACTTTCATTAGAATTCCAAAATGTTATACTTTTATAATAATATTATGTAATGAAACTGTCTTAAGTTTTTACATTATTAGAGTTAAGGAATTGTTCGATAGAAATGGTGCTAATTATTTTAAATTTGAAGTGTTCATTTTTTTTTCCTTATTTTAGACCAAGATGATTATATATACTGGTGTAGTATTTATTTAGTGTGCTTCTAGTATTTATTTCATTAGTCTGTCTATGATAAAAATGAAAATGATATTTTATAATGTTCTCTTATGAGCTTAATGGTAATTAGAAAGCATTGTATTTGTTGGAAAAAGTGTTTTTAAAACTAATGTATAAATGCAATATCTGCAATCAATAGGAAAATGAAGCAGCTATTATAAATAATTTATAAAGCTTTTTAATCGTTTTTTATAGTGCAGTACTGTGCACTGAAAAACTGTGTTTTGAATGAGAAAAAAAAACCTGCTAGGAAAATTTTCAAAGTGCTAATTCCTAAATGACTTGGGGAGGGAAAGAAAGAAACCTTAATTCACTGACAAATTTTTAGCTGCAGAGTCACAGCAGAAAAAGCACAAAAAGTATTGAATTTCAGAATTACCTTTTGCATTACATTATATTTTGATAAATTTATTCAACATGCACATTTACATTCATTTTCAGATTATAAAAGAGCAATAAAATTATAGTAGAATAATTGATTAATTGAAATTAACACTAAATAGAAATAAGTTAAAGCTGCATATCAGTCAAATTTCCCCTTTCTTCCTTCACATGTTGTACTATGGGATTTTTTTTTTTTGCTTTGTTTTATAAGAATTTTTCATTCAAAAAGGAAGTTTTTTAAATTCTGTTTTTTTAATATTACTCTTTGAATATGTCAGCTAGTGAGATTTTTTTTTTTTTTTTTTTTAAATAATTTATATATTTTATTTCATTAAGTAAATTTATGATTGTAAGTTTTGATCACTGAATTAAATACTTAAATTTATTTTTTCAAGCAATTGATCACTAAGCTGAAAGGCAACATATTCACAAAGTAATATTCAAAAAAATAGAATTCGAAAAAATTAATTTTTGAATGAGGTATTCTTATAAAATAAAGCAACAGAAACCACATTGGGTAACATGGGAAGAAAGAAAGACTGAATCTGACTGATGTACAGCCTTAAAGTAGAATTGCTTGGCAACCATTCATAAGAACTGCAATCATAGATTTGCCAAGTAGGGCACTTATTTGAAGATATTGCAGATATGAACTCATATTTAACATTTTTTTTTTTTAATAGATTCTATATTGTAACTCAGCACCTAATATTTCTAGAAAATATTATTCTTGATTAAATCTTATGTCAGTTATTTTTTCAAAAAAAAAAAAAAATTGTTGATTAGCAGTTGAAAGAATTTCCTAGAAAATAAGCATACACTTCAAATTTCATAGCTATGCAAAATTTAAATAAACAAGAATAACAATAAACAAGGTCATAAAAGCCAAAGAAAATAAAGTATTAGAAGACAGCAGTTTCGGTAGCATTTAGCCTACCGTCACCAGTGCTCTGATGATGGTACTCTAAATGCTACCGAAACAGCTGTCTGCTAATTTATTATTTCCTTTGACATTTATGATATTGTTTATTATTATATTCCTGTGTTTATTTATATAGTGTCAAGTCTCCTGTCAATATATGCAACATTTGTTTGTGGTTGAAATAATTAATCAGCACTATTTATCAGATGAAATAAAATGTACACACCAATGCAGTTGTTGATACAGTAAGGAGAAAAAGACTTTGGAGAAAAGTTTATTTTTGCGAGGGTTAATTGTCACCCTACTGTAAAACCCCTTAAATTACATAAAACAACAACAACAAAAAATGTGGTGGTGGTGGGGAGTGTATGTATGTTTATTTTATTTTTTTAACAATTATAATCAATAAAATATATGTAAATTTTTTGTAAATAAAAAATTTATATATATTTATTTGTAAGTTATAAAAGATATTTTTACATTTACATTGTACAACAGTTTTTTCTTTACAATCATTGAAAAATAGCTCCAAAAAAAAAAAAAAAAAAAAAAAAAAAAAAAATGAAATCAGGGAAAGAAAACTTGTACATCACCCCTGCTTTTTAATTGATTATTAGTAAAAATGGCAATGAGTTGAAAGATTTCAATTAGTACAGCCAAGTTGCAGTCTGTGTTATTAATGTTATTCCATATTAAGTCAGCATTAATGCAGTCAAGTTGCTGTTTTCATGCTGTACATGTGCCTATTTTTCTTTTCACCTGTTAAAGAGCCATTCTTAATTATTTCATCAGAAAACAATTGTGTATTTTGAGATTTATAAATGATTATTTTCATTGTTCTTATTCTTCAATTTACAGATTATAGATGTGTTCTAATGATTGTTGCTAAAAGTCACTTGAAATTCTTTCTAAAACCAACCAAGATGATTTTGAATTTTAAACAAGCTTAATATAACCCAGTCTGAACTTGGACTAAGAGATTTCTGATCGTCATTTGCTTACTTTATTTTTTTATAAAACCCAGGAGAATTTGCTATAGACTTCTTGTCACACCAGAACTCATTAGTGAAAATTTTTCTCGCAGTGCCCAATTGCCTTTCTTTTACCTGACATTCATTTAATATCAGCATTTTTTGTTTGGGTTAATATTTTTAGCTACAAAAGCAATATAAAATTATTCAAGTAAAATTCTAAAATCATAATTAAAGTGAAAGAAAAAAAAAATTCTTAAATGAGAGTCAGAAAAGTGAGCTGAAACAAAAAAAAAAAAAGTGATAATAGAAAATCTTACGCAGGGAGTTCTCCTGGGTTAATTTTTTGTTATTAATATTATTCTTTATTTTTAAGTGTTTGAATCTCTAAATTCTCAGAAAATTTGGGCCTTGTAACTTTTTTTTTTAAGAATATACTGTCATAAGAATGCAGATGAGGAATATAATTGAAATCTTAATTAATGTGCAATACAAGCAAGTTTTGTACCTTATATAATCTAAATTAATTTTATTGTGCTCAATTTTTATATATTAATGCAGTAATTATAAAAAGGTTTTGTTCTTACCAGTTTTGATTATCATTGAAGGTATGGAATTGGTGCTCTTTCTTTCTTTTTTTTTTTTTTTTTTTTTTTTTTTGTGTGTGTGTGTGCAAGATATGACTTAATTTTTGCATATTGAATTAAAGTTGACTTATTTTAATGAATAAACAACTCTTGAATTACGTTAGAAAAGCTTATTGAAATCACAATCAGCTGATCAAGGCCAAGTATATTGTACATAAAATTATTTTAATCATTCCATATTTTGTATGCATGGAAATGTTTAGTCTTATAATATATTATTTATGAATAAATGTAAATTTTGTATATATTAGGACATTTCAAATTATTTATGTATTTATTTCATCAGTAAAATGCAAATATTATTTATTCATGACCAAATTGCTTATTCAATTGCTTATTCTTTCTTTTTTATTTATTTAAGAACTTTTTCTAAATTAGAATTTTTGTTTTAATTATTTCATGTTTGCACTTTTATCTTAAGAATGTAAATTTATTGTTCAAAATTAATGTTTATCTAGAAATTTGGAGGTGTTGAAAAAGTGTTTATGAAAAGATAATGTATTATTTCATGAAATGTATTTATCTATAATTTTTTACAGAAGCTAAATAAAAATGTTTTTTAATGTGGTATATTATTTCATAAGGTATTTATATTTTGATAATATTTTAAAAACGATTATCAAGGAGTTGCTATATACAAAATATGGACAGCACATGGACTTTATACTTTCAAATTTTTATTTAAAGGGCTTTAAAAAATATTCTTTTTAAATCGAAAACATTAAAAAATTGCCTCATCTATCAAATTTTATTAGGGTAGAAGCATTATGCCATTTTCTTCCACTGCATTTAATTTAAAATGTTTAAAAAAAATATATGGTAGTTTGTGAGCAGTAAGAGCTATTTTTAAAATTCTAGATATTTCCAGAGCATTAATGTCCATGTTTTGGCAGTAATTTCGAGAAATAACCATGCTGGGACAAAATTTCATAAACTTATATCAGTTTCATTAATTTGCTTTAAATAATGTAATGCACTTCAGATTACCAAAAAAAAAAAAAAAAAAAAAATTAAATAAATAAATAAAATAATAATAATAATAATAAATAAATAAATGTGCTTATTACTTAACGATTATAATTTAGAAAGGCCAGTGAAACATATATCGGTTTTATTCTGTTTCAAATAATTTAACATTTGCTACAATGAACTTCAAATTATTTAACTACACATACTGCATTATATAAAAATAATTTTACTTTATTTACTTACAAAAGAATTATAAATCCTATTCTCATGAAAATGTATATTTCTTGTGATGATGACCTATCTATAACATGCCTATAAAATTTTATCTTAATCAGTTGTAGAATTTAGACGCTAACTATTTAAAATAACTTCAGTCCATGGCCATAGTGAATATGAATTTTCTGTCTTTCTGTAAAAAAATATAAATGTTACATTAATGAAAAATCTATACATTTCATATGATGGTGATTTGTTATGTACACACACACACACACACACAAAAAAAAAAAAACTTCAAGTGAATAAGCCATTTAGTCACTATCGCATTCCTTTTAATTCTTTTACAGGGAAGCATATAATAATTTATATATATCCCATCATATTGGGGCTAATTGTGTAAAGTTCATTGAATTATTTAAAAGTGCCTGAAACTGTTATAAAATTTCAGAATTCTGATATAAAATGAATATTACTGAAAATTGTGTGCTTACTGTTAAAATTCATTTGTAGGGTAAACAAAATCTGATAGTCCATTATACGAACATAGGCCAAAAGTTCAAACATTTGGCATAATTCATTATTTACTGAATTATCCACTCGTACAAATTTGTTTAAACATCTAATGCTACTGAATGTTCAGGAAGTCGAATGGAGCCATTTCAGATACTTTTATTATTTTTCTTGTTTACCATTTTACAGAATACTAGAAAAGCCGGTTTGGGAACAAACTGAATCCCGAATGCGGGTAAAATTTCAAAATCAAACTCTAAATGTACAAAACTTGACCTGACGCTGCTTGTGTGCCATAAGATTAAAGTTTTTTAACAAAACCATTTTTAAATTCTTGAAATCAATGAAGGTAGTGAATGTGAATAAACGAAGGCTTTGTCCGCTTTGCTGGTCACTATATTTAAAAGTAACTCTTTTCTATGTCGCTTTATGTGATTATTTTTTCTGTTTCTTTCTTTTTTTTTTTTTTCTTTTTCCTTTTCTTTCTGTTTTTCAATATTTTATAATTTATTTGTATTTTGATGCACTACTTGGCTTAAAGTGGCTTTTGTGAAAGTGGAGTCCTTGGCGAAAAACGCCCGATCTATTTCAGCATAGAAATTTAAAAAATTACCCAGGATTATCAATAAGTAAAGCTCTTTAATATAATGCTGAATTAGCTTTCATGCCAAACGCGATTCATCTGTGCCAAAAACATGCTATTTAAACAAAAGAAAAAAATCTAAAATTGAGGAATATTAAAAAAGGTTATTTTTTTTTAATCTATTTTCATATTTTTATTTCTTTATATGCATGAGCAAATTTAATATTTTATCATTTTTATCTTTCGTGTGAAAGCATATTTCATTTTATGTTGAAAAAAAAAAAAAAGTTTTTTTTTTGCCAACAATTAAAAATTTAAATGTCCAATTTTAAAGCTATTACCAGGTTATTATTTTCATATTTTAATTTTAAAAAATCTGATGTGGGCACCACATGACTTCTTTATACACTTTTAGAAATATGCATAACGTTAAAAAATGTTGACATTGGACCTGAAACAGTTGGCTAAAAATATTTTAAAAAAAATGAATTACCACCGTGTTCTGCGCTTTTCTGAAATTTAGTTAAAAACCGATTGCAAGATTTGTACTGGTAACGCTGACGAAGGCAGCAGAGACCCGAAAAAATTGGCTAAAAGTATTTAAAAAAGGCATTTTCACCGTGTTCTGAACTAACTATTCTGAAAGTTTCAAATGTCTAGCTAGTCGGGAAGTTAGTTAAATAAATTTTCTGTTGAACCATATAAATGCTGCCGAAGGCAGCAGGGACCTGAAACATTTGGCTAAAAGTATTAAAAAGATGCATATCCACCGTGTTCTGAACTATTCTGAAAGTTTCAAATGTCTAGCTAGTCGGGAAGTTAGTTAAATTAGTTTTCTGTTGAACCATATAAACGCTGCCGAAGGCAGCAGTGACCCGAAATAATTGGCTAAAAATATTTTAAAAATGCATTGTCACAGTGTTCTGAGCTTTTCCGGAAGTTTTAAATGTCTAGCTAGTCGGGAAGTTAGTTATAAATCGATTCCAAGATTTGTACTGGTAACGCTGCCGAAGGCAGCAGGGATCCTACACAGTTGGCTAAAAGTATTAAAAAAATGCATTTTCACCGTGTTCTGATCTAGTCTGAAAGTTTCAAATGTCTAGCTAGTCGGGAAGTTAGTTAAAAATCGATTCCAAGATTTGTACTGTTAACGCTGCCGAAGGCATCAGGGGTCCTACACAGTTGGCTAAAAGTATTAAAAAATGCATTTTCACCATGTTCTGATCTAGTCTGAAAGTTTCAAATGTCTAGCTAGTCGGGAAGTTAGATAAAAATCGATTCCAAGATTTGTACTGGTAACGCTGCCGAAGGCAGCAGGGATCCTACACAGTTGGCTAAAAGTATTTAAAAAATGCATTTTCACCGTGTTATGATATAGTCTGAAAGTTTCAAATGTCTAGCTAGTCGGGAAGTTAGTTAAATAAATTTTCTGTTGAATAGCATAAAGGCTGCTGAAGGCAGCAGGTATCAGAAAAAGTTGCCTAAAAATATTTAAAAAAATGCATTGTCAACGTGTTCTGAGCTTTTCTGAAAGTTAAATGTCTTGCTAGTCTGGAAGTCAGTTAAATTGCAAGATTTGTCTAAACCGTTTTTGAGTTATTATCGTTTTTTGATACATCATGGCCAAAACCTATGTATTTTTGTCATTATGAACCTAATTTTCCTAAATATCTCCAAAACGGAAAATCATACAAAGTCCAAAAAGGGAGGTGCACAACTAGATGTTATAACAAACCTATGTACCAATTCGCAACTTTCTACGTCCAACCGTTTTTGAGTTATGCGACACACACACACACACACACACACACACACATACAGACGCCACGAAAAATCGTGTAAAATCTCTTATATCTCCAAAATGAGAGTTCGTGTTAAGACGACACTTGCATATGTGCAACTAGACATCATGACAGTCACATGTATAAATTGGCAACATTCAGCGATCATTCGTTTTCGAGCAATGTGAAATACAAAATCCATTTCGCAAATCGGGATTACTATACTTCCTTATACTTTGTATAAGGAAGTAAAAAATCTAATCAAAATTTTGTTACAAATAAGGTACCAAATGAAAGAGGCGATTTTTCTGAATCCATCTGATTAAATAGCTTATCGATTACGTCCACACACAGGCAAACAGAGTCCAAGGGAATCTCTTACCCGTTTTTATATATAGACACCAAGCGAGATTCATCCGTACCTAAAACATACTATTTAAACAAAACAAAAAAGAAAAAAAAAAAAACCCTAAAATTGAGCTATATTAAAAAAGATTATGGTTGTTTTTTTACTCCATTTTCATTTTTTCATATGTATGAGCAAATTTAATATTTTATAACTTTTGATTTTTGCGTAATTTTATGCTGAAAAAAAAAAAAATAATAATAACTTGTAATTTTTTTTTTTTTTTTGGCAACAATGAAAAATTTAAATGTCCAATTTTAAAGCTATTATCAGTTTATTATTTTCATATTTTAACATATTTTGCATTGCATTATTGCATTATATATTTTTTGTAAAGTTGACATATGGTCACCAACTTTAGTCAATCGTACATCATCTGGAACAGTTTTCTTGCTGCTCCGAAAACTTACAGGCCATCCTTTGCATTTACGACTTGAAAATCCAGAAATCAGTTGTCGTGCTAGCCGAAGTAAAAAATTTAATTGGTCTCTAGGCCCCGAATCTCTTCTACTTACTTTCCAGAGAATGAAGGCATTTACAATTGCCAGATCAATTAGGAAGTATAGGATTCGACATTTAAAATTAATAAAGTTGGTGGGAAGTATACTTCCCATGGTTTTATAAAGGGTTAATTAATTTTTAAAAATCTAATCAAAATTTCATTACAAATAAGGTACCAAATGAAATAGGCGATTTTTCTGAATCCATCGGATTAATTAGCTTACCAATCGGACAATTAGATTTTTTTAAATTAACTAAAGTATGAAAAATTGGTGGCAACTTGCGTCAACACACAGACTAACTGAGTCCAACGGAATCTCTTAGCCATTTATATATATGGATCATATTATTTGATTTATTACAACTGATAGCTAAACCTCCCAATTACTTTTCTCTTATATTGCTTAAAATTCATACATTTTTATGTAAAAAATTGATGAATAAATAAACGGTAACTGTATTTTTTAACAAATATTATCTATATATGTATTATAAGCTGGAATTATGCGGGTGGTGTCATGATCCTTCACCCGTTTCTGGAGTCATTAACTTACACATTTGCAGTCTAATGCAATAATCACCTGTCAGTTGGCTTTATTTAAATCCATTTATGACTGAAGAGAGTATAGAAGGCAGTGGACAGTTCAAATTAATATTAAACACTGATTTCGATTGAGGTTTAGTTGGATGCTGTTTCCGAAGCTTTGCTGTGGATTTATTGGAACTTGGGGCGCATTAACTGCCGCCGACGGCCCCACATAAACTTGTTCATTTTAGCAGATAATAGTTCGAGGATCTCTTAAGTCTCTCTCTTCTAATTTTTGCGAGTTTCATGTTTTATACCCATAATTTTTGGTGTAATTTGGCATATTTCTAATCTCCTCTCTATTTCTTTTATTGGTTATTTAATAACACTCCTCTTTGTTCTGTACTGGCTAATGACTCATACTTACCAGACAGAGTGACGTCGGTCGGCGCCCTAATTTGCCAACTCGCCAATTCATTAATACAATTATTTATTGCTTTACATTTGACGTAAGTAATCAAATCACAATTTATAATCATAAATCTTTTATTTCTTTTAACATCGCTAATTTAATTCTTGTATTGAATCTTTCCGGCACCAGATACTTTTTTATTACTCATTAAACTTATTTATAGAATATTTCTAGACATCTTAAATTGAAAATGCTTATTCAATTTAAATGATTAACTTATTTATTTTGGAATGACCACAATTGCAATTTCCGTTCTTTATTTTTTTATTCTTTCAGAGTACAGTCACTCAAATAATTAACTGTACATGAAACCTTTCTCAGAATGCCAAAGAATGAGTCAATATTTAAAAAGAACCTTAAAAAATCTTTTTTTCACTTTAACTCATTTTATTAAAATAATTTTTTTTAATTTTTAAAATTTGAAATGCAATGTACTTTTTAAAATACATACATCAGATCAAAAATTATCATATTTATCAAATCACACAGAGTTGAAATTAAAACCTGATAAGTTTTTATTTTTTTAATTAATTGTAAATAAATTGTCATTTATAAAATAAATTGATCTCTAAATATAAGTATTGAAATTCAAATCTTGTTTCTTAAAACAATTTAAAGTTTGAAATACAATTTTCAATTGACATTTCATAATTTTTAGATTTTATAAATCTCATCATTTTTGAAAATTAATAATTTATTCATTAATTAATAATTAATCCTTTCTACACAAATTTTGAATTTTTTCTACTTCTTAAAAATTTTTGTCATTTTCTTTATTCAAAATGTCATTTTCGTTTTTCAAAGTCCAATCAATTTATTTAAATTGTTGCTTCAGATCAAACACATCAATCTTTAAATATACATTAAGAGATATTAATAAAAATTTGAAGTTCTTAACACATTTTAAAGAATATTAAAAAGTATTTTAAAGTGAATTCTTATTCTTTCTTATATTGGATAGTAATAATTAAAAATAATGAGCTGTTTTAAGAGAGACCTCATTTAAAAATATACATGTAGTAAAGATAAATATTACTACATGTATATTTATTCAGGATCTTTCAATGTCTGCGTAATTTTTTATATTTCAACGCCAAGAGAAAAAAATACGTAATAATTCAACAGGCCTGGAAAACCAAGCGATAAATTTCATTTATTTCAAAACTAATGATATGAATTTAGGCAAACTTAAATATAACACAAGAAAACGGAAATTTCATGAAACTGATATGTCCCTGTTGAAATTTGACCTCTTTGTCCCGAAAAATATTTCAAAGCATTGTGTTCTATGAAAGATATTTTTATAAACCATATTTTCATATCTTTACTGTTCTTAATGAAATTGAAATATGTTATTCAAGTTTCTGTATAAAATGGATTTATGTACAGGGACACTCAAAAGTATTCCAAAACATTGCATTTTATGAGAGATATTTCTATAAATCAAATTTTAATAACTTTACTTTACACGAAGATTTAGGAAATTGAAATATGTTATTTATATGCACAAAAGAATGCTTTTGCATAGAATATAGCATGATTAGCATTAGAGGGTCGCACACCAGTTATATTAAGAGCTATTAATAAAAAATTGTTACTGTGAAAATCATAAAAATATTGAAATGTATTATTAATATTCTAAAATAATGCTTTGTATAGAATATATGATTAACTTTCTGATTTACACTAAAATATTCAGAGAGATCAAAAACTGTAATTATAATCTAACGGTCTTTTGTGTTAAGCCTTTTTAACACTTTCCAAAATGCCTAAGAGTAATTTTAAAATCAATTATTCTATCTGTCCAGTGGCAAAAAATATTAAAAGTTATTCAATACAACAACTACGTACAGTGGGAAAGTGTTACTAATCAATGCATGATTTTTCTTTAATATATGTAGAAACTGGACACATAAGATAGTATTAAAAATTCTTTTAATAATCCAAAAATTTTGGCAAAAGTTATCCACAGTTAAGAATTATGAAATTTTAAAATTTTAACTCTTTAAATCATTTAAATGCAGATTTGAGTGTAGGTAGTTTTTTAAATATAACTTAAAAACTGGTTCATAGAACGAGTTGTCATATTTAAAACTTATTTTGAATAAATTCTCAAATGTAACACATAATTTCGTAAACTTAAATTATGTTTATCCAAAATTTCGAGTCATTTCGTTAAGTCCTTTCAATCTGTTTTGTAATGATTACAAATAATTTTAAAATTAAAAGATTTTAACATTATCACCATGAAATGTTTTAAATTGTGGTCTTTGTTAAAAATGATTCAAATGAAACAATTAAATTACAACCAAATTTTAAAATGGTTTTCTATGATTTTTTTCCATGTTGCCTTAAAGTAAAATTCTTTTAAATAAAAACGCACGAAGCTAGCTTGTGACCTCAAATACAAGTCAGCTGTTTGTAATGTCAGCTGTTTACATTCAATTCCACCTGTCTTTTCGTGAATGATGCAATCAAACCTGTCTGAACGTTTCGTTTATCTCTCTTTCTGTATATACAGTTCCCGCCGCTTATTAAAATCATTCTGAACCAAAGTAATTTTATTAAGCGTCTGATTTTTATATCCCTTAAGGAAAAGGTTCGAAAGAAACTTCAAAAGGTAACGAATAATATAATTAGTAAACAATATTAATTAATTTTTGGTAGATAATTAAATAATTGTTTCTTCGATATAAGTAAATTAATCCCGTGCACTTTCGTTAGAGGAAAATCATCATTAGTTTACCAAAAGTTCATGCTGTTCTTATAAATTAAAAATCTTTTCGTTTAAACCTCATGAATTATAGTAATTTTAAAATAAGAACTAGAAATTACCTTCTAATAATTAGATAAAAAAAATCAGATTTATATTTTATTACTGTGCTTTGAAAAATACGTTCCTTGAAATTGTTGCGGAGATAAGTTGCGTGGAGTGTTTAATTTGTAACTATATATATATTTCATCTATATATATATATATATATTCTATATATATATATATATATATATATATATATATATATATGTATATATTTCATCTTTATCAATTTTATCTTTCTTTGTTAAAAGAACACAACAGTAAAGATTATTTATTTTAAAAATAAACCTACAAAAAGATATTCCTTTAATAGATTCATAAAATTGTAATTTTATGAACATATTAATACGAAAGGACTGTTTAAGTTTGCATCATTACACATTTTAATTATAACAAATAAAAATAGTTATTATGTCTATTATTATTATTATTATTATTACAATGCTGCAAAACTTATAAATAGTCCTATCGTACTAATATAAATTTTATCTGTAACAGATCTTTATTTTTTTTCATATCCATGTTTTTTTTCTTCTTGTTCAAAGTAAAAAAATAATCTTATATATTCTCTCTTAAATTCAATTTTTCTTAAAAATATATCATACTTTATCTATCATATATTTTTTTATATATTCTTTTTTTCATCTTTATCATTTTTTCTCTTTTTTTGTGAAAAGAACACAACATTAAAGATGATATATTTTAAAAATAAACCTGTAAAGAGATATTCTTTTTATAGATTCATAAAATTTTAATTATATGAACATATTAATACGACAGGACTATTTTAGTTTACATCATTACCTTTTAAGGCTTTGAATGTTAATTATAACACATAAAAATAGTTATTATTATTATTATTATTATTATAATGCTGCAAAACTTATCCTATCGTATTAATATAAATTTTATCTGTAACAGATCTTTATTTTTTTCTCTTTTTCGAGAATTTTTCATATCCGTGCTTTTTTTCTTCTTGTTCAAAGTAAAATAAAAATCTTATGTATTCTTTTTTATATAATTTCTTTTTTTTCATCTTTGTCAATTTTATTGTGAAAGAAATTAACACACAGCAATAACTAGTATTTATTTTAAAAAACAAACCTTACATTTCTAAAAAAAAACATCTCAATTAGACATACATAAGATAATTTAAACAGGATAAAAAATTAAAACTAATTACAATCACAATCTTTGAAATTTACAGCATGAAATATTTTAAAGTACATAGACCTGCTAAACAATCTTTATCTTGGTACATATGATTTTATCTTTTTTCACATTAAAATATTTAACACTTTTCATATTTAATTTAAAATGTTTCTGTGTGTGTATGAACAAAGTTTCAATTTTAAACTTTTTGCAATAATGTTTTAAATATTTTTCCATGACACTGTTTAACACCAATTATACATTTATTTGAGAATACACATCAAATTGTTTATTTTTATTCCTCACAGTTAGATATTTAAAATTAGCATTTCTTTTTACATGATATGAGTCCACAGGTGGTTTATACAATTATCTTCTTCTATATCTTGTAATGTTCTGTAAGATCCACAATATTTGGCCTCTAGTGATTGTTTAGTTCAGACATTGGAAAACAAATGTTTTGCTTTTGAAAAACATAACTTGTTTTAATTTTTTAATTATATTTCAACTTCTTTATTCAAATGTGACAAACAATCTAAAAATTTTTCATCATATGCAAATTTTTGGTCTTTTACTGGAGGTTAAAGATATTCTTTTAATATATCTCTTGTCATGTCTTTTTTTGAATTTGAGTTATTGTGAAATATCATTAAAGTTTGGTAATTTATTCTTTATGGATTGTCTAATAAAATTTATCACAATAGTTTCAACGAGATGTTTCATGGTGAACTGAAATCTAAGTGAAAAACAGTGTGATATATATAGTTTGAACAAAAAGGGTGGAGCTTAGTTTTTCTTTTTATTTTAAAAAATATTATAAAATAATATAAATAAATAAAAAATAAAATCATGTCACAACTTATTAAAGTATTAATGTCATGGTCAATTATTATTATCTCGACTTTTATCACTTTTAAAATTTATCCTTTTAAAGTGACCATCGAAATTTAAAATCTTAAACAATATGTTATGATAATCTAATTTTTATTCCTTTAATTGAATTTAAAATATGAAAAGCATTTGTACTTTTCGATATCCAATTTCTAATTAATTTGGGATACCATATATATTTTCAAATGCTGTCAACAGATTGCACAAGTAGACTGCCATTTTGATAGACATTTTATATGAAATAAATGTTTACAACATGACATAACAATATTTTTGTCAAGTGAATTTTAAAAAATAGAACAGTCTAAAGATTTTGGACGCATTGATAGACAATTTATATGACGACCTAAATTTACAATATTTTCGTCGATTGAATATAAACAACATTCACCATAATAAATATTCCCTTTCTTGCATTTTCAGGATCAATTAAATAAAATATAGCTAAAATTTGTTCTTTTGAAAATCCTAATAACTTTAAATCATAATGTGAAAGGCCTGTAGCAATTCAATCAATTTAATATCAAAAATCATTGAATTCAATTTCTGATAACGATTGAGATAGAATTTTTACATTATCAGAATCTATATACATTTATATCCATTTCTGTTTTTTCTTTACAACGTTAATAATTGTTATTTGTAATAATAGTCGCTTTTATATATTCATATCTTTTTTTTAAATATAGATAAATATTAAAAGGAAAAAAATTAAAAATAAAAATAAAATAAAATAAAATAAAATAAATAAACGACAGAAACAAACGGTCAAATAACAGTTTATTTTGAATTGCAAATTAAAAATGTACATATTATATAAATAAATATATAAATCCTTAAAAAATGAACAACATTTTGTCAAATGTTTTTTAAAATACGACTTTTTTCTTTATGATGTCAGTCTTTAATACAAATTTTTAAATATTATTTGTTGAATATCCCCAAACTGTCAATTATTTTACGATGACTTTCTCATAATAAATGCAATTATTAGAAAGACTAAAGAAAAAGATTTAGTCTTTGTGGTGACCACTGATCCAATTGATATAAAGTTTTCTCTGAATCATCTCGCACCATCTTTTTAAGTATTGTTGAATGCACATTTCGGAATTTATTAGCACTTTTAATGACCAGTATAATTAGCATAGCCATTATAACGTTTAAAATTCTTACTTCAATCTCCATAGTTATCAATCCAAAGATCTGAGATTCTAAACAACTGCTACAGTCTTTTTTATACTTCATGTGCATTGAAAGTTGCATAACATTTTTTATCGTTTAGTGACAGTTTATTCCAATATATAAATCTTTAAAAAAAAGAACAACTTGTCAAGCATATTTTTTTTTAAACACTCCTCTTTTTCTTTACAATAATGAAATTCAGTATTTAAGACAATTTTTTTACGATGACATTATTAGAAAGACTAATGAAAAGGTTTAGTCTTTGTGGCGATCAATTGGTTTTCTCTAAATCATTTACTTTTTGAATTTCTCACAAGAAATGCATCATCCATCCTTTAAGTATAGTTGAATCACATTTAGGAAGTTATTAGCACTTTTAATGATGACTTTCCAGTACAATTAGCATAGCATTAAATCGTTTTGAATTCTTGCTTCATGGTTATAAATCCAGAGATCTGAGATTCTAAACAATGCCACAGCCTTTTATACTTGATGTGAGTTGAAAGTTGCGTAATAAATGACGTCATGAGATTATGAAATATATAAACTTTACAGTTATATTGGCTCTATGAACTAATGTTAATTAAACTAGATTCAAATGAAAGTAAAAAAATTAAGTTCAATTTAAAGTACAGTGGGAGGGTGATTAAATAATCAAACCCAAAATTTCACTATATAATTTAATACTAAAATTCAAATTTTACTTTTTAAAAATAGCTTGTTTAAAATTGAAATAGAATAAAACGGAATTTCAATTTTAGCATTTACTTAGATGGCGACTTACAAAATTGAAATTTTAAAATCCGAAATTTCGTTATATAATTAAATGCTAAAATTCAAATTTTATTTTTTTAAAGGGCTTGTTTAACCTTGAATTGGAATAAAATAGTAGTTGAATTTTAGCATTTTGAAATTTTAAAATTCGACAATTTGCTATCTAATTAACTGATAAAATTCAATTACTATTTTTTTCTATTTCAAGGTCAAACAAGCTATTTTTAAAAATATAAAATTTGAATTTTAAAAGCATTTTAATTAGCATTTCATTATATAAAGAAATTTGGGATTTTAAAATTTAAAAATCTAATTAAATGTCAAAAATCAAATTCCATTTTATTCTATTTCAAGAATTCAAATTACATTTTCTTCTAGTTTAGGGTTAAACAAGCTAATTTTTAAAAATAGTAGTGGAACTTTAGCATTTAATTAGATAGCAACTTTTCAAAATAGAAATTTTAAAATCCGAATAGTTGCTATCTAATTAAATGCTAAAGTTACAATCCCATTTTAATTAGCATTTTAAAAGCATTTTAATTAGCATTTAATTATCATTTAATTATGTAGCAAAATTTCGGTTTTAAAAATTTCAATTTGAAAAGTCGCTATCTAATTAAATGCTAAAATTCAAATTCCACTTTATTCTATTTCAAGAATTCAAATTACATTTTATTCTATTTCAGTGTTAAACAAGCTATTTAAAAAAGAATAGTAGTTGAATTTTAGCATTTAATTAGCATTTTAAAACCTTTTAAAAAGCATTTTAATTACCATTTAATTATATAGCGAAATTTCAATTTTAAAATTTCAATTTTGAAAAGTCGCTATCTACTTAAATGTTAAAATTCAAATTTTACTTTTTAAAAATAGCTTGTTGAAATTTGAAATAGTATAAAATGGAATTTCAATTTTTACATTTACTGAGATATCGACTTTCCAAAATTAAAATTCTAAAATCCGAAATTTCGTTATCTAATTAAATGATAAATTCAAATTTTATTTTAAAAAAAATCTTGTTTAACCTTGAAATAGAATAAAATAGTAGTTGAATTTTAGCATGTAATTAGATAGCAACTTTTCAAAATTGAAATTTTAAAATCCGAGAAGTTGCTATGTAATCTAGCTAAATACTATTTTATTCTATTTCAAAGTTAAACAAGCTATATTTATAAAATAAAATTTGAATTTTAAAAAATAAAATTTTATTTAAAAAAAATTAAATTTGCCTTTTAAAAGCATTTTAATTAGCATTTAATTATCATTTAATGATATAGCGAAATTTCAGATTTTAAAATTTGAAATTTGAAATGTCGCTATTAAATTAAAGGCTAAAATTCAAATTCCATTTCATTCTATTGCAAGATTTCAAATTATATTTTATTCTATTGCAAGAATTCAAATTACTTTTTATTCTAGTTTAGGGTTAAACAAGATTTTTTTTAAATAGTAGTTGAACTTTAGAAATTAATTAGATAGCAACTTTTCACATTTGAAATTTTAAAATCCGAAAAGTCGCGATCTGATTAAATGCTAATATTCAAATTCCATGTTAATTAGCATTTTAAAAGCATTTTTTAAAGCATTTTAATTATATAGCGAAATTTCGGATTTTAAAATTTCGGCATCTAATTAAATGCTAAAATTAAATTTCAATTTATTCTATTTCAAGAATATAAATTACACTTTATATACATTACATTAAAATTTCAATTTGAAAAGTCGATATCTAATTAAATGTTAAAATTCAAATTCCATTTTATTTATATTTCAAGAATTCGAATTACATTTTATTCTATTTCAGTGTTAAACAAATTTCAATTTGCAAAGTCGCTATCTAATTAAATGCTAAAATTCAAATTCCTTTTAATTCTATTTCAAGAATTCAAATTACATTTTATTCTATTTCAAAGTTAAACAAAAATTAAATTTCAATTTATTCTATTTCAAGAATTTAAATTACACTTTACATACATTACATTAAAATTTCAATTTGAAAAGTCGCTACCTAAATAAATGCTAAAACTCAAATTCCATTTTATTCAATTTCGAGAATTCAAATTACATTTTATTCTATTTAAGTGTTCAAAAAGCTATTTTTTTAAAATAGTAGTTGAATTTTAGCATTTAATTAGCATTTTAAAAGCATTTTAAGAGGCCTTTTAATTAACATTTAATTATATAGCGAAATTTCGGATTTAAAATTTCAATTTTGAAAATTCGCTATCTAATTAAATGCTAAAATTAAATTTCAATTTATTATTTTTCAAGAATTTAAATTACATTTTACATACATTACTTTAAATTTCAATTTGAAAAGTCGCTATCTAATTAAACGGTAAAATTCAAATTCCATTTTATTATATTTCAAGAACTCAAATTACTTTTTATTCTATTTCAAAAATTTAAATTACATTAAAATTTCAATTTGAAAATTCTGTTTCAAGAATTAAAATTTCAATTTGAAAATTCTATTTCAAGAATTAAAATTACATTTTATTCTATTTCAGTGTTAAACCAGCTATTTTTAAAAAAATAGTAGTTGAATTTTAGCATTCAGCAGTTGAATTTTAAAATTTCAATTTGAAAAGTCGCTATCTAATTAAATGCTAAAATTCAAATTCCATTTTATTCTATTTCAATATTTCAAATTACATTTTAATCTATTTCAGTGTTAAACAAATTTCAATTTGAAATGTCGCTATCTAATTAAATGCTAAAATTCGAATTCCATTCTATTCTATTTCAAGAATTCAAATTACATTTTATTCTATTTCAGTGTTAAACAAAAATTAAATTTCAATTTATTCTATTTCAAGAATTTAAATTACATTTTACATACATTACATTAAAATTTCAATTTGAAATTGAAATTTCTATTTCAAGAATTAAAATTCCATTTTATTCTATTTCAAGAATTCAAATCACATTTTATTCTATTTCAGTGTTAAACAAAAATTAAATTTCTATTTATTCTATTTCAAGAATTTAAATTACATTTTATATACATTACAATAAAATTTCAATTTGAAAAGTCGCTATCTAATTAAATGCGAAAATTCAAATTCCATTTTATTCTATTTCAAAAATTCAAATTACATTTTATTTTATTTCAATGCTAAATAAGCTATTTTTTTAAAAATAGTAGTTGAATTTTTAAATTTCAATTTTAAAAATTCGCTAATTAAATTGAAAAGTCGCTATCTAATTAAATGCTAAAATTCAAATTACATTTTATTCTATTTCAGTGTTAAACAAGCTGTTTTTTAAAAAATAGTATTTGAATTTTAACATTCAGCAGTTGAATTTTAAAATTTTAATTTTAAAAATTCGATAATTAAAAGCTAAAATTAAATTTCAATTTAGTCTATTTGAAAAATTTAAATTACATTTTACATACATTACATTAAAATTTCAGTTTGAAAACTCGCTATCTAAATAAATGTTAAAATTCAAATTCCATTTTATTCTATTTCAGTAATTCAAATTACATTTTATACTATTTCAGTGTTAAACAAAAAATAAATTTCAATTTATTTTATTTCAAGAATTTAGATTACATTTTACATACATTATATTAAAATTTCAATTTGAAAATTCTATTTCAAGAATTAAAATTACATTTTATTCTATTTCAGTGTTAAACAAGCTATTTTTTAAAAAATAGTAGTTGAATTTTAGCATTCAGCAGTTGAATTTTAAAATTTCAATTTGAAAAGTCGCTATCTAATTAAATGCTAAAATTCAAATTCCATTTTATTCTATTTCAATATTTCAAATTACATTTTATTCTATTTCAGTGTTAAACAAATTTCAATTTGAAAAGTCGCTATCTAATTAAATGCTAAAATTCGAATTCCATTCTATTCTATTTCAAGAATTCAAATTACATTTTATTCTATTTCAGTGTTAAACAAAAATTAAATTTCAATTTATTCCATTTCAAAAATTAAATTACATTTTACATACATTACTTAAAAATTTTAATTTGAAAAGTCGATACCTAATTAAATGCTAAAATTCAAATTCCATTCTATTCTATTTCAAGAATTCAAATTACATTTTATACTATTTCACTGTTAAACAAAAATTAAATTTCAATTTATTCTATTTCAAGAATTTAAATTACATTTTACATACAATAAATTAAAATTTCAATTTGAAATTGAAATTTCTATTTCAAGAATAAAATGGAATATTATTCTATTTCAAGAATTCAAATTACATTTTATTCTATTTCAGTGTTAAACAGAAATTAAATTTCTATGTATTATAATTCAAGAATTTAAATTACATTTTACATACATTACATTAAAATTTCAATTTGGAAAGTCACTATCTAATTCAATGCTAAAATTCAAATTCCATTTTATTCTATTTCAAGAATTCAAATTACATTTTATTCTATTTCAGTGTTAAACAAGCTATTTTTTAAAAAAATAGTAGTTGAATTTTAGCATTCAGCAGTTGAATTTTAAATTTCAATTTTGAAAATTCCCTATTTAATTAAATGCTAAAATTAAATTTCAATTTATTCAATTTCAAGAATTTAAATTACTTTTTACATACATTACATAAATATTTCAGTTTGAATAGTCGCTATCTAATTAAATGCTAAAATTCAAATTCCATTTTAGTCTATTTCAAGAATTCAAATTACATTTCATTCTATTTCAGTGTTAAACAAATGTTCAATTTGAAAAGTGGCTATCTAATTAAATGCTAAAATTCAAATTCCATTTTATTCTATTTCAAGAATTCAAATTACTTTTTTTCTATTTCAAGAATTTAAAATTACATTTTTCATACATTACATTAAAATTTCAATTTGAAAATTCTATTTCAAGAATTTAAATTACATTTTTCATACATTACATTAAAATTTCAATTTGAAAATTCTATTTCAAGAATTCAAATTATATTTTATTCTATTTCAGTGTTAAACAAGCTATTTTTTAAAAAATAGTAGTTGAATTTTAGCATTCAGCAGTTGAATTTTAAAATTTCAATTTGAAAAGTCGCTATCTAATTAAATGCTAAAATTCGAATCCCATTTTATTCTATTTCAAGAATTCAAATTACTTTTTATCTATTTCAGTTTTAAACAAAAATTAAATTGCAATTTATTCTATTTCAAGAATTTAAATTACATTTTACATACATTACATTAAAATTTCAATTTGAAATTGAAATTTCTATTTCAAGAATTAAAATTCCATTTTATTCTATTTCAAGAATTCAAATTACATTTTATTATATTTCAGTGTTAAACAAAAATTAAATTTCTATTTATTCTATTTCAAGAATTTAAATTACATTTTACATACATTACATTAAAATTTCAATTTGGAAAGTCGCTATCTAATTAAATGCTAAAATTCAAATTCCATTTTATTCTATTTCAAGAATTCAAATTACATTTTATTTTATTTCAGTGTTAAATAAGCTATTTTTTTTAAATAGTAGTTGAATTTTAGCATTCAGCAGTTGAATTTTAAAATTTCAATTTTGAAAATTCGCTAATTAAATTGAAAAGTCACTATCTAATTAAATGCTAAAATTCAAATTACATTTTATTCTATTTTAGTGTTAAACAAGCTGTTTTTTAAAAAATAGTATTTGAATTTTAACATTCAGCAGTTGAATTTTAAAATTTCAATTTTGAAAATTTTAAATTTCTTTTTTTTTTCTATTTCAAGAATTTAAATTACGTTTTACATACATTACATTAAAATTTCAATTTGAAAAGTCGCTATCTAATCAAATGCTAAAATTCAAATTCCATTTTATTCTATTTCAAGAATTCAAATTACATTTTATAAGTTAATCAAATTACATTTTTCAGTGTTAAACAAAAAATATATTTCAATTTGTTTTATTTCAAGAATTTAAATTACATTTTACATACATTACATTAAAATTTCAATTTGAAAATTCTATTTCCAGAATTCAAATTACATTTTATACTATTTCAGTGTTAAACAAGCTATTTTTTAAAAAATAGTATTTGAATTTTAACATTCAGCAGTTGAATTTTAAAATTTCAATTTTGAAACTTCGCTAATTAAAAGCTAAAATTAAATTTCAATTTATTCTATTTCAAGAATTTAAATTAAATTTACATGCATTACATTAAAATTTCAATTTGAAAAGTCGCTATCTAATTAAATGCTAAAATTCAAATTCCATTTTATTCTATTTCAAGAATTCAAATTACATTTTATACTATTTCAGTGTTAAACAAAAAATAAATTTCAATTTATTTTATTTCAAGAATTTAAATTACATTTTACATACATTACATTAAAATTTCAATTTGAAAATTCTATTTCAAGAATTCAAATTACATTTTATTCTATTTCAGTGTTAAACAAGCTATTTTTAAAAAATAGTAGTTGAATTTAAGCATTCAGCAGTGTAATTTTAAAATTTCAATTTTAAAATTCGCTATCTAATTAAATGCCAAAATTAAATTTCAATTTATTCTATTTCAAGACTTTAAATTACATTTTACATACATGACATTAAAATTTCAATTTGAAAAGTCGCTATCTAATTAAATGCTAAAATTCAAATTCCATTTTATTCTATTTCAAGAATTCAAATTACATTTTATTCTATTTCAGTGTTAAACAAGCTATTTTTTTAAAATGGTAGTTGAATTTTAGCATTCAGCAGTTGAATGCTAAAATTCTTTATGATTTGTCTAATGTAATTTATCATAATACTTTCAAGGAGATGTTTCATGGTGAACTGAAATCTAAGTGAAAAACAGAGTGATATACTATATAGTTTGAACAAAAAGAGTGAAGCGTAGTTTTCACTTTTTTAAAAATTATAATAAAATAATATAAATAAATAAAAAAAACAATATAAGTAAATAAATAAAAATAAAATAATAATATCTGAGATTATTATATCATGTCACAGTTTCTTAAATCATTAATGTATTCAGAGTCATGATATGAAAATCAATTGTTATTATCTCGACATTTCTCACTTTTTAAAATTTATTAGTGGTCCTTTTAAAGTATTACACTTTGACCATTGGAATTAAAAATCTTAAACAATATGTCATGATAATCTAAATTTTATTCCTTTAATTGAATTTAAAATATGAAAAGCATCAGTACTTTTCGATATCCAATTTCTAATTAATTTGGGATACCAATATATATTACAACATAACATAACAATATTTTTGTCAAGTGAATTTAAAGAAATAGAACAATCTTCTAATGATTTTGGATACGTTGATAGACAATTTATACGACGACCTAACTTTACAATATTTTCGTCGATTGAATTTAAACAACATTCACCATAATAAATATTCCCTTTCTTACATTTTCAGGATCAATTAAATAAAATATAGCAAAAATTTGTTCTTTTGAAAAACCTACACTGTAAAAAAATAACTATTACCAGCTGCAAGAAACTCTCTGGAGAAAATAATTATTTTCTCCAGAGAGTTTCTTGCAGCTGGAAATAGTTTTTTTTACAGTGTAATAACTTTAAATCATAATGTGAAAGGTCAAACAATTTAATATCAAAATCGTTAAAACAAATTTCTGATAATGGTTGAGATGGAATTTTTACATTATCATATTCTATATACATTTGCAAATTTATATCCATTTCTGTCGTTAATAATTGTTAGTTGTAATAAATGTCGCTTTTATATATTCATATCTTTTTATAAAAAAATAGATAAATATTAAAAGGAAAATAAAAATAAAATAAAATAAATAAACGACAGAAACAAAGAGTCAAATAACAGTTTATTTTAAATTGCAAATTAAAAATGTACATATTATATACGTAGATCTATAAATCTTTAAAAAATGAGCAACATTTTGTCAAACATGTTTTTTAAAATACTTTTTCTTTATGATGTCAGTCTTTAATACAATTTTTATTTGTTGAATATCGTTAATTATTTTACGATGACATCCTCATAATAAATGCAATTATTAGAAAGACTAATGAAAAAATGTTTAGTCTTTGTGGTGACCACTGATCCAACTGATACAAAGTTTTCTCTATATCATCTCGCACCATCTTTTTAAGTATTGTTGAATGCACATTTAGGGATTTATTAGCACTTTTAAAGACCAGTATAATTGGCATAGCCATTATAACGTTTAGAATTCTTACATCAATCTCCATAGTTATCAATCCAGAGATCTGAGTTTCATATAAATCTTTAAAAAAACGAACAACTTGTCAAATATGTAACACGATTCCTTTTCTTTTTCTTTATGAAATGCAGATGGTCAGTATTTAATACAAATTTTAAATTTTTATTTGTCGAATATCCCAAATTCTTAATTATTTTATGATAACATTCTCATAATAAGTTATATTATTAAAAAGACTAATGAAAAAGGTTTAATCTTTGTGGCGACCACTGAAGCTTTTTCAATTGGTTTTCTCTAAATGATTTAGTTTTTTAACTTCTCGCAAAAATACATGATCCATCCTTTTAAGTATTGTTGAATGCACATTTAGAAATTATTAGCACTTTTAACGATGAATTTCCAGTACAATTAGCATAGCATAAATCGTGTAGAATTCTTGCTCCATGGTTATAAATCCAGAGATCTGGGATTCTAAAAAATGCCATAGCCTTTTATACTTCGTGTGCGTTGAAAGTTACGTAATAAATGACGTCATGAGATTATGAAATATATAAATTTTACAGTTATTTTGGCTTTATGACCTAATGTTAATTAAACTAGATTCAATTGAAAGCAAAATAATAATGTGTAATTTAAAGTGCAGGGGGGGTGATTAAATAATCAAATCCGAAATTTCGTTATATAATTAAATGCAAAATTCAATTTTACTTTTTAAAAATAGTTTGTTTAAATTTGAAATAGAATAAAATGGAATTTCAATTTTGGCATTTACATAGGTATCGACTTTTGAAAATTAAAATTCTAAAATCCGAAATTTCGTTATATAATTAAACGCTAAAATTCAAATTTTATTTTAAAAAAAAAAGCTTGTTTAACCTTGAAATAGAATAAAATAGTAGTTGAATTTTAACATTTATTTAGCATTTTAAAAGCATTTTAAAAAGCAATTTAAAAAGCATTTTAATTAGCATTTAATTATATAGCGGAATTTCGGATTTTAAAATTTCAATTTTGAAAAGTCGCTATCTAATCAAATGTTAAAATTCAAATTTTACTTTTTAAAAGTAGCTTGTTTAAATTTGAAATAGAATAAAATTGAATTTCAATTTTTGCATTTACTTAGATATCGACTTTCCAAAATTGAAATTCGAAAATTCGAAATTTCGTTATATAATTAAATGCTAAAATTCAAATTATATTTTTTAAATAAAGCTTGTTTAACCTTGAAATAGAATAAAATAGTAGTTGAATTTTAGCATTTAATTAGATAGTAAATTTTCAAAATTGAAATTTTAAAATCCGAAAAGTTGCTATCTAATTAAATGCTAAAATTCAACTACTATTTTATTCTATTTCAAGGTTAAATAAGCTGTTTTTAAAAAGTAAAAAAATAAAATTTGCGTTTTAAAAGCATTTTAATTGGCATTTAATAATATAGAGAAATTTCGGATTTTAAAATTTCAATTTTGAAAAGTCGCTATCTAATTAAATGCTAAAATTAAAATTCCAATTTATTCTTTTTCAAGAATTGAAATTACATTTTATTCTATTTCAGTGTTAAACAAGCTATATTTTAAAAAATAGTTGTTGAATTTTAGCCTTTAATTAGCATTTTAAAAGCATTTTTAAAAAGCATTTTAAAGAGCATTTCAATTCGCATTTAATTTTATAACAAAAATAAAATTATTACAAATTTTATAACAAATTTTATATAATTACAAATTTTATTTTACAAATTTTATACATTACAAATTAATTTATTAATACATTACAAATTAATTTATTACAAATACATTACAAATTAATTTATTAATTTATTAATTTTTAATAACATTTTAAATTACAAATTTTATATTTTATATAATTACAAATTTTATATAATTATTACAAATTTTATAACAAAACCGTAAAACAATTAGCAAATGAGGGTCAACCAATTTGCAAAATTTGTTTGACTAACAATAGCGAAATAGTTTTTTTTAAATGTGGACACGTATTATGTTGTTTATCATGTTCGGAAAAAATGAAATATTGTCCGATTTGTCGAAGCATTATTCTACAGAAAAAGAAAATCTATATTCAATAATTTAAAGTTATAAATCTATATTCAATTATTTAAAGTTATAAATCTATATTCAATTATTTAAAGTTATAAATCTATATTCAATTATTTAAAGTTATAAATATATATTCAATTATTTAAAGTTATAAATATATATTCAATTATTTAAAGTTATAAATATATATTCAATTATTTAAAGTTATAAATCTATATTCAATTATTTAAAGTTATAAATCTATATTCAATTATTTAAAGTTATAAATCTATATTCAATTATTTAAAGTTATAAATTCTAAAATTATAAAATGTAAAAGTAAAATTTTTAAATCTAAAATTTTGAACTTTTCAAAATTTTAGATTTTAAAATTTTGAAAATTAAAATTTTGAAAAGTAAAATTTTGAAAAGTAAAAAATTTGAAAAGTAAAAAATTTGAAAAGTAAAAAATTTGAAAAATAAAAAATTTGAAAAGTAAAATTTTGAAAAGTAAAAAAAAATTTGAAAAGGAAAAAATAACATAACATAAAAAAAAAAAAAAAAAAAAAAAATTTTTTTTTTTTTTTTTTTTTATGTTATGTTATGTTATGTTATTTTTTATTTACGTTTTAAATTTACTTTTTCAAAATTTTACTTTTTCAAATTTTTACCTTTTCAAAATTTTACTTTTTCAAAATTTTACTTTTTCAAAATTTTACTTTTTCAAAATTTTACTTTTTCAAATTTTTACATTTTCAAAATTTTACTTTTTCAAATTTTTACATTTTCAAATTTTTACTTTTTCAAATTTTTACTTTTTCAAATTTTTACTTTTCAAAATTTTACTTTTTCAAAATTTTACTTTTTCAAATTTTTACTTTTCAAAATTTTACATTTGTAATTTTTGTAAAAAAATTTGAAAAAGTAAAATTTTGAAAAAGTAAGAAAAAGTAAAAATTTTGAAAAAGTAAAAATTTTGAAAATTAAAAATTTGAAAAAGTAAAAATTTGAAAAAGTAAAATTTTGAAAAAGTAAAAATTTGAAAAAGTAAAAATTTGAAAAAGTAAAAATTTGAAAAAGTAAAAATTTTGAAAAGTAAAATTTTGAAAAGTAAAAAAATTTGAAAAGTAAAATTTTGAAAATTTTGAAAAAGTAAAATTTTGAAAAAGTAAAAATTTTGAAAAAGTAAAAATTTTGAAAAAGTAAAAATTTTGAAAAAGTAAAAATTTTGAAAATTAAAAATTTGAAAAGTAAAAATTTTGAAAAAGTAAAAATTTGAAAAGTAAAAATTTTGAAAAAGTAAAAATTTGAAAAGTAAAAAAATTTGAAAAGTTAAATTTTGAAAAGTAAAAAAATTTGAAAAGCAAAATTTTGGAAAGTAAAAAAATTTGAAAAGTAAAATTTTGGAAAGTAAAAACATTTGAAAAGTAAAATTTTGAAAAAGTAAAAAAATTTGAAAAGTAAAAATTTGAAAAGGAAAAAAATTTGAAAAGGAAAAAATAGCATAACATAAAAAAATAATACAACATAAAAAAAAAAAAAAAAAAAAAAATTTTTTTTTTTTTTTTTTTTTTTTTTTTTTATTATGTTATGTTATTTTTTTTATTTATGTTTCAGATTTACTTTTTCAAATTTTTACCTTTTCAAAATTTTACTTTTTCAAAATTTTACTTTTTCAAATTTTTACATTTTCAAAATTTTACTTTTTCAAATTTTTACCTTTTCAAAATTTTACTTTTTCAAAATTTTACTTTTTCAAATTTTTACTTTTCAAAATTTTACTTTTTCAAAATTTTACTTTTTCAAATTTTTACTTTTCAAAATTTTACATTTGTAATTTTTGTAAAAAAATTTGAAAAAGTAAAATTTTGAAAAAGTAAGAAAAAGTAAAAATTTTGAAAAAGTAAAAATTTTGAAAATTAAAAATTTGAAAAAGTAAAAATTTGAAAAAGTAAAATTTTGAAAAAGTAAAAATTTGAAAAAGTAAAAATTTGAAAAAGTAAAAATTTGAAAAAGTAAAAATTTTGAAAAGTAAAATTTTGAAAAGTAAAAAAATTTGAAAAGTAAAATTTTGAAAATTTTGAAAAAGTAAAATTTTGAAAAAGTAAAAATTTTGAAAAAGTAAAAATTTTGAAAAAGTAAAAATTTTGAAAAAGTAAAAATTTTGAAAATTAAAAATTTGAAAAGTAAAAATTTTGAAAAAGTAAAAATTTGAAAAGTAAAAATTTTGAAAAAGTAAAAATTTGAAAAGTAAAAAAATTTGAAAAGTTAAATTTTGAAAAGTAAAAAAATTTGAAAAGCAAAATTTTGGAAAGTAAAAAAATTTGAAAAGTAAAATTTTGGAAAGTAAAAACATTTGAAAAGTAAAATTTTGAAAAAGTAAAAAAATTTGAAAAGTAAAAATTTGAAAAGGAAAAAAATTTGAAAAGGAAAAAATAGCATAACATAAAAAAATAATACAACATAAAAAAAAAAAAAAAAAAAAAAATTTTTTTTTTTTTTTTTTTTTTTTTATTATGTTATGTTATTTTTTTTATTTATGTTTCAGATTTACTTTTTCAAATTTTTACCTTTTCAAAATTTTACTTTTTCAAAATTTTACTTTTTCAAATTTTTACATTTTCAAAATTTTACTTTTTCAAATTTTTACCTTTTCAAAATTTTACTTTTTCAAAATTTTACTTTTTCAAAATTTTACTTTTTCAAAATTTTACTTTTTCAAAATTTTACTTTTTCAAAATTTTACTTTTTCAAAATTTTACTTTTTCAAATTTTTACATTTTCAAATTTTTACTTTTTCAAATTTTCAAATTTTACATTTGTAATTTTTGTAAAAAAATTTGAAAAAGTAAAATTTTGAAAAAGTAAGAAAAAGTAAAAATTTTGAAAAAGTAAAAATTTTGAAAATTAAAAATTTGAAAAAGTAAAAATTTGAAAAAGTAAAATTTTGAAAAAGTAAAAATTTGAAAAAGTAAAAATTTGAAAAAGTAAAAATTTGAAAAAGTAAAAATTTTTACTTTTTCAAAATTTTACTTTTTCAAAATTTTACTTTTTCAAATTTTTACTTTTCAAAATTTTACATTTGTAATTTTTGTAAAAAAATTTGAAAAAGTAAAATTTTGAAAAAAGTAAAAATTTGAAAAAGTAAAGATTTGAAAAAGTAAAAATGTGAAAAAGTAAAATTTTGAAAAAGTAAAAATTTTGAAAATTAAAAATTTTGAAAATTAAAAAATTTGAAAAGTAAAATTTTGAAAAGTAAAAATTTTGAAAAGTAAAAATTTGAAAAGTAAAATTTTGAAAAGTAAAAATTTTGAAAAGTAAAAATTTGAAAAGTAAAATTTTGAAAAGTAAAAATTTGAAAAGTAAAAATTTGAAACGTAAAAAAAAAAAAAAAAAAAAAAAAAAAATTTTTTTTTTTTTTTTTTTTTTTTTTTTTTTTTTTTAATTTGTTATGTTATGTTATTTTTTATTTACGTTTCAGATTTACTTTTTCAAATTTTTACTTTTTCAAATTTTTACTTTTTCAAATTTTTACTTTTTCAAATTTTTAATTTTCAAAATTTTTAATTTTCAAAATTTTACATTTTGTAATTTTTGCATTTTGTAATTTTTGCATTTTTTATAATTTTTGCATTTTTATAATTTTTACATTTTGTAACTTTTGCATTTTGTAATTTTTACATTTTGTAACTTTTGCATTTTGTAATTTTTACATTTGTAACTTTTGCATTTTGTAAAAATGTAAAATGTAAAATTATGAAAAGTAAAATATATAAAATTATGAAAATTATATTAATGTGTAAAAGAACATTAATGTTTTTTTATAAATTCTTCTAAACGTACAGGAACTTTACCAACAAAATTTACTTGTTTTTCAATCAGTTTTCGAGCTGCCAAACATTGCAATGTGATATATTGCAAGTAATTGAATTCGAAATGAGACTGCAACATACAATGTCCATAACCCTTTCGACAATCAATATTTGCACCATATTTTAATAAAACCTGTATAACTTTAGATGAATAATTTGATAACTCTACAGCTATTTGTATAGGAGTATTAAAATTGTAATTAATCACTTCTGTATTAGCACCACATTCTAAAAAAAGTTCAGCTATTGCAGCATTTGGAAATATGTCAGTTTCAAAATAATTGTTTGATTTTGAAACAACAAGATGTAATATTGCATTACCAACAGAAGTTCTGAGTTCTAATTTTAAAATATTTTTAATGAGTTGCTTCATCATTTTCACTTGTTCTGCAGTCTTTGGAATTACATGAAGGATATAAATTTGGTGTGTTACTACTTTAAGTATTTTGTCAAAAATTTCTTGTTGTTTTTTAAAGACAGGTTTTATGTTTAAAAGAACAATAGAGTTTTCAAAATGACTTACAAGTATACGTGTTGTATTTTAAAAGCTTTTACAGATAGAGGTCTGTTACAACAAAACTTATTTTCTATCTGTAATTTAAATAGCGTTCTTAAAAACTCTATACAGTTTTTCACATTCGACAAAGTCACATTAAATTACCTCATCTATATAAACAAACTAAATATAAAGAATCTAAATTTCAAAAGAATTATGTGATTCTTTTATCAAAATTTTTTAAATGAGATCATCATATAGATAATGTTTTGCTGATAAAAAGTTCAAAATTTATTTAGTTTGAAATTTTATTTTGACAATGACATGTTTAAACTGTTTAAAATTAAAATTTTATCAAACAATGTTTCAATGAAAGATTATTAAAGATTATGTTTTACAGATTTACAGATGTTTTAAGAATATTAATATTTTAAATGACGTTTTAATATATTTTGATATATATAGATATTCTTAGTACATTTTAAGTTAAATGTATATTTATTTATTTAGTCTCTTAAAAATATGTTTTATGTATTCTAACTATATTATTTTAAAACAAACAATCTTTTCTTTTTAAAAGCAAAAACGTCACTTTTTTTAGTTTTTAACGAACTATTTAATATTTTTAAATATCTATTTAAGAAGCTAAAAATTCAAATGCTCTGTATAATTTTTTCCTGAGATATTTTGAATACGGTAATTTTTAATGCGGCTCGTCTCGCACCTTCTTTGTTATCAACATGCAACATCACTTTGTTGGGATGATTGAGAAAGTCTGTCGATTTATAAAGAAATTTCATATGACTTTCTGATTTATTCAGACTTAATAAAAAAGAAATTGGAAATCTCTTTTTAGTAAGCTTTAATTTAATGCTAGAAGAAAAAAATGATCTTAACAAATAATGTGCGATATTAAAAACATGAATCTGATATTGAAAATATGAAATCCAAAAGTAAATAAAAAAAAAACTTATCAAAATGGACTGCCTCTAATACTAAAAAGTAAAAGCTGAGTTATTCAAAGAGTAACTGAAATTTTATAATATCACGAAACTTTTTTGAATTCTCTATTATTAAGTCTCACTTCAGTTAACGGAAAAATTGTTAGACTATCGTAATTTTATTTTGCTAAAATAATTTGCTCAATCCACTTTTTACTTCACTTTAAATTCTTTTTCTTTACATGCGTAAAAGGAATTTATGTCTAAATAAAACTACTTGAGCATACATAGAATGTTCAAACAGATTTAATAAAAAAGCAAATAATTTTACCTTAACCTTTTTAAAAAAATATATATAGCGAAACTCAGAATAACTTAAAAAGACAATTCATTTCTATTATTTAATGAACAAAAAGATATATTGAAGAGTTTTAAAAGAAACAATCGAAAAAAAGCAAGTATAAAATTATATTATGTGACTATCATTTTTAAGAGCAGCTTAAAATAATTTATTTGAGAAAACGAAAAAAAAAAGACTTCAAGTCTTTTTATTAATTTGAAAACTCTATCTAAAATTGTTCATACTTGAAAAAGTTAAAACTCTGAAAAGTTATTATTGAAATATTCTAACTTATGGATAAAAATAACTGAATAATATTTAAAACTAATGTTAGAGATAATATTTATTCAAGTAATTTAAAAAGACTTACTTGATCTTTTGAAGTTTGTTTTTTTCAGAAAAAGAATATATTAAGCATTCCAATTTTGTATATCTATATCAGAGCTCCATATTTGTATATCGACATGTCAGAATGAAAATTTTTCAGAAATGCGAGCTCTATTTATACTACAGCGAGACGTCTTCATTTTTTTTCTTTTCTTTTTATCAGTTTATTTAATGATATTTCACAATACTGACTATTTATCATATTTTAGAATTTTTATTTTGTGAACTTTTGTAAAATAATGAAATTATAAAATCAAAAATTATAAAAAGAGAAATCAAAAATGTAAAAATAAAAATTATGAAATCTGAAATTATAAAAACTGAAATTATGAAAACTGAAATTATGAAAACTAAAATTTAGAAAACTGAAAATATGAAATGTAAAATTATAAAATAAGAAATTAAAAATCTTGAAAACTAAATTAAAAAAAAAAAAAAAAAAAAAAAAAAAAAAATTTTTTTTTTTTTTTTTTTTTTTTTTTTTTTTTTTTTTTTAGTACATATATTTTTTATTTACTTTCTAGATTTTAGTTTTCTAGATTTTTAACTTCTCATTTTATAATTTCACTTTTCTAAATTTTAGATTTCATAATTTCACTTTTCTAAATTTTAGATTTTATAATTTCAGTTTTCTAAATTTTAGATTTCATAATTTCAGTTTTCTAAATTTTAGTTTTTACTTTTGTAAATTTTATATTTCATAATTTTAGTTTTCTAAATTTTAGATTTCATAATTTCTATTTTCTAAATTTTAAATTTCATGATTTCAGTTTTCTAAATTTTATATTTCATAATTTTACTTTTCTAAATTTTAGATTACATAATTTCAGTTTTCATAATTTCAGATTTCATAATTTCAGTTTTCATAATTTCAGATTTCATAATTTCAGATTTCATAATTTCAGTTTTCATAATTTTAGATATCATAATTTCAGTTTTCATAATTTTAGATTTCATAATTCTAGTTTTCTAAATTTCAGATTTCATAATTCTAGTTTTCATAATTTCAGATTTAATAATTCTAGTTTTCTAAATTTCAGATTTCATAATTCTAGTTTTCATAATTTCAGATTTTATAATTTCAGTTTTCAAAATTTTAAGTTTCGTAATTTCATTTTTCATAATTTCAGATTTCATAATTTTAGTTTTCATAATTTTAGTTTTCAAAATTTCAAGTTTCATAATTTCAGTTTTCTAAATTTTAGATTTCAAAATTTCAATTTTCAAAATTTTAAGTTGCATAATTTCAGTTTTCTAAAGTTTAGATTTCATAATTTAAAAACTTAAATTAATGAAATCTAAAATTTTGAAAAATTATAAAATGAAATCTAAAATTTCGAAAACTGAAATTATGAAACTTAAAATTTTGAAAATTGAAATTTTGAAATCTAAAATTTAGAAAACTGAAATTATGAAACTTGAAATTTTGGAAACTGAAATTTTGAAATCTAAAATTTAAGAAGCAAATAATTTAAAATGTGTATCTTCTTAACTTTACTGTTTATCTTTACTGCTTATCTTTTACTGTTTATTTTAAAAATGTTTATCTTAATGAAATCTTTGTTTTATTGAGTTATTTAAAACTAAAAAAAAACATGAAAGAGCGATAATTTAGTTTATAATTTCTCGAGATACAATATTCATTTAGATTTAAACTTATGTTTATATCATTATTTATGAGGTGAGTAGTTAATTTTTAGTAACGACATTTTTCAGTCATCTGAAATTATTACTCTCTCTAAGAGGAGAGCTCTTTAAAGTCAGTTCAGATTTGTAATTTTTTTTCTGTGTTAGAATTTCTTAATTGATTTTTTGAGCTTCAATAACTAATCAAATCTTACGATTTTAAAACTAAAATTTGAAGAAAATTTAACGTTTTTTTTAATTATTTCTTTCTTTTCACGCAGGTGAATAATTTTATTTTTTATATATGTCACAGATGACTTTGAAGAAAACTAATATTAAAAGTTTTTACGCTCTTAGAGCTCTAAATAAAGACTTCTTACAAAAGCATATTAATGTTTTGTTATTTTCTCAAAAACTGTATGACGCAGACGTACGATTCTAATTTTTGAATAATTGACTTTGAATATAAAAATTGAATTTCAAGTTTAGTTTTGTATTAAGTACTGAAAATGTAATTTTTCCTTAAAAAAAGAAGATTGACAGATTTTAATTTAGTGCTAGAAGCTTACCATTATTTAAGTATTATTCAGAAATAGGATGAAGAAAATGATATATATTTTACAAATTTTTAATTACTTTAGATTTAACTATTTTCATATTTTCATTGTCTAATTTTACATATTAGGTTTCTTACATTTAATATCTGCTTCTAGAATTCACATTTTTTTTATATCTAGATCGATATTTTTTTGTGAACGGCTCGACGCAGATGAATAGTTTTTCTTTTGAAACATGTCTAAAATGACTTTCAATATTAGGAAATTTGAAATTGTATTTTAGATTTATAATAAGTATTCAAATTTTAATTTTTACGGTTCAAAATATAGTTTAATCGCTATATTAATTAAACTCTTCGACATAGAAAAATTATTTTTTATTTTCTAAATATATCTAAAATGTCTTTCAATGTTAATTGAATCTTTCAGTGTTAATCTTTAGTGTTAATCTTTGTCTAATTTAATCTTTCAATGTTAAGTTTCATATTTTCAGTTTTCGAAATTTCAGATTTCATAATTTTAGATTTCATATTTTCACTTTTCTAAATTTCAGATTTCATAATTTCAAGTTTCATATTTACAGTTTTCTAAATTTCAGATTTCATATTTTCAGTTTTCTAAATTTCAAGTTTCACATTCTCAGTTTTCTAAATTTCAGATTTCATAATTTCAGGTTTCATATTTTCAGTTTTCTAAATTTCAGATTTCACAATTCTAGATTTCATAATTTTACCTTTTTAAATTTTAGATTTCATAATTTCATTTTTCTAAATTTCAGATTTCATAATTTCAGTTTTCGAAATTTTAGATTTCATAATTTCAGATTTCATAATTTCAGATTTCATAATTTCAGATTTCAAAATTTCAGATTTCACAATTTTAGATTTCGTAATTTCAGATTTCTAAATTTTAGATTTCGTAATTTCAGATTTCTAAATTTTAGATTTCGTAATTTCAGTTTTCTAAATTTTTAGATTTCGTAATTTCAGCTTTCAGAATTAAATCTAAAATTTAGAAAACTGAAATTATGAAATATAAAATTTCGAAAACTGAAATTATGAAATCTAGAATTATGAAATCTGAAATCATGAAATCTGAAATTACGATATGTGAAATTATGAAATCTAAAAATATGAAATCTAAAATTATGAAATCTAAAATTATGAAATGTGTAATTATGAAATCTAAAATTATGAAAACTGAAATTATGAAAGTGAGATTTTGATATCTATAATTATAAAATGTTAAAACTAAAATTTAGAAAGTTAATAATATATTTAAAAAAAAAAAAAAAAAAAAAAAAAAAAAAAAAAAAATTTTTTTTTTTTTTTTTAGTATATATATATCTTATTTACTTTCTAGATTTTAGTTTTTACATTTTTGATTTCTCATTTTATAATATTAAGTTTCATAATTTCAGATTATATAATTTCAGTTTTCTAAATTTCAGATTTCATAATTTGAGGTTTCATACTTTCAGTTTTCTAAATTTCATATTTCATAATTTCAAGTTTCATATTTTCAGTTTTCTAAATTTCAGATTTCAGATTTTTAGTTTTCTAAATTTCAGATTTTATAATTTCAGATTTCAAAATTTCAAGTTTCATATTTTCAGTTTTCTAAATTTCAGATTTTTAGTTTTCTAAATTTCAGATTTTATAATTTCAGATTTTAAAATTTCAAGTTTCATAATTTCAGATTACAAAATTTCAGATTTTATAATTTCAGATTTCATAATTCTATATTTCAAAATTTTAGATTTCTAAATTTTAGATTTCATAATTTTAGTTTTCTAAATTTCAGATTTCATAATTCTAAGTTTCATAATTCTAGATTTCATAATTCTGGGTTTCATAATTCTAAGACTTCATGTTGTTTTAGAATAATGATAGTTTTACCTACTTGATGCTTTCACACTTAATGAAGCAAATAGGTTTTAGTTTGTTGTACTTTACTCGTAAATCTGTATATTTTATAAATATTGATAAACATTATGTATTGATTGAGTTTTAGAAGAATGTTATGGTTTAGAATTGATAGTTTTACTATAGGATATCTAGTCACTTATTAGAGATTGCAGATTTTAATTGGTCTCATTTTATTAATAAGGCTGTATATTTTATGAATATTTATAATTTTTAGTTCTCATGTTATTTTAGAAGAATGTTGTTGATAGTTTTACTATATGATATCTACACACTTAAGAGAGATTGAAAATTTGATTTAGTGTCATTTTATTCACAATACATTATATTTTATGAATATTGATAATTCTAATTCTTATTTTTTTTCTTTAGAAAAATGTGGTGGTAAGAGTTTTACCATTTGATATTTTCACACTTAAGAAAGCGAATAAGTTTTGGTTTGTTCTATTGTACTCATAAGACACTATATTTTATGAATACTGATAATTCTAAGAATTCATGTTATTTTAGAAGAGTGCGAGTTTTACTTTATTGAGTTGATTTAAGTTTGTTGTACTTTACTCGTAAGACTGTATATATTATGAATAATGATAAACATTATGTATTGATTTAGTTTTAGAAGAATGTTATGGTTTAGAATTGAAAGTTTTACTATAGGATATCTGGTCTCTTAATAGAGATTGCAGATTTTACTTAGTCTCATTTATTTAATAAGATTTCATATTTTATGAATATTTATAATTTTAAGTTTTCATGTTATTTTAGAAGAATATTGTTAATACTTTTACTATAAATAAAAAAGATTTATTGTTACTATAGGTATAGTCCAGGATTTTAAATATAAAAAATCAAACTTTTTTAAAAAACAAAATTATTGTTAAACTTGCTCTTTTTGATAAAGTGTCATTGTTTTTTAAAAAAACATAAATATTAAAATTGATCCACTTTAAAATCTGTGATGTCCAAAAATTCGATTTTCATTATAATTATCTCTATATATTTTTTGTAATATATTATAAATACAACTTTTATTCGTTATACCTTCAAAATCAGGCACTTCATGAAATTTTATATGAGCTTTTATGTCTTGATTTTTCTTATTATTCAAATGAATAAAAGTATCGGATTTAAATTCTATAGTTCCCATAACTTGGTATTCTTTTGTAAAATGTTTTATTCTTCTTTTATTCCTAGATGGGCAAATTAAACCTTCATTTTGAATGGCGTGTAAAACATGACATTTGTCATTTTCATTTGGTTCTTTTAATAAAATTAATTCATTAGGATTATGTAATAAATATAAATGTTTATCATCAGATTTATAAATATTTTCATAATGACATTGATCTAAATATATTGTTTTTGAATCAGGAGTTACTAAACATCGTTTTATAGAATTAAAAATATAATGTTTGTCATTTCCTTTAATGACCATCAATAAATGAATAAATTGTATCAAAGGAATCTATTAAGTTTTTTAAAACAGTTTTACGTATAGGTAAAGTCATATAAATTGCAGCACGTTCAAAATGTTTATTATATCGACCATACTCTGTTAATTTTATACTAGATTCAGACTGAATAATATGTAATATATGATAAGTGGAATCATCGTCAAAGAAAATTTTATCCATTTCTGATAAATTCAAAAAATAATCTATTTAATAACGTATATATTATTATATACATCTATATATACGCTTATATATATTCTTCTTAGCTATATATTTTCTTTTTTAATTTTTTAATTAAAATATATTTTTAAATTTATGAAAAAAATTCTGAAGCAAATAATATTTTTTTATTAGCAAACAAATATTTCATTTCAAATTTGATATAACAAATAATAATAATAATAATAATAATAATAATAATAATAATAATAATAATAATACATTGATTATTTATATATACAATTACATTTATCTCCAGAATCCATGTTTAGATTCAGTCAATGTTTGAACACATTTTACATGTTCATCATTTTTTCTGTGTACTTTATTACTCGATAAAATACCATTTACAAATAAACGTAAATAGGCCTGAATGCGCATTCCACAGTTATTTCGAATGTTCAAAATAAATGCAGTATCAGGATCCGAATATTTCAAATTGGGTAAATTATCTGATGTATAACCAAAATGCCACAAGTAATCCATTATGTCCACTGTTATTTGATCTTTAGTTGTTTTTAAAATGACATTCAGCATTTCTTTAAAACTGTACACTCTTGAGTCTTTGCCATTTAAAACTTTTTTATAATGACTAGGTGTCAAATTTTTCAAGTCTTTTGAAGGTTTTGGAAAAGTGCATCCATAAAAACGATCCACATCCACAGCAAAAAAATATACATTTCCATCATTACCCACTGCAGCTCTTATTGTCGGTTTATTCACGAAAAATGACACTTTGAAAAACATTGTATTAACTAAGGCCGTCGAATAAATGATACTAAAAACCTGGAATAAATGATACTAAGGACGTGGTTTATATACACAATGAGAAATGACGTCATGAGATTATGAAATATATAAACTTTACAGTTAGTTTGGCTTAATGTTAATTTAACTAGATCTTATATAATTAATGTTAAAAGTCAAATTTTATTTTTTTAAATAGCTTATTTAACCTTGAATATAAATCATTTGAATTTTAGCTTTTAAATATATCGCGATTTTTCAAAATTGAAATTTTAAAATCTGAAATTTCGCTATATATTTAAATCCTAAAATTAAAATTTATTTTTTTAAATAGCTTTTAAACTTTAAAATAGATATAATTTGACATTTAATTATATAGTGATTTTTCAAAAAATCCGAAATTTCACTATATAATAAAATGTTAAAATTTTATTTTTTTAAAATAGCTTATTTAATCTTGAAATTGAATAAAATATAATTTGATATTTAGATCGAACTCACAACCTCGGCATAACTCACAATTATACTGTTTTATAAGTACCGCGCGCTAGCCAATTGCGCTACTGGGGACATTAAAAAAAACCTTTATAATCTTATTTAAATCCTGAAAAAGTTTGAAATGTTTTAATTTTTATATATTTAAAATTCCATATTTATTTATAAACCATGATAAATATATAATTACAAAATTATGATTCATATTTAGACAATCTTCTTTTTAGCTCAACATTTTCGGCTACCAATCTAGCAATTTCAGTCTCTCTCAAATATTCGATTTTGTTTTGAAGCGATCTATTTTCTCCTTGAAGTGAATCATTTTTCTCTTCTACGGTTTTCAATTTATGTTTCAATTCTCTAATTTCTTCTTCGCGCCTTTGTTCAATTTCCACTCGTAAATTCTCAAATTTGTTTTTCAATTCCCTGATTTCTTTTTCGTGTTTCTGTTCCATTTTCATTCGTGAATTTTCTAACTCTTTATTTTTTTTACCAATTCTTCGCAATGTTCCATGATTGGTTTAGCACAATTTAAACAATCTTGTTGTCTCCGGCTAGGTTAACGTTAAAATATAATTTTGAGTCTGAGAAAGTGAAATATATATCAAAAATATATAAAATTAAAATATTATTTAAACTCTATATAAAAAATAGAATATTTTCTACAAAAAATATAAAATTTTCTACAAAAAATTGAAATTTTCAATTTTCAAAAACTTTCCGAAAAACATGGTCAACATATATAGTGAAATTTCTTTAGTTTCTTAATAAGATTTTCTAACAGAGGATTTATTTTTTTAGCTCTGTAAACGTCGGTTAATAATCTTTGCGATGATCTGTTTGTATCAGAATAAAATACATTGAAGTCTTATCTAGAGCACTTTCGAATGAAGATGAATTGTAAGAATAGATTTTAAATTTTATTTTCTTACATAATAAAAAAGATTAATAGGAATTTGCCGTTGATCTTTAAAATGAAAAAAAAGTAATTTTTCAGATTTTCTGGGTTTATTTATTTCATTGATAAATTATATTCCAAAATACTTTTTCTAAATCCCTACTATTTTGGACAAAAAAATTTTATGTAAAAAACAAAATATGTTATATCTTTTTTAAGCCCTGACGAAGGGTCGCGTCCGACCCGGTTGCGAATTTCTTATCGTGTTTATCCAAAGTTTTGCAATTATTAAGGCTGCACTTCTTTATGCAACCATAAAATAAAAATGTTTATTTTAATTTCTAATGTTAAAATATCAAAAACTTGTAAAATTTTAAAAAAAGGACGTTTCTCAAAATCAGAAAACCCTGTTTCACATATAATTGTTATTGTCTGTAACATATATATAAATCATAAAGTTTAAAAAAACGGAATGAATCTCATATAATTTTTACAAAACCGAAAAACATATAAAATTTCAATTTTTCTACATATATCTATATGAATAGTTGTTTTTATTTTTGCAAATGTTTTTCCGATAATTTAATTTGTTGTTGTATTTATTATTATTAGTATTATTTTTTGTTAATCACGCCCACTTATCTTAAACTGTTACACCTTTTTATTACTTTCTATTCAAATTATGTATATATATATATATATATAATACATATCAATAAAATTAAAAAAAATAATCTAAACTCTATATAAAAGATAAAATTTTCAAATTTAAAAATATATATCAAAACATATATAAAATTTAATTGGTCAAAAAATTGGTCAAAAATGTGTAAAAAAAGATAGATGTACTTTTAGAGTGAAATTTTTATTAGTTGTTTAATAAGATTTTCTGACAGAGGATTTATTTTTTTAGCTCTGACAGATTTGGTGAATAAATATTTGCGATGATCTTTTTGTATCAGAATAAAATATATTGCAGTCTTATCTAAAATGCTATATACTATATATTTAATGAAGTTGAATTATAAGAATAGACTTTAAATTTTTACATAATAAAAAAAGACCTTTGATCTTTTAAATGAAAAAAAGAAATAAATATTTAGAATAATTGAAAAAATTTTTTGTTGATGGCTTTATAAATAGTTATTCGAAATGTTTATTTGAAGAATGGATACATTTATTAATAAAAAAAAAATTCTAAAAAATATTAAAAGTTATTATTAATTGTTATTATTAAATGTAAAAAATATTAAAAGTTATTAATAATTGTTATTATTAAATGTAAAAAATATTAAAAGTTATTAATAAATGTAAAAAATATTAAAAGTTATTAATAAATGTAAAAAATATTAAAAGTTATTATTAATTGTTATTATTAAATGTAAAAAATATTAAAAGTTATTATTAATTGTTATTATTAAATGTAAAAAATATTAAAAGTTATTTTTTATTGTTATTATTAAATGTAAAAAATATTAAAAGTTATTAATAATTGTTAATATTAAATGTAAAAAAGATTAAAAATATTATTAAATGTAAAAAATATTAAAAGTTATTATTAATTGTTATTATTAAATGTAAAAAATATTAAAAGTTATTATTAATTGTTATTATTAAATGTAAAAAATATTAAAAGTTATTATTAATTGTTATTATTAAATGTTAAAATTATTAAAAGTTATTATTAATTGTTATTATTAAATGTAAAAAATATTAAATGTATTATTAAATGTAAAAAATATTAAAAGTTATTATTAATTGTTATTTTTAAATGTAAAAAATATTAAAAGTTACTATTAATTGTTATTATTAAATGTAAAAAATATTAAAAGTTATTATTAATTGTTATTAAATGTAAAAAATATTAAAAGTTATTAATAATTGTTATTATTAAATGTAAAAAATATTAAAAGTTTTTATTAATTGTTATTATTAAATGTAAAAAATATTAAAAGTTATTATTAATTTTTATCATTAAATGTAAAAAATATTAAAAGTTATTATTAATTGTTATTATTAAATGTGAAAAATATTAAAAGTTTTTTTTATTGTTATTATTAAATGTAAAAAATATTAAAAGTTATTAATAATTGTTATTATTAAATGTAAAAAAATATTAAAAGTTATTATTAAACGTAAAAAATATTAAAAGTTATTAATAAATGTTATTATTAAATGTAAAAAATATTAAAAGTTATTATTAATTGTTATTATTAAATGTAAAAAATATTAAAAGTTATTATTAATTGTTATTATTAAATGTAAAAAATATTAAAAGTTATTAATAATTGTTATATATAACAGGCATCGTTGCGATTATCAAGGTACCAACCCGGTTTCATTATTCGAATCGCATATATAAATCCAAAAAATTCATCATAGGGAATTGACCAAAGATTAGGATTTGATAATTTTTCGTGAAAATCGGGTGAATTTAATAACGTTAGTTTATCATGAAGTGCAACATACTCATTAAAAAGAATTGATAGCACATGCTTATTTAAATCAAAAAGGGTAATCGGACTAGGCATACTTGAAAAATATTTTGATATTTTACACTGATGGAAACGGTTATAAAATATATACCATAAATATATTTTCTTTTTTTTTAAACAAAATTACATTTCATCATTTTTAGATTATTTAATATCTAACATTTTACAATTTTTTTGATTTCATAATATTAGATATTATAATTTTTTCATTTAATTATTTTAAACATTTCAGAATTATAAATTTTTAAATTTTTAAAATAATTTAAAAATTTAAAAAAAACGAAAAATTTGAAAATTTAAATTTTGAAAAACAATAATTTAAAATTTAAATTTTTGAAATGTAAAATTTTTCAAAAGTAAAAATTTTGAAATTAAACTTTTGAAAAGTAAAAATTTTGAAATTAAAATTTTGAAAAGTAAAAATTTTGAAATTAAAATTTTGAAAAGTAAAAATTTTGAAATTAAAATTTTGAAAAGTAAAAATTTTGAAATTACAATTTTGAAAAGTACAAAGGTTTTAAAGTAAAAAATTTTTAAAGTAAAAAATTTTTAAAGTAAAAAATTTTGAAAAGTAAAAATTTTGAAAAGTAAAAATTTTGAAAATCAAAAATTTGAAAATCAAAAATTTGAAAATCAAAAATTTGAAAAACAAAAATTTTGAAAAACAAAAATTTTGAAAACAAAAATTTAAAATCTAAAAACTAAATCTAAAATCTAAAAACATAAATAAAAAATAATTATAAACTAAAAAAAAAAAAAAAAAAAAAAAAAAAAAAAAAAAATTTTTTTTTTTTTTTTTTTTTTTTTTTTTTTTTTTTTTTTTTAGTTTATAATAATTTTTTATTTATGTTTTTAGATTTCAAAATTTTAGATTTTCATATTTTTTGTTTTTCAAAATTTTAGATTTTCAAATTTTTGATTTTCAAATTTTTGATTTTCAAATTTTTGATTTTCAAATTTTTGTTTTTCAAAATTTTAGATTTTCAAAATTTTAGATTTTCAAAATGTTAGATTTTCAAAATTTTATGTTTTCAAATTTTTATGTTTTCAAATTTTTAGATTTTCAAATTTTCTTGTTTTTCAAATTGAAAATCTAAAATTTTGAAAATCTAAAATTTTAAAAAACAAAAAAATTTTGAAAATCTAAAATTTTGAAAATCAAAAAAATTTGAAAATCTAAAATTTTGGAAATCTAAAATTTTGAAAAACAAAAAAATTGAAAATCTAAAATTTTGAAAAACAAAAAATATGAAAATCTAATTTAGAAAACAAAAATTAAAAATCTAAAAACATAAATAAAAAATATTATAAACTAAAAAAAAAAAAAAAAAAAAATTTTTTTTTTTTTTTTTTTTTTTTTTTTTTTTTTTTTTTAGTTTATAATATTTTTTATTTTTGTTTTTAGATTTTAGATTTCATAAATTTATATTTCCAATTTTTTGTTTTTCAAAATTTTAGATTTTCAAATTTTTTGTTTTTCAAAATTTTAGATTTCCAAAATTTTAGATTTTCAAATTTTTTTGATTTTCAAAATTTTAGATTTTCAAAATTTTTTTGTTTTTTAAAATTTTTTGTTTTTCAAAATTTTAGATTTTCAAATTTTTTGTTTTTCAAAATTTTAGATTTTCAAATTTATTATTAAATGTAAAAAATATTAAAAGTTATTATTAAATGTAAAAATATTAAAAGTTATTATTAATTGTTATTATTAAATGTAAAAAATATTAAAGTTATTAATAATTGTTATTATTAAATGTAAAAAATATTAAAATTATTATTAAATGTAAAAAATATTAAAAGTTATTATTAATTTTTATTATTAAATGTAAAGAATATTAAAAGTTATTATTAATTGTTATTATTAAATGTAAAAAATATTAAACGTTAGTATTAATTGTTATTATTAAAAGTAAAGAATATTAAAATTATTATTAAATGTAAAAAATATTAAAAGTTATTATTAATTGTTATTATTAAATGTAAAAATATTAAAAGTTATTATTAATTGTTATTATTAAATGTAAAAAATATTAAGTTATTATTAATTGTTATTATTAAATGTAAAAAATATTAAAAGTTATTATTAATTGTTATTATTAAGTGTAAAAAATATTAAAAGTTTTTAATAATTGTTATTATTAAATGTAAAAAATATTAAAAGTTATTAATAATTGTTATTATTAAATGTAAAAAATATTAAAATTATTATTAAATGTAAAAAATATTAAAAGTTATTATTAATTTTTATTATTAAATGTAAAAAATATTAAAAGTTATTATTAATTGTTATTATTAAATGTAAAAAATATTAAAAGTTATTAATAATTGTTATTATTAAATGTAAAAAATATTAAAAGTTATTTTTTATTGTTATTATTAAATGTAAAAAATACTAAAAGTTATTTTTTATTGTTATTATTAAATGTAAAAAATATTAAAAGTTATTTTTTATTGTTATTATTAAATGTAAAAAATATTAAAAGTTATTAATAATTGTTATTATTAAATGTAAAAAATATTAAAAGTTATTAATAATTGTTATTATTAAATGTAAAAAATATTAAAAGTTATTAATAAATGTAAAAATTTAATAACGTTAGTTTATCATAAGTGCAACATACTCATTAAAAAGAATTGATAGCACATGCTTATTTAAATCAAAAAGGGTAATCGGACTAGGCATACTTGAAAAATATTTTGATATTTTACACTGATGGAAACGGTTATAAAATATATATCATAAATATATTTTCTTTTTTTTTAAACAAAATTACATTTCATCATTTTTAGATTATTTAATATCTAACATTTTACAATTTTTTTTATTTCATAATATTAGATATTATAATTTTTTCATTTAATTATTTTAAACATTTCAGAATTATAAATTTTTAAATTTTTAAAATAATTTAAAAATTTAAAAAAACGAAAAATTTGAAAATTTAAATTTTGAAAAACAAAAATTTAAAATTTAAATTTTTGAAATGTAAAATTTTTCAAAAGTAAAAATTTTGAAATTAAACTTTTGAAAAGTAAAAATTTTGAAATTAAAATTTTGAAAAGTAAAAATTTTGAAATTAAAATTTTGAAAAGTAAAAATTTTGAAATTAAAATTTTGAAAATTAAAAATTTTGAAATTAAAATTTTGAAAAGTACAAAGGTTTTAAAGTAAAAAATTTTTAAAGTAAAAAATTTTGAAAAGTAAAAATTTTGAAAAGTAAAAATTTTGAAAATCAAAAATTTTGAAAATCAAAAATTTGAAAATCAAAAATTTGAAAATCAAAAATTTGAAAAACAAAAATTTTGAAAAACAAAAATTTTGAAAACAAAAATTTAAAATCTAAAAACTAAATCTAAAATCTAAAAACATAAATAAAAAATAATTATAAACTAAAAAAAAAAAAAAAAAAAAAAAAAAAAAAAAAAAAAAAAATTTTTTTTTTTTTTTTTTAGTTTATAATAATTTTTTATTTATGTTTTTAGATTTCAAAATTTTAGATTTTCATATTTTTTGTTTTTCAAAATTTTAGATTTTCAAATTTTTGATTTTCAAATTTTTGATTTTCAAATTTTTGATTTTCAAATTTTTGTTTTTCAAAATTTTAGATTTTCAAAATTTTAGATTTTCAAAATTTTAGATTTTCAAAATTTTATGTTTTCAAATTTTTATGTTTTCAAATTTTCTTGTTTTTCAAATTGAAAATTTAAAATTTTGAAAATCTAAAATTTTAAAAAACAAAAAAATTTTGAAAATCTAAAATTTTGAAAATCAAAAAAATTTGAAAATCTAAAATTTTGGAAATCTAAAATTTTGAAAAACAAAAAAATTGAAAATCTAAAATTTTGAAAAACAAAAAATATGAAAATCTAATTTAGAAAACAAAAATTAAAAATCTAAAAACATAAATAAAAAATATTATAAACTAAAAAAAAAAAAAAAAAAAAAAAAAAAAAAAAAAAAAAAATTTTTTTTTTTTTTTTTTTTTTTTTAGTTTATAATATTTTTTATTTTTGTTTTTAGATTTTAGATTTCATAAATTTATATTTCCAATTTTTTGTTTTTCAATATTTTAGATTTTCAAATTTTTTGTTTTTCAAAATTTTAGATTTTCAAATTTTTTGTTTTTCAAAATTTTAGATTTTCAAATTTTTTGTTTTTCAAATTTTAGATTTTCAAATTTTTTGTTTTTCAAAATTTTAGATTTTCAAATTTTTTGTTTTTCAAAATTTTAGATTTTCAAATTTTTTGTTTTTCAAAATTTTAGATTTTCAAATTTTTTGTTTTTCAAAATTTTAGATTTTCAAATTTTTTGTTTTTCAAAATTTTAGATTTTCAAATTTTTTGTTTTTCAAAATTTTAGATTTTCAAATTTTAGATTTTCAAAAGTTATATTTCAATTTTAGATTTTCAAAATTTTAGATTTTCAATTTTTAGATTTTCAATTTTAAGATTTTCAAAATTTTAGATTTTCAATTTTAGATTTTCAAAATTTTAGATTTTCAATTTTTTGTTTTTCAAAATTTTAGATTTTTAAATTTTTTTGTTTTTCAAAATTTTTTGCAAAGTAAAATTTTTGAAAATCTAAAATTTTTACTTTGAAAATCTTATCCTATTGTACTAATATAAACTTTATCTGTAACAGAGCTTTATTTTTTCATATTCATGTTTTTTTCGTAAAAAAATATATCATATTTTATTTATCATATATTTATATATTCTTCATCTTTATCTCTCCTGTAAAAAAAGATATTCTTTTTTATAGATTCATAAAATTAAAATTTAATGAACATGTTAGTATGACAGGACAGTTTACATCATTATCAAATTTAAAGTTTTGAATTTTAATTATGAGAAATAAGAATTATCCTGTCGTACTAATATAAATATTATTTGATCTTTATTTTCTTTTTTTGAGATCCATATTTTTTGCTTCTTGTTCAAAGTAAAAAAATCTTATATATTCTCTTTTCAATTCATTTTTTAAAAATATATCATACTTTTTCCATCAGTTCTTTTTTTATATAATTTCTTTTTTTCATATTTATTGTGAAAGAACACAGCAATAACTATTATTTATTTTAAAAACATTTCTACAAAAACATCTCCATTAGACAAGATAATGGACAAAAAAGTTAAAAATAATTACAATCACAATCTTCGAAATTTACAGCATGAAATATTTTAAAGTACATAGACCTGCCAAACAATCTTTATCATGACACTTGGTACATATGATTTTATCACATTAAAATAATTAACAGTTACTCTTTTCATGTTTAATTTAAAATGTTTCTGTGTACGTATAAACAAAGTTTCAATTTTAAACTTTTTGCAATAATGTTTTAAATATTTTTTCCATGAGTTTGGACACTGTTTAACACCAATTATACGTTTGAATGTTCCTAGAGAAAATGCATCAAATTGTTTAATAAAATGCTAAAATACAAATTTTATTTTTTAAAAATAGATTTTAAAAAGGGTGCCAATTTTAAAAAAGGTGCCAAAAAAGGTAGACGTACTTGTATAGTGAATTTTTTATTGGTTTTTTTTATTAGTTTCTTAATAAGATATTTTGACAGATCTTTAGCTCTGACAGATCTGGTGAATAAATATTTGTGATGAGTTTCAAAAATCCATCCAGACACAAAATACATTGCAGTCTACTTTAAAATATATAAACGTGGGTTTTACAAAATGTTTATTCAATATCGTTAAATAAAATCTTACGTTATTATGATAATTATTAAAAAAATATTTTTTTTTACTTTAAAAAATGTAGGAGTAATAAATAATGAGAACTAAAAAAATATTTAAACATTTACAGATTTATTTATTTATTATTATTATTATTTATTTTATTTTATTTTTTATTTAATTGAATGTTTTCGATTTTTGTATTTATTAAAAAATAATGACATGTATATAAAATAATTTCCCCTTTGGCATAACTCACAATTATACTGTTTTATAAATACCACGCGTTAGCCAATTGCGCTACTGGGGACATTAAAAAAAGCATTATAACCTTATCCTGAAAAAGTTTGAAATGTATTTAAGTTTAAAATTTTTTGTATATTAAAAATTCCAGTGCTGATATATTTATTTATAAACCATGATAAATATATAATTACAAAATTATGATTCATATTTAGACAATTTTCTTTTTAACTCAACAATTTCCGTCTTTCTCAAATATTCTATTTTACTCCATCCCTTGAAGTTATCTATTTCTCCTTGAAGTGACTCTTCCACGGTTTTCAATTTATATTTCAATTCTCTAATTTTTTCTTCGTCACTCATAAATTCTCAAATTTGCTTTTCAATTCCCTTATTTCGTCTTCGTCCATTCGTAAATTCTTTAAAACTCTAATTTTTTTCTTCAATTTCTTCGCAACGTTCCATGATTGGTTTAGTACAATTTAAACAATCTTGTTGTTTTTCGCACACTCAAAATATTGCAATTTTGTATCTTTTACTGATGATGGTCTTTTACAATTTTCTCTTTTTGCGTAAGCCGATATTTAAATTTCTTATAACATTTTAACAAATGGTCCGCAGCGTCCATTTTTTTCTTGAATTTCTCAACTCCAAACACAACATTTTTTAGCATTCATGTTGTCTGTACAATATTTTGTACAATGTTTATCATACTCTTTTGACAAAAGACTTATTCCACATTTAGGACACGAAAATTTAACAGTGTCTCGAGAAAGAACTTTATAGTATCGATCTATTTTTGTTGCGAGCCATCACACAACGTTAAAATACAATTTTGAGTCTGAGAAAGTGAAATATATATATATATCAAAAATATATAAAATTTAAATTTTCTACAAAAAATATATATCAAAAATGTATAAAATTAAAAAATAATTTAAACTCTATATAAAAGATAAAAATATACATAAAAAATATATGTATATAAAACATAAAATTTCAAATTTAAATTTTCAATTTAAAAAAAAGTAAGACAAAAAAGTAAGCCAACTTGTAGAGTGAATTTTTATTAGTTCTTAATAAGATTTTCTGACAGAGGATTTATGTAGCTCTGCAAACGTCGGTGAATAATCTTTGTGATGCACATGAGTTTCATCTTTTTGTACAAGAAGCAATCTTTTCACTATATAAAATACATTGCAGCCTTATCTAGAGTGAATTAGCACAATGTTTCGTACTATGTACTATATATTTGATGAAGATGAATTTGTTAGAATATACTTGAAATTTTATTTTCTTACATAATAAAAAAGATTAATATGAATTTGCTGTTGATCTTATAAATGAAAAAAAGAAATAAATGTTTTCAATAATTGAAAAAAAAAATGTTGTTGATGGCTTTATAAATAGTTATTCGAAACAAATAAAATGTTTATTTGAAGAACAAATCAGAAGATCCATTTATTAATACAATTTTTTTCTAAAATCTTTAGAATAACCTCGAGGTTATATATTAAGTCTTAAGAGAAAAGCTCTTGATTAATCAAACATATTTTCTTTTAGATATAAAAATTTTCAAATTTAAATATAATTTATTATTTAGTTATTTTTCAATAAGGATAAATATTATTATTTTTTTAATTCAATAAAAATTCAAATCGACAGTTTTGTTTTCATTTGACATTGAATAAAAGTGCCCAAAAAGAAGAGTTTTAATATACTATAATATCGAGATTACTTTCTCTAATTATCTAATAAAAAAATATAGTTTTAGTGAAAGCTTTTTGTTTTTATTTCAGTTTCAAATGAAATCTGTTAAATTTTCATATACATTTTGTCGAATACGAAATCTGATAAATTTAAAGAATACATCTATTTAAAATGACTTGTAAAATAACATCTTTTTATTTCCCCATTAAAAAATTGGAAATTTCAAAGAAAATTACATTGATTAATTTGAAACCCCCCCCTTTTTTTTGTTTTTCAAATTCTGATATATAAAATGACAATTTTAACCTTTCATCAACGTAGATGAGTTTGCTGAACATTGAATGCAGTTCATCGTTATGATCTCTGCTATTTTTTCTGAACCTCTATTTATACTCGACATGACAACATAGTTTAAAAAAAACTATTTATAAAATGTCAAATGAAAACTAAACTGTCGATTTGAACTTTTATTGAATTAAAAAAATTTTATATTTTTTAAAAAATGATAATATTTAAAAGATATTTTAAATAACTAAATAATAAATTATATTTAAATTCGAATATTTTTATATAAAAAAGAAAATACATTTTTGAAAATGTAAAATTATGAAATGTAAAAATGTAAATAAAAAATTTATTTAATTTGATCATATCATATTTACAAATTTTATACTTTTGAACTTTGATGGGATAGACGGTTGTTTTGTAAAGTTTCACATAATCTTTGGCAGTTAATACTTGGAATAAAGGTGTTTGTTTACATAAGTGACACCAATAATAGTCATTTTGCACAAGCGATCGCGGATTACGCAAACATATTTTCTTGTAAGTTCTATTAATTAAAATCTCTTCCCCATAAAAAAAATAATTTTACACATTTAGAACACATATTATGCAGTTTCAAGTTATTATCATTCGTTGAAAAGTAAGAAAAGTTAACATATTTTAACCCTGTTAAAAATAATTTTGAAAAACTATTGCAAACTTTATTACTTAGGAAATAGGATTTATTATCGACGACAAAAATTCTATTAATTTTATTTTCAAAATATGCTGCGGTAACTCTGTCGAAAACTCTATCTATTTCATAAAATAATTGCACTAAACTTTTATCTTTTAAAATTTGTTCTAAACTCTATTTTAAATCCATGTATAAAATTTTTCCAAACATCTTTATCGATTTCAATATCTGAATTAATAAACAAATAAATGTGCAATTCCCATCGTGAAGAGTAATGTCTTACACAATTAATCACTTTTATATCATTATTTTCAATAATTCTATCAAATTCATGAAACGTACTCTCTTGTTTCTTTAGTATTATATGATAGAATAAATCATATTCCTCGTCATTAAAACCACTGTCATTATCAAACGCTTTATGACTGAGCTTAGACACACACTGCAACATAATTTCTTTTTAAAGAAGAAATGTAGTTTGAATGTGTCCCTTTATAAATACTTTGTCTGCATCAAGAAAAGCAATATAATCTTACTTAAATTTACATCAAAATTTTCTGAAAAAGTTTTTTTTAATGTTTGAAGAGTTGGAATTTTTTTTTATTTAAATTTTCATATATTTAAAATTCCAATCCTGTATTGTATTTCCCTCTCGTCTTCAAAATTATGACCTTACAACAACAAATGAACAAATTTTAAAAGATAAAAGTTTAGTGCAATTATTTTATGAAATAGATAGAGTTTTCGACAGAGTTACCGCAGCATATTTTGAAAATAAAATTAATAGAATTTTTGTCGTCGATAATAAATCCTATTTCCTAAGTAATAAAGTTTGCAATAGTTTTTCAAAATTATTTTTAACAGGGTTAAAATATGTTAACTTTTCTTACTTTTCAACGAATGATAATAACTTGAAACTGCATAATATGTGTTCTAAATGTGTAAAATTATTTTTTTTATGGGGAAGAGATTTTAATTAATAGAACTTACAAGAAAATATGTTTGCGTAATCCGCGATCGCTTGTGCAAAATGACTATTATTGGTGTCACTTATGTAAACAAACACCTTTATTCCAAGTATTAACTGCCAAAGATTATGTGAAACTTTACAAAACAACCGTCTATCCCATCAAAGTTCAAAAGTATAAAATTTGTAAATATGATATGATCAAATTAAATAAATTTTTTATTTACATTTTTACATTTCATAATTTTACATTTTCAAAAATGTATTTTCTTTTTTATATAAAAATATTCGAATTTAAATATAATTTATTATTTAGTTATTTAAAATATCTTTTAAATATTATCATTTTTTAAAAAATATAAAATTTTTTTAATTCAATAAAAGTTCAAATCGACAGTTTAGTTTTCATTTGACATTTTATAAATAGTTTTTTTTTAAACTATGTTGTCATGTCGAGTATAAATAGAGGTTCAGAAAAAATAGCAGAGATCATAACGATGAACTGCATTCAATGTTCAGCAAACTCATCTACGTTGATGAAAGGTTAAAATTGTCATTTTATATATCAGAATTTGAAAAACAAAAAAAAGGGGGGGGGGTTTCAAATTAATCAATGTAATTTTCTTTGAAATTTCCAATTTTTTAATGGGGAAATAAAAAGATGTTATTTTACAAGTCATTTTAAATAGATGTATTCTTTAAATTTATCAGATTTCGTATTCGACAAAATGTATATGAAAATTTAACAGATTTCATTTGAAACTGAAATAAAAACAAAAAGCTTTCACTAAAACTATATTTTTTTATTAGATAATTAGAGAAAGTAATCTCGATATTATAGTATATTAAAACTCTTCTTTTTGGGCACTTTTATTCAATGTCAAATGAAAACAAAACTGTCGATTTGAATTTTTATTGAATTAAAAAAATAATAATATTTATCCTTATTGAAAAATAACTAAATAATAAATTATATTTAAATTTGAAAATTTTTATATCTAAAAGAAAATATGTTTGATTAATCAAGAGCTTTTCTCTTAAGACTTAATATATAACCTCGAGGTTATTCTAAAGATTTTAGAAAAAAATTGTATTAATAAATGGATCTTCTGATTTGTTCTTCAAATAAACATTTTATTTGTTTCGAATAACTATTTATAAAGCCATCAACAACATTTTTTTTTTCAATTATTGAAAACATTTATTTCTTTTTTTCATTTATAAGATCAACAGCAAATTCATATTAATCTTTTTTATTATGTAAGAAAATAAAATTTCAAGTATATTCTAACAAATTCATCTTCATCAAATATATAGTACATAGTACGAAACATTGTGCTAATTCACTCTAGATAAGGCTGCAATGTATTTTATATAGTGAAAAGATTGCTTCTTGTACAAAAAGATGAAACTCATGTGCATCACAAAGATTATTCACCGACGTTTGCAGAGCTACATAAATCCTCTGTCAGAAAATCTTATTAAGAACTAATAAAAATTCACTCTACAAGTTGGCTTACTTTTTTGTCTTACTTTTTTTTAAATTGAAAATTTAAATTTGAAATTTTATGTTTTATATACATATATTTTTTATGTATATTTTTATCTTTTATATAGAGTTTAAATTATTTTTTAATTTTATACATTTTTGATATATATTTTTTGTAGAAAATTTAAATTTTATATATTTTTGATATATATATATATTTCACTTTCTCAGACTCAAAATTGTATTTTAACGTTGTGTGATGGCTCGCAACAAAAATAGATCGATACTATAAAGTTCTTTCTCGAGACACTGTTAAATTTTCGTGTCCTAAATGTGGAATAAGTCTTTTGTCAAAAGAGTATGATAAACATTGTACAAAATATTGTACAGACAACATGAATGCTAAAAAATGTTGTGTTTGGAGTTGAGAAATTCAAGAAAAAAATGGACGCTGCGGACCATTTGTTAAAATGTTATAAGAAATTTAAATATCGGCTTACGCAAAAAGAGAAAATTGTAAAAGACCATCATCAGTAAAAGATACAAAATTGCAATATTTTGAGTGTGCGAAAAACAACAAGATTGTTTAAATTGTACTAAACCAATCATGGAACGTTGCGAAGAAATTGAAGAAAAAAATTAGAGTTTTAAAGAATTTACGAATGGACGAAGACGAAATAAGGGAATTGAAAAGCAAATTTGAGAATTTATGAGTGACGAAGAAAAAATTAGAGAATTGAAATATAAATTGAAAACCGTGGAAGAGTCACTTCAAGGAGAAATAGATAACTTCAAGGGATGGAGTAAAATAGAATATTTGAGAAAGACGGAAATTGTTGAGTTAAAAAGAAAATTGTCTAAATATGAATCATAATTTTGTAATTATATATTTATCATGGTTTATAAATAAATATATCAGCACTGGAATTTTTAATATACAAAAAATTTTAAACTTAAATACATTTCAAACTTTTTCAGGATAAGGTTATAATGCTTTTTTTAATGTCCCCAGTAGCGCAATTGGCTAACGCGTGGTATTTATAAAACAGTATAATTGTGAGTTATGCCAAAGGGGAAATTATTTTATATACATGTCATTATTTTTTAATAAATACAAAAATCGAAAACATTCAATTAAATAAAAAATAAAATAAAATAAATAATAATAATAATAAATAAATAAATCTGTAAATGTTTAAATATTTTTTTAGTTCTCATTATTTATTACTCCTACATTTTTTAAAGTAAAAAAAAAATATTTTTTTAATAATTATCATAATAACGTAAGATTTTATTTAACGATATTGAATAAACATTTTGTAAAACCCACGTTTATATATTTTAAAGTAGACTGCAATGTATTTTGTGTCTGGATGGATTTTTGAAACTCATCACAAATATTTATTCACCAGATCTGTCAGAGCTAAAGATCTGTCAAAATATCTTATTAAGAAACTAATAAAAAAAACCAATAAAAAATTCACTATACAAGTACGTCTACCTTTTTTGGCACCTTTTTTAAAATTGGCACCCTTTTTAAAATCTATTTTTAAAAAATAAAATTTGTATTTTAGCATTTTATTAAACAATTTGATGCATTTTCTCTAGGAACATTCAAACGTATAATTGGTGTTAAACAGTGTCCAAACTCATGGAAAAAATATTTAAAACATTATTGCAAAAAGTTTAAAATTGAAACTTTGTTTATACGTACACAGAAACATTTTAAATTAAACATGAAAAGAGTAACTGTTAATTATTTTAATGTGATAAAATCATATGTACCAAGTGTCATGATAAAGATTGTTTGGCAGGTCTATGTACTTTAAAATATTTCATGCTGTAAATTTCGAAGATTGTGATTGTAATTATTTTTAACTTTTTTGTCCATTATCTTGTCTAATGGAGATGTTTTTGTAGAAATGTTTTTAAAATAAATAATAGTTATTGCTGTGTTCTTTCACAATAAATATGAAAAAAAGAAATTATATAAAAAAAGAACTGATGGAAAAAGTATGATATATTTTTAAAAAATGAATTGAAAAGAGAATATATAAGATTTTTTTACTTTGAACAAGAAGCAAAAAATATGGATCTCAAAAAAAGAAAATAAAGATCAAATAATATTTATATTAGTACGACAGGATAATTCTTATTTCTCATAATTAAAATTCAAAACTTTAAATTTGATAATGATGTAAACTGTCCTGTCATACTAACATGTTCATTAAATTTTAATTTTATGAATCTATAAAAAAGAATATCTTTTTTTACAGGAGAGATAAAGATGAAGAATATATAAATATATGATAAATAAAATATGATATATTTTTTTACGAAAAAAACATGAATATGAAAAAATAAAGATCTGTTACAGATAAAGTTTATATTAGTACAATAGGATAAGATTTTCAAAGTAAAAATTTTAGATTTTCAAAAATTTTACTTTGCAAAAAATTTTGAAAAACAAAAAAATTTAAAAATCTAAAATTTTGAAAAACAAAAAATTGAAAATCTAAAATTTTGAAAATCTAAAATTGAAAATCTAAAATTTTGAAAATCTTAAAATTGAAAATCTAAAATTTTGAAAATCTAAAAATTGAAAATCTAAAATTTTGAAAATCTAAAATTGAAATATAACTTTTGAAAATCTAAAATTTGAAAATCTAAAATTTTTAAAAACAAAAAATTTGAAAATCTAAAATTTTGAAAAACAAAAAATTTGAAAATCTAAAATTTTGAAAAACAAAAAATTTGAAAATCTAAAATTTTGAAAAACAAAAAATTTGAAAATCTAAAATTTTGAAAAACAAAAAATTTGAAAATCTAAAATTTTGAAAAACAAAAAATTTGAAAATCTAAAATTTTGAAAAACAAAAAATTTGAAAATCTAAAATTTTGAAAAACAAAAAATTTGAAAATCTAAAATTTTGAAAAACAAAAAATTTGAAAATCTAAAATTTTGAAAAACAAAAAATTTGAAAATCTAAAATTTTGAAAAACAAAAAATTTGAAAATCTAAAATTTTGAAAAACAAAAAATTTGAAAATCTAAAATTTTGAAAAACAAAAAATTGGAAATATAAATTTATGAAATCTAAAATCTAAAAACAAAAATAAAAAATATTATAAACTAAAAAAAAAAAAAAAAAAAAAAAAAAAAAAAAAAAAAAAAAAAAATTTTTTTTTTTTTTTTTTTTTTTTTTTAGTTTATAATATTTTTTATTTATGTTTTTAGATTTTTAATTTTTGTTTTCTAAATTAGATTTTCATATTTTTTGTTTTTCAAAATTTTAGATTTTCAATTTTTTTGTTTTTCAAAATTTTAGATTTCCAAAATTTTAGATTTTCAAATTTTTTTGATTTTCAAAATTTTAGATTTTCAAAATTTTTTTGTTTTTTAAAATTTTAGATTTTCAAAATTTTAGATTTTCAATTTGAAAAACAAGAAAATTTGAAAATCTAAAAATTTGAAAACATAAAAATTTGAAAACATAAAATTTTGAAAATCTAAAATTTTGAAAATCTAAAATTTTGAAAATCTAAAATTTTGAAAAACAAAAATTTGAAAATCAAAAATTTGAAAATCAAAAATTTGAAAATCAAAAATTTGAAAATCAAAAATTTGAAAATCTAAAATTTTGAAAAACAAAAAATATGAAAATCTAAAATTTTGAAATCTAAAAACATAAATAAAAAATTATTATAAACTAAAAAAAAAAAAAAAAAAAAAAAAAAAAAAAAAAAAAAAAAAAATTTTTTTTTTTTTTTTTTTTTTAGTTTATAATTATTTTTTATTTATGTTTTTAGATTTTAGATTTAGTTTTTAGATTTTAAATTTTTGTTTTCAAAATTTTTGTTTTTCAAAATTTTTGATTTTCAAATTTTTGATTTTCAAATTTTTGATTTTCAAAATTTTAATTTTCAAAATTTTTACTTTTCAAAATTTTTTACTTTAAAAATTTTTTACTTTAAAAATTTTTTACTTTAAAACCTTTGTACTTTTCAAAATTGTAATTTCAAAATTTTTACTTTTCAAAATTTTAATTTCAAAATTTTTACTTTTCAAAATTTTAATTTCAAAATTTTTACTTTTCAAAATTTTAATTTCAAAATTTTTACTTTTCAAAATTTTAATTTCAAAATTTTTACTTTTCAAAAGTTTAATTTCAAAATTTTTACTTTTGAAAAATTTTACATTTCAAAAATTTAAATTTTAAATTTTTGTTTTTCAAAATTTAAATTTTCAAATTTTTCGTTTTTTTTAAATTTTTAAATTATTTTAAAAATTTAAAAATTTATAATTCTGAAATGTTTAAAATAATTAAATGAAAAAATTATAATATCTAATATTATGAAATCAAAAAAATTGTAAAATGTTAGATATTAAATAATCTAAAAATGATGAAATGTAATTTTGTTTAAAAAAAAAGAAAATATATTTATGGTATATATTTTATAACCGTTTCCATCAGTGTAAAATATCAAAATATTTTTCAAGTATGCCTAGTCCGATTACCCTTTTTGATTTAAATAAGCATGTGCTATCAATTCTTTTTAATGAGTATGTTGCACTTCATGATAAACTAACGTTATTAAATTCATCCGATTTTCACGAAAAATTATCAAATCCTAATCTTTGGTCAATTCCCTATGATGAATTTTTTGGATTTATATATGCGATTCGAATAATGAAACCGGGTTGGTACCTTGATAATCGCAACGATGCCTGTTATATATAACAATTATTAATAACTTTTAATATTTTTTACATTTAATAATAACAATTAATAATAACTTTTAATATTTTTTACATTTAATAATAACAATTAATAATAACTTTTAATATTTTTTACATTTAATAATAACATTTATTAATAACTTTTAATATTTTTTACGTTTAATAATAACTTTTAATATTTTTTTACATTTAATAATAACAATTATTAATAACTTTTAATATTTTTTACATTTAATAATAACAATAAAAAAAAACTTTTAATATTTTTCACATTTAATAATAACAATTAATAATAACTTTTAATATTTTTTACATTTAATGATAAAAATTAATAATAACTTTTAATATTTTTTACATTTAATAATAACAATTAATAAAAACTTTTAATATTTTTTACATTTAATAATAACAATTATTAATAACTTTTAATATTTTTTACATTTAATAACAATTAATAATAACTTTTAATATTTTTTACATTTAATAATAACAATTAATAGTAACTTTTAATATTTTTACATTTAAAAATAACAATTAATAATAACTTTTAATATTTTTTACATTTAATAATACATTTAATATTTTTTACATTTAATAATAACAATTAATAATAACTTTTAATAATTTTAACATTTAATAATAACAATTAATAATAACTTTTAATATTTTTTACATTTAATAATAACAATTAATAATAACTTTTAATATTTTTTACATTTAATAATAACAATTAATAATAACTTTTAATATTTTTTACATTTAATAATATTTTTAATCTTTTTTACATTTAATATTAACAATTATTAATAACTTTTAATATTTTTTACATTTAATAATAACAATAAAAAATAACTTTTAATATTTTTTACATTTAATAATAACAATTAATAATAACTTTTAATATTTTTTACATTTAATAATAACAATTAATAATAACTTTTAATATTTTTTACATTTATTAATAACTTTTAATATTTTTTACATTTATTAATAACTTTTAATATTTTTTACATTTAATAATAACAATTATTAATAACTTTTAATATTTTTTACATTTAATAATAACAATTAATAATAACTTTTAATATTTTTTAGAATTTTTTTTTTATTAATAAATGTATCCATTCTTCAAATAAACATTTCGAATAACTATTTATAAAGCCATCAACAAAAAATTTTTTCAATTATTCTAAATATTTATTTCTTTTTTTCATTTAAAAGATCAAAGGTCTTTTTTTATTATGTAAAAATTTAATGTCTATTCTTATAATTCAACTTCATTAAATATATAGTATATAGCATTTTAGATAAGACTGCAATATATTTTATTCTGATACAAAAAGATCATCGCAAATATTTATTCACCAAATCTGTCAGAGCTAAAAAAATAAATCCTCTGTCAGAAAATCTTATTAAACAACTAATAAAAATTTCACTCTAAAAGTACATCTATCTTTTTTTACACATTTTTGACCAATTTTTTGACCAATTAAATTTTATATATGTTTTGATATATATTTTTAAATTTGAAAATTTTATCTTTTATATAGAGTTTAGATTATTTTTTTTAATTTTATTGATATGTATTATATATATATATATATACATAATTTGAATAGAAAGTAATAAAAAGGTGTAACAGTTTAAGATAAGTGGGCGTGATTAACAAAAAATAATACTAATAATAATAAATACAACAACAAATTAAATTATCGGAAAAACATTTGCAAAAATAAAAACAACTATTCATATAGATATATGTAGAAAAATTGAAATTTTATATGTTTTTCGGTTTTGTAAAAATTATATGAGATTCATTCCGTTTTTTTAAACTTTATGATTTATATATATGTTACAGACAATAACAATTATATGTGAAACAGGGTTTTCTGATTTTGAGAAACGTCCTTTTTTTAAAATTTTACAAGTTTTTGATATTTTAACATTAGAAATTAAAATAAACATTTTTATTTTATGGTTGCATAAAGAAGTGCAGCCTTAATAATTGCAAAACTTTGGATAAACACGATAAGAAATTCGCAACCGGGTCGGACGCGACCCTTCGTCAGGGCTTAAAAAAGATATAACATATTTTGTTTTTTACATAAAATTTTTTTGTCCAAAATAGTAGGGATTTAGAAAAAGTATTTTGGAATATAATTTATCAATGAAATAAATAAACCCAGAAAATCTGAAAAATTACTTTTTTTTCATTTTAAAGATCAACGGCAAATTCATATTAATCTTTTTTATTATGTAAGAAAATAAAATTTAAAATCTATTCTTACAATTCATCTTCATTCGAAAGTGCTCTAGATAAGACTTCAATGTATTTTATTCTGATACAAACAGATCATCGCAAAGATTATTAACCGACGTTTACAGAGCTAAAAAAATAAATCCTCTGTTAGAAAATCTTATTAAGAAACTAAAGAAATTTCACTATATATGTTGACCATGTTTTTCGGAAAGTTTTTGAAAATTGAAAATTTCAATTTTTTGTAGAAAATTTTATATTTTTTGTAGAAAATATTCTATTTTTTATATAGAGTTTAAATAATATTTTAATTTTATATATTTTTGATATATATTTCACTTTCTCAGACTCAAAATTATATTTTAACGTTAACCTAGCCGGAGACAACAAGATTGTTTAAATTGTGCTAAACCAATCATGGAACATTGCGAAGAATTGGTAAAAAAAATAAAGAGTTAGAAAATTCACGAATGAAAATGGAACAGAAACACGAAAAAGAAATCAGGGAATTGAAAAACAAATTTGAGAATTTACGAGTGGAAATTGAACAAAGGCGCGAAGAAGAAATTAGAGAATTGAAACATAAATTGAAAACCGTAGAAGAGAAAAATGATTCACTTCAAGGAGAAAATAGATCGCTTCAAAACAAAATCGAATATTTGAGAGAGACTGAAATTGCTAGATTGGTAGCCGAAAATGTTGAGCTAAAAAGAAGATTGTCTAAATATGAATCATAATTTTGTAATTATATATTTATCATGGTTTATAAATAAATATGGAATTTTAAATATATAAAAATTAAAACATTTCAAACTTTTTCAGGATTTAAATAAGATTATAAAGGTTTTTTTTAATGTCCCCAGTAGCGCAATTGGCTAGCGCGCGGTACTTATAAAACAGTATAATTGTGAGTTATGCCGAGGTTGTGAGTTCGATCTAAATATCAAATTATATTTTATTCAATTTCAAGATTAAATAAGCTATTTTAAAAAAATAAAATTTTAACATTTTATTATATAGTGAAATTTCGGATTTTTTGAAAAATCACTATATAATTAAATGTCAAATTATATCTATTTTAAAGTTTAAAAGCTATTTAAAAAAATAAATTTTAATTTTAGGATTTAAATATATAGCGAAATTTCAGATTTTAAAATTTCAATTTTGAAAAATCGCGATATATTTAAAAGCTAAAATTCAAATGATTTATATTCAAGGTTAAATAAGCTATTTAAAAAAATAAAATTTGACTTTTAACATTAATTATATAAGATCTAGTTAAATTAACATTAAGCCAAACTAACTGTAAAGTTTATATATTTCATAATCTCATGACGTCATTTCTCATTGTGTATATAAACCACGTCCTTAGTATCATTTATTCCAGGTTTTTAGTATCATTTATTCGACGGCCTTAGTTAATACAATGTTTTTCAAAGTGTCATTTTTCGTGAATAAACCGACAATAAGAGCTGCAGTGGGTAATGATGGAAATGTATATTTTTTTGCTGTGGATGTGGATCGTTTTTATGGATGCACTTTTCCAAAACCTTCAAAAGACTTGAAAAATTTGACACCTAGTCATTATAAAAAAGTTTTAAATGGCAAAGACTCAAGAGTGTACAGTTTTAAAGAAATGCTGAATGTCATTTTAAAAACAACTAAAGATCAAATAACAGTGGACATAATGGATTACTTGTGGCATTTTGGTTATACATCAGATAATTTACCCAATTTGAAATATTCGGATCCTGATACTGCATTTATTTTGAACATTCGAAATAACTGTGGAATGCGCATTCAGGCCTATTTACGTTTATTTGTAAATGGTATTTTATCGAGTAATAAAGTACACAGAAAAAATGATGAACATGTAAAATGTGTTCAAACATTGACTGAATCTAAACATGGATTCTGGAGATAAATGTAATTGTATATATAAATAATCAATGTATTATTATTATTATTATTATTATTATTATTATTATTATTATTATTATTTGTTATATCAAATTTGAAATGAAATATTTGTTTGCTAATAAAAAAATATTATTTGCTTCAGAATTTTTTTCATAAATTTAAAAATATATTTTAATTAAAAAATTAAAAAAGAAAATATATAGCTAAGAAGAATATATATAAGCGTATATATAGATGTATATAATAATATATACGTTATTAAATAGATTATTTTTTGAATTTATCAGAAATGGATAAAATTTTCTTTGACGATGATTCCACTTATCATATATTACATATTATTCAGTCTGAATCTAGTATAAAATTAACAGAGTATGGTCGATATAATAAACATTTTGAACGTGCTGCAATTTATATGACTTTACCTATACGTAAAACTGTTTTAAAAAACTTAATAGATTCCTTTGATACAATTTATTCATTTATTGATGGTCATTAAAGGAAATGACAAACATTATATTTTTAATTCTATAAAACGATGTTTAGTAACTCCTGATTCAAAAACAATATATTTAGATCAATGTCATTATGAAAATATTTATAAATCTGATGATAAACATTTATATTTATTACATAATCCTAATGAATTAATTTTATTAAAAGAACCAAATGAAAATGACAAATGTCATGTTTTACACGCCATTCAAAATGAAGGTTTAATTTGCCCATCTAGGAATAAAAGAAGAATAAAACATTTTACAAAAGAATACCAAGTTATGGGAACTATAGAATTTAAATCCGATACTTTTATTCATTTGAATAATAAGAAAAATCAAGACATAAAAGCTCATATAAAATTTCATGAAGTGCCTGATTTTGAAGGTATAACGAATAAAAGTTGTATTTATAATATATTACAAAAAATATATAGAGATAATTATAATGAAAAACGAATTTTTGGACATCACAGATTTTAAAGTGGATCAATTTTAATATTTATGTTTTTTTAAAAAACAATGACACTTTATCAAAAAGAGCAAGTTTAACAATAATTTTGTTTTTTAAAAAAGTTTGATTTTTTATATTTAAAATCCTGGACTATACCTATAGTAACAATAAATCTTTTTTATTTATAGTAAAAGTATTAACAATATTCTTCTAAAATAACATGAAAACTTAAAATTATAAATATTCATAAAATATGAAATCTTATTAAATAAATGAGACTAAGTAAAATCTGCAATCTCTATTAAGAGACCAGATATCCTATAGTAAAACTTTCAATTCTAAACCATAACATTCTTCTAAAACTAAATCAATACATAATGTTTATCATTATTCATAATATATACAGTCTTACGAGTAAAGTACAACAAACTTAAATCAACTCAATAAAGTAAAACTCGCACTCTTCTAAAATAACATGAATTCTTAGAATTATCAGTATTCATAAAATATAGTGTCTTATGAGTACAATAGAACAAACCAAAACTTATTCGCTTTCTTAAGTGTGAAAATATCAAATGGTAAAACTCTTACCACCACATTTTTCTAAAGAAAAAAAATAAGAATTAGAATTATCAATATTCATAAAATATAATGTATTGTGAATAAAATGACACTAAATCAAATTTTCAATCTCTCTTAAGTGTGTAGATATCATATAGTAAAACTATCAACAACATTCTTCTAAAATAACATGAGAACTAAAAATTATAAATATTCATAAAATATACAGCCTTATTAATAAAATGAGACCAATTAAAATCTGCAATCTCTAATAAGTGACTAGATATCCTATAGTAAAACTATCAATTCTAAACCATAACATTCTTCTAAAACTCAATCAATACATAATGTTTATCAATATTTATAAAATATACAGATTTACGAGTAAAGTACAACAAACTAAAACCTATTTGCTTCATTAAGTGTGAAAGCATCAAGTAGGTAAAACTATCATTATTCTAAAACAACATGAAGTCTTAGAATTATGAAACCCAGAATTATGAAATCTAGAATTATGAAACTTAGAATTATGAAATCTGAAATTTAGAAAACTAAAATTATGAAATCTAAAATTTAGAAATCTAAAATTTTGAAATATAGAATTATGAAATCTGAAATTATAAAATCTGAAATTTTGTAATCTGAAATTATGAAACTTGAAATTTTAAAATCTGAAATTATAAAATCTGAAATTTAGAAAACTAAAAATCTGAAATTTAGAAAACTGAAAATATGAAACTTGAAATTTTGAAATCTGAAATTATAAAATCTGAAATTTAGAAAACTAAAAATCTGAAATCTGAAATTTAGAAAACTGAAAATATGAAACTTGAAATTATGAAATATGAAATTTAGAAAACTGAAAGTATGAAACCTCAAATTATGAAATCTGAAATTTAGAAAACTGAAATTATATAATCTGAAATTATGAAACTTAATATTATAAAATGAGAAATCAAAAATGTAAAAACTAAAATCTAGAAAGTAAATAAGATATATATATACTAAAAAAAAAAAAAAAAAAAAAAAAAAAAAAAAAAAAATTTTTTTTTTTTTTTTTTTTTAATATATTATTAACTTTCTAAATTTTAGTTTTAACATTTTATAATTATAGATATCAAAATCTCACTTTCATAATTTCAGTTTTCATAATTTTAGATTTCATAATTACACATTTCATAATTTTAGATTTCATAATTTTAGATTTCATATTTTTAGATTTCATAATTTCACATATCGTAATTTCAGATTTCATGATTTCAGATTTCATAATTCTAGATTTCATAATTTCAGTTTTCGAAATTTTATATTTCATAATTTCAGTTTTCTAAATTTTAGATTTAATTCTGAAAGCTGAAATTACGAAATCTAAAAATTTAGAAAACTGAAATTACGAAATCTAAAATTTAGAAATCTGAAATTACGAAATCTAAAATTTAGAAATCTGAAATTACGAAATCTAAAATTGTGAAATCTGAAATTTTGAAATCTGAAATTATGAAATCTGAAATTATGAAATCTGAAATTATGAAATCTAAAATTTCGAAAACTGAAATTATGAAATCTGAAATTTAGAAAAATGAAATTATGAAATCTAAAATTTAAAAAGGTAAAATTATGAAATCTAGAATTGTGAAATCTGAAATTTAGAAAACTGAAAATATGAAACCTGAAATTATGAAATCTGAAATTTAGAAAACTGAGAATGTGAAACTTGAAATTTAGAAAACTGAAAATATGAAATCTGAAATTTAGAAAACTGTAAATATGAAACTTGAAATTATGAAATCTGAAATTTAGAAAAGTGAAAATATGAAATCTAAAATTATGAAATCTGAAATTTCGAAAACTGAAAATATGAAACTTAACATTGAAAGATTAAATTAGACAAAGATTAACACTAAAGATTAACACTGAAAGATTCAATTAACATTGAAAGACATTTTAGATATATTTAGAAAATAAAAAATAATTTTTCTATGTCGAAGAGTTTAATTAATATAGCGATTAAACTATATTTTGAACCGTAAAAATTAAAATTTGAATACTTATTATAAATCTAAAATACAATTTCAAATTTCCTAATATTGAAAGTCATTTTAGACATGTTTCAAAAGAAAAACTATTCATCTGCGTCGAGCCGTTCACAAAAAAATATCGATCTAGATATAAAAAAAATGTGAATTCTAGAAGCAGATATTAAATGTAAGAAACCTAATATGTAAAATTAGACAATGAAAATATGAAAATAGTTAAATCTAAAGTAATTAAAAATTTGTAAAATATATATCATTTTCTTCATCCTATTTCTGAATAATACTTAAATAATGGTAAGCTTCTAGCACTAAATTAAAATCTGTCAATCTTCTTTTTTTAAGGAAAAATTACATTTTCAGTACTTAATACAAAACTAAACTTGAAATTCAATTTTTATATTCAAAGTCAATTATTCAAAAATTAGAATCGTACGTCTGCGTCATACAGTTTTTGAGAAAATAACAAAACATTAATATGCTTTTGTAAGAAGTCTTTATTTAGAGCTCTAAGAGCGTAAAAACTTTTAATATTAGTTTTCTTCAAAGTCATCTGTGACATATATAAAAAATAAAATTATTCACCTGCGTGAAAAGAAAGAAATAATTAAAAAAAACGTTAAATTTTCTTCAAATTTTAGTTTTAAAATCGTAAGATTTGATTAGTTATTGAAGCTCAAAAAATCAATTAAGAAATTCTAACACAGAAAAAAAATTACAAATCTGAACTGACTTTAAAGAGCTCTCCTCTTAGAGAGAGTAATAATTTCAGATGACTGAAAAATGTCGTTACTAAAAATTAACTACTCACCTCATAAATAATGATATAAACATAAGTTTAAATCTAAATGAATATTGTATCTCGAGAAATTATAAACTAAATTATCGCTCTTTCATGTTTTTTTTAGTTTTAAATAACTCAATAAAACAAAGATTTCATTAAGATAAACATTTTTAAAATAAACAGTAAAAGATAAGCAGTAAAGATAAACAGTAAAGTTAAGAAGATACACATTTTAAATTATTTGCTTCTTAAATTTTAGATTTCAAAATTTCAGTTTTCAAAATTTCAAGTTTCATAATTTCAGTTTTCTAAATTTTAGATTTCAAAATTTCAATTTTCAAAATTTTAAGTTTCATAATTTCAGTTTTCGAAATTTTAGATTTCATTTTATAATTTTTCAAAATTTTAGATTTCATTAATTTAAGTTTTTAAATTATGAAATCTAAACTTTAGAAAACTGAAATTATGAAACTTAAAATTTTGAAAATTGAAATTTTGAAATCTAAAATTTAGAAAACTGAAATTATGAAACTTGAAATTTTGAAAACTAAAATTATGAAAACTAAAATTATGAAATCTGAAATTATGAAAAATGAAATTACGAAACTTAAAATTTTGAAAACTGAAATTATAAAATCTGAAATTATGAAAACTAGAATTATGAAATCTGAAATTTAGAAAACTAGAATTATTAAATCTGAAATTATGAAAACTAGAATTATGAAATCTGAAATTTAGAAAACTAGAATTATGAAATCTAAAATTATGAAAACTGAAATTATGATATCTAAAATTATGAAAACTGAAATTATGAAATCTGAAATTATGAAATCTGAAATTATGAAAACTGAAATTATGAAATCTGAAATTATGAAAACTGAAATTATGTAATCTAAAATTTAGAAAAGTAAAATTATGAAATATAAAATTTAGAAAACTGAAATCATGAAATTTAAAATTTAGAAAATAGAAATTATGAAATCTAAAATTTAGAAAACTAAAATTATGAAATATAAAATTTACAAAAGTAAAAACTAAAATTTAGAAAACTGAAATTATGAAATCTAAAATTTAGAAAACTGAAATTATAAAATCTAAAATTTAGAAAAGTGAAATTATGAAATCTAAAATTTAGAAAAGTGAAATTATAAAATGAGAAGTTAAAAATCTAGAAAACTAAAATCTAGAAAGTAAATAAAAAATATATGTACTAAAAAAAAAAAAAAAAAAAAAAAAAAAAAAAAAAAAAAAAAAAAAAAAATTTTTTTTTTTTTTTTTTTTTTTTTTTTTAATTTAGTTTTCAAGATTTTAAATTTCTTATTTTATAATTTTACATTTCATATTTTCAGTTTTCTAAATTTTAGTTTTCATAATTTCAGTTTTCATAATTTCAGTTTTTATAATTTCAGATTTCATAATTTTTATTTTTACATTTTTGATTTCTCTTTTTATAATTTTTGATTTTATAATTTCATTATTTTACAAAAGTTCACAAAATAAAAATTCTAAAATATGATAAATAGTCAGTATTGTGAAATATCATTAAATAAACTGATAAAAAGAAAAGAAAAAAAATGAAGACGTCTCGCTGTAGTATAAATAGAGCTCGCATTTCTGAAAAATTTTCATTCTGACATGTCGATATACAAATATGGAGCTCTGATATAGATATACAAAATTGGAATGCTTAATATATTCTTTTTCTGAAAAAAACAAACTTCAAAAGATCAAGTAAGTCTTTTTAAATTACTTGAATAAATATTATCTCTAACATTAGTTTTAAATATTATTCAGTTATTTTTATCCATAAGTTAGAATATTTCAATAATAACTTTTCAGAGTTTTAACTTTTTCAAGTATGAACAATTTTAGATAGAGTTTTCAAATTAATAAAAAGACTTGAAGTCTTTTTTTTTTTCGTTTTCTCAAATAAATTATTTTAAGCTGCTCTTAAAAATGATAGTCACATAATATAATTTTATACTTGCTTTTTTCGATTGTTTCTTTTAAAACTCTTCAATATATCTTTTTGTTCATTAAATAATAGAAATGAATTGTCTTTTTAAGTTATTCTGAGTTTCGCTATATATATTTTTTTAAAAAGGTTAAGGTAAAATTATTTGCTTTTTTATTAAATCTGTTTGAACATTCTATGTATGCTCAAGTAGTTTTATTTAGACATAAATTCCTTTTACGCATGTAAAGAAAAAGAATTTAAAGTGAAGTAAAAAGTGGATTGAGCAAATTATTTTAGCAAAATAAAATTACGATAGTCTAACAATTTTTCCGTTAACTGAAGTGAGACTTAATAATAGAGAATTCAAAAAAGTTTCGTGATATTATAAAATTTCAGTTACTCTTTGAATAACTCAGCTTTTACTTTTTAGTATTAGAGGCAGTCCATTTTGATAAGTTTTTTTTTTAATTTACTTTTGGATTTCATATTTTCAATATCAGATTCATGTTTTTAATATCGCACATTATTTGTTAAGATCATTTTTTTCTTCTAGCATTAAATTAAAGCTTACTAAAAAGAGATTTCCAATTTCTTTTTTATTAAGTCTGAATAAATCAGAAAGTCATATGAAATTTCTTTATAAATCGACAGACTTTCTCAATCATCCCAACAAAGTGATGTTGCATGTTGATAACAAAGAAGGTGCGAGACGAGCCGCATTAAAAATTACCGTATTCAAAATATCTCAGGAAAAAATTATACAGAGCATTTGAATTTTTAGCTTCTTAAATAGATTTTTAAAAATATTAAATAGTTCGTTAAAAACTAAAAAAAGTGACGTTTTTGCTTTTAAAAAGAAAAGATTGTTTGTTTTAAAATAATATAGTTAGAATACATAAAACATATTTTTAAGAGACTAAATAAATAAATATACATTTAACTTAAAATATACTAAGAATATCTATATATATCAAAATATATTAAAACGTCATTTAAAATATTAATATTCTTAAAACATCTGTAAATCTGTAAAACATAATCTTTAATAATCTTTCATTGAAACATTGTTTGATAAAATTTTAATTTTAAACAGTTTAAACATGTCATTGTCAAAATAAAATTTCAAACTAAATAAATTTTGAACTTTTTATCAGCAAAACATTATCTATATGATGATCTCATTTAAAAAATTTTGATAAAAGAATCACATAATTCTTTTGAAATTTAGATTCTTTATATTTAGTTTGTTTATATAGATGAGGTAATTTAATGTGACTTTGTCGAATGTGAAAAACTGTATAGAGTTTTTAAGAACGCTATTTAAATTACAGATAGAAAATAAGTTTTGTTGTAACAGACCTCTATCTGTAAAAGCTTTTAAAATACAACACGTATACTTGTAAGTCATTTTGAAAACTCTATTGTTCTTTTAAACATAAAACCTGTCTTTAAAAAACAACAAGAAATTTTTGACAAAATACTTAAAGTAGTAACACACCAAATTTATATCCTTCATGTAATTCCAAAGACTGCAGAACAAGTGAAAATGATGAAGCAACTCATTAAAAATATTTTAAAATTAGAACTCAGAACTTCTGTTGGTAATGCAATATTACATCTTGTTGTTTCAAAATCAAACAATTATTTTGAAACTGACATATTTCCAAATGCTGCAATAGCTGAACTTTTTTTAGAATGTGGTGCTAATACAGAAGTGATTAATTACAATTTTAATACTCCTATACAAATAGCTGTAGAGTTATCAAATTATTCATCTAAAGTTATACAGGTTTTATTAAAATATGGTGCAAATATTGATTGTCGAAAGGGTTATGGACATTGTATGTTGCAGTCTCATTTCGAATTCAATTACTTGCAATATATCACATTGCAATGTTTGGCAGCTCGAAAACTGATTGAAAAACAAGTAAATTTTGTTGGTAAAGTTCCTGTACGTTTAGAAGAATTTATAAAAAAACATTAATGTTCTTTTACACATTAATATAATTTTCATAATTTTATATATTTTACTTTTCATAATTTTACATTTTACATTTTTACAAAATGCAAAAGTTACAAATGTAAAAATTACAAAATGCAAAAGTTACAAAATGTAAAAATTACAAAATGCAAAAGTTACAAAATGTAAAAATTATAAAAATGCAAAAATTATAAAAAATGCAAAAATTACAAAATGCAAAAATTACAAAATGTAAAATTTTGAAAATTAAAAATTTTGAAAATTAAAAATTTGAAAAAGTAAAAATTTGAAAAAGTAAAAATTTGAAAAAGTAAATCTGAAACGTAAATAAAAAATAACATAACATAACAAATTAAAAAAAAAAAAAAAAAAAAAAAAAAATTTTTTTTTTTTTTTTTTTTTTTTTTACGTTTCAAATTTTTACTTTTCAAAATTTTACTTTTCAAATTTTTACTTTTCAAAATTTTTACTTTTCAAAATTTTACTTTTCAAATTTTTACTTTTCAAAATTTTTACTTTTCAAAATTTTACTTTTCAAATTTTTTAATTTTCAAAATTTTTAATTTTCAAAATTTTTACTTTTTCAAAATTTTACTATTTCACATTTTTACTTTTTCAAATTTTTACTTTTTCAAATTTTTACTTTTTTCAAAATTTTACTTTTTCAAATTTTTTTACAAAAATTACAAATGTAAAATTTTGAAAAGTAAAAATTTGAAAAAGTAAAATTTTGAAAAAGTAAAATTTTGAAAAAGTAAAAATTTGAAAAAGTAAAATTTTGAAAAAGTAAAATTTGAAAAGGTAAAAATTTGAAAAAGTAAAATTTTGAAAAAGTAAAATTTTGAAAAAGTAAAAATTTGAAAAAGTAAAAATTTGAAAAAGTAAAAATTTGAAAATGTAAAAATTTGAAAAAGTAAAATTTTGAAAATGTAAAAATTTGAAAAAGTAAAATTTTGAAAAAGTAAAATTTTGAAAAAGTAAAATTTTGAAAAAGTAAAATTTTGAAAAGGTAAAAATTTGAAAAAGTAAAATTTTGAAAAAGTAAAATTTTGAAAAAGTAAAATTTTGAAAAAGTAAAATTTTGAAAAAGTAAAAATTTGAAAAAGTAAAAATTTGAAAATGTAAAAATTTGAAAAAGTAAAATTTTGAAAATGTAAAAATTTGAAAAAGTAAAATTTTGAAAAAGTAAAATTTTGAAAAAGTAAAATTTTGAAAAAGTAAAATTTTGAAAAAGTAAAATTTTGAAAAGGTAAAAATTTGAAAAAGTAAAATTTTGAAAATGTAAAAATTTGAAAAAGTAAAATTTTGAAAAAGTAAAATTTTGAAAAAGTAAAATTTTGAAAAAGTAAAATTTTGAAAAAGTAAAATTTTGAAAAGGTAAAAATTTGAAAAAGTAAATCTGAAACATAAATAAAAAAAATAACATAACATAATAAAAAAAAAAAAAAAAAAAAAAAAAATTTTTTTTTTTTTTTTTTTTTTTTTTTTTTATGTTGTATTATTTTTTTATGTTATGTTATTTTTTCCTTTTCAAATTTTTTTCCTTTTCAAATTTTTACTTTTCAAATTTTTTTACTTTTTCAAAATTTTACTTTTCAAATTTTTTTACTTTCCAAAATTTTACTTTTCAAATTTTTTTACTTTCCAAAATTTTGCTTTTCAAATTTTTTTACTTTTCAAAATTTTACTTTTCAAATTTTTTTACTTTTCAAATTTTTACTTTTTCAAAATTTTTACTTTTCAAATTTTTAATTTTCAAAATTTTTACTTTTTCAAAATTTTTAGTTTTTCAAAATTTTTACTTTTTCAAAATTTTACTTTTTCAAAATTATCAAAATTTTACTTTTAAAAATTTTACTTTTCAAAATTTTTACTTTTTCAAATTTTTACTTTTTCAAATTTTTACTTTTTCAAATTTTTACTTTTTCAAATTTTTACTTTTTCAAATTTTTACTTTTTCAAATTTTTAATTTTCAAAATTTTTACTTTTCAAAATTTTTACTTTTTCAAAATTTTTACTTTTTTAAAATTTTTACTTTTTCTTACTTTTTCAAAATTTTACTTTTTCAAATTTTTTTACAAAAATTACAAATGTAAAATTTTGAAAAGTAAAAATTTGAAAAAGTAAAATTTTGAAAAAGTAAAATTTTGAAAAAGTAAAAATTTGAAAAAGTAAAAATTTGAAAAAGTAAAAATTTGAAAATGTAAAAATTTGAAAAAGTAAAATTTTGAAAATGTAAAAATTTGAAAAAGTAAAATTTGAAAAAGTAAAATTTTGAAAAAGTAAAATTTTGAAAAAGTAAAATTTTGAAAAAGTAAAATTTTGAAAAGGTAAAAATTTGAAAAAGTAAAATTTTGAAAATGTAAAAATTTGAAAAAGTAAAATTTTGAAAAAGTAAAATTTTGAAAAGGTAAAAATTTGAAAAAGTAAATCTGAAACATAAATAAAAAAAATAACATAACATAATAAAAAAAAAAAAAAAAAAAAAAAAAAAAAAAAAAAAAAATTTTTTTTTTTTTTTTTTTTTTTTTTTATGTTGTATTATTTTTTTATGTTATGTTATTTTTTCCTTTTCAAATTTTTTTCCTTTTCAAATTTTTCCTTTTCAAATTTTTTTACTTTTTCAAAATTTTACTTTTCAAATTTTTTTACTTTCCAAAATTTTACTTTTCAAATTTTTTTACTTTCCAAAATTTTGCTTTTCAAATTTTTTTACTTTTCAAAATTTTACTTTTCAAATTTTTTTACTTTTCAAATTTTTACTTTGTCAAAATTTTTACTTTTCAAATTTTTACTTTTTCAAAATTTTTACTTTTCAAATTTTTAATTTTCAAAATTTTTACTTTTTCAAAATTTTTACTTTTTCAAAATTTTTACTTTTTCAAAATTTTTACTTTTTCAAAATTTTACTTTTTCAAAATTTTCAAAATTTTACTTTTCAAATTTTTTTACTTTTCAAAATTTTACTTTTCAAAATTTTTACTTTTTCAAATTTTTACTTTTTCAAATTTTTACTTTTTCAAATTTTTACTTTTTCAAAATTTTACTTTTTCAAATTTTTACTTTTTCAAATTTTTAATTTTCAAAATTTTTACTTTTTCAAAATTTTTACTTTTTCAAAATTTTTACTTTTTCAAAATTTTTACTTTTTCTTACTTTTTCAAAATTTTACTTTTTCAAATTTTTTTACAAAAATTACAAATGTAAAATTTTGAAAAGTAAAAATTTGAAAAAGTAAAATTTTGAAAAAGTAAAATTTTGAAAAAGTAAAAATTTGAAAAAGAAAAAATTTGAAAAAGTAAAAATTTGAAAATGTAAAAATTTGAAAAAGTAAAATTTTGAAAATGTAAAAATTTGAAAAAGTAAAATTTTGAAAAAGTAAAATTTTGAAAAAGTAAAATTTTGAAAAAGTAAAATTTTGAAAAGGTAAAAATTTGAAAAAGTAAAATTTTGAAAAAGTAAATTTAAAACGTAAATAAAAAATAACATAACATAACATAACATTAAAAAAAAAAAAAAAAAAAAAAAAAAAAAAAAAAAAATTTTTTTTTTTTTTTTTTTTTTTTTTTTTTTTTTTTTATGTCATGTTATTTTTTCCTTTTCAAATTTTTTTCCTTTTCAAAATTTTACTTTTCAAATTTTTTACTTTTCAAATTTTTTACTTTTCAAATTTTTTACTTTTCAAATTTTTTACTTTTCAAAATTTTAATTTTCAAAATTTTAATTTTCAAAATTTTAAAATCTAAAATTTTGAAAAGTTCAAAATTTTAGATTTAAAAATTTTACTTTTACATTTTATAATTTTAGAATTTATAACTTTAAATAATTGAATATAGATTTATAACTTTAAATAATTGAATATAGATTTATAACTTTAAATAATTGAATATAGATTTATAACTTTAAATAATTGAATATAGATTTATAACTTTAAATAATTGAATATAGATATATAACTTTAAATAATTGAATATAGATTTATAACTTTAAATAATTGAATATAGATTTATAACTTTAAATAATTGAATATAGATTTATAACTTTAAATAATTGAATATAGATTTATAACTTTAAATTATTGAATATAGATTTTCTTTTTCTGTAGAATAATGCTTCGACAAATCGGACAATATTTCATTTTTTCCGAACATGATAAACAACATAATACGTGTCCACATTTAAAAAAAAAACTATTTCGCTATTGTTAGTCAAACAAATTTTGCAAATTGGTTGACCCTCATTTGCTAATTGTTTTACGGTTTTGTTATAAAATTTGTAATAATTATATAAAATTTGTAATTATATAAAATATAAAATTTGTAATTTAAAATGTTATTAAAAATTAATAAATTAATAAATTAATTTGTAATGTATTTGTAATAAATTAATTTGTAATGTATTAATAAATTAATTTGTAATGTATAAAATTTGTAAAATAAAATTTGTAATTATATAAAATTTGTTATAAAATTTGTAATAATTTTATTTTTGTTATAAAATTAAATGCGAATTGAAATGCTCTTTAAAATGCTTTTTAAAAATGCTTTTAAAATGCTAATTAAAGGCTAAAATTCAACAACTATTTTTTAAAATATAGCTTGTTTAACACTGAAATAGAATAAAATGTAATTTCAATTCTTGAAATAGAATAAATTGGAATTTTAATTTTAGCATTTAATTAGATAGCGACTTTTCAAAATTGAAATTTTAAAATCCGAAATTTCTCTATATTATTAAATGCCAATTAAAATGCTTTTAAAACGCAAATTTTATTTTTTTACTTTTTAAAAACAGCTTATTTAACCTTGAAATAGAATAAAATAGTAGTTGAATTTTAGCATTTAATTAGATAGCAACTTTTCGGATTTTAAAATTTCAATTTTGAAAATTTACTATCTAATTAAATGCTAAAATTCAACTACTATTTTATTCTATTTCAAGGTTAAACAAGCTTTATTTAAAAAATATAATTTGAATTTTAACATTTAATTATATAACGAAATTTCGAATTTTCGAATTTCAATTTTGGAAAGTCGATATCTAAGTAAATGCAAAAATTGAAATTCAATTTTATTCTATTTCAAATTTAAACAAGCTACTTTTAAAAAGTAAAATTTGAATTTTAACATTTGATTAGATAGCGACTTTTCAAAATTGAAATTTTAAAATCCGAAATTCCGCTATATAATTAAATGCTAATTAAAATGCTTTTTAAATTGCTTTTTAAAATGCTTTTAAAATGCTAAATAAATGTTAAAATTCAACTACTATTTTATTCTATTTCAAGGTTAAACAAGCTTTTTTTTTTTAAATAAAATTTGAATTTTAGCGTTTAATTATATAACGAAATTTCGGATTTTAGAATTTTAATTTTCAAAAGTCGATACCTATGTAAATGCCAAAATTGAAATTCCATTTTATTCTATTTCAAATTTAAACAAACTATTTTTAAAAAGTAAAATTTGAATTTTGCATTTAATTATATAACGAAATTTCGAATTTGATTATTTAATCACCCCCCCTGCACTTTAAATTACACATTATTATTTTGCTTTCAATTGAATCTAGTTTAATTAACATTAGGTCATAAAGCCAAAATAACTGTAAAATTTATATATTTCATAATCTCATGACGTCATTTATTACGTAACTTTCAACGCACACGAAGTATAAAAGGCTATGGCATTTTTTAGAATCCCAGATCTCTGGATTTATAACCATGGAGCAAGAATTCTACACGATTTATGCTATGCTAATTGTACTGGAAATTCATCGTTAAAAGTGCTAATAATTTCTAAATGTGCATTCAACAATACTTAAAAGGATGGATCATGTATTTTTGCGAGAAGTTAAAAAACTAAATCATTTAGAGAAAACCAATTGAAAAAGCTTCAGTGGTCGCCACAAAGATTAAACCTTTTTCATTAGTCTTTTTAATAATATAACTTATTATGAGAATGTTATCATAAAATAATTAAGAATTTGGGATATTCGACAAATAAAAATTTAAAATTTGTATTAAATACTGACCATCTGCATTTCATAAAGAAAAAGAAAAGGAATCGTGTTACATATTTGACAAGTTGTTCGTTTTTTTAAAGATTTATATGAAACTCAGATCTCTGGATTGATAACTATGGAGATTGATGTAAGAATTCTAAACGTTATAATGGCTATGCCAATTATACTGGTCTTTAAAAGTGCTAATAAATCCCTAAATGTGCATTCAACAATACTTAAAAAGATGGTGCGAGATGATATAGAGAAAACTTTGTATCAGTTGGATCAGTGGTCACCACAAAGACTAAACATTTTTTCATTAGTCTTTCTAATAATTGCATTTATTATGAGGATGTCATCGTAAAATAATTAACGATATTCAACAAATAAAAATTGTATTAAAGACTGACATCATAAAGAAAAAGTATTTTAAAAAACATGTTTGACAAAATGTTGCTCATTTTTTAAAGATTTATAGATCTACGTATATAATATGTACATTTTTAATTTGCAATTTAAAATAAACTGTTATTTGACTCTTTGTTTCTGTCGTTTATTTATTTTATTTTATTTTTATTTTCCTTTTAATATTTATCTATTTTTTTATAAAAAGATATGAATATATAAAAGCGACATTTATTACAACTAACAATTATTAACGACAGAAATGGATATAAATTTGCAAATGTATATAGAATATGATAATGTAAAAATTCCATCTCAACCATTATCAGAAATTTGTTTTAACGATTTTGATATTAAATTGTTTGACCTTTCACATTATGATTTAAAGTTATTACACTGTAAAAAAAAACTATTTCCAGCTGCAAGAAACTCTCTGGAGAAAATAATTATTTTCTCCAGAGAGTTTCTTGCAGCTGGTAATAGTTATTTTTTTACAGTGTAGGTTTTTCAAAAGAACAAATTTTTGCTATATTTTATTTAATTGATCCTGAAAATGTAAGAAAGGGAATATTTATTATGGTGAATGTTGTTTAAATTCAATCGACGAAAATATTGTAAAGTTAGGTCGTCGTATAAATTGTCTATCAACGTATCCAAAATCATTAGAAGATTGTTCTATTTCTTTAAATTCACTTGACAAAAATATTGTTATGTTATGTTGTAATATATATTGGTATCCCAAATTAATTAGAAATTGGATATCGAAAAGTACTGATGCTTTTCATATTTTAAATTCAATTAAAGGAATAAAATTTAGATTATCATGACATATTGTTTAAGATTTTTAATTCCAATGGTCAAAGTGTAATACTTTAAAAGGACCACTAATAAATTTTAAAAAGTGAGAAATGTCGAGATAATAACAATTGATTTTCATATCATGACTCTGAATACATTAATGATTTAAGAAACTGTGACATGATATAATAATCTCAGATATTATTATTTTATTTTTATTTATTTACTTATATTGTTTTTTTTATTTATTTATATTATTTTATTATAATTTTTAAAAAAGTGAAAACTACGCTTCACTCTTTTTGTTCAAACTATATAGTATATCACTCTGTTTTTCACTTAGATTTCAGTTCACCATGAAACATCTCCTTGAAAGTATTATGATAAATTATATTAGACAAATCATAAAGAATTTTAGCATTCAACTGCTGAATGCTAAAATTCAACTACCATTTTAAAAAAATAGCTTGTTTAACACTGAAATAGAATAAAATGTAATTTGAATTCTTGAAATAGAATAAAATGGAATTTGAATTTTAGCATTTAATTAGATAGCGACTTTTCAAATTGAAATTTTAATGTCATGTATGTAAAATGTAATTTAAAGTCTTGAAATAGAATAAATTGAAATTTAATTTTGGCATTTAATTAGATAGCGAATTTTAAAATTGAAATTTTAAAATTACACTGCTGAATGCTTAAATTCAACTACTATTTTTTAAAAATAGCTTGTTTAACACTGAAATAGAATAAAATGTAATTTGAATTCTTGAAATAGAATTTTCAAATTGAAATTTTAATGTAATGTATGTAAAATGTAATTTAAATTCTTGAAATAAAATAAATTGAAATTTATTTTTTGTTTAACACTGAAATAGTATAAAATGTAATTTGAATTCTTGAAATAGAATAAAATGGAATTTGAATTTTAGCATTTAATTAGATAGCGACTTTTCAAATTGAAATTTTAATGTAATGCATGTAAATTTAATTTAAATTCTTGAAATAGAATAAATTGAAATTTAATTTTAGCTTTTAATTAGCGAAGTTTCAAAATTGAAATTTTAAAATTCAACTGCTGAATGTTAAAATTCAAATACTATTTTTTAAAAAATAGCTTGTTTAACACTGAAATAGTATAAAATGTAATTTGAATTCTGGAAATAGAATTTTCAAATTGAAATTTTAATGTAATGTATGTAAAATGTAATTTAAATTCTTGAAATAAAACAAATTGAAATATATTTTTTGTTTAACACTGAAAAATGTAATTTGATTAACTTATAAAATGTAATTTGAATTCTTGAAATAGAATAAAATGGAATTTGAATTTTAGCATTTGATTAGATAGCGACTTTTCAAATTGAAATTTTAATGTAATGTATGTAAAACGTAATTTAAATTCTTGAAATAGAAAAAAAAAAGAAATTTAAAATTTTCAAAATTGAAATTTTAAAATTCAACTGCTGAATGTTAAAATTCAAATACTATTTTTTAAAAAACAGCTTGTTTAACACTAAAATAGAATAAAATGTAATTTGAATTTTAGCATTTAATTAGATAGTGACTTTTCAATTTAATTAGCGAATTTTCAAAATTGAAATTTTAAAATTCAACTGCTGAATGCTAAAATTCAACTACTATTTAAAAAAAAATAGCTTATTTAACACTGAAATAAAATAAAATGTAATTTGAATTCTTGAAATAGAATAAAATGGAATTTGAATTTTAGCATTTAATTAGATAGCGACTTTCCAAATTGAAATTTTAATGTAATGTGTGTAAAATGTAATTTAAATTCTTGAAATAGAATAAATAGAAATTTAATTTTTGTTTAACACTGAAATATAATAAAATGTAATTTGAATTCTTGAAATAGAATAAAATGGAATTTTAATTCTTGAAATAGAAATTTCAATTTCAAATTGAAATTTTAATGTAATGTATGTAAAATGTAATTTAAATTCTTGAAATAGAATAAATTGCAATTTAATTTTTGTTTAAAACTGAAATAGAATAAAATGTAATTTGAATTCTTGAAATAGAATAAAATGGGATTCGAATTTTAGCATTTAATTAGATAGCGACTTTTCAAATTGAAATTTTAAAATTCAACTGCTGAATGCTAAAATTCAACTACTATTTTTTAAAAAATAGCTTGTTTAACACTGAAATAGAATAAAATATAATTTGAATTCTTGAAATAGAATTTTCAAATTGAAATTTTAATGTAATGTATGAAAAATGTAATTTAAATTCTTGAAATAGAATTTTCAAATTGAAATTTTAATGTAATGTATGAAAAATGTAATTTTAAATTCTTGAAATAGAAAAAAAAGTAATTTGAATTCTTGAAATAGAATAAAATGGAATTTGAATTTTAGCATTTAATTAGATAGCCACTTTTCAAATTGAACATTTGTTTAACACTGAAATAGAATGAAATGTAATTTGAATTCTTGAAATAGACTAAAATGGAATTTGAATTTTAGCATTTAATTAGATAGCGACTATTCAAACTGAAATATTTATGTAATGTATGTAAAAAGTAATTTAAATTCTTGAAATTGAATAAATTGAAATTTAATTTTAGCATTTAATTAAATAGGGAATTTTCAAAATTGAAATTTAAAATTCAACTGCTGAATGCTAAAATTCAACTACTATTTTTTTAAAAAATAGCTTGTTTAACACTGAAATAGAATAAAATGTAATTTGAATTCTTGAAATAGAATAAAATGGAATTTGAATTTTAGCATTGAATTAGATAGTGACTTTCCAAATTGAAATTTTAATGTAATGTATGTAAAATGTAATTTAAATTCTTGAATTATAATACATAGAAATTTAATTTCTGTTTAACACTGAAATAGAATAAAATGTAATTTGAATTCTTGAAATAGAATAATATTCCATTTTATTCTTGAAATAGAAATTTCAATTTCAAATTGAAATTTTAATTTATTGTATGTAAAATGTAATTTAAATTCTTGAAATAGAATAAATTGAAATTTAATTTTTGTTTAACAGTGAAATAGTATAAAATGTAATTTGAATTCTTGAAATAGAATAGAATGGAATTTGAATTTTAGCATTTAATTAGGTATCGACTTTTCAAATTAAAATTTTTAAGTAATGTATGTAAAATGTAATTTAATTTTTTGAAATGGAATAAATTGAAATTTAATTTTTGTTTAACACTGAAATAGAATAAAATGTAATTTGAATTCTTGAAATAGAATAGAATGGAATTCGAATTTTAGCATTTAATTAGATAGCGACTTTTCAAATTGAAATTTGTTTAACACTGAAATAGAATAAAATGTAATTTGAAATATTGAAATAGAATAAAATGGAATTTGAATTTTAGCATTTAATTAGATAGCGACTTTTCAAATTGAAATTTTAAAATTCAACTGCTGAATGCTAAAATTCAACTACTATTTTTTAAAAAATAGCTTGTTTAACACTGAAATAGAATAAAATGTAATTTTAATTCTTGAAATAGAATTTTCAAATTGAAATTTTAATATAATGTATGTAAAATGTAATCTAAATTCTTGAAATAAAATAAATTGAAATTTATTTTTTGTTTAACACTGAAATAGTATAAAATGTAATTTGAATTACTGAAATAGAATAAAATGGAATTTGAATTTTAACATTTATTTAGATAGCGACTTTTCAAACTGAAATTTTAATGTAATGTATGTAAAATGTAATTTAAATTTTTGAAATAGACTAAATTGAAATTTAATTTTAGCTTTTAATTATCGAATTTTTAAAATTAAAATTTTAAAATTCAACTGCTGAATGTTAAAATTCAAATACTATTTTTAAAAAAACAGCTTGTTTAACACTGAAATAGAATAAAATGTAATTTGAATTTTAGCATTTAATTAGATAGCGACTTTTCAATTTAATTAGCGAATTTTTAAAATTGAAATTTAAAAATTCAACTACTATTTTTAAAAAAATAGCTTATTTAGCATTGAAATAAAATAAAATGTAATTTGAATTTTTGAAATAGAATAAAATGGAATTTGAATTTTCGCATTTAATTAGATAGCGACTTTTCAAATTGAAATTTTATTGTAATGTATATAAAATGTAATTTAAATTCTTGAAATAGAATAAATAGAAATTTAATTTTTGTTTAACACTGAAATAGAATAAAATGTGATTTGAATTCTTGAAATAGAATAAAATGGAATTTTAATTCTTGAAATAGAAATTTCAATTTCAAATTGAAATTTTAATGTAATGTATGTAAAATGTAATTTAAATTCTTGAAATAGAATAAATTGAAATTTAATTTTTGTTTAACACTGAAATAGAATAAAATGTAATTTGAATTCTTGAAATAGAATAGAATGGAATTCGAATTTTAGCATTTAATTAGATAGCGACATTTCAAATTGAAATTTGTTTAACACTGAAATAGATTAAAATGTAATTTGAAATATTGAAATAGAATAAAATGGAATTTGAATTTTAGCATTTAATTAGATAGCGACTTTTCAAATTGAAATTTTAAAATTCAACTGCTGAATGCTAAAATTCAACTACTATTTTTTAAAAAATAGCTGGTTTAACACTGAAATAGAATAAAATGTAATTTTAATTCTTGAAATAGAATTTTCAAATTGAAATTTTAATGTAATTTAAATTTTTGAAATAGAATAAAAAGTAATTTGAATTCTTGAAATATAATAAAATGGAATTTGAATTTTAGCGTTTAATTAGATAGCGACTTTTCAAATTGAAATTTAAAGTAATGTATGTAAAATGTAATTTAAATTCTTGAAAAATAATAAATTGAAATTTAATTTTAGCATTTAATTAGATAGCGAATTTTCAAAATTGAAATTTTAAATCCGAAATTTCGCTATATAATTAAATGTTAATTAAAAGGCCTCTTAAAATGCTTTTAAAATGCTAATTAAATGCTAAAATTCAACTACTATTTTAAAAAAAATAGCTTTTTGAACACTTAAATAGAATAAAATGTAATTTGAATTCTCGAAATTGAATAAAATGGAATTTGAGTTTTAGCATTTATTTAGGTAGCGACTTTTCAAATTGAAATTTTAATGTAATGTATGTAAGTGTAATTTAAATTCTTGAAATAGAATAAATTGAAATTTAATTTTTGTTTAACTTTGAAATAGAATAAAATGTAATTTGAATTCTTGAAATAGAATTAAATGGAATTTGAATTTTAGCATTTAATTAGATAGCGACTTTGCAAATTGAAATTTGTTTAACACTGAAATAGAATAAAATGTAATTCGAATTCTTGAAATATAAATAAAATGGAATTTGAATTTTAACATTTAATTAGATATCGACTTTTCAAATTGAAATTTTAATGTAATGTATATAAAGTGTAATTTATATTCTTGAAATAGAATAAATTGAAATTTAATTTTAGCATTTAATTAGATGGCGAAATTTCAAAATTGAAATTTTAAAATCCGAAATTTCGCTATATAATTAAAATTCTTTAAAAAATGCTTTTAAAATGCTAATTAACATGGAATTTGAATATTAGCATTTAATCAGATCGCGACTTTTCAGATTTTAAAATTTCAAATGTGAAAAGTTGCTATCTAATTAATTTCTAAAGTTCAACTACTATTTAAAAAAAATCTTGTTTAACCCTAAACTAGAATAAAAAGTAATTTGAATTCTTGCAATAGAATAAAATATAATTTGAAATCTTGCAATAGAATGAAATGGAATTTGAATTTTAGCCTTTAATTTAATAGCGACATTTCAAATTTCAAATTTTAAAATCTGAAATTTCGCTATATTATTAAATGATAATTAAATGCTAATTAAAATGCTTTTAAAAGGCAAATTTAATTTTTTTTAAATAAAATTTTATTTTTTAAAATTCAAATTTTATTTTATAAATATAGCTTGTTTAACTTTGAAATAGAATAAAATAGTATTTAGCTAGATTACATAGCAACTTCTCGGATTTTAAAATTTCAATTTTGAAAAGTTGCTATCTAATTACATGCTAAAATTCAACTACTATTTTATTCTATTTCAAGGTTAAACAAGATTTTTTTAAAAATAAAATTTGAATTTATCATTTAATTAGATAACGAAATTTCGGATTTTAGAATTTTAATTTTGGAAAGTCGATATCTCAGTAAATTTAAAAATTGAAATTCCATTTTATACTATTTCAAATTTCAACAAGCTATTTTTAAAAAGTAAAATTTGAATTTTAACATTTAAGTAGATAGCGACTTTTCAAAATTGAAATTTTAAAATTGAAATTTCGCTATATAATTAAATGGTAATTAAAATGCTTTTTAAAAGGCTTTATGCTAAAATTCAACTACTATTTTTTTTTAAATAGCTTGTTTAACACTGAAATAGAATAAAATGTAATTTGAATTCTTGAAATAGAATAAAGTGGAATTTGAATTTTAGCATTTAATTAGATAGCGACTTTTCAAATTGAAATTTTTAAAACCGAAATTTTGCTACATAATTAAATGATAATTAAATGCTAATTAAAATGCTTTTAAAATGGGATTGTAACTTTAGCATTTAATTAGATAGCAACTATTCGGATTTTAAAATTTCTATTTTGAAAAGTTGCTATCTAATTAAATGCTAAAGTTCAACTACTATTTTTAAAAATTAGCTTGTTTAACCCTAAACTAGAAGAAAATGTAATTTGAATTCTTGAAATAGAATAAAATGGAATTTGATTTTAACATTTAATTAGATTTTTAAATTTTAAAATCCCAAATTTCTTTATATAATTAAATGCTAATTAAAATTCAAATTTTATATTTTTAAAAATAGCTTGTTTGACCTTGAAATAGAAAAAAATAGTAATTGAATTTTATCAGTTAATTAGATAGCAAATTGTCGAATTTTAAAATTTCAAAATGCTAAAATTCAACTACTATTTTATTCCAATTCAAGGTTAAACAAGCCCTTTAAAAAAATAAAATTTGAATTTTAGCATTTAATTATATAACGAAATTTCGGATTTTAAAATTTCAATTTTGTAAGTCGCCATCTAAGTAAATGCTAAAATTGAAATTCCGTTTTATTCTATTTCAATTTTAAACAAGCTATTTTTAAAAAGTAAAATTTGAATTTTAGTATTAAATTATATAGTGAAATTTTGGGTTTGATTATTTAATCACCCTCCCACTGTACTTTAAATTGAACTTAATTTTTTTACTTTCATTTGAATCTAGTTTAATTAACATTAGTTCATAGAGCCAATATAACTGTAAAGTTTATCTATTTCATAATCTCATGACGTCATTTATTACGCAACTTTCAACTCACATCAAGTATAAAAGGCTGTGGCATTGTTTAGAATCTCAGATCTCTGGATTTATAACCATGAAGCAAGAATTCTAAACGATTTAATGCTATGCTAATTGTACTGGAAAGTCATCATTAAAAGTGCTAATAACTTCCTAAATGTGATTCAACTATACTTAAAGGATGGATGATGCATTTCTTGTGAGAAATTCAAAAAGTAAATGATTTAGAGAAAACCAATTGATCGCCACAAAGACTAAACCTTTTCATTAGTCTTTCTAATAATGTCATCGTAAAAAAATTGTATTAAATACTGAATTTCATTATTGTAAAGAAAAAGAGGAGTGTTTAAAAAAAAATATGCTTGACAAGTTGTTCTTTTTTTTAAAGATTTATATATTGGAATAAACTGTCACTAAACGATAAAAAATGTTATGCAACTTTCAACGCACATGAAGTATAAAAAAGACTGTAGCAGTTGTTTAGAATCTCAGATCTTTGGATTGATAACTATGGAGATTGAAGTAAGAATTTTAAACGTTATAATGGCTATGCTAATTATACTGGTCATTAAAAGTGCTAATAAATTCCGAAATGTGCATTCAACAATACTTAAAAAGATGGTGCGAGATGATTCAGAGAAAACTTTATATCAATTGGATCAGTGGTCACCACAAAGACTAAATCTTTTTCTTTAGTCTTTCTAATAATTGCATTTATTATGAGAAAGTCGTCGTAAAATAATTGACAGTTTGGGGATATTCAACAAATAATATTTAAAAATTTGTATTAAAGACTGACATCATAAAGAAAAAAGTCGTATTTTAAAAAACATTTGACAAAATGTTGTTCATTTTTTAAGGATCTATATATTTATTTATATAATATGTACATTTTTAATTTGCAATTCAAAATAAACTGTTATTTGACCGTTTGTTTCTGTCGTTTATTTATTTTATTTTATTTTATTTTTATTTTTAATTTTTTTCCTTTTAATATTTATCTATATTTAAAAAAAAGATATGAATATATAAAAGCGACTATTATTACAAATAACAATTATTAACGTTGTAAAGAAAAAACAGAAATGGATATAAATGTATATAGATTCTGATAATGTAAAAATTCTATCTCAATCGTTATCAGAAATTGAATTCAATGATTTTTGATATTAAATTGATTGAATTGCTACAGGCCTTTCACATTATGATTTAAAGTTATTAGGATTTTCAAAAGAACAAATTTTAGCTATATTTTATTTAATTGATCCTGAAAATGCAAGAAAGGGAATATTTATTATGGTGAATGTTGTCAATCGACGAAAATATTGTAAATTTAGGTCGTCATATAAATTGTCTATCAATGCGTCCAAAATCTTTAGACTGTTCTATTTTTTAAAATTCACTTGACAAAAATATTGTTATGTCATGTTGTAAACATTTATTTCATATAAAATGTCTATCAAAATGGCAGTCTACTTGTGCAATCTGTTGACAGCATTTGAAAATATATATGGTATCCCAAATTAATTAGAAATTGGATATCGAAAAGTACAAATGCTTTTCATATTTTAAATTCAATTAAAGGAATAAAAATTAGATTATCATAACATATTGTTTAAGATTTTAAATTTCGATGGTCACTTTAAAAGGATAAATTTTAAAAGTGATAAAAGTCGAGATAATAATAATTGACCATGACATTAATACTTTAATAAGTTGTGACATGATTTTATTTTTTATTTATTTATATTATTTTATAATATTTTTTAAAATAAAAAGAAAAACTAAGCTCCACCCTTTTTGTTCAAACTATATATATCACACTGTTTTTCACTTAGATTTCAGTTCACCATGAAACATCTCGTTGAAACTATTGTGATAAATTTTATTAGACAATCCATAAAGAATAAATTACCAAACTTTAATGATATTTCACAATAACTCAAATTCAAAAAAAGACATGACAAGAGATATATTAAAAGAATATCTTTAACCTCCAGAAAAAGACCAAAAAGTTGCATATGATGAAAAATTTTTAGATTGTTTGTCACATTTGAATAAAGAAGTTGAAATATAATTGAAAAATTAAAACAAGTTATGTTTTTCAAAAGCAAAACATTTGTTTTCCAATGTCTGAACTAAACAATCACTAGAGGCCAAATATTGTGGATCTTACAGAACATTACAAGATATAGAAGAAGATAATTGTATAAACCACCTGTGGACTCATATCATGTAAAAAGAAATGCTAATTTTAAATATCTAACTGTGAGGAATAAAAATAAACAATTTGATGTGTATTCTCAAATAAATGTATAATTGGTGTTAAACAGTGTCATGGAAAAATATTTAAAACATTATTGCAAAAAGTTTAAAATTGAAACTTTGTTTATACACACACAGAAACATTTTAAATTAAATATGAAAAGTGTTAAATATTTTAATGTGAAAAAAGATAAAATCATATGTACCAAGATAAAGATTGTTTAGCAGGTCTATGTACTTTAAAATATTTCATGCTGTAAATTTCAAAGATTGTGATTGTAATTATTTTTAATTTTTTATCCTGTTTAAATTATCTTATGTATGTCTAATTGAGATGTTTTTTTTTAGAAATGTAAGGTTTGTTTTTTAAAATAAATACTAGTTATTGCTGTGTGTTAATTTCTTTCACAATAAAATTGACAAAGATGAAAAAAAAGAAATTATATAAAAAAGAATACATAAGATTTTTATTTTACTTTGAACAAGAAGAAAAAAAGCACGGATATGAAAAATTCTCGAAAAAGAGAAAAAAATAAAGATCTGTTACAGATAAAATTTATATTAATACGATAGGATAAGTTTTGCAGCATTATAATAATAATAATAATAATAATAACTATTTTTATGTGTTATAATTAACATTCAAAGCCTTAAAAGGTAATGATGTAAAAAAAAATAGTCCTGTCGTATTAATATGTTCATATAATTAAAATTTTATGAATCTATAAAAAGAATATCTCTTTACAGTTTATTTTTAAAATATATCATCTTTAATGTTGTGTTCTTTTCACAAAAAAAGAGAAAAAATGATAAAGATGAAAAAAAGAATATATAAAAAAATATATGATAGATAAAGTATGATATATTTTTAAGAAAAATTGAATTTAAGAGAGAATATATAAGATTATTTTTTTACTTTGAACAAGAAGAAAAAAAACATGGATATGAAAAAAAATAAAGATCTGTTACAGATAAAATTTATATTAGTACGATAGGACTATTTATAAGTTTTGCAGCATTGTAATAATAATAATAATAATGGACATAATAACTATTTTTATTTGTTATAATTAAAATATGTAATGATGCAAACTTAAACAGTCCTTTCGTATTAATATGTTCATAAAATTACAATTTTATGAATCTATTAAAGGAATATCTTTTTGTAGGTTTATTTTTAAAATAAATAATCTTTACTGTTGTGTTCTTTTAACAAAGAAAGATAAAATTGATAAAGATGAAATATATACATATATATATATATATATATAGAATATATATATATATATATAGATGAAATATATATATAGTTACAAATTAAACACTCCACGCAACTTATCTCCGCAACAATTTCAAGGAACGTATTTTTCAAAGCACAGTAATAAAATATAAATCTGATTTTTTTTATCTAATTATTAGAAGGCAATTTATAGTTCTTATTTTGAAATTACTATAATTCATGAGGTTTAAACGAAAAGATTTTTAATTTATAAGAACAGCATGAACTTTTGGTAAACTAATGATGATTTTCCTCTAACGAAAGTGCACGGGATTAATTTACTTATATCGAAGAAACAATTATTTAATTATCTACCAAAAATTAATTAATATTGTTTACTAATTATATTATTCGTTACCTTTTGAAGTTTCTTTCGAACCTTTTCCTTAAGGGATATAAAAATCAGACGCTTAATAAAATCACTTTGGTTCAGAATGATTTTAATAAGCGGCGGGAACTGTATATACAGAAAGAGAGATAAATGAAACGTTCAGACAGGTTTGATTGCATCATTCACGAAAAGACAGGTGGAATTGAATGTAAACAGCTGACATTACAAACAGCTGACTTGTATTTGAGGTCACAAGCTAGCTTCGTGCGTTTTTATTTAAAAGAATTTTACTTTAAGGCAACATGGAAAAAAATCATAGAAAACCATTTTAAAATTTGGTTGTAATTTAATTGTTTCATTTGAATCATTTTTAACAAAGACCACAATTTAAAACATTTCATGGTGATAATGTTAAAATCTTTTAATTTTAAAATTATTTGTAATCATTACAAAACAGATTGAAAGGACTTAACGAAATGACTCGAAATTTTGGATAAACATAATTTAAGTTTACGAAATTATGTGTTACATTTGAGAATTTATTCAAAATAAGTTTTAAATATGACAACTCGTTCTATGAACCAGTTTTTAAGTTATATTTAAAAAACTACCTACACTCAAATCTGCATTTCAATGATTTAAATGATTTAAAGAGTTAAAATTTTAAAATTTCATAATTCTTAACTGTGGATAACTTTTGCCAAAATTTTTGGATTATTAAAAGAATTTTTAATACTATCTTATGTGTCCAGTTTCTACATATATTAAAGAAAAATCATGCATTGATTAGTAACACTTTCCAACTGTACGTAGTTGTTGTATTGAATAACTTTTAATATTTTTTGCCACTGGACAGATAGAATAATTGATTTTAAAATTACTCTTAGGCATTTTGGAAAGTGTTAAAAAGGCTTAACACAAAAGACCGTTAGATTATAATTACAGCTTTTGATCTCTCTGAATATTTTAGTGTAGCCCTGTAAATCAGAAAGTTAATCATATATTCTATACAAAGCATTATTTTAGAATATTAATAATACATTTCAATATTTTTATGATTTTCACAGTAACAATTTTTTATTAATAGCTCTTAATATAACTGGATATTTTTGTGCAACCCTCTAATGCTAATCATGCTATATTCTATGCAAAAGCATTCTTTTGTGCATATAAATAACATATTTCAATTTCCTAAATCTTCGTGTAAAGTAAAGTTATTAAAATTTGATTTATAGAAATATCTCTCATAAAATGCAATGTTTTGGAATACTTTTGAGTATCCCTGTACATAAATCCATTTTATACAGAAACTTGAATAACATATTTCAATTTCATTAAGAACAGTAAAGATATGAAAATATGGTTTATAAAAATATCTTTCATAGAACACAATGCTTTGAAATATTTTTCGGGACAAAGAGGTCAAATTTCAACAGGGACATATCAGTTTCATGAAATTTCCGTTTTCTTGTGTTATATTTAAGTTTGCCTAAATTCATATCATTAGTTTTGAAATAAATGAAATTTATCGCTTGGTTTTCCAGGCCTGTTGAATTATTACGTATTTTTTTCTCTTGGCGTTGAAATATAAAAAATTACGCAGACATTGAAAGATCCTGAATAAATATACATGTAGTAATATTTATCTTTACTACATGTATATTTTTAAATGAGGTCTCTCTTAAAACAGCTCATTATTTTTAATTATTACTATCCAATATAAGAAAGAATAAGAATTCACTTTAAAATACTTTTTAATATTCTTTAAAATGTGTTAAGAACTTCAAATTTTTATTAATATCTCTTAATGTATATTTAAAGATTGATGTGTTTGATCTGAAGCAACAATTTAAATAAATTGATTGGACTTTGAAAAACGAAAATGACATTTTGAATAAAGAAAATGACAAAAATTTTTAAGAAGTAGAAAAAATTCAAAATTTGTGTAGAAAGGATTAATTATTAATTAATGAATAAATTATTAATTTTCAAAAATGATGAGATTTATAAAATCTAAAAATTATGAAATGTCAATTGAAAATTGTATTTCAAACTTTAAATTGTTTTAAGAAACAAGATTTGAATTTCAATACTTATATTTAGAGATCAATTTATTTTATAAATGACAATTTATATACAATTAATTAAAAAAATAAAAACTTATCAGGTTTTAATTTCAACTCTGTGTGATTTGATAAATATGATAATTTTTGATCTGATGTATGTATTTTAAAAAGTACATTGCATTTCAAATTTTAAAAATTAAAAAAATTATTTTAATAAAATGAGTTAAAGTGAAAAAAAGATTTTTTAAGGTTCTTTTTAAATATTGACTCATTCTTTGGCATTCTGAGAAAGGTTTCATGTACAGTTAATTATTTGAGTGACTGTAGTGATATTGTGTTAATATGTGTGAAATATACTAATTGGATACTTTTACACACAAATCTGTATAATGTAAAATTGATAATTTTACACACAAATCTGTATAATCTAAAATTCATAATTAAAATCATAGAATCACTCTCTAACTCTAAAAAAAAAAGACTTTTATTTATGATACAATATTTTTAATTATTTCTTCAATAGGCTAAAATTTTTAACATTATTATGAGAAATATTATACAGAACATATAAAAAATGTAAAATTTTATTACGATTCGTTTTTTTTAAAAAATTAAGCTTGTTTTGCGTTTTTTCTTAACATTTCTTCTATAATCTTTTTTGTTCTTGTTGTTTACTCAGTTTCAAAAGTCTTCAAACAAAAATTATCTCCGTCCAAGACAGATTTCACTTTTTTACCGGGTTTGCCAAACGGATCTTTATTGGAAGACAAATCGCTTTTAATACAATCTATTAAACCACAATCATCCATGAATTCTATCAATGTCTTGGATGCCGATGTGAAAAAAGGATTCAATTCGTCTCTAAATTTGTTTGCAAACTCTCCAATAAAACATCCTGTGACGATCAAACATTCCATAACCCAAGGCTGATAACAATTACGATCTCGCCATTGATGAAATGTCAAAAGATGGCCGTCTAAAAGGCTTCGAACTCTAGGAGATAGAGATGACAAATCAGAATCGACAATAGATTTTAATTTTTCCTTCAACTTGGGAATCGCATCTTCAATTTTGTCGATGGTGATACCCGTATGTATTGGTGGGATCTGAAAATAGACTTTAAGCATTCTCAAAATGGAAAGAGCAAATTTATGTTCCCTCGGTCTGGATCATACATGTGATTTACATCGTCAACTAACATTTCTTCATCTGTTTCATCCGGGTTTGCAAGATGAACACAATCTCGGAGTAGATAGTGAAAAGCGTTTTTGATAGAATCAAAGTAATTCATTATCAGAGATGATATAAAAAATTTTAAATTACCAAGATTTGTTAGAATACGAGAAAAACGACTATATATATACTAAATCTAAAATTATGAAAAGTAAAAAATTTAAAATTTAAACTAAAATTATAAAAATTTAAAAAATTTAAACTAAAATTATAAAAATTTAAAAAATTTAAACTAAAATTATAAAAATTTAAAAAATTTAAACTAAAATTATAAAAAAAAATTTCAATTAAATTTTTTTTAAATAGACTTATTATTTAATATTCTGAGAAAGGTTTCGTGTTCACTTAATTTTTTGAGTGACTGTAGAGATATTGTGTTAATACATGTGAAATATAATAGTTGGATACTTTTACACACAAATCTGTATAATCTAAAATTGATAATTTTACACACACAAATCTAATTTAAATGAAATATCATACATCTATCTACTCTTAATATGAAATATGAAAATTATGAATATTAAAAATTATACATTTTATAATTTATATATTAGAGTTCTGAAATGTAAAAATATTATGATATTTAAATTATACATTTTAAAATTATGAAATGTAAAAAATTACAATTATAACAATTCTTCTTTACGAGACTTTTTGAAATATTGGAAATGTTACACTGAAAATGAAAATATTAGATATAGATTTGTATGCAGGGCGACAAAGCAAAATCGTTGTCTGAAAACAATAGTCCTGTCGTACTAAAAATAATTTGAATAAATAAATACTTAAAAAATACATTTTTATTAATTCATTAATTTCTTTATTCAATTTCTACAAAATGTCATCATAAACAGTTTTTTTTAATCCACCACGTATTAATTCTAAATATTCATCAGAATAAATCGGTATATTATCTTTCTCTACAAGTACGGCACGTTTACTGAATTCACCTTCCATAGGTTCAGGTAATAAATCTAAACAAAAGCTACGTGCCACAGCATCATTATCGCTTTTAGGTAATTCACAAGGTATAATACTTGCATTAAATACATATGCTGTGACTAAAGACATATCTTCTTCTTTCTCCTTATATGTAAAGTTCCACAGAATAACAGAATTATGAAAATTTTTCAAAAACTCATATGTTGGTATATCAACAGCCACCAGTGTACAGTCTTTACAAAAATATTGTTGACATATTTTTTGAAACTCATATAAAACGTTTTTAAAACATCACGGACTATTATCCCATTTTGTAAATAAATCAATCTTGAGAGTTTCAAAAGGTGATTCGGTGGAAGTGAAACTCATACATTTTGGAATTTTTTTATTTTCGAAAGAGATGAAAGAAAGATGAATAGTGTAATGCGGCTCCATCATCGTGGTGAAAATGGTATAACTGTTAATGATTATCTATTCTTATATATAGGGAGAGATATTTTATATTGCACAATTCACAATTTACGCAATAGATTTCATTTTATAATTTTTACTTTTTCAAAATAGATGTTACAGATGAATTTGAAGTATATATCGAATTGCATGATATTTATATATTAAAATTCCATCCATAATAATACCAGTGTATGTAAATTCTAAACAATAAAAATTTTTATTACTCACAAAACTTTGTAAATTTAAAAATGCCATGACTTTGTTCTTTTCTTTAAAAGGAACAAATAAATATTTAATATTACTACAGGTATTATATATAAATAAATACACAAGGATTTTTATTATGAATTGGAATTTAAAATATATAACAATTAAAACTTTAAAAAAATTTCCGTAAAAAAATTTTAAAAGCGAAAATTTACATTTTACATTTTACATTTTATATTTTATAAATTTTAAATTTTAAAATTTATAAAATATAAAATGTGAAATATAAAAAAATGTAAATTTTAAAATTATTAGTATAAAATAATTAATGTGTTATCTTTTTTTAATACTCAATAAGAATCATTTAATTATGTCACTTACTCTTTTTAATTTATCATATGATATATTGATAAATATGTTTAAAAATTATATTCCCCTTTATGATAAACTAATGTTATTAGACTTACCCAATTTCCATGAACTGTTATCAGATTTTAATTGTTGGTCAATTCCTCGAGACAAATTTTTCGGATTTATAGAAACAATACGTATAATAAAACCGGGGTTTTATCTGGATCCTCGTAACAATTTGTGTTATATATCTATAGATGAAAAAAACGCAACTTTATTTGCACGTTATTTTGAATATTTTGAAATTGACGATTTAGAAAAATCATATCCATCTCTAAATAATATGATAAAGGAAAAATATTTTATGAACAATACAATAACAGAAAAAATCTTATGGATGGATTTTAATAATTACCTTTATAATACATTCCGAAAATTATACTTTCCGGTCAGTAACATTGAAAATGTAAAATTATGAAAAGTAAAACATGTAAAATTTAAAATTATGAAAAAGTAAAAAATGTAAAATTATGCAAAAGTAAAAAATGTAAAATTATGAAAAAGTAAAAAATGTAAAAAATTATGAAAAAGTAAAAAATGTAAAATTATGAAAAAGTAAAAAATGTAAAATTATGAAAAAGTAAAAAAATGTAAAATTATGAAAAAGTAAAAAATGTAAAATTATGAAAAAGTAAAAAATGTAAAATTATGAAAAGTAAAAAATGTAAAATTATGAAAAAGTAAAAAATGTAAAATGTAAAATTATGAAAAAGTAAAAAATGTAAAATGTAAAATTATGAAAAAGTAAAAAATGTAAAATGTAAAATTATGAAAAAGTAAAAAAATTAAAATGTAAAATTATGAAAAAGTAAAAAATGTAAAATGTAAAATTATGAAAAAGTAAAAAAATTAAAATGTAAAATTATGAAAAAGTAAAAAAATTAAAATGTAAAATTATGAAAAAGTAAAAAAATTAAAATGTAAAATTATGAAAAGTAAAAAAATTAAAATGTAAAATTATGAAAAAGTAAAAAAAATTAAAATGTAAAATTATGAAAAAGTAAAAAAAATTAAAATGTAAAATTATGAAAAAGTAAAAAAATGTTAAATGTCAAATTATAAAAAGTAAAAAAATGTTAAATGTAAAATTATAAAAAGTAAAAAAATGTTAAATGTAAAATTATAAAAAGTAAAAAAATGTTAAATGTAAAATTATAAAAAGTAAAAAAATGTTAAATGTAAAATTATAAAAAGTAAAAAAAATGTTAAATGTAAAATTATAAAAAGTAAAAAAATGTTAAATGTAAAATTATGAAATGTAAAAAAATGTTAAATGTAAAATTATGAAATGTAAAAAAAATGTTAAATGTAAAATTATGAAATGTAAAAAAATGTTAAATGTAAAATTATGAAATGTAAAAAAAAGTTAAATGTAAAATTATGAAATGTAAAAAAAAATGTTAAATGTAAAATTATGAAATGTAAAAAAAATGTTAAATGTAAAATTATGAAATGTAAAAAAAATGTTAAATGTAAAATTATGAAATGTAAAAAAAAATGTTAAATGTAAAATTATGAAATGTAAAAAAAATGTTAAATGTAAAATTATGAAATGTAAAAAAAATGTTAAATGTAAAATTATGAAATGTAAAAAAAATGTTAAATGTAAAATTATGAAATGTAAAAAAATGTTAAATGTAAAATTATGAAATGTAAAAAAAAATGTTAAATGTAAAAAAAAAAAAAAAAAAAAAAAAAAAAAAAATTTTTTTTTTTTTTTTTTTTTTTTTTTTTTTTTTTTTTTTTTAGTTATAATATTTTTTTTTTACGTTTTAGATTTTACTTTTCATAATTTTAGATTTTTAAAATATAAAATGTTTAATAAAATTTTGAATATGTAAAATTTTGAATATCTAAAATATGAGAAATAAATACTTTCTACATTTTGTAATTTTTACATTTTGTAATTTTACTTCTACATTTTAAAAAGTTGACATTTCATAATTTTACATTTTGTCATTTTGTAATTTTACTTCTACGTTTTAAAAAGCTGACATTTCATAATTTTACATATTGTCATTTTGTAATTTTTACATTTTGTAATTTTTACATTTTGTAATTTTTACATTTTGTAATTTTTTACATTTTGTAATTTTTTGCATTTTTGTAAAAAATTTAAAATGTAAAATTATGAAGAGTAAAAAAATGTTAAACGTAAAATTATGAAGAGTAAAAAAATGTTAAACGTAAAATTATAAAAAGTAAAAAAATGTTAAATGTAAAATTATAAAAATTAAAAAAATGTTAAATGTAAAATTATAAAAAGTAAAAAAATGTTAAATGTAAAATTATAAAAAGTAAAAAAATGTTAAATGTAAAATTATAAAAAGTAAAAAAATGTTAAATGTAAAATTATAAAAAGTAAAAAAATGTAAAATGTAAAATTATAAAAAGTAAAAAAATGTAAAATGTAAAATTATGAAATGTAAAAAAAATGTTAAATGTAAAATTATGAAATGTAAAAAAAATGTTAAATGTAAAATTATGAAATGTAAAAAAATGTTAAATGTAAAATTATGAAATGTAAAAAAATGTTAAATGTAAAATTATGAAATGTAAAAAAAATGTGAAATGTAAAATTATGAAATGTAAAAAAATGTGAAATGTAAAAAAATGTTAAATGTAAAAAAATGTTAAATGTAAAATTATGAAACGTAAATAAAAAAATATTATAACTAAAAAAAAAAAAAAAAAAAAAAAAAAAATTTTTTTTTTTTTTTTTTTTTTTTTTTTTTTTTTTTTTAGTTATAATATTTTTTTATTTACGTTTTAGATTTTACTTTTCATAATTTTAGATTTTTAAAATATAAAATGTTTAATAAAATTTTGAATATGTAAAATTTTGAATATCTAAAATATGAGAAATAAATACTTTCTACATTTTGTAATTTTTACATTTTGTAATTTTACTTCTACATTTTAAAAAGTTGACATTTCATAATTTTACATTTTGTCATTTTGTAATTTTACTTCTACGTTTTAAAAAGCTGACATTTCATAATTTTACATATTGTCATTTTGTAATTTTACTTCTACATTTTGTAATTTTTACATTTTGTAATTTTTACATTTTGTAATTTTTACATTTTGTAATTTTTACATTTTGTAATTTTTACATTTTGTAATTTTTTACATTTTTGTAAAAAATTTAAAATGTAAAATTATGAAGAGTAAAAAAATGTTAAACGTAAAATTATGAAGAGTAAAAAAATGTTAAACGTAAAATTATAAAAAGTAAAAAAATGTTAAATGTAAAATTATAAAAAGTAAAAAAATGTTAAATGTAAAATTATAAAAAGTAAAAAAATGTTAAATGTAAAATTATAAAAAGTAAAAAAATGTTAAATGTAAAATTATAAAAAGTAAAAAAATGTTAAATGTAAAATTATAAAAAGTAAAAAAATGTTAAATGTAAAATTATGAAATGTAAAAAAATGTTAAATGTAAAATTATGAAATGTAAAAAAAATGTTAAATGTAAAATTATGAAATGTAAAAAAATGTTAAATGTAAAATTATGAAATGTAAAAAAATGTTAAATGTAAAATTATGAAATGTAAAAAAATGTTAAATGTAAAATTATGAAATGTAAAAAAAAATGTTAAATGTAAAATTATGAAATGTAAAAAAAATGTTAAATGTAAAATTATGAAATGTAAAAAAAAATGTTAAATGTAAAATTATGAAATGTAAAAAAAATGTTAAATGTAAAATTATGAAATGTAAAAAAAATGTTAAATGTAAAATTATGAAATGTAAAAAAAATGTTAAATGTAAAATTATGAAATGTAAAAAAATGTTAAATGTAAAATTATGAAATGTAAAAATAAAAAAATATTATAACTAAAAAAAAAAAAAAAAAAAAAAAAATTTTTTTTTTTTTTTTTTTTTTTTTTTTTTTTAGTTATAATATTTTTTTATTTACGTTTTAGATTTTACTTTTCATAATTTTAGATTTTTAAAATATAAAATGTTTAATAAAATTTTGAATATGTAAAATTTTGAATATCTAAAATATGAGAAATAAATACTTTCTACATTTTGTAATTTTTACATTTTGTAATTTTACTTCTACATTTTAAAAAGTTGACATTTCATAATTTTACATTTTGTCATTTTGTAATTTTACTTCTACGTTTTAAAAAGCTGACATTTCATAATTTTACATATTGTCATTTTGTAATTTTACTTCTACATTTTGTAATTTTTACATTTTGTAATTTTTACATTTTGTAATTTTTTACATTTTGTAATTTTTTACATTTTTGTAAAAAATTTAAAATGTAAAATTATGAAGAGTAAAAAAATGTTAAACGTAAAATTATGAAGAGTAAAAAAATGTTAAACGTAAAATTATAAAAAGTAAAAAAATGTTAAATGTAAAATTATAAAAATTAAAAAAATGTTAAATGTCAAATTATAAAAAGTAAAAAAATGTTAAATGTAAAATTATAAAAAGTAAAAAAATGTTAAATGTAAAATTATGAAATGTAAAAAAAATGTTAAATGTAAAATTATGAAATGTAAAAAAAATGTTAAATGTAAAAAAAATGTTAAATGTAAAATTATGAAACGTAAATAAAAAAATATTATAACTAAAAAAAAAAAAAAAAAAAAAAAAAAAATTTTTTTTTTTTTTTTTTTTTTTTTTTTTTTTTTTCAGTTATAATATTTTTTTATTTACGTTTTAGATTTTACTTTTCATAATTTTAGATTTTTAAAATATAAAATGTTTAATAAAATTTTGAATATGTAAAATTTTGAATATCTAAAATATGAGAAATAAATACTTTCTACATTTTGTAATTTTTACATTTTGTAATTTTACTTCTACATTTTAAAAAGTTGACATTTCATAATTTTACATTTTGTCATTTTGTAATTTTACTTCTACGTTTTAAAAAGCTGACATTTCATAATTTTACATATTGTCATTTTGTAATTTTACTTCTACATTTTGTAATTTTTACATTTTGTAATTTTTACATTTTGTAATTTTTACATTTTGTAATTTTTTACATTTTGTAATTTTTTACATTTTTGTAAAAAATTTAAAATGTAAAATTATGAAGAGTAAAAAAATGTTAAACGTAAAATTATGAAGAGTAAAAAAATGTTAAACGTAAAATTATAAAAAGTAAAAAAATGTTAAATGTAAAATTATAAAAAGTAAAAAAATGTTAAATGTAAAATTATAAAAAGTAAAAAAATGTTAAATGTAAAATTATAAAAAGTAAAAAAATGTTAAATGTAAAATTATAAAAAGTAAAAAAATGTTAAATGTAAAATTATAAAAAGTAAAAAAATGTAAAATGTAAAATTATAAAAAGTAAAAAAATGTAAAATGTAAAATTATGAAATGTAAAAAAAATGTTAAATGTAAAATTATGAAATGTAAAAAAAATGTTAAATGTAAAATTATGAAATGTAAAAAAATGTTAAATGTAAAATTATGAAATGTAAAAAAATGTTAAATGTAAAATTATGAAATGTAAAAAAAATGTGAAATGTAAAATTATGAAATGTAAAAAAATGTGAAATGTAAAAAAATGTTAAATGTAAAAAAATGTTAAATGTAAAATTATGAAACGTAAATAAAAAAATATTATAACTAAAAAAAAAAAAAAAAAAAAAAAAAAATTTTTTTTTTTTTTTTTTTTTTTTTTTTTTTTTTTTTTTTTTTTAGTTATAATATTTTTTTATTTACGTTTTAGATTTTACTTTTCATAATTTTAGATTTTTAAAATATAAAATGTTTAATAAAATTTTGAATATGTAAAATTTTGAATATCTAAAATATGAGAAATAAATACTTTCTACATTTTGTAATTTTACATTTTGTAATTTTACTTCTACATTTTAAAAAGTTGACATTTCATAATTTTACATTTTGTCATTTTGTAATTTTACTTCTACGTTTTAAAAAGCTGACATTTCATAATTTTACATATTGTCATTTTGTAATTTTACTTCTACATTTTGTAATTTTTACATTTTGTAATTTTTACATTTTGTAATTTTTACATTTTGTAATTTTTTACATTTTTGTAAAAAATTTAAAATGTAAAATTATGAAGAGTAAAAAAATGTTAAACGTAAAATTATGAAGAGTAAAAAAATGTTAAACGTAAAATTATAAAAAGTAAAAAAATGTTAAATGTAAAATTATAAAAAGTAAAAAAATGTTAAATGTAAAATTATAAAAAGTAAAAAAATGTTAAATGTAAAATTATAAAAAGTAAAAAAATGTTAAATGTAAAATTATAAAAAGTAAAAAAATGTTAAATGTAAAATTATAAAAAGTAAAAAAATGTTAAATGTAAAATTATAAAAAGTAAAAAAATGTTAAATGTAAAATTATGAAATGTAAAAAAATGTTAAATGTAAAATTATGAAATGAAAAAAAAATGTTAAATGTAAAATTATGAAATGTAAAAAAATGTTAAATGTAAAATTATGAAATGTAAAAAAATGTTAAATGTAAAATTATGAAATGTAAAAAAATGTTAAATGTAAAATTATGAAATGTAAAAAAAAATGTTAAATGTAAAATTATGAAATGTAAAAAAAATGTTAAATGTAAAATTATGAAATGTAAAAAAAAATGTTAAATGTAAAATTATGAAATGTAAAAAAAATGTTAAATGTAAAATTATGAAATGTAAAAAAAATGTTAAATGTAAAATTATGAAATGTAAAAAAAATGTTAAATGTAAAATTATGAAATGTAAAAAAATGTTAAATGTAAAATTATGAAATGTAAAAAAATGTTAAATGTAAAATTATGAAATGTAAAAAAATGTTAAATGTAAAATTATGAAATGTAAAAAAAATGTTAAATGTAAAATTATGAAATGTAAAAAAAATGTTAAATGTAAAATTATGAAATGTAAAAAAAAAAAAAAAAAAAATTTTTTTTTTTTTTTTTTTTTTTTTTTTTAGTTATAATATTTTTTTATTTACGTTTTAGATTTTACTTTTCATAATTTTAGATTTTTAAAATATAAAATGTTTAATAAAATTTTGAATATGTAAAATTTTGAATATCTAAAATATGAGAAATAAATACTTTCTACATTTTGTAATTTTTACATTTTGTAATTTTACTTCTACATTTTAAAAAGTTGACATTTCATAATTTTACATTTTGTCATTTTGTAATTTTACTTCTACGTTTTAAAAAGCTGACATTTCATAAATTTACATATTGTCATTTTGTAATTTTACTTCTACATTTTGTAATTTTTACATTTTGTAATTTTTACATTTTGTAATTTTTTACATTTTGTAATTTTTTACATTTTTGTAAAAAATTTAAAATGTAAAATTATGAAGAGTAAAAAAATGTTAAACGTAAAATTATGAAGAGTAAAAAAATGTTAAACGTAAAATTATAAAAAGTAAAAAATGTTAAATTTTATAGAAACAATACGCATAATAAAACCGGGGTTTTATCTGGATTCTCGCAATGATTTGTGTTATGTATCTGTAGATGCAAAAAACGCAACTTTATCTGCACGTTATTTTGAATATTTTGACATTCACGATTTAGAAAAAATCTATCCATCTCTAAATGATTTGATAAAGGCAAAAATATTTTGTGTAAAGTACGATAAAAGAAAAAATCCCTTGGATTGACTTTAATAATTACCTTCATAATACATTCCGAAAATTATACTTCCCGGTCAGTAACATTACAGACATTCAACTTTATTCCATATTTTTATGACACTATGATTGATGTGGACCATTTCTCGAAAACCCTCCATTGGCCTGATTTCAGAGAGTGTGACAACCCATCCAAGATTTAATCTTTCCAAAAGAGTGTATCATATATAATAATGGTGCACCCCATTATTTAATAAAATGGTGGAAGAACGAGAATGCAGTAACTAAAAAGTGTATCTACCAAGGATTTTGCTTTTGTAGAAAAGGAACGTATAAAGTTTTAACTATGGAAGAGTATCGGAAAGAATACAAATGTTACAATTACACTATAATTAACAATCACTTATCTTATGATAGATTGTTTAATCAATATTGTAATTGGAAATTACTTATCAAAAAAATTTTCAAAGTGAACAATGATGCACCGTTTCACAAGCGATAAGTGAGATATTTATAAAAATATGGATTCGTGATATGGAATGATTAATGATTAATATGAATTTTGTCCATTGAAAACATATACATAAATTTTATTACAATTAGAATTACGTGAACGGCTATGATGGTATAAAATTATATCTATTTGTCCGTTATAAAATTATAAAATGTATGAAATTATAGAGAGTAAAATTATAATATTTAAAATTTTAAAACGTAAAACTATGAAAAGTAAAAATTTTTTAAAATCTAAAATTGTGAAAATCTAAAATTATGAAAAGTAAAACAAATTTTTAAATCTAAAAATATGAAAAGTAAAAAAAAATTTAAATCTAAAATTAAGAAAAGTAAAAAAAAAATTTAAATCTAAAATTATGAAAATTAAAAAAATTTTTTAAATCTAAAATTATGAAAAGTTAAAAAAAATTAAATCTAAAATTATAAAAAGTAAAAAAAATTTTTAAATCTAAAATTTTGAAAAGTAAAAAAAAAATTAGATTAAAAATATTTTTTTACTTTTCAAAATTTTAAATCTAAAATTTTGAAAAGTAAAAAAAATTTTTTAAACTAAAATTCTGAAAAGTAAAAAAAAAATTCAAAAAGTAAAATATAAAATGTAAGAAAAAAAATAAAAAAAATAATATATATATATATATATATATATATATATATATATATATATATATATATATATATATATAATTTCTCCGTAGTTCTCCCTCTCGTGCTTTCTTGTTTAACAAAATTAGAGACCCCCTCTCTCAATCTTGTAAACAAAGCACGAGTAATTTTCAAGTAACGTATACCTAGTTAGGTATTAACAGATATACCTAAATTACAACCACATGTGAATTATAATTTAGATATATCTAGATTATCCATAATGGAACGTTACATATTAGAAAGAATATTTCTCTCTTTATTATAGTCTGATTATTTTTAAAAGTTTAAATTAGATTTATGCAGAATTTATAATTGTTATAAACCAATTATATTTAAAAATATTTTAAATTTAAATAAAATCTAAAACTCTGAAAGGTAAAATTCAAAAATCGATATTTAAAAATTTAAATAACGAAAATTTAAAAAGCAAAAATTATGAAAAGCAAAAATTTTTGAAATATAAAATTTTGAAAAGTAAGAAATTTAAAATCTAAAATGAAAAATGTATAATTAAAAATCTAAAAAGTAAATAAAAAAATCCATAATAATAATAATAATAATAATAATAATAGTAAAAAAATTTTTTTTTAATTATTATTATTATTATTATTATTATAGATTTTTTTTATTTACTTTTTAGATTTTTAAATTTTTAAATTTTCTTAATTTTAGTTTTTAAAATTTAAAAATTTCTTAATTTTAGTTTTCATAATTAGATTTTATGAATTTGACATTTCATAATTTTAGATTTTATAAATTTGACATTTCATAATTTTAGATTTTAAAAAGTTGACATTTCATAATTTTAGATTTTGTAATTTTGTCATTTCGTAAGTTTTACCTTTTAGACTTCGGATATCTAAATTATGAAATCCAGAATTATGAAAAGTAAAAAATTTTAAAATGTAAAATTATGAAAATAGTAAAATTATGAAAATTAAAAAGATGTAAAATGTAAAATTATGAAAAGTAAAAAAATGTAAAATTAGTAAAAAAAGTAAAAAAATGTAAAATTCAGGGATTTTTAAATTCATTAAAGGATCATAACATGTTTTGCAAACTTGTCCAACACCATCAGTGTTTGTTTTAAAAGCTGCTTTTAAGAATTCTTGAGACGTACCTTTAGAAATTAAAGTGTCTTTTGAAACCATTTTCATTGATGATTTGAACCAAAAACGATCGCAACAAATACAATCATGAATTGGTCTATCAGCAACAGCTTTAAAGAACTTGTTATCAATTTTTTCAAAGTTTAGATTTAAAACTGAAGTATTGAGATCAAAATCTCTTTTAAATCGTTTATTGTCATTTTCAAGAGGTTCTAATTTTTTACGCTTTCTATATTTTCTCATTGACTCAGCTTCTTTAGCTCGAAAAGTAGGATCTTTTCTTTGAGCTCGTTTAATCTCAAGGTTACTTTTAGGTAGTTTTTTCAAAGTTGTTTCATCACCATGCTTATGTTTATTAATCCAATATCGAACAGTTCTTACCGAGATTCCTAACTTTTTTGCAATTTGTCTTAGAGATATAGGAACAGGAGACAAATAAAGAGACAAAACTGATTTTTTATTATCAAGAAATTTGGATTGTTTGACAGATTGTTTCATATTAATAGATACCCTTTATTAAGAGTGGGGTATAAAAAAATGACAACTATAAAAAAATGACAACGCTTTATGAGTATACTCACTGACACTAATAATGAAATCTAAAAACAGAGAAAAGTAAAATTAAAAATCTAAATTTATGAAAATTTAAAAAATATAAAAATTTTCTGAAATATTTTTAATTATTTAAATTTTTGTCAATTTTTTATCCAATAAGATTTATCGAACAGGGCGCTGTAGTATATATAATAGTATATATTTGGCTGTGTGGGTGTGGATTACTTTATAACTTCTTCTTTGTACAATTTTACTAAAATTTTGTACATATATTCTTTTTTCTTCTATAAAACTATGATTTCAAGTGAAATATGAGTAAGCTGTTGTAAAAATAATGTTATATTGTAAGTTTTTTTTAAATATTCCTTTATTTTTTCAAAAATTTATTAAAAATTTACATTTTAATTCGATTTAATACAAGAAATAATTCCAAAGACTTAGACGGTAAACTAATATAGTACATGCCGAAAAAAGTACATTTGCCTGGAGAAACTATGTGTATTTCAAGGTCAATACATGTACCCTATCATAGTTACATTGTAAAAAAATCTTAAAATGTAAAAGTATGAAATGTAAAATTCTGAAAAGTAAAAAAATCTAAAATAATGAAAGCTTATTTTTTTAAATCTAAATTTATGAAAAGTTTTTTTTTTTAGTATAAATTTTTTCATTTACTTTTTAGATTTTATATTTCGAAATTTACATTTTTGATTTCATAATTTCAGATTTTAAAATTTTTTACTTTTCAAAATTTTAGATTTTCAAAATTTTACTTTTCAAAATTTTAAATTCTAAAAATTTTTCTTTCAAAATTTTAAATTTAAAAATATTTTACTTTCAAAATTTTAGATTTTAAAATTTTTTACTTTTCAAAATTTTAGATTTAAAATGTTTTTTACTTTTCAAAATCTTAGATTTTCAAAAATTTTTCATTTCAAAATTTTAGATTTTCAAAATTTTTTTACTTTTCAAAACTTTAGATTTAAATTTTTTTTACTTTCAGAACTTTTGATTTATAAAACTTTTTAATTTTTAAAATTTTAAATTTTAAAATTTTTTTTGTTTTCATAATTTCAGATTTAAAAATTTTTACATTTCAAAATTTTAAAATCTGAAGTTTTGAAAGTAAAAATTTTACATTTCACAATTTAGGATTATATATAACTGTTGATTTTATAAATTGACATTTCATAATTTTACATTTAGTAATATTACATTCCATAATTTTACATTTCATAATTTACATTACTATTTACTAGTTTTATATTACATTTCATAAGTTTTATATTAATAAATTTTTAAATATAAAATTATGAAAAGTACAAATTTTTAAAATAAAAAATTTTTAAAAGTAAAATTTTAAAATCCATTAGTTTTTTACTTTTTAAAAATTTAAATTTAAAAAATTTTTTTACTTTTCAAAATTTTTCAAAATTTTTTTACTTTTCAAAATTTTAGATTTTAAAATTTTTTTACTTTTCAAAATTTTAGATTTTCATAATTTTTACTTTTCAAAATTGTTGATTTTCAAAATTTTAGATTTTTAAAATTTTTACTTATCAAAATTTTAGATTTTAAAATTTTCACTTTTCATAATTTTAGATTTAAAATTTTTTTACTTTACAAAATTTTAGATTTTAAAATTTTCACTTTTCATAATTTTATATTTTAAAATTTTACATTTCAAAATTTTAGATTTTATAATATTTTACTTTTCAAAATTTTAAATTTTAAAAATTTTTACTTTTTATGTTTTTGATTTTAAAATTTTTACATTTCGTAATTTAGGATTGTATAATTTTAGATTTTATAAATTGATATTTCATTATTTTAGATTTTATGGCACTAAAAAAATTGTTTCTTACATTTTAGATTTTCAATTTTACATTTCAAAATTTACATTTTTAGATTTCAAAAATTTTAGATTTAAAAATTTTTTACTTTTCAAAATTTTAGATTTAAAATTTTTTTACTTTCGAAATTTCGGATTTTAAATTTTTTTACTTTCAACATTTTAGTTTCATAATTTTTACCTTTTAGCATTTTTAATTTCACGATTTCAGAATTTTTAGTTTCATATTTTTTAAATTTCAGAATTTTAAATAATGTAAATATTTTTATATTTAGTATGACAGGACTATTTGTTTCAATCTAGATTTTGCGTCGTCGACATTTACAGTGTTTTACTTTGAAAATGTTAGAATACTTGCAAATATTTAATTATGTAATTTAATTTCTTAAACAACTTTTAAATATTTATGTATATTTTTGTTTCATCATACAACTCAAAAAATAGAATAATCTTACTGGTAAAGAATAGATTTTTTTCAATAACTGGAGACTTTCCACAGTAAATTCTACATGGTTAAAGCAGTAATAAAAAATTTAAAATCTAGCCACTTAATTTCTTGAATAAAAATAAGTTTTTCTATTATTACTAACGGAGCTATGGGTACTCTTCGAAAAATCGAACACGGTTTAATTAAAGGTACGCAAACAAAAGCCGTTCAACGAATATGGATGGAATTTGAAGAACCAGAAATTGGAAAAATTTTAAGAAAAGAATACATCAAATATATGATGCGTCCTCGATATAATTGGACACTAGTTGAGAGAATAAAGAAATATATCTATAAAACAAGAACTTCAGCTTCAAGTGCATGTAGAAACCAATTTCCAGTTGCTATCACCATTCATAAATCGCAAAGTGCCACATACAAAGAGTGTGCTGTACATATTAAAAAGAATATGAAACGAAGTTTAGTTTACGTTGGATTATCACGAGTGACAAAAGCAGATGGATTGTATATAGAATGTGAATTCGAACCACCAGAAACATCCTCTGAAAATGATTCAGTGACAAAAGAACTAAATAGATTAAGAACGAATACACTTATTCCAAAATGCCAATTTCTTCATGAAAAAGGAGATTTCACAGGTATTCAGTTCATGTACCATAATGTTGAAGGGTTATCAACTCATTACGAAGATGTATTAGCCGATCCATGCTTCATAATGAGTGATATAATTATGTTGGTAGAAACGGGAACATTACCTACAGATTATTTTGAATTTTCAGGATTTGTAATGGCTGGTCATAGCAATGATAATCCAAGAAAACCTCGAAAAAAAATGCGGTATTATAAACTTATATTCGCGAAGGATTATCGGATTTATCTAAAAAATCCTTCAATATAAACCGCAACAAAGTCCAAATTTTAGTTTGCTACATATTAAATAATATAAGATTTATATTGATTTATGCAAATCTGCAAACTAACGACGAAGAAAAAATGGATGTCATAGTAGAAGCTCTCATGCAAGACGAAGAACTTAAAACAGTTTTGATAGGTGATTTTAATGTAGATTTTAATTCAGAAAACGGAAAAGATTTTATAGAAGGATTACAAGTGATGGACCTAGATCTGCGAACTAATCCAAAACATTATACGACTAGAGGCTGCACGACAATAGATGCAATTTTCTCTAATAAAAGTATGCGAACAGGAGTGTATATCAGTGTGTATAGTTATCACATGCCTTTATATGGTATAATAGACTAAAAGTTAAAAATAATATATCCTGTCCTGTCGTACTAAATTAAATTCTGTTTTAAGACAAAATTTTTCATTTATTTTATTTATGTAATTTACCTTATGTAACGTAAACTATGAATATATTTATTTATTTAATTTTTATTAATATATAATAGTTAAATGATGTTTTATACATTTAATTAATTCCTGTTTGTGTTATTAAGTGTAATTTAAGATTATTAGGCAAAAAACTTAAATTATATTCAATTAATGTGTTTCATGAGTCATTATATTTAAACTATTATTAGATAAAAACTTAAATTAGTTGAACATCTCATGTTAAAAACGTAAATTATATTATATTTATTTTTACATTCAGATTCTAATTTCACATTTTTGAATATTCTTACCATCTAATTTAACTAATGGTGTTAAGTCTTTTGTCAAAACCATGAATAATGGATTTAATGAAAAATTAGTTTTTATGCTAGTTATTTTTTACATAAATTAATATTACTAATTTAATAATTTAACACATAATCATCTAATGTATATTAAGTTGCCAAGTGTACTTAACTTGCCTGAGTAATTCTAATTTAATAAAATACTATAAAATTCTTAAATTAGAAATAAATACCATTGCATTTAATTTACCTTTTTAACAATTTAAACAATATTAGTTTTTTTTACGTGTGAAGTTTGTTCGGAGAATTACTACGAAATAAGGTTTGTGTAAATTAGATTATTTTACTATTTAAAATAATTTAAACATTTCACAAAATGTTACATTAGAGGAAAAACTATCATAACTAATTTACATTTTTATGCAATTTAAACAACATTAGTTTTTTTACGTGTGAATTTTGTTCGGAGAATTACTACAAAATAGGGTTTGTGTAAATTAGATGTTTTTATCCTTTAAATAATTTACATATTTCCACAAAATGTTAAATTATATTAAAACTACCGTAAATAATTTTAATTTAAAAATTATTTTTTTTGAATCTATACATTTTACATAAATTAGAATTACTAATTTAATATTTTAACATATAACATTCTAATGTGCATTAATTTGTCAAGTATGTTGAAATAGCATTATTTTTTCTAATTTAATAAAAAACTATAAAATTGTTAAATTAGACATAAATATCGTTGCATTTAATTTACATTTTTCCACTATTTAAACTACATTAGATTTTTTTAAGTGTTGGGTTTGTTTGGAGAATTACTACGAAATAGGGTTTGTGTAAATTAGATTTGTTTACTCTTTAAACTAATTTAAATATTTTCACCAAATGTTAAATTAGATGTAAAACCATCATAAATAATTTACATTTTTTATGCAGTTTCAACCACATTAGTTTTTTTACACATGAATTTTGTTCGGAGAATTACTACGAAATAGGGTTTGTGTAAATTAGATTTGTTTGTCCTTTAACTAATTTAAATATTTACACAAAATGTTAAATTATATTAAAAATACCATAAATAATTTTCATTAAATAATTAGTTTTTTTAAATCTATATTTTTACAAAAATTAGAATTACTAATTTAATATTTTAACACATAATAATCTAATGTATATTAAGATGCCATGTGTATTTAACAGGCATTAGACTTCTAATTTAATAAAAAACTATAAAATTCTTAAATTAGAAATAAATATAGTTGCATTTAATTTACATTTCCCACAATTTAAACCACATTAGATTTTTTTACATGTGGAGTTTGTTTGGAGAATTACTACAAAATAGGGTTTATTTAAATTAGATTTTTCTATCCTGTTAACTAATGTAAATGTTTTCACGAAATATTAAATTAGATGTAAAACTATCATAAATAATTTATATTTTTTACAAAAAAATTATCTTATAGATCTTTTCTAAAAAGTATATTTTAAAAATTTATAAAGTTAAATTTTATTTGAAATGAAAAAGTTTTTATATTGTTGATCAATACAGTAAGATTTCTTATCTAAATGAACTAAATAATCATTTGAATCGCAAACACAATTCCATTTTTCTAAACTGTAATGAAATGTTACTTTATTACAAACATCAAATCTTTTCTGAGAACAATCAGGACCACCAAAAAAAATCTGGTTTAGTGCATAAACATTCCCAATATGGCATGATATTAAAATGCGTTAAAACAATAATACCTCCAGTATCTTTGTTATTGGGTTGTTCGATAAATAATGTCGATTTTTTCATATTTTTCAAAGTGAATTTATTTATATTAACAACAAACATTAATCAATGATATATTGACCATTTTGAGGATGACCTTTTGCCATCTTTTGGTAAGTTGAAATATTCCAAGTTCAAAGAAGCCTTGGTTTTTAGAAGAGAAGGTTTTAAAAAACGACATTATTTATCAAACAACCCAATACATTTAATATTTGTATTTCTTCGTAACTAACAAATGTTATTTTTACATTCATATTTATCTTCTATACACAAAAAGTCACATGAATCTTTACATTTTACTTTCTTTGTTGAACAACCTTGTTTTATCATTTGATCCAATTTCAATTTTAATTTTTTTGATTTTACACTTTCCGGAAAAATAACAATAAAAATCCCAATGTAATAAGAATAATAATATAAATAAAAAATGGAATTTGAATTTTAGCATTTAATTATATAGCGAATTTTCAAAATTGAAATTTTAAAATTCGAAATTTCGCTATATAATTAAATGCAAAATTTCAACTAGTATTTATTAAAAATAACTTGTTTAACCTTCAAAATAGAATAAAATGGAATTTGAAATATTGAAATAGAATAAAATGGAATTTGAATTTTAACATTTTATTAGATAGAGACTTTTCAAAACTGATATTTTAAATCCGAAATTTCGCTATATAATGAAATGCTAAAATTCAAATTTTACTTTTTAAAAAAATGCTTGTTTAACCCTGAAATAGAATAAAATGGAATTTGAATTTTAGCATTTAATTAAAAAGCGACTTTTCAAATTTGAAAAAATCCAAAATTTCACTATAGAATTAAATGCTAAAACTCAAATTCTAATTTTAAAAAATAGCTTGTTTAACTTGGAAATAGAATAAAATGCAATTTGAATTTTAGCATTTAATTAGATAGCGATTTTTCAAAATTGAAATTTTAAAATCCGAAATTTCGCTATATAATTAAATATTAAAATTTAAATTCTATTTTTTAAAAATAGTTTGTTGAACTTTGAAATAGAATAAAATGGAATTTGAATTTTAGCATTTTCCAATTTCTGGTTCTTCAAATTCCATCCATATTCGTTGAACGGCTTTTGTTTGCGTACCTTTAATTAAACCGTGTTCGATTTTTCGAAGAGTACCCATAGCTCCGTTAGTAATAATAGAAAAACTTATTTTTATTCAAGAAATTAAGTGGCTAGATTTTAAATTTTTTATTACTGCTTTAACCATGTAGAATTTACTGTGGAAAGTCTCCAGTTATTGAAAAAAATCTATTCTTTACCAGTAAGATTATTCTATTTTTTGAGTTGTATGATGAAACAAAAATATACATAAATATTTAAAAGTTGTTTAAGAAATTAAATTACATAATTAAATATTTGCAAGTATTCTAACATTTTCAAAGTAAAACACTGTAAATGTCGACGACGCAAAATCTAGATTGAAACAAATAGTCCTGTCATACTAAATATAAAAATATTTACATTATTTAAAATTCTGAAATTTAAAAAATATGAAACTAAAAATTCTGAAATCGTGAAATTAAAAATGCTAAAAGGTAAAAATTATGAAACTAAAATGTTGAAAGTAAAAAAATTTAAAATCCGAAATTTCGAAAGTAAAAAAATTTTAAATCTAAAATTTTGAAAAGTAAAAAATTTTTAAATCTAAAATTTTTGAAATCTAAAAATGTAAATTTTGAAATGTAAAATTGAAAATCTAAAATGTAAGAAACAATTTTTTTAGTGCCATAAAATCTAAAATAATGAAATATCAATTTATAAAATCTAAAATTATACAATCCTAAATTACGAAATGTAAAAATTTTAAAATCAAAAACATAAAAAGTAAAAATTTTTAAAATTTAAAATTTTGAAAAGTAAAATATTATAAAATCTAAAATTTTGAAATGTAAAATTTTAAAATATAAAATTATGAAAAGTGAAAATTTTAAAATCTAAAATTTTGTAAAGTAAAAAAATTTTAAATCTAAAATTATGAAAAGTGAAAATTTTAAAATCTAAAATTTTGATAAGTAAAAATTTTAAAAATCTAAAATTTTGAAAATCAACAATTTTGAAAAGTAAAAATTATGAAAATCTAAAATTTTGAAAAGTAAAAAAATTTTAAAATCTAAAATTTTGAAAAGTAAAAAAATTTTTAAAAATTTTGAAAAGTAAAAAAATTTTTTAAATTTAAATTTTTAAAAAGTAAAAAACTAATGGATTTTAAAATTTTACTTTTAAAAATTTTTTATTTTAAAAATTTGTACTTTTCATAATTTTATATTTAAAAATTTATTAATATAAAACTTATGAAATGTAATATAAAACTAGTAAATAGTAATGTAAATTATGAAATGTAAAATTATGGAATGTAATATTACTAAATGTAAAATTATGAAATGTCAATTTATAAAATCAACAGTTATATATAATCCTAAATTGTGAAATGTAAAATTTTTACTTTCAAAACTTCAGATTTTAAAATTTTGAAAAGTAAAAATTTTTAAATCTGAAATTATGAAAACAAAAAAAATTTTAAAATTTAAAATTTTAAAAATTAAAAAGTTTTATAAATCAAAAGTTCTGAAAGTAAAAAAAATTTAAATCTAAAGTTTTGAAAAGTAAAAAAATTTTGAAAATCTAAAATTTTGAAATGAAAAATTTTTGAAAATCTAAGATTTTGAAAAGTAAAAAACATTTTAAATCTAAAATTTTGAAAAGTAAAAAATTTTAAAATCTAAAATTTTGAAAGTAAAATATTTTTAAATTTAAAATTTTGAAAGAAAAATTTTTAGAATTTAAAATTTTGAAAAGTAAAAATTTGAAAATCTAAAATTTTGAAAAGTAAAAAATTTTAAAATCTGAAATTATGAAATCAAAAATGTAAATTTCGAAATATAAAATCTAAAAAGTAAATGAAAAAATTTATACTAAAAAAAAAAAAAAAAAAAAAAAAAAAAAAAAAATTTTTTTTTTTTTTTTTTTTTTTTTTTTTTTTTTAATATGTATTATAAAAATTTTTATTTACTTTTAGATTTCATAATTTTACATTTCAAAATTTTACTTTTCATAAATTTAGATTTAAAAAAATAAGCTTTCATTATTTTAGATTTTTTTACTTTTCAGAATTTTACATTTCATACTTTTACATTTTAAGATTTTTTTACAATGTAACTATGATAGGGTACATGTATTGACCTTGAAATACACATAGTTTCTCCAGGCAAATGTACTTTTTTCGGCATGTACTATATTAGTTTACCGTCTAAGTCTTTGGAATTATTTCTTGTATTAAATCGAATTAAAATGTAAATTTTTAATAAATTTTTGAAAAAATAAAGGAATATTTAAAAAAAACTTACAATATAACATTATTTTTACAACAGCTTACTCATATTTCACTTGAAATCATAGTTTTATAGAAGAAAAAAGAATATATGTACAAAATTTTAGTAAAATTGTACAAAGAAGAAGTTATAAAGTAATCCACACCCACACAGCCAAATATATACTATTATATATACTACAGCGCCCTGTTCGATAAATCTTATTGGATAAAAAATTGACAAAAATTTAAATAATTAAAAATATTTCAGAAAATTTTTATATTTTTTAAATTTTCATAAATTTAGATTTTTAATTTTACTTTTCTCTGTTTTTAGATTTCATTATTAGTGTCAGTGAGTATACTCATAAAGCGTTGTCATTTTTTTATAGTTGTCATTTTTTTATACCCCACTCTTAATAAAGGGTATCTATTAATATGAAACAATCTGTCAAACAATCCAAATTTCTTGATAATAAAAAATCAGTTTTGTCTCTTTATTTGTCTCCTGTTCCTATATCTCTAAGACAAATTGCAAAAAAGTTAGGAATCTCGGTAAGAACTGTTCGATATTGGATTAATAAACATAAGCATGGTGATGAAACAACTTTGAAAAACTACCTAAAAGTAACCTTGAGATTAAACGAGCTCAAAGAAAAGATCCTACTTTTCGAGCTAAAGAAGCTGAGTCAATGAGAAAATATAGAAAGCGTAAAAAATTAGAACCTCTTGAAAATGACAATAAACGATTTAAAAGAGATTTTGATCTCAATACTTCAGTTTTAAATCTAAACTTTGAAAAAATTGATAACAAGTTCTTTAAAGCTGTTGCTGATAGACCAATTCATGATTGTATTTGTTGCGATCGTTTTTGGTTCAAATCATCAATGAAAATGGTTTCAAAAGACACTTTAATTTCTAAAGGTACGTCTCAAGAATTCTTAAAAGCAGCTTTTAAAACAAACACTGATGGTGTTGGACAAGTTTGCAAAACATGTTATGATCCTTTAATGAATTTAAAAATCCCTGAATTTTACATTTTTTTACTTTTTTTACTAATTTTACATTTTTTTACTTTTCATAATTTTACATTTTACATCTTTTTAATTTTCATAATTTTACTTTTTTCATAATTTTACATTTTAAAATTTTTTACTTTTCATAATTCTGGATTTCATAATTTAGATATCCGAAGTCTAAAAGGTAAAACTTACGAAATGACAAAATTACAAAATCTAAAATTATGAAATGTCAACTTTTTAAAATCTAAAATTATGAAATGTCAAATTTATAAAATCTAAAATTATGAAATGTCAAATTCATAAAATCTAATTATGAAAACTAAAATTAAGAAATTTTTAAATTTTAAAAACTAAAATTAAGAAAATTTAAAAATTTAAAAATCTAAAAAGTAAATAAAAAAAATCTATAATAATAATAATAATAATAATAATTAAAAAAAATTTTTTTTACTATTATTATTATTATTATTATTATTATTATGGATTTTTTTATTTACTTTTTAGATTTTTAATTATACATTTTTCATTTTAGATTTTAAATTTCTTACTTTTCAAAATTTTATATTTCAAAAATTTTTGCTTTTCATAATTTTTGCTTTTTAAATTTTCGTTATTTAAATTTTTAAATATCGATTTTTGAATTTTACCTTTCAGAGTTTTAGATTTTATTTAAATTTAAAATATTTTTAAATATAATTGGTTTATAACAATTATAAATTCTGCATAAATCTAATTTAAACTTTTAAAAATAATCAGACTATAATAAAGAGAGAAATATTCTTTCTAATATGTAACGTTCCATTATGGATAATCTAGATATATCTAAATTATAATTCACATGTGGTTGTAATTTAGGTATATCTGTTAATACCTAACTAGGTATACGTTACTTGAAAATTACTCGTGCTTTGTTTACAAGATTGAGAGAGGGGGTCTCTAATTTTGTTAAACAAGAAAGCACGAGAGGGAGAACTACGGAGAAATTTATATATATATATATATATATATATATATATATATATATATATATTATTTTTTTTATTTTTTTTCTTACATTTTATATTTTACTTTTTGAATTTTTTTTTTACTTTTCAGAATTTTAGTTTAAAAAATTTTTTTTACTTTTCAAAATTTTAGATTTAAAATTTTGAAAAGTAAAAAAATATTTTTAATCTAATTTTTTTTTTTACTTTTCAAAATTTTAGATTTAAAAATTTTTTTTACTTTTTATAATTTTAGATTTAATTTTTTTTAACTTTTCATAATTTTAGATTTAAAAAATTTTTTTAATTTTCATAATTTTAGATTTAAATTTTTTTTTTTACTTTTCTTAATTTTAGATTTAAATTTTTTTTTACTTTTCATATTTTTAGATTTAAAAATTTGTTTTACTTTTCATAATTTTAGATTTTCACAATTTTAGATTTTAAAAAATTTTTACTTTTCATAGTTTTACGTTTTAAAATTTTAAATATTATAATTTTACTCTCTATAATTTCATACATTTTATAATTTTATAACGGACAAATAGATATAATTTTATACCATCATAGCCGTTCACGTAATTCTAATTGTAATAAAATTTATGTATATGTTTTCAATGGACAAAATTCATATTAATCATTAATCATTCCATATCACGAATCCATATTTTTATAAATATCTCACTTATCGCTTGTGAAACGGTGCATCATTGTTCACTTTGAAAATTTTTTTGATAAGTAATTTCCAATTACAATATTGATTAAACAATCTATCATAAGATAAGTGATTGTTAATTATAGTGTAATTGTAACATTTGTATTCTTTCCGATACTCTTCCATAGTTAAAATTTTATACGTTCCTTTTCTACAAAAGCAAAATCCTTGGTAGATACACTTTTTAGTTACTGCATTCTCGTTCTTCCACCATTTTATTAAATAATGGGGTGCACCATTATTATATATGATACACTCTTTTGGAAAGATTAAATCTTGGATGGGTTGTCACACTCTCTGAAATCAGGCCAATGGAGGGTTTTCGAGAAATGGTCCACATCAATCATAGTGTCATAAAAATATGGAATAAAGTTGAATGTCTGTAATGTTACTGACCGGGAAGTATAATTTTCGGAATGTATTATGAAGGTAATTATTAAAGTCAATCCAAGGGATTTTTTCTTTTATCGTACTTTACACAAAATATTTTTGCCTTTATCAAATCATTTAGAGATGGATAGATTTTTTCTAAATCGTGAATGTCAAAATATTCAAAATAACGTGCAGATAAAGTTGCGTTTTTTGCATCTACAGATACATAACACAAATCATTGCGAGAATCCAGATAAAACCCCGGTTTTATTATGCGTATTGTTTCTATAAAATTTAACATTTTTTACTTTTTATAATTTTACGTTTAACATTTTTTTACTCTTCATAATTTTACGTTTAACATTTTTTTACTCTTCATAATTTTACATTTTAAATTTTTTACAAAAATGTAAAAAATTACAAAATGTAAAAATTACAAAATGTAAAAATTACAAAATGTAAAAATTACAAAATGTAGAAGTAAAATTACAAAATGACAATATGTAAAATTATGAAATGTCAGCTTTTTAAAACGTAGAAGTAAAATTACAAAATGACAAAATGTAAAATTATGAAATGTCAACTTTTTAAAATGTAGAAGTAAAATTACAAAATGTAAAAATTACAAAATGTAGAAAGTATTTATTTCTCATATTTTAGATATTCAAAATTTTACATATTCAAAATTTTATTAAACATTTTATATTTTAAAAATCTAAAATTATGAAAAGTAAAATCTAAAACGTAAATAAAAAAATATTATAACTAAAAAAAAAAAAAAAAAAAAAAAAAAAAAAAATTTTTTTTTTTTTTTTTTTTTTTTTTTAGTTACAATATTTTTTTATTTACGTTTCATAATTTTACATTTAACATTTTTTTACATTTAACATTTTTTTTACATTTCACATTTTTTTTACATTTCATAATTTTACATTTAACATTTTTTTTACATTTCATAATTTTACATTTAACATTTTTTTACATTTCATAATTTGACATTTAACATTTTTTTACGTTTCATAATTTGACATTTAACATTTTTTTACTTTTTATAATTTTACATTTAACATTTTTTTACTTTTTATAATTTTACATTTAACATTTTTTTACTTTTTATAATTTTACATTTAACATTTTTTTACTTTTTATAATTTTACATTTAACATTTTTTTACTTTTTATAATTTTACATTTAACATTTTTTTACTTTTTATAATTTTACATTTAACATTTTTTTACTTTTTATAATTTTACATTTAACATTTTTTTACTTTTTATAATTTTACATTTAACATTTTTTTACTTTTTATAATTTTACGTTTAACATTTTTTTACTCTTCATAATTTTACGTTTAACATTTTTTACTCTTCATAATTTTACATTTTAAATTTTTTACAAAAA